>CANJKZ010000093.1:3147500-4437500 GCA_947471745.1 Closterium sp. Naga37s-1 | reverse complement strand
GCATGCAGGTATATATATAGAGATCACAGTACAAGCAGAGTCAAGAAGTGAGCAAGTGAGGGACAGTAGGCACAAGGCCTAGAACAGTACAGAAACGCTGATGATCACAAGGCTGAAGTGCCTTGGTGAACACATCAGCAGTGTTGGCCCGAGTGGCCACGTAGGTAAGACAAAGCTGACCACGCTGCTGCAGCTCTCGAGCAAGGAAGTAGCGCAGAGCTATGTGCTTCGTTCTGTGCTCCAGTCTGTGCTCCTGACACAAGGCAAGGGCGGCCTTGTTGTCGACGTACAGCACTGGAGGAGAACGAGGCCGCTCTCCCAAGTCGGTCAGCAGGTAGGTGAGCCAGCGTAGCTCCTGGGCAGCCATGGCTGTGGCGTAGACCTCAGCCTCACAACTGGAGCTGAGAACTGAAGACGAGCGTGTAGAACGCCAAGAAACTGAGCCAGAGCCAAGGCTGAAGGTGTAACCCTAAGACGACCGCTGAGTAGCCTGGTCGTGAGCCCAAGAAGCGTCTGAGTGTCCAGTGATCACAAGCACAAGCCCCATGCCCGACGTACTGCACAAGTAGCGCAACACCCTCTTAGCAGCATCCATGTGCTCCTTCCGGTGACGGCCAGGAGCGACATAGCGTGCTAGGATGCTAAGAGGGTATGCAAGGTCAGGTCGAGTGCAAGTCATCAGGTACATGAGGCAGCCCACAAGCTCTGGATACGGGCCACTCGGCTCTGGAAGAAGTCAACTCCCTGTTGCTGACTGAAGCCTCGTGCAACGTAACGCGCCTTGAAGACAGGCGGAGAACCCGGCGGCCGCTTCACCCTGAAAATCCACATGCCACTGACGATGTTCGCCCCAGGTGGGGGAACCTCGTCGACGTAGGTGCCTGTGGACTTCCAGGAAGCCATCTCTGCGTCCATGGCTGTCTGCCACTGAGAGGAGTAGAGACCCTCCATCGCCTCTGCGTAAGAGCGAGGGGTCGGGATGTCTGGTGCATCCGGGTCTCCCTCAGGGGCAATCAGCATGGACACGAGATGAGGTAAAGCAGCGGCAAAGCACTCAAACTCCTCCTGTCTGTCCTCAAGGACGTCCGTGCCAAGAGCACACTCACCCCCGACGGACGGAAGACAGACAGACTCAGACTCAGCAACAAGGCTAGCGGCGTAGTCTAGACGACAGGCGGCAGCAAAGTCAACAAGCTCAGCGACTAGAGCAGACGCAGCAGAGGACTCAAAGGTAGGGTCAGTGACAAAAGTGGCAAGGAGACGCGCGACAGTAGGACTGGCAGCACGAGCAAGGTCTGACGGCGGGTCAGCAACGTCAGGAAGAGAGGACGCAGGAGGAGACGACAGAGGGACATGCTGTGGAGCAGTGGAAGGACGCAGGGTCATATAGTGAGTGCCAAGGACAGGAGGAGGACGCTGACGCGGAGCACGACGACCAGCGCGGACAGCGCGGACAGGCGACTCTGGACGCGACTCAGGCGACTCTGGACTAGACTCAGGCGACAGAGGACGAGACTCAGGCTCACGACGCTCCGTAAGACTACCCGTCGGCGCAGTGTAAGGAGAAGGACCAGGCAGCGGAGAGGCAGGCTGTAACTGTGACTGCGACTGGACAGGCGGTGGACTCAGTAGGGGAGGAGTAGGACCAGTAGAGGGCGGGAGACCAAGAACCTGCTGAAGGAGCGGAACGTAGTACGGCCGCGGCCGCTCAGCACCTCCAGCTCCAACTCCCTCAGCAGCTCCAGTCCCAGTAGCTCCAATACCTCCAGTACGAGCACCTCCAGGACCAGCGGCTCCAGCAGCTCCAGCACCAGCAGCACCACCAGTAGCACCAGCACCTCCAGCCGCTCCAGCAGCACCGCCAGAAGCAGCAGTGCCTCCTGCAGCTCCAGCACCAGCAGCACCTCCAGCAGCTCCAGCAGTACCAGCACCAGCAACACCTCCAGCAGGAGCAGCACCAGCAGCACCTCCAGCAGCTCCAGCAGCACCGCCAGCAGTAGTAGAGCCTCCAGCAGCTCCAGCAGCACCTCCAGCAGCTCCAGCACCAGCAGCACCTCCAGCAGCGCCAGCAGCACCGCCAGCAGCAGCAGCACCTCCAGCAGCTCTAGTAGCACCAGCACCAGCAGCACCTCCAGCAGCGCCAGCAGCACCGCCAGCAGCAGCAGCACCTCCAGCAACTCCAGCAGCACCAGCACCAGCAGCACCTCCAGCTCCAGGGTCCGCGACACTAGTAGCGCCACTCCGGAGACTGCAGCGTCGAGCGTACCACTCTCGGAGCCGCTGGGGAGAGGGCAGCTCCCGCCTAGGAGGGGAAGCACGAGCACCAGCTCCAGCAGCACCCTTAGCTCCAGAAGCACCTCTCCTGAGGCTGCAGTACTGTAAGTACCACTCACGCAGCTGCTGTGAGGAGAGAGCGCCTCCAGGTGTAGCACGCTAAGTCGCAGCACCCTCTGGCTCAGTACCCTCAGACGTAGCACTCCCAGGCTCAGCACCCCCAGACTCAGCACCAGCAGGCTCCACACCCCCAGGCTCAGCACCCCCAGACTCCGCAACCCCAGGCTCCGCACCCCTAGGCTCCGCACCCCCAGGCTCCGCACGCTCAGGCTCAGCACCCCTAGCAGGACGAGAGTCGACAGCTACCTCGACAGGCTCAACCGGGTCTACCTGGGACACACCTGAGGGAGCGGCACCCTGAGGGGGGAGGGGGTCTACCACAGCAGCACCTGGCGCGAGGAAGAGAGGCGGGGGGGGGGGGAGCGGGGCAGTGCGGTAGGGGAAGAGGCGGTAGTAGGGCACCGACTCGTCAAAAGTGACGTCCTGAGAGGGCAGGACACGGCGCGAGGTGGCGTGGTAAAACTGCCAACCAGACGCGTCCGGGACAAAGCCAAGGAAGACACAAGGAACAGCGCGGGAGGAGAGCTTGTCCGCGGACGTATCGCGAACAAAATCTCGAGATCCCCAGACCCGAAATCACGACGCATCGCCAACCTCTCCCGTCCAACGCAGTGTCGGCGAAGTCTCCGGAACAGAGACACGGGGCCAGAGGTTGAGCTGATGCGCAGCGTATCGGACCGCAAACGGCCACAGAAAGTGGGGGGCAGCCGCATGGATCAAGGAGGTACGAGCGACCTCCATGACCAAGCCAATGCGGCGCTCAGCAACCCCATTCTGCTGTGGAGAGGCCGGAAGCGTGAACGACTGGCGGATGCCGTGCTCCGCACAGTAGGCTGCCAAGAGGTCGGAGGAGAACTCACCACCTCTGTCAGAGTGCAGACGCAGGACAGGAAAGTTCGAGTGGAACCGCTCGCTGAGCTGGAGACGAGAAGCGCGGATCCAAGGGATCAAAACATCAGGGACCTCACCCTTCGTGCGCAAGGGGAAGACCGTGGTGTAGCGCGAGTAGTCGTCAACAACTATCAAGAAGTACCTCTCCTGACCCTGTCCACGGACGCGGGCTGGGCCCCACACGTCCATGTGGAGTGTCTGCAAGGGAGCAGTCGTCGGGGGAAACGAGGAGGAGTGAGGAGCGGCGCGCTGCCGCCCCTCGACACAGGGAAGACAGGGAGGAGCAGGCGAGGGTGGGAGGGGAGGGAGAACCCTGGGAAGACCAGAGACAAGGTACCGTTTGTGCATGCCACGAAGGCGCTGCACTGACGGGTGACCAAGGCGGTGGTGCTAGAGGACGATCTCATGCACTAGAGAGCGACACGAGCAGGGGGCCGACAGATGACCTGACGCAGACGCAGACGCAGCTACCTGAGGGGACTCAGTGGTCAGTGTGTACAGGTCCGACCCCGGCTGCCGAGTGAAGGTAGCCAGGTGACGGCCCGTCCGAGCACACGTGCAGTGTGTCACGCGCTCGTAGGCAGGGGTGAACTGGTGGACACCCCCGTCCTGGAGCGCACAACCCGCCACCAAGTTCGTAGAGAACGAGGGGAGGTGGAGACCTGACAGTGTGCCCGACGGAACCGCAGGACAAGGAAGGACAGTGGAGGAGGTCGCAATGACCGGACCCCCAGAGGGGTCAGCGAGGGAGACAGCAACTGGCCGAGCAAGCTGCTCAAGGGCAGTGCGGTCACGAAAGAAACAGCGAGAAGCACCTGAGTCCAGTGTGAAGGTGTGGAGTGCCTCAGTAGACTCAGTACCAGGGGGCGCAGACTCACGAGCACCTAGAGCAGCAGCCTCACCAGCACCTGGGGCATTAGACACGCGAGTACCTGGAGCGGCAGCCTCACCAGCACCTAGGGCAACAGACGCACTAGCACCTAGAGCGGCAGCCTCACTGGTCCGAATGCCCGGGTCGGGCGGAACACGCAGGTACTGATCACCCTCTCCACTAGTAGACAACACATACATGGCAGTGAGAATAGCATCAAAGTCAAGAGCATAGATATCAATGTTCTTCCTCATCAGATCAGCCCAGCGGGGCAGCTCAGTGGCAGCAGGGAACTGAGTGCGCCAAGCGTCGTCGAGGCGGGAGAAGCAGCGCTGTGTGGTGTGCGCCCTCCCACACGTCTGGCCAGTGCGGTCACCAGTGCGGATGACGTACGTGCAGCTAAGGCCACCCCCCCCCCCCCCCCCCCCGTACGTGAAGCTCCTGGGACGACGGAGTCTGCTGTTGGCTCTGGCCACCGCCAGCGCCTCCACGACCACCACCTCCGCCGTCACGACCTCGACCACCACCGCCCCTGCCGCTGCTGCGTCCACCGCCGCCCCCACCACCGCCCCCACCCCGGCCACCTCCTCCGCCGCTGCCGCCACCACCCCCACCGCTGCCACTAGCCCCTCCAGCCCCGCCACCACCCCCACTGCCGCCACCGCCCCCACCACCGCCTCCCCCGCCGTCACCTCCGCCTCCCTTGCCCCCTTTTCCCTTGCCGCTGCGGCGCCAAATCGGAGTGGACACAGTCCCGACCTGCTCAGTACCAACTAGGTCGACAGCAGCAGCAGAGGCGACAGAGGGGAGAAGTGGGGAAGGGGAACACCCCTCGAAGAAAGGGGTGCGGGGGTCGCCACGAGAGGCACCTACAGCGACTATGCTAGTCTCAGCTGCAAGCAGTTCCTTCTCGAGCAGATCAACGGTGAGCTCAGTGGGGCAGCGAGCGAGGAAGTGGTCCCTGACCGCACGAAGAGAGTCAGGGAGACGGGTGACCAGGTGGTAGAGAGTGAGCCAGAGCGGGGGGGGGGGTTCTTGGCAAGAAACTCAGCGGGCATAGCGGCACGGAAGCGGGCCTCACTAGTGCGGAGGTGCGTGATGAGGTCAGCGACTGTGGAGAAAGCGGACAGGTCTGGGAACAGGTAGGGGAGCGAGAGACGGCCTAGCGCAGCAGAGGCAGGTGAGGAGTAGCGTGCAACTACAGCAGTGTACAGTGCCTGCGCAGTTTTGTGCTGGCCAAAGTGCTCGCGCTCATCTATCGGCAGAGAGTTGCGAATAGCGAAGCGAGCGTGGGCGTCACGAGTCTGCCACTGTGAGCGGGCAGTACTGTCAGCAGTAGCAGCAGGGGCAGCAGCGAGTCCTAGTGCGTGATCGTACAGCGAGATATCCTCCTTGGCAGTGAGCTGGAGGAACAGGTGCAAGTCATCTAGCCAGGTGTCAAACTTCAGCGGGCGGCCCTCAGCATCGAAAGAGAGTACAGCAGGGCTAGCCATAGTTGTAGGAGGAGCAGTAGCAGCAGTAACAGTGACAGTAGTAGAGGCGCGGCTCGGTAGGGCGGCGCGGCTCGGTAGGGCGGCGCGGCTCGGGCCGGGCGATTCGGTTCGGTGGGGCGGCTCGGCTCGGCTAGGCGGCGACTACTCGAGGTGGGGCACGCGAGGGCGTGCAGGTCAGAGCGGGGCCGGTCCGCGCAGGGCACGAAATGGCGGGCTAGCGGGGCGGGGCCTGGACGCACGGGGCACGCAAGGGCGAGCTAGTGGGGCGGGGCCTGGTCGCACGGGGCACGCAAGGGCGGGCTAGCGGGGTGGGGCCGGTACGCGAGGGGCACGCAAGGGCGCGCGAGTGGGTGTGGGCCGGTCGCTCGGGGCACGCAAGGGCGCGCGGATAGGCGGGGCCGGTTCGTAAGGAGCGCGCACGGGCGCGTGGGGCAGCTGGCGCTCGGGGCCGCACGAGGCACGTAAGGGCGCGCGCGGGGCAGGCTACGCACGTGGGGTTGCACGGGTCGCACGCGAGGGCGTGTGAGGAAGGCGGGGCCGGTCGCATGGGGCACGCTAGGGCGTGCGGGCTAGGCGGGGCCGATCGCGAGAGGCGCGCTAGGGCGCGCGATAGTGAGTGAGAGAGGAGGGCGCACGAGGGCGCGACTAGGCGAGGCGCGCTAGGGCGCGACTATGCGGAAACGGTGGGCCCTATCGTTCGGTCCTAGGTTACGACCTAGGCTCGTAATACCATGTTAGAAACTTAGAGAGAATGAGAATGGTGAACTAGAAGGGGAATGGGAGTACAAGTACTACAAACCTAGAGTAGTGTACCCCCTAGAAGGCTAACCCACTATAGCCTACACAAATATATGCAAGTATAATGTTTGACACTGCGGGGGGCACGCTACGGGACGAACTAAGGCCCGTGGGGTGACGGGACCTGCCGAGTTTGCAACGGGCAACGGGCGACGAACGGACGACGAACGGACGGCGGACGAGCGGCTAACGTGCGGCTACCGAGCGGCTAGCATGTGAAACCCTAAAACGAGCGAGCCAGCGGGCGGCGAGCGCGCTACGGTCGGCTATTGAGCAACAAACGGGGCGTGCGGAGGTGGGCCCATGAGAACAAACTAAACTCAATACCATGTCAAAGATGGAACTAGAAGAATGAATGAGTATGAACAAGCAGTACAAGGGAGGATATAGCAAACCATAAAGGGGTTATACCCTCTACAGCATAACCCAATGTAACACCTAGACTAAATAAAAAATCTATAAAAATTATAGTTTGACATGCTGCTGGCGGCGAGCAAGTCGCCGCCGTAGACCAGCACCCAGCAGGCCACAACATCGTCACCCAACCCATTTCTACGCTGCTTGCGTGAATCTGCCAAAATCACCCTAGTTGACTTTGATTTGACTATTGTGCCAAAGTTTTATATCAGGTGCAACCGCCAGGCTCGGCCGTTTAGGTTTGCCTCGCGAGGTTAGGACGTCAACCCAATCAACTTTGATCGGCGCGATCAAAGGCGATCGATAACTTCGAGGAAGGCGGGAAGCCAATTTCAGGCAATCGGGGGCAATCAGTTGATCGCGTTCAAATGATCGCTCCAACTCGATTAATCGCCTCAAACAGCCCGATAAAAATCGACCAGACACAATCAGTCCCAATCACTCGATTGCATGTGATCGGGGACCTGGGGGATGTATGCGAAATGTTACACAATTGACTAGAGGTCTCCCAATACACTAAATGTTACGGATATACAGGCGAGAAGATTGTGAAGCGGACATTGTGTGCAGTTTGACGCTTGCGAAGTTAGTACGATACACTGCGATTGCCAGTCTCGCCAAAGTTGGATAGAAACTAGCAGGTAATGGTTTCACGCGGCACGTAGAGCTTTCGAGGAAAATTAGCTCTGATCGGGCGGCGCGAGAAAAGCGATCACAAGCACTCCGATCCAATCCAACCCGATCCGACCCGATCCGATCAAAGTCGATTGGGCCCACGTCCGTAGTCCAACACTTGGTATGCGAGCTGGTGCGACAATTTCATTGGATACCGCACATGCGATGCTGGCGACATCTGTCGCCCTCCATAATGAGGTTCCATGGTCAGAGTGGGAGCATTCCCACCAAAACCCCCATCAGCTTTGAAAATAACAGGCTGGTGGGGGGACTTCGATGGTGGGGGAACTTGAGAATGCGCTGTTAGGCCTTGTTCGATAGCTTTGAAGTCCAGGGGTAACCACAGCCCTATCAAAGTATTGCGTGGCTCGGTAAAGGCTCGGCAGCAGCTAACAAGGGCTTTAAACCCGCCTAGAGGTTAGGCAGATCCAAACCAGAACCTCAAGTACGTTCGGGGCACCTACAAATCTGGTGTGGGAATTTTCACTGCGGACCGCGGTCCAAACATTGTTGCCAACTGGTCAAGAACAGTG
Organism: Closterium sp. Naga37s-1; assembly: GCA_947471745.1. Taxonomy (NCBI): domain Eukaryota; kingdom Viridiplantae; phylum Streptophyta; class Zygnematophyceae; order Desmidiales; family Closteriaceae; genus Closterium; species Closterium sp. Naga37s-1. The sequence goes on along the minus strand of CANJKZ010000093.1, from coordinate 4,429,428 downwards.
ATCCAGGGGCAAAATGGACTTTGAAGAGTTCTGTTTCACGCTTGGTGCTCAAACGACAGCGAGGCCGCTGCACTTTGGTGGGGTATTCGCGAAATTCTAAAAACAAAATCACCCTAACCCCAAGAGGGTTCAATTTTCCCGTTGAACTACTGAATTGTTTTTGTAGGGATCCATTTTCTGCCCAGGGTACTTTTGGGGTCGAAATTCGAAAAAAAAAAACGGAAAATGAACTGTGCTTTTGGACGTGCAATTTTGCACTGTTGTGTATTTACTGGTGATTTTGCCCTGGTTGTGTATCCTTTGACTACGCGGTTCTGACTGCGGCTTGGACTGTTTTTACAGCTGTCTGTACTGTAACCCAAATCAAGTTGCATCTAGAAGGTAGTGACCCCAGGTTCGGAAACCCTAGGCCGACTCGGCTATACTTTGGTGGGGCTGTACAAAAGAATGAAGTGCAATCGAACAGGGCCTTAGTGATACACCTCTATCGGACAGATGTGTTGTGACAGTTACTCCCCTATCGGACGCCGCAGACAGTTACTTCTAATCTTGGCACTGGAACAGCTGTGACAATGAAGGAAACTGTAGACAATTGGGCAAGGTCGTATCCACCCAACCCAGAACAGCTGTGACAAATGCCGTTACTTCGACAGCCGTGGTCGGAATGAGGCGAACTACAGTATTTCAGGCCGCAGGCGATGGCATCATTCCGTCAGCTGTTCCCTCAGTGTTGTATCTGCTGTTCGATTTCCTATGCGAGTGCATTGAGGGTACTGCTGCAATCCAGCGAAATCTTCAGCTGTATCTGCTTTCACGCCAAAACATATATTGTTAGTTTTCTATCAGGGCGAGGTCAGCGCGTCGTCCTGCGTTCATTTACGGTTCCATCGTATGGAAGACATTTCCAGACGGTGTACAACGGTAATCAAAATCCACTGTTTAAACCGAGACCAAACGAGAGTTACCGCACAGGACGAACAAGGGACCAACGCACTGACCTCGCCGATTATGAAACCTTCCTTCGTCCGGCCTGGAGTAAAGTCATTTTGCATTTTCGCCCTTGTTTTTTGGCAAGCCGTCTCTCTCTCCCTTTCTTTCAACTGTCATGGCGCGAAACCCGGCGTTCGTCCCTCTCTACTTTCAAGTTGTCTGCGGTGTGCTGGTCGTCGTCATGCTTCTCGCTTCTGCCGCTGCGAGTAGTGCCTACCGTGTGGCGGATGGCCAGCGACAACGTATCGGACGGGTCTTTTCCGCGATGCCTCGCTTGCCCCCGACGAGTCGTCGCCCGCGCCAGGCGGCGGCTGCGTCTGTAACGCCGAGTCAGGCGCGCATCAAGCTCCAACCGTCGCAATGTGAGTGCTTTTTTTTGTCGCCGAAGGCGGCTGTTCTGCTCAATTTGAAGCATAATTTCTTGCTCTCCTATATGATGATCGTCTAACAGCAGGCAATTCCGACTGCAGATTTCAAGAGGTCCTTGCTCATTATTCTTGCCATAAATGTCGCTCCCCTTCTCCCACTTCGGGGTACAGCAGAACGTGGAGATGCCTAGCCAGGCGACCAGTTCTTGTCGCCGCCCAACAGTCACCTGACGGCTGGCAAGCCATGCTCATCCCCTTCGTCCTGCCTTTGCATCCCCCAAAAATCTCCTCGTCCACCTTGCCCCCAGTGCAAGCGCTTCTGGCCCTGAACCAGGCATTGACTTTGTGGATGAATTGCACCTCGTCAAACGTGTTCTGTCATGAGTGGAAGAGCGGAGTTGCGGGCTTGAAGTGTAACCAAGACGGCATGGTTACTGAGCTGTAAGTTTTGTCATGAGATCTTGCTGTGCACTCTGGAAAAGGAGTAGCGGGTACATGGGGGGAGGAGGTAAGTGGGGATGGGGATAGGGGGAAGGAAGGAGTTGGTATAGAAGGGCTGTTTGGCATGATGGATGATACATCCTAAATCAATTATGGGGGGGTTGGGTGTTGCGAACCATGCAGTAGGGACTTCGTGCCCTCGTCCGAGGTGTATGTACAGTTCCTGCAATGAAAATATAAGCTTTTTGGGTTACCTCGTACGGACCATACTTGCCGAACCTAACAAATGTGAACTAGGAAAAATGTATCACTTAGGTACTGGCTAGTGTGTGTGTGCTCTGCTGTGCATTTCTTTCTGCCCTTCTTTCCTTCTTTCTTTCTTTCTGCCCTTCTTTCCTTCTTTCTTTCTTTCTTTCTGCCTTTCTTTCCTTCTTTCTTTCTTTCTGCCTTTCTTTCTGCCTTTCTGCCTTTCTTTCTGCCTTTTTGCCTTTCTTTCTGCCTTTCTGCCTTTCTTTCTGCCTTTCTGCCTTTATTTCTGCCTTTTTGCCTTTATTTCTGCCTTTCTGTCTTTCATTCTGCCTTTCTGCCTTTCTTTTTTTCTGCCTTTCTTTCTTTCTGCCTTTCCATCTCACATCGTATGATATGTAATGTAGGTCCGCACCTTTCGTCCTTGGTTCGCATGGCAACGTGCCAGCAGACATCACAGCCCTCTCTGCGCTTCAGAAACTGTCAGTGCATACCATTGTTGGGGGGGAGGCACCAGGATGGCCGTAGGGGTGCTTGAAGGTCCAGAGAATGGGTTGTCGTGGGTGCGCTGAAGCACCACTAGAACACGTGTGCTGGTGATCTAGAAAGATCCTTGTATGTATCATGCATCGCACACAGTCGGAAGTTCCTGTGTATCTACCGTTTTTACTTTCTGTCGTATTTCCGCTCCATAGGTACTACTAGTTTATTTTCCAACATCTGCAAACCCTCCGAGCTCAAAGGGGAAAAGGGCCTCGGAGCTCTCAATCCCTTGGGATTCGCTTCTCGTATATGACGTGTAGTCACCCTGCCCTCTTGCATTACATTGCACGCCACTCTGTAGGAATCTGGTTGGTACGCCCTTCAGTGGGAGCTTGGAGATTCTCGGCCAATTCCCCGAGTTGCAATATGTGTACGCAGCTACTTTCCGTTCCACCATTGCACCTTCTTGCCTATAAATCTATCTTAATCGTTCGAGTCTAGTCCATGGTTGGCTTACATCATCAGTTTCCCTTGGTTGTCGCTCTCTCCCATCGCTCTCTCCCATTGCTCTCTCCCATCGCTCTCTCCCACATGTGAGGTGTGCGTACCCCCCCACCCACTTGGTTGCCATGGCACACGCCAGAGATCTGAGCTACACTGACTTCAAAGGATCCATCCCTGAAACAATCAGCAATGCCCAGAGCCTGCAGTACCTGTAAGAGGGGGTTCTAGTGTCAAGGCAAGGCAACAGGGCATGATGAATCATCATCCTGGCGTGCACCTACTGCCCTTGTCACCCTGAGGAAGAATGAGAATCCGGGATTCCATCACGTGTCGAGCGTGGCCGACGGGGGCAGTTCATTTCGCGGCTATGGAGAGTGCTTTCATTCTTGCCTTTCTTTCTTTCTTTCTTTCTTTCTTTCTTTTTGTTAGGCAGAATACACCCTACTATTGGAACCAATTTCCAAAATACAAATCTCATCTATTAGCGTGCCAATGCACATTTTCCCCTGCTGGCACGTTCTTCTGTGCACCAGCGCGTATGCATCCCATCCCAGTAACCTCCAAGGCCTGAATCTCAGTGGAAGTCTCCCTGGCAGCATCAGTCGCCTCACTGCACTCCAATCCCTGAATTTCTTCTCTCACCTCCCCCAACCTCCTTCCTTGCCTTCCTAAATCTCCCCCCTGTCCTCTTCCACCCCCAAGCTTGCAAGCACATCGTTTGAACCTTTATATTGACACATTTGTTTTTGCCCTCTCCACTTCCTAGCCGCTGCTCCCCTTTCTTTCGTAGCGCACCAGTCCGTTGCAAGCATGTAAACTCCCTTTCCCTCTCTCTGCACTGCCCCCAACATGCAGGCGCATTGGGACGCCACAGCCGTCTACTTTCCCCCCTCCTTATGCATACGACCCTCCAACAGAGTGAGACTGACGGGGATGAATGGAATGGGGCTCTTGCTGCCTGCTGGTGCATGCATGATGTGTGTGAATCGCCATCAACATATTTGCAGAAGCTGTAGCAGCGTAGTAACATGGATACGGCACAGAATACTGTGTATGGTCAGGCGGTCAGTGGCAAATGTGTGAGTGTACCTCAAGTACTTGATGCTTGGGATGCTCTTGGAAAGAATCACTGGCTGATGTGATGCGAACCACATGGTTCTGAAGCACACAGTGCAGTGCTGCAGGTCAGCTCATGTGACGACGAGGCCGTCCGTGTGTGCACACCTTCCATGCCGCAGCTCGCACTCCACCTTCCATACCGCAGCTCACCGCCTTCTATTCTCCTAACATGCTCAATACCACGTGCTCACTGCTGCATGCACCCACCCAAATGGGGCTTCTGCTCCACCGTTTCTGCTGTGACTACTGCTGCAATTTGAGAATTCTTAAAAGCCCCCTGCACGAGTGATTCTGCTGTGGTGCCCTTTTCCGCCATGGGCAAAACACAGCCCCACTGAAAGCTACTTACTCCCCCCCGCGGCCCGCCTCCCTTCACCCTGCCATCTGTTGCTCTCGCAGTCTTCTATCCATTGAGCAAGGCTCTATGGACGACCTCTCCTGTCTTGCTCCACTCACTCGTCTCCAGGACCTGTATGCTTCGATTCTTCCCAGCCCGCCTTTTCCCTTAATCTAACTCATTCCAACTCATCTCTACCTATTCTCACTCATTTCTACCCGCCTTTCATCCCCTCTCACTCTTTCCTACCCGCCTTCGCCTCCCCTCTCACCCCCCACTTACCCGTCTTCCACTCCCCTCTCACTCATCCTTATCTGCCATCCCCTCTTTCTCTGCTAACACATGTTCCTATTCAGCGTGCAACGGTCAGTCCAGCAGCATAGTTAATGGATTTAAGCCCCCCTGCAGATCGCAGCACATCCAAGGGGCTCGCTACCTGCTGCTGCCCCTCGCCCGTGCTTCATTCACACCTGCACATTGAACACAGCACTTGCCCGTGAATCATTCACACCTCACTCGCTCACATTCTGTTTGCTTCCCAACTACCGTCTGTCCACTTCACCAGTGTCTTTCACCCTCTCTCCTGCATGCCTGCCTCTCTCTCTTCCATCCTCACTTCTCCTCAGCGCTCTCATGAGTCTCAACCTGACTTCTGGAGATTTCCCTTCCTCTCTCTCTGCACTTACTTCACTCAAGCACCTGTAAGTCCCTAGAGTATCTTCCTTCCTCCTCCTTAAGCGAGTGCTTGGTATAGTTTCTATCTCATGTTTTTTATGCTTTGTGTTGGCAATCACCAAAGTGCAACCATGGTGCTGGTGTGGCATCATCTCTCACTTGCTCCTGGTTAGCCTTGGGTATGTGCTTGCTCGTTGCGTGCGTTGCATTGCATCTCATCACTGTATGCTCATGAAAAAAACACAATCAGCAGAAACAAGTTTCTTTCCCACTTACGCAAGTCGAAATAGGAGCGAGCGAGCACGTTTCTCTTTCAATGTCCCAGAGCTCTAATTATGGAACCATTATGAAATTCTCAAGGTTGATCCGGCAGGGGTCAGCAGGAGCTAAGGGGTGCGCTCACCATCTCTCCTCTCCCTTCTTTCCTGTATTGCATTGCAGTGACCTAAGTTTCCTTCCCATCACCCGCTTACCAGAGTGGATCGCTTCACTCGCTAAGCTCACTCATCTGTGAGTGGAACCAAGAGCCTCTCGCCCCACCCCGCCCTGACTATCATCACCGCTTCCTGTTGCACCTTGCCCGTGCTTCACTTGGGATACAAGAGGCCAGCACACGTCCGCTCTGCGGGTTCCACCTCCTCTCTCTCCCTGCACCACCTGTGATTGCCAATGAAATCGCCTCAAGCTCGCACCCTGACGGGTCTGTGCCGCGTTGAATCGAGGGTGTTCGACGGCGTTCCCTGTGCTGCCCTGCGCCATTCTGCCCTGCGCCATGCTGCCCTGCGCCATGATGCCGTGCATTGGTCCACATGTGGCTCAAGGCAGAGTCAATCAGGGCAATGAACGATGGTTAGAGAGATTGCTCAATGGCTATAAAGTGAGATTCAGATGTACGCAATGCTCCCTGCCGTGCCTCTCCACCGACTGGAGCGCCCCGTGACTCCCCTACCCTCCTGCCCTTGTCTTCCCTGCAGGGACGTCACCGGAAACTTACACGTCCACCACTCTGCACCTTTCCCCACCGAATGGATGGCGCTCACAAGGCTGGAAACGCTGTGAGTGAGCCATCCGCCATGTCCACAACACACCAGCTTGGTTTGACACCTGCTGCTGCTCGCCTCACCATCCAAAGCCATCCGTTCCTTACATTTCCTGATGGGCCACTCCGCTCATCCCAGCTCTGTTGCCCTCCAGCTGCCAATGCATGCGCCCCTCCCCTCCTCTCACCCCTCCCCTCCTCTCGCCCCTCCCCTTGCACCTCCAGGCGGGCCGGTCTGAATGGCTTCACTGGCTCTATCCCCTCCACCATCTCCGCCCTCACCGCCCTCACCATCTTGTACGCCTCCCCTTCTCATCCTCTCTCCTCTTCCTTCCTCTCTCCCTTTCCCATCCTCTCTCCCCTTCCCATCCTCTCTCCCCTTCCCATCCACTCTCTCCTTCCCATCCTCTCTCCCCTTCCCATCCTCTCTCTCCTCTCCATCCTCTCTCCCTTTCCCATCCTCTCTCCAATTCCTATGCTCTCTCCCTTTCCCATCCTCTCTCCAATTCATATCCTCTCTCCCCTTCCCATTCTCTCTCCCCTTCCCATCCTCTCTCTCCTTCTCATCCTCTCTCCTCTTTCCATCCTCTCTCCAATTCCTATCCTCTCTCCCCTTCCCATCCTCTCTCCAATTCCTATCCTCTCTCCCCTTCCCATCCTCTCTCCCCTTACCATCCTCTCTCCCCTTCCCATCCTCTCTCCCCTTCCTCTCTCCCCTTACTTCCTTTCTCCCCTTCCTTCCTCTCTCCCCTTCCTTCCTCTCTGCCCTTCCTTCCTTCCTTCCTCTCTCCCCTTCCTCTCTCCCCTTCCTTCCTCTCTCCCCTTCCTTCCTCTCCTTCCCCGTCCGTCCATGGGAACCCCATTAGAAATGCAGTGGTCGTAGAAATAAGGAAGGGTATACATACTAGGCGCCAAAGCACCAGGTTGTGAGCACCAGGTTGTTAGCACCAGGTTGCGAGCACCAAGGTGTCACATCCAGCTGAATAATGGACTCCGAATAAATCTCTTGCACAGGTAGTTCACCCAGTTAAAGCGGTTCTTTCGCCATGGCCCCACCAGGGAGCTCTACGGAAACAACATCTCAGGGAGCATTCCTGTTGGCATCAGCAAGCTAACTAGATTGCATGCCCTGTAAGTCCCTCACATCACATCACAGGGCGGCTTTCAACATAATTCAGGGCGGCAACGGAATGTCGTGGGGTTGAATCAAGGCGAAGCATGACCAGGTGAACCGAGGCAGGGTATGGTCCTGTCGTGTCCTCCGTATATCCCTTGTTGTAGGAAATAATGCCATTGTATGAAGTCGCTGCATTGCACTACCACGTGCCATCCACAATACACGTGCGTGTCTTGGCCTCTCTCCACACACACGTTCCTGCCTCCACTCATCACAACACTAGTTGCTCGGCTTTAATAATCTCACCGGCGCCATTCCTGACATCCTCGCACATCCTTTCACTTGTAAGTCTCCTAGGCCCGCCACGCCTGGCATGAGCTCACGTATGGCGTGGTTCGGATTGCAATGCACCTCCATGTGGCACACTTGCATTGCATGCTGAGTCTCAACCCCACCAAACAGATTGAGGCTCTTGGGCAGTCTCTCTCTCACCATGCTTTCTCATCTCCGTGTGGCAACTTCAAGCAGACGCCCCTTGAGATCCGCCTATTGTTACCTCAGCAATGCATAAACGCCTTTTTGATTAAGCATGTAATCGTTAGGTTGCGTTGCGTTGCGTTCCCAACAGCCCAAGATTGGCATTCTGCCGTACTATCGTGCTTCCATATTTTCTAAAGCTTCTGATATTCCACCGAGGCTGCACTCGCGCATGACATTGCCGTATGTTTCACAGCCCTGACTCATGTTCCTCCAGTGCAAGAGCTCTGAACCACATCGCACACTCCCCTGGAGTTTGGCAAAGAAGCATTCTCGCCCCTATCTCACCGTGCATGCCTTCACATCTCCTCCACATCCCCTCCCCTCCACATCCCCTCCCCTCTACATCCCCTCCCCTCCACGTCCCCTCCCCTCCACGTCCGCTCCCCTCCACATCCCCTCCCCTCTGCCTGCCCTCACTGCGCGCAGAGACCTCTCCCACAATCAGCTCACCTCCATGCCTTCTCTCATCAATAAAAAGTTTGTCTAAGTCTTGGGTGATTGACATCGCTTTGTTATCTCTTTTGTGTTCGCATTGTTCTCTCATCCCCTCCACATCCCCTCCCCTCTACATCCCCTCCCCTTCACATCCCCTCCCCTCCACATCCGCTCCCCTGCACATCTGCTCCCCTCCACATCCCCTCCCCTCTGCCTGCCCTCACTGCGTGCAGAAACCTCTCCCACAATCAGCTCACCTCCATGCCTTCTACCATCAATGGGGGGCATGTGTAAGTCTTGGGTGATTGACATCGCATTCTTCTCTCTTTTGTGTTCGCATTGTTCTCTCATGTTTTTGGTGCCTTGTTCCAGGGATGAAGAACATTAGCCTGAGCCACCTCCTCCCTCATCCTTATCATTCCGTGCCATGTCTTGCTATGCTGTGCCGTCCCATGCTTTGCCGTGCCATGGTGTGCCATGCCACATTACCCCTTTTAGCATGGAAGAGAGCCGAGCATGCAAGCGGGATGGCATGCTCCTGGTTATGGGATGGTGCAGCCGGCACGGAGACGGAGGTGGAAGCTCATGCGGCATGCAGTGCACATGTCTCATGTGCCTTCCATCATGCCATGGCCCTTGGGTCACTAAATGCTCACTCCTCACTACAGCAATTCCCTGCTGGGACATTCAATGCATGCATGTTACCATCATCTCACTCCCTTCCACCATCGCCCATTCAACCTCTCCAGTTCCATGGCTCACAACCAGCTTCAAGGTCCCCTTCCTTCTGCCCTCGTTTCCACTTCCTTTACTCTGTAAGCGCGCCTTGAAGTTGCTTGGTCCCGGTATGGAAGGAAGGAGGGATGCAAGTGCGTGTGCTCAAGTTGTCTCTTGATTGATTTCCCTCAGAACGACAGTAATTCTCATTATGTATGTGCAAACATAAACATTCCCGTCCACATACACTGCTGGTCATTCCCCCATCCCCATCCCATGCAACCCATGCCTCCACACAGTGAGCTGCAAGGCAACGCATTCTCTGGTTCGCTACCCAACTTTGATTTGTGGATAACCCCTTCACTTCATAGTCTGTGAGCTCACCGCCTTGTTCTTATCTTTCTCAACCATTGTCCATCTATGTCAGCCCTTCCTGTCCCCTTTGGGTTTCCTTCATGTCAGCCACGAGCAACATCTGAACTAGCAGCCACATACCTAGCATCGCATGGCTCTGAGTGTCTGAAAGTCACTAGAATCTTTAGCAAAATCACACTGTCCCTTCGATCCTCATCCCCCTCGCCTGCGCCCATCCAACATGCCCCACTCAATCCCCAGCGACGTCAGCGACAACCAGCTCAGTGGCTCCCTCCCTGACTCCATCTCCCGCTTTGCAGTGCTTTGGGAATTGTGAGCCTTGCATTGCTGCAGGAACTGTGAGCCTTGCATTGCTGCAGGAACTGTGAGCCTTGCATTGCTGCAGGAACTGTAAGCCTTGCATTGTTGCAAACAGCTGATGCACTCTGGTTGCTGGCATGCACGTGTGGCATGGCATGGATGGCATGGCATGGCATGGCATGGCATGGCATGGCATGGCGTGGCAGGGGGCTTGGAGGCAACAATCTGAGTGGCGTCATACCCGCTAGTCTAGGCGGATTTACCGATCTATCATACCTGTGAGTAGCACAACCATTCCCCATCCACTACAAGCCTAAAGGTGACTACTCTCCCCGCGCTGCTCTTACGTTTCCATCCTTCCTACCAGGGTCTCACTATTACTTGCATCGGGAATCCTCCTATTTTTCCCCCTTGGATTTGAACTCAATGACAGCATAGTGGTGTTGAGTTGGCTGGCCTCTTTTCTCCTTCCACTCCTCTGCGCCACATGCTTCACAAGCCCATCCTGCCTCTCACGTAGAGTTCTAGATTCATTTCTGTATGTAAGCCAGTAACTAATTAACTCCATATTCACATGGTATTTGGTATTGGACCGAATGCTCACAGCAATACCTCAAACTAGCCTAGTAATTGCATGTATTTTCTTGTCGCACACTAGTTTCAAGTCAATTTTTGGCCATGCTTGTGTATTGTTTCCTCGATTCTCCCATCCTCCTCCCACACTCGCCCCCAGGAACGTCTTGGGCACGGGGCTGACCTGCCCTGCAGACGGCAGCAAGTGCCTGGTGAAGCAGAGCAACACCACCGGCTTCTGCCACCTCTGCTTCTCCTTCTGCTCCTCCTGCACCCCCCTTGCTTGTAAGTCTCCATGCTGCCATGGCTGCCCACACACAGACGCATGCATAAGAACGATGCCACACCGGCTCCAATCAAACTTTCCAACAACTGCTGGTTGGTGGAATAGGTGAGCTTTACAGAATTTGAATTCACGTTCCAATCTATGTCTGTGCCCACATGCCAGTGTCGGCGCCCACACAGGATCCAGCACGGCCAGCACCAGTGTGGACCACGAAGGAATGGCTATTACCGCAGGCACGATCGACATCTGGCCCTCGCACGTTCATTGCTGCTGCCATTAACCACTCTACTGCTGCTGCTGTTGCGGCCGTCTTGCTCCTGGTGTTCGGGATGTGAAGCGTAGAGTTTTCACGTGGTGGTTTCGTATCGATTGTTGTGGGTGGGTGGACTTGGGGTAATGAGACTCCAAGTCTGGAATAGCATACTCGGGGTGATCTTCAAATATACCGTATGTGTTGAAAGATTGCAGTAATCCATTAATATGCTAGTGAAGGTCTGGATTTTGTGGCTACTTTTCAGCTTGTGCTTGGAATATATTTAATGTGAGTCGGAGATTTACATGCTAATCACGTTCAGTGTCATGTCAATGCACATGTATATGTCAAATTGTGTGTTTTCTTATTGTAGGCTATGTCTACCTTTTAGAGCCAGGGTTTTCACTTGTATTCCCTTGTATGACCTTCTGTCAAGCCATTATGTTCTTACTGCCGTAGTCCTTGACATGGTATCATTAGGACGGTCATCGCTTCTGTTCACCCACCAGTTTTCTATCACAGCACCCTTGTTGTCCAAATAGTGAACCTAGTTCAACTTGTCACTCTGAACGTTTACGTTCCTCTGTAGATAGATGGCGTCCGTCAGACTGATGGAACTACTGTATTATATGCAGGAGGAAGAGATACCGTAATACCCCGGATATAAGCGCATCTGCGCTTATAATAAAACAATGTTTTTGAGGGGGGTGCGCTTATAAATGAGTCAAAATTATAAGCGCATGCGCTTATACAATGACAAACACAGAAATATGTTATTAACGCACCAAACTGTGCATTAGAGTCTTGCAATTTCATTCAAATCGAAATGTGTGGAGCGTTCTGAATCAGAATCGCGCGAGGGCGATTCTCTGCCGGCGCACAAGGGCAAGGACACGTCACTTTCGCATAGGAATGTGTCATGCTCGCCCCAGCAGAGTGTACGAACCAATAGCTTGCAGTCGCTCGTTCGCATCGCACAGGCTTGCCCCAGTGTACGACCAATAGCCTGCAGTCGCTCGCTCGCAGCGCACAGACAACAGTTGTTCCCGAGCCCCCCTGTCAGGTCAACTTCGCGCCGTTGCGCTTTTCCTAAGCGAGCCCGCCCTCGAGGGAGTCGAACAGAGTAGAAGTGGATGTGGACTCGCTTCAAAACGGGAAGTCGTTACTGTTTTAATCCGGTTTATTTAAAATATGTTTATACATGCGCTTATAATAAATCAGGGTTTTATAAGGGGTGCGCTTATAATTGAGGATCGGCCATAAGCGCATTGCTCCAGATATAAGCGCATGCGCTTAACATAGGCCTGCGCTTATATCTGGGGTGATACGGTAGCAAGGAATCATTATGTGTGAATGACTAGGCATATGCATGGATGTTTCTAATTACTCAAAAATCATTTTCAATTGACATTTTCTTCTAGGCGCCTGAAAAAACACCTTAGTGGACAATTAGAGTGAGAGTGAATTCGAGGAAGCAATGTCAGGAGAATTTCTTAGGCACCAAAAAAAAATCAAGGTGCCTAAAAACATAATTTAGAGGTCAGGGCTTACATTTAAAAAACGCCTCCCTGATTTTGACCAATTTTTTTTTTTTTTTTTTTTTTTTTGTCTGGCGGCACTTCGGCCGCAAAATGGCTAGTCCGAGCCTGTTGAAAAATATCAGTGACCAAAAAAACGCCACTATGGGCCTTCACTGTCGGGGAAATGAGACCAGAGTCACGTTAATGTCTTTTTTCTTCCCTCTTCGTCTGGTTTGTTGGCGAAGAGAAATATTTTTTTCTCCGAAAGTGTGTAACAAGTTCTAAAAATGTGTATTGTGAATGTGCAGCTGCCTGTAACGAAGCAAAGCAACGGCGGATTACAATTTGCCGAGTTCATAACGAGGGTTGGAGGCCATTCGGCCTCCACCCACGACTTCACTTTGCAGTTCCACTCCCCACCCACACACCCTAGTTGTATAATTGTGTAATCCATAGTTGGACGAGAATGTTGAATTCCTGCAACTGTAATGAAGCCCGTTGCCTTTGCGAGAACAGAAAGCAAGCTTTCTCAATGGCACGATATGGAATGTTGCAAGAGGCATATGCACGTGGCTCGACTAGGCGCGACCTTGCAAGTGGCAACTCGGCAAGCTGCCACACAACTGAGCTGGCAGCATCACGTACAGTAACTTGTTCGATGGAATATTTTTTCACCTAGCAATCAGTAACAACTCCTTTTCACGCGGTGGGGCAGAGCAAAACTCGATTTCAGCACCAAGAAGTCCGATATTTTACTTGTGGTGAGATATCATCTCCCACCAATTCACAGTGCAGTTCACTGATTGGTTTAGCGATACGCTAAAAGTCGTTTCTTTGGCTTCTTTCAGTTTCACGACTCAACGGTTGCCCTAAGCTTACAACTAATTACCCTTTGTGATATTGGCGCAAATTGAGTGTACTAAGGTGGCCTAGCTTGTGCAGTGTGCTTTGCTCAGGTGGTGGCACTCGCTGCAACCTCGGAGGTGGGTATATCGAAAGGAAATTTCAGGGAAACGCCTTCCCAATAAACTTGGGCCCTGTTCTGTTGGCGCATTAGGGGTTCTCAGCCCTAACGATGAAAATTCTCGAAACGCGCATATCAAGGCTTAAAGCCCATCTCGAGCCTCCCAAATTGTTACTATCTCCTGAACCTCTGGTGCGGGAGTTGTGCGCGCATTACTCATGCGTGCGCAAAAACGTTGAACTCTCTGAGCGCTGAGAAAACTCCACGAGCTTGGTTCCACAGGCAAATTTCGAGCATGGCCTGTGCGAGCCCTATGCGCTTGTCGAGGGGGGAATGAAGAGGCGCACAACCAATAACGGGCAGATCTCAACGCCGGTTTCAGGGGATTTGTTCGGTGGAATACTCAACCCAAAGACAGTCCAATGGCTAGCTAGTAAGACTGCCACATCCAGGGCATCAGTTTGCAATCAATTGGAAGGCCACACGTTTTCTCGGCCGTATCATGCTGTGCCGGGCCTTGCCATGCTGTGTCGTGCCATGCTGTGCCGTGCCATGCCACATTACCCATTCTAGCATGGAAGAGGTCTGAGCATGGAAGCGAGATGGCGTGCATGCACCTGGCCATGGGATGGCGTGCATGCACGTGGCCATGGGATGGCGTGCATGCACCTGGCCATGGGATGGTGCAGGTAACAACAAAATGAGGTGGAAGTTCATGGTGGCATGCAGTACACGTGTGCCCTCCAACATGCCATGGCCCATGGGTCACTAAATGCTCACTCCTCATCGCAGCACTTCCCTCTTGGGACATTCAATGCATGCACGTTACCATCATGTCAGATCGCATTCCCGGTTCGGACACCATTCGAAGTTCGCCCACCTGAAGGTATTTTGGCGTGACGATGGTGTCCGTGTGGGGCAGGGCCCCACCTTGGACATTTGGCTGGGTCTGGCATACGAACAATGTCGTGCGTTTCGCTTGGGCTCGCGACCAATCAGAGAATGACGCAATACACAGTTGTAGCGTCAACTGCTAACGGCCAGAACTGAGTGTCGGGCATTGAAAAAAAATGCGAGTAGCCAGTTTCGGGCTCCTTGTTTGGTATATATGCGATATTTGATTTGTTTACTTTTATTGGGTAGACAATTTGAGGAAACGGGCCCGCAATAAAACACGAGAGGGACAAAACAGACTATGTGTATCCAAATCGCTGGTTTGTTGCACGATCGCACAGTTCGATGGGTGACGTGCACTTTGGTCGCACGTTCGGTGGACGACTGAAACCAGAGTGTCCAGACTTCGGACCGTGTGAACCAACATTGAAATCTCATTTTTCGAAATTCCGCACCGTGTGGACAAACTTCGGATGGTGTCCGAATGGGGAATGCAATATCACTCCCTTCCACCAACGCCCATTCAACCTCCCCAGTTCCATGGCTCACAACCAGCTTCAAGGTCCCCTTCCTTCTGCCCTCGTTTGCTACTCAGTAAGCGCGCCTTGAAGTTTCTTGGTCTTGGTCTTGGTCTGGAAGGAGGGAGGCAAGGGCGTGTGCTCAAGTTGTCTCTTGAACAACAACAATGCTGATTATGTATGTGCAATCGTAAACATTCCCCTTCATACACACTGCTGGTCATTCCCCCATCCCCATCCCATGCAACCCATGCCTCCACACAGTGAGCTGCAAGGCAACGCATTCTCTGGCTGGCTACCCAAGTTTGATTTGTGGAAAACCTTCACATACTGTGAGCTCACTGCCTTGTTCTTATCCTTCTCAACCGATGTCCATCTATGTCAGCCCTTCATTTGCCCTTCTTGTTTACCCCCATTTTCATAAAGACAGATATGATCTAGCAGCCATGAGCCACATCTGAAATAGCAGCCACATACCTAGCGTCGCAGAGTTACACTGTCACTTGGATCCTCATTCCCCTCGCCTGCGCCCATCCACCATGTCACCTCCTTACCCTTCTCACAACCGCCCACCACCACCATGCCCCACTCAATCCCTAACAACGTCAGCAACAACCAGCTCAGTGTTTCCCTTCCTGACTCCATCTTCGGCCTTTTATTGTTGTCACGGCTGTGAGCCTTGCTCCATCTCTCTTTGAGAATAAGGAAGCGGTGATGTTGTGAGGTAGGGGATGTTTGAGGATGGAGCCTTGCTCCATCTCTCTTTTAGGAGGGCAGGATGTTTGAGGAGGCACAAATGCTACCTTGAGAAACAGGTTGTGCACACCTTGTCTAGGCCCAGCAACTCTGACAGCATTAGTCGAGGTAATGTCAAACTAAAATTGTTATAGTTTGTTAGTTTAGTCTAGGTGCTACACAGAGTTATGCTGTAGACCCCCATAGGGTTTGCTATATGCTCTCTTGTACTGCTTGTTTTTACCCAATTCATTCAGTTGCCACGTTGACAGGTAACACTTTTTGCTGCATTCTATCATGTGAGATCGCATCACGGATCACTGCATACATCGTTGGAAACAGCTGATGCACTCTGGTTGCTGGCATGCACGTGTGGCATGGCATGGCATGACATGGCACGGCAGGGGGCTTGGAGGCAACAATCTGAGTGGCGTCATACCTGCTAGCCTGGGCAAACTTAGGGATCTACCATACCTGTGAGTAGCACAACCATTCCCCATCCACCACAAGCCTAAAGGTGACTGCTCTCCCCGCGCTGCTCTTACAGCTTCCATCCTTCCTGCCAGGGTCTCACTATTACTTGCATCGGGAATCCTCCTATTTCCCCCCCTTGGATTTGAACTTCATGGCAGCATAGTGGTGTTGAGTCAGCTGGCCTCTTTTCTCCTTTCACTCCTCTGCGCCACATGCTTCACAAGCCCATCTTATGTGGCATGGCATGGCGTGGCAGGGGGCTTGGAGGCAACAATCTGAGTGGCGTCATACCTGTTAGTCTAGGCGGACTTACCGATCTATCATACCTGTGAGTAGCACAACCATTCCCCATCCACTACAATCCTAAAGGTGACTACTCTCCCCCGCTGCTCTTACACTTCCATCCTTCCTACCAGGGTCTCACTATTACTTGCATCGGGAATCCTCCTATTTTTCCCCCTTGGATTTGAACTCAATGACAGCATAGTGGTGTTGAGTTGGCTGGCCTCTTTTCTCCTTCCACTCCTCTGCGCCACATGCTTCACAAGCCCATCCTGCCTCTCACGTAGAGTTCTAGATTCATTTTTGTATGTAAGCCAGTAACTAATTAACTCCATATTCACATGGTATTTGGTATTGGACCGAATGCTCACAGCAATACCTCAAACTAGCCTAGTAATTGCATGTATTTTCTTGTCGCACACTAGTTTCAAGTCAATTTTTGGCCATGCTTGTGTATTGTTTCCTCAATTCTCCCATCCTCCTTCCACACTCGCCCCCAGGAACGTCTCGGGCACGGGGCTGACCTGCCCTGCAGACGGCAGCAAGTGCCTGGTGAAGCAGAGCAACACCACCGGCTTCTGCCACCTCTGCTTCTCCTTCTGCTCCTCCTGCATGACTCTTGCCTGTAAGTCTCCATGCTTCCATGACTGCCCACACAGATACACACGCATAAGAGCGATGCCACACTGGCTTCAATGAAACCTTCCAACAGCGGCTAATTGGTGGAATAGGTTATGCTTTACAGAATCTGATTTAACGTTTCAATCTATATCTGTGCCCGCATCCCTGTGTTAGCACCCACCAAGGATCCAGCATTGGTGACTGCAGCACCGCCAGCACCTCAGGCACGATCGGCATCTGGCCCAAGCACGCTCATTGCTGCTGCCATTAACCACTCGACTGCTGCTGCTGTTGCCGCCGTCTTGCTCCAGGTGTTTGAGATGTGAAGCGTAGAGTTTTCACTTGGTAGTCTCGTACTGTATTTATTGTTGTGGGTGGGTGGACTTTGGGTAATGAGACCCAAGTCTGGATTAGCATGCCAAGGGTTATCTTCAAATATACCGTATGTGTTGAAAATTAGCAGTAGTCCATTCTAAGTGTTGGGCTCAGAAAAAGCCTTAGGATCTTTTAGAGTTTAGTCTCTGGTAATATATTGCAGTGGAAAACTTGAATTCCTGTGCTGGTCAAGTGTGAGAACAAGAATTGATAATAAAGAAAACATACCGTACAAGAGATTTATAGTTCAGGAAGTACCTATTTAAAGATGTACCTGTTCATGAAACTGGCTAGATATCGAATCGACTCTACGAAGATGTATAATCTTGTGTCATGCGAACAGTCACGAGACTGTTCGCACTACTACCTGTAACTCACGCGAAGGGACACCGGCTATAGTATAGAAATACTATGATACTACTGTAGTTTTATGCTATCGAACTTCTGAATTGCAACACTCCCCAACACTCCCATTCAATTCTAGAGTTTGATGTTGTCGGTGTTGTTGGTGATGTGACCGAGTCCAGTCAGCATCATGCAGTACTGGATTTTCGGACGTGACAGGCGCTTGGTCAAGTAGTCCACAACCATTTCGCTCGTGGGGCAGTAATCGAGCTGTAACTTGCCTTGCTCGATTTCGTCCTTGACGAAGAAGTAACGATGTAGAATGTGTTTGGTTCGAATTGCGAACCCAAATTTATTCACGATGCAAATCGCAGCCTGGCTATCGCAGAAGAGTTGAAACTGTGACGGGTCTAGTAACTTTGCTTCGCTAAGCAATTCACGAAGGTAAAGTCCTTCCTTCGTGGCAGTGCTTGCAGCAATGAATTTTGCCTCAGCTCATGAGAGTGCAATCAGGTCCTGCTTGGACGACTGACTGGAAATTGTTCCCACGGGCTCAAGGTGGAAAATATAACCCATACGTGAGCGCCAGTTTGTAGTATCACCCGCGTGATCTGCATCTACGTAGCCGAGTAGAGCTAGCTGCGACTTTGGCGATTTATGATGTGTAAGCCCGATAGTAGATGTAGATACGAAGTATGAAACTGTCAGAATCAACTGTGCAGGAGTGGATGAACTATGAATGAGTTGGGTACAAGTACTAACCCTAAAGTGCTGTACCCCTTGTAGGCTAACCCACTATAGCCTAGAGATAACACAAACATACAGTTTGACACACCCCCATAGGCTAAGTGGGAGAGAGCAAACACAACAGACGGTCACAAGACCAGTCAAGCAAGAGAACAAGCAAAGCAAAGCTCAGCGTGGATCTCAAGGACACCACACAATCTGAGCACAAGCAAGCGGCCACAAGGCCAGTTCACATGCAGAGTTATAATAGCAAGGCAGTACACTGATCACAACCTAGCAAGAGTAAACAAGCAGGTATAAAGATATATGTTAATGTACAACAAGAGCAAGTCAAGCAACCAGCAGGTGAGGCAGAGTGGGCACAAGCCCAAGAGCAGTGTAGAAACGCTGATGATCACCAGACCCAAGGGCCTTCGTTAACACATCAGCAGTGTTGGCCCGCCAGGCCACGTAGGAAAGGCAGAGCTGACGACGCTGCTGCAGCTCGCGTGCAAGGAAGTAGCAAAGAGCAATGTGCTTCGTTCTGTGCTCCAGTCTCTGCTCGCAACTCAAGGCAAGCATTGCTTGTTGTCGACGTACAGAACCGGAGGAGAATGAGGCCGCTCCCCCAAGTTGGTCAGCAGGTAGGTCAGCCAGCGTAGCTCCTGTGCAGCCATGGCCCCAGCGTAGATCTCGGCCTCACAGCTGGAACCAAGCATAGAAGAAGAACGAGTGGACCTCCACGAGACAGAACCAGAGCCAAGACTGAAGGTGTAACCCTGTGACGAATGCTGAGTCGCCTGGTCATCGGCCCAAGAAGCGTCGGAGTGTCCTGTGAGTACTACTGAACCCCGTCCTCCAAGCACGAGCCCTATGCCCGATGTACTTCACAAGTAACGTAGTACCCTCTTCGCAGCATCCCAGTGCACCTTTCGGTGTCTACCGGGAGCCACGTAGCGAGCCAAGAGGCTGAGAGGGTACGCGAGGTCAGGTCGTGTGCACGTCATCAGGTACATGAGGCAACCCACAAGCTCTGGGTATGGACCACTCGGCTCTACAGACTTGTCCAAAGGTGGAGATGAGAGCGAGTGGCCGGTAGACAGAGGAGTGGGATGTGGCGAGGAAAACTGGAAGCCGAAACGCTGAAGGACCTGGTGCACCATGTGTGACTGAGTCAGGGTGATGGTGCGCCGTGCACTGTCCCGGGTGATCTGCAAGCCAATATAGCCCCGCAGCTCACCCAGGTCAGTGCAGGTTGTGTCTCTCCTGCAGCTCCGCCTTCACTAGGGCCAGCGCTTCCGTGTCAGCAGTAGCAAAAACCAAGTCGTCTACGTACACGAGAACGTAGAACGTCGACAGAGTAGTGTCGGTGCGTAGAAGCAGCGAAAGGTCAGCAGAAGAAGGAGCAAACCCAAGAGCCGCAAGTGTCGTCCTCAGTGTGTCGTGCCACTCGCGAGGCGCCTGGTGGAGACCGTAGACTGGCCGCCAGAGGCTCCACTGGGTACCTGCAGGAAACGACCCAGTGAAGCCAGGTGGGCGGCCAGATCTCCTCGTGAAGGCTGCCCTGCAAGAAAGCTGTCGAGAAGTCAAGGGAGTGCAGCTCGTAGTAACGCTGTGCTGCAACGTACAGCAACACCCGAAGAGTAGTCATCTTCGGGGTGGGGGAGAAGGCCTGGAAGAAGTCGCCCCTTGTTGCTGACTGAAGCCTCGAGCAACGTAACGTGCCTTGAAGGCAGGCGGAGAACCCGGCGGCCGCTTCACTATGAAAATCCACATGCCATGGACTATGTTCGCCCCAGGGGGAGGAACCTCGTCGACGTAGGTGCCTGTGGACTTCCAGGAAGTCAAATCTGCGTCCATGGTTGTCTGCCACTGAGAGGAGTATTCACCCGCGATCGCCTCAGCGTAAGAGCGCGGGGTAGGGATGTCAAGTGCATCCGGGTCTCCCGTAGGGCGAAGCAGCATGGATGCGAAACGAGGTAAAGCGGTCGCAAGACACTCAAGCTCAAACTGCCTGTCCTCAAGGACGTCACTGCTAAGGGCAGGCTCACCCCCGACAGACGGAGGAAGACAGGCTCAGACTCAGTAACAAGACTCGCAACGTAGTCGAGACGACTCCTAGCTGCAAAGTCGACTAGCTCAGTGACTAGGGCAAACGCAGCAGTAGACTCAAAGTCAGGGTCAGTGACAATAGTAGCGAGGAGACGAGTGACAGTAGGACTGGCAGCACAAGCAAGGTCCGACTCACGGTCAGGAACGTGCGAAAGAGAGGACGCGGGAGGCTCAGGCAGGACAACACGCTGTGGAACAGAGGAAGGACGAAGTGCCATACTCTGAGTGACTGGGACAACAGGAGGACGAGGACGGGCTACACGACGAGCACGAACAGGTGTGGAAGCACGAGTCTCAGGCTCACGACGCTCAGTCAGGGACTCAATCACCTCAGTTTGAGGAGCAGGAGCAGGCAGCGGGGAGCCAGGCAGTAGTTGTGGCTGAGACTGGTCTGTCGGTGGACACAGAAGAGGTGGAGTGAGGCCAGTGGAAGACGGGGGACTAAGAACATGGCGAAGGACCGAGTCAGGCAGCGGCAGGGACGACTGCGGCTGCGGGTAGAATAACGGTCGGCGCGGGGCAGTACCAGCAGCTCCAGCTCCTCCAGCACCAGCAGCACCAGCACCTCCAGCACCAGCAGCTCTAGTAGCACCTCCAGCACCAGCAGCACCACGAGCTCTGGAAGTGCCAGCACCTCTAGCACCAGCAGTACCTCCAGCACCTCCAGCGCCAGCAGCTCCAGCAAAACCTCCAGCACCTCCATCACCAGCATCACCACCTGCTCCGGCAGCTCCAGCACCTCTAGTACGCGCACCTCCAGGACCAGCAGCTCCAGCACCTCCAGCACCTCCAGTACATCCAGTAGCACCTCCAGCACCTCTAGCACCAGCACCACCACCAGCTCTGGCAACTCCAGCACCTCCAGTACGAGCACCTCCAGGACTAGCAGCTCCAGTACCTCCAGTACCTCCAGCTCCAGCGCCTCCAGCACCGGCAGCACCTCCAACACCAGCAGCACCAGCACCTCCAGTGCCAACAGCTCCAGCACCTCCAGCACCAGCTGGACCTCCAGGACTAGCAGCTCCAGCACCTCCAGAACTAGTAGCACCTCCAGGACTAGTAGCTCCGGCACCTCCAGCACGAGCAGCACCTCCAGCACCTCCAGGACTAGCAGCTCTAGTACCTCCAGCACCAGCAGCACCTCTAGTACCTCCAGCACCAGCAGCACCTCCAGTACCTCCAGCAGTACCTCCAGCACCTCCAGCACCAGCAGTACCTCCAGGATTAGTAGCTCCAGCACCAGCAGGACCGTACCCTCCACCACCAGGACTGCCTCGCCAAACAATCCACGCACGAATCGCCTGCGGCGAGAGCGTTTCAAGTAGATCAGGCTGCGGTGGCTGTCCAGCTCCAGGACCTCCAGCAGGGTCACCCACAGCTCCACCGCCACTAGTACTCGTAGCACCCCCAGAGTCAGCACCCCCAGTCGCAGCACCCCCAGAACCAGCACCCCTAGTTGCAGCACCCCCAGAACCGTCACCCTCTGTCTCAGCACTCCCAGGCTCAGCACCAGCAGTCTCAGCTCCAGATACCACAGCAGCAGGCTGTGGAGGCGGCGAAGACGGCCGAGGCGGAAAACCAGGGGGGGGTCTCCAAGCGTGGAGAGCGGCGAGTGGCCGCCGTGTCGTCAGCGGCGGGGTCGCCCCCCTCAGCTGGGCCAAGGGGGGTGGGTCTACCTGAGACACACCTGAGGGAGCAGGACCCTGTGGGGGGAGGGGGTCTACCGGGGGGGGGGACTGGTACCAGGAAGCCCCTGTGGGGGGAGGGGGTCTACCGGGGGGGGGGACTGGTACCAGGAAGAGAGGCGCTAGGGGGACCGGGTGGGACGCGTGCGGATGTAGCCTGTAGAAACAGAAAGACTCATCAAAGGTGACATCCTGGGAGGAAAAGACTCGACGCTCGCACGGGTGGTAGAAGTGCAATAGCGGGGTGTCGGTGGGGAAGCCAAGGAAGACGCAGCAGAGAGTGCGAGAGGAGAGCTTGCTCGCTTTGGCATCGCGAACAAGGGAGAGCGCGCCCCAGACCCGAAACACCAACACATCGCCAACCTTCCCCGTCCACCGGATTGTGGGTGAGGTCTTTGGCTCAGAGACACGGGACCAGAGGTTGAGCTGATGCGTAGCATATCGAACCGCAAAAGGCCACAGAAAATGGGGAGCAGCCGCATGGATCATGGAGGTACGAGCAACCTCCATGATCAAGCCAATGCGACGCTCAGCAATCCCATTCTGCTGAGGAGAGGCCGGAAGCGTGAACGTCTGGCGGATGCCCTCGTCTCGACAGAACTCCTCAAGGAGGCCAGACGAGAATCACCGCCCCTGGTAGAGTGCAGACGCATGACTGGCAAGTCCCGACGAAACCGCTCGCGCAGCTGGCGACGAGTAGCACAGATCCAGGGATCAAAACACTGCTGACGTCCGCCTTGCGCCGCAAGGGGAAGCCAGTGGTGTAGCGTGTGTAGTCGTCAACAACCAGCAGGAAGTAGCGCTCCTGGTCCGTTCCACTGACGGGGGCCGGGCCCTACATGGCCATATGGAGAGTCTGCAGAGGAGCAGTGGTCGGAGGAAACTCGGAGGAGTGAGGAGCGGCGCGCTGCTGCCCCTCGACGCAGGGAAGGCACGGCGGTGCAGGCGAGCGCGGGAGGGAGGGCAGGGACCTGGGAAGGCCAGAGACAAGGAGACGGGAGTGCATGCTGCGGAGACGCGGCAGCGAGGGGTGACCTAGGCAGTGGTGCCAGAGAAGAGTCTGGTGAGAGAGTACCCGATACGAGCAGGACGCTGCAAGCTGACCAGACGCAGACACCCGACTCGACGCAGCCACCTGACCTGACTCAGCCAGCTGTGCAGACGTAGTGGTCAGTGTGTACAGACCGGACCCAGGCTGGCGAGTGAATGTAGCAAGGTGACGGCCAGTCCGTGAACACTTACAGATTGCCACACGCTGTCCTCCAGGAATGAAGGTGTCAGCCCATGCATCCTGGAGAACTGCGTTGCTCAACAAGTTCGTTGAGAACTCGGGGAGGTGGAGACCTGAGAGAGACCCGAAGTGGACTGCCAGACACCGGAGGACAGTGGAGGCTCGCGCAACTACTGGGCCCCCAGTGAGACAAGGACAGGTGCTGCGAGTGGTGTGACTGTGGTGCAATCACGAAAGAAGCAACGTGATGCGCCTGAGTCAAGTGTGAAAGTGTGCAAGGCCTCAGCTGAGGTAGGTCCTGTGGGAGTAGACGCACTAGCACCTAGAGCGTCGACAAACTCACGAGCACCTAGAGCTGCAGCAGACTCACTAGCACCTGGAGCAGCAGCCTCTACACAACCAGGGATGCATCGCTGAGGAGCACAGTCGCGAGGCCGCTGCAGGGAGAAGGTGCTCTGCGGACGCTGCTGCTGCCGCAGTGCAGTACCCATAAAACCAAAACCTCCACCACCAGGACTGCCTCGCTGCATAACCCACTCACAAAGCTGCTCAGGGATGGGGTCGTCTGGGAGCGGCAGTGACCACTGCTGTCCATTCCTAGCCGCTGCAACTACCGTGATAGTGGCCATGACAGGCAGTGACGGTCAGAAGGAGGTCAGCACCTCTAGCACCAGCAGCACCTCCAGCACTCCCAACAGCACCTCCACCAGCAGCAGCACTAGCACGAGTAGTAGAAGCAGCAGTACTAGCAGCAGGGCGGCTCGGTGGGGCTGGTGAATGAGGCAGGGCGGCGCGGCTCGGGTTGGGCAGGGCGGCTCGGGCTGGGCGGCGTGGCTCGGCCAGGGCGGCGCGGCTCGGCCTGGGTGGCACGGCTCGGCAAGGCTGGGCGGCACGGCTGGGCAAGGCAGGGCGCGCCGCAGGCTGCAAGGCAGGGCAAGCGGTGGATAGGGCAACAGGGCGCGCGCTGGGCAGGGCAGCAGGGTGCGACGCGTGGGTTGCAGCAGGACGCGACGCGCGGGCTGCATTAGGGCGCGGCGCGCGGGGCAGCAGGGCGTGACGTGCGAGCTGCAGTAGGGCGCCACGCGTGGGGCAGCAGGGCGTGATGCGCGGGCTGCAGTTGGGCGCGACGCGCGGGACAGCAGGGCATGACGCGTGGGTTGCAGTAGGGCGCGACGCGCAGGACAGTGGGGCGAGCGCTGGGCAGGGCAGCAGGGCGCGATACGCTGGGCTGCAGGGCAGGGCGGTGCGCGGGCCTAAGGGCAGGGCAGCGCGGCTCGCGAGCTGCAGGGCAGGGCGGTGCGCATGTCTAAGGGCAGGGCAGCGCGATGCACGGGCTGCAGGGAAGGGGCTGCTCGCTGACAGCAGGGCCGCTCGGGGCAGGGGCTGCTCGCAGGCAGCAGTGGCGCGCGGGGCAGGGGCTGCTCGCGGGCAGCAGGGGCGCGCGGGGTAGGGGCTGCACGCGGGCAGCAGGGGCGCGCGGGGCAGGGGCTGCTCGCGGGCACCAGGGGCGCGCGTGACAGCAGGGCAGCGCGCTAGGGCAGGCAGTGCAAGTAGCTGCAGGGCAGCGTGACACTGTGTGAGAGGGCCGGACAGCGCAAGGGCGCTTCGGGCAGGAACTAGCGGAATGATCAGTGGGCCCTAAAAACCTAACAAGTTTCCTGCTCTGAATACCATGTCAGAATCAACTGTGCAAGAGTGGATGAACTATGAATGAGTTGGGTACAAGTACTAACCCTAACGTGTTGTACCCCTTGTAGGCTAACCCACTATAGCATACAAAGAACACAAACATATAGTTTGATAGAAACAGCTGCTTCCAAATCCAGTAGATTCTCCCCTTTGGGTCGCTTAAGCGAGCTGGCTAGCCGAGTAAGCCAAATCCGGACGGCACGACACAGCTGCGAAGAGAAGACTACCCAGTAGTTGCTGATAGTGTGTCACAACTGCAGAGTTTAGAGGCTCGGAGTCAGCTACCAGAGTAGAACGGAACGGAGTCTTAGATGTAGTTATCGGTAGAGGATATTGCTTCAGCAGCTTCTGGGCGTATTTCTCGGCAGAGAGATGAATCGCAGTAAGTGTCTCGGTGATGTTGAGTCCGAGATACTGAGTGGACATCGGTGGAGATCGTAATCGTCATATCAGTTTTCAGCCCCCCTTCAAAGTAAGAAATGATGTTGGGCGAGCTGCCGATATATAGAAAGTCGTCGACGTAGACGACAAATAAGACAAATGCAGCTGCGTGGTCAAGGCGGTACATGCCGTGGTCATGAGGCAGTTGGCGGAAACCGATGCGGATGAGGCGTTGGTGTAGATGCTGCTGCCAGAGACGCTGCGCCTGTTTTATCTCGTAGAGAAATTTGTTGAGACGACAGACCTTGGAGGGATCCGTAACATAACCGTGCGGCTGCTCGACGAGAATGGGTGCGTCGACAAGGGCGTAAAGAAACGCCGTAGAAACATCGATTTGGCGAAGCTTAAGACCCAATGCGGTTGCGAAGGCGAGTAGAATTCGGAGCGAAGTGTGACGACTGACAGGAGTGTAAGTCGCGCCGTAATCCACTCCTTGCCGCTGATCAAACCCGGGTACGACCCAGCGAGCCTTGAAGCGCTCGATTGTTTTGTCAGCGTTGGTCTTAATGCGGAAGACCCACTTCCAAGAGAGAATGTTCTTGCGAGGAACTGTTGATCCTAGGTGTTGTTATCATGTAGCGCCTTCAACTCCTTGTCCATGGCTTCGCGTCATTTCTCCCTGTGAGGTCCTTTCAGCACCTGGTCCAGTGTATTCGGTTCTGTAGAGAGTGATGGTTGATCTGCTACAACGAGACCCAATATATGTAAACCCTTTTGTCGATAGCGAGTCTGTCCTTCTATTTCGATAGTAGCAGCTTCGTCACCAGTCTCAGGATCGAAATTGAAACCAGGGCCAAGTCTCTTGCTTTCGTCAGAAGCAATGTGGATGGGTGTAGTTACTCCGTTGTCAGCGAAGGTGTAGTATGGCTCGGCGTTGACATCGTTGTGAGGATCCTCTTTGTCAATCTCGATCGGGACCGAACAGTAAGGGGCGGCACCGGCAGCTGTTGACGCACCCGAGACTGCTTCCTCCATCGCGTCAGCTTTGTCTGCTTCTGTAACAAAGGTAAGTGTACCTGAAAACCCAGCTATCAAATCTTCATGGTTGGCATGCTGCCTCTGCCAAGTGGGGTATATGAGTGGTTCATAGAAAAGAACGTCACGTGCCAGTATTGTAACCCGATCTTTGATATCCCTGATTTTCCATGCTGGGAACTGCTTTTCGATGCCAAAATGTATTCCCCAACGTGCCCTCTGTGAAAACCTTCCTGCAGGCGTATTTGGAGGCCAATGGTGTATCATGCAACAAAAAATGCGTAACATCTTTGTGCTTCCCTGCTTCCTTGTCCACTCCTTGTGTGGTGAGCAGTTGTTTGGCAGGGATGTTGTAGTCAGAATATTGTGGAGCAGGACAGCGTGGTCCATTGCAAACGGCCACTGCCCTGCTGACAGGCGTGCTTCCATGAGCAGTTTGCGCATGGTGTTATGCAGGGTCCTATTCATTCGTTCTGCCATGCCTTGCTGTTGATGTTGGCAAGGCAGCGACTGCAACTTCTTGATCCCCCTTTCCGCAAGATAGGTCCTGAAATGATGTGAGAGGTATTCGAGAGCACCGTCTGTCTGAAAACTTTTCAGCTTCACGTCACTTTCCCGTTCAGCTACAGGTAGCCACGCCATGAATGCTTCGTAAGCAAGATTACGTGATAGAATAAGCGCATGCCAGACGTAACGTGTTGCAGCGTCGATGAAGGTAGAGATGTAGTTTTAGTCTGCTCGCCCTTCCTGCCGTGGTATAACCAAAATATCATTATAAACCTTTTCGAGTAGCTTGTATGCAGGAACACCTAGGTTGTGATGAGAAGGAAATGGTTGTCGAGGTAGATCTGCTTCAGGACACAGCGTGCAGATGTGTCGAGGCTGGCGCAGCTCTTTTCCATCGAGAAGAAGAAGAGCGTCCTTGTAAAGAACTCCGGCACGTATCGTATTGTAAGTTATTTTTCCACTAGGATGTCCTAAGCTCTTGTGCCAGATGTCCTCTGAGGCTACATGTCCCGCAAATCGTCGGTATAAATCAGATTTGGCGTAGAAGGCGGCGAAGTTGGCTAGACTTGTATGTGATGCATCATTAACCATGCCGCGACGAGAAGCCGAAGTGTCGATGACAAGCAGTCCTGTTGAGTGCCATGAAGTCGAAGGTAATGATGGGTGATGTATCTGTTCTGCTTCCCCGTGCTCTTCTGCTTTGCCGTTGATGTCTGCTACTGCTCGCGATGTTCCAGGTGTACCTGCTTCTGATGCTATTGGAGTGACATTTTCACGGTGAAACCCAAGATGATCCGGTTCAGTATTGAGCTCCTTTGGGTGACAGAATGTCCAAGAATTGAAGGCGAGAATCTGATCACTGTCTACTGAAACCCATCTTTCTCCATGTTAAGAACGAACATGAAATCTTGCTGCACCGCTTTCGCAACGTAGAATCCTCCCCTTTTAGAGTATAACTTTAACTCTCTGCTGTCACAGTCGCATTCCGAGTGTACTCCGCGGCTCATCAACTGACTGACGCTGAGATGACTATAGCCGAGCCCAGGCACGATGAGGACAATTGAAAGCTAAATGACCGTGTTTATCTCAGGCGGCTGAAGAAGAACAGTGCCTTGGCGTCGGGTACGTAACGTCTGATTGTAAGCGACCGATACTGTCACTTCATGTTGAAGTCGTGTCTCATGTTTCACGTAGAACCCGTTATTGACTCCTGTCGTGCACATGTGATGTGCGCAGCAAATGTTAAGGAACCAGACACCTGGACCGCATTCGGCGGTAGTTGCGACACTAGCGTATTGTGGGTTGACCTGAAGGTTCGTTAAAACTTCCTCCGGAACTTCATCTGGAGCAAGGGTTGGAGGTGAGCCTGTATTGCATGAATCTGTGCGAGCCATACAGGCGAACACATTTCTCTTCTTTGATGCTGACGTGGTCTGTGGTTTACTCTGTGCAGCTGGTGCAGTAGCGGTTGTAGCCTGTGGAGGAGCAGCAGCTGGGCGATGAGGTGTTGACGGTTGACGCTGAGGACCGTGATCACGAGAATGACCAGAAGTTTTGCAGATGTGACAAAACGGAGGTACGTAATGTTGTTGCTGCTGCTGCTGCTTCGGCTGCTGTTGTCGCTGCTTCTGCTGCTGCTGAAAATTCTTTTGTCGTTGTTGCTTAGGCGGCTCCACTTGACTTTGTGCTATGAAAGTGAACTGATTCACCCTCTTGTTGCCTTTGCTATCGTACAGATCCATATCTTGCTGTTCGGCGAAGGGTGTTACGCAGAGGTGCATCTCCCAAACATTCCCTTGAGTGCGAAGAAGAGGGCGTCTATTACGCCACTGAGGTCCAAGTCTGGCGATGACAACTGTCACGAACATTGACTCAGGGAAGCTGCTAGAGACGAAGGATGGAGTATATGTAGATTAGGGGCCGAAATAACTCAAAATCGTTGGACTAAGTTTCTGGACAGACATGTCGACTTCACAAGAATCGTCGTCGACGGAAAGTTTGTCAGAATATCATGCTTGTCTAGCCTGCAGTGGGGTATTCTATAGCGAGTACAACCCAATTAGGGTTTCCTATATGTATCTCAACTGCTGCTAGTGCAAACCCTCCTTTGCTTATTCTCTCTTGCCTAGCTTGCTAGCTATGGCTCCTGCGTTCTAACCGCTATTGTGACATGGTAACAGAGCTGTTCCGCTCTTGGCCTGTGGGCCCACCTGCTTCCGCTGCTTTCCTGTCTGTCGCGCGCCCCGTGGCGCGCGACGCTGTTTTTCTTCCCGCCACGCGCTCGGGGCGCATGGCGGTTTTCTGCCCGCCGAGCGCTCGGGGCGCGCGGCGGTTTTCTGCCCGCCGTGCGCCCCGAGGCGCGCGGCGGTTTTCTGCCCCGTCAACCCGCGCGTCGCCCCCTGTCGCCCGTCGCAGCACCCCCGGGGACCCGCGCGTCGCCCCCCGTCGTCCGAAGCGGCCCGCGCGACCTGCGCCAGGCCCGCGCGCGGCCCGTACAGCCCGCGCGTGGCCCGTACGGCCTGCGCCAGGCCCGCGCGCGGCCCGTACGGCCTGCGCCAGGCCCGCGCACGGCTCGTACGGGCTGCGCCAGGCCCGCGCGCGGCCCGTACGGCCTGCGCGAGGCCCGCGCGCGGCTCGTACGGGCTGCGCCAGGCCCGCGCGCGGCCCGTACAGCCCGCGCGCGATTCGTACGGCCCGCGCCAGGCCCGTGCGCGGCCCGTACAGCCTGCCCCAGCCGTCCCGCTTCACCACGAGCACCGCCCCCGCTACTGCACGCTCCCCTGCCCCGTGCTGGCTGTGTTAGGGTTTGGGGGTGGCGAGTATGGGGGTGACGGGTGTGTGAGCCGTCCCCTGCTCCTCCTCCTACTCCGTCTCCCACTGCTGCAGCTGCCGCTGAGGGGGGTGGATGTGTTGGAGCCGCGGGTGTGGCGCTAGGGGGGTGTCATGGGTGCAGTGCTAGAGGAACAGCAGTGGGTGTGTGAACGGGAGCTTTGGGACAGTGGGGGAGGTTGAAGGGGGGTGGCCGCCGTGAAGCCATGGCCGTCTAGCAGCTTCGCTGGCTGTCTTTCCTCCTCACCGACCTTGGTGCGCGGCCTTTCTCTTCCCCAGTCTTTTTCGCCGACAACAGGTCTGCTATCCTATTGTGCGAGGAGCCCCGACTGGTTGGGAAGGCGAAAAACATCCAGCTTCGTTACTTCCTTCGGTGAGAGTTGCAGCAGCGTGGTCAGGCACTCGTGCGACGTGTGGTCTCAGAGGTCAGGCACTGCAGATATTTTCACCAAGGCGTTGCCGCCTTGTGACCACCGACGTTTCTGCACCTAGCTTGGCCTTGTGTCTACAGGCCCTCACCTGCTTGCGTAGAGATGCCTTGTCTTGTACTCTTGCATCTCACTATATTTGTTATATTTCGGCTTGTGGACTTGCCTTCTGGCCCCTTGCTTACATAGAGATGTTTATCTTGCTTGTCTTGTGCTCTTGCATCTCTTATACTCACATATTGACTAGCCTTGTAGCCTCATGCTTGTTCTCGGACTGCGTGGTGATGTTGACATCCTCCCCGAGATTGGTTTTGCTTTTGTGGGCTGGTCTTGTCACCGTTGCTTGTTCTTGCTGACTGGTCCAGTTACCCTTGCTCTCAGACTGTGTGGTCTCCTTGAGGTCCACCCTGAGATATTTGTTTCTTCTCACAGGACTGCCGTCACCTAGACTATGAGCGTGTGTCAAACTATGTATATGTATATATACAGTTTTGTTAGTTCTAGTCTAGGTGTATTCCGTAGTGCTAGGGTTAGGGCCAGCCTTGCGTACATCTTTCCTGTTTTGTTCATTGTTAATCTTTCATTCTCGTATTGTAACATCAGCCCGTACAGGCTCTTCAGCGGCTTGCACACCCGGCAGATCCCGTCATTGTAGTAGTCCGGCTGGTACATGTACAGCACCTTGTCGAGCTTGCTCTGCAGGAAGGCGTTCTTCATGTCGAGTTACATCAGGTTGAGGTCGAGGACAGCGACGATGCTGAGGAAGATACTCAGCATGACGTAGCTTCCCACCGACGCGCACGTCTCGTCGTAGTCGGCACGATACACCTGCGTGAAGCCCTTCACGACCAGCCTCGCCTCCTCCCGGGCGACCGTGTCGTCGACGTGGTCTTGGTCATCAGGACCCACCGGTTCTTCATTATGTTTACCCCGCTTGAGGCTGTGGATCTCCTCGTCCAAGGCGGCATTCACCGCCCTGCCCTTCCAACTCGCCAACACCTCCTTCACTGTTATTGTTGCGATGTCCCAGCGGTGCCAGGGTCGGCGTGAATGTTGGGGTCGAGCTCTGGCATGTCGACGTCATCCTCGGCGTAGTCGTAGAGCATATCATCATCGGTGACGTGGTAGGTCAGCCGCTCAGGCGGCCCCCGGATTCGGCCTGAACGCCGTGGTCCAGGCTGGTCGACCTTCACCTCCACCACGTTGCTATCGGTAGGCTCCCCGGCGCCCGACTGCTCCCCTTCCTTGTCGCCGGCTTCGATGCCTTCACTGGCCTGCTTCACCAAAGTCGGCATCCCTGCCGACTGCCCTGGTCGCCGACGGCTCCTTGGTCGGCGTCCCTACTGGCTGCTCCCCAGGCGGTGGCTTCTCTGTCGCAACCTTCTTCACTGACTTCAGCAAAATCGGCTCCTTCCCTTGCGTACGCTGTGGCCATGGCCGCCCAGGAGCTTGGCTGGCTGTCTTTCCTCCTCACCAACCTTGTTGAGCGGCCTCGCTCTCCCCCAGTCTTGTTCGCCGACAACAGGTCTGCTTTCTTGTTGTACGAGGAGCCCCGGCTGGTTGGGAAGGCGAAGCACATCCAGCTTCGTTACTTCCTTCTGCGAGAGTTGCAGCAGCGTGGCCAGGCACTCGTGCGACGTGTGGTCTCTAAGGCCAACACTGGAGACATCTTCACCAAGGCGTTGCCGCTTTGTGACCACCAGCATTTCTGCACCCAGCTTGGCCTTGTGTCTACACGTCCTCACTTGCTCGCATAGAGATGCTTTGTCTTGTACTCTTGCATCTCACTATATATTCTATATTTGTGCGTGTGGACAAGCCTTCTGCCCCCCCCTTGCTTCTATAGAGATGCTTGTCATGCGTGTCTTGTACTCTTGCATCTCTTATATCTGCTATATATTTGCATGTGGACTGGCCTTGTGGCCCTTTGCTTGTTCTCGGACTGTGTGGTGATCTTGAGATTGCGGAGAGTCACTCTACAACGGTAGTGAGCTAGACTACGGGGGTTGGCACGAACAACTAGAGGTGATCGTAGCTTTGCTTAGTTCGTCAGAGCTTGCGCATACACGGGAGAAATTGGCAAGAGTTTCCACTAGGCAAAGTCGAAATTACAGAATTGATGGAACAAGCGATGGCAACAATGACTACATCAGGCACCTAGCAACCCTGCAGCTAGCCTGGTCGACCGCCAGCACAGCTCGGTCGACCGCCTGCCAGCGTCGCGTAGAGGAGCCGCGCCAGCACTGCAGAAGGGCGACCTGCCAACAGAGCAGGTCGACGGCGTGCCAACGCTGCAGCAGAGCGGCTGTCCAGCGTTGCCCCGTAGAACACAGCAGTACGCACGCTCGCAGGTGCGCGCAGATGATTGGCCCGACTTGCCTCGTTGGGCATCCGTCGGCTGTTGTCTGCGCCTGAAGAGCCACATCGACTTCGGGATACCAGCCCGAAGTCGCCTGCGCCATCGCGACCTCGACGACGTTCGCGTGCCTCCGCAGAACTCGTCGAGCGGGTTACCCGGTCGACCCGGTTGACCACCAGGTGCTTCCGGTCGACCACCACTGCTTCTGGTCGACCACCAGGTCCCTCTGGTCGACCACAACTCCCGTCGAGCTACCCCCTGGTCGACGGACCCCTTCCGTCGACCAGAACCGTCAGCGGTTGTCGCCGAGCTCCCCTCGTCGACCACTGCTCACTTGTCAGGTCGACGGACTGCTCCGTCGACCTCCCGGTCAAACTGCAGGTCGACAGACTGCTCCCGGTCGAGCTGCAGGTCGACAGAGTGCTCTCGGTCGAGCTGCAGGTCGACAGACTGCTCCGGGTCGAGCTGCAGGTCGACGGAGACCCCCTGGTCGAGCTGCAGGTCGACGGAGACCTCCCGGTCGAGCTGAAGGTCGACGGAGGCCTCCCGGTCGAACTGCCCCTCCTGGCCGACGGCCCACCCATCGCCCAGACCAGTCAGTTGCAGCTGTCGAGCTCCCTGGTCGACAGCAGCACCACCGCGGTCCCCTGCAGCTCGACGAAGCCTGTCGAGCAGCTCTCCCACTGTGAACGGTCGGCTGCTACTCCCGTACATCCGACCAAGTCGTCGGCGTTGCCCAATCTTGAGATCCACCCTGAGAGTTGTTTTGTTTTTGTGAACTGGTCTTGTGACCGTTGCTTGTTCTTGCTGACTGGTTTTGTGACCCTTGCTCTTGGGTTGTTTGTTGCTCTCCACGAGACTACCGTCACCTAGACTATGGGGGTGTGTCAAACTATAATTGTTATAGTTTGTATTGTTTAGTCTAGGTGGTGTACACCTTGGTTAGTGGTGGGGTTAGGTTTGCTATATCTACCCTTGTACTTGCTCATTATAGTCATTAATTCTCATATCTTAACAGGAGGTCAGCCAGGCATCGCCCTCGTCCGGAAAGCAAGTCGCGCAAGGAGAAGCATTCAACAGAAGGACGCCGTCTCCTGCTCCAGTGTCAAAAAGCGAGGCGACAAGGAGGCGTCGTGCTCGTTGGTTGGCATTGTGGAGCCAATTATTTCGCTGGCGTCGGAGGCCGGCAAGGACTTCCAGGCGGTGGCGGCAGCCGTGCAGGCTAACGCGGCGGTGGTCCAGCTCGACAGCGGCTGCTCGCACCACCTGATGGGGACGAAGGCAGCCTTCGTCGTCTTGTAGCCAAGCAGCGACGTCAAGCACGTGCGTGGCTTCAACAGGGCGCTGCAAGACGTTCACGCCGTGGCACTATCGCTCTGCAAGGGGATGCCGGGATGCAAGTGCTCATACCCGACGTGCTCTACGTCCCGAGCGTACAGGCGAACTTGCTGTCGGCCAACTGAAGGAGAGCGGTGTGAAGCTGCAGGGCGATGGTGAAGGGATGCTCCTCATCTCGGCGGCAGGGGACGTGCTCGGTCGCGCGACGTATACCGGTCGGGTCCCCTGCACTGACCTTCCTCCTTGCTCGGCGAAGTCCACGACACCCACGACGGAGGTGGTGGTTCTGCGGGCGATCGTCTTGGCGACGAAGCCGACGCCGGCCCGGTGGCACGCTCGCCATGCCCACGTTGGCGTCGACACCATCACGAGCTCGGTGAAGCACGAGGTCGCCACCGGCCTGGACATCAAACCGTCGGCCGGAACCGACTCTCCGTGTGTCTCGTGCGTCGGCGGGAAGCTAGCGCGGCACACCTTCCCCGACAAGGGCTCGGACGCCAATGACGCCCTGGCTGTCGTGCACATCGACCTGTACGGGCCGTTTCGAGTGGTTGCCAAGGACGGCGGCCTGTACTTTCTGATGCCGAAGGACCGCAAGACCCGCTACGTGTGGGTGAGGCAGGTCGTCAAGAAGTCTGACGTGCTGTGGGAGTTTGAGAAGTGGCTGGTGGTGGTTGAGCGGTAGACGAAGAAGTCGGTGTTGATGCCGCGCTCTGATCGGGGAGGGGAGTTCCTCGGGAAGGAGTTCACCGACTTCGTGGATGGCAATCGTCCACGACTTGACCTGCCCATATACCCCGCAGCAGAATGGGATGGCAGAGCGGGAGATGCGTACGGAGGTGGAATCGGTGCGGATGATGCTGGTGCATATGGGCGTGCAGCACCACTGTTGGAAGCTCACTCTGGGACAAGCTATCTGGGTACACAACTGCCTTGAGAGGTCGACACTGCTGCCGGGGACGACGTTGTTCCAGCTGCTCACCGGGAAGAAGCCCGACTTGACGCTGGCCCGTGTGTGGGGCTGCATGGCGTAGTTCCTGGTCCCCAAGCAGCGTGGTGGAAAGCTGAAGCTGAAGGCCAGGTGGGGCCTTCATCTCGGCGTGTCGGAGGAGAGCAAGGGTTGGGAGCTCCTCGACATCACCGACAACAAGGTGGTCACCACGTCGGATGCCGTGTTTTACGAGACACTGTCGCTAGACATGTGGAAGTCGCAGCACGGGCCGGCGTCGGGGCGGACGCAGGCCAACCCGCCGACTGACACCTCCGCGGCGACCCTTCCTCTGCTCGCAGAGGTCGGCGAGCTTGCTGATGAGGACGCCGAGGAAGTATTTTGCCCTCCCCCTACCCCTGCCACTCCACCTCTCGTCGCCGACTTGCACGCGCCGACGCAGACGTCGGCCTCCGGCGATGAGGGGAGCAGTGGGGTGTCACGTGTGGCGCCGACCAAGGGCAGACTCGTCGTGGGCCGACGACGCGGAGACGCGTCGGTCTACACAGGGGTACTCCTTTAGCCTCGGGACAGGTGCTGTCTCGTGGTGGTCAACTCGGGCGTCGTCCGTCGCCGGTTCCAGCTGTGAGGAAGAGGTGTACGCTGCGGCCATGGCCGCTCAGGAGCTTCGCTGGCTCCTTCTCACCGACCTTGGTGAGCGGCCTCGCTCTCCCCCAGTCTTGTTCGCCGACAACAGGTCTGCTGTCCTGTTGTGTGAGGAGCCCCGACTGGTTGGGAAGGCGAAGCACATCCAGCTTCGTTACTTCCTTCTGCGTGAGTTGCAGCAGCGTGGCCAGGCGCTCGTTCGACGTGTTGTCTCTGAGGCCAACACGGCAGATATCTTCACCAAGGCGTTGCCGCCTTGTGACCACCAGCGTCTCTGCACCCAGCTTGTCCTTGTGCCTGCCCGTCCACACTTGCTTACGTAGAGATGCCTTGTCCTGCATGTCTTGTACTCTTGCATCTATTTATATTTGCTATATACGTGCATGTGGACTGGCCTTGTGGCCCCTTGTTTGCTCTCGGAGTGTTTGGTGACTTTGAGCTCCACCCTGAGATTTGTCTTGTTCTTGTGGACTAGTCTTGTGATCGTAGCTCGCTCTTATTGTTTCTACAGGACTACCGTCACCTAGACTATGGGGGTGTGTCAAACTATAATTCTATAGTTTGTGTAGTTCTAGTCTAGGTGTTCTCCCTTATGTTATTTTCTACTTGCACTAGGGCTAGGTTTTGCATATATCTTGTTTGTACTTTCTGTTTTAGTCAAATTTACATTGTGACAGTAGTGGGGTAGTTCATATGGGGTACAACACTTTAGGGTTTCCTACTTGTACTCCTCATGCTGCTCAATGCGATCATTCCTTGTTCTATCTTTCACATGGTTTCAGAGCAGGTTCCCTAGTGGGAACGTGTTTTTTTTTAGGGCCCACCACGATTTTTCCTGCCCTGCCCGAAGCGCGCCTCGCGCCTGCCTCACCTGCGCCGTAGCGCGCCCTGCCCTACTGCCGCACGTAGCGGCCCTGCCCTACCGGCCCGTCGCGGCCCTGCCCTAACGGCCTGTCGCGGCCTTGCCCTAGACCCCCGTCGCGGCCCTGCCCTGCCGCCCCACGTCGCGGCCCTGCCCTGCCGCCCCACGTCGCGGCCTGACCCGCCGCCCGTCGCGGCCCTGCCCTGCCGCCCGTCTCGGCCCTACCCTGCCGCCCCACGTCGCGGCCCTGACCTCGCCGCCCGTCGCGGCCCTGCCTTGCCGCCACCTGTCGCGGCCCTGCCCTCAGCCGCTCGTCGCGGCCCTGCTGTACCGCCGCCCCGTCGCGGCCCTGACCTGCGGCCGCCTCGTCGCACCCCTACCCTGCAGCCGCCAGTCGCGTGCCTACCCGACCCGCCCCTGGTGAACACCTGCCCTACCCGCGCCGCTGCGCCCTGCCCTGGCCATCGCGTCGCCCCAGGACCCGCGCGACGACCCTTTCTGCACGTCGCGTCGCCCTAGGGCCCACGTGTCGCCCCTGCCCTGCCCTTCGCGTCGCCCTAGGGCCCGCGCGTCGCCCCTGCCCTGCCCGTCGCGTCACCCTAGGGCACGCGCGCCGCCCCTACCCTGCCCGTCGCGTTGCCCTAGGGCCCGCGCGCCGCCCCTGCCCTGCCCGTCACGTCGCCCTGGGGCCCGCGCGCCGCCACTGCCCTGCCCGTCGCGTCGCCCTAGGGCCCGCGCGCCGCACCTGCCCTGCTCGTCGCGTCACCCTAGGGCCAGCGCGCCGCCCTGCTGCCCGCGCTCCGCCCTGCCCCTGCCCGTCACGTCCACCCTGGCAGCCCGCGCGCCGCCATCTGCAGCCCGCACGCTGCCCTCCTCTGGCCGCGCGCCGCCCTTTACTGACGGTGTGCCGCCCCGCCCTACCCTAGTACCTGTTCGCCGCCCTGCCTTTCCGCTATGGCGTCTCTTCGTGGTAGCCGTGGGAGTGGTGGCGGCGGTGGTGGCAGCAGTGGGAGTGGTGGCGGCGGCAGCAGTGGCAGTCTAGGCGGAGCTGCTCGGTGGGGAGTTTTTGGCGGTGGCCAGATACAGCTCCAGCGACGTCCGCGCGAGACCCTTACGCCCCTGCAGCTGCGTGAGTGGTACGCTCAGAGTAGAGGGTCTCGGAGTACTGCTCACTGCCCGTACGTCATTCGCACAGGTGATTGGGCTGGTCAAACTTGCGGGACGATAGGTCACACACAGTCCCGCTGCTTCGCCTGTCTGAGCGACGCCTGGCGTACAGAGTTTGGTGACGAGGCTGAGCTCCCCAGCTGGGTGGAGCTGCTGAGGCAGAGAGTGGATATCTTTGCACTGGACTTTGATGCTATTCTATCTGCCATGTATGCATTGCCTGTTAGTGCTGAGGGTGACTGTTACCTGTGCACGCCGCCGGACCCAGGTATAGAGTCTGCTGCTCTAGGTGCTGGTGAGTTTGCTGCTCTAGGTGCTGGTGAGGCTGCTGCTCTAGGTGCTAGTGAGTCTGCTGCTCCAGATGCTGGTGAGTCTGCTCTCTCTGGTACTGCGCCTGCTGAGGCCTTGCACACCTTCACACTTGACTCAATGGCTTCCCGCTCCTTCTTTCGCGACAGCACCACACTCACGCCGCTCAGTCGGCCGGTTGCAGTCTCCCTAGCAGACCCCTCTGGGGGCCCACTCCTCCACGGTCCTGCCGTGTCCGGCGGTCCCGTCTGGCTCACTATCGGGTCTTCACCTCCCCTCGTTCTCTACGAACTTGGTGAGTGGAGCTGACCTCCATGATGTGTGGGTTGACCAGTTCACTCCTGGAGGTCAGCGTGTGACCCACTGTACGTGCTCCCGGACTGGTCGGCACCTGGCCACGTTCACCCGAGCGCCTGGCTCGAGTCTGTACACACTGACTACTGTGTCCCCTCAGGTAGCTGCGTCTGCGTCTGCGCTTGTGTCAGGTCAGCTAGCGCCCCCCTGCTCGTGTCGCGCTTTGTCGCACCAGACCGTCCTTTGGCACCACCATCTTGGTCACCCCTCGGTGCAGGGCCTTCGTGGCATGCACCGCCGTATCCTTGTCTCTGGTCTTCCCAGGGTTCTCCCTCCCCTCCCACCCTCGCCTGCTCCTCCCTGTCTTGCCAATGTCGAGGGGCGGCAGCGCGCCGCTCCTCACTCCTCATCGTTTCCCCCGACGACTGCTCCCCTGCAGACCCTCCACATGGACGTGTGGGGCCCAGCCTGTTAAAGACTAAGGACGGAGTCTATGAAGATTAGGAGCCGAAATATCACAAAATCGTTGGTCTCAATTTCTGGACAGAATAGTCGCGCTCACAAGAAACGCCGTTGTAGCCCTTGACCAAGGCTATCTTTCCCAATTTGAATCGTATCAAAAGATGGAGTTTATCTTGAGTTATTATTTTCGGCGCACTAGGGGGTAAGCTGCCATAGAAAATTTAACTCAATCACAAGAGACTCCCCAATAACCACACAAGGAAGTTAGAGTAGCAATTAACCAGGTGGGAGGGAAGAGGAGGACGTGAGGGGAGGTCCCCTAGGAGTCCCCAACCAATGAAACCCCATAAGCACATCAAATCCCCTCCCACTCTGATAGAGGTGGTGAGTTTGCCTCTGACTTTCTGCGCGACTTTTGTCATGGGAAGGGCATTCGCCAGACGTTCACGCTCCCGGCCTCACCGCAGCAGAATGGGATTGCTGAGCGCCGCATTGGCTTAGTCATGGAGGTCGCTCATACCTCCATGGTCCATGCGGCTGCCCCCCATTTTCTGTGGCCGTTTGCAGTCCGTTACGTTGCGCATCAGCTCAACCTCTGGCCCCGTGTCTCCTTGCCGGAGACCTCGCCCACACTGCGTTGGACGGGGAAGGTTGGCGATGTGTCAGTCTTTCGGGTCTGGGGTTCTCGTGCCTTTGTCCACGATACTACCGCGGACAAGCTCTCCGCCCGTGCTATTCCCTGCATCTTCCTTGGCTTTGTCCCTGACGCGCCTGGCTGGCAGTTTTACCATCCCACCTCGCGCCGGGTCCTGCCCTCTCAGGACGTCACGTTCGACGAGTCGGTTCCCCTTTACCGTCTCTTCCCCTACCGCACTGCCTCTCTCCCCCCCCGCCGCTCTTCCTTGCCCCAGGTCCTCCTCCGGTAGACCCCCTCCCCCCTCAGGGTCCTGCTCCCTCAGGTGTGTCCCAGGTAGACGCTGTCGAGCCTGTCGAGGTAGCGGTTGACTCTGGTGCTGCTACTGGGGGTGGTGCTGCTGGGGGTGCTGAGCCTGAGCGTGCGGAGCCTGGGGGTGGGGTTAGGGTTGCTGAGTCTGAGGGTGCGGAGCCTGGGGGTGCGGAGCCTGGGGGTACTGAGCCTGAGCGTGCGGAGACTGGGGGTGCTGAGCCTGAGCGTGTGGAGTCTGGGGGTGCTGAGCCTGGGGTTGCTGAGGCTGAGGGTGCTGAGCCTGGAGGTGTTGAGCCTGAGGGTGCTGAGCCTGCAATTGCTGAGACTGGGGGTGCTGAGTCTGCTGGAGTTCCTGCAGGTGCCTCGTCCCGGCGGGAGCCTCTCTCTCCACTGCAGCTGCGAGAGTGGTTTGCTCGCCGCTGGAGACTCCAGCGAGGTGCTGCTGGAGCTGGAGCTGCTGGAGGTCCTGCTGGTGCAGGTGCTGCTGGTGCCGGAGCTGCTGGAGGTCCTGCTGGTGGAGGTGCTGCTGGAGCTGGAGCTGCTGGAGCTGGAGGCACTGCCGGAGCTGGAGCTGCTGGAGGTACTACTGGTGCTGGTGCTACTGGAGGTACTGGAGCTGCTGGGGCTGGTGGTGCTGCTGGAGTTGGCGCTGGAGGCGCTAGTGTTGTTGCTGCTGGAGGTGCTACTGGAGATGGAGCTACTGGAGGAGCTGGAGCTGGTGGTGTTGCGGGAGTTGGAGCTGGAGACCCTAGAGCTGGGGGTACTGGTACTCTCTCTGCTGGTTCTGTAGGCGATGCGCGGCCGCGGCCGTACTTCGTTCCATTTCTTCAGCAGGTTCTTGGCCTCCCACCTTCTACTGGTCCCACTCTTCCCTTACTGTGTCCAAAGCCTGCCCCGTCGCAGTCGCAGCTACAGCCAGCCTCTCCACTGCCTGGTCCTTCTCCTTACTCTGGGCCGACTAGAGGTCTTACGGAGCGCCGTGAGCCTGAGTCTCGTCCTGCGTCACCTGTGTCTCGTCCTTCGTCGCCTGTTCGCGCTGTTCGCACTAGTAGTCGTGTCCCGCGTCCGCGTCCTCCTGCTGTCCCAGGCACGCACCAGATGGCACTTCGTCCTTCCACTGCTCCACTGCGTGTCCCTCTGCCGTCTCCTCCTGCGTCCTCTCTTGCTGACGGTCCGGACCCGGAGTCTGACTCCCTTCGTGCTGCTAGTCCTACTGTAACTCATCTCCTGGCCACTATTGTCACTGACCCGTCATTTGAGTCCACTGCTACGTCTGCCCTAGTTGCTCAGCTTGTTGACTTTGTTGCCACCTGTCGTCTAGACTACGCTGCTATCTTATTACTGAGTCTGAGTCTGTCTGTCCTCCGTCCGTCGGGGGTGAGTATGCTCTTGGCCCGGACGTCCTTGAGGACAGGCAGGAGGACTTTGAGTGCTTTGCCGCTGCTTTACCGCATCTCATGTCCATGCTGATTGCACCTGAGGGAGACCCGGATGCACCAGACATCCCGACCCCGCGCTCTTACGCAGAGGCGATAGAGTGTCCCTACTCCTCTTAGTGGCAGACAGCCATGGACGCAGAGATGGCTTCCTGGAAGTCCACAGGCACCTACGTCGACGAGGTTCCCCCGCCTGGGGCGAACATCGTCAGTGGCATGTGGACTTTCAGGGTGAAGCGGCCGCCGGGTTCTCCGCCTGTCTTCAAGGCGCGTTACGTTGCACGAGGCTTCAGTCAGCGAGAGGGAGTTGACTTCTTCCAGACCTTCTCCCCCACCCCGAAGATGACCACTCTTTGGGTTCTGCTGCACATCGCCGCTCAGCGTGACTACGAGCTGCAATCTCTTGACTTCACCACTGCTTTCCTACAGGGCAGCCTGCACGAGGAGATCTGGCTGCGCCGCCCACCTGGCTTCACTGGGTCGTTTCCTGCTGGTACCCAGTGGAGCCTCCGGCGGCCAGTCTACGGTCTCCGCCAGGTGCCCCGTGAGTGGCATGACACACTGAGGACGACCCTTGCGGCTCTTGGCTATGCTCCTTCCACTGCTGACCCGTCGCTGTTTCTACGCACCGACACCTCTCTGCCGCCGTTCTACGTCCTCGTGTACGTCGACGACTTGGTCTTTGCTACTTCTGACAGTGAGGGACTCGCCCACATGAAGTCGGAGCTGCCGAAGAGACACACGTGCACAGACCTGGGTGAGCTGCGCAGCTATCTTGGCTTGCGGATCACCCGGGACAGAGCACAGCGCACCATTACTTTGACTTAGTCACACATGGTGCAGTAGGTCCTTGAGCGCTTCGGCTTCACGTACTCCTCGCCATAGCCCACTCCTCTGCCTACTCGCCACTCGCTCTCAGCTCTGCCTTCAAATGAGTCCGTAGAGCCGAGTGGCCCGTATCCAGAGCTTGTGGGCTGCCTCATGTACCTGATGACCTGCACTCAACCTGACCTGGCATACCCTCTTAGCATCCTGGCACGCTATGTTGCTCCTGGGAGACACCGGAAGGAGCACATGGATGCCGCTAAGAGGGTGTTGCGCTACTTGTGCAGTACGTCGGGCACGGGGCTCGTGCTTGGAGGACGGGCTCGAGTTGTCCTCACTGGTCACGCAGACGCTTCCTGGGCTGACGACTTGGCTACGCAGCGGTTGTCACAGGGTTACACATTCAGCCTTGGCTCCGGTTCTGTTTCGTGGCGGTCTACCCGCTCGTCTTCTGTTCTCAGCTCCAGCTGTGAGGCTGAGATCTATGCAGGGGCCATGGCTGCACAGGAGTTACGCTGGCTCACCTACCTGCTGACCGACCTGGGAGAGCCGCCTCGTTCTCCTCCAGTGCTGTACGTCGACAACAAGGCCATGATTGCCTTGTGTCAGGAGCACAGACTGGAGCACAGAACGAAGCACATCGCTCTGCGTTACCTCCTTGCTTGAGAGTTGCAACAGCGTGGTCAG
Organism: Closterium sp. Naga37s-1; assembly: GCA_947471745.1. Classification (NCBI taxonomy): domain Eukaryota; kingdom Viridiplantae; phylum Streptophyta; class Zygnematophyceae; order Desmidiales; family Closteriaceae; genus Closterium; species Closterium sp. Naga37s-1. The sequence goes on along the minus strand of CANJKZ010000093.1, from coordinate 4,387,000 downwards.
CTTCATCTTGCTTACGTGGCCACTCGGGCCAACACTGCTGATGTCTTCACCAAGGCACTTCAGCCTTGTGATCATCAGCGTTTCTGTACTGTTCTAGGCCTGGTGCCCACTGGGCCTCACTTGCTTACTTCTTGACTTTGCTTGTACTGTGATCTTTATACATATACCTGCATGCTTATACTTGCTAGGTTGTGATCACTGTATTGTTTGTTCGCCTTTATATAACTCTGCATGTAAACAGGCCGTGTGGCCATTTGCCTGTGCTTAGAATGCGTGGTGACTTCGTGATCCACCCTGAGCTTGCTTTGCTTCTCTTGACTGGTCTTGTGACCTCTTGTTCTCCCCCACTTTGCATATGGGGGTGTGTCCAACTTATATGCTATAGTCTGTATAGGCTGTAGTGGGGTAGTTCATATGGGGTACAACACTTTAGGGTTTCCTACTTGTACTCCTCATGCTGCTCAATGCGATCATTCCTCGTTCTATCTTTCACAGCTGCTTCTCGATGACCGTGCCAGCGTGAGGTTGGCCTTCTTCCCGTTCAGCAGCTGATACGGGGTCGTCCCCGGCGGCATCGTCGATCGCTCCAAGCAGTTGCGCACCCAGACTGTCTGTCGCAGGGTGAGGTGCGACCAGTGGTGCTGCACGCCCATGTGCAGCAGCATCGTACGCACGGACTCGACGACCGTGCGCATCTCCCGCGCAGCCATGCCGTTCTGCTGCAGAGTGTAAGGGCACGTCAGGTCGTGGACGATGCCCTTCTCGTCGACAAAGTTGGTGAACTCCTTCCCCAGAAATTTGCCGCCGCGGTCTGAGCGCAATATCAGCACCGACTTCTTTGTCTGCCGCTCCACCAGCACCAGCCACTTCTTGAACTCCCGCAGCACGTTGCTTTTCTTAACGACTGGCATCACCCACACGAACCGAGTGTGGCGGTCCTTCAGCAGGAGGAAGTACAGGCTGCCATCCTGGCAGCCACTCGGAATGGCCCGCACAAGTCAATGTGGACGACAACCAGTGCCTCCTCAGCGTCCGAGCCTTTGTTGGGGAAGGTGTGACGTGCCAGCTTTCCTCCGACGCACGAGACACACGGCGGGTCCGCTCTGGTCGACGGCTTGATGTCGAGGCCAGTAGCAACTTCATACTTCGCCGAGCTCTTGATCGTGTCGACGCCGACGTGCGCGAGCCTCGCGTGCCACCGGTTAGGGGTCGACTTCGTTGCCGAGGTGATCGTCCGCAGAGTAACCACCTCGGTCGACGGCGACCGCGTCAAGCAGGGGCGAAGGTCGGTGCAGAGGACTCGGCCGTTGTAGCGTGCTCGACCGAGCACTTCCCCGGTCGCGGCGATGAGCAGCATCTCGTTGCCGTCGCCCTGCAGTTGCACTCCGCTTTCCTTCAGCTGGCCAGCTGACAGCAGGTTCGCATGTACTCCCGGAACGTGCAGCACGTCTGGGATGAGGACCCGCTTCCCGGCCTCCCTTTGCAGAGCGATGGTTCCGCGACCCTCGACAGGCTGCAACGCCCCATTGAATCCACGCACGTGCTTCACACTGCCGCTCTTCGCCATGTCGACGAAGACCACATTCGTCCCCATCAGGTGGTGGGAGCAACCGTTGTCGAGGAGCACTGCCATCGGGTTTGCCTGCACAGCTGCCGCCACCGCCTAGGCTTAGAAACTTAGAAGCCAAGGCTAGGTGAAGTTAGAGAGTGAAACGCTAGATCGAGTGAAAAGGGGTTTCACTAAAGGGCCAAAGGCCCAATTTATACAAGAGACAAGCAAGGAAGGGGTGCATCACAAGCAGGACATCAATATAATTACACTACAGCTAGAACTGCATGCAGTTATACAGAAATATATTCTGACACACCCCCTAACTGCATGCAGGAATAGCCATGTGCATAACACCCCTTGAAGGGGTACACACTGCGCAACGGAAGGCAACAGAGAGGAATGCGAGGAGGCGGAGACGACAGAGAGAGAGAAGGGAGAGGAGAGGAATGAGGAGAGGAGGTGGGGGGAGCCACGCGGCGAGCCCCTCTTACGAACCCCCTTTTTACAAGGGGGGGGGGGGGGGATGAGAGAGGGAGGAGAGGAGGTGGGGGCAGCCTAGCGCGGCGAGCCCCTCTTACTAACCCCCTAATTCCATGCCCCCTTTCAGCCACCCCCCTCAACCTCACCCCCCTTGTCAACCGCCCCCTGGAACCTCACGCCTTCCCCCCCACCCTTCCTCCAACGCCTTCCCCACCCACGTTGGTCCCTGCTCAAGCCTTCACACGGCGTCCAGAAGCCCGCCACCCCATCACCCCCCCCCCCCCCCACAGCGGCACGTGCGGCAGTGAGAGACAGAGGAGGAGGGGCGGCAGCTGGGTGCTCACACCCGCCACCCCAAACCCCCCCCCCCCCCCCCCCCCCCCACTGTTGCAGGACGTTGCGGCAGCAGGTCGCGCTGGGGCACGGGGCAGCAGGTCGCGCTGGGGCACGGGGCAGCATGTCGCGATGGGGCACGGGGGAGCAGGTCGCGCTAGGGCACGGGGCAGCAGGTCACACTGGGGCACGGGGCAGCAGGTCGCGCTGGGGCACGGGGCAGCAGGTCGCGCTGGGGCACGGGGCAGCAGGTCGTGCTGGGGCACGGGGCAGCAGGTCGCGCTGGGCGCATGGGCAGCAGGGCGCGAGGCAGAAATCGACGCGCGCCCGAGGCGCGTGACGGGCAGAAACCGCCGCGCACTCGGGGCGCACGACGGGTTGAAACCGCCGCGCGCTCAGGGCACACGACGGGCAAAAACCGCCGCATGCTCGGGGCGCGCAACGGGCAGGAAATTGACGCACGCCTGGGGCGTGCGACGGGCAGGAAAACGACGCACGCCTAGGGCGCGTGACGGGCAGAAGGGCGCATGAGCAAAAGCATACGGTGGGCCACGAAGTCACCACGCATTCTGAGCACAAGCAAAAGGCCACAAGGCCACTGCACATGCATATATATAGGAGAACAAGCAGTACAGTGATCACATCCTAGCAAGTGTAAGCATGCAGGTTTTAGTATATAGATCACAGTACAGGCAAAGTCAAGAAGTGAGCAAGTGAGGCAAAGTAGGCACAAGGCCTAGAATAGTACAGAAACGCTGATGATCACAAGGCTGAAGTGCCTTGGTGAAGATATCAGCAGTGTTGGCCTGAGAGGCCACGTAAACAAGACGAAGCTGACCACGCTGCTGCAACTCTCGAGCAAGGAAGTAGCGCAGAGCAATGTGCTTCATTCTGTGCTCCAGTCTGTGCTCCTGACACAAGGCGATCATGGCCTTGCTGTCGACGTACAGAATTGGAGGAGAACGAGGCGGCTCTCCCATGTCGGTCAGCAAGTAGGTAAGCCAGCGTAACTCCTGTGCAGCCATGGCCCCTGCGTAGATCTCAGCCTCACAACTGGAGCTGAGAACAGAAGACGAGCGGGTGGACCGCCACGAAACAGAACCGGAGCCAAGGCTGAAGGTGTAACCATGTGACGACCGCTGCGTAGCCAAGTCGTCAACCCAAGAAGCGTCTGCGTGACCAGTGAGGACAACTCGAGCCCGTCCTCCAAGCACGAGCCCGTCCACCAGCAACGTCAGGAAGAGAGGAAACAGGAGGAGACGGCAGAGGGACACGCAGTGGAACAGAGGAAGGACGAAGTGCCATCTGGTGCGTGCCGGGGACAGGAGGAGGACGCTAACGCGGAACACGACGACCAGTGCGAACAGCGCAAACAGGCGACACAGGACGAGACGCAGGCTCATGACGCTCCGTAAGACCTCCAGGCTGCTCAGTGTAAGGAGAAGGAGAAGGCAGTGGGGAGGCTGGCTGTAACTGCGTCTGGGACTGGTCAGACGGTGGACAAAGTAAGGGAGGAGTAAGGTGAGTAGAAGGCGGGAGACCAAGAACCTGCTGAAGCAAGGGAACGAAGTACGGTCACGATCGCTCAGCGCCTCCAGAACCAGCACCGACAGCACCAGTACCTCCAGCAGCTCCAGCTCCAGCAGCACCTCTAGCTCCAGCTCCACCAGCACCTCCAGCTCCTGCTCCAGCAGCACCTCCAGCCCCAGCAGCTCCAGTACCTCCAGCAGCTCCAGCTCCAGCAGCACCTCCAGCAGCTCCAGCTGAAGCAGCACCTCCTGCTCCAACTCCAGCAGCACCTCCAGCTCCAGTAGCTCCAGTACCTCCAGCAGCTCCAGCTCTAGCAGCACCTCCAACTCCAGTAGCCTCCAGCAGCTCCAGCTCGAGCAGCACCTCCAGCCCCAGCAGCTTCAGCCCCAGCAGCTCCAGGACCTCTAGTACGAGCACCTCCGGGACCAGCGGCTCCAGCACCTCCAGCAGCTCCAGCACCAGCAGTACCTCCAGCTCCAGCAGCACCTCCATCTCCAGCAGCTCCAGTACCTCCAGTACGAGCACCTCCGGGACCAAGGGCTCCAGCACCTCCCGCAGCTCCAGCTCCAGCAGCACCACTCCGGAGGACATCCAGAAGACAAAGTACCCCTAGGCGCAGCACGCTCCGGCTCAGCACCCCCAGGCTCAGCACCCCCAGGCTCCGCAAGCTCAGGCTCAGCACCCCCAGACTCAGCACCCCCAGGCTCAGCACTCCCAGGCTCCGCACGCTCAGGCTCAGCACCCCCAGGCTCCGCACCCTCAGACTCAGCAACCCCAGGCTCAGCACGCTCAAGCTCAGCACTCCCATGCCCCGCACCCGCAGGCGCAGCACCCCCAGACGCAGCACCTCTAGCAGCACCAGAGTCGACAGCTACCTCGACAGGCTCGACAGGGTCTACCTGGGACACACCTGAGGGAGCAGGACCCTGAGGGGGGAGTGGGTATACCGGAGGAGGACCTGGTGCGAGGAAGAGCGGCGGGGGAGGGAGAGGGGCAGTGCGGTAGGGGAAGAGACGGTAAAAGGGAACCGACTCGTCGAACGTGACGTCCTGAGAGGGCAGCACACGACGTGAGGTGGGGTGGTAAAACTGCCAGCCAGGCGCGTCAGGGGAAAAACCAAGGAAGACACAGAGAATGGCGCGAGCGGAGAGCTTGTCTGCGGACGTATCGCGGACAAAGGCACGAGATCCGCAGACCCGGAACACCGATGCGTCGCCAACTTCTCCCGTCCAACGCAGTGTCGGCGAGGTCTCCGGCAAGGAGACACGGGGCCAGAGGTTGAGCTGATGCGCAGCGTACTGGACTGCAAACGGCCACTGAAAATGGGGGGCAGCCGCATGGATCATGGAGGTATGAGCGACCTCCATGACTAAGCCAATGCGGCGCTCAGCAACCCCATTCTGCTGCGGAGAGGCCGGAAGCGTGAACGTCTGGCGAATGCCCTCCGCACGACAATAGGCCCGCAAGAGGTCAGTGGAAAACTCACCACCTCTGTCAGAGTGCAGACGCAGGACGGGAAGGTCCGTCTCGAACCGCTCGCGGAGCTGGAGACGAACAGCACGGATCCAAGGGATCAAAACATCAGGGACCTCCCCCTTGCAGCGCAAGGGGAAGACCGTGGTGTAACGCGAGTAGTCGTCGACAACCAGCAGAAAGTACCGCTCGTGGCCCTGTCCACGGACGCGGGCTGGGCCCCACACGTCCATGTGAAGAGTCTGCAAGGGAGCCTCTGTCGGGGGGAACGAGGAGGAGTGAGGAGCAGCGCGCTGCTGCCCCTCGACACAGGGAAGGCAGGGAGGGGCAGGCGAGGGTGGGAGGGGAGGCACAAACCTGGGAAGACCAGAGACAAGGAGACGGGAGTGCATGCCACGGAGGCGTGCCACAGAGGGGTGACCAAGGCGGTGGTGCCAAAGGAGCGTCTGGTGCGACAGGGCGCGACACGAGCAGGGGGCCGCAAGCTGACCTGACGCGGACGCAGACGCAGCTACATGGGGAGGCTCAGTAGTCAGTGTGTACAGACTCGACCCTGGCCGACATGTGAATGTGGCCAGGTGACGGCCCGTCTGTGCACACGTGCAGGTCGACACACGCTGACCTCCAGAAGTAAAGGTATCAACCATCGCATCCTGGAGGGCAGCGGTACTCACCAAGTTCGTAGAGAACGAGGGGAGGTGAAGACCTGAGAGTGAGCCGGACGGAACCGCCGGACACGGGAGAGCAGTGGTAGAACGGGCAAGAACTGGGCCCCGTGAGGGGTCAGCCAGTCTGACAGCAACAGGTGCAGGGAGTGGTGTGACTGTGGTACTGTCGCGAAAGAAAGAACGAGAAGCACCTGAGTAAAGCGTGAAAGTGTGCAAGGCCTCAACAGGCGCAGTACCAGAGAGAGCAAACTCACTAGCACCTAGAGCAGCAGCCTCTATACCTGGGTCGGGCGGCACACACAAGTAACAGTCACCCTCAGAACTAACAGGCAATGCATACATGGTAGTAAGGATATCGTCATAGTCTAGCGCAAAGACATCCACGCCCTGCCTAAGCAGCTCTAGCCAGCGGGGGAGCTCAGCCGCGTCGCCAAACTGTGCACGCGAGGTGTCGCTCAGACAGGAAAAGCAGCGGGACTGTGTGTGGCCGGGTGTCCCGCATGTCTGGCCAGCCCGATCACCTGTGCGAATGACGTACTGGCAGCGAGCACTACTCAAAGATCCCCCACACTGAGCGTACCACTCACGAAGCTGCTGGGGCGTAAGGGTCTCGCGCGGACGCGGCTGCAGCTGCACCAGGCCACCGCCAGAAACTCCCAACCGACTAGCTGCACCGCGACTGTCACTACTGCCGCCGCCACGACACCTACGGGCGTAGCACTCACGAAGCTGCTGGGGCGTAAGGGTCTCGCTCGAACGTCGCTGCAGCTGCATCTGGCCACCGCCAAAAACTCCCCACCGAACAGCTCCAAAGCGACTGCTACTGAGGCCACCACCACTCCCACTGCTGCCGTGAAGGGAAGTCATGCGACCAGCAGGGCAGTACGCAGGGCAGGAAGGGCGTCGTGGAGGCACTAGGGTGGGTCGGGGCGGTGCAAGGTCAGGGAAGGGCGGTGCGTGGCCAGAGCAGGGCGGCGCGCGGTCAGAGCAGGGTGGCGCGCGGCCACAGCAGGGCGGCGCAGGCAGCAACAGGAAGTAGCTCCTATTGCAAAAGCACCTAGGGCACTTTTTTGTTTTTTTTTTTTTTAATAAATTTATTTAGGGTTTCGCAGGGCGCTGGCGCAGGGCAGGGCGCTGGCGCAGGGCAGGGCGCTGGCGCAGGGAAGGGCGCGACGTACGGGCTGCAGCAGGGCGCGACGCGCAGGCTGCAGTAGGGCGCGACGTGCAGGCTGCAGTATGGCGCGACGCGCGGGGCAGCAGGGCACGACGCGCGGGCTGCAGCAAGGCGTGAAGCGCGGGGCAGCAGGGCGCGACGCGCGGGCTGCAGCAGAGCGTGACGAGCGGGGCAGCAGAGGGGGCGGTGGTGGGGGTGGCGGAGGGGGCGGTGGTGGGGGTGGCGGAGGGGGCGGTGGTGGAGGTGGCGTAGGGGGTGGTGGTGGAGGAGGTGGAGGGGGTGGGAGTGGTGGAGGAGGCGGAGGAGGAGGCAGTGGAGGTGGAGGTAGTGGGGCCCCCCAGCAGCAGCAGCCTCACCAGCAGCAGCCGCAGCAGCCGCAGCCACAGCAGCAGCGGCAGCAGCAGTTCCAGGGCCAGCGCCAGCAGACGCCGCAGCAGCAGTGGAGGTCCCCTGGACCCGGGAGCTCTGTCAACAGCAGCGGCCCGCCCAGCTGGACGTCGCGTGGTCCAGCCCAGCACCCCCCCTGCCAGTATAGGGTGCTGACTGGGCCGCGTGGAGGCTACCCTTGTGGCCGCTTCCACCCCCCGGGTCAGTGCTTTGCACAGCTCACTGACCGCTACCGTGCGCAGTTTGGCCCCACCCGCACTGTCCCCGATTGGGCCTCACTGGCTCGTTCTGTTGGCCCGCAGTTGTATAGCATGACTGCACCTCAGTTAGATGAGGCTGTGCGTTCTATGTCTGTAATGTATGCCGATGACTCTATTGTTGATGATTTTGCGTACTATTCCTGTTTCTCTAGCTTAGGTGCTGTAGAGGTTGCTAGTGCTTTCCCTGCTAGCGTAGCTTGTCCAGGTTCGACCACCGAGACTGCGTCCCTGTCGTTCACACTCGACTCTGGGGCGTCGAGCTGTTTCTTTCGTGACCGCGCCGACCTCACACCACTACGCACCCCCGTCACTGTTGCCTTGGCCGACCCCTCTGTGGGACCTGTGGTTGCTCGCAGCACCACCACTCTCCCGTGTCCGGCTGCTCCCTCTGGGGTCCTTACAGGTTACTACACCCCCTCGTTCTCTAGGAACCTGGTGGGTGTCAGCCACCTCCACGACCTCGGAGTAGTCACCACTTTTCCCTTAGAGGAGTCAGTTGCCTCCTGCACAGTCGGTACCACTGGGGCCCCTCTGGCCACCTTTCGCAGGGAGCCGGGCTCTAGTCTGTACTCACTACACACCGGGTCCCACCACACTGGGTCAGGTCTGGTCAGGTCAGGTCAGGTAGCCGCTGTGTCGTGTGACTGTCGGTCCCTCACCCACCCGTCGGTCCTCTGGCACCACCGTCTAGGTCACCCGTCGTTCCCACGTCTCAGTAGGATGGCACGTCACCGTCTGGTCTCAGGTCTCCCAGCGTCGCTTGCCCCGCTTCCCCGCTCTCCAGCGCCGCCGTGCACTCCTTGCGTCGAGGGTCGGCAGCGCGCTGCCCCTCACTCCTCCTCGTTCCCCCCCACCACGTCTCCCTTCCAGACCCTGCACTTGGACGCCTGGGGCCCCTCCCCGGTCCTTGGCCCACGTCAGGAGCGCTACTTCCTGATTGTGGTGGACGACTACTCCCGCTACACCACGGTTTTCCCTTTGCGACGGAAGGCCGACGTGCCTACCGTCCTCGAGCCGTGGCTACTAGCGAGGGGTGGCGCCCAGGGCCTGTGTGGGCTCCGTCTACACTCGGATCGTGGTGGTGAGTTCTCTTCCACTCGACTGGAGACGTTCTGTCAGGGTCGGGGGATCATCCAGTCTTACACGTTACCAGCCTCGCCGCAGCAGAACGGGGTAGCCGAGCGTCGCATCGGCCTGGTCATGGAGGTTGCCCGGACCTCCATGTGCCATGCCGGTGCCCCCCAGTTCTTGTGGCCCCAGGCAGTCCGCTACGCCGCGCACCAGCTGAACCTGTGGCCTAGTGACGCACGGCCACGGGTGACGCCGGTCTCCCTTTGGACAGGTTCTCCGGGCGTAGCAGCTGACTTCCGTGTCTGGGGCTCTCTGGCTCACGTTCGCGCCCCTGGCGCGAACAAGTTGTCTCCGCGCACCCGTGCCTGCGTCTTTCTTGGTTTCCCTTTGGACGCCTCCGGCTGGTTGTTCTACGACCCGGCCACCTACCAGTTCTTCGCTTCTCAGGACGTCACGTTCGACGAGTCTGTCTGTTACTACAGGAGTCGCCCCCACCGAGGTACTGAGGCCTTTTCCCCCCCGCTGTTCCTCACCCTTGAGCCAGTCGCCCCGGTAGCCCCCCCCCCTTCGCGTCCTGCCCCGTCAGGTGTGTCGCACGTCACTCCGCAGTCGTCCCCCCCGCAGCGTCCAGTCCGTGTCGTGTTTGAGGGTGCGGGAGGTGCAGTTGCGGAGGGTGAGGGTACTGGGGCTGCAGGAGCTGGTGGTGTCGGCTCTGGGGGTGCAGGGGTTGTGGGTGTGGAGGTCACTCCCGTGGAGGACACGGCAGCCTCGAGCCGGCGGCCTCGCCCCGCGTCACCCCCTGGCTTCCCGTCCGTCCCGCAGTTCCCTCCTCGTTCTTCTCTGCGGCTGGTTTCTGCGGAGCCCGGGGGTGCTACTGCGGGAGGCACTGGAGGCTCCGGGGGTGTCGACGGTGGAGGTGTTGGTTCTGGGGGTGCTGGAGCTGGAGGCACTGGCACTGTGGCGCCTACACCGCGCACTGTACGTTTCCTGACCCGTGAGTAGCGTCTCTTCCAGTTGGAGAGGGAGGAGCGTGCGCGGTTTGAGAGGGCACAGCAGCAGCAGCAGCAGCAACACGAGAGAGTAGAGGAGGAGTCACAGCCGCAGCAGGAGAGGGTAGAGGAGGAGTCACGGCCGCACCAGGAGAGGGTAGAGCAGGAGTCCCACCCGCAGCAGCAGGTGCAGTTACAGACCCGGCAGGAGCGAGTAGAGGAGCAGTCACCGCCGCACCAGGAGAGGGTAGAGCAGGAGTCCCACCCGCAGCAGCAGGTGCAGTTACAGACCCAGCAGGAGAGAGTAGAGGAGGAGTCCCGGTCCCAGCAGCGGGTGCAGCTGCAGTCGCAGCAGGAGAGGGCAGAGGCGGAGCCACAGGAGCAGCAGCAGGGGCCGGTACCGTCGCAGCAGACGCCAGAGGAGGCGGAGCAGCACCGACTGCGACTACGCGACCTCCCCGACCCATCACCTGCACGCTTTGTTCGTGGTCCCCTACCGTCCCCTCCTGTTCCCCCTGTTGAGTCCCTTTCCTCGTCCCAGTGGACTCGTCGTTCTCCCCTCAGTCGTGCTGTGTCCCCTGAGCGTCGTCGGTCCCGTTACCGTGCAGACGGTCCGTTCCACCTCGTTCTTCGCTCTCGTGTTCCACCTCCTCCCGTCTTTCCACAGCCCCCTGAGTCGTCCCTCACTGTGCTTCACGACCCGTTGTCCGACTACCTTCGTGCCTCCCGTCCTGTTGTCTCCCGTGTTTTGTCCGCGTTGGTCACTCACCCGACTGCACCCTTGTCGTCTGTCTCAGCACTTGTTACCACTGTCGCTGACTTTGCCTCTTCCCACCGCCTTGACTACGCCGCTCACCTGGTGAGTGGCGCTGCTCGTTCTCCGTCCTCTGGGGGTGCTCCTGTCTTTCCCTTGGAGGTCCTGGAGGACAGGCAGTTTGAGCTTGGTTTCCTTGCGGCCGCTGTTCCTCATCTCTGCGCCATGCTGCTTGCCCCTGAGGGGGATCCAGACGCTCTTGACATTCCGATCCCTCGCACTCACGCTGAGGCGGTCTCGGGACCTTGGGCCTCGTACTGGATAGCAGCTGAGGAGGCAGAGATGGCATCTTATAGGTCCACAGGCACTTACGTCGACGCAGTCCCACCACCTGGGACGAACGTCGTCAGTGGCCGATGGCTCTACAAGGTGAAGCGGCCGCCTGGATCACCACCAGTGTTCAAGGCGCGCTATGTGGCGAGAGGCTTCAGTCAGCGAGCGGGGGTGGACTTCTTCCAGACCTTCGCTCCCACCCCGAAGATGAGTACTCTTCGGGTGTTGCTGCACATTGCAGCCCAGCGCGACTACGAGTTGCACTCTCTAGACTTTTCCACTGCGTTCCTTCAGGGGAGCCTGCACGAGCAGATCTGGCTGCGTCACCCGCCTGGCTTCACTGGCTCTTTCCCACCTGGGACCCAGTGGCAGCTGCGTCGACCAGTCTACGGCCTGCGTCAGGCTCCACGTGAGTGGCACGACACACTTCGCTCGACCCTTGCAGCGCTTGACTTCTTTCCGTCGTCTGCCGACCCGTCACTGTTCGTCCGCCGTGGCTCGACCCCGTTCTTTGTTCTTGTTAACGTTGACGACCTGGTCTTCGCCACTCCCGACCGACACGCACTGGCCTCCGTGAAGGAGGAACTGCAGAGGAGACACACTTGCACTGACCTTGGTGAGCTGCAGCACTACCTTGGCCTGCAGATCACTAGGGACAGGGCAGCTCGCACCATTACGCTGACGCAGTCGCATATGGTCGAGCAGATCCTCACGCGGTTTCGCTTCCCGTTCTCCAAGGTACAGCTCACCCCTCTTGGTGTGGATCATGGGCTCACGGCTCCACCTTCGGACGAGTCATTTGAGCCCAGTGGTCCATATCCTGAGCTGGTGGGTTGTCTCATGTACCTGATGACATGTACTCGCCCAGACCTAGCTTACCCTCTTAGCGTCCTTGCGCGCTTTGTTGCGCCTGGGAGACACCGACCGTCCCACTGGTACGCTGCTAAGAGGGTGGCGAAGTATGTGGCGAGTACATCAGGCATGGGACTTGTCCTTGGAGGGAAGCAGCCAGTTACACTCACAGGTTACTCGGACTCGTCGTGGGCCGACGACGCGGAGACGCGTCGATCTACACAGGGGTACTCCTTTAGCCTCGGGACAGGTGCTGTTTCGTGGCGGTCGACTCGGGCGTCGTCCGTCTCCGGTTCCAGCTGTGAGGCAGAGGTGTACGCTGCGGCCATGGCCGCTCAGGAGCTTCGCTGGCTGTCTTTCCTTCTCACCGACCTTGGTGAGCGGCCTCGCTCTCCCCCAGTCTTGTTCGCCGACAACAGGTCTGCTGTCCTGTTGTGTGAGGAGCCCCGACTGGTTGGGAAGTCGAAGCACATCCAGCTTCGTTACTTCCTTCTGCGTGAGTTGCAGCAGCGTGGCCAGGCACTCGTACGACGCGTGGTCTCTGAGGCCAACACGGCAGATATCTTCACCAAGGCGTTGTTGGTGCAACCCTACGGTTTGCACTCGGCTTGTTGTCCGTGTGCGTGAATGTGTGTGTGTATGGAATGGTATGAGGGCATGGGATAATATATATTTCATGCTTATAATTGTGTGTGAATGTTGAGTCATGATGTCGAGTGTGTGTGTCGAGTCAATAGCGAGTTATCGCTAGACGCGTGTTACGCGGTCGTTTGTGTTTCGCGCGCGGTTTCTATTTTGTCGTGCGCGGTTTCTATTTTGTCCTGTGTCGAACGTTCGGCGTGTCGCAGGTGTGTGCAGCAGACCCATCAAGAACTCAAGGATGAGTTTCTGATGAAGAGCCCGAGCCTTGGTGTCTAGCCTCAAGTGATTTCGAAGCTTGCCAAAAGGGTACACCTCAAGATATTGAAGATAGTTACATTACTTTGTGTAGTGTAACATTTCACTTGGTGTAGGCCCTAGTGAAGGGTAGTTTCGAGACCCTTCGTGGTTGGGGACAGTGTGGCACTGTTCCACATCACTGTACCTCGGCTCTTGGGGTTTGTAGGAGCTGGGAGTCATTCCCAACTCGTAACTCTTCCTATCTTGTGTTCTAAGACTATAGTGGCTGCCATAGTACCGTTCGTTCAAACCGACGCTGTGTCGTCAATTCTTTATCAAATCGTGCAATCTAAATTTCTAATTGTAGACGACGTGAAGACGCTCCAGATCCAATTTGAATCAAGTCATTTGCAGCTGTGAGCAGAACGCTATCAACGTTTGAAGCCGCTGTGCAGAAATCCGTCTGTGCTCTCTATCTTTCGTTTTAGGCACATTCAAGCCTATTGTGACTATAACAAGTGGTATCAGAGCCCCTTGGAGCAGTTTCGACAATGTCTGGACCTGAGGAAAGGGGTGGCAGAGGTGCTGGTGGCAGTGGAGAAGCTCAAGCTCAAGGCCAACCCCGTGATTCAGCCATGGCGCCCATGCAACCAAGTCTTGGCCCACCTAGGGATGAGCCTAGGGTGTTTGGGCTTGACAAGTTCAACGGTGACAACTTTGCTGAATGGTCCTTCAAGATGGAGAACATCTTTGACCACTATGACCTGCTGGAGGTGATGGAAGGAACGGAGAAGCGCCCCGAGAACGACCCGGAGAAGAGCCCGTGGGTGCGGAAGAGCGCACAAGGCTATCTCTTACTTGGGCAAGCGTTGGGGAGCAGTCAGATTCGTCACATCAAGCCATTCCAGCGTGAACCAGAGAAAGGACCAAAGGCATGGGCTGCTCTCAAGGGTGTACATGCTCCTGCAACAGCGGCGGTAGCGGTGGTGTTGGAACGGCAAATGGCGGCACTACGAATTGAAGAAGACGAAGCGGTTGAAGAAGGGGTGCAGAAATTCTTCGACTTGTTGACGCGGCTTGAGGGAGCTGATTTGAACTACAGTGAGCTCCAAAAGAAGACCAAGTTGCTGGCCTTACTCCCAGAGTCATGGTCCTCGCTCATCATCAACCTTAATCGCGACTTGCCCCGCCTCTCGCTTGAAGACGTGAAGCGAGCTATCCTTCAAGAGGATTTCCGCCGCCGTGAGTTGGCGAGTGCGGATGGCGCTGGGGCAGCGAGCATCGGCCGTGGATATGGTCGAGGAAGAGGCAGAGGACGAGGGGGAGGAAGGTTTGGTGGCAGCAACTTCGGCGGAGGCCGCAGGAGTGGCGGTTACGGCAGCGACGACAAGAGCTACGGACGCGGTCGCGGCCGATTCGACGGCGAGTGTCACTATTGCCACAAGAGCGGACACATGTGGCGCGACTGCTACAAACTCCCTGATGGTTGGACCCCTGCTCAAGGCCAAGAGGGTAGAGGAGCAGGAGGAGGGAGAGGACGAGGCCGTGGAGGCCGTGGCGGTCGCGGTGGCGGAGCTGCAAACATGAAGAGCGGAGACAACGACAAGGACCCGAGCGACGATCGATACCCGGGTCTATTCTACTTCGTGTCGACGCAAGTACCGGCTGGTCCAGAGAAGGATGAAGGCTTTGAGGAGCCAGCAGCTGTGGGGAAGGTGACCCTACACCCCCTGGACTATTGGGTGATTGATAGTGGCGCTACCTATAGCATGACACCTCGCCCGGACTTGCTCACCGAACTCGAGCCGTCACCGGTGAAGCATGTCACATCGGCTTTGGGGCAGCGAGCAGAGGTGAAAGGCATGGGCAAGGCCATGTTCAAGGGTGCTGATGGGAAGATGGTGGGCCTCAAGAACGTGCTTTGGGTGCCCAGCCTTGCTGCAAACCTGATTTCCGTGCGGCGGTTGGCAAAGGCCGGCATGGACACGAACTCGAAGGGAGCCAAGACCTACACCGCAAGGCTTGGCGATCGAATTCTTTGGGACCTTCATGAGGACAGGGATGTCTACAACGAGATGTGGCAGATCCCAGTGGTCCCTATGCCTAAGGATAGGCAAGTGGCAGCAAGTATCAGCACCAAGGATGGAGCGGTCGGTAGCGACGATGGCGCGAACGGTCGCGCTAAGGAGAATGAGCTCAAGAAGAGCAAACCTGGAGGGACCAGCAAGTTCAGTGAACCTAAGGAGAGTGGTGCAGCAACCAAGGAGCAGCAAAAGGGTGAGGAGAACCCAGAGGCAGCAGCGGAGGAGGACTACGGAGAGAGTATGTGGGGCGCTATTGCGAGCGCGGCATTCTCCAATCCAACTTCGGCTACGGGGGAGTGTGATTGGCTCACCTTGCATCGGCGCATGGGGCATGTGGCCCTGCCCATCTTGCAGCAGCTAGTGAAGAATGAGATGGTTGCTGGCATACGTGTGAAGGGGGAGCCCGATGAGGTGCTTGGCTGCCCGATGTGCATTCAAGCCAAGTTCACCCGGTTTCCGTTCCCTAGTTCGGAGGCAACGGCAAAGGCACCGCTTGATGAGGTGGTGATGGACGTGGTGGGCCCCCTGAAGCTTGGAGCTGCTGGAGCTGAGTATTTTCTCACCATTGTCGACGTCTACACCCGCATGACTTGGGTGTACGTGCTGGCCAAGAAGAGCGACGTGGCTGAAACGTTGAAGACGGATTGGTTCCCGATGGTGGAGCGGCAACAAGACCGTCTAGTCAAGTCAATCCGCACCGATCGAGGGGGAGAGTTCCTGAGCAAGGAGTTTGGGTTGTGGCTGAAGAAGAATGGTATTCGGCACTCCCTCACCATGCCATACTCCCCTGCAATGAACGGCATCGCCGAGCGAGCGAACCGCACAATCACGGAGGCGGCACGCGGGTTGCTCATTGAAGCCGGGCTACCCGACTATTTCTGGCCTGATGCGGTGCGGAGCGTGTGTGTGGCCAAGAACAGAGCCTTGACTCATGTGGGAGCAGACAAATGGGTGCCCTATGTGGAGTGGCTAGGAAGGAAGCCAAAGGTGGATATGCTTCGGGTGTTCGGGTGCATGTGCATGGCGCTCGTGCCTAAGCATCTTCGGCACAACAAGCTTGGTGCCAAGGCGGTGTGGGCCGTGCACTTGGGCATGGCTCAAAACAGCAAGGGATGGCTTCTTTGGGACCCATTCACCAAGAAGTTCTTGGTGAGCAGGGACTGCAAGTTCATGGAGAACTTCATGTACAAGGATTGGAAGGCGGAGAATGAGGCGAAGATAGGCGTGCGGTTTGGGGAGGTGAAGAGTTCCGGTTTGGAGCATGTGGAGCTGCCTTTGGAGCTGAGCAGCGGCAGCACAACCACAAGGCAATCCTCCCTTGTGAATGGGGGAGAGGAGGCCAATGATGCAGAGGAAGAAGAGGAGGAGGTGCAGCAAGTGAGCGAGCGTGCACCGTCACTCCCTTCCCGTACTACGAGTGCTCCACGGATTCGAGCCACACCGCAGCAACGCCAAGGCCTTCAAGTCCCTGCAGCTGAGGAGGAAGGAAGGGGGAAGAGGAGAGTTCAACCCCCTAATAGGCTGACCTATGATGCGCCGGGAAAGCAGGGCAAGACAGCCCTGGCCGGAGCGGCAATGATGGTCGGAGACGACGAGGAGAGTGACTACGAGGAGTGTGCCTTCGCGTTCTTCTCTCCGGTGGAGATGCCGGGAGAACCAGCAACTCTCAAGGAGGCTTTGGAGAGTAGTGATGCTGAGGAGTGGAAGAAGGCCATGGAGAGTGAGCTGAAGAGCATTGAGGAGAATGACACGTTTGAATTGGTGGAGCTACTGGAGGGGCGTACGGCGATAACGTCCAAGTGGCTCTTCAAAATCAAGTCGGATGCTGACGGCAAGATCGAGCGCTACAAGTCTAGGCTTGTAGCCAAGGGGTACCAGCAGAAGGAGAAGGTGGACTTCAAGGAGCTGTTTGGCCCTGTGGTGAAGCCGACGACGCTGCGAACCCTATTCGCGGGAGCCGCCATCAAAGGATGGGTAGTAAAGCAAATGGACATCGTAACGGCATTCCTTAACGGCATCCTTGAGGAGGAGATTTTTATGGCGCAGCCAGAGGGGTTTGATGATGGTAGTGGCAGAGTGTGGAAGCTGAAGAAGGCCCTCTATGGGCTGAAGCAGGCCCCTAGGCAATGGTACATGAAGCTGCGCGAAGTGTTGGAGGGGATCGGCTTCACTCCCTCAACGGCCGATCACTCCTTGTTCATGCTTGGCGAGGGGGAGCAGAGGAGTTTCATGGTGGTTTATGTGGATGACATCCTCATTTTCTCACCCTCTTCTGACCTTGTGAAGGAGGTGATGCTGAAGCTTCAAGACAAGTTCAAGTGCAAGGCCCTTGGTGACGTGAGCTTCTACCTTGGGCTCCACATCAAACGAGATGTGGAGAAGCGGTGCATGCGGGTGCATCAACGAAAGTACCTGGAGGCATTGGCTGCCAACTTTGGGCAGAGTGAAGGCCATGTGGCTACACCCTTTCCCTCTGGGTTCAAGTGTGTGAAGGGACCAGAGGAGGAGAGCGTTGGTGAAGAGGAGAGGCGCCGATTTCACTCGTTGGTGGGCAGCCTCATGTATGCGGCGGTAAACACCCGACCGGACGTCGCGTTTGCTACCGGGCAGCTGGCTAGGGTTGTGCAATGCCCTAATGAGGAGCAGGTAGCAGCTGGAATGAGGGTGGCCAAGTATCTTGGCCAAACACCGACCGTTGGGCTGCAATACTCGGCGGCGGCACAAAGGCGCCAAAAGGGCGCGGATGGTGTTGAACCCGGGCGTTTGTTCCTCACCGCCTACTCGGATGCTTCATATGCATCAGAACCAGAGGACATGACAAGTGTGGGAGGCTTCATATGCTGTGTTGGTGGAGGCCCAACTGCTTGGGAGAGCAAGAAGCAGGTTGACCAAGCTTTGAGCTCGGTGGAGTCCGAGTACATGGCACTCTTCCGTGCCGTACGGGAGATTGTGTGGCAGCGGCGTTTGTTGGCTGAATTGGGGGAGGAGCAGCAAGGACCTACCCCACTGTACTGTGACAGCCAGGGTGCCATTGCTCTTGCTAAGAACCCTGTGTTGCATGGACTCACGAAGCACATGAGGGTGAAGTGGCATTGGACGAGGAGCATGGTAACCGCGGGTGAAGTTGAGTTGCGCTACGTGAAGACCACGGGGCAGCCGGCTGACATGATGACCAAGAGGCTGGTGGAGCAGCAGCATTGGAAGTGTTGCAAGCTGGCTGGGATGGCTCTGAACTGAGAGAGCAACATATCCTAAGGCCAACAATCCGAGGGGGAGTTTGTTGGTGCAACCCTACGGTTTGCACTCGGCTTGTTGTCCGTGTGCGTGAATGTGTGTGTGTATGGAATGGTATGAGGGCATGGGATAATATATATTTCATGCTTATAATTGTGTGTGAATGTTGAGTCATGATGTCGAGTGTGTGTGTCGAGTCAATAGCGAGTTATCGCTAGACGCGTGTTACGCGGTCGTTTGTGTCTCGCGCGCGGTTTCTATTTTGTCGTGCGCGGTTTCTATTTTGTCCTGTGTCGAACGTTCGGCGTGTCGCAGGTGTGTGCAGCAGACCCATCAAGAACTCAAGGATGAGTTTGTGATGAAGAGCCCGAGCCTTGGTGTCAAGCCTCAAGTGATTTCGAAGCTTGCCAAAAGGGTACACCTCAAGATATTGAAGATAGTTGCATTACTTTGTGTAGTGTAACATTTCACTTGGTGTAGGCCCTAGTGAAGGGTAGTTTCGAGACCCTTCGTGGTTGGGGACAGTGTGGCACTGTTCCACATCACTGTACCTCGGCTCTTGGGGTTTGTAGGAGCTGGGAGTCATTCCCAACTCGTAACTCTTCCTATCTTGTGTTCTAAGACTATAGTGGCTGCCATAGTACCGTTCGTTCAAACCGACGCTGTGTCGTCAATTCTTTATCAAATCGTGCAATCTAAATTTCTAATTGTAGACGACGTGAAGACGCTCCAGATCCAATTTGAATCAAGTCATTTGCAGCTGTGAGCAGAACGCTATCAACGTTTGAAGCCGCTGTGCAGAAATCCGTCTGTGCTCTCTATCTTTCGTTTTAGGCACATTCAAGCCTATTGTGACTATAACAGGCGTTGCCGCCTTGTGACCACCAGCGTTTCTGCACCCAGCTTGGCCTTGTGCCTGCCCGTCCTCACTTGCTTACGTAGAGATGCTTTGTCCTGCTTGTCTTGTACTCTTGCATCTCATTATATTTGCTATATACCTGCATGTGGACTGGCCTTGTGGCCTCTTGCTTGCTCTCGGAGTGTGTGGTGACTTTGAGCTCCACCCTGGGATTTGTCTTGTTCTTGTGGATTGGTCTTGTGACCCTTGCTTGTTCTTGCTGACCGGTCACGTGACCCTTGCTTGCTCTCAGAATGTGTGTGTCCTTGAGACCCACCCTGAGATTTGTGTTGCTTTCCACAGGACTGCCGTCACCTAGACTATGGGGGTGTGTCAACATATATTTTATATGTTTAGTTTATGTTAGTCTAGGTGTACCATTTCATATTCCTAGGGTTAGCTATATCCTCTTGTATCTCGTTTCCCTTAGTCAATCTTTTCACCCGTTCTAGTCTCGACAGAGCGCGCCGCGCGGGCTGCAGCAGGGCGCGACGCACAGGGCAGCAGGGCGCTACGCGCGGGCTGCAGCAGAGCGCGACGCGCGGGGCAGCAGAGCGCGACGCGCGGGCTGCAGCAGGGCACGACGCGCAGGGTAGCAGGGCACGGGGCAGGGCAGGGCGTGCGCGGGGCAGCGCGACACGGGGCAGGGCAGGGCGTGCGCGGGGAAGCGCGACGCGGGGCAGGGCAGGGCGTGCGCGGGGCAGCGCGACGCAAGGCAGGGCAGGGCGTGCGCGAGGCAGCGCGACGCAAGGCAGGGCAGGTTAGGGCTCGCGCTGACGGCGCAGCGCAGGCCAGGGTGTGGGGTAACGCGGTAACCGCGGTCGGTCACTAGGTAATGGTGGGCCCAGAAAAGAAACGGTCCTACGGACCTACTGCTCTGAAACCATGTCAGAATCTAACGAGCAAGAATTAATGAACTAGCAGCAATATGGGTACAAGTAGTAAACCCTAATTGGGTTGTACCCCAAATGGGCTACCCCACTACAGCCTACACAATAAGCAGCATATAATTTTGACAGTCCACGCTCACCGCACCATGCGGTGAGTCACTCTACAATAGTCGTGAGCTAGACTACGGGGTGTTGGCACGAACTCTAGGAGTGATCGTAGCTTTGCTTAGTTCCTTAGCATTTGCACATTCACGAGAGAAATTGGCAAAAGTTTCCACTAGCAAAGATTGCATTACAGAAAGATAGAAATCACAATGACAAGAATGAATTCATCAGGCACCTAGCAACTCTGCAGCTATCCCGGTCGACCGCCATCACAGCATGGTCGACCGCCTGCCAGCGTTGCATAGAGTTGCCGCGCCAGCACGGCAGAGACGCGGCCTGCCAACACAGCAGGTCGACTGCGTGCCAACTCTGCAGCAGAGCGGCTGTCCAGCGTTGCACCCGTAAAAGACAGCAGTGCGTATGTACGCAGGTGCACGAAGATGATTGGCCTGACTTCCACCGTTGTGCAACTGACGGCCCTGGTCTGCGCCTGACGAGCCACATCGACTTCGGGATACCAGCCCGAAGTCGGCTTCGCCACCGTGACCTCGACGACGTTTGCGTGCATCCGCAGAACTCGCCACAGCTGACAGTGTGACTCGCTCACAGTGGCTTACCCATGATGCTGCTGCTCGCCTAGCCATTCGCAACCACCTGCCGTTAGCCGAACGCGCCCACTTTGGCCAGCATAAGACAGCTAGAGCACTGTACGACGCTGTAGTCGCTCGTTACTCCTCCCCGGCCACTGCTGCTCTAGGCCGCCTTCTCCTGCCCAACCTGTTCCCACAGATTTCCGCCTTTGCTACAGTAGCCGACCTAGTCACTCACCTCCGCACTAGTGACACTCGCTACCGTGCTGCGCTCCCCGCCGAGTTTCTCACCAAGAACCCCCCCCCCCCCCCCCCCCCCCCCAATGTACATCACACTCTACATCATAGTCATCCGCCTCCCTGACTCTCTTACCGCAGTCACGGTCCTCCTTCTCGCACTTGACCCCACCGACCTCACTGTCGACATGCTCGAGAAGCACCTCCTTGCAGCTGAGACTATCATAGTCGCTGTAGGCGCTTCTCGTGGCACTCCTCGCACTCCCTTCTTTGAGGGGTGTTCGCCCTCCCCCCTTGTCCCCTCTGTCGCCTCTACTGCAGCTGTTGACTACCTTCGTGCTGAGGAGGTAGGAGCAGCGTCTGCCCCTAGTGGGAGGCGCCGCAGCGGCAGGGGCAGGGGAGGCAGGAGTGGAGGGGGTGGCAGAGGTGGAGGCGGTGTTGGGGGCGGTGGAGGAGGTGGAGGGGGCGGCGGTTGAGGAGGTAGTGGTGGTGGGGGTGGAGGGGCAGGTGGCGGCGGTGGTGGCGGCAGTGGGAGTGGTGGAGGCGGCGGTGGTGGTGGCAGTGGGGGTGGAGGCGGCGGCAGTGGTGGCGGCCGGGGTGGTACCAGCCAGAGGGGAGGCCTTGGAGGTGGCCAGAGGCAGCAGCAGTGTCAGCCCCTTTCGTCTCAGGAGCTTAGTGAGTGGTTTACTTTGCGTGGGGTGGTTGGAGGTGGAGGTCGCTGCCCGTATGTCATTCGCACAGGTAACCGCACTGGTCAGACATGCGGGCTGCCTCACACGCAGCACCGCTGCTTCTCCCGTCTTACCGACGCCTTTCGCGCGGAGTTTCCCGACGCGCCTGAGCTCCCTCACTGGGCAGAGCTGCTTAGGCAGAATGTGGATATCTTTGCTCTAGACTTTGATGCTATCCTATCTGCCATGAATGCATTGACTGTTAGTGCTGAGGGTGACTGTTACCTGTGTATGCCGCCAAACCCAGGTATAGAGGCTGCTCCTCTAGGTGCTAGTGAGTCTGCTGCTCTAGGTGCTGGTGAGTCTGCTCTCCCTGGTACTACGTCTGCTGCGGCCCTGCACACCTTCACGCTTGACTCAGGTGCTTCCCGCTGTTTCTTTCACGACAGTACCACAGTCACACCGCTCTCTGGACCTGTTGCTGTCTCTTTGGCTGACCCCTATGGGGGCCCAGTCCTTGCACGTTCCTCCACTGTTCTGCCTTGTCCGGCGGTTCCGTCTGGGTCACTGTCAGGTCTCCACCTCCCCTCGTTCTCTACGAACTTGGTGAGCACTGCTGTCCTCCAGGATGCGGGGGTTTACACCTTCACCCCTGGACGGCAGTGTGTGGCGATCTGTACGTGCTCCCGGACCGGCCGCCACCTGGCCACGTTCACCCGTCGGCCTGGGTCGAGTCTGTACACACTGACTACTACACCTCCTCAGGTAGCTGCGTTTGCTGGTTGTCGACGACTACACGCGTTACACCACGGTCTTCCCCTTGCGCCGCAAGGGGGAGGTCCCTGATGTTCTGATCCCTTGGATCCGCGCTGTTCGTCTCCAGCTCCGCGAACGGTTCGAGACGGACCTTCCTGTCCTGCGTCTGCACTCTGAGAGAGGTGGTGAGTTTTCCTCCGACCTCTTGCGGGCCTTTTGTCGTGCGGAGGGCATTCGCCAGACGTTCACGCTTCCGGCCTCTCCGCAGCAGAATGGGGTTGCTGAGCGCCGCATTGGCTTAGTCATGGAGGTCGCTCGTACCTCCATGATCCATGCGGCTGCCCCCAATATTCTGTGGCCGTTTGCAGTCTAGTACGCTGCACATCAGCTCAACCTTTGGCCCCGTGTCTCCTTGCCGGAGACCTCGCCGACACTGCGTTGGACGGGGGAGGTTGGCGATGCGTCAGTGTTCCGTGTCTGGGGATGTCAAGCCTTTGTCCGCGATACGTCCGCGGACAAGCTCTCCTCCCGCGCCGTTCCCTGTGTCTTCCTTGGCTTTGTCCCTGACGCGCCTGGCTGGCAGTTTTACCACCCCACCTCGCGTCATGTCCTGCCCTCTCAGGTCGTCACGTTTGACGAGTCGGTTCTCTTTTACCGTCTCTTCCCCTACCGCACTGCCCCTCTCCCTCCCCCGCCGCTCTTCCTCGCACCAGGTCCTCCTCCGGTAGACCCCCTCCCCCCTCAGGGTCCTGCTCCCTCAGGTGTGTCCCAGGTAGACCCTGTCGAGCCTGTCGAGGTAGCTGTCAACTCTTGTGCTGCTAGAGGTGCTGCGTCTGGGGGTGCTGAGCTTGAGTGTGCTGAGCCTAGGGTTGCTGAGTATGAGGGTGCGGAGCCTGGGGGTGCTGAGCCTGAGCGTGTGGAGCCTGGGGGTGCTGAGCCTGGGGGTGCTGAGTCTGGGGGTGCTGAGCCTGGGGGTGCTGAGCCTGAGCGTGCTGCGCCTGGAGGTACTTTGTCTTCTGGAGGTCCTCCGGGTGTCTTGTCCCGTCGGGAGACGCTCTCTCCACCACAGCTGCGCGAGTGGTTTTCTCGGCGCTGGAGCCTCCGGAGTGGTGCTACTAGAGCTGGAGCTGCGGGAGGTGCTGGAGCCCTTGGTCCCGGAGGTGCTCGTACTGGAGGTAGTGGAGATGCTGGGGCTGGGGGTGCTGCTGGAGCTGCTCGAGGTGCTGCTGGAGATGGAGCTGCTGGAGATCCTGGAGCTACTGGAGCTAGAGGTGCTGCTTGAGCTGGAGGTGCTATTGGAGCTGGAGGTGCTGGAGGTGCTGCTGGAGCTGGAGCTGCTGGAGGTACTGGAGCTGCTAGGGCTGGAGGTGCTGCTTGAGCTGGAGGTGGAGGTGCTGCTGGAGCTGGAGCTGGAGGTGTTGCTGGAGCTGGAGCTGCTGGAGGTACTGGTGCTGTCGGTGCTGGTTCTCGAGGCGCCGAGCGACCGCGATCGTACTTCGTTCCCATGCTTCAGCAGGTTCTTGGTCTCCCGCCTCCTACTGACCTTACTCCTCCCTTAATGTGTCCACCGCCTGACCAGTCCCAGCCGCAGTTACAGCCAGCCTCCCCACTGCCTGCTCCTTCTCCTTACATTGAGCAGCCCGGAGGTCTTACAGTGCGTCGTGAGCCTGTGTCTCGTCCTGCGTCGCCTGTTCGCGCTGTTCGCACTGGTCGTCGTGTTCCGCGTCAGCGTCCTCCTCCTGTCCCCGGCACACACCAGATGGCACTTCGTCCTTCCTCTGTTCCGCTGCGTGTCCCTCTGCTGTCTCCTCCTGCATCCTCCCTTGCTGACGGTACGGACCCGGAGTCTGACTCCCTTCGTGCTGCTATTCCTACTGCCACGCGTCTCTTGGCCACTGTTGTCACTGACCCTTCCTTTGAGTCCACTGCTGCGTCTGCTCTTATTGTTGAGCTGTTTGACTTTGCTGCTCGCTGTCTTCTAGACTACGCCGCTAGTCTTGTTGCTGAGTCTGAGTCTGTCTGTCCTCCGTCCATCGGGGGTGAGTGTGCTCTTGGCACGGACGTCCTTGAGGATAGGCAGGAGAACTTTGAGTGCTTTGCAGCTGCTGTACCTCATCTCGTATCCATGCTGATTGCACCTGAGGGAGACCCCGATGCACCAGACATCCCGACCCCGCGTTCTTACGCAGAGGCGATAGAGGGTCCCTACTCCTCTCAGTGGCATTCAGCCATGGATGCAGAGATGGCATCCTGGAAGTCCACAGGCACTTACGTCGACGAGGTTCCCCCACATGGGGCGAACATCGTCAGTGGCATGTGGATTTTCGGGGTGAAGCGGCCGCCGCGTTCTCTGCCTGTCTTCAAGGCGCGTTACGTTGCACGAGGCTTCAGTCAGCGACTGGGAGTTCACTTCTTCCAGACCTTCACCCCACCCTGAAGATGACCACTCTTCGGGTACTGCTGCACGTCGCCGCTCAGCGTGACTACGAGCTTCACTCTCTTGACTTCAGCACTGCTTTTCTACAAGGCAGCCTGCACGAGGAGATCTGGCTGCGCCACCCACCTGGCTTCACTGGGTCGTTTCCTCCTGGTACCCAGTGGAGCCTCCGGCGGCCCGTCTACGGTCTCCGCCAGGCGCCCCGTGAGTGGCACGACACACTGAGGACGACGCTTGCGGCTCTTGTGTTTACTCCTTCCACTGCTGACACGTCGCTGTTTCTCCGCACCGACACTACTCTGCCGCCGTTCTACATCCTCGTGTACGTCAACGACTTGGTCTTTGCAACTGCTGACACTACTGGACTGGCCCACATGAAGTCGGAGCTGCAGAAGAGACACACGTGCAGAGACCTGGGTGAACTACGCAGCTATCTTGGCTTGCAGATCACCCGGGACAAAGCACGGCGCACAATTACCTTGACTCAGTCACACATGGTGCAGCAGGTCCTTCAGTGCTTCAACTTCACATACTCCTCGCCTCAGGCCACTCCTCTGTCTACTCGCCACTTGCTCTCACCTCTGCCTTCGGATGAGTCCAAACAGCCGAGTGGCCCGTACCCAGAGCTTGTTGGCTGCCTCATGTACCTGATGACCTGCACTCGACCTGACCTGGCATACCCTCTTAGCATCTTGGCACGCTATGTTGCTCTTGGGAGACACCAACCAGAGCACATGGATGCAGCTTAGAGGGTGTTGTGCTACCTGTGCAGTACGTCAGGCATGGGGCTCGTGCTTGGAGGACGGGCTCGAGTTGTCCTCACTGGTCACGCAGCCGCTTCTTGGGTTGACGACTTGGCTGCGCAGCGGTCGTCACAGGGTTACACCTTTAGCCTTGGTTCCGGCTCTGTTTCGTGGTGGTCTACCCGCTCGTCTTCTGTTCTCAGCTCCAGTTGTGAGGCTGGGATCTACGCAGGGGCTATGGCTGCACAGGAGTTACGCTTGCTCACCTACCTGCTGACCGACTTGGGAGAGCCGCCTCGTTCTCCTCCAGTTCTGTACGTCGACAACAAGGCCATGCTGGCCTTGTGTCAGGAGCACAGACTGGAGCACAGAACGAAGCACATTGCTCTGCGCTACTTCCTTGCTCGAGAGTTGCAGCAGCGTGGTCAGCTTCGTCTTGCTTACGTGGCCACTCGGGCCAACACTGCTGATATCTTTACCAAGGCACTTCAGCCTTGTGATCATCAGCGCTTTTGTACTATGTTAGGTCTTGTGCCTACCTGGCCTCACTTGCTTACCTCTTGACTTACCCTATATATACCTGCACCTGCATGCTTACCCTTGCTAGGTTGAGATCACTGTCTTGCTTGTTCACCTTGATTTATAATCCTGCATGTGAACTGGCCTTGTGGCCTTGTACTTGTGCTCAGAATAAGTGGTGACGTCGTGATCCACCCTGAGCTTGACCTTGCCTTGTTCTCTTGCTTGTCCCCCACTTTGCCTATGGGGGGTGTGTCAGAACTATACTGTAGGCTGTAGTGGGGCACTCCTTATGGGGTACAGAATTGTTAGGTTTTGCATATACAAACCTTGTACTGTCCTGTTTCTAGTCATTCGTCGTTCTTAACTTCACATAAGAATGCGTGGTGACTCCGTGATCCACCCTGAGCTTGCTTTGCCTTTCTTGACTGGTCTTGTGACCTCTTGTTCTCCCCCACTTTGCCTATGGGGGTGTGTCAAACATACATGCTGTTATTGTGTAGGCTGTAGTGGGGTAGCCCATACGGGGTACAACCCAATTAGGTTTTCCTACTTGTACCCATCCTGCTGCTAGTTCATCCACTCCTGTTCATTATTTTGACACCCACGCAACCCATTTCTGCGCTGCTTGCGTGAATCTGCCAATACCACCCAAGTTGACTTGATTTGACTATTGTGCCAAAGTTTTATGTCAGGCAGAACCGGCAGGCTCGGCCATTTAGGTTTTGCCTCGCGAGGTTAGGACGTGGGCACAATCGACTTTAATCGGCGCGATCAAAGGCGATCAATCACTTCAAGGAAGGCGGGAAGCCAATTTCAGGCAATCGGGGGCAATCAGCTGATCGCGATCAAATGATCGCTCCAACTCGATCAATCGCCTCAAACAGCCCGATCAAAATCGACCAGACACAATCAGTCCCAATCACTTGATTGCATGTGATCGAGGACCTCGGCGATGTATGCGAAATGTTACACAATTGACTAGAGGTCTCGGAAACCCAATACACTAAATGTTACCTACATACTGGCGAGAAGGTTGTGAAGCGGACATTGTGTTCAGTGCGACGCTTGCGAAGTTAGTACGATACACTACGATCGCCAGTCTCGCCAAAGTTGGATAGAAACTAGCAGGTAATGGTTTCACGCGGCACGTAGAGCTTTCGAGGAAAAATAGCTCTGATCGGGCGGCGCGAGAAAAGCAACCACAAGCACTCCGATCCAATCCAACCCGATCCGATCCGATCCGATCAAAGTCGATTGGGCCCACGTCCTTAGTCCAACACTTGGTATGCGAGCTGGCGCGACAATTTCATTGGATACCGAATAACGAACGAGAATGAATGAACTAGCAGCAAGATGGGTACAAGTAGCAAACCCTAATTGGGTTGTACCCCATATGGGCTACCCCACTATAGCCTACACAATAAGTAGTATATAACTTTGACACACCCCCATAGGCAAAGTGGGGGAGAACAAGAGGTCACAAGACCGGTCAACAAAAGCAAAGCAAGCTCAGGGTGGATCACGAAGTCACCACGCATTCTGAGCACAAGCAAATGGCCACAAATCCAGTTCACATGCAGAGTTATATAATGGAGAACAAGCAATAGAGTGATCACAACCTAGCAAGTGTAAGCATGCAGGTATATGCATATAGATCACAGTACAAGTAAAGTCAAGAAGTGAGCAAGTGAGACCAAGTAGGCATAAGGCCTAGAACAGTACAGAAACGCTGATGATCACAAGGCTGAAGTGCCTTGGTGAAGATATCAGCAGTGTTGGCCAGAGAGGCCACGTAAGCAAGACGAAGCTGACCACGCTGCTGCAACTCTCGAGCAAGGAAGTAGCGCAAAGCGATGTGCTTCGTTCTGTGCTCCAGTCTGTGCTCCTCACACAAGGCAATCATGGCCTTGTTGTCGACGTACGGAACTGGAGGAGAACGAGGCGGCTCTCCCAAGTCGGTCAGCAGGTAGGTGAGCCAGCGTAACTTCTGTGCAGCCATGGCCCCTGGGTAGATCTCAGCCTCACAACTGGAACTGAGAACAGAAGAGGAGCGGGTGGACCGCCACGAAACAGAGCCAGAGCCAAGGCTGAAAGTGTAACCCTGTGACGACAGCTGCGTAGCCAAGTCGTCAACCCAAGAAGCGTCTGCGTGGCCAGTGAGGACAACTCGATTCCGTCATCCAAGCACGAGCCCCATGCCCGACGTACTGCACAAGTAGCGCAACACCCTCTTAGCGGCCTCCCAGTGCTCTGGTCGGTGTCTCCTGGGCACAATGTAGCATGCTGGGATGCTAAGAGGATAAACAAGGTCAGGCCGAGTGCAGGTCATCAGGTACATGAGGCAGCCCACAAGCTCTGGAGACAGGCCACTCGGCTCTACGGACTTTTCCGAAGGTGGAGCTGAGAGCGAGTGACCGGTAGCCAGAGGAGTGGACTGTGGCGAGGAGTACGTGAAGCGGAAGCGCTGAAGGACCAGCTGCACCATGTGTGACTGAGTCAAGGTAATGATGTGCCGTGCTCTGTACCGGGTGATCTGCAATCCAAGATAGCTGCGCAGCTCACCCAGGCATGTGCACATGTGTCTCTTCTGTAGCTCCGACTTCACGTGGGCCAGTCCTTCAATGTCAGCAGTGGCAAAGACTGCGACAGAGAAGTGTCAGCAGTCGAAGGAGCAAACCCAAGAGCCGCAAGCGTCGTCCTCAGTGTGTCGTGCCACTCGCGAGGCGCCTGGCAGAGACCGTAGACTGCCGCCGGAGGCTCCAGTGGGTACCTGCAGGAAACGACCCAGTGAAGCCAGGTGTGCGGCGCAGCCAGATCTCCTCGTGCAGGCTGCCCTGTAGGAAGGCTGTGCTGAAGTCAAGAGAGTGAAGCTCATAGTCACGCTGAGCGGCGACGTGCAGCAGCACCCGAAGAGTGGTCATCTTCAGGGTAGGGGAGAAGGTCTGGAAGAAGTCAACTCCCTGTCGCTGACTGAAGCCTCGAGCAACATAACGCGCCTTGAAGGCAGGCGGAGAACCCGGCGGCCACTTCACCCTGAAAATCCACATGACACTGACGATGTTCGCCCCAGGTGGGGGAACCTCGTCGACGTAGGTGCCTGTGGACTTCCAGGAAGCCATCTCTGTGTCCATGGCTGACTGCCACTGAGAGGAGTAGGGACCCTCAATCGCCTCTGCGTAAGAGCGCGGGGTCAGGATGTCTGGTGCATCCGGGTCTCCCTCAGGTGCAATCAGCATGGACACGAGATGAGGTAAAGCAGCTGCAAAACACTCAAAGTCCTCCTGCCTGTCCTCAAGGACGTCCTTGACAAGAGCACACTCACCCCCGACGGACGGAGGACAGATAGCCTCAGACTCAGCAACAAGACTAGCGGCGTAGTCAAGGCGACAGGCGGCAGCAAAGTCAACAAGCTCGGCAACTAGGGCAGACGCAGAAGTGGACTCAAATGAAGGGTCAGTGACAACAATGGCTAGAAGACAAGTGACAGTAGGACTGGCAGCATGAGCAAGGTCTGACGGCAGGTTAGCAACGTCAGGAAGAGAGGACGCAGGAGGAGACGGCAGAGGGATACGCTGTGGAACAGAGGAAGGACGGAGTGCCATCTGGTGCGTGTCGGGGACAGGAGGAGGACGACGCGGACGCGGAACACGACGACCAGTGCGAACAGCGCGAACAGGCGACGCATGACGAGACTCAGGCTCACGACGCTCCGCAAGACCTCCTGTCGGCCCAGTGTAAGGAGAAGGAGCAGGGAGTGGGGAGGCTGGCTGTAACTGCGACTGGTCAGGTGGTGGACACTGTAAGGGAGGAGGAAGGCCAGTAGAAGGCGGGAGACCAAGAACCCGTTGTAGCAGTGGAACGAAGTACGGTCGCGGCCGCACAGTGCCTCCTGAACCAGCACCGACAGCACGTGTACCCCCAGCTCTAGGGTCTCCAGCTCCAACGCCTGCAGTACCACCAGCTCCAGCACCTCCAGAAGCTCTAGCTCTAGTAGCATCTCCAGCTCCAGCAGCTCTAGTACCTCTGGCTCCAACTCCTGCAGCACCACCAGCTCCAGCAGCTCCAGTACGAGCAAATCCGGGACCAGCGACTCTAGCACCTCCAGCACCTCCAGGACCAGCAGCTCCAGCACCTCCAGCTCCTACGCCCGCAGTACCACCAGCTCCAGCAGCTCCAGTACCTCCAGTACGAGCACCTCCGAGACCAGTGGCTCCAGCAACTCCAGCAGCTCCAGCTCCAACGCTGGCAGCACCTCCAGCTCCAGCAGCTCCAGTACCTCCAGCTCCAAGGCTTCCAGCGGCAGATCCCCCAGCTCCGGCAGCGCCACTTAGAAGGCTCCAGCGCCAAGCAAACCACTCGCGCAGCTGCGGTGAAGAGAGAGGCTCCCACCGTGACGAGGCACCTGTAAGACCTCCAGCAGACTCAGCACCCCCAGGCTCAGCACCCCCAGTCTCAGCACCCCCAGCCTCAGCACCCCCAGGCTCAGCACCCCCAGACTCAGCAACCTCAGGCTCAGCACCCCCAGGCTCCGCATGCTCAAGCTCAGCACCCCTAGGCTCCGCACGCGCAAGCTCAACACCCCCAGCAGCCCCAGAGTCGACAGCGACCTCGACAGGCTCGACAGGGTCTACTTGAGACACACCAGAGGGAGCAGGACCCTGAGGGGGGAGGGTGTCTACCGAAGGAGGACCTGGTGCAAGGAAGAGCAGCGGGGGGGGGGAGAGGGGCAGTGCGGTAGGGGAAGAGACGGTAAAAGGGAACCGACTTGTCGAACGTGACGTCCTAAGAGGGCAGGACACGACGCGAGGTGGGGTGGTAAAACTGCCAGCCAGGCGCGTCAGGGGGAAAACCAAGGAAGACACAGGGAATGGCGCGAGCGGAGAGCTTGTCTGCGGACGTATCGCGGACAAAGGCACGAGATCCCCAGACCCGGAACACCGATGCGTTGCCAACCTCTCCCGTCCAACGCAGTGTCGGCGAGGTCTCCGGCAAGGAGACACGGGGCCAGAGGTTGAGCTGATGCGCAGCGTATCAGACTGCAAACGGCCACAGAAAATGGGGGGCAGCCGCATGGATCATGGAGGTACGAGCGACTTCCATGACTAAGCCAATGCGGCGCTCAGCAACCCCATTCTGTTGCGGAGAGGCCGGAAGCGTGAACGTCTGGCGAATGCCCTCCCCACGACAAAATTCCCTTAGAAGGTCGGAGGCAAACTCACCACCTCTGTCAGAGTGCAGACGCAGGACGGGAAGGTCCGTCTCGAACCGCTCGCGGAGCTGGAGACGGACAGTGCGGATCCAAGGGATCAAAACATAAGGGACCTCCCCCTTGCTGCGCAAGGGGAAGACTGTGGTGTAACGCATGTAGTCGTCAACAACCAGCAAAAATTAGCGCTCGCGGCCCTGTCCGGGGACGCGGGCTGGGCCCCACACGTCCATGCGGAGAGTCTACACGGGAGCAGTCGTCCGGGGAAACGAGGAGGAGTGAGGAGCGGCGCGCTGCCACTCCTCGACACAGGGAAGGCAGGGAGGGGCAGGCGAGGGTGGGAGGGGAGGCAGAGTCCTGGGAAGACCAGAGACAAGGAGACGAGAGTGCATGCCACGGAGGCGCTGCACTGAGGGGTGACCAAGACGGTGGTGCCAAAGGAGGGTCTGGTGCGACAGAGCGCGACACGAGCAGGGGGCCGCTAGCTGACCTGACACAGACGCAGATGCAGCTACTTGAGGAGACACAATAGTCAGTGTGTACAGACTCGAGCCAGGCGCACGGGTGAACGTGGCTAGGTGCCGGCCCGTCCAGAAGCACGTACAGATCACCACACGCTGTCGTCCTGGAGTAAAGGTGTCAACCCATACATCCTAAAGGACGGCGTTGCTCACCAAGTTCGTAGAGAACGAGGGGAAGTGAAGACCTAACAGTGAGCCAGACGGAACCGCCGGACACGCGAGAACAGTGGAGGAATGAGCAAGGACTGGGCCCCCAGAGGGGTCAGCCAGAGAGACAGCAACAGGTGCTACGAGGTTCTCTTGATACGAGGATAGGAATATGCTCTTATACTATATTTTACATTGGTCAGCGTGTAATGCGCTACTGTCGCGGACGAGTTGGACGAGGCCCCGTCACATCCAGGAGATCGCACGCGTATCAAAATGTCAAGCACTTGGCCGGCCCGACCGCATGCATCTGGACGCCTGGCTGGGTGACAGATTTGAGCGGGAAAATAAACCGCTCTGTTCGGGCATTCCAACGAGTTGTACCCACGCCCAACTTTCGCGCATGCCTGGCCGCCCAACCCACTCACTTTCTCGACCATTATGTCATCTCTCCCTCCCCAATCACTTCATCTCCTCTTTCCAACTAGATTTCCCGTTTCTTGTGTCTCCGTTTCTCTATATCCAATTCCTTTTTTAGCCATGGCGCGTAAATGTTGTCAAACGTTATATGTTTGTGCTGCTGCTGCTGCAGTTAAGCGTGATGCGGCTGCTGCAAGCGCTGCTGCTGCTACTGCAAGTGTTGCTGTTGCTGCGCCCTGCCCTGCTGAGCCGCGCCGCCCAGCCCGAGCCGCGCTGCCCTACCCGAGCCGCACTGCCCTGCCCCTACTGAGCCGCACTGCCCTGCTGCTGCTGCTACGGGCTGCTGCTAAGCACACTGCAGCTGCTATGCAATGCTGCTGCTGCTGTTAAGCATGCTGCTGCTGCTGCTGCTGCTGCTGCTGCGCCCTGCCCTGCCAAGCCGCGCCACCCTGCCGAGCCGCGCCGCCCAGCCCGAGCCGCGTTGCCCTTCTCGAGCCGCGGTGCCCTGCCCCTACTGAGCCGCACTGCCCTGCTGCTACTGCTACTGCTGGTGCTACTGCTGGTGCTGCTGCTGCTGCTACTGCTACTGCTGCTGTTGCGGCTGCTCCTGCTACTATGACTACCGTTTCGGTTCTTAGCTTCGATGCTGAGGGTCGCCCGATTAGCTTTGACGTATGGCTCGATGATCTTTAGCTGTACCTGCAGAGCGAGGCTAGGGATGGCGTTTCTTTGTTCGCACATACGTCCGTATCCGTCGTATCCCCAGCTAATACAGCGCACACGGATTATTCGAAGTGGCTCATACGCGACATTACTGGCCGCCTTGCTGTTTGCAACCACCTTCCAGTAGCGGAGAGAGCGCATTTTAGCTAGCAGAAGACAGCCAAAGTGACCGTTGTCGCTCGTTACTCCTCCCCAGATATTGCTGTCCTAGGCCATCTCATTCTGCCACACCTCTTCCCTGAGCTCGCAGATTTCCGCACTGTCGCTGACCTCATGACCCACTTTCGCTCTAGTGAGACTCGCTACCGTGCCGCCCTCAACCCGATATATTCACTGAGAACCCCCCCTTGCTTTATATCACCCTGTACTTCCTCGTCAGATGCCTCAATGACTCCCTCCGCACCATTAGGGACCACTTCCTTGCCTTCGACCCCACTGAGCTCATACTTGCCTCGTTGGAGAACTCCCTTATTGAGGCTGAGACTGTTGCTGTCGCTGCCTCTCGTGGCACTCCCCGCTCCCCCTTTTTTCAAGGGTGTGCTCCCTCCCCTCTCATACCCTCTGTTGCTACTGCTGCTGCTGTCGACCTCTTCGGTGCTGAGGAAGTCGGCGCTGCGTCTGCTCCTAGTGGGAAGCGCCGCAGCGGCAAGGGCAATGTTGGTGCAACCCTACGGTTTGCACTCGGCTTGTTGTCCGTGTGCGTGAATGTGTGTGTGTATGGAATGGTATGAGGGCATGGGATAATATATATTTCATGCTTATAATTGTGTGTGAATGTTGAGTCATGATGTCGAGTGTGTGTGTCGAGTCAATAGCGAGTTATCGCTAGACGCGTGTTACGCGGTCGTTTGTGTCTCGTGCGCGGTTTCTTTTTTGTCGTGCGCGGTTTCTATTTTGTCCTGTGTCGAACGTTCGGCGTGTCGCAGGTGTGTGCAGCAGACCCATCAAGAACTCAAGGATGAGTTTGTGATGAAGAGCCCGAGCCTTGGTGTCAAGCCTCAAGTGATTTCGAAGCTCGCCAAAAGGGTACACCTCAAGATATTGAAGATAGTTACATTACTTTGTGTAGTGTAACATTTCACTTGGTGTAGGCCCTAGTGAAGGGTAGTTTCGAGACCCTTCGTGGTTGGGGACAGTGTGGCACTGTTCCACATCACTGTACCTCGGCTCTTGGGGTTTGTAGGAGCTGGGAGTCATTCCCAACTCGTAACTCTTCCTATCTTGTGTTCTAAGACTATAGTGGCTGCCATAGTACCGTTCATTCAAACCGACGCTGTGTCGTCAATTCTTTATCAAATCGTGCAATCTAAATTGCTAATTGTAGACGACGTGAAGACGCTCCAGATCCAATTTGAATCAAGTCATTTGCAGCTGTGAGCAGAACGCTATCAACGTTTGAAGCCGCTGTGCAGAAATCCGTCTGTGCTCTCTATCTTTCGTTTTAGGCACATTCAAGCCTATTGTGACTATAACAAATGGTATCAGAGCCCCTTGGAGCAGTTTCGACAATGTCTGGACCTGAGGAAAGGGGTGGCAGAGGTGCTGGTGGCAGTGGAGAAGCTCAAGCTCAAGGCCAACCCCGTGATTCAGCCATGGCGCCCATGCAACCAAGTCTTGGCCCACCTAGGGATGAGCCTAGGGTGTTTGGGCTTGACAAGTTCAACGGTGACAACTTTGCTGAATGGTCCTTCAAGATGGAGAACATCTTTTACCACTATGACCTGCTGGAGGTGATGGAAGGAACGGAGAAGCGCCCCGAGAACGACCCGGAGAAGAGCTCGTGGGTGCGGAAGAGCGCACAAGGCTATCTCTTACTTGGGCAAGCGTTGGGGAGCAGTCAGATCCGTCACATCAAGCCATTCCAGCATGAACCAGAGAAAGGACCAAAGGCATGGGCTGCTCTCAAGGGTGTACATGCTCCTGCAACAGCGGCGGTAGCGGTGGTGTTGGAACGGCAAATGGCGGCACTACGAATTGAAGAAGACGAAGCGGTTGAAGAAGGGGTGCAGAAATTCTTCGACTTGTTGACGCGGCTTGAGGGAGCTGATTTGAACTACAGTGAGCTCCAAAAGAAGACCAAGTTGCTGGCCTTACTCCCAGAGTCATGGTCCTCGCTCATCATCAACCTTAATCGCGACTTGCCCCGCCTCTCGCTTGAAGACGTGAAGCGAGCTATCCTTCAAGAGGATTTCCGCCGCTGTGAGTTGGCGAGTGCGGATGGCGCTGGGGCAGCGAGCATCGGCCGTGGATATGGTCGAGGAAGAGGCAGAGGACGAGGGGGAGGAAGGTTTGGTGGCAGCAACTTCGGCGGAGGCCGCAGGAGTGGCGGTTACGGCAGCGACGACAAGAGCTACGGACGCGGTCGCGGCCGATTCGACGGCGAGTGTCACTATTGCCACAAGAGCGGACACATGTGGCGCGACTGCTACAAACTCCCTGATGGTTGGACCCCTGCTCAAGGCCAAGAGGGTAGAGGAGCAGGAGGAGGGAGAGGACGAGGCCGTGGAGGCCGTGGCGGTCGCGGTGGCGGAGCTGCAAACATGAAGAGCGGAGACAACGACAAGGACCCGAGCGACGATCGATACCCGGGTCTATTCTACTTCGTGTCGACGCAAGTACCGGCTGGTCCAGAGAAGGATGAAGGCTTTGAGGAGCCAGCAGCTGTGGGGAAGGTGACCCTACACCCCCTGGACTATTGGGTGATTGATAGTGGCGCTACCTATAGCATGACACCTCGCCCGGACTTGCTCACCGAACTCGAGCCGTCACCGGTGAAGCATGTCACATCGGCTTTGGGGCAGCGAGCAGAGGTGAAAGGCATGGGCAAGGCCATGTTCAAGGGTGCTGATGGGAAGATGGTGGGCCTCAAGAACGTGCTTTGGGTGCCCAGCCTTGCTGCAAACCTGATTTCCGTGCGGCGGTTGGCAAAGGCCGGCATGGACACGAACTCGAAGGGAGCCAAGACCTACACCGCAAGGCTTGGCGATCGAATTCTTTGGGACCTTCATGAGGACATGGATGTCTACAACGAGATGTGGCAGATCCCAGTGGTCCCTATGCCTAAGGAGAGGCAAGTGGCAGCAAGCTGTTGGTGCAACCCTACGGTTTGCACTCGGCTTGTTGTCCGTGTGCGTGAATGTGTGTGTGTATGGAATGGTATGAGGGTATGGGATAATATATATTTCATGCTTATAATTGTGTGTGAATGTTGAGTCATGATGTTGAGTGTGTGTGTCGAGTCAATAGCGAGTTATCGCTAGACGCGTGTTACGCGGTCGTTTGTGTCTCGCGCGCGGTTTCTATTTTGTCGTGCGCGGTTTCTATTTTGTCCTGTGTCGAACGTTCGGCGTGTCGCAGGTGTGTGCAGCAGACCCATCAAGAACTCAAGGATGAGTTTGTGATGAAGAGCCCGAGCCTTGGTGTCAAGCCTCAAGTGATTTCGAAGCTCGCCAAAAAGGGTACACCTCAAGATATTGAAGATAGTTACATTACTTTGTGTAGTGTAACATTTCACTTGGTGTAGGCCCTAGTGAAGGGTAGTTTCGAGACCCTTCGTGGTTGGGGACAGTGTGGCACTGTTCCACATCACTGTACCTCGGCTCTTGGGGTTTGTAGGAGCTGGGAGTCATTCCCAACTCGTAACTCTTCCTATCTTGTGTTCTAAGACTATAGTGGCTGCCATAGTACCGTTCGTTCAAACCGACGCTGTGTCGTCAATTCTTTATCAAATCGTGCAATCTAGATTGATAATTGTAGACGACGTGAAGACGCTCCAGATCCAATTTGAATCAAGTCATTTTCAGCTGTGAGCAGAACGCTATCAACGTTTGAAGCCGCTGTGCAGAAATCCGTCTGTGCTCTCTATCTTTCGTTTTAGGCACATTCAAGCCTATTGTGACTATAACAAGTGGTATCAGAGCCCCTTGGAGCAGTTTCGACAATGTCTGGACCTGAGGAAAGGGGTGGCAGAGGTGCTGGTGGCAGTGGAGAAGCTCAAGCTCAAGGCCAACCCCGTGATTCAGCCATGGCGCCCATGCAACCAAGTCTTGGCCCACCTAGGGATGAGCCTAGGGTGTTTGGGCTTGACAAGTTCAACGGTGACAACTTTGCTGAATGGTCCTTCAAGATGGAGAACATCTTTGACCACTATGACCTGCTGGAGGTGATGGAAGGAACGGAGAAGCGCCCCGAGAACGACCCGGAGAAGAGCCCGTGGGTGCGGAAGAGCGCACAAGGCTATCTCTTACTTGGGCAAGCGTTGGGGAGCAGTCAGATCCGTCACATCAAGCCATTCCAGCGTGAACCAGAGAAAGGACCAAAGGCATGGGCTGCTCTCAAGGGTGTACATGCTCCTGCAACAGCGGCGGTAGCGGTGGTGTTGGAACGGCAAATGGCGGCACTACGAATTGAAGAAAACGAAGCGGTTGAAGAAGGGGTGCAGAAATTCTTCGACTTGTTGACGCGGCTTGAGGGAGCTGATTTGAACTACAGTGAGCTCCAAAAGAAGACCAAGTTGCTGGCCTTACTCCCAGAGTCATGGTCCTCGCTCATCATCAACCTTAATCGCGACTTGCCCCGCCTCTCGCTTGAAGACGTGAAGCGAGCTATCCTTCAAGAGGATTTCCGCCGCCGTGAGTTGGCGAGTGCGGATGGCGCTGGGGCAGCGAGCATCGGCCGTGGATATGGTCGAGGAAGAGGCAGAGGACGAGGGGGAGGAAGGTTTGGTGGCAGCAACTTCGGCGGAGGCCGCAGGAGTGGTGGTTATGGCAGCGACGACAAGAGCTACGGACGCGGTCGCGGCCGATTCGACGGCGAGTGTCACTATTGCCACAAGAGCGGACACATGTGGCGCGACTGCTACAAACTCCCTGATGGTTGGACCCCTGCTCAAGGCCAAGAGGGTAGAGGAGAAGGAGGAGGGAGAGGACGAGGCCGTGGAGGCCATGGCGGTCGCGGTGGCGGAGCTGCAAACATGAAGAGCGGAGACAACGACAAGGACCCGAGCGACGATCGATACCCGGGTCTATTCTACTTCGTGTCGACGCAAGTACCGGCTGGTCCAGAGAAGGATGAAGGCTTTGAGGAGCCAGCAGCTGTGGGGAAGGTGACCCTACACCCCCTGGACTATTGGGTGATTGATAGTGGCGCTACCTATAGCATGACACCTCGCCCGGACTTGCTCACCGAACTCGAGCCGTCACCGGTGAAGCATGTCACATCGGCTTTGGGGCAGCGAGCAGAGGTGAAAGGCATGGGCAAGGCCATGTTCAAGGGTGCTGATGGGAAGATGGTGGGCCTCAAGAACGTGCTTTGGGTGCCCAGCCTTGCTGCAAACCTGATTTCCGTGCGGCGGTTGGCAAAGGCCGGCATGGACACGAACTCGAAGGGAGCCAAGACCTACACCGCAAGGCTTGGCGATCGAATTCTTTGGGACCTTCATGAGGACAGGGATGTCTACAACGAGATGTGGCAGATCCCAGTGGTCCCCATGCCTAAGGAGAGGCAAGTGGCAGCAAGCATCAGCACCAAGGATGGAGCGGTCGGTAGCGACGATGGCGCGAACGGTCGCGCTAAGGAGAATGAGCTCAAGAAGAGCAAACCTGGAGGGACCAGCAAGTTCAGTGAACCTAAGGAGAGTGGTGCAGCAACCAAGGAGCAGCAAAAGGGTGAGGAGAACCCAGAGGCAGCAGCGGAGGAGGACTACGGAGAGAGTATGTGGGGCGCTATTGCGAGCGCGGCATTCTCCAATCCAACTTCGGCTACGGGGGAGTGTGATTGGCTCACCTTGCATCGGCGCATGGGGCATGTGGCCCTGCCCATCTTGCAGCAGCTAGTGAAGAATGAGATGGTTGCTGGCATACATGTGAAGGGGGAGCCCGATGAGGTGCTTGGCTGCCCGACGTGCATTCAAGCCAAGTTCACCCGGTTTCCGTTCCCTAGTTCGGAGGCAACGGCAAAGGCACCGCTTGATGAGGTGGTGATGGACGTGGTGGGCCCCCTGAAGCTTGGAGCTGCTGGAGCTGAGTATTTTCTCACCATTGTCGACGTCTACACCCGCATGACTTGGGTGTACGTGCTGGCCAAGAAGAGCGACGTGGCTGAAACGTTGAAGACGGATTGGTTCCCGATGGTGGAGCGGCAACAAGACCGTCTAGTCAAGTCAATCCGCACCGATCGAGGGGGAGAGTTCCTGAGCAAGGAGTTTGGGTTGTGGCTGAAGAAGAATGGTATTCGGCACTCCCTCACCATGCCATACTCCCCTGCAATGAACGGCATCGCCGAGCGAGCGAACCGCACAATCACGGAGGCGGCACGCGGGTTGCTCATTGAAGCCGGGCTACCCGACTATTTCTGGCCTGATGCGGTGCGGAGCGCGTGTGTGGCCAAGAACAGAGCCTTGACTCATGTGGGAGCAGACAAATGGGTGCCCTATGTGGAGTGGCTAGGAAGGAAGCCAAAGGTGGATATGCTTCGGGTGTTCGGGTGCATGTGCATGGCGCTCGTGCCTAAGCATCTTCGGCACAACAAGCTTGGTGCCAAGGCGGTGTGGGCCGTGCACTTGGGCATGGCTCAAAACAGCAAGGGATGGCTTCTTTGGGACCCATTCACCAAGAAGTTCTTGGTGAGCAGGGACTGCAAGTTCATGGAGAACTTCATGTACAAGGATTGGAAGGCGGAGAATGAGGCGAAGATAGGCGTGCGGTTTGGGGAGGTGAAGAGTTCCGGTTTGGAGCATGTGGAGCTGCCTTTGGAGCTGAGCAGCGGCAGCACAACCACAAGGCAATCCTCCCTTGTGAATGGGGGAGAGGAGGCCAATGATGCAGAGGAAGAAGAGGAGGAGGTGCAGCAAGTGAGCGAGCGTGCACCGTCACTCCCTTCCCGTACTACGAGTGCTCCACGGATTCGAGCCACACCGCAGCAACGCCAAGGCCTTCAAGTCCCTGCAGCTGAGGAGGAAGGAAGGGGGAAGAGGAGAGTTCAACCCCCTAATAGGCTGACCTATGATGCGCCGGGAAAGCAGGGCAAGACAGCCCTGGCCGGAGCGGCAATGATGGTCGGAGACGACGAGGAGAGTGACTACGAGGAGTGTGCCTTCGCGTTCTTCTCTCCGGTGGAGATGCCGGGAGAACCAGCAACTCTCAAGGAGGCTTTGGAGAGTAGTGATGCTGAGGAGTGGAAGAAGGCCATGGAGAGTGAGCTGAAGAGCATTGAGGAGAATGACACGTTTGAATTGGTGGAGCTACTGGAGGGGCGTACGGCGATAACGTCCAAGTGGCTCTTCAAAATCAAGTCGGATGCTGACGGCAAGATCGAGCGCTACAAGTCTAGGCTTGTAGCCAAGGGGTACCAGCAGAAGGAGAAGGTGGACTTCAAGGAGCTGTTTGCCCCTGTGGTGAAGCCGACGACGCTGCGAACCCTATTCGCGGGAGCCGCCATCAAAGGATGGGTAGTAAAGCAAATGGACATCGTAACGGCATTCCTTAACGGCATCCTTGAGGAGGAGATTTTTATGGCGCAGCCAGAGGGGTTTGATGATGGTAGTGGCAGAGTGTGGAAGCTGAAGAAGGCCCTCTATGGGCTGAAGCAGGCCCCTAGGCAATGGTACATGAAGCTGCGCGAAGTGTTGGAGGGGATCGGCTTCACTCCCTCAACGGCCGATCACTCCTTGTTCATGCTTGGCGAGGGGGAGCAGAGGAGTTTCATGGTGGTTTATGTGGATGACATCCTCATTTTCTCACCCTCTTCTGACCTTGTGAAGGAGGTGATGCTGAAGCTTCAAGACAAGTTCAAGTGCAAGGCCCTTGGTGACGTGAGCTTCTACCTTGGGCTCCACATCGAACGAGATGTGGAGAAGCGGTGCATGCGGGTGCATCAACGAAAGTACCTGGAGGCATTGGCTGCCAACTTTGGGCAGAGTGAAGGCCATGTGGCTACACCCTTTCCCTCTGGGTTCAAGTGTGTGAAGGGACCAGAGGAGGAGAGCGTTGGTGAAGAGGAGAGGCGCCGATTTCACTCGTTGGTGGGCAGCCTCATGTATGCGGCGGTAAACACCCGACCGGACGTCGCGTTTGCTACCGGGCAGCTGGCTAGGGTTGTGCAATGCCCTAATGAGGAGCAGGTAGCAGCTGGAATGAGGGTGGCCAAGTATCTTGGCCAAACACCGACCGTTGGGCTGCAATACTCGGCGGCGGCACAAAGGCGCCAAAAGGGCACGGATGGTGTTGAACCCGGGCGTTTGTTCCTCACCGCCTACTCGGATGCTTCATATGCATCAGAACCAGAGGACATGACAAGTGTGGGAGGCTTCATATGCTGTGTTGGTGGAGGCCCAACTGCTTGGGAGAGCAAGAAGCAGGTTGACCAAGCTTTGAGCTCGGTGGAGTCCGAGTACATGGCACTCTTCCGTGCCGTACGGGAGATTGTGTGGCAGCGGCGTTTGTTGGCTGAATTGGGGGAGGAGCAGCAAGGACCTACCCCACTGTACTGTGACAGCCAGGGTGCCATTGCTCTTGCTAAGAACCCTGTGTTGCATGGACTCACGAAGCACATGAGGGTGAAGTGGCATTGGACGATGAGCATGGTAACCGCGGGTGAAGTTGAGTTGCGCTACGTGAAGACCACGGGGCAGCCGGCTGACATGATGACCAAGAGGCTGCTGGAGCAGCAGCATTGGAAGTGTTGCAAGCTGGCTGGGATGGCTCTGAACTGAGAGAGCAACATATCCTAAGGCCAACAATCCGAGGGGGAGTTTGTTGGTGCAACCCTACGGTTTGCACTCGGCTTGTTGTCCGTGTGCGTGAATGTGTGTGTGTATGGAATGGTATGAGGGCATGGGATAATATATATTTCATGCTTATAATTGTGTGTGAATGTTGAGTCATGATGTCGAGTGTGTGTGTCGAGTCAATAGCGAGTTATCGCTAGACGCGTGTTACGCGGTCGTTTGTGTCTCGCGCGCGGTTTCTATTTTGTCGTGCGCGGTTTCTATTTTGTCCTGTGTCGAACGTTCGGCGTGTCGCAGGTGTGTGCAGCAGACCCATCAAGAACTCAAGGATGAGTTTGTGATGAAGAGCCCGAGCCTTGGTGTCAAGCCTCAAGTGATTTCGAAGCTCGCCAAAAGGGTACACCTCAAGATATTGAAGATAGTTACATTACTTTGTGTAGTGTAACATTTCACTTGGTGTAGGCCCTAGTGAAGGGTAGTTTCGAGACCCTTCGTGGTTGGGGACAGTGTGGCACTGTTCCACATCACTGTACCTCGGCTCTTGGGGTTTGTAGGAGCTGGGAGTCATTCCCAACTCGTAACTCTTCCTATCTTGTGTTCTAAGACTATAGTGGCTACCATAGTACCGTTCGTTCAAACCGACGCTGTGTCGTCAATTCTTTATCAAATCGTGCAATCTAAATTGCAAATTGTAGACGACGTGAAGACGCTCCAGATCCAATTTGAATCAAGTCATTTGCAGCTGTGAGCAGAACGCTATCATCGTTTGAAGCCGCTGTGCAGAAATCCGTCTGTGCTCTCTATCTTTCGTTTTAGGCACATTCAAGCCTATTGTGACTATAACAAGTGGTATCAGAGCCCCTTGGAGAAGTTTCGACAATGTATGGACCTGAGGAAAGGGGTGGCAGAGGTGCTGGTGGCAGTGGAGAAGCTCAAGCTCAAGGCCAACCCCGTGATTCAGCCATGGCGCCCATGCAACCAAGTCTTGGCCCACCTAGGGATGAGCCTAGGGTGTTTGGGCTTGACAAGTTCAACGGTGACAACTTTGCTGAATGGTCCTTCAAGATGGAGAACATCTTTGACCACTATGACCTGCTGGAGGTGATGGAAGGAACGGAGAAGCGCCCCGAGAACGACCCGGAGAAGAGCCCGTGGGTGCGGAAGAGCGCACAAGGCTATCTCTTACTTGG
This sequence comes from Closterium sp. Naga37s-1, assembly GCA_947471745.1. NCBI lineage: Eukaryota > Viridiplantae > Streptophyta > Zygnematophyceae > Desmidiales > Closteriaceae > Closterium > Closterium sp. Naga37s-1. Next base: position 4,344,166 of record CANJKZ010000093.1, on the reverse strand, counting down.
GCAAGCGTTGGGGAGCAGTCAGATCCGTCACATCAAGCCATTCCAGCGTGAACCAGAGAAAGGACCAAAGGCATGGGCTGCTCTTAAGGGTGTACATGCTCCTGCAACAGCGGCGGTAGCGGTGGTGTTGGAACGGCAAATGGCGGCACTACGAATTGAAGAAAACGAAGCGGTTGAAGAAGGGGTGCAGAAATTCTTCGACTTGTTGACGCGGCTTGAGGGAGCTGATTTGAACTACAGTGAGCTCCAAAAGAAGACCAAGTTGCTGGCCTTACTCCCAGAGTCATGGTCCTCGCTCATCATCAACCTTAATCGCGACTTGCCCCGCCTCTCGCTTGAAGACGTGAAGCGAGCTATCCTTCAAGAGGATTTCCGCCGCCGTGAGTTGGCGAGTGCGGATGGCGCTGGGGCAGCGAGCATCGGCCGTGGATATGGTCGAGGAAGAGGCAGAGGACGAGGGGGAGGAAGGTTTGGTGGCAGCAACTTCGGCGGAGGCCGCAGGAGTGGCGGTTACGGCAGCGACGACAAGAGCTACGGACGCGGTCGCGGCCGATTCGACGGCGAGTGTCACTATTGCCACAAGAGCGGACACATGTGGCGCGACTGCTACAAACTCCCTGATGGTTGGACCCCTGCTCAAGGCCAAGAGGGTAGAGGAGCAGGAGGAGGGAGAGGACGAGGCCATGGAGGCCATGGCGGTCACGGTGGCGGAGCTGCAAACATGAAGAGCGGAGACAACGACAAGGACCCGAGCGACGATCGATACCCGGGTCTATTCTACTTCGTGTCGACGCAAGTACCGGCTGGTCCAGAGAAGGATGAAGGCTTTGAGGAGCCAGCAGCTGTGGGGAAGGTGACCCTACACCCCCTGGACTATTGGGTGATTGATAGTGGCGCTACCTATAGCATGACACCTCGCCCGGACTTGCTCACCGAACTCGAGCCGTCACCGGTGAAGCATGTCACATCGGCTTTGGGGCAGCGAGCAGAGGTGAAAGGCATGGGCAAGGCCATGTTCAAGGGTGCTGATGGGAAGATGGTGGGCCTCAAGAACGTGCTTTGGGTGCCCAGCCTTGCTGCAAACCTGATTTCCGTGCGGCGGTTGGCAAAGGCCGGCATGGACACGAACTCGAAGGGAGCCAAGACCTACACCGCAAGGCTTGGCGATCGAATTCTTTGGGACCTTCATGAGGACAGGGATGTCTACAACGAGATGTGGCAGATCCCAGTGGTCCCCATGCCTAAGGAGAGGCAAGTGGCAGCAAGCATCAGCACCAAGGATGGAGCGGTCGGTAGCGACGATGGCGCGAACGGTCGCGCTAAGGAGAATGAGCTCAAGAAGAGCAAACCTGGAGGGACCAGCAAGTTCAGTGAACCTAAGGAGAGTGGTGCAGCAACCAAGGAGCAGCAAAAGGGTGAGGAGAACCCAGAGGCAGCAGCGGAGGAGGACTACGGAGAGAGTATGTGGGGCGCTATTGCGAGCGCGGCATTCTCCAATCCAACTTCGGCTACGGGGGAGTGTGATTGGCTCACCTTGCATCGGCGCATGGGGCATGTGGCCCTGCCCATCTTGCAGCAGCTAGTGAAGAATGAGATGGTTGCTGGCATACGTGTGAAGGGGGAGCCCGATGAGGTGCTTGGCTGCCCGACGTGCATTCAAGCCAAGTTCACCCGGTTTCCGTTCCCTAGTTCGGAGGCAACGGCAAAGGCACCGCTTGATGAGGTGGTGATGGACGTGGTGGGCCCCCTGAAGCTTGGAGCTGCTGGAGCTGAGTATTTTCTCACCATTGTCGACGTCTACACCCGCATGACTTGGGTGTACGTGCTGGCCAAGAAGAGCGACGTGGCTGAAACGTTGAAGACGGATTGGTTCCCGATGGTGGAGCGGCAACAAGACCGTCTAGTCAAGTCAATCCGCACCGATCGAGGGGGAGAGTTCCTGAGCAAGGAGTTTGGGTTGTGGCTGAAGAAGAATGGTATTCGGCACTCCCTCACCATGCCATACTCCCCTGCAATGAACGGCATCGCCGAGCGAGCGAACCGCACAATCACGGAGGCGGCACGCGGGTTGCTCATTGAAGCCGGGCTACCCGACTATTTCTGGCCTGATGCGGTGCGGAGCGCGTGTGTGGCCAAGAACAGAGCCTTGACTCATGTGGGAGCAGACAAATGGGTGCCCTATGTGGAGTGGCTAGGAAGGAAGCCAAAGGTGGATATGCTTCGGGTGTTCGGGTGCATGTGCATGGCGCTCGTGCCTAAGCATCTTCGGCACAACAAGCTTGGTGCCAAGGCGGTGTGGGCCGTGCACTTGGGCATGGCTCAAAACAGCAAGGGATGGCTTCTTTGGGACCCATTCACCAAGAAGTTCTTGGTGAGCAGGGACTGCAAGTTCATGGAGAACTTCATGTACAAGGATTGGAAGGCGGAGAATGAGGCGAAGATAGGCGTGCGGTTTGGGGAGGTGAAGAGTTCCGGTTTGGAGCATGTGGAGCTGCCTTTGGAGCTGAGCAGCGGCAGCACAACCACAAGGCAATCCTCCCTTGTGAATGGGGGAGAGGAGGCCAATGATGCAGAGGAAGAAGAGGAGGAGGTGCAGCAAGTGAGCGAGCGTGCACCGTCACTCCCTTCCCGTACTACGAGTGCTCCACGGATTCGAGCCACACCGCAGCAACGCCAAGGCCTTCAAGTCCCTGCAGCTGAGGAGGAAGGAAGGGGGAAGAGGAGAGTTCAACCCCCTAATAGGCTGACCTATGATGCGCCGGGAAAGCAGGGCAAGACAGCCCTGGCCGGAGCGGCAATGATGGTCGGAGACGACGAGGAGAGTGACTACGAGGAGTGTGCCTTCGCGTTCTTCTCTCCGGTGGAGATGCCGGGAGAACCAGCAACTCTCAAGGAGGCTTTGGAGAGTAGTGATGCTGAGGAGTGGAAGAAGGCCATGGAGAGTGAGCTGAAGAGCATTGAGGAGAATGACACGTTTGAATTGGTGGAGCTACTGGAGGGGCGTACGGCGATAACGTCCAAGTGGCTCTTCAAAATCAAGTCGGATGCTGACGGCAAGATCGAGCGCTACAAGTCTAGGCTTGTAGCCAAGGGGTACCAGCAGAAGGAGAAGGTGGACTTCAAGGAGCTGTTTGGCCCTGTGGTGAAGCCGACGACGCTGCGAACCCTATTCGCGGGAGCCGCCATCAAAGGATGGGTAGTAAAGCAAATGGACATCGTAACGGCATTCCTTAACGGCATCCTTGAGGAGGAGATTTTTATGGCGCAGCCAGAGGGGTTTGATGATGGTAGTGGCAGAGTGTGGAAGCTGAAGAAGGCCCTCTATGGGCTGAAGCAGGCCCCTAGGCAATGGTACATGAAGCTGCGCGAAGTGTTGGAGGGGATCGGCTTCACTCCCTCAACGGCCGATCACTCCTTGTTCATGCTTGGCGAGGGGGAGCAGAGGAGTTTCATGGTGGTTTATGTGGATGACATCCTCATTTTCTCACCCTCTTCTGACCTTGTGAAGGAGGTGATGCTGAAGCTTCAAGACAAGTTCAAGTGCAAGGCCCTTGGTGACGTGAGCTTCTACCTTGGGCTCCACATCGAACGAGATGTGGAGAAGCGGTGCATGCGGGTGCATCAACGAAAGTACCTGGAGGCATTGGCTGCCAACTTTGGGCAGAGTGAAGGCCATGTGGCTACACCCTTTCCCTCTGGGTTCAAGTGTGTGAAGGGACCAGAGGAGGAGAGCGTTGGTGAAGAGGAGAGGCGCCGATTTCACTCGTTGGTGGGCAGCCTCATGTATGCGGCGGTAAACACCCGACCGGACGTCGCGTTTGCTACCGGGCAGCTGGCTAGGGTTGTGCAATGCCCTAATGAGGAGCAGGTAGCAGCTGGAATGAGGGTGGCCAAGTATCTTGGCCAAACACCGACCGTTGGGCTGCAATACTCGGCGGCGGCACAAAGGCGCCAAAAGGGCGCGGATGGTGTTGAACCCGGGCGTTTGTTCCTCACCGCCTACTCGGATGCTTCATATGCATCAGAACCAGAGGACATGACAAGTGTGGGAGGCTTCATATGCTGTGTTGGTGGAGGCCCAACTGCTTGGGAGAGCAAGAAGCAGGTTGACCAAGCTTTGAGCTCGGTGGAGTCCGAGTACATGGCACTCTTCCGTGCCGTACGGGAGATTGTGTGGCAGCGGCGTTTGTTGGCTGAATTGGGGGAGGAGCAGCAAGGACCTACCCCACTGTACTGTGACAGCCAGGGTGCCATTGCTCTTGCTAAGAACTCTGTGTTGCATGGACTCACGAAGCACATGAGGGTGAAGTGGCATTGGACGAGGAGCATGGTAACCGCGGGTGAAGTTGAGTTGCGCTACGTGAAGACCACGGGGCAGCCGGCTGACATGATGACCAAGAGGCTGCTGGAGCAGCAGCATTGGAAGTGTTGCAAGCTGGCTGGGATGGCTCTGAACTGAGAGAGCAACATATCCTAAGGCCAACAATCCGAGGGGGAGTTTGTTGGTGCAACCCTACGGTTTGCACTCGGCTTGTTGTCCGTGTGCGTGAATGTGTGTGTGTATGGAATGGTATGAGGGCATGGGATAATATATATTTAATGCTTATAATTGTGTGTGAATGTTGAGTCATGATGTCGAGTGTGTGTGTCGAGTCAATAGCGAGTTATCGCTAGACGCGTGTTACGCGGTCGTTTGTGTCTCGCGCGCGGTTTCTATTTTGTCGTGCGCGGTTTCTATTTTGTCCTGTGTCGAACGTTCGGCGTGTCGCAGGTGTGTGCAGCAGACCCATCAAGAACTCAAGGATGAGTTTGTGATGAAGAGCCCGAGCCTTGGTGTCAAGCCTCAAGTGATTTCGAAGCTCGCCAAAAGGGTACACCTCAAGATATTGAAGATAGTTACATTACTTTGTGTAGTGTAACATTTCACTTGGTGTAGGCCCTAGTGAAGGGTAGTTTCGAGACCCTTCGTGGTTGGGGACAGTGTGGCACTGTTCCACATCACTGTACCTCGGCTCTTGGGGTTTGTAGGAGCTGGGAGTCATTCCCAACTCGTAACTCTTCCTATCTTGTGTTCTAAGACTATAGTGGCTACCATAGTACCGTTCGTTCAAACCGACGCTGTGTCGTCAATTCTTTATCAAATCGTGCAATCTAAATTGCAAATTGTAGACGACGTGAAGACGCTCTAGATCCAATTTGAATCAAGTCATTTGCAGCTGTGAGCAGAACGCTATCATCGTTTGAAGCCGCTGTGCAGAAATCCGTCTGTGCTCTCTATCTTTCGTTTTAGGCACATTCAAGCCTATTGTGACTATAACAAGTGGTATCAGAGCCCCTTGGAGAAGTTTCGACAATGTCTGGACCTGAGGAAAGGGGTGGCAGAGGTGCTGGTGGCAGTGGAGAAGCTCAAGCTCAAGGCCAACCCCGTGATTCAGCCATGGCGCCCATGCAACCAAGTCTTGGCCCACCTAGGGATGAGCCTAGGGTGTTTGGGCTTGACAAGTTCAACGGTGACAACTTTGCTGAATGGTCCTTCAAGATAGAGAACATCTTTGACCACTATGACCTGCTGGAGGTGATGGAAGGAACGGAGAAGCGCCCCGAGAACGACCCGGAGAAGAGCCCGTGGGTGCGGAAGAGCGCACAAGGCTATCTCTTACTTGGGCAAGCGTTGGGGAGCAGTCAGATCCGTCACATCAAGCCATTCCAGCGTGAACCAGAGAAAGGACCAAAGGCATGGGCTGCTCTCAAGGGTGTACATGCTCCTGCAACAGCGGCGGTAGCGGTGGTGTTGGAACGGCAAATGGCGGCACTACGAATTGAAGAAAACGAAGCGGTTGAAGAAGGGGTGCAGAAATTCTTCGACTTGTTGACGCGGCTTGAGGGAGCTGATTTGAACTACAGTGAGCTCCAAAAGAAGACCAAGTTGCTGGCCTTACTCCCAGAGTCATGGTCCTCGCTCATCATCAACCTTAATCGCGACTTGCCCCGCCTCTCGCTTGAAGACGTGAAGCGAGCTATCCTTCAAGAGGATTTCCGCCGCCGTGAGTTGGCGAGTGCGGATGGCGCTGGGGCAGCGAGCATCGGCCGTGGATATGGTCGAGGAAGAGGCAGAGGACGAGGGGGAGGAAGGTTTGGTGGCAGCAACTTCGGCGGAGGCCGCAGGAGTGGCGATTACGGCAGCGACGACAAGAGCTACGGACGCGGTCGCGGCCGATTCGACGGCGAGTGTCACTATTGCCACAAGAGCGGACACATGTGGCGCGACTGCTACAAACTCCCTGATGGTTGGACCCCTGCTCAAGGCCAAGAGGGTAGAGGAGCAGGAGGAGGGAGAGGACGAGGCCATGGAGGCCATGGCGGTCACGGTGGCGGAGCTGCAAACATGAAGAGCGGAGACAACGACAAGGACCCGAGCGACGATCGATACCCGGGTCTATTCTACTTCGTGTCGACGCAAGTACCGGCTGGTCCAGAGAAGGATGAAGGCTTTGAGGAGCCAGCAGCTGTGGGGAAGGTGACCCTACACCCCCTGGACTATTGGGTGATTGATAGTGGCGCTACCTATAGCATGACACCTCGCCCGGACTTGCTCACCGAACTCGAGCCGTCACCGGTGAAGCATGTCACATCGGCTTTGGGGCAGCGAGCAGAGGTGAAAGGCATGGGCAAGGCCATGTTCAAGGGTGCTGATGGGAAGATGGTGGGCCTCAAGAACGTGCTTTGGGTGCCCAGCCTTGCTGCAAACCTGATTTCCGTGCGGCGGTTGGCAAAGGCCGGCATGGACACGAACTCGAAGGGAGCCAAGACCTACACCGCAAGGCTTGGCGATCGAATTCTTTGGGACCTTCATGAGGACAGGGATGTCTACAACGAGATGTGGCAGATCCCAGTGGTCCCTATGCCTAAGGAGAGGCAAGTGGCAGCAAGCATCAGCACCAAGGATGGAGCGGTCGGTAGCGACGATGGCGCGAACGGTCGCGCTAAGGAGAATGAGCTCAAGAAGAGCAAACCTGGAGGGACCAGCAAGTTCAGTGAACCTAAGGAGAGTGGTGCAGCAACCAAGGAGCAGCAAAAGGGTGAGGAGAACCCAGAGGCAGCAGCGGAGGAGGACTACGGAGAGAGTATGTGGGGCGCTATTGCGAGCGCGGCATTCTCCAATCCAACTTCGGCTACGGGGGAGTGTGATTGGCTCACCTTGCATCGGCGCATGGGGCATGTGGCCCTGCCCATCTTGCAGCAGCTAGTGAAGAATGAGATGGTTGCTGGCATACGTGTGAAGGGGGAGCCCGATGAGGTGCTTGGCTGCCCGACGTGCATTCAAGCCAAGTTCACCCGGTTTCCGTTCCCTAGTTCGGAGGCAACGGCAAAGGCACCGCTTGATGAGGTGGTGATGGACGTGGTGGGCCCCCTGAAGCTTGGAGCTGCTGGAGCTGAGTATTTTCTCACCATTGTCGACGTCTACACCCGCATGACTTGGGTGTACGTGCTGGCCAAGAAGAGCGACGTGGCTGAAACGTTGAAGACGGATTGGTTCCCGATGGTGGAGCGGCAACAAGACCGTCTAGTCAAGTCAATCCGCACCGATCGAGGGGGAGAGTTCCTGAGCAAGGAGTTTGGGTTGTGGCTGAAGAAGAATGGTATTCGGCACTCCCTCACCATGCCATACTCCCCTGCAATGAACGGCATCGCCGAGCGAGCGAACCGCACAATCACGGAGGCGGCACGCGGGTTGCTCATTGAAGCCGGGCTACCCGACTATTTCTGGCCTGATGCGGTGCGGAGCGCGTGTGTGGCCAAGAACAGAGCCTTGACTCATGTGGGAGCAGACAAATGGGTGCCCTATGTGGAGTGGCTAGGAAGGAAGCCAAAGGTGGATATGCTTCGGGTGTTCGGGTGCATGTGCATGGCGCTCGTGCCTAAGCATCTTCGGCACAACAAGCTTGGTGCCAAGGCGGTGTGGGCCGTGCACTTGGGCATGGCTCAAAACAGCAAGGGATGGCTTCTTTGGGACCCATTCACCAAGAAGTTCTTGGTGAGCAGGGACTGCAAGTTCATGGAGAACTTCATGTACAAGGATTGGAAGGCGGAGAATGAGGCGAAGATAGGCGTGCGGTTTGGGGAGGTGAAGAGTTCCGGTTTGGAGCATGTGGAGCTGCCTTTGGAGCTGAGCAGCGGCAGCACAACCACAAGGCAATCCTCCCTTGTGAATGGGGGAGAGGAGGCCAATGATGCAGAGGAAGAAGAGGAGGAGGTGCAGCAAGTGAGCGAGCGTGCACCGTCACTCCCTTCCCGTACTACGAGTGCTCCACGGATTCGAGCCACACCGCAGCAACGCCAAGGCCTTCAAGTCCCTGCAGCTGAGGAGGAAGGAAGGGGGAAGAGGAGAGTTCAACCCCCTAATAGGCTGACCTATGATGCGCCGGGAAAGCAGGGCAAGACAGCCCTGGCCGGAGCGGCAATGATGGTCGGAGACGACGAGGAGAGTGACTACGAGGAGTGTGCCTTCGCGTTCTTCTCTCCGGTGGAGATGCCGGGAGAACCAGCAACTCTCAAGGAGGCTTTGGAGAGTAGTGATGCTGAGGAGTGGAAGAAGACCATGGAGAGTGAGCTGAAGAGCATCGAGGAGAATGACACGTTTGAATTGGTGGAGCTACCGGAGGGGCGTACGGCGATAACGTCCAAGTGGCTCTTCAAAATCAAGTCGGATGCCGACGGCAAGATCGAGCGCTACAAGTCTAGGCTTGTAGCCAAGGGGTACCAGCAGAAGGAGAAGGTGGACTTCAAGGAGCTGTTTGCCCCTGTGGTGAAGCCGACGACGCTGCGAACCCTATTCGCGGGAGCCGCCATCAAAGGATGGGTAGTAAAGCAAATGGACATCGTAACGGCATTCCTTAACGGCATCCTTGAGGAGGAGATTTTTATGGCGCAGCCAGAGGGGTTTGATGATGGTAGTGGCAGAGTGTGGAAGCTGAAGAAGGCCCTCTATGGGCTGAAGCAGGCCCCTAGGCAATGGTACATGAAGCTGCGCGAAGTGTTGGAGGGGATCGGCTTCACTCCCTCAACGGCCGATCACTCCTTGTTCATGCTTGGCGAGGGGGAGCAGAGGATTTTCATGGTGGTTTATGTGGATGACATCCTCATTTTCTCACCCTCTTCTGACCTTGTGAAGGAGGTGATGCTGAAGCTTCAAGACAAGTTCAAGTGCACGGCCCTTGGTGACGTGAGCTTCTACCTTGGGCTCCACATCGAACGAGATGTGGAGAAGCGGTGCATGCGGGTGCATCAACGAAAGTACCTGGAGGCATTGGCTGCCAACTTTGGGCAGAGTGAAGGCCATGTGGCTACACCCTTTCCCTCTGGGTTCAAGTGTGTGAAGGGACCAGAGGAGGAGAGCGTTGGTGAAGAGGAGAGGCGCCGATTTCACTCGTTGGTGGGCAGCCTCATGTATGCGGCGGTAAACACCCGACCGGACGTCGCGTTTGCTACCGGGCAGCTGGCTAGGGTTGTGCAATGCCCTAATGAGGAGCAGGTAGCAGCTGGAATGAGGGTGGCCAAGTATCTTGGCCAAACACCGACCGTTGGGCTGCAATACTCGGCGGCGGCACAAAGGCGCCAAAAGGGCGCGGATGGTGTTGAACCCGGGCGTTTGTTCCTCACCGCCTACTCGGATGCTTCATATGCATCAGAACCAGAGGACATGACAAGTGTGGGAGGCTTCATATGCTGTGTTGGTGGAGGCCCAACTGCTTGGGAGAGCAAGAAGCAGGTTGACCAAGCTTTGAGCTCGGTGGAGTCCGAGTACATGGCACTCTTCCGTGCCGTACGGGAGATTGTGTGGCAGCGGCATTTGTTGGCTGAATTGGGGGAGGAGCAGCAAGGACCTACCCCACTGTACTGTGACAGACAGGGTGCCATTGCTCTTGCTAAGAACCCTGTGTTGCATGGACTCACGAAGCACATGAGGGTGAAGTGGCATTGGACGAGGAGCATGGTAACCGCGGGTGAAGTTGAGTTGCGCTACATGAAGACCACGGGGCAGCCGGCTGACATGATGACCAAGAGGCTGGTGGAGCAGCAGCATTGGAAGTGTTGCAAGCTGGCTGGGATGGCTCTGAACTGAGAGAGCAACATATCCTAAGGCCAACAATCCGAGGGGGAGTTTGTTGGTGCAACCCTACGGTTTGCACTCGGCTTGTTGTCCGTGTGCGTGAATGTGTGTGTGTATGGAATGGTATGAGGGCATGGGATAATATATATTTCATGCTTATAATTGTGTGTGAATGTTGAGTCATGATGTCGAGTGTGTGTGTCGAGTCAATAGCGAGTTATCGCTAGACGCGTGTTACGCGGTCGTTTGTGTCTCGCGCGCGGTTTCTATTTTGTCTTGCTGCACCACTAATCAGGTTTTCCATGATGAAAACAACCACCTGTAAGAATAGGTTCACACCGGATTATGTTTAGGGTTAACTCACAAACAACCAGAGTAAAGACAGAGATACGTTATTGTCAGAGCCATGAGAGGAAAGGATCTGCACATGTAAACATACTTACCCGCAACATTCCAGCATGATCGGAAGCAGAATAATTCGCACCTAAGCTGAAATAATGCCCCAGAGGGGGGATTTTGATGCCTGCAGATCGAGCTTCCCTATGTAAATCTCGATGTCGCCTGCGTACACCACACGGAACAAAATCAGCATCTAGTGTATCCATGGAGAAACAGGGTTGACAAAAGGGTGGTTAGAAAACGCTTACTCATTCATCGTCTTAACATTCTTGTTGTTGTAGACGAGGGCTTCTAAGATATACACCCACAGGCCTATCAGTATCACATGGAGTACATTAGGCAAAATAACCCTATATGGGTTTCCCCAGGCTTTGGATGCTTCTCTTTCCATTCCAAAATGCCACAAAAATGTCTTTAGGTCAAATCATTTACACAGCAAAAAACAGAGTGAAAGTTTTTGAGATAATATGAGAGGTGACAATAAGCATGCATGGTAATCATATTAAGCATTTTCAAACAAACCAGCGAATTCTCGGATTAATAGGGTGGAGCATAATTAAACACATGGTAAGCATTCCAACTCTAGAGGGGCGCATCACACAATACTCACATCCATCATCACTGTCGAATACTCCTTCGCAAGTTTGGCGTCTTGGGCATACTTATTTTGCCGCTCCACGGTCCGATAGTCAACGATGCCTGGGTCCATCACATCAAGCTGGTTCTTCTCCACGTAACAGAGTCTTGCCGAGTTGTGCTGCATGGTGCAGATCACCTTGCACGTCTCAAGGTAGTCAGCGACATACTGAAACAACTTCGGTCGTACGGTGAAAACATTGCTGTATGGATCTGTCAATGGAAGGGAATTGTATAAGGCACATACAGGGGTATTAAATTATGACATGAGAAAGACAGCAAGTAAAGAAAGATACACAAAAATATGATTACACACTTTTTCCAAAAGCTTGATATAGTAGCGAAGACAGCAGCACAACTTTTCTGGAAGAGCTCTACCTTCTGCCAGGCCTCCATTTCTGGATCAGGACGAGGAAGCAGAGCAATCAAGGCTTTACCATGATCTGTCCACCTTGTTTCTACAGGCAGATTAGCACATGTTAAATATACAGGCCACGCTCGGCATCGCTCATTTCCACTCAATGTGGTTTCATCACTTAAGAAGATGAGTGTGCAAACACACTCTTTTGGACCCAGCCCTTTCTGCAGGGGTGTGAAGCACAGAACATATGAGATATAACCAGGGTTCACATTTAACCAATTCAAGCATATAAAAATAACATTGATCTGCATATATTCACCAGTGCTTCCAACCAGTAGTTACCGTTGTGAACATCATCGTACATCCGAACTCCTTTAACCATTTTCTTCTGGGCATGATGAGTGAACCCTGGTCTGTTACGCTCATCTCTCCACATCGTGTCCAATGGCTGAGAGAAAGAAGTGCACAATGAATCAGATGTGTTTCAAGAAAAAGAACATGGTAAGAACTTCAACAGATGGCACCACAGTTACCTCTTTCAGGTCGACATGCTTGACCAGAAACTTTGTAGGCCACCCTCTTACCGAGATCTCTACTGTCTTGAATTGTTGTTTCGTAATACCCAATTCCTCCATTCCATAACGATCTACCGCAGCTTTAGTAGACCAATCTCTAAACACACTTGGATCAAAGTCCGGATCCTTAACTAATCGAAAGAAGTAGCTGGTGTCAGGGCAACTCATCCCCATTCCCTTATTGCAGCTCTCCAAAAACATACGTCTCTTGTTTCGTGTCAAATATCCTACGTTCAACCTCCTCTTCCCCAAACACTGCCTCGACTAAAAAAAAAACATCTGCATCATCGGCTAAGTTGTTATCCAAAAGTGCCCAGTCCGGTACCAGTTCTTGCACTCCAAGCACGAACGGGAATGGAGTATTAAACTGAGCTTGATGTAATGGAGGAACTAAATCGTCACGTGTCCCAATGCTAAACGCACTCCACTCTTGAATCTCTAAGCAATCCTTATTGCTCCACTGGTGATTCAGTATCGCTAACTCACAATCTAGCCCTTTACCGCAATACCGGCACAGGAATATATCCATCCCGTGCCCTTGGAAGCTGCACAGGAACAAACAATTTTACACAGTCAGGTCCAAGATGCAAGATTAGAACACATAGTTGATGGACATAGGACACAGTATTTTCACACTCACTGTGACGTTGGTCGCCGCCTCTCTTATTAAACGGTGACGTTCATCAAGCATTGTAAACAAATTCGGTTGTGGATGATGACGCCGATTGGTTATCTGCGTGATATTAAACAAATCACATCAATTAGAGTTATTAAGACATTCTTAAGAGAACATAGTCAACCAGCAACCATCCAATAACGCATTACTTGTATTCTGGCCATGAGTGCTTCACGGAAATAAGCTCACACACGAGGAGGTCGTGGCCTCACTGACAGATTTGCCAGCGTCAAGTAGATTGGCCAAATGTTGCCTTGTCCACTCGAGCGAACTGTGATCATGATTTGGAGTCCGTGCGATGGTAGGACGGATGTATTTATCCTGTCCCATCAGTTGCCCGCGTCGTCCCTGTCGTCATGAGACTCCCTAATGAACAATGCATCCAGAAGTGAAACTGATTCAGGCAAGTCAGAGGGAAACTGATACAGTCAGGGCATGTGAATGATGGAAAGTGAAAATCAAGACTGGTTAAAGTCCTAGTTGGGCAGAGTGTTCACAGGACAAGCAGTGTGGTTTGTGCACCCAGACCCATGTGCACCCGTGCGGCCATCTCACTGCAATTGCTGCGTAGTCCAATCCCCTAACCCCCCCTCATGCGCCCAACCCATCCAAACCCATCCCATCTACGCTGTGCACACTCTCTGACCGTACATCTTGCAGAAGTGTCAGCAGGTATGCTGCCTGTGTGTAAAGTTTGTGTACAAACGGGAAAGTGAAACAAGCAAAGCATTAGTAGAGAAAGACAACGAAGGCATGGGCATGTATGCCAAGCAAGAAAACAGTACACTAGGACTAAGAAGGCAGCAGCAAATGAAGACCAGCGAGGTAACTGCAACATAAGACATTTAAGGCAGGATACGGCCTTGGGCGGCAAGGAAAGAGACACAACAAATGCGGCATAGAAAAAGAAGCAACAAATGCCAGAAGCTAAGCAAATAACAGGTTTTAGGGTACCGATGCTGAATGTATGGGAGAAAAAAAAGAGAAGTGAGAGGAGACGGTTACCGATGGAAGCGTGGCGGTGGGTTATTGAGGTAGAAAGGAAAGAGGCGAAGCCGGGATATCACCTAAGATCCGATCACGTCGGAAGCCACTGAGAGCGCAGACGACTCGGCATATGCGCGGTACACTCAGCCTGAGCAGAGAGCAATTTCGACAATAAGGGAAGGGGGGATGTGGTACAAGCAGGAAAGAGGCAATGTGTGGCAAGCAGGGGATGGAATGGGGACAAGGTGAGTAGGAGGAATCTAAGGCAGGCAAGGCGGAGTGGATATGGAGGACGAGGCAAAGCGGCAAGGGGGACATGCTGGGATAGTATACGTGGGATAAGCGGTAGACGGGGAAAGCGGGACAAGATAAGTAGGAGGAATCGAATGCATGCAGTAGGATCTAGTCCTAGAGCCTCATTATTCAGTTCTTGGTTAGGTTGCTCTCCTAACCGAGCGGCTCGCGCCGGCCGCCTTCAGCGGCCGACGCTCGACAGCGCGGCCTTCGGCCACGCGTTTGGGGCGGCAAGAGGGAACACACGCAATTAACTACAAGCAAAGGAATACACGCAATGGCAATTTCTGCAACATCCTAGACAAGCATGGCATCAATTGGGCAATCGGAGCCCGCATCTACATGCGGTGAGCTCCAAGGGCGTGAAGAACGCCCGTCAGGGTGCGCCACAGCTCCCGGACCAAAAGCGTGCTTGCGCCGATCGCCGCGGCTCCAGATCCAGCGCGCAAATGCCGCCTCAAGCCCCGGACAGCCTCGTCAAGCTGTCCCGCAGCAGCAGTGCCACCCTCTACGGGCGCAGCCAGCACGCGCGCCAGCAGCACTGCGAGCTGGTCTGCTGCGTCCAGGCAGATCTCACGCTGGCGGCCACGGAAGGTCTCACGAGGGATCACGGGGAGAGACGAGTGAGCAAGCACCTGAATCAGCAGCAACGCGTGGAGACTCTTCGCGAGGCGGTGGAGCTGGCCGAGCGTCACCTCTGGGACACGTGTCTGCGGAGGCTGAAGCGCCTCCGCCAGGAACAGGAGTGGCTCATCAGCAACAACAGGATGCGAGTACTGCGCCGCCACCGCGCCGCCACCCGCGGTCACAGATTCGGCCCCCGCAACAGGCGGAACCGGCGGCAGGTGAAGACGTGACCCAGGGGCGGGTGCCGAGGCAGCGGGAGCAGCAGCCGTTGGGAGGTGAACATGTGGAGGGGGTGCAGCGACAGGCGGTGGACTCAACGGAAGCGCAGGCTGGCGGGGAGCCTCGTGGGCTGGTGAGGCGCGCATCGAACTGCTCTGACTCTGCGCCGCCCTCTCCTCGCGTACTGCCCTCGACACTTCCCGCTGAAGATCCGCCATCGTCACTGGCGGACGGTAACCCCCACCTCCGCGCCCGCGGGGACCCCTCCAGTCCCCCTGGCCAACGAGATGAGCAGGCCAGTGAGCCTGCTGCTGATACCGCCGTGGAGAATCGCGCCGGCGGCGAGACGACTTGCGCTCCTGGTGGGGCGCGGGTGAATGGGGGCGAGACAGGCGGCGGTCAGGAGACGGGGGGCGTGACGGCTGTCCTGCCGGGGCCATCGGCGTCGCAGCAAGCGCGGACTGACCCGCCTGTGGGGGCGCAACCGACGGAGCAGGTCCGCCAGTGGTGGCGGACGCCGCCTTTGGTGACGAAGCAGAAGCAGGAGCAGTCACATCGGGGACAGAAGCGGGTGGTGCAACGTAGGCACCAGGGACAGGACCAGGGGGGTCAGAAACAACCCCGGCAGGAGCAGACACCGGCGGCTCGACAGGAGGAGCCAGGGGACCAGGAGCAGCAGCCGGAGCGGACGGAACCACAACAGGGGCAGACGGGCCAGCCGCGGGTACGTGGGGAAGAGTCCTTTCAGCGTCTGCTGTCACGGGCTTCGGAGCCGGCGGTACAGGGGGCTTCGTCGCCATGGTCCCTCTTTCGAGCACCGGCAGAGGCTTGGCGGCCACAGCCGACCAGGCGGCAACGAGCTCTGGCGACGGCTCAGGTGCACCGGCAATCACCATCTCCGGAGCAGGGAGGCCGCGGGGCGAGGAGACAAACTGTAAGCGGGACAGGCGAAGGACCGGAGAACGGGTATCAGGCAGCGGCACGGACGGCTTTAAATAATATGGAGGCAACTAATGAAGAGGATGAGTCAAACGACCCTTCTTATAGGGAAGAAGCCCTCCTCGAGAGCGAGGGCGAGGAGATGGAGGAGGAAGCAGGGTGAGGGAGAGACCAAGGAGAAGGGAAGCGGTAGAAGGGCAGACAGACTCGCAAGTACCACAGAGGGCTCAACCACCGTCCGATGCCGATCGGACGGTAGCAAATCCAACATTGAGCTCACCGGCGAGATCAAGCCGTGCTGGACAAAATCGGACCGCCACTGCCGGTATCACGACACCGGCTCCCGCACCAATTCCCCGCTACTTTTCACCTGACGAGTTAGCAAAGCGGACGGATCTGTTCGCTGCCATCGTGAATTGGGACACTGCAACACTATGCGACAGCCGTCAGCCTTCACTGTCGCGGCGTTTACCGCCAAACCTGTGTCAACTATTTTCGATAGCGCTACTGACACCGTTTTTCCACTTATTGCGAAACCCCGAATCAGAAACGGGATGGCGCCTGCTGCTGTTTCTCCCGCGCTTGACACTTCGCCAGACCTCGCCACAACGACCGAACTAGCCGAGTGTCAAGGCCAGGCTCCGAGCTTTCCAGCGTGGCGAATGGGAGCAGTTGTACCAGGACGCGTTGGACGCAGTCAACGCACCGCCACCACCGCGACACCAGCCAGATGCGACTGGAGTCATCAACCGTGCGGAGGGCTTGGCGAAACGTGGCAGTCTGCGCCGAGCCGTGCTGGCCCTGGAGTCAACGCCCGTCTGCACACCCAACCCGGAAATATTGGAGGAGCTGCGCCAAAAGCACCCACCTGCTGCACACGAGTCAGTGACATGGCCCGAGCCATAAGGGTCAAAGCTGTCAATCCCCCACCCCGACTTCGCAAAAATTTTGGGAAGATGCGAGAATGGTGTGGGAGCCGGACCGCTAGGCATGACATTCGAGCACCTGCGCGACGCGGCGATCACCAACGCAATGGTCAGCACCCATCTGCACGCCTTGGTTAACACCATGCTGGGAGGAAAATTGCCAGGCTCGGTCGCAAACCTTCTGACAGCGTCACGACTCATAGCCCTCGCCAAGCCGGGGGGAGGGGCTAGGCCAATAGCGATCGGCGAATGTCTGACGAGGCTGGCAGCCAAGGCTGCCCTGTTAGCCATGGGAGAATAGGTCCGCGATTTTTTTCTGCCACTACAGTACGGGGTGGCAGTGCCAGGTGGAGCAGAGGCAGTAATCCACGTAGCCAGGGCTTTCTTGGATGCCTGCCCGGACAGCCTGGTCCTGCAAGCCGACATTTCAAACGTGTTCAACAGCATTTCGCGAGAAGCTATCGCCAACACGTTATAAGAGCCCGCCCTCTCGCCACTACTGCCACTAGTGAAACTAACGTATGGTAACCCGTCGCAACTGCTACTGAACTCCACCTTCAACAGCGAACCACTGACAAGCAAACGCGGCGTCCGCCAAGGAGACCCACTTGGCCCGCTCCTGTTCGCAGCAGGGATACACGCCACACTTCGCGAAACAGCCGAAGCACACCCCGACGTGCTTTGCTTGGATAAGGCGGACGACGTCACCTTCCTGGGTGACACAGCTCGCACTGTAGCAGCATTTACACATTTCACGACCAAGTTGGCGCACCTGGGCCTCGAGCATAACCCACAGAAGTGTGCAGCCTTGAGCTCAAGCACAGTCAATCCAGCTCGCCTCCCGCCAGGAGTGCCGTTCTCTAAAGACGGCGTGCGGCTATTGGGTAGTTTCGTGGGGCCTGACAGCGGCGCAGCCCAGTTCCTAGCGGGACAACTCGCCGAGATGACAAAGCCCCTACCCCTTCTCGAGCGAGCAGACCCCCAGGTAGCAGCACTGCTACTTACGCGATGCATCTCGCGACGAGTCGCTTACCTTACCAGGACGACGCCCCTCCACCTCCTCCCCCGAGATTGATGGAGCCAGTGGGGTAGGGATCTGCTCACCACGCTCCTCACATCATGCGATATCCGCGTTACGACGTGTAGAACCGAACAAGCACGGGTTTGGGAACAAGCGTCGCTGCCGCCATCGTTAGGAGGACTGGGCATCACAGACCCCCTAATTGAGGGGATATACGGCTTCACAGCGAGCTTTACACAGGCGGCGCTCTTTCTCAGCTGCTTACCGTTAGATCAGGAGAACGCTCTGACGCTCGCACGGAATCACATGCTAATGCCGCGGGTTGACAGCACACCGCTACACACCTGGCTGACCGAGTGCGACGAGGCGCTGCCGTTAGATGCGCGAGAGATACTGGAAAAGGAGCGGCTCGAAAGGTCTGACATCCGGCTCCAGCACGTGCTAGGACTCAAGGTTCACGGGAGCAGATACGCAAAGCAGGTGCAGGCGATGAGGCGCATGAAGCCGAATCCGCTCGCAGGCCAAACGCAGCGGATGTTTTCACTGACTGGCTACGGCACTGGTGACTGGCTCACCGCGATCCCCATCGCTTCCACACGGTGGATAGGGCCAGTGCACTTCGCCAACGCTGTGCGCTTCCGACTCGGCCTGCCGTTTTCCACTCCCAAGAATTGTGACTGCGCGGACCACACGACTATCACTGACCCTCGCCTCCCGAACCACCTGCTCCGCTGCGGTACGGGCAAGCACCGCACGACACACACAACGAGCTGTGGGATGCCTGCGTTAGCATGGCGCAGGACGCGGGGTTTATAGTGCACAAGGAGTCGGCCGCCTACTGCCCTATCGAGGAGCAAACGGCCGACTTCACCATGACAGATAGAAGCAGTGGGGCAGTTTACATTTGTGACGTAACCATCACCAACCCTATCAGCACTAGGGACCCGGAAGCACAAAAAGGCAGGGGATGGGTGGCAAGAAAATCAATTATTACGCCAACCGCCCTGAGACGGTTGGCTTCTTCCCACTAGCAGTAGATGATGGAAAGCGAGCGAATCTGGAGAGCGTACAAGAGATTAAGTCCGCCGACTTCGACGGAACATTGCGTGCAGCTCACGTAACCATAAACAATGAGCAGGTACGCGTTGGAAATGGCTTAATCTCTACTTTCCAGAATAGTAACGCACGCCTTCAACCAAGATCTAGGCCGATCGCTATCGCGATTTAAGTGCAACGGGGTATCCTGGCGAAATTACTTGGCAGCCATGGATTAGATCAAGAAAGTAGCTTTAGCAAGAGTTCAGATCTGCAAAGTGACGAGTTGTTCAAACCCTACCAACCCAACCCTCGCCCTACAACAATCCCCAACAACCCAAAGTGCTAAACTAGCAACACCAAAGGTGTTGTAGTGAATAGCAAAGGTTTGTTGGTGCTTGTTGGGTGCGAGATCAATTCCAGCCCGCAACAAGTCTAACCACCACATTTTGCCCAAACCCTTAGCCCACAACCAGCTAGAGAAAAATACCACAACCACCTACACAATCAACACTCCCCGTTGCTCGTGCTGGAGGTGGCTGAACACCACTGGGCAAAATCCTTCACTTCACTCCCCCTTGCACAGGGAGGGGCGCCATCCACAGCATGAGGTCGTCAAGGCAGAGAAGCACCAGTCCTCCCACATCCTGCTCAGGCACCATGCTGACATGGGGCTGCATCCCCATCAAGGACATGCACACACCATGCCGCTCAAAAGGGAGGGGTCTGGTGAGTATATCTGCTGCTTGACGGTTGGTGGGGCACCACCGGAGGATCACCTCGCCGCACGCCACCATCTCCCTGATGAAATGCCACCGAACCTGCATGTGCTTGGTGCGGCCATGCAAGCATGCATTCTGTGCAAGGGCAATGGCAGACTGGTTGTCCACAAACACAGGCACTCCACCAGCAAACTCATTCCCAAACTCCCCGAACGGGCGCTTCAGCCACACACCCTCCTGAATGCACTGACACAGACTGATGTACTCACTCTCAGTGGTGGACAATGCAACCACCGGCTGCCTCTTGCTCTGCCAAGAGATGGCTGCACCATTAAGGCAATAGACATAGCCGGTCTGACTCTTGCGATCAGATGAATCTCCAGCATAATCAGCACCACTAAAGCCCACCAACTCAACCTGAGGCTTGCTGTGTGCGGGGTAGAAGATACCTGACTTGACACAACCTTTCAGGTACCTTAGCACTCTCTTAGCAGCCTGCAAGTGAAATGCCTTGGGACAAGACACCACCTTGGACAGCTGTGACACTGCATAAGCAATCTGGGGCTGTGTGGTCGTGCTTGCATACATGAGAGACCCCACAATGCTTTGATAGAGCTGGACCAGCTCATCTCGCAGCAAGGGCTCCTTAGCATGTGCATGCACGTCGAACCCTGTAGGGAGAGGGGTACGCACGGGGTTAGCCTCAGAAAGGCCAAAGGTCTCAAGCATGTTGAGAATGTACCTCTCCTGATGAATCAAGATGCCACTCTCATCACGCTCAATCTGCACCCCCAAATAGTACTTAGCCTCCCCCAAGTCCTTCATGCGGAAACGAGAGGACAAGAGACCCTTTACCTCGTCCAGCAAGACCATGCTCGAAGACATGAGCAGAATGTCATCCACATAGAGGTAGAGGGACAGCCTGCCCTCATGCCTCACCAAGTGGTACAAGGCGGGGTCATACTCCGACCTCTCAAACCCAAAATCCATCAGCGCCTCATCAAACTTGAGGTACAACTGCCTTGGAGCTTGCTTTAGCCCATAGATTGATTTCCTGAGTCGGCAAACTCTGCCGGACCCATCATCAAAACCAGGTGGCTGCCTCATGTAAAGCTCCTCCTTCAAGACTCCATGAAGATAGGCAGTGGTCACATCCATGTGATGGATGTGAAACCCCGAGGATGCTGCCATCCCAAGGGAACCTCTCAGGGTGGTAGGTTTACCCACCGGGGTATATACCTGGTCATAGTGAACGCCTCGTATTTAAGTGTTCCCCATGGCCACCAACCTGGACTTAGGCCTCTCAATACTCCCATCAGCCATGTGCTTATACTTCCACACCCACTGACACCTCAAGACCTCCATTCCAGGTGGCACACAAGCTGGATCAACCAGCTCAAAAGACTCGTTCACCCTATGAGACTCAAGCTCCTCACGCATGGACTCGACCCACTCAGGACGGGACAAGGCCTCCTTGACCGACTTAGGCTCATGCACCTGACCCATGAGACAGAAATCAAGCCCAAGCTCAACCCCCTCAGCATCCACAAGCATGCACTCCTCCAAATCATGCACCTCATGATCATGCATGCAAGCATACTGTGCACTTGGTGTGAACCTTTCAGGTGGCCGGGAGATGCGTGTGGTGCGGCGCAGAGGTGATGCCTCCCCCTGATCCAAACTTTGCAGCTTCTCCTTCCAAGTCACTCTCTTCATGGGGGACCGTGGTGACTTGGACAGCTGTTGCTGCAGTAGTTGCTGCCACCTACCCACAGGAACAGGCGGTGCATGCTCCTGTGGTGGCTGCTGCGGCTTCTCTTGTTGCTGCTGCTGTGAGTCATGGGCTGGTGCGTTAGGGTCAGGGGTAGAACCAGCAGTTGGTGACTCCTCATGGTGAGGTGCAGCTGCCTTTTGTTGCTCTTGCTGCTCCTCTACCTCCTCTCCAGGGTGCTCCCATGCCCCCTCAAAGATGGAAGAGGTGTAGGGATCCTGGAGGGAGCTCCCAACTGTACTAGCACCATGCTCCTTCCACCCCTTGTAGCTCAGCCCCTCGTGGAAAACCACATCCCTACTTTCCAACACCCGCTGAACCGCCACACTCCACAACATCCAAGCTTTGCTCCTCTCCGACACCCCGAGAAAAATGCCCCATTGTGCCTTAGGATCCAGCTTCCTCCGTTGCTGGTCGGGCACTTTGTACTGCGCCATGCACCCCCACACTCGTGCCATGGACACACTAGGCACCTTCCTGGTCCACATGAAGTAAGGGCTCTTGCCCCCTAGCCCCTTGCTGCCCATTCTGTTCTTAACCCAGTTGGCATATTGCACTACTGCCCCCCACCAAGTATGGTCCAGCTGCGCATGAGCAAGCATGGCTCGGGCAAGGTCAATGAGGGTCCGGTTTAGCCGCTCCGCTGCCCCATTTTGCTGCGGCATGTAGGCAACTGAAAGCTGGTGGGTGATGCCCTTGTCTTCAAGGAAAGACTCCAGATCCTTCCCCATGTACTCCCCACCCCGATCAGACCTTAGTATCTTCAACTTCGCCCCGGCTTCCCTCTCTGCATAGCGTATCCAACGCTTGAAGACCTTGGCCACCTCATCCTTGGTTTTCACCAAGGTAACCCAACTTAGGCGGCTGAAGTCATCCAAGAAGGTGATGAAGTATTTGCTGCTCTTCTCCCTATCCAGTGTTTGCATGAGGCCACACACATCCGTGTGCACCAACTCAAGAGGTGCGTAGGCTCTAGTGGTGGAGGTAGGGAAAGAGGTCCTTGGCAGCTTCCCGGTCGTGCAATCAGGGCACTTGCTTGGCTGCCCACCACCCTCCTTGATCTCCACACCCTTCAGCTCCCCCTTCTTCACACACTCCACAAGTTGCTGCCTTCCTGCATGCCCCATGCGTAGGTGCAGCAAATCTGCCGTCACCTGCTCCACGTCCCTCCAACGGGTGCTACACGTGGCTTCCTCGGCTTCAACACCATGTGCCCTCTCCGCCTGAGGCACACAAACTAGAACAAGGTATAGTCCCTTCTCTAATTTGGCCTCCATCACCACAGCTCCACCCTTGCAAACCGTGCCACCTTCCATGGTGAAGGTGCATATGTATTCTTGCCTCGCAAGTTGAGAGCATGAGAGAAGGTTGGCTGCCAATTCAGGAACATGAAGCACACCCTTCACATTCAGCACCTCCCCCTCCTTCCCCTTGATGGTGATGGTGCCGATGCCGATTGCTTGCAGCGTATCTCCGCTCCCCACAATCACATTTCTGGAGTTAGGTGGGAGGGAGTGATAGGTGGTGAAGAGGTCGCGCTGAGGTACCATTCCACAGGTTGCTCCAGAGTCTAGAATGAGCTGATTGGGGTCAGCCAACGTACGACCAGCAAGCGCCGTCTCCTTCTCTAAGGATAAGAAGGAGAAGCCATCATTCGATAAGTCCTCCTTTCCATTCTTTGTAGAATTCCACTACTACAGCGGCTTGATAGAGCTCAGAAGCACGATTCCAACGCACCAAAGATTGCAGGAAACGGTCCACTATATCCAGAGTTACACACAAACATAGCAGTGATAATGACTTGGTTGATTTCTGGTTTGTGCTCTCTGGATTTATACTAGGACGCAATACAAAATAAAAGCACACAAGAAAGTGTCGACCCGGGTCGCACGTTGAATTTCGTCGACGCGAAATTCGGAGCCTTGAATTTCGCCGAGCAAATTCCATTGACTGGAATTCCGTAGACGAGAATTTCCGCGACAAGAATTCCGTCGACCACCGACTGTAACTCCCGTGCGAATTCCGTTGACTTCGACACTTCGCTGCTGAGTTTCAAACCGAACGCGACCCGAGATTGATTTCGCCAAACTGTCCCCAATCTGTCCCCAAACTGTCCCCAAACTGTCCTGACAGGTCACTTTTGGGACACTTGAATCGAAAGGTCTCCAGTTCGAAACTCGTGTGCACCATAACCTGCGCCTTAGCAAAAACTGTCCTGAATCTGTCCTGAGACACTTTCAGGACAGATTTGAAGGTCACGAGTTCGAATCCCAGCGCAGACATTTTGTTGCTCATGGCAGCATTTCCTTCTAACACGCCCCCTTGCTGTCAGGAGCATGCTGGACCAGCCCGGCTGCTGCACAACATCGGTTGAAGACTGCCTTGTCGAGCCGCTTCGTGAAGAAGTTTGCGGGCTGCGCCATCGTAGGGATGTGCTGCACCTCCAACTTCTTCATGCGCACCATGTCCTGTAGCCACATGTGGCGACGGTCCACATGCTTCATGCGCCCCTGCAGCCCGCCCGCCTGGCTGAGCTGCACCGCTGCCATGTTGTCGACGTACATGGTGGTGGGGACACCCTTCTTGAGCAGTTGAAACTCCCACAGCAGGAACCTTAGCTTGCGCCCCTCCTTTCCCGCTTCCACCGCAGCCACAAGCTCGCTCTCGGTGGAGGAAAGTTTGGTCGCACCCTGTAGCTTCTTGGCCTGCCATGAAACGGCAGCTCCGCCAAGCTTGAAGAGGTAGCCTCCCGTGGACGACCGGTTCTCCTTGTCGCCTGCATCATCTACATCCGCATACCCTACGAGAGTCGAACTCTCTGGTCCTCCCTTGAACAGCAGCCCCTTGTCCGGTGAGGCAGCCTAGTAGGAGAGTGTGCGGAAGAGCTCATGCCAATGCGCATCCGTCCTGAGGTGTGTACCTGCTGCAAGGCGGTTGGTCATGGTGTGATCGGCAAACAGCTCAGCATCCTCCATGACAAAGCTGGTAGAGGAGAGAGGGGTGATCGGCTGCTTCTTCGGTGGCGCCCCCTTGAAGAACCGCTGCTGCACCTTCGCCACATGCATTCTGGTGCAGGAGGAGTGTCTTGTTGGGGTGGTCGCACACAATCTGCAGACCAAGATAGCCTTCCGTGGATGACATGTAGTCCACCTGTATACTATCAATGAAGGACCGCTTGAGAGGAATGGAGAGAGAGAGAGAGAGAGAGAGAGAGAGAGAGAGAGAGAGAGAGAGAGAGAGAGAGAGAGAGAGAGAAGCCCGATTTGCCGGCTGTCAAGCGCCGTCTTCGCTAATTCAACAAAGGCGAATGGCAGCAGCTCTACGACTCGGCAGTTACCGCAATAACTGGACCACACCCGCCCCGTCATACGCCAGATGCCCTCGGCAAACGTGCCATGGCAGAAGGCCTCGCGCGAAAAGGAAGCCTTCGCAGGGCGATCCTCGCCCTCGAGTCTACGCCGGTCGCCGACCCATCTGCAACCATTCTCGCCGCTCTCAAAGCAAAGCACCCCCCTGCGCCACCTGGAATCATCGATTGAAGCATCCCCGATACTGTTCAAGCGGCATCAATCGAAAAAGGGGACTTCATAAAAATGTTGTGCCGCTGCGAGAACGGGGTGGGAGGGGGACCGTCTGGTATGACATTTGAACACCTGCGTGATGCATCACTTGTTAAAACTGAGAGTGTGGTAGCCATGGCTAGGAAGAGAGAAGGTAGCGAGAGAAAAATTGTATTAGGAAAGAAGTGTCGAGATACAAGTCTAGAAAGGAATTGGAAACCCTAATTGAACTTAGGGTGTGTTCAGTTTGTACTATAGCTACGAAATGAACCTGAATTGAACCTGGAAGCATAACTCGCTCTAAGCATGGTGGAATGATAAGAGAACACCAAAATAAAGGCCAGAGCGAGCTCTAGCCTACTCCAACACACCCCCAGGCTAGGTGAAGCTCTGGAACAAAACACCTAGCGAACGGGAACACCCCCAGAAGTGGCAAGACGCGTGAGCCCAAGCTCGCGCACGTAGAAACGGTGTGGCGCACGCAGAAGGGCCTTGGTGAAAATGTCAGCAAGGTTGGCAGTAGCGGCCACCTTGCGAAGGCGTAAGAAGCCAGACTGCACCAGCTCGCGCACGAAGAAGTAGCGGACCTCTATGTGTTTGCTGCGGGCGTGATAGACAGGATTTTCAGTGAGATGAATCATGCTCGCACTGTCACAGGAGAGCGTCACAGAGGGCTGAGAGTGACCGCGCTCAGCAAGGAGAAAGGAGAGCCAGCGAGCCTCCTGAGCTGCCAATGTACCTGCGTACAACTCAGCTTCGCAGGTAGAAAGGCAGACAGAGGATGAGCGAGTGGAGCGCCAGCTGATGAGACCACTGCCAAGAGTAAAACCATAACCCTGAGAGGAGCGGCGATCAGGGCGAGAATCAGCATAGGAGGAATCACTGGAACCGCAAAGAACAGGGGGAGAAGAGCCACCAAGAGTGAGAGCAAGATCAGAGGTAGCGCGGAGATAGCGGAGAACGCGCTTGGCAGCCGCCCAGTGCACGTCTGTGTGGCGACCAAGGCCAACAAAGCGAGAGAGGACACTGAGGGGGTAAGCAAGATCGGGGCGCGTGCACATCATAGCATACATGAGTGACCCAACGAGCTCAGGATAGGGTCGCAGTTCTGAGGAGGGAGCGGGAACGGCAGGGGCAGTAAGCTGATGGTTAGCGGGAAGACGAGTGGAAACTGGCTTAGCCTGTGACATTTCAAAGCGTTCAAGGATGGAGTGGATGTAGAAAGATTGAGAGAGAGAGATGGTGCGCGCAGTACGATCGCGACGAATCTCCTTGCCAAGGTAGTGGCGAAGCTCGCCAAGATCCTTGCACAGGAGACGCGCCTGGAGGGCTAGCTTGACAGCGGCAAGGTCGGCAGAATCTTCAGCGAGGAGCACCAAGTCATCGACGTAGGCAAGAATGTAAACCCTGTGGGGGGAAGTGCGAATGAAGAGACTGGGGTCGGAAGAGGAGGTGGAGAAGCCAAGAGAGTGAAGAGTGGAGCAAAGCTTAGCATGCCACTCGCGTGGGGCCTGCTTAAGACCATACACTGGGCGCTTCAGCTCCCAGACAGTGCCTGGAGGGAAGGGGCGAGGAAAGCCAGCGGGGCGCTCAAGGAAAATGCGTTCATGAAGCTCGCCTTGGAGAAAGGCATTGGAGACATCCATAGAGTGAATCTCCCAATTCCAGCGGGCGCCTAGATCAAGAAGGAGGCGAAGAGTGGGGAGACGGGCAGTGGGGGAGTAAGTGGCAAAGTAGTCAATGCCTGCACGTTGGGTGAAGCCTTTGGCGCAGTAACGGGCTTTGAAGACAGGGAGCTCCCCAGGCAGCTGTTTGACACGAAAGACCCATTTGCCCTTCACAATGGTGGCGCCAGGGGGGGGGACAGAGTCAACGTAAGAGTGAGTCCTAGTGAATGCCTCACACTCGGCAATAATGGCAGCCATCCACTCAGTTGCATGAAAGCCAGACACTGCCTCGGAATAGGTCTGAGGGGTGGGAATAGCGGCAGTGTCAACGGAGAGAAGAGTCGGAGAATTGGAGAAGTCGCCAATGGTGACACAGAGGGGGGTGAAACAGGATGAACAGAGAAAAGCTCCTCAAAGCGATCTTCGAGAAGATCAACGTTCTGAGAGGGAGAGAGACGAGTAAAGAGAGCAGAGTGTTGAAAATTGGACATTGCACGGGTCATGGAGCGGGTGAGACGGGGAGAGGGTGGGGGGGCAGGTGCAGAAGGGAGGGTAGCAGAAGGAGGTGATGAGGGAGGGGCCATGGGAGCAGAAGATGAAGAGGCAGGAGGAGAGATGCCAGAGATGACAGCGGAGGGGGGGGTGGAGGAGGCAGGCAGGGGAGGTGGAGCAGGGGCAAGAGGAAGGGGAGGAGGAGAGGGAGCAGCAGAGGGCAGCGGATCAAAGTCAGACCAATGGAGAGAGGGAGCAGGTGGGGTGGGAGGGGGAGTGAGGAATGGAGATTGAGTCTCATCAAAGATGACATCCCGGCTGCGAATGAGCTGCTGAGAGGAGGGAGCATAGAAAAGGTAGCCAGGACAGTCAGAGTTGATACCAATAAACGCACAAAGCTGCGTCTTGGGAGCGAGCTTCCCACCCTGACGCGCCCGATCAGCGGGATTGATGAGGACATGAGCGACACAGCCCCACACCCGAAGAGGGCGGGCAGAAGGCTGGCGGCCAGTCCAGAGCTGAAAGGGTGTAATGGAAGAGCGAAGGGGATGAGGGCGAAGGTTAGAAAGAAGAGTGGCGTGAACAAGAGCGTAGATCCAAAGAGAGTGGGGAGCAGAAGCATGCGTAAGGAGACAGCGGGTGATCTCCGTGAGAGTGTGAATACGACGCTCGGCAACACCATTTTGTTCAGGAGAATGCGGAAGGGTGGAGGTTTGGCGAATGCCATGAGAGGAGCAGTAAGAAGAAAGAGAGTGGTTAAAGAACTCGCCACCACCATCAGAGTGGAGGCGCGCGACAGGGCGGCCAAAGCGAAGACGCGCCTGCTCAGCCCAGCGAATGATGAGGGAGGGGGCGTCAGATTTGGCACGGAGGGGATAGACAGTGGCAAAGCGAGAATGGTCATCGACGAGAAGAAGAAACTAGCGATGACCCTGACGGGAGGCAATGGGAGAGGGACCCCAGAGGTCCATATGCACAAGATCAAGGGGTTTGGGGGAGGCAGAAGGGGAAGAAGGATGGGGAGATTGGGAGAGCTTAGCTTGAACACAAGGGGTGCATGGAGGAGCGGGAGAGGGGGGAAGGGGCGGGAGAGAGGAAGGGAGATCATGAAGCAGCTTCGAGTTGACCATGCTGCGAAAGAGAGGGAAGTTGGGGTGGCCAAGGCGATGATGGAGAAGAAGGGTAGGTTGGGTGAGAGAGCGACAGTCGCAAGAGGAGACGGGAGGGACAGAAGAAGAGGAAGTATGGTGGACAGATGAGGGGAGGGGAACACGAAGGGTGTAGAGGCGAGTAGTAGGAGAAAGGGTGAAACGAGCGAGGTGCCGGTCGTGGTAATGAAGATCACAATAGAGTGCACCTGCGGGGAAGAGCACTCGTACACCGAGGCGTTGAAGGGCAGGAAGGGATAGGAGGTTATGACGGCAAGAGGGAACATAAAGGCCAGTAACAGCGCCAGAGGGAGAGGCAGGACAGGGAAGAGAGGAAGTGCCTGTGCAGATCATGGTCATGGTCTCCCCAGCCCCATCAATAGAGAGGGGACGAGGAAAATTGCGAAGAACACCAGCATCACGAAAGACAGAGTCAGTAGCAGCACTGTCAAGGACAAAATCCAAGGTGCGAGGAAGTGAGAGAGCGGCAGCCGTAGGGCTGGGAGAGTGAGAAGCAGTGCTTTGAACGGGTGGAGAAAATGGAACGAGAAAGCGAGGGTCCATAAGAGGAGAAGCACCAAGGATGCTATCCTGAGATGGCATGGTCACACTGAAAACAGAGGCCAGAGAGCCAAAACCAGAGGTTACAGCGGCAGAAGAGCGGCGACGCTGATGGGATAGCGGAATCCAAGAAGAGGGGTGGAGAAGAGGGGAGGTACAACGGCAAGTAGGAAGGGCGGAAGGGGAGGAAGGGGCAGCGAAGGGGGCGGAGAGTAGGGAAGGCAATGGTAGGAGAGGAGGTACGGCGGGAGAAGGGTGAGGATGGAAGCGCAGAGGAAGAGAGGTAAGAGCGAGAAGAGGCCCCATATGGGGGAGGGGATAGCAGTAAAGCAGTGTTGGAGAGAGAAAAGAGGAGGAGGAATAGGGGCGATGTAGTCAGCTGCTGAGCCGTTGAGGGGAGAAATAAGAGGAGGAGGGATAACGACGAAGTAGTCTGCTGCTGCGCCGCTGAGGGGAGACATAAGAGGAGGAGGGAAAACGGCGGGGTAGGCTGCTGCTGCGCCGCTGAGGGGAGAAATACGAGGAGGAGGGATAGGGGCGAAGGAGTCTGCTGCTGCACCGCTGAGGGGAGAAATACGAGGAGGAGGGATAGCGACGAAGTAGTCTGCTGCTGCGCCGCTGAGGGGAGACATAAGAGGAGGAGGGAAAACGGCGGGGTAGTCTGCTGCTGCGCCGCTGAGGGGAGAAATACGGGGAGGAGGGATAGGGGCGAAGGAGTCTGCTGCTGCGCCGCTGAGGGGAGAAATACGAGGAGGAGGGATAGCGACGAAGTAGTCTGCTGCTGCGCCGCTCAGGGGAGAAATACGAGGAGGAGGGATAGCGGCGAAGTAGTCTGCTGCTGCGCCGCTGAGGGGAGAAATACGAGGAGGAGGGATAGCGGCGAAGTAGTCTGCTGGTGCGCCGCTGAGGGGAGAAATACGAGGAGGAGGAAAGGTGTGGAAGGCGACGAAACACGGACAGCTACCAGCTGCAGCAGATAGGGAGAGAAGAGAGGCGGAGGAAGAGGTGAGAGGGTGGGGGAAATAGAGGGAGAGAGAAGAGGAGGAGGAGGGTGAAGGAGCGGAGTGTGGGGAGGAAGTAGGGTCACGATCACCAAGTGGCAATCAGTAACACGCAGCCAGGTGGCAGATGCGGAGGGGAAGGAGGTGGAGGAAGGGAGGAAAGGCACGGAAGGGAGGAAGGAATGAGGAGAGGAGGAGGAGGGTGAAGAGGCGGATGGGGTGAGGGGAGAAGGAGGAGGTGGTGCAGAAACGGCAGAAGAAGGCGCACCACGGGGGGGAGGGGAAGGCGCCTGCAGGGAGGTGTGGCAGGCCGCCCACGAGAGGGTAAGGAAGGGTGGCTGGGAGGAGGGAAGGGTGGCCAAGGAATGGAGGGCGGTGGGCAAGACGCGCGCGCGCATCGACGGCGGGGAGGCCGCGCGTCGACGGCGGGACGGCCGCGCACGTCGACGACAGGCAGGGCGCGCGACGCGGCGGTGAGTAGGGCGCGCGACGAGGTGGGGGGGGGGGGGGGGAGGGCGGCGCGACGACGAGACAGGGCGCGCAACTAGGGGACGGGGCGCGTGACTAGGCAGGGAGACCTCGGGTGATGGATGGAAGGTTCCGTGATTGAAAAAATAAGAAGAACTTTAAGGGTCGAAATACTAGGGAAGATAATTTTCGACTAGGTAAAAAGTGGCGCGCCGGATGCCTAAGGCCTAAACCGTACTAAGAGATATAGATTGGGACAAAACGCCAAGGATTTGGCTCTAGATACCATGTTAAAACTGAGAGTGTGGTAGCCATGGCTAGGAAGAGAGAAGGTAGCGATAGAAAAAATTGTATTAGGAAAGAAGTGTCGAGATACAAGTCTAGAAAGGAATTGGAAACCCTAATTGAACTTAGGGTGTGTTCGGTTTGTACTATAGCTACGAAATGAACCTAAATTGAACCTGGAAGCATAACTCGCTCTAAGCATGGTGGAATGATAAGAGAACACCAAAATAAAGGCCAGAGCGAGCTCTAGCCTACTCCAACATCACTCACTAACGCGGGGGTTACCACACACCTCCACGCCCTCGTCAACACTATCTTAGGAGGCAAACTGCCTGATGAGATCTGCGCGCTACTAACAGCTAGCCGGCTCATAGCACTCGCCAAGCCAGATGGTGGCACGCGACCGATAGCAGTGGGAGAATGTATCCTCCGTTTAGCCGCTAAGTCCGCCCTCTCAGCCCTCTCCCACGAGTGTCGCACGCATTTCCTCCCGTTACAGTACTGCGTATCCGTCCAAGGCGGCAGCGAGGCAATTATACACGCCGCCAGAGCATTCACCAGCGCAAACCCTGACGCGCTTATTCTGCAGGCGGACCTGGCAAACGCCTTTAACTCCATTAGCCGCGCATCCGTTGTCAGCGCGCTTCGCGACACCAAACTCCAGAGCTTGATCCCCTTGGTCAAGGCATCCTACAGTACGCCAGCCCATCTGTTCCTCGACGCGTGGTTCGTTTGCGAGGCATTGACGAGCGAGACAGGCGTACGACAAGGAGATCCACTCGGCCCACTGCTATTCGCGGCTGGAATATACCCCATACTCACCAGGACAGCGGCGGCCTACCCGTCTGTATTGTGCCTAGCTTTCGCGGACGACATCATTTTCTTGGGTCTGGCTCCCGAATGTTCGGACGCCTTCCGCCACTTCACGGCAGGACTACGCGACGTGGGACTGACCCACAACCCAGGGAAGTGCGCCGCATGGAGCGCTGCAGTTACAGACCCCCAGCATCTGCCCGAGGGCGTCTCGCTGCGCCCGGAGGGATTGAGACTGCTGGGGAGCTTCATCGGCTCGACAGATGGTGCAGCGGCCTTCCTGCGGTCCCAGCTGGAGACAATGTCATCCTCGCAACCCCACCTAGCAGCAATGGATCCTCAGGTGGCGGCGCTGCTATTAACGCGATGCATCTCCAGGCGCATCTCCTACTTGGCACGCACCACCCCGCTATACCTGTTACCCGAGGCGGAATGGTCAAGCTGGGGACGGGCGCTGCTGTACACACTTCTCGACGCTTGCGGGGTACGCCACCCGAGGGGTGACGCAGAGGACAGTCGAATGTGGGACCAAGCCTCCCTCCCACCGAGCCGAGGCGGCCTGGGCCTCGCTAACTCTGCTGTGGAAGGCCGATACAACTTCCTGGCGAGTTTCGTGCAAGCCCACACGCTACTCGGCGGACTGGGGGGCAAGCAGGGACCACCCTAGCAGCGGCACTGGACAGCACTGATTCGGCCGACAACAGCACCAACGAGCTACAGAGGTGGATCTAGGACTGCAGTGACAGCCTCACACATGAGGGGAGGGAACTGATAGCGGCGGAGCGGGTGAAACCTAAGGGCCAACTACAGCACCGCCTCGCTCTCTTAGTCCAAGGGGGCCGGAGTGCCGCCCAGATCACCGCATCCAGGCAGATGGAGCTGAACCCCCGGCTGGGCCACACGCAACGCCTCATGTCCCTCACAGGCTACGGGGCGGGGGACTGGCTCATGGCAATCCCCTACATGCCAGCCCTACGTTTATACCCCTGCCACTTCACGTTCGCGCTACAGTTCCGCCTCGGCCTGCCGCTTTCTGTGCATGAGTGCTGTGACTGCAGCGAACGAGTCTCCATTCTGGATAAGAGACTGCCAAATCACCTGCTCCGATGCGGTACTGGGCATGGCCGGACCAACACCCACAACGAGCTCCGTGATGAGTGCATCCGCATGGCACATGATGCAGGATATGTTGTGCACAAGGAGTGCACCGCCTTTAGCCCGGTGGACAACAAGAAGGCCGACCTGGCCTTTAGGGATGGGAGCTCAGGGGCGGTGTGGCTAGCAGACATCACAATAACAGATCCCATCTGTAAGCGGGATGAGACTGCAAGGAAAGGGAGGGGTTGGGCAGCGCAGGAGGCAGCAGACAAGAAGATAGGCCTCTACCATGGCAGGGCGGAGTTTGCTGGGTTTGTCCCCTTGGCGGTAGAAACCTACGGCTGCCCCTGCGACGAGGTGCCCACCTTCCTAAAGCTGCTGGCGGACAAAGCTGCACGGAGAATCTTCAACGCGGACCCATCTACCTATCAGGCCGCGAAGATGCTCCATCAGTTCCGCCAGCGCTGGTCGGTCGCACTCCAGAGGGCCCAGGCAGTGAGCTTTCTCACCAAGCTGAACCTGGCGGCACGAGCAGAGAACCCCCCACTGGGGGGACCAGAGGGGGAGATGAACCCGGGGGATTGTTTCTCAACACTAGAGGCACCTTAGATAGAGAAGGGGGGGGGGGGGGGGGGGGGGGGGGGGGGGGGGGTAGAGGTGTGTGTTCGCTAGGTTTTGTGCTCTATAGGTTTTGCTTGCTTGTCCCTGTTTGCTTGTCTCCGTGCTAGATGTGCCCTTCCCTAGAATCTGCATGTCTGTACCAGCCCCACCTATCAATACAAAGGACCGTTAGAGAGAGAGAGAGAGAGAGAGAGAGAGAGAGAGAGAGAGAGAGAGAGAGAGAGAGAGAGAGAGATGGCTTGGGGTTAGTCCTTAGCCGTTTTTCAGCCTCTTAGTCCTAGTCCTTAGTCCTTAGCCGTTTTCCTGCCTAGTTCCCTAGTATAAAGTCCTTAGATGCACCCTTTTGAGCTCATTCTTCATTGGTGAGTTCAGTTCACCCTCCAAAATCGGCGGCTCGTTGGAGAGAGAGCGAGAGAGAGAGAGAGATGGCTTGGGGTTAGTCCTTAGCCGTTTTTCAGCCTCTTAGTCCTAGTCCTTAGTCCTTAGCCGTTTTCCTGCCTAGTTCCCTAGTATAAAGTCCTTAGATGCACCCTTTTGAGCTCATTCTTCATTGGTGAGTTCAGTTCACCCTCCAAAATCGGCGGCTGGCGCCGGCCGCCTTCGGCCGCGCGTGAGGGGTGGCAAGGTCATAGGGAACAAGGACTATAGCAAGGGGAAGTACAACATGCAGTACTAAATAGCACACACCACCAACAACACCCCCTGGTGCGGAGTAACCACCATGGGGAAGCCCAAGGCCGTGCCTGCCGCCAAGGGGGCCAGCAAGGGGAAAACCGCGGCTACTCGGCGAGTATCCAGCAAAGCCTCCCGTCCATCCAGCGCAGGACGGATGCGGCTGCTGATACAAGGCCGAGAGGGGCCCCACGGGCTGACTCAGCAAGCCGCAACATCGCCCCGGGGCCGGGCCCAAGCGCTGCACCAGGGGTGCCCGGCACAAGGCCGATCAGGGGGAGGTAATGCAACATCTCAGTTGCCGCTGCCACTGCCGCCGACTGCTCCGATGGTTCCATCCCCCCAACCTCGACACTCTGGCGCGCCAAACACACATGGAGCTGGTCCAGGACATACGACAGCAGAGTCAGGCACGTCCCCACGTGCATTACGCGCTGCTCGACGTGGAGAGGCGTCGCAGCAACACGAGCAGCAGCAGCACGAGGGGCGGGCGGGACGGGAGGGAACAGTAGCACTTGGGGAGTTGGCGGCTGATGCAGCTGAGGCTGGGGCAGCGGAAACTGGTTTGTCGGCGGCTGCTGTTGCTGCTGAGCCCGGGGCAGCGGCGCTGCTGGAGGAGACCGACGTGGCCGCTGCGGCTGAGGTGACGGGGACGGCGCGGGAGGGGGCACAAACGGCTGGGACGGCGGGGGGAGCGTCTGCTGCCGAGACTGCTGCCGCCTCTGACGGCGGCTTAATTTCGCCCGCTGAGGTACGCCCGACTGCGCCGCCGCTACATGTGGGCGGGGGTCGGGCCGCGGAGGAGAGTCAGGTGGTACCGGAGCCGGCTGCATCCCCGTCACCGCTCGGGACGGCTGAGGTTGCTGCGGTCGTGGCGGAGGCAGCGAGGCGACAGCAATTACCCCCGAACGAAGAGACGGCGCTGCCTGCCGCTGAGTCCGCCGGAACACCTGTTGCTGCCGTGGCCGCAAACAGGCAGGGGCACGGCCGGGCGGGGAGCGGTAGACCGGGTCCCGGGACTGGCGCCGCTGCTTGCGCCGCTCGCGGGAAGAAGCTCCGCGCCCAGCCAGCACCGAGGCGGCCCGGAGCAGGGCTGGGACCTGGCGTCCCAGGACCCCTCCTGGGCTGGTTGCTGCAAGGGCAGTCGCCACAAGTGCCAGCGCATCCGTCGCCATCTCACGTCGGAGCGTCTGTGGCGAATTCCGCCGCGCAGACAACGACGCAGGCTGCGCCAACGCAGGCGCCGGGAATTCAGGTCGGCAGTAACAATGGGGAGCCGGCGGTGACAGGTACAACAGCAGCAGCAGCAGGCACGAACGTAGCGGCGGCGGCTGTAGGGACCAGGCGGTCGGCACGGTTGGGAGCGATAACCTGGGGACCACCACGGGATGGCCGTACGCCGTGGATGCCGGCGGGCCGCGGTGGCAACGGAGTGGCGGAAACGGCGGGCGCGGCTGGGCGGGGACAACGAGGGGTTTTGCGCGGGGGGATGAGAGGCGGACGGGGAGGGCGCAACCAACCACCCAGATCGGAAATCCCCGCGAGGACTGGTCCCTGGCGGGAGCGTCACGCCAGGCCCGAAAGAGTGATCCTGCAGACAAATGAGGGACAAGAAGCTTCTGACAACCCCGGGGCCGACCCAGAGTTTATGGCGGGGGAGGAGGAGACCTCTGAAGAAATCTCGTTGGAAGACGAGGAGGCACCCAGGAGGAGGAACAACCCTGAACCTCAAACCGGGGCGGCGGGGGGGGGGTATTCCTAGCAACCCAGCGGTAGGAGGAGCACCTGCCACGGAGGAGACTGACGTGCCTTCGCCGGCCGACCTGGCCGGCGACGACGCCATCTGGCACATGGCGAGGGAGTGGAATGTAGACGTGCTTCAGCGAGGGGACCAGCCATTCCTCGTCCGCCGGCTGCCACCACACCTCCTGGACAGATACTGTCTGTGCATGCTGGCAGCACTCATTCGCCTGGATAAAAATCCCAGCTGCCCAGGTGGTTGGATGGTGCTGCTGTTCCTTCCGAGGCTCACCCTCAGGCCTGCGCCCGAACCTGTCTTGGGGAGTCGCTGGGCAGCGATTAAAGCTAGGCTGCACAAATTCCAACGAGGCGAATGGTCCGAGCTCTTCGAGGAAGCAGGAGTCATCCCCGACACAGGAGCCCCGGTACGGCACCAGCCTGACGAGGAAGGGGTTTGTGCACGAGCGGAGGGGTTAGTGAAAAAAGGAAACATTTCGAAAGCGGTAGCGGCTCTGCGAACGTCCCCCCTAGCAGAAGCAACCCCGGCTACACTTGAAGCTCTGCAAGCGAAACACCCTGCAGCGGGTAGCCAGATACCAGCGTGGGTTACCGGAATCACAGAGTCAGAACTGGCGGTTTCGCTGGACTCGCTTCGCGAAATCCTGGCGAAGTGCCCGAATGGTGTTGGGGCGGGACCCTCTGGTACTTGTTTTGAACACCTCCGAGACCCCGCCCTAGCTAACGAAGAGCTGCTGCTGTTTTTCGCCAAGATGGTAAATCGGCTGCTCAGCACTTTCCAGGCCTCCCACGTAAGGAAATTGCTACTGCCTTCCCGTCTGATCGCTCTAGAGAAGCCGAATGGGGGAGTGCGGCCTATAGCAATAGGCGAAACCCTGCTACGCATAGTGGCGAAGGCGGCGCTGCATACCCTTGGGCCCAAGATTAGGGATTTTTTCTTACCAGTTCAGTTTGGCGTGGCAGTTCCAGGAGGTGCGGAGTGCATCATCCATACCGTCCGCTCTCTACTCCGTGAGGACAAGACCCGCATTGCCCTCCAGCTAGACATCGAAAACGCTTTTAACAGTGTCGAGCGACGGGCTTTCCTAGGCTCGCTGCAGTGGTCCAACCTGAGCTCGCTACTTCCCCTTGTCCGAAACCTGTACGACGGTCCATCGCCATTGCTCGTAGATGCTCGACTGGGAGTAGACCAAATCCAGAGCTCACGTGGCGTCAGACAGGGAGATCCCTTGGGCCCTCTCTTGTTTGCGGCAGCGATCCAGCCAGCCCTCATGAGCGTCTCGGCGACAACACCGGAAGTGGCAGTGGTAGCCTACGCGGACGACATCACCATTATCGGCCAGCGGGAAGCAGCGTGCCGTGCCTTCACCAAGATAGCGGATGACTTGGCAGAATATGGACTACGCTGCAACATTTCAAAGTCATCGGCGTGGGGAGCGGCGCACGACGGAGAGAACGAGGAGCTACCACTAGGCTTAGTTGCAGACCCGGGCGGGATACGGGTCCTTGGCAGTCCTATCGGCAGCAACGACTTCTGCACCACCCAAGTCCGGGCGGCACTGGAGGAAGCTGCCTCGCCCCTTCCCCTTGTCTCTCAGCTCAACCCGCAACATGCCATGCTTATAGTCTCCCGCAGCATCTCTCGCCGCATCTCATACATGCTGAGGACTACGCCGGCGACGACCCTGGGCGCAGAGGAGTGGAGGGACTGGAGTGAGGCATTGGTTGGCTCGGCGCTCACAGCTGCAAAGCTTCGCATCCCCAACTCGGAGTTGGAGCAGAGCCTACTGTGGCGACAGGCTACCCTCCCGATTCGGCTGGGTGGTTTAGGAATCATTGACCCTGTCTCGGAGGCCCCGGCTACCTACATTGCTTCTGTCACGGCAGCGCACACCCTTCTCTAGCACCTGAATCTTCCCCCGGACTGCCTGCTACACAGAGCAACGGCCCTGCTCTCCCACGATTGGAGCCCACCACTGCCGGACAGCAGCACACTGTCGAGCTTAGAGGAGGGGCTGCCAGCTCAGGCACAGGTGGCGCTGGGAGCCTACAGGACGGGGAACAAGGGCACAGGCAGCCTGCAGCTGTGCCTCTCCAAAATCATC
This sequence comes from Closterium sp. Naga37s-1, assembly GCA_947471745.1. Taxonomy (NCBI): domain Eukaryota; kingdom Viridiplantae; phylum Streptophyta; class Zygnematophyceae; order Desmidiales; family Closteriaceae; genus Closterium; species Closterium sp. Naga37s-1. The sequence goes on along the minus strand of CANJKZ010000093.1, from coordinate 4,306,618 downwards.
AACCAGCAGCGCGCGGTTGAGCTCCTGGGGGACACGGTGGTGGACAGGCCTGGCACCAACAGGGGTCACGCGCTGAGACTGATAAGCCTGAGAGGGACTGGCGCGGGCGACTGGCTACACGCGGTACCAACGAGAGCTGACCTCTCTATTTCCCCTGGTCAGTTCTCGTTGGCCCTGGGCCTACGCTTGGGCATGGAGTTGCCAGTAGCTGAGGTGTGCCCGTGCAAACGTGACAACTCAGCGATTGGGGACAAGAGTCTGCCGAACCACCTGCTGCGCTGCCAGGACGGGGGCGATGCAGTCAGAACCCACAACGCCCTAGTCTACGCGGCGCTGCGGATGGCTAATGAAGCGGGCTACAAAACGTTTCATGAGACCTCAGCATTCTCACCGCCAGTCCTCAGGAAACGAGCAGACCTAGCGATACGGGACCAGGAGTCAGGGGAAACATGGGTGACGGATGTCACCGTGACGGACCCAGTATTACAGAACAGAGACAGCAGGGCCCGCAGGCCGCCTGGGTGGGCCGCGGAGGAAGCCTCACAGAGGAAGCATCGGCTCTATGAAGGGCGCCCCACCTATGCCGGATTCTTTGGGCTGGCTGTCGAGACCTACGGGGCCATGGCGGCGGACACAGTCCAGTTCCTTCGCATGCTTGCTACCCACGCAGCGAGGACGAAGTTCAGACAGGGGCGCCTCACAACAACTGCCGCTAGGCTCAATGCACACTACTGACAGAGGTGGTCGGTGATGCTGCAGCGCAGCCAAGCCATCTCACTCCTCTCCAAGACCAACCGAGCAGCTGAAGCGGCATTCCCACAGGCTGCGGGAGACCCCTGGGCCCCACGGCTAGGGGACCTCTGGCAGATGGCTGAGGATGATTATGAGGAGCGGGAGGCTCCTGCCCGAGCGGCTTAGAGGGGCAGGAGGGAAAAAGAGAGGGAGGCGGAAGGAAGATGAGAGGAAGTTGCAGGGAGGAGGATAGGGGGCAGGGGGACTATGGTATGGTAGGAGGGAGCCACAGGACGGGAGGAGAGGGAGGTATTCGGGGTCGGGTGTTGCTGCTGGCCAGCATGTTTCAGTGCTAGGGGACTAGGGTGTACACACACGGCATGGCTGCTCGGCTTGCACTGCTTGCTTTGCTTTGCTCTGCTCGCTTGTTTGCATATTGGCTTGCATGTTTTGTTGGTTTGTTAGCTCTTGGTACCTGGTTGCCTACATGCTTAGACAGACTAGCTACAACCACCTCCTGCCATGTCTGTACCTCATGACCACTATCAATACATGACTACTTGAGAGAGAGAGAGAGAGAGAGAGAGAGAGAGAGAGAGAGAGAGAGAGAGAGAGAGAGAGAGGCACCTAGTGCCTTAGCCTCTCAAGCCTCCCCTAGCCTCCAAAGCCTCCCAAGTCCTAGTATAAAGGCCTCAGCAGGCCTTGTTGCCTCTTCATTATTCAGTTTTTGGTTGGGTTTCTCTCCTAACCGAGCGGCTCGCGGGAGAGGAGAGAGAGAGAGAGAGACACCTAGTGACTTAGCCTCTCAAGCCTCCCCTAGCCTCCAAAGCCTCCCAAGCCCTAGTATAAAGGCCTCAGCAGGCCTTGTTGCCTCTTCATTATTCAGTTTTTGGTTGGGTTTCTCTCCTAACCGAGCGGCTCGCGGGAGAGGAGAGAGAGAGAGAGAGGCACCTAGTGACTTAGCCTCTCAAGCCTCCCCTAGCCTCCAAAGCCTCCCAAGCCCTAGTATAAAGGCCTCAGCAGGCCTTGTTGCCTCTTCATTATTCAGTTTTTGGTTGGGTTTCTCTCCTAACCGAGCGGCTCGCGGGAGAGGAGAGAGAGAGAGAGAGGCACCTAGTGACTTAGCCTCTCAAGCCTCCGCTAGCCTCCAAAGCCTCCCAAGTCCTAGTATAAAGGCCTCAGCAGGCCTTGTGGCCTCTTCATTATTCAGTTTTTGGTTGGGTTTTCTCTCCTAACCGAGCGGCTCGCGGAAGAGGAGAGAGAGAGAGAGAGAGGCACCTAGTGACTTAGCCTCTCAAGCCTCCCCTAGCCTCCAAAGCCTCCCAAGTCCTAGTATAAAGGCCTCAACAGGCCTTGTTGCCTCTTCTTTATTCAGTTTTTGGTTGGGTTTCTCTCCTAACCGAGCGGCTCGCGCCGGCCGCCGAAGGCGGCCGACGCTCGACAGCGCGGCCTTCGGCCGCGCATTCGGGGCGGCAAGGGTCCACAAACACAAGTCGGTATATTCAGGAGCACACAAGCAATGGCAAAACCTACTGCCTAAAAGCTACGCAAACAACAATGGAGCAGGAGGAGGCAGGCACTAGAACTGATCCGCGTCAAGAACCGCCAGGAGCCCAGTCAGAGAGCGGTGCAGCTCCCGCACCGCCGCCGTGCTTGCGCCGATCACATCGGCTCCAGAGCCTGCGCGCAAATTCCGCCGTAGCCCACGGACAGCTGTACCAAGCTGCCCAACACCCGCAATTACGCCCATCGCGGGCGCAGCCAGCACAGGCGCCAGCAGCTCCGCGAGCCGGTCAGCAGCATCAAGACACTCGTCCCGTTGGCGGCCATCTAGCGAGCCTCCACAAGCAAGAGCTGCATGACCGTACGCCTGGATCAGGTGCGCGGCCCGCAAGCCCTCCGCGAGGCGCCACAGCTGCCCAAGCGACGCCTCGGGGACCTCAGCCATGCGAGGAGGTCCCGCCCACGCCTGGAATGATAGCGCGTCACCAGCAGCAGGAACCCGTAGGGGCTCCACATGACTCGCCGGAGCAACAGCAAATGCAGAGGGAGCAGGGGGAGGCGGAGCAGCTGCCGGCGGAGGCGGAGCGGCAGGCACAGGGAGCGCAACAGGAGGAGGATGCACGGGGGGCGGAGCAACACGCGGCGAGTTGCTCTCTCTCGCCTGCCCGTTCCGCTCCTCGCGCACCGCAGCAGAAACGGCGCGCTGAAGATCCGCCATTGTCACGGGCTGTTCATACGCCCAGCCACCACCACGACCGCGCCCTCCCCACCACCCACCACGACCGCCACGAGTCGCGTGCCAGTTTGCCTGAGAACCAAGGCGCCGAGGGGAATCGTGGCGCCGCCGCGACGCCGCGCGCTCGTCACGAGGCGCAGGGGAATGGGGCCGAGGCTGTCGGCGGCCCGGAGACGGCGGACGTCGAGCAGGGGGGGCGGCGACAGGCGGAGCAGGATCGGGAACTGCCTGGACAGCCGTCGGAACGGCCACCGCCTGCGCTACAACCGGGGCCTGGCCGGCAGTGGTGGAAGACTCCGCCATCGGCGACGAAGCAACGGCCGCAACAGGCACAACAGGGTCAACAACGGCGGGTGCTGAGGCAGGGACTCCCGGGACAGGCGGAGCAACAGCAGGGCCGGCCACAGCAGGCGGCGCTATAGTGTTCACAGGGACAGCCGACAGAACAGCAGGAGCGGCGCGTGCAGGAGCCTCGACGGGAGGCGGAGGGTCCAAGTCGACAACAGGGGCAGGCGGAACGGGCAGCGGCGACGGCAGAGCCGCGCTCGTCACGGGGAGTGGATCCAGAGGCAGTGAGACACCAGCGGCAGGAGGCGCCGGCTTCGGGGCAGGTGGGACTGGCGGCTTCAGCGCAGCAATACCCGAGACTGATGCAGGCGGGGACCTTCCGCTCACCGTTGACACAGCGGCAGCGTGCGATGGCGTTAGCCACGACTCGCCAGCAATCACCATCCCGAGTGAGGAGAGGACGAGGAGCGGGACGGCAGGAAGGACGCGGGGTAGAGGGCGGCCCGGAGAATGCGTTCCAGTCTGCAGGACGACGGGCTTTAACGCTACTTGATACTGAAAGGGATGAAAGAAATGACCCGTCTTATAGGGAGGAGACACACGGGGAAAGCAGCAGCAGCGATGGAGAAGGCGAGGATGAGGAGAGAGAGCAGTTGGGAAGAGGAAGGGGGAGGAATCAGAGGGGAGCGGCAGTGCAACCAGGAAATGGACGAGAGCCACAAGATGGGGATCGGACGGCCACAATCCCAACCCCGCACCCCACCCGTGCTCCGACCCGCGGGCGTGCAAATCGAACCGCAATGGATCAGGCGAATGCGGCTCGCCAGCTTCAAATCCCGCGATATTTCTCGCCAGAGGAGCTGGCGAGGCAGGCAGAAAAATTCGTGGAGGTCGCGAACTGGGACATCTCACCTCTCTGCGACAGTCGTCAGCCCACGCTATTACGACGGCTACCGCCAAATTTATGCGAGATTTTCTCGCTCGTGCTACTGACACCCCTGCTACACCTCGCGTGGAACCCAGACTCAATCGCAGGCTGGCGGTTACTCCTCTTCCTCCCACGCCTCACACTTCGACAGGGTTCGCCGAAGCGCCTTGATTGGTCAAAAATCAAAGCCCGGCTTCGGGCATTTCAGCGAGGCGAGTGGCAACAGCTGTACCTGGACGCTGTGGAAGCAGTCAACACGCCTCCCCCGCCACGTCATCAACCTGACGAGATCGGCTCCATCAGCAGGGCGGAGGGGCTCGCGAAGAAAGGAAATTTACGCCGAGCCGTGCTGGCGCTCAAGTCAACGCCAGTCTGTATACCTAGCCCGGAATTACTGGCCGAGCTCCATCAGAAACACCCTGCAGCTGACCCAGACCCCCTGACCTGGCCAGACCCCGCCGAACCTTCAAACCTCGAGATCTCATACGCGGATTTTTCGAAGCTGCTGAGCCGATGCGAGAACGGTGTCGGGGACGGCCCGAGTGGGATGACATTTGAGCATCTTCGCGATGCGTCAGTAACAAATGCAGCTGTCTCCACCCACCTGCACGCCTTGATAAATACAATTCTGCGAGGGAAATTGCCGCTGCAAGTAGCGGAACTGCTCACGGCTTTGCGTTTGATAGCTCTGGCCAAGCCTGAAGGTGGGACCCGCCCTATTGCAATTGGTGAATGTCTGATGAGACTGGCTGCAAAGGCCGCGCTGTCAGCACTGGGCGAAGCGGCGCGGGGGTACTTGTCAGAGTTATTTGACATAGTTACTGTAGGCTATAGTGGGGTAGCACATATGGGGTACAGTTTCCTAGGGTTTGCCTTTTGTACCCAACTTTCACTTAGTCATTTCATTCCTGTTTTCTTGATTCACATGGTATAGAGCGGGTTCCTACATGGGACCGTTCCTTCCTAAGGGCCCACCATAAGAATTTTTTTTTTAGCTGCCCGCGCACATTGCGCCCTGCCCTAAATTTTTTTTTTAGCGGCCCCTACGCTGCCCCTACGCGGCCCCTACGCCGCCTCCCACGCGCCCCCTATGCGGCCCCTGGCAGCGCCCTGACGAGGCCCCTGCCGGCGCCCTATCGCGGCCCCTGACGCGCCCCCTGGTGGCGCCCTGACGCGGCCCCTGGCGGCGCCTGACGCGGCCCTGACGCGGCCTGACGCGGCCCCTGGCGGCGCCCTGACGCGGCCCCTGCCGCGGCCCTGACGCGGCCCTGCCGCGGCCCCTGACGCGGCCCTGACGCGGCCTGCCGCGGCCCCTGCCGCGGCCCTGAAGCGGCCCCTGACGCGGCCCTGCCGCGGCCCCTGGCAGCGCCCTGACGCGGCCCCTGACGCGGCGCCCTGACGCGGCCCCTGCCGCGGCCTTGACGCGGCCCTGCCGCGGCCCCTGACGCGGCCCTGACGCGGCCTGCTGCGGCCCCTGCTGCGGCCCTGAAGCGGCCCCTGACGCGGCCCTGACGCGGCTCTGCCGCGGCCCTGACGCGGCCCTGACGCGGCCCCTGACGCGGCCCCTGCCGCGGCCCCTTACACGGCCCTGACGCGGCCCTGCCGCGGCCCCTGGCGGCGCCCTGACGCGGCCCCTGACGCGGCGCCCTGACGCGGCCCTGCCGCGGCCCCTGACGCGGCCCCTGCCGCGGCCCCTGACGCGGCCCCGCCACCTACCTTTCCGGCCCCGCCGCCTCCTCTCAGCGGCCCCGCCGCCTCCTCTCAGCGGCCCCGCCGCCTCCTCCCAGCGGCCCCTGACGCGGCCCTCTCAGCGGCCCCGCTAAGCCGCCCAGCAGCTGAGCCACCGAGCCGCCCAGCAGCCGAGCCGCCGAGCCGCCCAGCAGCCGAGCCGCCCAGCAGCAGAGCCGCCGAGCCGCCCAGCAGCCGAGCCGCTGAGCCGCCCAGCAGCCGAGCCGCCGAGCCGCCCAGCAGCCGAGCCGCCCAGCAGCCGAGTCGCCGAGCCGCCTTGCAGCCGAGCCGCCCGAGCCGCCCTGTCCGGTAAGAGCAGCGCCTCTCTCACAGCACTGCCCTCACCCCACTGTTTGCGCTGCTAGTCTACTGCTGTCATGGCTACCCCTAGTGTCCTCGCTTTTGACGCTGAGGGTCGGGCCATTGACTTTGACGTCTGGATAGATGACCTGCAGCTTTTCTTACAGTGCGATAGGGCAGACGGCCTCTCCCTCTTTGACCTCACTTCTGGTGCCTCTCCTGCCCCCGCCACTGATGCTGACGCAACTGTTCGCTCCCAGTGGGCCACGCGCGATGCTGCTGCACGTCTTGCTGTGCGTCGCCACCTGCCTACCTCTGAGCGTGCGCACTTTAGCCAGTACAAGAGTGCTCAGACCTTGTACGACGCTGTAGTTGCACGCTACTCCTCCCCTGCCACTGCTGCACTGAGTCGCCTCATGCTACCGTACCTCTTCCCTGACCTTGCTGCCTTTCCCACAGTCGCTGACCTCATTACGCACCTACGCACTAGTGACACTCGCTACCGCGCTGCGCTTCCTGCTGAGTTCTGCGCCAAGAACCCCCCCCCCATGTACATCACCCTCTACTACATAGTCACCCGGCTCCCTGACTCCCTTCGCGTAGTCAGGGACCACTTCCTCTCGGTTTGCCCCACCACTCTCACCGTTGACCTCCTCGAGAAGTCCCTCCTAGCAGCAGAGAAGAGCATAGTAGCTGTAGGAGCCTCTCGTGGTGACCCTCGCACCCCCATCTTTGAGGGGTGTTCCCCCTCCCCCCTTTTGCCCTCTGTTGCCTCGGCTGCTGCGGCCGACCTCGTTGGGCTTGAGTCGGTCGGTGCGGCGTCTACCCCTAGCGGGAGACGCCGCCCTGGCAAGGGCAAGGGGGGCAGGGGCGCTGGAGGAGCTAGCGGGGGCGGTGGAGGCGGCAGTGGAGGCGGTGGAGGAGGTGAGGGTGGCGGTGGGGGTGGTGGCGGGGGTGGAGGTGTCGGTGGCGGCAGTGGAGGCGGAGGCGGCAGCGGCAGTGGCGGAGGGAGCGGAGGTGGCGGCGGTGGAGGAGGAGGCGGCGGAGGAGGTGGAGCTGGTCGGGGTGGCGCTGCGCAGAGGGTCGGCTCCGGTGGTGGTCAGCGCCAGCAGCAGCAGCAGCAGCAGCAGCGCACTCGTGACATCCCCTCCCCTCAGCAGCTCCGTGAGTGGTACACTGCACGCCAGAGGGGTGGGGGTACTGGTCCGTGCGCCTACGTCCTCCGCACCGGCGACCGCGCGGGTGAGCAGTGCGGGGGTGCGCACTCCACCCAGCGCTGCTTTGGCCGCCTGACGGACGCTTGGCGTCACCAGTTCCCTGAGGCCACTGAGATCCCCCGCTGGGGTGAGCTGTCTAGGGCGGGTGTGGCTGTCTTTGACCTTGACTTTGATGCTATTCTTGCTGCCATGTATACTGTGACTATTAGTGATGAGGGTGACTGTTACCGGTGTTTTCCGCCCGACCCGGGCATTGAGACTGCTGCTCTAGGTACTGGTGAGGCTGCTGCTCTAGGTGCTAGCGAGGCTGCTGCTCTGAGTGCGTCTGCTCCCTCAGGTGCTGGTGAGTCTGCTCTCTCAGGTTCTGCGTCGGCTTCGGCCTCCCACACCTTCACCCTTGACTCGGGGGCTTCTCGCTCCTTCTTTCGAGACCGCACCACACTCACGCCGCTTAGCCGGCCAGTTGCAGTCTCTCTGGCAGACCCCTCTGGGGGTCCTGTCCTTGCTCACTTCTCCACTGTCCTCCCGTGTCCGGCGGCCCCCTCTGGCACCCTGTCTGGTCTTTACCTTCCCTCGTTCTCTACGAACTTGGTGAGTGGTGCTGACCTACAGGATGCGGGGGTTCACCAGTTCACTCCTGCGAGTCAGCGGGTGACCCACTGCACGGACGCTCGGACAGGCCGACACCTGGCCACGTTTACCCGTCGGCCGGGGTCGAGCCTGTACACCCTGACCACTGCGTCTCCTCCAGTCACTACGTCTGGTCAGGTAGCTGCGTCGGGTCAGGTGTTTGCTGCAGCGTCCAGGTCTGGTCCTGAGTCTGCCCCCTGTTCGTGTCGCCTCCTGTCTCACGAGACTCTCCTCTGGCACCACCGCCTTGGTCACCCCTCCCTGCTTCGTCTCCGAAGCATGGCCTCCCGTGTCCTTGTCTCTGGTCTTCCCCGGTCCCTCCCCCCCCTTCCTCCGGGGCCTGGCCCTTCCTGCGTCCCCTGTGTCGAGGGGCGGCAGCGGGCTGCCCCTCACTCCTCCCAGTTTCCTCCGACAGAGGCCCTGCTGCAGACGCTTCACATGGACGTGTGGGGCCCGGCACGCGTCCGTGGACAGGGTCACGAGCGCTACTTCCTGCTGGTGGTTGACGACTACTCGCGTTACACCACAGTCTTCCCCTTGCGCAGCAAGGGTGATGTCACTGAGGTGTTGATCGACTGGATCCGCGCAGCTCGTCTCCAGCTCAGGCAGAGCTTCGGCTCGGACTTTCCTGTTCAGCGTCTGCACTCTGACAGAGGTGGAGAGTTCTCCTCTGGCCTTCTGCGAGCCTACTGTCGTGCACGAGGCATCCGCCAGACCTTCACGCTTCCGGACTCTCCACAGCAAAATGGGATTGCTGAGCGCCGCATTGGCATGATCATGGATGTCGCCCGTACGTCCATGATGCATGCGGCTGCCCCCCATTTTCTGTGGCCGTTTGCGGTTCGGTACGCGGCGCATCAGATCAACCTTCACCCCAGGGTCTCCATGCCGGAGACCTCCCCAGCTTTGCTGTGGACGGGGAAGGTTGGCGATGCGTCTGCGTTCCGTGTCTGGGGATCTCGGGCGTTTGTCCGCGACTTGTCTGCGGACAAGCTGTCCCCTCGTGCTGCTCCTTGCGTCTTCCTTGGCTTCCCCCCTGACGCGCCAGGGTGGCAGTTCTACCACCCCACCTCTCGCCGTGTTCTGTCCTCCCAGGACGTCACGTTTGACGAGTCGGTCCCCTACTACCGCCTCTTCCCCTACCGCACTCCGTCCCTCCCCCCGCCACCGCTCTTCCTTGTCCCAGGTCCCCCCCCGGTAGACCCCCTCCCCCCTCAGGGTCCTGCCCCTTCAGGTGTGTCCCAGGTAGACGCAGTCGAGCCTGTCGAGGTTACTGGTGACTCTGGTGCTGCTGAGGGTGCTGAGCCTGGGGGTGCTGACTCTGGGGGTGCTGAGCGTGTGGGTGCTACGCCTGGGGGTGCTGAGCCTGAGGGTGCTACTACTGGGGGTGCTGAGCCTGAGGGTGCTGAGCCTGGGGGTGCTACTACTGGGGGTGCTGAGCCTGGGGGTGCTGAGCCTGGGAGTGCTACGCCTGGGGGTGCTACGCCTGGAGGTGCTGAGTCTGGGGGTGCGGAGCCTGAGGGAGCTGGGCCTGCTCGTGTGGCGTCTGGCGGTGCTGAGCGTGGAGGTTCTCCGGGTGCTTCGTCTCGACGGGAGGCACTCTCTCCACAGGAGCTGCGCGAGTGGTTTGCCCGGCGCTGGAGGCGTGCTGCTGGAGCTGGAGTTTCTTCGGCTGCTGAGGGTGCTGGTGCCGCGGGTCCCGGAGGTGCTCGTACTGGGAGTACTGGAGCTGCTGGGCCTGCGGGTACGACTGGAGCTGGAGCTGCTGAGGGTGTTGGCGCTGAGGCTACTGCTGTCGGTCCTGGAGGCGGTCCTGCTGGGGGTGCTGGAGCTGGAGGTACTGCTGGCGCTGGTGCTGCCGCTGGGGGTACTGGTGCTGACCCTGCTGTGTCTGGAGTCGCCATACGGCCTCGGCCGTACTTCGTTCCGCTCCTTCAGCAGGTTCTTGGTCTCCCGCCTTCTACTGGTCCTCCTCCTCCCTTAGAGTGTCCACAGCCTGTCCCGTCACAGTTACAGTTACAGCCTGCCTCCCCACTGCCCGCTCCTTCTCCCTACACTGGTCCTACTGGAGGTCTTGCTGAGCGTCGTGAGCCTGCGTCTCGCCCTGCGTCGCCTGTCCGTGCCTCTCGCACTAGTGGTCGTGGTTCGCGTCAGCGTCCTCCTCCTGTCCCTGGCACGCACCGGATGTCTCTGCGTCCGTCCACTGCTCCTCTGCGTGCCCCTTTGCCTTCTCCTCCTGAGTCCTCTCTTCCTGCTCTTCCTGACCCGGAGTCGGACTCTCTTCGTGCTGCCAGTCCTACTGTCACGCGTCTCCTTGCTACTGTTGTCACTGACCCTTCCTTTGAGTCCACTGCTGCGTCTGCCCTAGTTACTGAGCTCGTCGACTTTGCTGCTCGCTGTCGTCTAGACTACGCTGCTAGTCTTGTTGCTGAGTCTGAGTCTGTCTGTCCTCCGTCCGTCGGGGGTGAGTGTGCCCTTGGCACGGACGTCCTTGAGGACAGGCAGGAGGAGTTCCAGTGTTTGGCTGCTGCTTCACCTCATCTCGTGTCCGTACTGCTTACCCCTGAGGGAGACCCGGATGCACTTGACATCCCGACTCCGCGCTCTTACGCGGAGGCGATAGAGGGTCCCTACTCCTCTCAGTGGCAGGCAGCTATGGACGCAGAGATGGCTTCCTGGAAGTCCACAGGCACCTACGTTGACGAGGTTCCCCCGCTTGGGGCGAACATCGTCAGTGGCATGTGGATTTTCAGGGTGAAGCGGCCGCCGGGTTCTCCGCCTGTCTTCAAGGCGCGTTACGTGGCTCGTGGCTTCAGTCAGCGGCAGGGAGTTGACTACTTTCAGACCTTCTCTCCCACCCCGAAGATGACCACTCTTCGGGTACTGCTGCACATAGCTGCTCACCGCGACTACGAGCTGCACTCTCTTGACTTCAGCACTGCTTTCTTGCAGGGCAGCCTGCACGAGGAGATCTGGCTGCGTCGCCCACCTGGCTTCACTGGGTCTTTTCCTCCTGGCACCCAGTGGAGCCTCCGGCGGCCAGTCTACGGTCTCCGCCAGGCACCGCGTGAGTGGCACGACACACTGAGGACTACACTTGCGGCTCTTGGGTTTGCTCCCTCTACTGCCAACCCGTCGCTGTTTCTGCGCACCGACACTTCTTTGCAGCCGTTCTACATCCTCGTGTACGTCGACGACTTGGTCTTTGCCACAGCTGACACTGCTGGACTCGCCCACGTGAAGTCCGAGCTGCAGAAGAGACACACGTGCACAGACCTGGGTGAACTGCGCAGCTACCTTGGCTTGCAGATCACCCGGGACAGAGCACGCCGCACCATTACCCTGACTCAGTCACACATGGTGCAGCAGGTCCTTCAGCGCTTCGGCTTCACGTACTCCTTGCCTCAGGCCACTCCTCTGCCTACTCGCCACTCGCTCTCAGCTCTGCCTTCGGATGAGTCCGTAGAGTCGAGTGGCCCGTACCCAGAGCTCGTTGGCTGCCTCATGTACCTGATGACCTGCACACGACTTGACCTTGCATACTCTCTTAGCATTCTTGCACGCTATGTTGCTCCTGGGAGACACAGACCAGAGCACATGGATGCAGCTTAGAGGGTGTTGTGCTACCTGTGCAGTACGTCAGGCATGGGGCTCGTGCTTGGAGGACGGGCTCGAGTTGTCCTCACTGGTCACGCAGCCGCTTCTTGGGTTGACGACTTGGCTGCGCAGCGGTCGTCACAGGGTTACACCTTTAGCCTTGGTTCCGGCTCTGTTTCGTGGCGGGCTACTCGCTCGTCTTCTGTTCTTGGCTCCAGTTGCGAGGCTGAGATCTACGCCGGGGCCATGGCTGCACAGGAGCTTCGCTGGCTCACCTACCTGCTGACTGACCTCGGAGAGCCGCCTTGTTCTCCTCCAGTGCTCTACGTAGACAACAAGGCCATGCTGGCCTTGTGTCGAGAGCAGAGACTGGAGCACAGAACGAAGCACATTGCTCTTCGCTACTTCCTTGCTCGTGAGCTACAGCAGCGTGGTCAGCTGCGACTTGCGTACGTGGCCTTTGAGGCCAACACTGCTGATATCTTCACCAAGGCACTTGCGCCTTGTGATCATCAGCGCTTCTGTACTCAGCTGGGTCTTGTGCCTACCTTGCCTCACTTGCTCACCTCTTGACCTTGTTTGTACTGTTGCATATATATATACTCCTGCTCTTGCTTGTTTAGCCTTATATATATATGTAATCCTGCATGTGAACTGGCCTTGTGGCCTTGAACTTGTGCTCGGAATGTGTGGTGACTTTGTGATCCACCCTGAGCTTGCTTTGCTTTGCTTGACTGGTCTTGTGACCCCTTGTTCTCCCCCACTTTGCCTATGGGGGTGTGTCAGAGTTATTTGACATAGTTACTGTAGGCTATAGTGGGGTAGCACATATGGGGTACAGTTTCCTAGGGTTTGCCTTTTGTACCCAACTTTCACTTAGTCATTTCATTCCTGTTTTCTTGATTCACAGTACTTTCTACCGCTAGAGTACGGGGTGGCTGTACCTGGGGGAGCAGAGGCAATCATCCACAGCGCCCGAGCATACACAGACGCACTCCCAGACTGCCTCGTCTTGCAAACCGACATCTCTAACGCTTTCAACAGCATATCGAGACAAGCGATAATCACAGCATTACAAGAACCGGCCCTATCACCCCTGCTGCCCCTAGTGAAACTGACCTACGGCCATCCGTCTTCACTGCTCCTAGACGCTAGCTTCAGTAGCACGCCACTGAAAAGTGAACGAGGGGTACGATAGGGGGACCCCTTAGGTCCCCTATTGTTCGCGGCTGGAATTCACCCAGCACTACAAGCAACAGCTACCGCACATCCAGGCGTACTGTGCCTGGCGTACACCGATGACGTCAGCTTTTTGGGCAAACCTCAAGAGACGGTCGCCGCTTTTTCCCACTTCACGGACCAACTCTCTCAAGTAGGTTTGCGGCACAATCCAGGAAAATCCGCCGCATGGAGCAGCCGTCCGTTAGACGAAACAGTGAAGCTGCCGCCCGGGGTACCAACCAGTAACGATGGAGTCAGGCTCCTCGGCAGCTTCCTAGGAACACTAGACGGCGCAGCCTCCTTCCTCTCTGCACAGTTACAGGCCATGTCCAAGCCGCTGCCCCTGATAGAACGGATGGACCCACAGCTAGCATCCCTTCTGCTCACCCGCTGTATCTCACGCCGAGTAGCCTATCTCACACGCACAACTCCACTGCACCTTCTGGACGGCAGTACATGGTCACAGTGGGGTAGAGACCTACTGTCCACCCTCCTAACGGCGTGCGGCATACGATTCCCAGCAGACAGCACTGAGCAAACTCGGGTCTGGGAGCAGTCATCGCTTCCACCGTCATTAGGGGGCATAGGACTCACGGACCCCACGGTCGAGGGTACATTTGGCTTCGTAGCAAGCTTCACACAGGCATCACTCCTCCTTAGCACCCTACCGCTAGAGTCGGAAGAAGCCCTGACGGCGGTCAGGGACCACATGCTGCTGCCGCGAGACGTATCTACCGACCTGCATCGTTGGCTGTCCGAATGTGAAGCGTCGCTCCCACAGGAAGCCAGAGACATCCTAGACAAAGAGCGACTAGAGCCAAAGGGTTTGAAGCTGCAGCACGAGCTCGGGGTGAGGGTGCAGGGCAGCAGATATGCATCGCAAGTGCAGGCAACACGGCTCATGAGGCTAAACCCACTGTCAGGCCATACACAACGGTTTTTCTCACTGACAGGCTACGGTACAGGGGACTGGCTGACAGCAGTACCAATAGAATCAACCCGACGCGTAGGGGCAGAGCACTTCGCCAACGCTGTCCGCTTCAGGCTCGGGCTTCCCTTCCCCACACCGAAAAACTGTGACTGTTCTAAACACATCGAGATCAAAGACCCACGGCTTCCTAACCACCTATTCCGCTGCGGCACAGGAAAGCACAGAACCAACACCCACAACGAACTGCGGGACGCGTGCATCACAATGGCACAAGACGCTGGCTTTATAGTCTACAGGGAATCAGTAGCATATTGCCCCATAGAAGAACAGACCGCGGACTTCACCATGCGCTGCAGGAGCACAGGGGCGGTCTATGCCTGCGACGTGACTATCACAGACCCCATTAGCACTAGGGACCCCAAGGCTTCCAAAGGGAGGGGATGGGCGGCAAGGGAGGCAGCAGACAAGAAAATCAGTCACTACGCTAACCGGCCTGACACGGTCGGTTTCTTTCCCTTGGCGGTCGAGACATATGGCTGCCCCTGTGCCGAGGTCCCACAGTTTCTGAAGTTGTTAGCGGATACAGCTGCTCGGTGCCACTTCAACGCCCAACCAACCTCATATCACGCAGCTAGATTCCTCCACCTCTTCAGGCAGAGATGGTCCGTGGCTCTCCAAAGAGCACAGTCCGTAGGGTACCTCATAAAGTCTTGTCAGGCGGCTGTGGCCGAGAATCCCCCCGTGGGGGGGGTGCAGTCCGAGCTCCACCTTGGGGACTGCTGTACTGTGCTAGAACCTCTCATGGATCTGGAAACAGGCACTACGTGTAGTTAAATGGTTGTTTGTTTGCTATTCCTAGTCCTAGAAAGCATACATTGCATGTTTTGTACCTTTCCTATAATCAATACAAGGACCATTAGAGAAAGAGAGAGGCACCTAGTGACTTAGCCTCTCAAGCCTCCAAAGCCTCCATAGCTCTAGTATAAAGGCTGTTGTGGCCTCGTTCCCATTTCATTATTCGGTTTTTGCTTCAGTTTTCTCCCAAACCGAGCAGGAGAGAGAGTGAGAGAGAGAGAGAGAGAGAGAGAGAGAGAGAGAGAGAGAGAGAGAGAGAGAGGGTTAGCCTCTGCCCTCTGCCCCTAGCCTCTGCCCTCGGTTTCCTAGGTACTTAAGTGGCTGTTGTAGCTTCCTCTGCTCATTAATCATTTGTGGGCCGGAAATTTTTCGCTCGCGCGAGAGAGCGAGAGAGAGAGAGAGAGAGGGGACCCTAGCCTCTGCTCTCTTCCCTCTGCCCTCTTCCCACTGCCTCCCTAGCCTATATAAGAGGCCCTTTGGGGTCTCTCTTCCTCATTATTTGTGTGGTGGCTGCAATTTTTCGCTCGTTCGAGAGAGTGAGAGAGAGAGAGAGAGAGAGAGAGAGAGAGAGAGAGAGAGAGAGAGAGAGAGGACCCTTGCCTCTGCTCTCTTCCCTCTGCCCTCTTCCCACTGCCTCCCTAGCCTATATAAGAGGCCCTTTGGGGTCTCTCTTCCTCATTATTTGTGTGGTGGCTGCAATTTTTTGCTCGTTCGAGAGAGTGAGAGAGAGAGAGAGAGAGAGAGAGGACCCTAGCCTCTGCTCTCTTCCCTCTGCCCTCTTCCCACTGCCTCCCTAGCCTATATAAGAGGCCCTTTGGGGTCTCTCTTCCTCATTATTTGTATGGTGGCTGCAATTTTTTGCACAGCTATTTATATAAGAGCTGACCCCCTATGCGGCCACACCCAGCGGCTATTGTCCCTCACTGGCTACGGTGCGGGGGACTGGCTGATAGCCATCCCCTACATGCCCTCCCTCTGCCTCGATCCTGACCACTTCCCATTCGCCCTCCAGTTCCGCCTAGGACTGCCTCTCCCCGTCCCTGACAACTGCACAAAGAGAGTCGCCATAGCAGACAAGCGCCTCCCCAACCACCTCCTCCGCTGCGGCACAGGACACGGACGGACCAACACACACAACGAGCTGAGGGATGAGTGTGTGCGTATGGCTCAGGACGCGGGGTTCATAGTGCACAAGGAAAGCACGGCGTTTAGCCCGGTTGACAACAAGAAGGCCGACCTGGCCATTCGGGACAGAAGCAGTGGGGCGGTGTGGCTGGGCGACATAACCATCACCGACCCTATCAGCAAACGGGACGAGACTGCCAGGAAGGGACGGGGATGGGCAGGGAGGGAGGCAGCAGATAAGAAAATCGGGCTATACCACGGCAGGGCTGAATTTGCAGGCTTTTACCCGCTGGCAGTCGAGACCTATGGCTGCCCGTGTGATGAGGTGCAGGCTTTCCTGAAGCACCTGGCGGACAGAGCAGCACGCTTACACTTCAACGCGGACCCCTCAAGCTTCCAGGCCGCAAAGCTGCTGCACCAGTTCCGCCAGCGGTGGTCTGTCGCCTTGCAAAGGGCACAGGCAGTGAGCTTCCTTATCAAGATGAACCTGGCAGCCCAGAAGGAGAACCCAGCCTTAGGAGGCCCCGAGGGGAGTGCTTTGCTACCCTCGAACCGGGCAATGGTAGCGAGCAGAAGACTTGGGGGGGAGGGGGGGAAAGGGGTAGGGAGGATAATAGTTAGACATACCTGTTTGTTGCTTGCTTGCTTGCCTTTGCTGTTTTCTCTTTTCTATATCAATACAAAGGACCGTTCGAGAGAGGGTTAGCCTCTGCCCTCTGCCCCTAGCCTCTGCCCTCGGTTTCCTAGGTTCTTAAGTGGCTGTTCTAGCTTCCTCTGCTCATTATTCATTTGTGGGCCGGAATTTTTTCGCTCGCGCCGGCCGCCTTGAGGGAACGGCAAGAAACAGCACATAAATGTTGTCTATAACCAAAGGCATTACATGCATGGCAAACCCGACCGCGGCCTAGTCGCGCGACGCACTAATGGGGCAAACGGAGCCCGCGTCTACATGCGGTGAGCTCCAAGGGCGTGAAGAACGCCCGTCAGGGAGCGCCACAGCTCCCGGACCACAAGCGTGCTTGCGCCGATCGCCGCGGCTCCAGATCCAGCGCGCAAATGCCGCCTCAAGCCCCGGACAGCCTCGTCAAGCTGTCCCGCAGCGGCAGCGCCACCCTCCGCGGGCGCAGCCAGCACGGGCGCCAGGAGCACTGCGAGCTGGTCTGCCGCGTCCAGGCAAGTGTCACGCTGGCGGCCACGGAAGGACTCAGGAGGGATTACGAGGTGAGATGAATGTGCAACCACCTGAATCAGCAGCAGCGCGTGAAGACTCTCAGCGAGGCGATGGAGCTGACCTAGCATCGCCTCTGGAACACAAGTCTGCGGAGGCTGAAGCGCCTCCGCCAGGAACAGGAGCGGCTGATCTTCATCAGCGGGATGCGAATACTGCCCCGCAAAAGCGCCGCCACCAGCGGCCACAAATTCCACCCCCGCAACAGGCGGAACCGGCGGCAAGCGAAGACGCGCTCCAGGGGCGAGCGCCGACGGAGCGGGAGCAGGAGCCGTTGGGATATGAACCTGAGGAGGGGGTGCAGCGACAGGCGGTGGACTCAAGGGGAGCACAGGCTGGCGTGGAGCCTCTTGGGCCGGCGAGGCGCGCATCGAACTGCTCTGGCTCTGCGACGCCCTCTCCTCACGTACCGCCCTCGACACTTCCCGCTGAAGATCTGCCATCGTCACCGGCGGGCGGTACCCCCCACCACCACCGCGCCCGCGGGGACCCCTCCAGTCCCCCTGACCACCGGGGTGAGCAGGCCAGTGAGACGGCTGCTGGAAACGCCGTGGAGAATCACGACGGCGACGAGACGACTTGCGCTCCTGGTGGGGCGCGGGGGAATGGGGGCGGGACGGGCGGCGGTCAGGTGACGGGGGGCGTGACGGCTGACCTGCCGGGGCCATCGAGGCCACAGCAGGCGCGGATTGACCCGCCGCTGAGGGCGCAACCGACGGAACCGGGCCGCCAGTGGTGGCGGACACCGCCAGCGGCGACTGCGCAACGGCGGGGATCGCCGCAAGGGGGACAACAGCGGCAGGTAGCGCAGCAGGGACGACGGGGGCAGACTGCGCAGCGACGGGAGCAGACGGTGCAGGTGGCGCAGGATCGAGACCAGCGGCAGGAGCAGACGGTTCGACAGCAGCCGCAGGAGGTGCAGGAGGAGCAGCCTGACCGGACAGAACAGCAACAGGGGCAGATGGGCCAGACTCGGGGGCGGCAAGGGGATCCGCGGGTAAGAGGGGAAGAGTCGTTTCAGAGACTGTTGTCGCGGGCTTCGGAGCTGGCGGTAGAGGGGGCGTCGTCGCCGTGGTCACCTTTTCGGGGCCCGAATGGGGCTTGGCGACCACAGCCGACCAGGCGGCAGCGCGCTCTGCCGACGGCTCGGCAGAACCAGCAATCACCATCGCTAGAACAAGGAGGCCGCGGGGCTAGGAGGCAGGCTGTTAGTGGGACAGGTGGAGGTCCGGAGAATGGGTACCAGGCAGAGGCACGAAGGGCTTTAACCGCCCTGGAAGAAGCTAATGAGGAGGATGAATTAAGAGACCCTAGTTATAGGGAAGAAGCTCTACCCGAGAGTGAAGAAGGAGAGTCGGAGGAGGAAGACGAGGCGAGGGAGGGGGAGGGCTCTAGAACTGATCAGCGTCGAGAACAGCTAGGAGCCCAGTCAGAGAGCGGTCTAGCTCCCGCACCACCGCCATGCTTGCACCGATCACATCGGCTGCAGTCCCTGCGCGTGAAAAGCGCCGCAGGCCTCGTACAGCTGTCCCCAACTACCCAACGCCCGCAACTCCTCCCCTCGCGGGCGCAGCCAACACGGGCGCCAGGAGCTCCGCGAGCCGATCCGCGGCGTCAAGACACTCGTCCCGGGAACCGCCATCCAGGGTGTCCCCACGGGAGAGACCCGCGTGATCGTACATCTGGATCAGATGCACAGCCCGCAAACCCTCAGAGAGGCGCCACAACTGCCCAAGGGTCGCCTCCGGAACCTCTGCCGCGCGGGGAGGACCCACAAACGTCTGGAACGGCTGCGCGGCACCAGCAGCATGAGGAGCAGAATCACCAGGCAGAAGGGACGGATAAGGAGCAGGGGGGACAGGAGGATGATGAGGAGCCGCCGCCGGTGCAGTCATAGGAGGTGCAACAGGAGGAGGAGCGGCAGATGCACGAGGGAACTGCTGGTTCGCCTGCAGGGCCCTCTCCTCGCGCATCGCAGCCGTTACAACCCGCTGCAAGTCCGCCATCGTCACGGGCCCATCGAACGCCTCGCCACGTCCACGACCGTGACCTCCCCTTCAGCCCCCTCGCCCACCCCATCGCGCGTGCCAGTTCTCGCCCGATGAGCGGCGCTGAGGAGACTCCTGTCGACGCCGCGAGGACTCCCGCTCATCACGCGGGAAGGGCGAATGGGGTCGTGATGGGCGGCGATCGGGTGACTGCGGACGACACAGCTGCACAGGCGGAACCAGCGGAGGCGCTGCAGGCGCCGACTGAACAGCCTCGGCAGACACCACCGCAGGGGCCGGGCCGCCAGTGGTGGCGGACACCGCTGCCAGCACCAAGTCGCCGCCAAGAGCGGCAGGGGCGACCGTCGGCCCCGCAGTTGGCGACGACACAGTTCTCGGGGCAGGCGGCAATGGCGGCTTCGCCGCGACGTTTGCCGATGCAGTCACCGGCGGTGACTTTTCGCGCACCACTGACGCAACGACAGCGTGCTTTGGCAACAGCTCGAGCCCACCAGCAATCACCATCGCGAGGAGGAAGGCGTCGGGGCGCGGGACGACGAGGAGGAAGCGGTACAGGAGGGGGACCTGAGAATGCGTTTCAGGCAGCAGGTCGACTGGCTTTAATAATGCTAGCTGCTAACATGGAGGCTACTGATCCCGAGGAAGCAGCGGACCCTACTTATAGGGAGGAACCTCAACCACTATCCAGCAGCGGCGAGAGTGAAGGACACGGGGAGGAAGGACAAACGAGGAGAGAGAATCGAGTTAGGGGGCGAGATGCAGCTGCGCAGCTGAGGAACGGAGGGGAGTCACGGGCTGGCAATCGGACAGCCACAAATCCAACCACATCAACCACCCCATCATCGAGCCGCATCCGCGCACATCGGACCGCGAGCGCACAAACCAACACGGCGCCGCAGATGCCACCCCCGCGCTATTTTTCGCCAGAAGAGCTGGCGAGGCACGCAAACAGGTTTGCAGAAGTGGCAAACTGGGACATAACGGAGCTCTGCGATAGTCGCCAACCCCCTCTATTACGACGATTACCGCCCAATTTGTGCCACTTCTTCTCGCTGGCATTACTGACACCGCTACTACTCCTCTCGCGAAACCCCGACTCCATCGCAGGCTGGCGGTTACTGTTTTTTCTCCCACGCCTAACACTGCGCCAGGCCTCAACACGGCATCCAGATTGGTCGCAGGTCAAGGCGCGGCTGCGTGCATTCCAACGAGGAGAATGGGAGCAGCTGTACTCTGACGCAGTTGAAGCGGTCAACACACCACCCCTGCCGCGTCACCAGCCAGATGACGCGGGCGTCATCAGCCGAGCCGAAGGGTTGGCAAAGCGGGGAAGCCTACGTCGGGCTGTCTTGGCTCTGGAGTCAACACCAGTCTGCAAACCGAGTCCCCAAATTCTGGACGAGCTCCGCCGCAAGCACCCACTAGCCGACGCCGAACCACTGGACTGGCCACCCAGCACCAAACCAGCAGGACTGGAAATTGCCCACGTAGATTTTGTGAAGTTACTGAGCCGATGCGAGAACGGGGTGGGAGCCGGCCCGAGCGGGACGACCTTTGAACACATTCGCGACGCGGCGGTCACAAACGCATTCGTCTGCACCCACCTCCACGCCTTGGTTAACACTATCCTGAAAGGGAAACTGCCGCAGCCTGTAGCTGAACTGCTCACGCCATCACGTCTGATAGCCCTGGCCAAGCCAGAAGGTAGTGCCCGCCTGATAGCGATAGGCGAATGCCTGACACGTCTGGCAGCAAAGGCCGCGCTGACAGTCCTGGGTGAGGCGGCCCGAACCTATTTCCTCCCCCTCCAATTTGGCGTGGCAGTACCAGGGGGAGCCGAGGCAATCATCCACAGTGCACGGGCCTACGCCGACACAAAACCAAACTGCCTTATCCTACGAACAGACATTTCGAACGCGTTCAATAGCATCTCGCGTCAAGCTATAATTACGGCATTACAGGACCCAGCCCTCTCGCCACTGCTGCCGTTAGTCTGTCAGACCTACGGCCAGTCGTCACTGCTCTACTTAGACACCGGTTTCAACAGCCCGCCGCTGACCAGCGAACGCGGGGTCCGGCAAGGGGACCCCTTAGGACCACTCCTCTTTGCAGCCGGGATACATCCCGCATTACGAGCAACTGCGTCAGCACATCCAGATGTACTCTGCTTAGCTTACGCGGACGACGTTAGCTTCCTAGGTGACCCACGCGAGACGGTCGCGGCGTTCTCACACTTCATAGGCCAGCTAGCACGAGTAGGGCTACGGCATAACCCTGGGAAGTGCGCCGCGTGGAGTCGTCAACCGTTACACCATACGGTACAGCTGCCGCCAAGAGTGCCGTTTTGCAACGAAGGCGTTAGACTCCTCGGCAGTTTCTTAGGTACAGAGGCCGGCGCTGTCGCTTTACTATCAGACCAGCTATGGGCCATGTCCAAGCCATTGCCGCTAATAGAACACACGGATCCGCAGATTGCGTCGCTACTGCTCACGCGCTGCATTTCACGACGAGTAGCTTACCTCACACGAACGACGCCGCTTCACCACCTGGCTCGCGACACCTGGTCCTAGTGGGGCAGGGATCTGCTATCCACACTTCTAACTGCATGCGGCATACGCGTTCCAACAGATAGCGTAGAGCAGACCCGGGTCTGGGAGCAGTCATCACTCCCACCGTCGCTTGGCGGAATAGGACTTACAGACCCGACGGTGGAGGGGACTTTCGGCTTCCTCGCCAGTTTCACCCAGGCCTCGATGCTACTGAGTACACTAGAGTTAGGGCCCAGCGACGCCCTGACTACGGTTCGAAATCACATGATGCTGCCACGGGACACAGACACTGCCCTGCACTCGTGGCTGACTGAATGCGAGGCGACACTACCGCAGGGTTCCATGACAAGGGAGCTGGCAACGCTCGGCCTCCGTTGCAACATCGCAAAATCATCAGCATGGGGACAAACACTCGCGGACGACGACGGCACGGCACCTCCTATCGGCCTGCAGCAGATCGCAGACGGGATTCGGGTTCTAGGCAGCCCAGTCGGCTCGCCTGCCTTTTGCACCGCCCAAGCACAGTCGAGGCTAGATGAGGCGTTGGCCCCATTACCTCTGGTGGCGCAGCTCCACCCGCAGAGCGCAATGCTCATCCTCACGAGGAGCATATCCTGCCGAATCTCCTACCTACTGCGGACAACACCGGCGGAAGTATTGGATAGAGAGGGGTGGAGGGGCTAGAGTGCAGCACTAGCAGCGGCGAAGCTTCGGGTACCCCCAAACGAGCTGGAGAGGAGTCTGTTGTGGCGCCAGGGAACTCTACCGGTCAGGTTGGGGGGATTGGGGATTATTGACCCCGTCTCAGAGGCACCTGCCGCCTACATTGCCTCGGTCACGGCGGCGCAGCAACTACTACGGCAGATGAACCTACCTGAGGCCTACCTCTTGAGCAGGGCGGTCGAGCTGCTGAACCACGAGTGGACCCCTGACCCTCCCGGTATCAACCCCCTGACACCACTGGAAGCTGGGCTGCCCATGGCTGCACGGGCGGCACTACACATCTACAGGGAGCAGCCGGCAAGGCAGGGGAACCTTCACCTGACCCTGTCTCGCCACATCAACGAGACAAGGGCGGCGGAGCTGCTGGCTGACACGATAGAGGACCGCCCAGGGAAGGACCGGGGGCACGCAGTGTGGCTCATCAGTTTGCAAGGGGTGGGAGCGGGGGACTGGCTCCATGCCATCCCAACGAGATCTGACCTTACATTTGCCCCTGGTCAGTACTCGTTGGCATTTGGCTTCCGCCTCGGCATGGCCCTTCCAGTCACAGTTGCCTGCCCGTGCAAGCGTGCCAACACAGCAATCACCGATACGAGCCTAGCAAACCACCTCTTGCGGTGTGGTTACGGGGGAGATGTCATCTGCACACACAATCCGGATGGCAAAGGAGGCCGACTTCACTGTTTTCCACGAAACCACTGCCTTCTCCCCACCGGTGATCAGGAAGAGAGGCGATCTTGCTATCCGTGACAAGGAGTCGAATGAGACATGGGTCACCGACGTGACGGTGACTGATCCAGTACTGCAGTGCCGCGACAAACGCGCCCGGAAGCGTCCTGGATGGGCGGCAAGGGAAGCCTGGGAGAGGAAACACAGGATCTATGAGGGGCGGCCTGATTACGTCGGTTTCTTTGGGTTGGCAGTGGAGACGTACGGTGCCTTAGATATGGATACACAGCAGTTTATCCGCCTGCTAGCAACCTCGGCGGCAAAAAGGAGGGTTTGCCAAGGGAGGCTCACCACCACCACTGCACGGCTCCCCGCTCACTACAGGCAGCGCTTCAGTGTCATGCTCCAGCGCTCACAGGCGACGTCATTCCTGAACAAGTCTAACATAGGCGACGTGGCAGCCTTCTCACAGACGGCTAGGGACCCTTGGGAACCTAGCCTAGGGGACCTCTGGCAGGTCCTTGAGGATGAGATGGACGGGGTGATGGGTCAGTAAGCAGGATAGCTGCGGGCTAGGTGTCTAGCTGAGTGTTAGGCACAACAGGCATTGCCGGTCTTGCCCTGTCTTGTTTGCGTTGCCTTGCCTTCCTTGCCTTGCCTTGCTTGCCTTGCTCGGCTTGGGGTTGCCTTGTCTATCTGCAATGCCTGTTGTGCCTTGCCTTGCCTTGCCTTTCCGCCTCTGCCGGTGAGAGAGAGAGAGGAACGGAAAGAGAGAGAGAGAGAGAGAGAGAGAGAGAGAGAGAGAGAGAGAGAGAGAGAGAGAGAGAGAGAGAGAGAGAGAGGAACGGAGAGAGAAAGAGGAACGGCCTACGGGACGGAAGGAGAGGACAAACACACACAACGCCTTAGTGTATACAGCGCTACGCATGGCCAGCGAAGCCGACTACCTCACCTTGCATGAGACCACGGTCTACTCGCAACCCGTCAACCCCAAGCGAGCGGACCTGGCCATCAAGGACAGGGAGTCGGCCGAGACAAACGTGACCGACGTCACGGTGACCGACCCAGTCCTGCAGTGCTGAGACACTAGGGCAGTAAAACCGCCAGGCTGGGCGGCAGAGGACGCAGCGAGGGGAAAGAGGGGAATGTATGAGGGCCGGCCGGATTTTGTGGGGGTGTTTGGCCTAGCAGTGGAAACTTGCGGGGCCGTGGCACGCGACACACAACGGTTCCTCCGACTCTTGGGTAGACAGGCGGCCAAAAAGAAGTTTAGGCAGGGGAGGCTCACCACGGTCGCCTCCAAACTCACACCCCACTACCGCCAGCGCTGGTCGGTAACGCTGCAGAGGAGCCAGGCAAACACCTTCCTGGCAAAGTCTAACCGGGCCACAAAGAGCGCCTACCCCCAGGCAGCGGCCGACCCATAGGAGCCCCGCCTGGGGGACCTGTGCCAAGTCATCGAGGATGACTTGGACTGGGGGCCGCCCCTAGACATGTGAGGGGCGGGACTCAGGGACCCCAGCCAAGGGGCACGGTGATGGGCAGGCAGCACTCTTGTTAGACCGGGGAGCATACCATAGGACTGCTGGTGGGCCACTCCTTAGCATGTGGCTCCCCTATGCCTTATGATATTTACCCTGTATACTATCAATGAAGGACCGCTTGAGAGGAATGGAGAGAGAGAGAGAGAGAGAGAGAGAGAGAGAGAGAGAGAGAGAGAGAGAGAGAGAGAGAGAGAGAGAGAGAGAGAGAGAAGCCCGATTTGCCGGCTGTCAAGCGCCGTCTTCGCTAATTCAACAAAGGCGAATGGCAGCAGCTCTACGACTCGGCAGTTACCGCAATAACTGGACCACACCCGCCCCGTCATACGCCAGATGCCCTCGGCAAACGTGCCATGGCAGAAGGCCTCGCGCGAAAAGGAAGCCTTCGCAGGGCGATCCTCGCCCTCGAGTCTACGCCGGTCGCCGACCCATCTGCAACCATTCTCGCCGCTCTCAAAGCAAAGCACCCCCCTGCGCCACCTGGAATCATCGATTGAAGCATCCCCGATACTGTTCAAGCGGCATCAATCGAAAAAGGGGACTTCATAAAAATGTTGTGCCGCTGCGAGAACGGGGTGGGAGGGGGACCGTCTGGTATGACATTTGAACACCTGCGTGATGCATCACTTGTTAAAACTGAGAGTGTGGTAGCCATGGCTAGGAAGAGAGAAGGTAGCGAGAGAAAAATTGTATTAGGAAAGAAGTGTCGAGATACAAGTCTAGAAAGGAATTGGAAACCCTAATTGAACTTAGGGTGTGTTCAGTTTGTACTATAGCTACGAAATGAACCTGAAGTGAACCTGGAAGCATAACTCGCTCTAAGCATGGTGGAATGATAAGAGAACACCAAAATAAAGGCCAGAGCGAGCTCTAGCCTACTCCAACACACCCCCAGGCTAGGTGAAGCTCTGGAACAAAACACCTAGCGAACGGGAACACCCCCAGAAGTGGCAAGACGCGTGAGCCCAAGCTCGCGCACGTAGAAACGGTGTGGCGCACGCAGAAGGGCCTTGGTGAAAATGTCAGCAAGGTTGGCAGTAGCGGCCACCTTGCGAAGGCGTAAGAAGCCAGACTGCACCAGCTCGCGCACGAAGAAGTAGCGGACCTCTATGTGTTTGCTGCGGGCGTGATAGACAGGATTTTCAGTGAGATGAATCATGCTCGCACTGTCACAGGAGAGCGTCACAGAGGGCTGAGAGTGACCGCGCTCAGCAAGGAGAAAGGAGAGCCAGCAAGCCTCCTGAGCTGCCAATGTGCCTGCGTACAACTCAGCTTCGCATGTAGAAAGGCAGACAGAGGATGAGCGAGTGGAGCGCCAGCTGATGAGACCACTGCCAAGAGTAAAACCATAACCCTGAGAGGAGCGGCGATCAGGGCGAGAATCAGCATAGGAGGAATCACTGGAACCGCAAAGAACAGGGGGAGAAGAGCCACCAAGAGTGAGAGCAAGATCAGAGGTAGCGCGGAGATAGCGGAGAACGCGCTTGGCAGCCGCCCAGTGCATGTCTGTGTGGCGACCAAGGCCAACAAAGCGAGAGAGGACACTGAGGGGGTAAGCAAGATCGGGGCGCGTGCACATCATAGCATACATGAGTGACCCAACGAGCTCAGGATAGGGTCGCAGTTCTGAGGAGGGAGCGGGAACGGCAGGGGCAGTAAGCTGATGGTTAGCGGGAAGACGAGTGGAAACTGGCTTAGCCTGTGACATTTCAAAGCGTTCAAGGATGGAGTGGATGTAGAAAGATTGAGAGAGAGAGATGGTGCGCGCAGTACGATCGCGACGAATCTCCTTGCCAAGGTAGTGGCGAAGCTCGCCAAGATCCTTGCACAGGAGACGCGCCTGGAGGGCTAGCTTGACAGCGGCAAGGTCGGCAGAATCTTCAGCGAGGAGCACCAAGTCATCGACGTAGGCAAGAATGTAAACCC
Organism: Closterium sp. Naga37s-1; assembly: GCA_947471745.1. Taxonomy (NCBI): domain Eukaryota; kingdom Viridiplantae; phylum Streptophyta; class Zygnematophyceae; order Desmidiales; family Closteriaceae; genus Closterium; species Closterium sp. Naga37s-1. The sequence goes on along the minus strand of CANJKZ010000093.1, from coordinate 4,280,182 downwards.
TGTGGGGGGAAGTGCGAATGAAGAGACTGGGGTCGGAAGAGGAGGTGGAGAAGCCAAGAGAGTGAAGAGTGGAGCAAAGCTTAGCATGCCACTCGCGTGGGGCCTGCTTAAGACCATACACTGGGCGCTTCAGCTCCCAGACAGTGCCTGGAGGGAAGGGGCGAGGAAAGCCAGCGGGGCGCTCAAGGAAAATGCGTTCATGAAGCTCGCCTTGGAGAAAGGCATTGGAGACATCCATAGAGTGAATCTCCCAATTCCAGCGGGCGCCTAGATCAAGAAGGAGGCGAAGAGTGGGGAGACGGGCAGTGGGGGAGTAAGTGGCAAAGTAGTCAATGCCTTCACGTTGGGTGAAGCCTTTGGCGCAGTAACGGGCTTTGAAGACAGGGAGCTCCCCAGGCAGCTGTTTGACACGAAAGACCCATTTGCCCTTCACAATGGTGGCGCCAGGGGGGGGGACAGAGTCAACGTAAGAGTGAGTCCTAGTGAATGCCTCACACTCGGCAATAATGGCAGCCATCCACTCAGTTGCATGAAAGCCAGACACTGCCTCGGAATAGGTCTGAGGGGTGGGAATAGCGGCAGTGTCAACGGAGAGAAGAGTCGGAGAATTGGAGAAGTCGCCAATGGTGACACAGAGGAGGGGTGAAACAGGATGAACAGAGAAAAGCTCCTCAAAGCGATCTTCGAGAAGATCAACGTTCTGAGAGGGAGAGAGACGAGTAAAGAGAGCAGAGTGTTGAAAATTGGACATTGCACGGGTCATGGAGCGGGTGAGACGGGGAGAGGGTGGGGGGGCAGGTGCAGAAGGGAGGGTAGCAGAAAGAGGTGATGAGGGAGGGGCCATGGGAGCAGAAGATGAAGAGGCAGGAGGAGAGATGCCAGAGATGACAGCGGAGGGGGGGGTGGAGGAGGCAGGCAGGGGAGGTGGAGCAGGGGCAAGAGGAAGGGGAGGAGGAGAGGGAGCAGCAGAGGGCAGCGGATCAAAGTCAGACCAATGGAGAGAGGGAGCAGGTGGGGTGGGAGGGGGAGTGAGGAATGGAGATTGAGTCTCATCAAAGATGACATCCCGGCTGCGAATGAGCTGCTGAGAGGAGGGAGCATAGAAAAGGTAGCCAGGACAGTCAGAGTTGATACCAATAAACGCACAAAGCTGCGTCTTGGGAGCGAGCTTCCCACCCTGACGCGCCCGATCAGCGGGATTGATGAGGACATGAGCGACACAGCCCCACACCCGAAGAGGGCGGGCAGAAGGCTGGCGGCCAGTCCAGAGCTGAAAGGGTGTAATGGAAGAGCGAAGGGGATGAGGGCGAAGGTTAGAAAGAAGAGTGGCGTGAACAAGAGCGTAGATCCAAAGAGAGTGGGGAGCAGAAGCATGCGTAAGGAGACAGCGGGTGATCTCCGTGAGAGTGCGAATACGACGCTCGGCAACACCATTTTGTTCAGGAGAATGCGGAAGGGTGGAGGTTTGGCGAATGCCATGAGAGGAGAAGTAAGAAGAAAGAGAGTGGTTAAAGAACTCGCCACCACCATCAGAGTGGAGGCGCGCGACAGGGCGGCCAAAGCGAAGACGCGCCTGCTCAGCCCAGCGAATGATGAGGGAGGGGGCGTCAGATTTGGCACGGAGGGGATAGACAGTGGCAAAGCGAGAATGGTCATCGACGAGAAGAAGAAAATAGCGATGACCCTGACGGGAGGCAATGGGAGAGGGACCCCAGAGGTCCATATGCACAAGATCAAGGGGTTTGGGGGAGGCAGAAGGGGAAGAAGGATGGGGAGATTGGGAGAGCTTAGCTTGAACACAAGGGGTGCATGGAGGAGCGGGAGAGGGGGGAAGGGGCGGGAGAGAGGAAGGGAGATCATGAAGCAGCTTCGAGTTGACCATGCTGCGAAAGAGAGGGAAGTTGGGGTGGCCAAGGCGATGATGGAGAAGAAGGGTAGGTTGGGTGAGAGAGCGACAGTCGCAAGAGGAGACGGGAGGGACAGAAGAAGAGGAAGTATGGTGGACAGATGAGGGGAGGGGAACACGAAGGGTGTAGAGGCGAGTAGTAGGAGAAAGGGTGAAACGAGCGAGGTGCCGGTCGTGGTAATGAAGATCACAATAGAGTGCACCTGCGGGGAAGAGCACTCGTACACCGAGGCGTTGAAGGGCAGGAAGGGATAGGAGGTTATGACGGCAAGAGGGAACATAAAGGCCAGTAACAGCGCCAGAGGGAGAGGCAGGACAGGGAAGAGAGGAAGTGCCTGTGCAGATCATGGTCATGGTCTCCCCAGCCCCATCAATAGAGAGGGGACGAGGAAAATTGCGAAGAACACCAGCATCACGAAAGACAGAGTCAGTAGCAGCACTGTCAAGGACAAAATCCAAGGTGCGAGGAAGTGAGAGAGCGGCAGCCGTAGGGCTGGGAGAGTGAGAAGCAGTGCTTTGAACGGGTGGAGAAAATGGAACGAGAAAGCGAGGGTCCATAAGAGGAGAAGCACCAAGGATGCTATCCTGAGATGGCATGGTCACACTGAAAACAGAGGCCAGAGAGCCAAAACCAGAGGTTACAGCGGCAGAAGAGCGGCGACGCTGATGGGATAGCGGAATCCAAGAAGAGGGGTGGAGAAGAGGGGAGGTACAACGGCAAGTAGGAAGGGCGGAAGGGGAGGAAGGGGCAGCGAAGGGGGCGGAGAGTAGGGAAGGCAATGGTAGGAGAGGAGGTACGGCGGGAGAAGGGTGAGGATGGAAGCGCAGAGGAAGAGAGGTAAGAGCGAGAAGAGGCCCCATATGGGGGAGGGGATAGCAGTAAAGCAGTGTTGGAGAGAGAAAAGAGGAGGAGGAATAGGGGCGATGTAGTCAGCTGCTGAGCCGTTGAGGGGAGAAATAAGAGGAGGAGGGATAACGACGAAGTAGTCTGCTGCTGCGCCGCTGAGGGGAGACATAAGAGGAGGAGGGAAAATGGCGGGGTAGGCTGCTGCTGCGCCGCTGAGGGGAGAAATACGAGGAGGAGGGATAGGGGCGAAGGAGTCTGCTGCTGCACCGCTGAGGGGAGAAATACGAGGAGGAGGGATAGCGACGAAGTAGTCTGCTGCTGCGCCGCTGAGGGGAGACATAAGAGGAGGAGGGAAAACGGCGGGGTAGTCTGCTGCTGCGCCGCTGAGGGGAGAAATACGGGGAGGAGGGATAGGGGCGAAGGAGTCTGCTGCTGCGCCGCTGAGGGGAGAAATACGAGGAGGAGGGATAGCGACGAAGTAGTCTGCTGCTGCGCCGCTAAGGGGAGAAATACGAGGAGGAGGGATAGCGGCGAAGTAGTCTGCTGCTGCGCCGCTGAGGGGAGAAATACGAGGAGGAGGGATAGCGGCGAAGTAGTCTGCTGCTGCGCCGCTGAGGGGAGAAATACGAGGAGGAGGAAAGGTGTGGAAGGCGACGAAACACGGACAGCTACCAGCTGCAGCAGATAGGGAGAGAAGAGAGGCGGAGGAAGAGGTGAGAGGGTGGGGGAAATAGAGGGAGAGAGAAGAGGAGGAGGAGGGTGAAGGAGCGGAGTGTGGGGAGGAAGTAGGGTCACGATCACCAAGTGGCAATCAGTAACACGCAGCCAGGTGGCAGATGCGGAGGGGAAGGAGGTGGAGGAAGGGAGGAAAGGCACGGAAGGGAGGAAGGAATGAGGAGAGGAGGAGGAGGGTGAAGAGGCGGATGGGGTGAGGGGAGAAGGAGGAGGTGGTGCAGAAACGGCAGAAGAAGGCGCACCACGGGGGGGAGGGGAAGGCGCCTGCAGGGAGGTGTGGCAGGCCGCCCACGAGAGGGTAAGGAAGGGTGGCTGGGAGGAGGGAAGGGTGGCCAAGGAATGGAGGGCGGTGGGCAAGACGCGCGCGCGCATCGACGGCGGGGAGGCCGCGCGTCGACGGCGGGACGGCCGCGCACGTCGACGACAGGCAGGGCGCGCGACGCGGCGGTGAGTAGGGCGCGCGACGAGGTGGGGGGGGGGGGGGGAGGGCGGCGCGACGACGAGACAGGGCGCGCGACTAGGGGACGGGGCGCGTGACTAGGCAGGGAGACCTCGGGTGATGGATGGAAGGTTCCGTGATTGAAAAAATAAGAAGAACTTTAAGGGTCGAAATACTAGGGAAGATAATTTTCGACTAGGTAAAAAGTGGCGCGCCGGATGCCTAAGGCCTAAACCGTACTAAGAGATATAGATTGGGACAAAACGCCAAGGATTTGGCTCTAGATACCATGTTAAAACTGAGAGTGTGGTAGCCATGGCTAGGAAGAGAGAAGGTAGCGATAGAAAAAATTGTATTAGGAAAGAAGTGTCGAGATACAAGTCTAGAAAGGAATTGGAAACCCTAATTGAACTTAGGGTGTGTTCAGTTTGTACTATAGCTACGAAATGAACCTAAATTGAACCTGGAAGCATAACTCGCTCTAAGCATGGTGGAATGATAAGAGAACACCAAAATAAAGGCCAGAGCGAGCTCTAGCCTACTCCAACATCACTCACTAACGCGGGGGTTACCACACACCTCCACGCCCTCGTCAACACTTAGGAGGCAAACTGCCTGATGAGATCTGCGCGCTACTAACAGCTAGCCGGCTCATAGCACTCGCCAAGCCAGATGGTGGCACGCGACCGATAGCAGTGGGAGAATGTATCCTCCGTTTAGCCGCTAAGTCCGCCCTCTCAGCCCTCTCCCACGAGTGTCGCACGCATTTCCTCCCGTTACAGTACTGCGTATCCGTCCAAGGCGGCAGCGAGGCAATTATACACGCCGCCAGAGCATTCACCAGCGCAAACCCTGACGCGCTTATTCTGCAGGCGGACCTGGCAAACGCCTTTAACTCCATTAGCCGCGCATCCGTTGTCAGCGCGCTTCGCGACACCAAACTCCAGAGCTTGATCCCCTTGGTCAAGGCATCCTACAGTACGCCAGCCCATCTGTTCCTCGACGCGTGGTTCGTTTGCGAGGCATTGACGAGCGAGACAGGCGTACGACAAGGAGATCCACTCGGCCCACTGCTATTCGCGGCTGGAATATACCCCATACTCACCAGGACAGCGGCGGCCTACCCGTCTGTATTGTGCCTAGCTTTCGCGGACGACATCATTTTCTTGGGTCTGGCTCCCGAATGTTCGGACGCCTTCCGCCACTTCACGGCAGGACTACGCGACGTGGGACTGACCCACAACCCAGGGAAGTGCGCCGCATGGAGCGCTGCAGTTACAGACCCCCAGCATCTGCCCGAGGGCGTCTCGCTGCGCCCGGAGGGATTGAGACTGCTGGGGAGCTTCATCGGCTCGACAGATGGTGCAGCGGCCTTCCTGCGGTCCCAGCTGGAGACAATGTCATCCTCGCAACCCCACCTAGCAGCAATGGATCCTCAGGTGGCGGCGCTGCTATTAACGCGATGCATCTCCAGGCGCATCTCCTACTTGGCACGCACCACCCCGCTATACCTGCTACCCGAGGCGGAATGGTCAAGCTGGGGACGGGCGCTGCTGTACACACTTCTCGACGCTTGCGGGGTACGCCACCCGAGGGGTGACGCAGAGGACAGTCGAATGTGGGACCAAGCCTCCCTCCCACCGAGCCGAGGCGGCCTGGGCCTCGCTAACTCTGCTGTGGAAGGCCGATACAACTTCCTGGCGAGTTTCGTGCAAGCCCACACGCTACTCGGCGGACTGGGGGGCAAGCAGGGACCACCCTAGCAGCGGCACTGGACAGCACTGATTCGGCCGACAACAGCACCAACGAGCTACAGAGGTGGATCTAGGACTGCAGTGACAGCCTCACACATGAGGGGAGGGAACTGATAGCGGCGGAGCGGGTGAAACCTAAGGGCCAACTACAGCACCGCCTCGCTCTCTTAGTCCAAGGGGGCCGGAGTGCCGCCCAGATCACCGCATCCAGGCAGATGGAGCTGAACCCCCGGCTGGGCCACACGCAACGCCTCATGTCCCTCACAGGCTACGGGGCGGGGGACTGGCTCATGGCAATCCCCTACATGCCAGCCCTACGTTTATACCCCTGCCACTTCACGTTCGCGCTACAGTTCCGCCTCGGCCTGTCGCTTTCTGTGCATGAGTGCTGTGACTGCAGCGAACGAGTCTCCATTCTGGATAAGAGACTGCCAAATCACCTGCTCCGATGCGGTACTGGGCATGGCCGGACCAACACCCACAACGAGCTCCGTGATGAGTGCATCCGCATGGCACATGATGCAGGATATGCTGTGCACAAGGAGTGCACCGCCTTTAGCCCGGTGGACAACAAGAAGGCCGACCTGGCCTTTAGGGATGGGAGCTCAGGGGCGGTGTGGCTAGCAGACATCACAATAACAGATCCCATCTGTAAGCGGGATGAGACTGCAAGGAAAGGGAGGGGTTGGGCAGCGCAGGAGGCAGCAGACAAGAAGATAGGCCTCTACCATGGCAGGGCGGAGTTTGCTGGGTTTGTCCCCTTGGCGGTAGAAACCTACGGCTGCCCCTGCGACGAGGTGCCCACCTTCCTAAAGCTGCTGGCGGACAAAGCTGCACGGAGAATCTTCAACGCGGACCCATCTACCTATCAGGCCGCGAAGATGCTCCATCAGTTCCGCCAGCGCTGGTCGGTCGCACTCCAGAGGGCCCAGGCAGTGAGCTTTCTCACCAAGCTGAACCTGGCGGCACGAGCAGAGAACCCCCCACTGGGGGGACCAGAGGGGGAGATGAACCCGGGGGATTGTTTCTCAACACTAGAGGCACCTTAGATAGAGAAGGGGGGGGGGGGGGGGGGGGGGGAGGGTAGAGGTGTGTGTTCGCTAGGTTTTGTGCTCTATAGGTTTTGCTTGCTTGTCCCTGTTTGCTTGTCTCCGTGCTAGATGTGCCCTTCCCTAGAATCTGCATGTCTGTACCAGCCCCACCTATCAATACAAAGGACCGTTAGAGAGAGAGAGAGAGAGAGAGAGAGAGAGAGAGAGAGAGAGAGAGAGAGAGAGAGAGAGAGAGAGAGAGAGAGAGAGAGAGAGAGAGATGGCTTGGGGTTAGTCCTTAGCCGTTTTTCAGCCTCTTAGTCCTAGTCCTTAGTCCTTAGCCGTTTTCCTGCCTAGTTCCCTAGTATAAAGTCCTTAGATGCACCCTTTTGAGCTCATTCTTCATTGGTGAGTTCAGTTCACCCTCCAAAATCGGCGGCTCGTTGGAGAGAGAGCGAGAGAGAGAGAGAGATGGCTTGGGGTTAGTCCTTAGCCGTTTTTCAGCCTCTTAGTCCTAGTCCTTAGTCCTTAGCCGTTTTCCTGCCTAGTTCCCTAGTATAAAGTCCTTAGATGCACCCTTTTGAGCTCATTCTTCATTGGTGAGTTCAGTTCACCCTCCAAAATCGGCGGCTGGCGCCGGCCGCCTTCGGCCGCGCGTGAGGGGTGGCAAGGTCATAGGGAACAAGGACTATAGCAAGGGGAAGTACAACATGCAGTACTAAATAGCACACACCACCAACAACACCCCCTGGTGCGGAGTAACCACCATGGGGAAGCCCAAGGCCGTGCCTGCCGCCAAGGGGGCCAGCAAGGGGAAAACCGCGGCTACTCGGCGAGTATCCAGCAAAGCCTCCCGTCCATCCAGCGCAGGACGGATGCGGCTGCTGATACAAGGCCGAGAGGGGCCCCACGGGCTGACTCAGCAAGCCGCAACATCGCCCCGGGGCCGGGCCCAAGCGCTGCACCAGGGGTGCCCGGCACAAGGCCGATCAGGGGGAGGTAATGCAACATCTCAGTTGCCGCTGCCACTGCCGCCGACTGCTCCGATGGTTCCATCCCCCCAACCTCGACACTCTGGCGCGCCAAACACACATGGAGCTGGTCCAGGACATACGACAGCAGAGTCAGGCACGTCCCCACGTGCATTACGCGCTGCTCGACGTGGAGAGGCGTCGCAGCAACACGAGCAGCAGCAGCACGAGGGGCGGGCGGGACGGGAGGGAACAGTAGCACTTGGGGAGTTGGCGGCTGATGCAGCTGAGGCTGGGGCAGCGGAAACTGGTTTGTCGGCGGCTGCTGTTGCTGCTGAGCCCGGGGCAGCGGCGCTGCTGGAGGAGACCGACGTGGCCGCTGCGGCTGAGGTGACGGGGACGGCGCGGGAGGGGGCACAAACGGCTGGGACGGCGGGGGGAGCGTCTGCTGCCGAGACTGCTGCCGCCTCTGACGGCGGCTTAATTTCGCCCGCTGAGGTACGCCCGACTGCGCCGCCGCTACATGTGGGCGGGGGTCGGGCCGCGGAGGAGAGTCAGGTGGTACCGGAGCCGGCTGCATCCCCGTCACCGCTCGGGACGGCTGAGGTTGCTGCGGTCGTGGCGGAGGCAGCGAGGCGACAGCAATTACCCCCGAACGAAGAGACGGCGCTGCCTGCCGCTGAGTCCGCCGGAACACCTGTTGCTGCCGTGGCCGCAAACAGGCAGGGGCACGGCCGGGCGGGGAGCGGTAAACCGGGTCCCGGGACTGGCGCCGCTGCTTGCGCCGCTCGCGGGAAGAAGCTCCGCGCCCAGCCAGCACCGAGGCGGCCCGGAGCAGGGCTGGGACCTGGCGTCCCAGGACCCCTCCTGGGCTGGTTGCTGCAAGGGCAGTCGCCACAAGTGCCAGCGCATCCGTCGCCATCTCACGTCGGAGCGTCTGTGGCGAATTCCGCCGCGCAGACAACGACGCAGGCTGCGCCAACGCAGGCGCCGGGAATTCAGGTCGGCAGTAACAATGGGGAGCCGGCGGTGACAGGTACAACAGCAGCAGCAGCAGGCACGAACGTAGCGGCGGCGGCTGTAGGGACCAGGCGGTCGGCACGGTTGGGAGCGATAACCTGGGGACCACCACGGGATGGCCGTACGCCGTGGATGCCGGCGGGCCGCGGTGGCAACGGAGTGGCGGAAACGGCGGGCGCGGCTGGGCGGGGACAACGAGGGGTTTTGCGCGGGGGGATGAGAGGCGGACGGGGAGGGCGCAACCAACCACCCAGATCGGAAATCCCCGCGAGGACTGGTCCCTGGCGGGAGCGTCACGCCAGGCCCGAAAGAGTGATCCTGCAGACAAATGAGGGACAAGAAGCTTCTGACAACCCCGGGGCCGACCCAGAGTTTATGGCGGGGGAGGAGGAGACCTCTGAAGAAATCTCGTTGGAAGACGAGGAGGCACCCAGGAGGAGGAACAACCCTGAACCTCAAACCGGGGCGGCGGGGGGGGGGTATTCCTAGCAACCCAGCGGTAGGAGGAGCACCTGCCACGGAGGAGACTGACGTGCCTTCGCCGGCCGACCTGGCCGGCGACGACGCCATCTGGCACATGGCGAGGGAGTGGAATGTAGACGTGCTTCAGCGAGGGGACCAGCCATTCCTCGTCCGCCGGCTGCCACCACACCTCCTGGACAGATACTGTCTGTGCATGCTGGCAGCACTCATTCGCCTGGATAAAAATCCCAGCTGCCCAGGTGGTTGGATGGTGCTGCTGTTCCTTCCAAGGCTCACCCTCAGGCCTGCGCCCGAACCTGTCTTGGGGAGTCGCTGGGCAGCGATTAAAGCTAGGCTGCACAAATTCCAACGAGGCGAATGGTCCGAGCTCTTCGAGGAAGCAGGAGTCATCCCCGACACAGGAGCCCCGGTACGGCACCAGCCTGACGAGGAAGGGGTTTGTGCACGAGCGGAGGGGTTAGTGAAAAAAGGAAACATTTCGAAAGCGGTAGCGGCTCTGCGAACGTCCCCCCTAGCAGAAGCAACCCCGGCTACACTTGAAGCTCTGCAAGCGAAACACCCTGCAGCGGGTAGCCAGATACCAGCGTGGGTTACCGGAATCACAGAGTCAGAACTGGCGGTTTCGCTGGACTCGCTTCGCGAAATCCTGGCGAAGTGCCCGAATGGTGTTGGGGCGGGACCCTCTGGTACTTGTTTTGAACACCTCCGAGACCCCGCCCTAGCTAACGAAGAGCTGCTGCTGTTTTTCGCCAAGATGGTAAATCGGCTGCTCAGCACTTTCCAGGCCTCCCACGTAAGGAAATTGCTACTGCCTTCCCGTCTGATCGCTCTAGAGAAGCCGAATGGGGGAGTGCGGCCTATAGCAATAGGCGAAACCCTGCTACGCATAGTGGCGAAGGCGGCGCTGCATACCCTTGGGCCCAAGATTAGGGATTTTTTCTTACCAGTTCAGTTTGGCGTGGCAGTTCCAGGAGGTGCGGAGTGCATCATCCATACCGTCCGCTCTCTACTCCGTGAGGACAAGACCCGCATTGCCCTCCAGCTAGACATCGAAAACGCTTTTAACAGTGTCGAGCGACGGGCTTTCCTAGGCTCGCTGCAGTGGTCCAACCTGAGCTCGCTACTTCCCCTTGTCCGAAACCTGTACGACGGTCCATCGCCATTGCTCGTAGATGCTCGACTGGGAGTAGACCAAATCCAGAGCTCACGTGGCGTCAGACAGGGAGATCCCTTGGGCCCTCTCTTGTTTGCGGCAGCGATCCAGCCAGCCCTCATGAGCGTCTCGGCGACAACACCGGAAGTGGCAGTGGTAGCCTACGCGGACGACATCACCATTATCGGCCAGCGGGAAGTAGCGTGCCGTGCCTTCACCAAGATAGCGGATGACTTGGCAGAATATGGACTACGCTGCAACATTTCAAAGTCATCGGCGTGGGGAGCGGCGCACGACGGAGAGAACGAGGAGCTACCACTAGGCTTAGTTGCAGACCCGGGCGGGATACGGGTCCTTGGCAGTCCTATCGGCAGCAACGACTTCTGCACCACCCAAGTCCAGGCGGCACTGGAGGAAGCTGCCTCGCCCCTTCCCCTTGTCTCTCAGCTCAACCCGCAACATGCCATGCTTATAGTCTCCCGCAGCATCTCTCGCCGCATCTCATACATGCTGAGGACTACGCCGGCGACGACCCTGGGCGCAGAGGAGTGGAGGGACTGGAGTGAGGCATTGGTTGGCTCGGCGCTCACAGCTGCAAAGCTTCGCATCCCCAACTCGGAGTTGGAGCAGAGCCTACTGTGGCGACAGGCTACCCTCCCGATTCGGCTGGGTGGTTTAGGAATCATTGACCCTGTCTCGGAGGCCCCGGCTACCTACATTGCTTCTGTCACGGCAGCGCACACCCTTCTCCAGCACCTGAATCTTCCCCCGGACTGCCTGCTACACAGAGCAACGGCCCTGCTCTCCCACGATTGGAGCCCACCACTGCCGGACAGCAGCACACTGTCGAGCTTAGAGGAGGGGCTGCCAGCTCAGGCACAGGTGGCGCTGGGAGCCTACAGGACGGGGAACAAGGGCACAAGCAGCCTGCAGCTGTGCCTCTCCAAAATCATCAACCAGCAGCGCGCGGTCGAGCTCCTGGGGGACACGGTGGTGGACAGGCCTAGCACCAACAGGGGTCACGCGCTGAGACTGATAAGCCTGAGAGGGACTGGCGCGGGCGACTGGCTACACGCGGTACCAACGAGAGCTGACCTCTCTATTTCCCTTGGTCAGTTCTCGTTGGCCCTGGGCCTACGCTTGGGCATGGAGTTGCCAGTAGCTGAGGTGTGCCCGTGCAAACGTGACAACTCAGCGATTGGGGACAAGAGTCTGCCGAACCACCTGCTGCGCTGCCAGGACGGGGGCGATGCAGTCAGAACCCACAACGCCCTAGTCTACGCGGCGCTGCGGATGGCTAATGAAGCGGGCTACAAAACGTTTCATGAGACCTCAGCATTCTCACCGCCAGTCCTCAGGAAACGAGCAGACCTAGCGATACGGGACCAGGAGTCAGGGGAAACATGGGTGACGGATGTCACCGTGACGGACCCAGTATTACAGAACAGAGACAGCAGGGCCCGCAGGCCGCCTAGGTGGGCCGCGGAGGAAGCCTCACAGAGGAAGCATCGGCTCTATGAAGGGCGCCCCACCTATGCCGGATTCTTTGGGCTGGCTGTCGAGACCTACGGGGCCATGGCGGCGGACACAGTCCAGTTCCTTCGCATGCTTGCTACCCACGCAGCGAGGACGAAGTTCAGACAGGGGCGCCTCACAACAACTGCCGCTAGGCTCAATGCACACTACTGACAGAGGTGGTCGGTGATGCTGCAGCGCAGCCAAGCCATCTCACTCCTCTCCAAGACCAACCGAGCAGCTGAAGCGGCATTCCCACAGGCTGCGGGAGACCCCTGGGCCCCACGGCTAGGGGACCTCTGGCAGATGGCTGAGGATGATTATGAGGAGCGGGAGGCTCCTGCCCGAGCGGCTTAGAGGGGCAGGAGGGAAAAAGAGAGGGAGGCGGAAGGAAGATGAGAGGAAGTTGCAGGGAGGAGGATAGGGGGCAGGGGGACTATGGTATGGTAGGAGGGAGCCACAGGACGGGAGGAGAGGGAGGTATTCGGGGTCGGGTGTTGCTGCTGGCCAGCATGTTTCAGTGCTAGGGGACTAGGGTGTACACACACGGCATGGCTGCTCGGCTTGCACTGCTTGCTTTGCTTTGCTCTGCTCGCTTGTTTGCATATTGGCTTGCATGTTTTGTTGGTTTGTTAGCTCTTGGTACCTGGTTGCCTACATGCTTAGACAGACTAGCTACAACCACCTCCTGCCATGTCTGTACCTCATGACCACTATCAATACATGACTACTTGAGAGAGAGAGAGAGAGAGAGAGAGAGAGAGAGAGAGAGAGAGAGAGAGAGAGAGAGAGAGAGAGAGAGAGAGAGAGAGAGGCATTTAGGGACTTAGCCGTTTCTAGCCTCTCCTAGCCTCTCCAGCCCTCTCCAGCCTAGTATAAAGGCCCTAGGATCTAGTCCTAGAGCCTCATTATTTAGTTTCTGGTTCGTTTGCTCTCCTAACCGAGCGGCAGAGAGAGGAGAGAGAGAGAGAGAGAGAGAGAGAGAGAGAGAGAGAGAGAGAGAGAGAGAGAGAGAGAGAGAGAGAGATGCATTTAGGGACTTAGCCGTTTCTAGCCTCTCCTAGCCTCTCCAGCCCTCTCCAGCCTAGTATAAAGGCCCTAGGATCTAGTCCTAGAGCCTCATTATTTAGTTTCTGGTTCGTTTGCTCTCCTAACCGAGCGGCAGAGAGAGGAGAGAGAGAGAGAGAGAGAGAGAGAGAGAGAGAGAGAGAGAGAGAGAGAGAGAGAGAGAGGCATTTAGGGACTTAGCCGTTTCTAGCCTCTCCTAGCCTCTCCAGCCCTCTCCAGCCTAGTATAAAGGCCCTAGGATCTAGTCCTAGAGCCTCATTATTTAGTTTCTGGTTCGTTTGCTCTCCTAACCGAGCGGCAGAGAGAGGAGAGAGAGAGAGAGAGAGAGAGAGAGAGAGAGAGAGAGAGAGAGAGAGAGAGAGAGAGAGAGAGAGAGAGAGAGAGAGAGAGAGGCATTTAGGGACTTAGCCGTTTCTAGCCTCTCCTAGCCTCTCCAGCCCTCTCCAGCCTAGTATAAAGGCCCTAGGATCTAGTCCTAGAGCCTCATTATTTAGTTTCTGGTTCGTTTGCTCTCCTAACCGAGCGGCTCGCAAAGGCGGCCGGCGCTCGACAGCGCGGCCTTCGGCCACACGTGAGGGGTGGCAAGTACAACCATAGCACCACTACTACAACTAGCAACGGCATACACACATGGCAGAAAGAACAACCTACTAGCAAGGCCATGGAGCAAGCACAAGCGGAGGCTACATCTGATCCGCGTCATACACAGCAAGCAGCCCCGACATCGTGCGATGCAGCTCAGGCACCAGCACCGTGCCTGCGGCGATCGCCCCGGATCCAGTCCCTGCATGCAACAGGCGGCGCAGCCCACGCATGGCCGAACCCAGCGGCCCGACCCCCGCAAGCCCACCCCGCGCGGGCGCAGCCAACACGGGCGCCAGCAGCTCGGCGAGACGATCAGCCACCGCGAGACAATCGTCCCGAGGGCCGCCCACCAGTGAGTCGCCCTGGGAAAGGGCGGCGTGACCATACACCTGCACCAGATGTACGACCCGCAGAGCCTCCGAGAGGCGCCAGATCTGACCAAGGGTCACCTCCGGAACCGCAACCGTGCGCTGAGGCCACAGCAGCGCCTGGAACGGGTGCGCCGCACCTACGGACGGGGGAGGGGGATCCACAGGCAGCAGGGACGGATATTGCACAGTCACGGGCCCACCTGCCGCGGTCAAAAACTCAACCCCCGCCACAGGGGGTACCCATGGCATCTGGCGGGGATTCCCCGGGACGGGGGTTGAGGCGGCGGGAACAGGAGGAGGAGGAACAACCGGAGGGGGACGAGGAGCAGCCAGGGCAGAGGGCGCAGTTGGAGGAGGCGCTACTGGGGTCTGAGCAACACGCGGGGAGTTGCTCTGGCTCGCCTGCCCGTTCCGCTCCTCGCGCACAGCAGCAGATACCGCGCGCTGCAGGTCAGCCATTGTTACCGACTGGTCATACCCCCAGCCGCCACCCCGCTGACGCGGCCCCCACCAGCCGCCTCGGCCGCCGCGTTGCGCTGCCCAGTTCGCCTGGGAACCACGGCGACGAGGGGAATTGTGGCGGCGCCAGGACGTCTCGCGCTCGTCCTGCCGCGCGGGGGATTGAGGCCGCTGCTGACGACGGCCAGGAGACGGCGGAAGCTGTGCAGACAGCACAGGGGGATTTGCCACCGGCGGAGCAATGGGAACAGCCACGGGCGGCGCGGACAGACCCGCCGCAGGCGGAGCAGCCACAGGCGGTGCAAGGGGAACAGCTTCAGGCGGCGCGAGAGGAGCAGCCACAGGCGGTGCGAGAGGTGCAGCCACAGGAGGCGCGGGAGGCGCAGCCACCGGCGGTGCAGGAGCAGATCCCGCCAGCACAGGCAGAGGAGGCACCAGCGCCGGAGACGGTGCAGACGGGGGAGCCAGAGCGGCGGGAAGCGCCGGCTGGCCCAGGACGTCAGTGGTGGCGGACCCCACCGACTGGGCCGGCACGCCGCCATCAACAATCGCCCACTCGGCGGCCGCAGACGGAGCAGCGGGGTCGACAGCTCGAAGAGCGCCAAGCGGAGCAGACGCAGCAGTTGGCGCAGCGAGAGGGACAGGCGGCGCGACGGGAAGAGGCGCCGACAGCACAGGAGCCTGGCGACCACCGTCGCCAGGCCGAGACGCCGGCGCCTCGGGAAACGACGGTGCGGGGCGAGGAAGGTTTCCAGCGTATTCACAGGCTTCGGAGCAGGAAGTGTTGGGGGGCCCGTCGCCATGGTCCCCGTTCCGGAGGCAGGCGGTGGCATTCCGTACACAACCGACACAGCGCGAGCGCTCATTGGCGAATAATCGGTCGGCCCAGCAATCACCATCGAGGGGCCGTGGAGGACGAGGCAGAGGGAGAGTGGCAGCTAGCGGTGATGGAGGTGGACCGGAGAATGGCTTCCAGGCGGCAGGGAGACAGGCTTTAAGAGCTCTAGAACGGGCTAATGAGGAGGAGGATCGAGGGGACCCTTCTTATAGGGAGGAGCCGCTGCCACTAAGTGAGAGTGACGAGGAAGAAACTGATGAAGCTGAGAGCCTAAGGCCTGGGAGGCAAGCTGCCGAGCATGAGACGGGTGTGGAAGGAGGAGTGCCACCGGCTAATCGGACGGCTACGATTCCAACCCCTGGTCAGGACGGAGCACCAAGGCACCCTCAGAGGAATCAAGCCGCGCGCAATGGCAGTGCAACAACAAATCGAACACATTGCCCCCGCTACTACTCGCCAGGGGAATTGGCGAAGCTAACAGACCTGTTCGCAGTCATCGCTGATTGGGACGTGGCGGCCCTTTGCGACAGTCGTCAGCCATCCCTATCACGCCGATTACCGCCCAATTTATGTCAGCTGTTTTCACTGGCGTTACTCACCTCGCTCCTTCACCTCGCGCGAAATCCGGACTCGGTGGCAGGGTGGCGACTTCTTCTATTTCTGCCGCGGCTCACACTTCGCAAAACGTCGCCAAGAAGACCGAAGTGGCCCGAAGTCAAAGCTCGTCTCAGAGCTTTCCAGCTTGACGAATGGGAGCAGCTGTATTCTGACGCAATCAAAGCCATCAACACCCCACCGCCTCCACGTCACCAGCCCGACGAGGCGGGAGTACTCAGCAGGACGGAGGGCCTGGCAAAACGTGGAAGTCTACGCCGAGCCGTGCTGGCCCTCGAGTCAACCCCGGTCTGCACGCCGGGTCCAGCAATCATGGATGAACTCTGCGCGAAACACCCACCAACCGACAACGAGCAGCTGAGCTGGCCAACAACACATGGCCCGAACCTGCAGATCAGCCAAGCTGACTTCGCCAAACTTTTGGGTCGATGCGAAAATGGTGTTGGGGCTGGACCGTCCGGAACCGCATTCGAACACCTGCGCGACGCATCCGCAACCAACGCATCGGTCTGCACCCACCTGCATGCCCTAGTTAACACCCTCCTGGCAGGCAAATTACCCGAGCCAGTGGGGGACCTGCTGACAGCCTCGCGCCTAATCGCGCTGTCCAAACCAGGGGGGGGGGGGTTCGGCCAATTGCAATTGGCGAATGCCTGACGCGCCTCGCAGCCAAGGCAGCACTGACAGCAATTGGGGAGGCTGCACGTGACCACTTCCTGCCACTACAGTACGGGGTGGCAGTACCAGGTGGAGCCGAGGCCAACATTCATGTCGCACGTTCCTTCGTCGACTCAAGAGACAGCTGCGTGGTGTTACAGACCGACATTTCAAATGCCTTTAACAGCATTTCGCGCCAGACAATCATCGACGGGTTACGCGACAACAGCCTTTCGTCACTCCTCCCACTGGTCCGGGTTACGTATGGTAACCCGTCGAAGCTGTACCTCGACTCGAACTTCGCTAGCGACCCTCTCAACAGCGAACGCGGCGTGAGGCAGGGGGACCCACTCGGCCCTCTACTGTTCGCAGCTGGGATACACCCAGCCCTTCGCGAAACTGCCGCAGCACACCCCCAGGTACTCTGCTTGGCATATGTGGACGACGTCGCATTTTGGGGGGACGACAAGGACACTGTAGCAGCCTTCACTCTCTTCACTAGCAAGCTAGCGCAACTGGGGCTGAAACACAACCCACAGAAATGTGTTGCCTGGAGCACAAACGGCGACGAGTCAACCCAGCTGCCACCAGGGGTCCCGTTTTCGAAGGACGGGATACGCCTACTCTGCAGCTTCCTGGGGCCGGCAGCTGGCGCCGCCAAATTCCTAGCGGGGCAACTAGATGAAATGGCGAAGCCGCTGCCGCTCTTAGAACGGGCCGAACCCCAAGTAGCCTCCCTGATCCTGACCCGCTGCATTTCTAGACGAGTAGCCTACCTCACTAGAACCACGCCGCTAAACCTCCTTCCACGAGACACTTGGGCACAGTAAGGAAGAGACCTTCTAGCCGCGCTCTTGACATCATGCGGGATTAGAGTTCCTACCTGTAGCACGGAGCAGACGAGAGTGTGGGCGCAGGCATCACTTCCATCATCCCTAGGCGGGCTGGGAATCACGGACCCACTTGTAGAAGGCGTCTACGGCTTCGTAGCCAGCTTCACACAGGCAGCTCTGTTCTTTTCCTCACTCACGCTAGCACCAGACACCGCACTGACACGAGCACACAGCCACATGATTCTGCCCCGTGACAACACCACCCCGCTCCATTCCTGGCTCACGGAGTGCGAGACATCCATGCCCACAGACGCACGCGAAATACTTGATCAGGAGCGGCTCTCTCGGTCAGAAATCAAGCTGCAGCACACGTTAGCCCTCAAAGTCCAGGGTACTAGGTACGCGGTGCAAGTCCAGGATACGAGGCGAATGAAGCTGAACCCGCTCTACGGTCACACACAGAGGATGTACTGGCTTACAGGCTACGGGACAGGGGACTGGCTGACGGCGGTACCAGTGGCAACGTCAAGGCGCATAGGCCCAGTACATTTCAGCAATGCCGTTCGTTTCCGGCTGGGTCTCCCCTTCTCCACTCCGAAGCAGTGCGATTGCACAGACCACACCACTATCACAGACCCGCGCCTCCCCAACCACCTCTTCCGCTGCGGCACGAGCAAACACCGTACGAATACCCACAACGAACTCCGCGACGCATGCATCAGCATGGCACAAGACGCGGGATTCATTGTTCACAGGGAAACCAACGTCTACTGCCCCATCGAGGAGCAAACAGCAGATTTTACCATGACGGACAGAAGTAGTGGGGCGGTTTGGGTGTGTGATGTGACGGTCACGGACCCTATTAGCACTAGGGACCCAGAGGCGCTGAAAGGCAGGGGATGGGCAGCCCGGGAGCAGGCAGACAAGAAGATAAAGCACTACGCAAACCGGCCAGAGACAGTGGGCTTCTTCCCACTCGCAGTAGAGACCTACGGCTGCCCTTGCGCCGAGGTTCCTGTGTTCCTGAAACTCCTTGCAGACACGGCGGCTCGGCGATACTTCAACGCCGACTCAAAATCATTTCATGCCGCGAAGTTCCTGCACCAGTTCAGGCAGAGGTGGTCGGTTGCACTGCAGAGGGCCCAATCCGTGGGCCTCATGATCAAACTAGGGGAGGCATGGTGGTGGTGGGCGGTTGTGGGAAGGGTAAAGAGGTGACATGGTGGATGGGCGCAGGCGAGGGGAATGAGGTTCCAAGTGACAGTGTAACTCTGCATTGCTAGGTATGTGGCGGCGATCAGATGTGTCTTTGTAAAAATGGGGGTAAACAAGAAGGAAATCCAAAGGGCAAATGAAGGGCTGACATAGATGGACAACGATTGAGAAGGATAAGAACAAGGCAGTGAGCTCACAGTATGTGAAGGTTTTCCACAAATCAAAGCTGGGTAGCCAGCCAGAGAATGCGTTGCCTTGCAGCTCACTATGTGGCGAAATGGGTTACATGGGATGGGGATGGGGGAATGACCAGTAGTGTGTATGAAAGGGAATGTTTACGATGGCACATACATAATCAGCATTGATGTTGTTCAAGATACAGCTTGAGCACACGCCCTTGCCTCCCTCCTTCCTTCCATACCAGGACCAAGCAACTTCAAGGCATGCTTAAAGAGTAGCGAGATCGGTGGAAACGAGGGCAGAAGCTGGTTGTGAGCCATGGAACTGGAGAGGTTGAATGGGCGATGGTGAAAGGGAGTGAGATTGCATTCCCCATTCGGATACCATTCAAAGTTTGTCCACGCGGTGAGCAATTTTGAAAAGTGACATTTCAATGTTGGTTCACATGGTCCGAAGTCTGGACACTCTGGTTTTAGTCGGCCGCCGAACGTGCGACCAAAGTGCTCACCACCTAACGAACTGTGCGACCGTGCAACAAATCAGCAATTTGGATACACATAATCTGTTTTGTCCCTATCGTGTTTTATTGCGGGCCCGTTTCCTCAAATTGTCTGCCCAATAAAGGTAAACAAATCAAATATCGTATATATACCAAACAAGGAGCCCAAAATTGGCTACTCGCATTTTTTTTCAATGCCCGACATTCATTTCTGGCCGTTAGCAGTTGACGCTACAATTGTATATTGCGTCATTCTCTGATTGGTCGCGAGCCCAAGCAAAACGCACGACATTGGTCGCATGCCAGACCCTGCCAAATATCCAAGGTGGGGCTCTGCCCCACACGGACAACATCATCACGCCAATACACCTTCAGGTGGGCGAATTTCGAATGGTGTCTGAACCGGGAATGCAATCTGAGATGATGCTAACGTGCATGCATTGAATGTCCCAAAAGGGAAGTGCTACGGTGAGGAGTGAGCATTTAGTGACCCACGGGCCATGGCATGTTGGAGGGCACACGTGTACTACATGCCACCATGAAATTCCACCTCCATTTTGTTGTTACATGCACCATCCCATGGCCAGGTGCATGCACACCATCTCGCTTCCAGGCTAGAATGGGTAATGTGGCATGGCACAGCACAGCATGGCACGACACAGCATGGCAAGGCCCGGCACAGCATGATACGGCCGAGATAATGCGTGGCCTTCCAATTGATTGCAAACTGATGCTCTGGATGTGGCAGTCATACTACCTAACCATTGGATTGTTTTTTGGGTGAGTATTCCACAGAAGTGTTGGGTGCAAAATACCATTTTTGCACTGCAACCAGCCGACTGCATGACGTTATGCATTTTTTGTGTGTTCCGTGTGCATTTGTTTTCGCATTTCGTTTCATGTGTTGTTGCTGTGGGATCATGATCAGTCATCACGGATCATGACGAGTCATGTTTGTTCATGTCGGCTCATGTACGTTCATGTCTTTTTCATGAACAAACATGTTCGTTCTTGAAAGTTCTGTGTTTCATGAATGTTCTGTGTTTCATGAATGTCGAGTTTTTTCATGAATGTTGGTTGTGAGTTTCGAGTGTGTTGGGAAGAAGTTGGGCTCGAGACTTTGACCGGGCGCTCTAACCTTTTTCGCGAAGTCAAGGGCGCGAAAGTCAGGACCCACGCGTGGGGTCCTGACACACGCACTTGTGGCACCACATGACTCGCGCGTGTGTCGCCACTGTTTCGATCATGCACAGTTCGCATGATCGATACAGAACGGAGCGACATGATCGCTCCGTCACGCGCAGGACAACGCACGATCGCGCCAGCGATCGTCTTGTCCTGCACGATCGAGAAATATCTCGGTCGTGATGAGAGGCATGTGGGGCACGTGGGGCACTCGGGATTGTACAGTTGACTAACGGGATTTCGCGCTGACTTAGCAAACATGAAAATTCGCCAGAAAGTCGCCCTGCTTAGCGTCATTATTTCAACAGAGGTACAAAACGGTAAAGTCCGTTTGTAACCGAAAAACAGGAATCTCACACGAGCGCTCATAATCGCACACGAGTAAACATGAATGTTTGTGAGGAGAGTCAGCAGGAGAATTTGGCAGCAGTGCAGGTTGAAGACAGGTATTCCATAGAGGTAAATCAAGCCAAATTTTGAAGCAGTTTTACAACCGTTTTTCAATGACAGCAAAGCGAAGACCTGGACGACATTTGGAAAATTGCCTTGTCTGTTTCCTTTGTGTGCCTAGGACCTCTCATATATGTGTGCTTGTATTTGCTTTCAATCTAACAATGCTTATATGATTTTAAGTTTACACTCTACTACTACGTATTGACGAGAGTAGAAACTCAACGTGGTGCTGCTGAAACGCTGCTCAACCAGAACTCTCTTGCTACAAGTTGAGCTTGGCATAACTACTCACTTGGTTTTTCCAAACTCTTGGCTATGAGGTGACATGCTGTCATACTCAGGGGTCACAAGTGATGTTACGTGTTGCCGAGTTCATATTTGTGGATCTGAGTTAATCGCTTCCGCATAGTACGTAGACTAAACACGTGGTATCAGAGCTGGTCCTTGGTCGTTTCTGACGTACCCGACGATGGGAGAGACTGGTGAAGAAGGGAACTCAGCCCTCGCGAGCAGTGGTAGCCAGGAATCTGGAGTATCTGCGCCTAGGGGAGCACAGACGAACCAGGGCCCACTGCTAAGGGAAGTGCTGAAGAACTTGATAGTCGACAAATTAGCTGTATTTTCGGCACATAGGACTTCTCAAAGTCATGATCGGTAGTGAAAAACGCCCTAGCAATCCGGAGCTTCAGGGTGATTGGGATGAACGTTCATCTGCTGGATACTATATCCTTTGTCAGAGCTTAGACCTCGCCCAACGCCAGCATATAATGCACCTCCTCCCTGAGGATGAGTGCGGACCCAAGGCGTGGGCCGTGCTCAAGGATCTTCATGCACCAACCTCGGTCGTAGCCACCCTCATGCTTGAGAGAGAGCTCTCCACTCTGCTTCTCAGTGAAGGAGAACCCGTTCAGCTTGTCCTTTATAAGCTCAGGGACCTCTACGCCAAACTAGCCATTGCCGGCATCACCTACCCCGAACAAACGAAGTGTGTGAAGATGTTGTCGCTGCTGTCAGAGTCTTGGATGATCTTCACCAACGGGCAGCCTTCCCCAAAACCAAAGCCTCTGGACCCTGGAGTGGATCCGCACTAAGATCCTTGAGGAGGACTTTCGGAGGCGTCAGTTGAGGGGAAGTGAAGAGGGGAGCAGCAGCTACTCCATGCAAGGAGGAAAACGGGGTGGAGGCAAGAAATGGCAAGGAAATAGGAGAGGAGATTCAGAGGACGAGGAGCCCTCCAACCAGCAAGGCGGCACATGAGCAGGACGTAGCGGAGGCAGAGGTGGCAGAGGTGGTAGAGGCGGTGGAAGGGGACCTGGGAGGATGGAGGGCAAGTGCTGGAACTGTGAGAAAGTGCCCCACCCGTGGTTTAAATGCAGGATTAAACCAACCTGGTGGACCCCCTCCAACAGGACTCAAGATGGGAGCAGCGCCGGAGCTATTGCCGATGATGAACCAACCAAACAGGAGGAGAGGGAAGCCGGTCAGTTCTTCCACGTTGGAGAGCCGGATGAGGACGCAGTGGTCGCACATGCTGGAGCTGCACTGCACCCGCTCAACATGTGGATTCTGGATACAGGAGCGGCATGGACCATGACTCCAAGGGCCGACCTCCTTGACAAAGTGGGAACTGCACCGATTGCGAAGGTGAAGTCGGCATCCGGGCACGCTTTCAAGGTGACGGGGATGGGACGTGCTGCATTCAAAGGAGCCGATGGCAAACCAGTGGTGCTAAGTGACGTGCTTCTTGTCCCTGACCTTAAAGCTAACCTTATCTCCCTCAGGAAACTAGGCAAGTGCGGGGTCTGCACCTCCACCGAGGGAGCCAAGACATTCACGGGGCAGCTGGGAAAGCGGGTGCTGTGGGACCTTCACGAGAGCCGTGACGTCTGCAACTCCATGTGGCAGCTTCCTGTGATGACGTGGGGCAAGGAGGGTCCGAGGGGGAGTGCAATGCTGTAGCTGCAGAGGAGTTGAAGGTTTCAGCGAGGAGCGGTGAGACGGATTGGATGACAGCTCACCGCCGCCTCAGGCACATTGCTATGTCCGCACTGCAGCAACTGCAAAAGGAGGAAGGGGTTAAGGGACTGAAGCTGACAGGTGCAGCAGCAGCCCACAAATGTGAGACTTGCTTGCTACACAAGTTCACTCGATTCCCGTTCCATGCAACCGAGGGAGGCGGCAAGAAACTGCTGGAGCTGGTGCATATGGATGTGGTGGGGCCGCTACCGGTTGTGGGGGAGCGTGGTGAGAGGTACTTCCTCACCATCGTGGATAATTGGAGCCGAGTCACATGGGCTTACCCAATCATGAAGAAGGACCATGTGCCGTCCACCATACGCGATGAATGGCTGCCGTTGGTGGAGAAACAGTCCGGGCAGAAGGTGAAACGGATCAGGAATGACAGGGGTGGGGAGTTCCTTAGGGAGGAGCTGACTGCATGGCCGAAGAAGGAGGGCATCATTTGAGAGCTCACCACATCGTACACACCACAATCCACGGCATAGCGGAACGGGCAAACCGCACGGTATTAGAAACGGCACGGGCACTTCTCATTGAGTCGGGGTTGGGGAACCCAAAGTGGCCACATGCTGTGCGCCATGCCACGGTGGTTAAGAACAGGGTGTTCACCAACGTCGGTGGTGAGTCATGGGTCCCCAAGGAGAGGTGGCTTGGGAGGAAGCCGCCCATTGACATGCTGCATGTGTTTGGCTGCATGGCTGTGGCCCACATCCCAAAGGCCCATCGCCACAAGTTGGGTGCAACGGCTGTGTGGTGTGTGCATTTGGGGTTGGCAGCCGAAAGCAAGGGGTGGCTGCTGTGGGAGCCGAGCAAGGGAGTTGTGTTCGACAGCAGGGATGTCAAGTCCATGTAAGACATCACCTATGGGAGCTGGTCCAAGCAGTCAAAGGAGCAGATCGTGCAGCAACTGCAGCAGGCCACCATGGGGTTTGAGATTGAGGAGGAGTGGAATGGGGGGGAGACTTCAACGGCACATGGGGAGGAAGGTGCAGCAGAGCTTCCCGTGATCAAGGACGTGGAGCCAACAGTTGTACCAGAAGAACCCCACCCCACAACACGTGTGCTTCCCCCCACCCTTCCTCCAAGAAGGACCCAAACCAAATCCCCTCCCACATGCCGTGGTCTTTCACCCATGATCGAAAGGCAGATGCGAGCAGCCGCATTCAAGCTGAGGGACTACAAAGTAGGAAGGGGAGAGCAGCAGCAACCCAATGCATTGCTGGTGCTTCAAAGCAGCTGTGACTCCGATGAGGAAGCGGAGGAAGAAGTCTACTGCTTCATGGCACCCGTACCAACTCAGCCACTGACCATGGAAGAAGCCCTTAACGGGCCAGATAGAGACAAGTGGCTGGCGTCAAGAGATGCTGAATACAACAGCCAAATGGAAAATGGCACATGGGAGCTGGTGCCACTGCCGGAGGGGAAGAAAGCCATAAGCTGTGGCTGGATTCCTAGGATTAAAACTGACAACAAAGGAGCCGTGTCAGTTTACAAGAGCAGGCTGGTGGGAAGGGGTTACCAACAGAAACAAAGGGAGGATTTCAAGGAGACCTTTGCTGCAACTGTGAAGACACCAACATTGTGTGTTCTCCTCGCCGGTGCAGCCGTGTGTGGGTGGGTGATAGTTCAGATGGACATCACTATAGTTTTCCTCTATGGGCTGATAGATGTGGAGGTGTTCATGTCGCAGCCACCAGGTTATGAGGATGGCACCGGGCGTGTGTGCAAGCTGAAGAAAGCAGTTTATGGCCGCAAACAAGCACCACGCTGCTGGTACAAGAAGCTGTCTTCGGTCTTGGAGGAGATAGGATTCAGGGCGAGTGCATGTGATGAGGGTCTTTTCCTCATGGGGGAGAAGGAGAGCCTCGTCATGTTCCTAGTGTATGTGGACGACATCCTCCTGTTCGGGAGCAGCAAGCAGGAGGTGATGAAGGTGCAGCGGAAACTGGTGCAAAACTTCAAGTGCAAGACCCTGGGGGAGGCGAACTACTACCTGGGAATGCACATCGAGAGGGATG
Organism: Closterium sp. Naga37s-1; assembly: GCA_947471745.1. Taxonomy (NCBI): domain Eukaryota; kingdom Viridiplantae; phylum Streptophyta; class Zygnematophyceae; order Desmidiales; family Closteriaceae; genus Closterium; species Closterium sp. Naga37s-1. The sequence continues at coordinate 4,255,333 of CANJKZ010000093.1, read as the reverse complement.
TCAGCAATGGATGGGTGAAGCTGCACCAGGAGAAGTACATCAACGACATGGGGAGCAAGTATGAGATAAATGTCGGAAGGAAGATTACCACACCTCTTCCATCCAGATTCAAACTCATCAAAGCTGGTGAGAAGGAAGGAGTGGATCAGCGGGAGCAGACTCGCTTTCAGTCCATGGTGGGGAGCTTGCTCTATGCAGTGGTACACACCAGGCCAGACGTCTCCTTTGCTGGGGGGTAGCTGGCCAGGGTGGTGCAAAATCCCACCGAGGAGCAGGTGGATGCAGCAGACCGCATCATCCAGTATCTTAGCTCCTACCCCACCGTTGGAGTTCAATACTCAGCCGTGGCTCACATGAAGCAGAAGGGAGCAGAAGTACTCAAGGAGAAGGGGAAGCAGCTCAAGGAGAGGGAGCTATTCCTCACGGGGTTTGCTGATGCAACATGGGCCTCGGAAAAGGAGGACATGTCCTCAGTGGGAGGATATGTGTGCGTGATTGGAGGTAGGCCCGTGAGCTGGAGGTCTAAGGAACAGGTGGAAACGGCGGGTTCATCAGCTGAAACAGAGTACATGTCAATGTATCACGCAGCCAAGGAGTTGATTTGGCTGAGGAAGCTACTGGAAGAGATAGGACATGAGCAGAAAACAGCTACACCGTTGTTTTGTGACAACTCCAGTGCCATTGCAATGTCCAAGAATGCTGTGCTGCATGGGCTCACCAAGCATATGCAGATCAAATGGCATTGGCTGCGCAAGGAGGTGCAAAGGGGATCCATCCAGCCCCTCTATGTGAAAACACAGCAGCAGCCGGCAGATTTTCTCACGAAGCGGCTTGCTGAAGAACCCCACTGGCGCTGTGCTAAGTTGTGCGGCATGAGCCTTAACTAGGCTCACGCAAAGGGAGTGCAAGCAGGCGACAGCTTGGGGGGGAGTTTGTTGGGTGCAAAAAACCATTTTTGCACTGCAACCAGCCGCCTGCATGACGTTATGCATTTTTTGTGTGTTCCGTGTGCATTTGCTTTCGCATTTTGTCTCATGTGTTGTTGCTGTGGGATCATGATCACTCATGATGGATCATGACGAGTCATGTTTGTTCATGTCGGCTCATATACGTTCATGTCTTTTTCATGAACGAACATGTGCGTTCTTGAAAGTTCTGTGTTTTATGAATGTTCTGTGTTTCATGAATGTTGAGCTTTTTCATGAATGTTGGTTGTGAGTTTTGAGTGTGTCGGGAAGAAGTTGGGCTCGAGACTTTGACCGGGCCCTTTAACCTTTTTCGCGTAAGTCAAGGGTGCGAAAGTCAGGACCCACGCGTGGGGTCCTGACACACGCACTTGTGGCACCACAAGACTCGCGCTTGTGTGTTGCCACTGTTTCGATCGTGCACAGTGCGCACGATCGATACAGGTTGTAGCGACATGATCGCTCCGTCACGCGCAAGACAACGCACGATCGCGTCAGCGATCGTCTTGTCCTGCAGGACCGAGAAATATCTCGGTCGTGATGAGAGGCATGTGGGGCACGTGGGGCACTTGGGATTCTACAGTTGACTAATGGGATTTCGCGCTGACTTGGCGAGCAAGAAAATTCGCCAGAAAGTCGCGCTGCTTAGCGTCATTATTTCGATAGAGGTACAAAACGGTAAAGTCCGTTTGTACACCTAGCCCGCGCCATCTTCACTAGGGGCAATTTCACCCCCCCCTTGTCGCTACGTGGGTCAGGGAGGTTGGGTGCTGCACGGGGGCACCCCCTACAAACCTCCCTACAAAAATGTTGTGGCCAATTTCACCCCCCCTCCGCTACCGACAAGATCGACCCCCTTGGTGGGGGTGTGATTGCCGAGGGCAAGGTGTAACTGAAAAACGGGAATCTCACACGAGCGCTCATGATCGCACACGAGTAAACATGAATGTTCGTGAGGAGAGTCAGCAGGAGAATTTGGCAGCAGTGCCGGTTGAAGACAGTTATTCTACAGAGGCAAATCAAGCCAAATTCTGAAGCAGTTTTACAACCGTTTTTCAATGACAGCAAAGCGAAGACCTGGACGACAGTTGGACAACTGCCTTGTGTGTTTCCTTTGTGTGCCTAGGACCTCTCATATTTGTGTGCTTGTATTTGCTTTCAATCTAACAATGCTTCTGTGATTTTAAGTTTGCACTCTACTACTACGTATTGACGAGAGTAGAAACTCAACGTGGTGCTGCCGAAACGCTGCTCAATCAGAACTCTCATGCTGCAAGTTGAGCTTGGCATAACTACTCACTTGGTTTTTCCAAACCCTTGGCTATGAGGTGACATGATGTCATACTCGGGGGGTCACAAGTGACGTTAGGTGTTACCTCGTTCATGTTTGTGGATCTAAGTTAATCGCTTCCGCATAGTACTTAGACGAAACACGAAGAAATACCCAGAAACGAGCGTTGAGATCTGCCGGTTAATGGTTGTGCGCCTCTTCATTTCCCCCTCAACAAGCGCATAGGGCTCGCACAGGCCATGCTCGAAATTTGCCTGTGGAACCAAGCTCGTGGATTTTTCTCAGCGCTCAGAGAGATCAACATTATTGCGCATGCATGAGTAATGCGCGCACAACTCCCGCACCAGAGGTTCAGGAGACAGTAACAATTTGGGAGGCTCGAGATGGGCTTTAAGCCTTGATATGCGCGTTTCGAGAATTTTCATCGTTAGGGCTGAGAATCCCTAATGCGCCAACTGAACAGGGCCCAAGTTTATTGGGAAGGCGATTCCCTGAAATTTCCTTTCGATATACCCACCTCCGAGGTGGCAGCGAGTGCCACCACCTGAGCAAAGCACACTGCACAAGCTAGGCCACCTTAGTACACTCACTTTGCGCCAATATCACAAAGGGTAATTAGTTGTAAGCTTAGGGCAACCGTTGAGTTATGAAACTGAAAGGAGCCAAAGAAACGAATTTTAGCGTATCGCTAAACCAATCAGTGAACTGCACTGTGAATTGGTGTGAGAGGATATATCACCACAAGTAAAATATCGCACTTCTTGGTGCTGAAATTGAGTTTTTCTCTGCCCTAGCGCGTCAAAAGGAGTTGTTACTGATTGCTAGGTGAAAATTTATGCTATTGAACAAGTTACTGTACGTGATGCTGCCAGCTCATTTGTGTGGCAGCTTGCCGAGTTGCCACTCGCAAGGTCGCGCCTAGTCGGGCCACGTGCATATGCCTCTTGCAACATTCCTTCTTGTGCCATTGAGAAAGCTTGCTTTCAGTTCTTGCAAAGGCAACGGGCTTCATTACAGTTGTAGTAATTCAACAGTCTTGTCCAACTATGGATTACACGAATATACAACTAGGGTGGGTGGGTGGGGACTGGAACTCCTAAGTTCCGAAATGAAGTCGTGGGTGGAGGCCGAATGGCCTCCAACCGTCGTTATGTACTTGGCCGAATTACAATTCGCCGTTGCTTTGCTTTGTTACAGGCAGCTGCGCTTTCACAACGCACATTTTTGGAAAGTCTTGCACACTTTCGGAAAAGTATAATTTCTCTTCGCCAACAAAATGAAAAAGAGGGAAGAAAAAGACATTAACGCGACTCTGATCTCATTTCCCCGATTCTGAAGGCCCATAGTTGCGTTTTTTTGGACACAGATGTTTTTCAACAGGCTCAGACTAGCCATTATGCGGCCGAAGTGCCGTCAGACTAAAAAAAAAAAAAAAAAAAAATGTTGGTCAGAATCAGGGAGGCGTTTTTTGAAACGTAAGCCCTGACCTAAACAATATTTTTTTAGATGCCTAAGAAATTCTCCTAACATTGCTTCCTTGAATTCACTCTCACTCTAATTTTCCATTGAGGTTATTTTTTTGCCGCCTAGAAAAATTTGTGAATTGAAAATGATTTTTTAGTACTTAGGAGTATCCATGCATGTGCCTAGTCATTCACACGTAATGATTCCTTGCAATCTCTTCCTCCTGCATCTACGGTAATACAGTAGTTTCAGCAATCTGACGGACGCCATCCATCTACGGAGGAACGTAAACGTCCCCCCAGATTTTTGAGGTTTGATTATCATAAGACCCTTTGGTCTTATATACGGAGGTTTACCATATACATGTGCATTGACTTGACACTAAACGTGATTAGCATGTAAATCTCCGACTCACAACAAATATATTCCAGGCGCAAGCTGAAAAGTAGCCACAAAATCCAGACCTTCACTAGCATACTAATGGATTACTGCAATCTCTCAACACATACGTTATATTTGAAGATCACCCCGAGTATACTATTCCAGACTTGGGGTCTCATTACCCCAAGTCCACCCACCCACAACTATCGATACGGAACCGCCACGTCAAAACTCTACGCTTCACATCCCGAACACCAGGAGCAAGATGGCGGCAACAGCAGCAGCAGTAGAGTGGTCAATGGAAGCATCAATGCGCGTGCGAGGTCCGGATGCCGATCGTGCCTGCGGTGCTGGCCATGCTGTTTCCTTTGTGACCCACATTGGTGCGTCAGTCACCGGTGCTGGCCATGCTAGATCCTCTGCGGGCGCCGACACTGGGATGTGGGCACAGACATAGATTGGAACATTAAATCAGACTCTGTAAAGCACACCTATTCCACCAACCAGCCGTTGTTGGAAAGTTTGATTGGAGCCGGTGTGGCATCGTTCTTATGCGTGCGTGTGTGTGTGGGCAGCCACTGCAGCATGGAGACTTACAAGCAAGGGGGGTGCAGGAGGAGCAGAAGGAGAAGCAGAGGCGGCAGAAGCCAGTGGTGTTGCTCTGCTTCACCAGGCACTTGCTGCCGTTTGCAGGGCAGGTCAGCCCCGTGCCTGACACGTTCCTGGGGGTGAGTGTTGGATGAGAAGGATTGGAGAATTGAGGAAAAAAATCACACTCATGGGCAGAAATTGACTTGAAACTAGAGTGCAATAAGAAAATACATGCAATTACTAGGCTAGTTTGAGGTATTGCTGTGAGCATTCGGTCCAATACCGATTGCCATGTGAATGCGGAGTTAAATGGTTACTGGCTTACATACAAAACTGAATCTAGAACTCTACGTGAGAGGCAGTTTGGGCTTGTGAAGCATGTGGCACAGATAGAGTGATAGGAGAAAAGAGGCCAGCCAACTCAACACTACTATACTGCCATTGAGTTCGAATCCAGGGGGGAAAAATAGGAGGATTCCCGATGCAAGTGATAGTGAGACCCTGGCAGGAAGGATGGAAGTTGTAAGAGCAGGGCGAGGAGAGCAGTCACCTTAGGCTTGTGGTGGATGGGGAATGGTTGTGCTACTCACAGGTATGATAGATCGGTAAGTCCGCCCAGGCTAGCAGGTATGACGCCACTCAGATTGTTGCCTCCAAGCCCCCTGCCGTGCCATGCCATGCCATGCCATGCCACACGTGTATGCCAGCAACCAGAGTGCATCAGCTGTTTGCAACAATGTCTGCAGTGATCCTTAGTGAATTTCACATGGTGGAATGCAGAAAAAAGTGCTACCTCGGCTAATGCTGTCAGAGGTGCTGGGCCCAGACAAGGTGTTTCTCAAGGTAGCGTTTGTGCTTCCTCAAACATCCCCTCAACAGCACCGCTTCCTTATTCTCAAAGAGAGATGGAGCAAGGCTCACAGTCGGTAGAGCAATGCAAGGCTCACAGTTTCCACAGCGATGTAAGGCGGGTGATGGAGTCAGGGAGGGAGCCACTGAGCTGGTTGTCGCTGACGTCGCTGGGGATTGAGTGGGGCATGGTGGTGGTGGGCGGTTGTGGGAAGGGTAAAGAGGGGACATGGTGGATGGGCGCAGGCGAGGGGAATGAGGATCCAAGGGAAAGTGTAACTTCGCTAAATATTCTAGTGACTTCCAGCCACTCAGAACTATGCGATGCTAGGTATGTGGCTGCTAGTTCAGATGTGGCTCGTGGCTGCTAGATCAGATCTGTCTTTGTGAAAATGGGGGAGTAAACATGAAGGAAATCCAAAGGGCACATGAAGGGCTGACATAGATGAGCATCGGTTGAGAAGGATAAGAACAAGGCAGTGAGCTCACAGTATTTCAAGGTAAGGGTATTTCCACAAAGCAAAGTTAGGTAGCGAGCCAGAGAATGCATTGCCTTGCAGCTCATTGTGTGGAGGCATGGGTTGCATGGGATGGGGATGAGGGGATGACCAGCAGTGTGTATGAAAGGGAATGTTTACGATTGCACATACATAATCTGCATCGCTATCGTTCTGATGGAAATCAATCAAGAGACAACTTGAGCACACGCCCTTGCCTCCCTCGTTCCTTCCATACCGGGACCAAGCAACTTCAAGGTCCGCTAGCAGGTTGACCAAGCTTTGAGCTCGGTGGAGTCCGAGTACATGGCACTCTTCCGTGCCGTACGGGAGATTGTGTGGCAGCGGCGTTTGTTGGCTGAATTGGGGGAGGAGCAGCAAGGACCTACCCCACTGTACTGTGACAGCCAGGGTGCCATTGCTCTTGCTAAGAACCCTGTGTTGCATGGACTCACGAAGCACATGAGGGTGAAGTGGCATTGGACGAGGAGCATGGTAACCGCGGGTGAAGTTGAGTTGCGCTACGTGAAGACCACGGGACAGCCGGCTGACATGATGACCAAGAGGCTGGTGGAGCAGCAGCATTGGAAGTGTTGCAAGCTGGCTGGGATGGCTCTGAACTGAGAGAGCAACATATCCTAAGGCCAACAATCCGAGGGGGAGTTTGTTGGTGCAACCCTACGGTTTGCACTCGGCTTGTTGTCCGTGTGCGTGAATGTGTGTATGTATGGAATGGTATGAGGGCATGGGATAATATATATTTCATGCTTATAATTGTGTGTGAATGTTGAGTCATGATGTCGAGTGTGTGTGTCGAGTCAATAGCGAGTTATCGCTAGACGCGTGTTACGCGGTCGTTTGTGTCTCGCGCGCGGTTTCTATTTTGTCGTGCGCGGTTTCTATTTTGTCCTGTGTCGAACGTTCGGCGTGTCGCAGGTGTGTGCAGCAGACCCATCAAGAACTCAAGGATGAGTTTGTGATGAAGAGCCCGAGCCTTGGTGTCAAGCCTCGAGTGATTTCGAAGCTCGACTTCACTTGAGGCTTGACACCAAGGCTCGGGCTCTTCATCACAAACTCATCCTTGAGTTCTTGATGGGTCTGCTGCACACACCTGCGACACGCCGAACGTTCGACACAGGACAAAATAGAAACCGCGCACGACAAAATAGAAACCGCGCGCGAGACACAAACGACCGCGTAACACGCGTCTAGCGATAACTCGCTATTGACTCGACACACACACTCGACATCATGACTCAACATTCACACACAATTATAAGCATGAAATATATATTATCCCATGCCCTCATACCATTCCATACACACATACATTCACGCACACGGACAACAAGCCGAGTGCAAACCGTAGGGTTGCACCAACAAACTCCCCCTCGGATTGTTGGCCTTAGGATATGTTGCTCTCTCAGTTCAGAGCCATCCCAGCCAGCTTGCAACACTTCCAATGCTGCTGCTCCACCAGCCTCTTGGTCATCATGTCAGCCGGCTGCCCCGTGGTCTTCACGTAGCGCAACTCAACTTCACCCGCGGTTACCATGCTCCTCGTCCAATGCCACTTCACCCTCATGTGCTTCGTGAGTCCATGCAACACAGGGTTCTTAGCAAGAGCAATGGCACCCTGGCTGTCACAGTACAGTGGGGTAGGTCCTTGCTGCTCCTCCCCCAATTCAGCCAACAAACGCCGCTGCCACACAATCTCCCGTACGGCACGGAAGAGTGCCATGTACTCGGACTCCACCGAGCTCAAAGCTTGGTCAACCTGCTTCTTGCTCTCCCAAGCAGTTGGGCCTCCACCAACACAGCATATGAAGCCTCCCACACTTGTCATGTCCTCTGGTTCTGATGCATATGAAGCATCCGAGTAGGCGGTGAGGAACAAACGCCCGGGTTCAACACCATCCGCGCCCTTTTGGCGCCTTTGTGCCGCCGCCGAGTATTGCAGCCCAACGGTCGGTGTTTGGCCAAGATACTTGGCCACCCTCATTCCAGCTGCTACCTGCTCCTCATTAGGGCATTGCACAACCCTAGCCAGCTGCCCGGTAGCAAACGCGACGTCCGGTCGGGTGTTTACCGCCGCATACATGAGGCTGCCCACCAACGAGTGAAATCGGCGCCTCTCCTCTTCACCAACGCTCTCCTCCTCTGGTCCCTTCACACACTTGAACCCAGAGGGAAAGGGTGTAGCCACATGGCCTTCACTCTGCCCAAAGTTGGCAGCCAATGCCTCCAGGTACTTTCGTTGATGCACCCGCATGCACCGCTTCTCCACATCTCGTTCGATGTGGAGCCCAAGGTAGAAGCTCACGTCACCAAGGGCCTTGCACTTGAACTTGTCTTGAAGCTTCAGCATCACCTCCTTCACAAGGTCAGAAGAGGGTGAGAAAATGAGGATGTCATCCACATAAACCACCATGAAACTCCTCTGCTCCCCCTCGCCAAGCATGAACAAGGAGTGATCGGCCGTTGAGGGAGTGAAGCCGATCCCCTCCAACACTTCGCGCAGCTTCATGTACCATTGCCTAGGGGCCTGCTTCAGCCCATAGAGGGCCTTCTTCAGCTTCCACACTCTGCCACTACCATCATCAAACCCCTCTGGCTGCGCCATAAAAATCTCCTCCTCAAGGATGCCGTTAAGGAATGCCGTTACGATGTCCATTTGCTTTACTACCCATCCTTTGATGGCGGCTCCCGCGAATAGGGTTCGCAGCGTCGTCGGCTTCACCACAGGGGCAAACAGCTCCTTGAAGTCCACCTTCTCCTTCTGCTGGTACCCCTTGGCTACAAGCCTAGACTTGTAGCGCTCGATCTTGCCGTCGGCATCCGACTTGATTTTGAAGAGCCACTTGGACGTTATCGCCGTACGCCCCTCCGGTAGCTCCACCAATTCAAACGTGTCATTCTCCTCGATGCTCTTCAGCTCACTCTCCATGGCCTTCTTCCACTCCTCAGCATCACTACTCTCCAAAGCCTCCTTGAGAGTTGCTGGTTCTCCCGGCATCTCCACCGGAGAGAAGAACGCGAAGGCACACTCCTCGTAGTCACTCTCCTCGTCGTCTCCGACCATCATTGCCGCTCCGGCCAGGGCTGTCTTGCCCTGCTTTCCCGGCGCATCATAGGTCAGCCTATTAGGGGGTTGAACTCTCCTCTTCCCCCTTCCTTCCTCCTCAGCTGCAGGGTTTTGAAGGCCTTGGCGTTGCTGCGGTGTGGCTCGAATCCGTGGAGCACTCGTAGTACGGGAAGGGAGTGACGGTGCACGCTCGCTCACTTGCTGCACCTCCTCCTCTTCTTCCTCTGCATCATTGGCCTCCTCTCCCCCATTCACAAGGGAGGATTGCCTTGTGGTTGTGCTGCCGCTGCTCAGCTCCAAAGGCAGCTCCACATGCTCCAAACCGGAACTCTTCACCTCCCCAAACCGCACGCCTATCTTCGCCCCATTCTCCGCCTTCCAATCCTTGTACATGAAGTTCTCCATGAACTTGCAGTCCCTGCTCACCAAGAACTTCTTGGTGAATGGGTCCCAAAGAAGCCATCCCTTGCTGTTTTGAGCCATGCCCAAGTGCACGGCCCACACCGCCTTGGCACCAAGCTTGTTGTGCCGAAGATGCTTAGGCACGAGCGCCATGCACATGCACCCGAACACCCGAAGCATATCCACCTTTGGCTTCCTTCCTAGCCACTCCACATAGGGCACCCATTTGTCTGCTCCCACATGAGTCAAGGCTCTGTTCTTGGCCACACACGCGCTCCGCACCGCATCAGGCCAGAAATAGTCGGGTAGCCCGGCTTCAATGAGCAACCCGCGTGCCGCCTCCGTGATTGTGCGGTTCGCTCGCTCGGCGATGCCGTTCATTGCAGGGGAGTATGGCATGGTGAGGGAGTGCCGAATACCATTCTTCTTCAGCCACAACCCAAACTCCTTGCTCAGGAACTCTCCCCCTCGATCGGTGCGGATTGACTTGACTAGACGGTCTTGTTGCCGCTCCACCATCGGGAACCAATCCGTCTTCAACGTTTCAGCCACGTCGCTCTTCTTGGCCAGCACGTACACCCAAGTCATGCGGGTGTAGACGTCGACAATGGTGAGAAAATACTCAGCTCCAGCAGCTCCAAGCTTCAGGGGGCCCACCACGTCCATCACCACCTCATCAAGCGGTGCCTTTGCCGTTGCCTCCGAACTAGGGAACGGAAACCGGGTGAACTTGGCTTGAATGCACGTCGGGCAGCCAAGCACCTCATCGGGCTCCCCCTTCACACGTATGCCAGCAACCATCTCATTCTTCACTAGCTGCTGCAAGATGGGCAGGGCCACATGCCCCATGCGCCGATGCAAGGTGAGCCAATCACACTCCCCCGTAGCCGAAGTTGGATTGGAGAATGCCGCGCTCGCAATAGCGCCCCACATACTCTCTCCGTAGTCCTCCTCCGCTGCTGCCTCTGGGTTCTCCTCACCCTTTTGCTGCTCCTTGGTTGCTGCACCACTCTCCTTAGGTTCACTGAACTTGCTGGTCCCTCCAGGTTTGCTCTTCTTGAGCTCATTCTCCTTAGCGCGAGCGTTCGCGCCATCATCGCTACCGACCGCTCCATCCTTGGTGCTGATGCTTGCTGCCACTTGCCTCTCCTTAGGCATAGGGACCACTGGGATCTGCCACATCTCGTTGTAGACATCCCTGTCCTCATGAAGGTCCCAAAGAATTCGATCGCCAAGCCTTGCGGTGTAGGTCTTGGCTCCCTTCGAGTTCGTGTCCATGCCGGCCTTTGCCAACCGCCGCACGGAAATCAGGTTTGCAGCAAGGCTGGGCACCCAAAGCACGTTCTTGAGGCCCACCATCTTCCCATCAGCACCCTTGAACATGGCCTTGCCCATGCCTTTCACCTCTGCTCGCTGCCCCAAAGCCGATGTGACATGCTTCACCGGTGACGGCTCGAGTTCGGTGAGCAAGTCCGGGCGAGGTGTCATGCTATAGGTAGCGCCACTATCAATCATCCAATAGTCCAGGGGGTGTAGGGTCACCTTCCCCACAGCTGCTGGCTCCTCAAAGCCTTCATCCTTCTCTGGACCAGCCGGTACTTGCGTCGACACGAAGTAGAATAGACCCGGGTATCGATCGTCGCTCGGGTCCTTGTCGTTGTCTCCGCTCTTCATGTTTGCAGCTCCGCCACCGCGACCGCCACGGCCTCCACGGCCTCGTCCTCTCCCTCCTCCTGCTCCTCTACCCTCTTGGCCTTGAGCAGGGGTCCAACCATCAGGGAGTTTGTAGCAGTCGCGCCACATGTGTCCGCTCTTGTGGCAATAGTGACACTCGCCGTCGAATCGGCCGCGACCGCGTCCGTAGCTCTTGTCGTCGCTGCCGTAACCGCCACTCCTGCGGCCTCCGCCGAAGTTGCTGCCACCAAACCTTCCTCCCCCTCGTCCTCTGCCTCTTCCTCGACCATATCCACGGCCGATGCTCGCTGCCCCAGCGCCATCCGCACTCGCCAACTCACGGCGGCGGAAATCCTCTTGAAGGATAGCTCGCTTCACGTCTTCAAGCGAGAGGCGGGGCAAGTCGCGATTAAGGTTGATGATGAGCGAGGACCATGACTCTGGGAGTAAGGCCAGCAACTTGGTCTTCTTTTGGAGCTCACTGTAGTTCAAATCAGCTCCCTCAAGCCGCGTCAACAAGTCGAAGAATTTCTGCACCCCTTCTTCAACCGCTTCGTCTTCTTCAATTCGAAGTGCCGCCATTTGCCGTTCCAACACCACCGCTACCGCCGCTGTTGCAGGAGCATGTACACCCTTGAGAGCAGCCCATGCCTTTGGTCCTTTCTCTGGTTCACGCTGGAATGGCTTGATGTGACGGATCTGACTGCTCCCCAACGCTTGCCCAAGTAAGAGATAGCCTTGTGCGCTCTTCCGCACCCACGGGCTCTTCTCCGGGTCGTTCTCGGGGCGCTTCTCCGTTCCTTCCATCACCTCCAGCAGGTCATAGTGGTCAAAGATGTTCTCCATCTTGAAGGACCATTCAGCAAAGTTGTCACCGTTGAACTTGTCAAGCCCAAACACCCTAGGCTCATCCCTAGGTGGGCCAAGACTTGGTTGCATGGGCGCCATGGCTGAATCACGGGGTTGGCCTTGAGCTTGAGCTTCTCCACTGCCACCAGCACCTCTGCCACCCCTTTCCTCAGGTCCAGACATTGTCGAAACTGCTCCAAGGGGCTCTGATACCACTTGTTATAGTCACAATAGGCTTGAATGTGCCTAAAACGAAAGATAGAGAGCACAGACGGATTTCTGCACAGCGGCTTCAAACGTTGATAGCGTTCTGCTCACAGCTGCAAATGACTTGATTCAAATTGGATCTGGAGCGTCTTTACGTCGTCTACAATTAGCAATTTAGATTGCACGATTTGATAAAGAATTGACGACACAGCGTCGGTTTGAACGAACGGTACTATGGCAGCCACTATAGTCTTAGAACACAAGATAGGAAGAGTTACGAGTTGGGAATGACTCCCAGCTCCTACAAACCCCAAGAGCCGAGGTACAGTGATGTGGAACAGTGCCACACTGTCCCCAACCACGAAGGGTCTCGAAACTACCCTTCACTAGGGCCTACACCAAGTGAAATGTTACACTACACAAAGTAATGTAACTATCTTCAATATCTTGAGGTGTACCCTTTTGGCAAGCTTCGAAATCACTTGAGGCTTGACACCAAGGCTCGGGCTCTTCATCACAAACGCATCCTTGAGTTCTTGATGGGTCTGCTGCACACACCTGCGACACGCCGAACGTTCGACACAGGACAAAATAGAAACCGCGCACGACAAAATAGAAACCGCGCGCGAGACACAAACGACCGCGTAACACGCGTCTAGCGATAACTCGCTATTGACTCGACACACACACTCGACATCATGACTCAACATTCACACACAATTATAAGCATGAAATATATAGTATCCCATGCCCTCATACCATTCCATACACACACACATTCACGCACACGGACAACAAGCCGAGTGCAAACCGTAGGGTTGCACCAACATGTACTGGTCAGTCTTTTCTGACATCTCGTCTGACAGATCCTGCACGACGAACGCTCGCGGACGGCCTTCTTCGACATCTACGGCTCTTGAATCACCGACCTCTGACAGCGTGTCAGAGAACTGCCACTATCGCCCTCGTCAACACCGTCCGATTCGCCTTCGCTAAATCGACGACCTCCATTCAATCGCGTATACAGCTCGCCAGTTCAATCGCGACCTTCCGATCGACATCTGGGAAATTCGATGGCTGACATTCCAACTTTTCGAAATTCGCCTGGTCAACTGGTCAGCCTCGCGTCAGCTCGAAAGTCAACGGGCTTCTACACCGTCAGATCAGCTTCGACCGAGATCTGCAGTTTTCACGCTACTGCAAGACTCGTCTACATATAAGGGGACCTTATCTAGAAGGTGGGAGAGTGTAAGGAATTTGCCAATTCCTTACTGTAGCCTTGCTTTAACGGGTACAGCCCGAGCACTTCGCGTCAGGTGGCTCGGCCTACACTTCCGCACCGAACCAATGCCGAGTCGCCCCGCACCAATCGCGACACATCCAACCCATCCACGTCCCGAGGTCCTCGCCTAGCACGGTTTCGACCCTATAAATGCGTGCTCCTTTATCATTCTTGGGGATTCTGTAATTCATTCTCTTTATAGAAGTCTTCCGCGCACTCTGTCTAGTAAAACTCATAACAATGATTCCACATTCCAAAGCATCTCTTCCATAGCCATGTGCACATATGAAGCTCTCAATATGGTACTAATTTACATCTTTGCCTCAGCGGGTGTGCACGCCGATGAAATATCCCCCTTGTATTCCATTGTCAAAGTAAGGAAACAGGAATGGTGGACTAAAGCAGGATGAGTGGTACAAGTAGCAACCCTAACAAAGGGTTGTATCCCATAGGGAGTGACCCACTACAGCCTAACATCACTAACATGATATAAACATGTTTTGACACACCCCCATAGGCAAAGTGGGGGACAACAAGGGGTCACAAGACCAGTCAAGAGAAGAAGCAAAGCAAAGCAAAGCTCAGGGTGGATCCCAAGATCACCACGCATTCTGAGCACAAGTAAGCGGCCACAAGGCCAGTTCACATGCAGCGTTTATAATAGCAAGAGCAGTACACTGATCACAACCTAGCAAGTGTAAGCATGCAGATATACTCATATATATTAGTGTACAACAAGAGCAAGATCAAGAGACAAGCAAGTGAGGCAGAGTGGGCACAAGCCCAAGAGCAGTGCAGAAACGCTGATGATCAATAGACCCAAGTGCCTTGGTGAAGACATCAGCAGTGTTAGCCTGTGTGGCCACGTAAGCAAGACGAAGCTGACCACGCTGCTGCAGCTCTCGCGTGAGGAAGTAACGGAGAGCAATGTGCTTCGTTCTATGCTCCAGTCTCTGGTCCTGACACAAGGCAATCATGGCCTTGTTGTCGATGTACAGAACTGGAGAAGAAAGAGGCCGCTCACCCAAGTCGGTCAGCAGGTAGGTCAGCCAGCAGAGCTCCTGTGCAGCCATAGCCCCATCGTAGATCTCGGCCTCACAGCTGGAACTAAGTACAAAAGAAGAGCGAGCGGACCTCCACGAGACAGAACCAGTTCCTGCGGAGAGTCACTCGACAAAGGTAGTGAGCTAGACTACGAGGGGGTAGGCACGAATTACTAAGAGTGATCGTAGCTTTGCTTGCGTTCCTTAGCACTTGCACATTCACGGGAGAATTTGGCAAGAGTTTCACTAGCAAAGTTGGAATCCAGAATGATTGAACAAGGAAGCACAACAATGACTACATCAGGCACCTAGCAACCCTGCAGCTAGCCTGGTCGACCGCCAGCACAGCTTGGTCGACCGCCTGCCAGCGTTGCATAGAGGAGCCGCGCCAGCACTGCAGAAGGGCGACCTGCCAACACTGCAGGTCGACGGCGTGCCAACGCTGCAGCAAAGCGGCTGTCCAGCGTTGCCCCGAAGAAGACAGCAGTGCGCACGCTCGCAGGTGCGCGCAGACGATTGGCCTGGCTTGCACCGTTGTGCATCCGTCGGCAGTTGTCTGCGCCTGACGAGCCACATCGACTTCGGGATACCAACCCGAAGTCGCCTTCGCCATCGCGACCTTGACGACGTTCGCGTGCCTCCGCAGAACTCGTCGAACAGGTTACCCGGTCGACCTGGTCGACCACCAGTGCTTCTGGTTGACCACTGGGTCCCTCTGGTTGACCACCAGGTCCCTCTGGTCGACCACAGCTCCCGTCGAGCTACCCCCTGGTCGACGGACCCCTTCCGTCGACCAGAACTGTCAGCTGTTGTCGCCGAGCTCCCCTTGTCGACCGCTGCTCACTTGTCAGGTCGACGGACTGCTCCGTCGACCTCCCGGTCGAACTGCAGGTCGACGGACTGCTCCGTCGACCTCCCGGTCGAACTGCCCCTCCTAGTCGATGGCCCACCCGTCGCCCAGACCAGTCAGTTGCAGCTGTCGAGCTCCCTGGTCGACAGCAACACCACAGCGGTCCCCTGCAGCTCGACCAAGCCTGTCGTGCAGCTCTCCCACTGTGAACGGTCGGCTGCTACTCCCGTATATCCGACCAAGTTGTCGGCGTTGCCCAAGCGAGGGCGGGGCCAACACTCCATTCCCGTTAACAGTTCCGAGGCTGAAACTGTACCCCTATGTCGACCGGTGAGTCGTCTGGTCGTCAGCCCAAGAAGCGTCTGAGTGACCGATGAGAACAACTGAACCCGGTCCTCCAAGCACGAGCCCCATGCTCGATGTACTGCACAAGTAACGCAATACCCTCTTCGCAGCATCCCAGTGCATCTTTCGATGTCTACCGGGAGCCACGTAGCGAGCCAGGAGGCTGAGAGGGTACGCGAGGTCAGGTCGTGTGCACGTCATCAGGTACATGAGGCAACCCACAAGCTCTGGGTACGGACCACTCGGCTCTACGGACTCGTCCGAAGGTGGAGTTGAGAGCGAGTGGCCGGTAGACAGAGGAGTGGGCTGTGGCGAGGACCACGTGAAGTCGAAGCGTTGAAGGACCTGCTGCACCATGTGTGACTGAGTGAGGGTGATGGTGCGGCGCGCTTTGTCCCGGGTGATCTGCAAGCCAAGATAGCTCTGCAGCTCACCCAGGTCAGTGCAAGTGTGTCTCTCCTGCAGCTCCGCCTTCACCAAGGCCAGAGCCTCAGTGCCAGCAGTAGCAAAAACCAAGTCGTCAACGTACACGAGAACGTAGAACGGCGGCAGAGAAGTGTCTGCGCAGAAACAGCGAAGGGTCAGCAGTCGAGGGAGCAAAGCCAAGAGCGGCAAGTGTAGTCCTCAGTGTGTCGTGCCACTCGCGGGGTGCCTGTCGTAGGCCGTAGACTGGTCACCGAAGACTCCACTGGGTACCCTCAGGTAACGACCCAGTGAAGCCACGTGGACGGCGCAACCAGATAGCCTCGTGAAGGCTGCCCTGCAAGAAGGCTGTCGAGAAGTCGAGGGAGTGCAGCTCGTAGTCGCGCTGTGCTGCAATGTGAAGTAGCACCCGAAGAGTGGTCATCTTCGGGGTGGGGGAGAAGGTCTGAAAGAAGTCGACCCCCTCACGCTGACTGAAGCCTCGTGCAACGTAACGCGCCTTGAAGGCAGGCGGAGAACCCAGCGGCCGCTTCACCCTGAAAATCCACATGCCATCGACTATGTTCGCCCCATGTGGGGGAACCTCGTCGACGTAGGTGCCTGTGGACTTCCAGGAAGCCATCTCTGCGTCCATGGCTATCTGCCACTGAGAGGAGTACGAATTCGTGATCGCCTCTCCGTAAGTGCGCGGGGTCGGGATGTCCAGTGCATCCGGGTCTCCTTCAGGGCAAAGTAGCGTGGACGCGAGATGAGGTGCAGCTGCCGCTAGGCACTCCAGCTCAAACTTCCTGTCCTCAAGAACGTCACAGCCAAGGGCAAGCTCACCCCCGACGAACGGAGGACAGGAAGAGTTAAAAACAAGACTTGCAGCGTAGTCAAGGCGGCACAAAGCAGCAAAGTCAACAAGCTCAGCAACTAAGTCAGACGTAGCAGCAGACTCAAAGGAAGGGTGCGTCACAACCGTGGCAAGGAGACGAGTGATTGTTGGACTGGCAGCACGGACAAGGTCTGACTCAGGGTCAGGAACGTGAGGAAGGGAAGACGCAGGAGGAGACGACAGGACAACACGCTGTGGAATCGAGGAAGGACGAAGTGCCATACGGTGAGTGCCTGACACAGCTGGAGCACGAGGACGGACAAAATGAAGACCGCGAACATGAGTGGAAGCACGAGTCTCAGGCTCACGACGCTCAGGAGTGGAAGCACGAGTCTCAGGCTCACGACGCGCAGTCAGGGATGCAGTCACCTCAATGTGAGGAGCAGGAGCAGGCAGCGGGGAGCCAGGCAGTAGCTGTGGCTGTGACTGGTCAGTCGGTGGGAACAGTAACGGAGGAGTAGAACCAGCAACCGGGAACTTAGTAGCAGCAGGCGGGAGACAGAGAAGGTGACGAAGTGCAGACGGCTGCGGCTGAGTAGTCGCACCCCCAGAACCGCCAGCTCAAGTAGCAACAGCACCCCCAGAACCAGTGCCTCCAGCTCCACCACCGGGACTGCCCCAACGAACAGCCCACTCAGGAAGCTGCAGCGGCGAGAGCGACTCTTGCCGACTAGCACCACTAACTCCAGTACCTCCAGCAGTACCTCCAGTAGTACCTCCAGTGCCAGCACCTCCAGCACCTCCAGCAGTACCTGCACCTCCAGCACCTCCATCAGTACCTGTGCCTCCAGTACCTGGAACACCAGCACTAGCACCTCCAGGGCTAGCACCTCCAGAATCTGCACCTCCAACACCTCCAGCAGCACCTGCGCCTCCAGTACCAGGAACACCAGCACTAGCACCTCCGGGGCTAGCACCTCCAGAACCTGTAGCTCCAGCACGTCCAGCACCTCCCGCTCTAAGATGGCTAGCTCCACCAGCAGGGCTGCCCCACTGGATAGCCACTCGCGAAGCCGCTCCGGCGAGAGAGCCTCCTGTCGACTCATAGCAGGACCACCGGCACCAGTACATCCAGTAACTCTTGTACACAGAGGACACTCAGCACCCCCAGAACTAGCACCCCCAGAACCAGCACCCCCAGTGGTACCACCTCCTGCAGCACCAGAGTCCACAGCGACAGGCTGCAGCGGCGGTGAAGACGGTCGAGGCTGAAACCCAGGAGGGACCGCCAAGCGTGCAGAGCGGCGAGGGGTCACAGTGGCAGAAGGAGTCGGGTCACCCCCCTCAGCTGGGCCAGAGGTGTCTGAGGAGACCTCCAAAGGTTCAACCAAGGGGGGTGGGTCTACCTAAGACACACCTGAGGGAGCGGGACTGGGAGGAGGGAGGGGGGCTACCGGGGGGGGGTCGTCCACCAGGGAGAGAGGCGGGACGGGTACCGGGGAACTTCGGTGGGGGTGAAGACGGTAGAAGCAGACGGACTCGTCAAAGGTGACGTCGCGGGAGGACAGCATACGACCGAAGAGAGCCCAGGTGGTAAAACTGCCAGGGCGGTGCGTCGGTGGGAAAGCCAAGGAACACGCACCGAAGAGTGCGTGGAGAGAGCTTGCCCGCATGCAAATCGCGGACAAGAGAGAGGGAACCCCAGACCCGAAACACCGACGCATCACCAACCTCGCACGTCCACCGCAAGTGGGGGAGGTCTCCGGGTGGGAGACACGGGGCCAGAGGTTGAGCTGCTCAGCGGCGTATCGGACCGCAAACGGCCACAGAAAATGGGGAGCACCCACATGGATCATGGAGGTGCGAGCAACCTCCATGACAAGACCAATGCGGCGCTCGGCAATCCCATTCTGCTGTGGAGAGGCCGGAAGCGTGGACGACTGGACGATGCCCTCAGCACCACAGAAGTCCTCAAGGAGGCGGGAGCAAAACTCACCACCTCGGTCAGAGTGCAGCCGCAGGACTGGGAGGTCCTGCTGGAACCGAGCGCGAAGCTGGAGACGGACAGCGCGGATCCAGCGGATCAAGACACCGCAGACATCCGCCTTGCTCTGCAAGGGGAAGACCGTGGTGTAGCGCGTGTATTCGTCGACAACCAGCAGAAAGTAGCGCTCGCCACCCTGTCCAGTGACGCGGGCGGGGCCCCACACGTCCATGTGCAGGCTCTGCAGAGGAGCAGTGGTAGGAGGAAAAGAGGAGGAGTGAGGAGCGGCGCGCTGCCGCCCCTTTGATGCAGGGAAGGCAGGGTGGTGCAAGCGACCTCGGGAGCGGGGGCAGGGACATGGGGAGACCAGACACAAGGAGACGGGAGTGCATGCCACGCAGGCGTGGCAAGGAGGGGTGGCCAAGACGGTGGTGCCAGAGGAGAGTCTGGTGCGTGAGGAGACGACATGAGCAAGACGCAGCGAACTCAACCGACGCAGCTACCTGACCTGACTCAGCTACCAGTGCAGACTCAGTGGTCAGTGTGTACAGGCCAGACCCAGGCCGCGGACTGAACGTGGCGAGGTGCTCTCCAGTGCGCGAGTCCGTACAGATCGCCACTAGCTCGCCCCCATGCTGGGTGACAGTGACCCACTGGTCCTGGAGGACAGAGGTAGCCACCAAGTTCTTAGCGAACGAGGGGAGGTGGAGGCCTGTGAGGAGGCCGGAAGGGGCCGCCGGACAAGGGAGAACAGTGGCGCCACGCGCGACTACCGGGCCCCCGGAGGGGTCGGACAGTGTGACAGGGACAGGGACTGTGAGCGGTGTGACTGTGGTGCTGACGCGGAAGAAGCAACGAGACGCGCCTGAGTCGAGAGTAAAAGTGTGCAAGGCCTCCTCAGGCTCTGCCTTTGCGCTAGCTGAGTCACACGCACGGAGACTAGTAGCCTCTACGCCAACAAGTGCCTCTACACCCCCAGTACGAGTACCCCGAAACCCTCCGCCACCGGGGTTGCCCCACCGGACAGCCCACTCACGAAGCTGCTGCGGGGAGAGAGTCTCCAGCGGACGCTGCTGCTGCTGCTGTCCACCCCCAGAACCTCCGCATCTACTAGCGGTACTACCAGCAGGAGTAGACTCACAGGTACCTCCAGTAGTAGCACCCCACAGGACAGCCCACTCACGACACTGCTGTGGCAAAGCGGCTTCTGCCGACGAGCACAGCTAGCTCCGCCACCGGGACTGCCCCACTAGATAGCCCACTCGCGAAGCTGCTGCGGCAAGAGAGACTCCTGCACACTCGGCTGCCGCTGACGTAGGACAGTAGTAGTGGCCATGGCAGTCGGTGGCAGACAGTAGCAGCAGCGCAGGAGCAGCTAGGGAAGTGCGCGAGTAACTGGGTGCTCTCGTGCAGGTCGCTTGTTGGGCAGGGCTAGGGCAGTCGCGCGCGGGCAGCGCACGGCGCAGGGCAGCGCGGCTCGAAGGGCAGGGCGGCGTGCAGGCCTAAGGGCAGGGCGGCGCGCGGGCTGCAGGGCAGGGCGGCGCGTGGGCCTAAGGGCAGGGCAGCGCGGTTGCGGGCTGCAGGGCAGGGCAGCGCGCATTCCTAAGGGCAGGGCGACGCGCGGGCCTAAGGGCAGGGCAGCACGGCGCGCGGGCCTAAGGGCAGGGCGGCGCGCGGGCCTAAGGGCAGGGAGACGCGCTGGACAGGGCAGCGGGGCGCGCGCTGGGCAGGGCAGCAGGGCGCGACGCGCTGGGCAGCAGCTGTCACCGCATATGCACCTAATGCATATGCAATAACTGTAAGATGATGGTGTAGGCAGTGCTCTCGGTTACAGCCATAAACAGTAGGAATAGTTATCATAGTATGAGATAGGAATGAGCTGTAGGTATAGATTGTAGCGAAGCAGCTGGTAGGAGGGGTGTAGAAAGGGGGGGGGGGAAACGGGATAGGAGCGGTTGGATTGGGAGGGAAAGGGCACCGAAGGGCGAAATGTGAAACCAAGGAATCCCAACCCCGAGCCGCACATTTGGGAATGTGCAGCCAAGGGTTGGGTAAGGTCACTCACTCCCAACCCCTCGATGCTTTCTCGTTGTTATTCTCTCTTAGTAGTGAAAGTTGTCATCCGAGCTTCTAGCACTCTGTGGCACACACCAGGAGGGAACCTGTGGGGTGAGGGAGGAATCCCGTTCATAACAACGAGAAAGCATTGAGCGGTTCGAGCGAGTAGCATAGAATGGATAAGTATGAAGTGCGGTGGGGTAGAGTGTTCAGTCAACGAGACGAAGACGGGCCGGGGGAGAATCGCACGCAGGAACGCGGACGGTCAGTGGAGCGTCGATCCCACGGGAGGCCCGCTTTCCGCGCGGATCGGGTCCCCCTTGAGCCGATCCGACGAGACGGAGGTTTCGGCCACGACAGAATGAACGATGAAAGGCGCAATGCGGCGACGGGCGGCGCGCCGTGGCGGCGGGATACGTTCCACCTGAGCGGCGGGCCGTACCACTCCCCGGAGGAAGGGAGGCGGCGGCGTGATGAGCGAGGCCGTTGGAGGGGACGCGAAGAGCAGGGAGGAGGCGAAGCTGCGGGCGGAATGCACGCCGGTGAAAGCTCGCGGGCCGGGACGACGCTGGAGAACGAAGCCGAGGATGCGGCGGAGGAGCTCGAGCCCATCCCCGAGTAGGCAGGAGAAAGTCCGGATGAGCCGGACGGAGCAGGGGCGGGAGAGTCCGCACCAACCCACGAGGCGGCCGACTCGTGTGACGAGGCAGAGGAGGACGAGGGGGTGGCGGAGCGGGAATCACGGCGGGACGACCCCGACCGTCATGAGGGACATCGTGCAAGCCATGCGGCGCAGCAGGAGCGACCGGCGCAGGTGGACGACGTGCGCGAGCTACAGTTGCGGGGATCTCGCGGGGGAGAAGAGACTGAGCGCTCGCGGACGTCGGATGAGCTGCGTCGCCAAGCGGAGCAGCACGGTGCACGGCAGCCAGGAGAAGGGCGCGGGCACGAGCGACAGACCCCGCGCGGAGGAGGACGACGGGGGGAATCCCGCTCGCCCGAGCGGCAGTGGCACCAGAGAGGGGCGTCGCGCTCCCCGCGCCAGCAGAGGCGGTGGCACCAGCGACCCAGAGAGGAGTCGCGCTCGCCCGTCCGAGGCCGCGGGCGCGAGGGAAGGCGGGACGAGCGAGAGGCTCACCTGTCGGCCAGCGGTGGTACGGAAGGGGCGAAGGGGGATGGTCGCCATCCCCGGTGCGGCGTACAGCCTACGAGGCGCGTGGAGAGGGAGGAAAGAGAAGCCGCCACTCGCCGGCAAGGCATTGGGAGCGGACGGAGAGGGACGGCGGGCATAGGGGGTCGCGATACAGGGGAAGGAGGAGCCACCAAGAGAGCGCGACCAGGAGCGTGGGCCTGGCGTATGGGGCGGAGAGGGCCCGCGAAGTAAGAGAGGGCTTGGACAAGGCTAACCAGGGGAGGTCATACGGGAGATCGGCCGGAAGGGCGAGCGACGCGTGGGGAGAAGGGAGAGGGGGCCCAGCCGCGGCACCAAGGGTGGAGGTGCCAATGAGGTTTTCTGGCGACCAGCGGGCGGGGCCCTCACTCAAGAATTACCTGATGCAGATCGGCAACGTGCGGTATCGCTGCGACAGGAGCGGCACAGACCCTGTCGACTTCTTCCTGAGCCTGCCCAACACATTGGAGGGGGAGGCGGAGACACTGTACCGCATGAGGATGGAGGAGTTGCTGTGGAGGGTAGAGAGGTATGGGGAGGACCCCACCGAGGCCTTCCTAGAGAAACTGCAAAGGCAATTTCCCGGGCACATGGCCGAGAAGGTTAGGGAGTTTCAGGAGTTCAGAAGGGGGAGGGAGGAGTCACTGCTGACGTACTACAACAGGTTGATCAATGTGGCGGAAGACGTGAAGTGCTCTGACGGCAGCCTGCTCATTAGCAAGTTTCTGGGGGGGCTGGATGAGGCCCTGGGGGGAGGACTGAGAATGAGGGTGTATGAGCTGGGCGCAGAGGCAAGCTTGGAAGAGGTGTTTGACTTGGCAGAGAGGGTAGAGCTCGCCCAGAGGAAGTATGAGGCTTATTTGCCCAGGCCTGCAGAGAGGAGCCGTCGGCCAACATGGGCTGCGGCAATGATACCAGAGGGGGCAGGGCGAGTAGAGGAGCGAGGGGAAGCCGGAGTTGACACCAGAACCTGTCACAAGTGTGGGCAGCCAGGACACCTGCGCAGAGACTGCAAGAATTGTGACGGCTGTGGGAAGCCAGGACACAGGAAACGGGAGTGCCCAGATGCAGCCAGGTGCGAGATCTGCAAGAAACGTGGGCACGAGGCGAGGGACTGCTATCAGAGGGAGGGAGGGCCTGGGAGGCACCCAGAGGCGCAGCTGAGGGCCACAGGGCTGAGAGGAGGGGCAAAGGGGATGCTGGTGATGACTGCGGAAGGAGGGGAGCCCAAGTGGATGCTATGCACCAGAACGCCCATAGAAGTGACTCTGCTGCTGGGGGAGGAACATGAGACCAAGATCCGCATGAAGTGTGGAATTTCAGAGTCGGAGGACTTTGATGTGTTGGTGGGTGCCGAGCTAGTGTTTGCCGTGGGGATGACCATCTGTACTTGGACGGAGAGGGTCGAGTTTAGAACGCGGTACTGGAAGAAGGAGGGGCCCGTGGGAGAGCTGCCAGTGCGGTTTGTGAAGGTGGAGCCCAAGAGAGCATACCAGGCCGTGGGGGAGCTGCAAGCTGGGGAGCGGCAGGCCGAGGAGTTGAGAGGGAGGGCAGGAGTGAGAGAGGGAGCCAGGATGAGGTGGATGGACGATTCAAGGCGACAGAGTGACTGGCAGCAGCCCATCCACCTGGTGGAGCTGTTTGGAGGTATATGGGCAGGCCTAGCCGCGGTGGTGAGGAGTGGCATAGCCGTGAAGAGGTGGACTTACGTGGAGAAGGAGCCGGGGGTGAGGAGGATGGCGGAGCACCACGCATAGAAGCTGCAAGCGGAGTTCCCAGATCTACTGAATGGTGGGGTGATCCGGGAAGCCATGGGAGGAGCTACCCATGACGTCCAAGAGATAAGCGAGAGGGAGGTGGCGAGCTGGGGGCAGGTGGACCTGCTGGTGGCAGGGTGGGAATGCCAGGGTGTGTCTTGGGCAGGCAAGGGGAGGGGAGAAGAAGACCCCAGGACAAGCTTGATGGGGGACTTGTTCCGAATCCTGGAATGGCTGCAGGAGAGGCAGGGCAGGGTGGTGTACCTGCTGGAGAACCTGGACCTAGAGGGGGATGGTAGAGAGCCGGTCCGACTGGTGAGGGACAGAATCAAGGGGCAGCTGGGGAAGGGGGTGAGCTGTGACTCGGCCAGAATGGGGTCCTACGCACATCGGCTTAGGATGTACTGGCAGAATGTGGTCCCGGCTGCGAAGCTGCAAGCAGAAATGAACGGAGTGAAGCGATCAACCGAGAGGAAGGTGCAAGACATCCTGGCCCCAGGGCGGACCCCAGCACCAGTGAGCCGCAAGGGCTACCACAGGCACTACCCGTGCAACCAAGTGGGGCAGGAGAGGCGAGCCCTGCCCACTCTGGTGGCATATGCAGGAGCGGCGGGGTACAAATGGGAAGCAGGGAAGCCTGGGCCAGGGATGGTGTATGATCACAGGAGTCGGAGGTGGGAGGAGCCCACGGCTCTTGAAAGGGAGCTGGCTATGGGGTACGGAGAAGAGGCAACAGCAGCACCTGGGGTGAGCGAGGCGGACAGAAAGAGGGCCCTGGGGAAGGCGATGGATGGCCACGTGCTGAGGTGGCTGGTCCAGAGGATGTGGCGAGAGACAGTCGTGAGCTGGGGGCAGGAGGAAGGTAAGGGAGAAGTGGAGGCTGTGCCGCGGGGAGCATGGAGCTGCCAGGAGAAAGAGGTGGAGAAATGGGAGGTGGGGGAAGCGATGAGCAAGGAAGGGAGGGAGGCCATGCAGGAGCTGCTGGCCAGGCACAGGAAATGCTTCGCCTTCACCATGCAGGAACTGGGAAGGTGCAAGGTGAAGGAGATGGAGCTGAAGCTGAGCAGCACAGAACCAGTGTTCCACCGCAGGAGGAAGATGCCGCACGGGGACGAGGAGATCTGCAAGGAGAAGATCAAGGAGCTGCTGGAAGCAGGATTGATCAGGCGGTCAGAGTCAGAGTCTGGCTGCCACCACCGTTGGTGCAGATGGGGGGAGCAGACAGTGCAGTATCTGGGATACGAGGTGAAAGGGGGGCAGATAGGGATACAATAGGCCAAGGTGGAAGTCCTGGACAGGCTGAGGGAGCCCAAGTCCTGTATGGGCTTCCTGAGCTACTACAGGCGGTTTGTGCCCAACTTCAGCAAAAGAGCGACGGTACTAAACGGGCTACTGCGGGAGGACAAGGCGTGGGAGTGGGGAGAGGCACAGAGAGGAGCATTGCAGGACTTAATGACAGCAGTGAAGACCGCAACGGTGCTCAAGCTGCCCGCTGCCGATCACCCATTCACGCTCTACACTGACTGGAGCAGCCAAGGGATGGGGGGGATACTCTGCCAAGAGGTGGAGGGAGAGGAGAAGGTGGTGGCATACGCGAGCAGGAGCTGCAACTCGGCGGAGGCACAGTACAGCTCGTATATAGGGGAAGGATTGGCGGCCATGTGGGCTGTGGGACACTTCAGGGTATACCTGCAAGGGAGGGAGTTCACCTTGGTGACGGATCACCAGCCCCTGACGTGGCTAATGACGACCCCAGGGTTGACGGGCAGGAATGCAAGGTGGGCAATGAAGCTGCAGGAGTATGACTTCAAAATCAAGCACAGGCCAGGGAAGACGTTGCAGCACGTGGACGGTCTCTCTAGGAACCCTCCACCGCCAGAACCCACGGTGACCTTGACACTGTTGGCTAGACTCGTGGAGCTGAATGGGGCCAAGGGAGAGAAGGGGCCAGCAGACATTTGGGAGGACGGACCAGCCATGCGGTGGGTGAAGGGAGAGACAGGAGAGGACGAGGAGCTGACAGCGCGGGTGAGGGCAATGGGACAGCACTACAGATGGTACCAGCAGCAGCTGCAGGTGCAGACAGAAGATGGGTGGAAGCTGGTGCCGGTGCCAAGTGAGAGGGAGGCGGTGATCAAAGAGGTACATACCAAGCTAGGACACTTTGGGCACGAGAGGACGGTGCTGGTGTTAAAGACAGGGTGGTGGTGGGAAGGAATGAGGAAGCAAGTAAAGGGGTGGGTGGAGGGCTGTGAGGCGTGCCAAAGGAGCAGGGCAAACCTCACCCAAGCCAAGGCGGAGTTGCAGTCACTGCCCATCCGAGGCCTAGGTTTCAGATGGTCCCTGGATCTGGCGGGGGAGCTGCCACTGAGCCGAGGAGGCAAGCAGTACATCGTGCTCATGGTAGAGCACGTGAGCAAGTGGCTGGAGGTGAGGGCCATCCCGAGCAAGAGCTCGAGGCACGTGGCGACATCGTTCAAGGAGCAGGTGATATGCAGATTCGGGGCATGTGCAGAGGTCCTCACGGACCATGGGACCGAGTTCCAAGGGGAGTTCAAGAAGCTGCTGGAGGAGACCGGGATCACCCACAGGCGCACTTCGCGGTACCACTCACAGAGTGATGGGCTGACAGAGCGCCTGGTGCAGACCTTGAAGCGGGGACTGCGAGCATATGGGGAGAAGAGGAAGCGGGACTGAGATGAGGAGCTGCATTGGATTGCAGCGGGGTACAGGTTTGGGAAGCAGGCGGCATTGCGGGATCACTCTCCATACAGTCTCCTATATGGATGTGAGCCGCTGCTGCCGGTGGGAGCAGCCCGGGTGCTCACAGACACAGTGACGGCAGGAACCATAGAGAACTGGGTGGCATTGTCAGAAGCCAGGGCGAGATACCTACGGGTGATGATGCCAGCAGCGTTGGAAAACCTCCACACAGCACAGCTGAGAGACGCTCGGCGGTATGAGCAGCGGCAGCAACAAGGGGCAGGGGGAAGAGCAAAGAAGGGAGTGAGCCAAGGGCAAGAGGTGTACCTGAAGCGGGCAAAGCAAGACACCCTGGATGTCGGGGTGGGCTCTGAGAGGTGGAGAGTGAAGGAGGTGCGTCCGTCAGGAGTGCTGGTGCTGGAGAATGAGAAGGGAGCAATCCTGAAGGAGCATCAGAGTAACACGGCCATAGCGAAGGGGGGCAAGCCTCTACAAGAAGGTCCTGTGACACGAGCTCAAGCGGCTAGAGCACGACCACAGGAGGGGGCAGTGGTTGAGTGAGGCTATGCAACATGGAGAAGAGAGGAAGCAGGGAGACAGCAGAAGAAGGGCAGGGGCAGGAAGAAGAGCAGGTGCAGGGAAGAAGAGCAGGTGCAAGAAGAAGAGCAGGTGCAAGAAGTAGAGCATGAGGGGGGGAGAAGGAAGGTTCTCCGACAGCTGTCACCGCATATGCACCTAATGCATATGCAATAACAGTAAGATGATGGTGTAGGCAGTGCTCTCGGTTACAGCCATAAACAGTAGGAATAGTTATAATAGTATGAGATAGGAATGAGCTGTAGGTATAGATTGTAGCGAAGCAGCTGGTAGGAGGGGTGTAGAAAGGGGGGGGGAAACGGGATAGGAGTGGTTGGATTGGGAGGGAAAGGGCACCGAAGGGCGAAATGTGAAACCAAGGAATCCCAACCCCGAGCCGCACATTTGGGAATGTGCAGCCAAGGGTTGGGTAAGGTCACTCACTCCCAACCCCTCGATGCTTTCTCGTTGTTATTCTCTCTTAGTAGTGAAAGTTGTCATCCGAGCTTCTAGCACTCTCTGGCACACACCAGGAGGGAACCTGTGGGGTGAGGGAGGAATCCCGTTCAGGCCTCGGACGGGCGAGCGAGGCCTGAACGCGGGGCACGACGCGTGGGCTGCAGCAGGGCGCGACGAGGGGGGCAGCAGGGCGCGACGCGTAGGCTGCAGCAGGGCGCGACGTGCGGGCTGCAGGGTGCGACGCGCTGGGCAGCAGTAGGGCGCGGCGCGCGGGCTGCAGCAGGGCGCGACGCGTGGGGCAGCAGGGTGGGACGCGCGGGCTGCAGTGGGGCGCGATGCGCGGGCTGCAGCAGGGCGCGACTCGGGGGGCAGCAGGGCGCGACGCGCATGCTGCAGCAAGGCGCGACGTGCGGGCTGCAGGGCGCGACGCGCGTGCAGCAGTGGGGCGCGACGCGCGGGCTGCAGCAGGGGCGCGACGCGCAGGGCAGCAGGGCGCGACGTGCGGGCAGGCAGGGCAGCAGGGCGCGCGTGGGCAGGGCAGCACGCTGGGCAGCAGGGCAGGAAAAAAAAATTACAAGGCCGAGCAGGGCGGAACGTTCGGTGGGCCCTAGGGAACGTACCTACTCTAATACCATGTCAAGGTAAGGAAACAGGAATGAAGGACTAAAGGAGGATGAGTGGTACAAGTAGCAACCCCAACAAAGGGTTGTATCCCATAGGGAGTGACCCACTACAGCCTAACATCACTAACATGATATAAACATGTTTTGACATCTATTACGTAGGTTATGGGTGGACCTTGTGTGTGAGTGCCCAAGCTTGAGCTGGGCAGGGGGTGTCGAAGTGAAAGGCCCCACCCTTCCTTGGGCGCGGGCGTCCTCGACGTCGACATGGTGGATTCGATGACGTGGTCGTCGAATGGGCTTTCGCTGTTCGACGACAGTGGCTTTCGCTGTTCGATGAAAGTAATTGTCGATGAGGCCCTTCATTGTTCGACGGGATTTCGTAGTCGACGGCGGTCCCTACTGGTCGACGAGATTTGTCGTCGACGAGCCCGTCCGCTGGTCGACACGTGTTGTTCGGCGAGATCCAGCGACGTCGTCGCCAGACTTTGCAAGTCGACGAGAGTGGTCGTCGACGAGCCCGTCGACGGGCGTTGATCGATGAGCTTGTCGACAAGTTCTGATCGACGAGCGTTGTCTCGGCGAACGTTGGTCGACAGATCGTTGTCGAACGGGTCGGCCGAATTCGCTCACCTACAAAATTTTGCGTGTGTGAGAATTTCGCAAAGGAGGTTTTGGCGAAGTCGACATGCAGAATGGCATTACGTGTTCAACCTGGCATCTGCCCAATGTGCAACTGTCGCAACTGAGTGCTGTGCAGAACTGGGCCTACTTGGTTGGTGACGCACATGTGCGCACATGCTCACCTGCGAATGCAGCTCTGGCAGGCCGCCTTGGGTGCAACACTGGCAGGCCACCCTGCTGCAGTGTTGGCAAGCCTTCTGCTGCGCTGGCGGGTCGCCCTGCAGAATGTTTGCTAGGTGTTGCAATGCTTTCCTTGCTATATCAACTTGCATGCCTCATTGTAATCTAATGTTCCTTCAGATTTCTTAGTGAAACTGTTGCCAAATCCTCTATGTGAACACACAAATTGACTCATTTAATAGCAACGCTGCCCCCGTACAACCTCGTGTCCTCCAACGTAGTCTACATCCCGTTGTAGAGTGACTCTCCACAGGCATCTATTGCGAACAACACATGGTGGAATCAAGGCGCTTTATCTCAAATGCCGACCCGACATTCACGGTCACCTACATCACCGTGGCGAACAACAAAAGGCTGAAGGTGAACGCCCAAAGGATTCCCGTTCTCAAGGCATACGAAAGCAACACCCACATAATGAAGTGCTCATCGTCAAGAACCTACGGTTGAACTTACTGTTGGCCTCGCGACTCATCAACTGTGACGTCAAACTCCGTATCGATCTCGAGTCGCGCGACATCCGGCTTCACTACGCTGTCTTCAATGAGGCCCGTCGATACTTAGGATAAGCCCGCGTAGACAATGGCGTTTACGTGCTCGACTTCAACACGCCAGACTTAGCGACGACACGGACTAGCTAGTAGATGTCATACAGTTGTGGTTCGAGCATATTATGCAGTTAGATTGGACCCACCCTATTGGCAAACCCTGGGTGCCCCACCATCCACATTCCCCTAAGGCCAACTTTTTACGATCCAAGATCTGACGACATTTGTAGGGAGTGTCACACCCCCACTGCCTCGTGCGCTAACTGTGCCGGTACCGGCCTAGAAGCGATTGAGGAAGCAGAGCGCCTCGGACCACCGGACAAGGGAATATCAACGATGGAAATCGCCATCACTACAAGAACCGTCCCCATGAGCCCCTTGCCAGCCTGGATCCGCCTACAACAGGCACCAATGGATCCTACGGAGTGAATCGTGCGGCATGTACGGCGAAGGTGGACAGGCGCGACCGAATCAAATGCAAGGGGAAAGACCTGGAGAAGGATGAGGGACCCATTCGAGGCCACACGAGGAGGATGAGGAGGATATGGAGGAGTCAGAGGATGAGGGAGATGCACCTGTGATGGACTAGGAGATCGAGGATTCCCCCTGGAAGATAGTGATGAAAGAGAAGACAACCCTTTTCTGTCTGATGGCGAGGATGTGGTTGAGACCTACCGTAATATCCCGGATACAGTACCCCCACGCGGAGAAGAACCTGGGTCCGCTTTCCGGACCAAGGGTCTTTTATTCCGACCTGTTCTCCTGAGGACCCCCCTTTTGAATTTAAGATTATAAGACCCCCCCACCCCCCCCCCCCCCCCCCCCCTCGTCCTGAAATTTCCCATTTTCCTCTGGTTGTTGCACTTTTCCTCTAGTTTATTGTCTCGTTAGCAGGATTTCACAGGGCATTACAGGGCATTATGCAGTTAGGGACCATACAACCTACAAATATCCAGTTTACCACTACCAGGGTTAACATCTAGCCTTCTACTCGTCTACCTCCTCCTCATTATCCAGGGCGCCAGCCACTCGTGGCTACCTACTTGTCCTCCTCCTCCTCGTCATCCTCAGCGCCAGCCTCCTCATCCTCCAAGGCGCCAGATGTGTAGAGTGGATTTATCCACTCCTCGACAGCGTGTGCAGCATGCACGTCGTCGTGGACTTCGACCTGTGCAGCATCGCGCATGTGCGCGATGACCAGGTGGTCCTCGCGCCCGTCAGGCGTGTTGCTGATGCCGCACGTCGTGAACGAGCGGGTGATGGTGTCCTCCGGGACCCCCTCTCATGCATTTGCTATCCACTTAAGGATAACATCTGCTGGGGGCTTCCTCTTTTTTCCTGCGATTCAAGCATCACCACACGGTTAGCTAAGAGTTCATCGTGCAAGCAGCAGCAGAAGCAGAAAGGGCACACATATTTCTTACCAGCAGGGGTGGAGGAGTCGATGCCGACGGTCAAAACCCACTCGTTGTACAGGTCGCGCACTCGTGCTTTGAAGGCGCGATTAATCGCGACGTCGAGAGGCTGCAGCAGGGGTGTGCATCCTCCAGGGATGATGGCAGGGACACGCGTTGCCACCTCAACATCGCGAGCACACTTTCTGTCAGGTGGCCGCGATACGAGTCCAGGACCAGCAGGGTCCTAGACCGTGTCACTCCGGGGGGGGGGGAGGGGGGGGGGTGTGGGGAAGCAGCACATTCTGCACCCAGTCCATGACAAGGCGGGAATCCATCCAGCCGCGCTCCTGGGCTTGAATGAGCATCCCTGCGACCAGACAAGGAGTTGGTTAGTATTCGTTCGGGAGGGGAACCCAATATTAGATTAGCAGAAACTGTACCTGGAGGGACGTGCACGTTCGGAAGCGTCTTCCGCTTGAAAATCACCATAGGCATCAACTTGAGACCATCTCCCGTGACTGCCAGCATCACCGCCACGCCCCTTTCTCGTAGCCGGCGCTGCGAATATGGAACGGGCGATTACCACGGTGGTGCAGCGTGCGTGTGAGGATCGAGGAACTGGTTCAGAAAATATCTTATGATCACCTGGGTACAACACGAGGCTATATATAGGCTCGACACTAGGCCAGTGACCCTGGTGTTACTAGAAGGTTCCGTGGGTCGCGAAGCGTCCCGAATGGGTCCTTTCTGAATTCGGTAGAAGCTATTTGGTGACAACAGAAGAGCACAGAATTCGGTGCACGCAACCTAGAACGGTGCTATAACTATAATAAAATATCGTAAGCAACAATTCTAAGGAAAACGAACAAAAGCATGCATCATAAAATAAAACTAAGCAAGGTAAAGCATGATAAGATAAATCCCAATAGGCAGAGCCGTCGTACTCTCACATTGCGCTCATACGGCATCTCCAGAAACACTGGCGCCTGGTCAGCATTGACCATGTTCCAGGGGTCGATGCTGTGACGGATGACTTGCTTGCGGCAGAGGCGCAAAATGCTCACACACTTCGGCTTGCAATCTGCGGCGAAAAGCAGCAAACGTAGACATAAGGACAAGGGCTAACCATACAAAACCTTCCAAAACCTCACAAATACTCACCATTCGTTTAGCGTTGACCAAGCTTGGTCTTCACTCGGATGGTGAGCCCCCATCTTGCGTGGAACCACTATGTCCACCGAGGCGACGCTTGCCAGTCAACGTCGGGGTGGCGCCTCTTCATCGACGGACGTCTCCAGGTTTGCAGCAGCTTTATCAGCACGGCCAGGCCACGGGCGCGGTAGGACAAGAACTGCTTGTACACCGACAATTCCATGTCGGGGTACTTGGCTTGCCTCCCGCCACCTGTCAAAACTACATGTTTATACATTGTTAGGCTACAGTGGGGCTAGTCTTAGGGGGTACAACTTCCTAGGGTCTCCTACTTGTACTCCCATTTTGTTAGTCAAACTCATTCCGCTGTTTACACAATTTGACATGGTATCATAGGCTAGGTTAGGTCCGTACCTACCGCTAGTTACCCGCGCCTGCCCGTAGGCTGCCCCGAGCGCCGCGCCTGCCCCGCGCGCCGCGCCTGACCGCCCGCGCTGCCCTGCCGCCGCTGCCTCGCGCGCAGCTGCCCGTGCGCCGCGCCTGCCCGTGCGCCGCCCTGCCGCACCTGCCCCTGCTGCCCCGCGCGCCGCACCTGCCCCACGCGCCGCGCCTGCCCGCGCGCGCTGCCTTGCCCGTACGCTGCACCGCGCGCCGCGCCTGCCCGCGCGCGCTGCTCTGCCCGTACGCTGCCCCGCAAGCCGCACCTGCCCACGCGCGCTGCCCTGCCGCCGCTGCCCCGCGCGCCGCGCCTACTTGCGCACCGCGCCTTCGCGCGCGCGCTGCCCTGCCCCTGCTGCCCCGCGCGCCGCGCCTGCCCCGCGCACCGTGCCTGCCCACACGCGCTGCCAAACCGCCGCTGCCCCACGCGCCGCGCCTGCCCGCGCGCACTACCTTGCCGACACTGCCCCGCGCGCCGCACCTGCCCGTGTGCGCTGCCCTGCCGCCGCTGCCTAGCGCGCAGCTGCCCGTGCGCGCACTGCCTTGCCATGCGCCCTGCCCTGCCGCGCGCGCTGCCCTGCCGCCGTGCGCTGCCCTGCCGCACAAGCGCTGCGCTGCCCTGCCGCGTACGTGCTGCCCTTCTGCCGCGCGCGCTGCCCTGCCGCAAGTGCGCTGCCCTGCCCTGCCGCCGCGCGCTGCACTGCCTTGCCGCGCGCGCTGCCCTGCCACTGTGCGCTGCCTTGTTTGCCTCCTGCCGTGCTGCGCCATGCTACCGCTCTGTCTGCTGCCGAGCCACTCACCTACTGCCGTGCTGTTCGTACTTCCACTGCGCCCCAAACTGCTGCTGGTTCCTAGATCTGCAGCTACTTCCTAGTACTGAAGCTTGACCTAGTTCCTGTCATGGCCACTATCACTGTCCTAGTGGTTGACGTAGACGGGCGCCCTCTCGAGTTTGAGTCGTGGCTAGAGCGCCTGCACCAGTATCTCCAGCGTTTCATTCTGGATGGCGTCTCCCTGTTCGAGCACACGTCGGGGTCCCTTCAGGCCCCCACGAAACCACCTGAGCCTACTGCTAATGCTGGGGAGGAAGTGCAGCGGCGGTACCGGGCGGACCGCATTGCCTCCACACGGTGGACGGCACGCGACGCGGTCGCCCAGCTTGCTGTCCGCGCTCACCTGTCACTCGCCCAGAGGGCCCACTTTTGCCAGGTGACGTCGGCCCAGACTTTCTACGACGGTCTGGTTAGGCACTACTCCTCCCTCTCTCCTGCCACCCTAGGCCATCTTGCGCTGCCATTTCTCCTCCCCGACCTGTCGTCGCTAGCGTGTAGGGGTGGAGGTTCCGGGGGTGGGCAGCAGCAGCAGCGGCAACGTCCGTTGTTGTGGGAGCAGCAGTAGCTATCGTCGCTAGCCTGTGTCGAGGAGGCGAGTGTAGGTGCTTGTGAGTCTGCTAGCTCAGGAGGCTTTGCACACCTTCACGCTCAGGCGCGTCTCAGTGCTTCTTCCGCGACTGCACCACAGTCACACCGCTCACAGCACCTGTCCCTGTCACCCTGGCCGACCCCTCCTCTGGCCCAGTCGTTGCACACGGCTCCACTGTTCTCCCGTGTCCGGCAGCCCCCTCTGGCTCTCTCGCAGGTCTCCACCTCCCCTCGTTTGCTACAAACTTGGTGAGTACCTTTGTCCTCCAGAATATGTTGGGCGCTACCACCACACCTGGGGGTGAGCTCGTGGCGATCTTTACGGACACAGTGACTAGCAACCACCTCGCCACGTTCACCCGGAGGCATGGGTCTGGCCTGTACACATACACACTGAGTCTGCACAGGTGGCCGCGTCTGGTCAGGTAGCTGCGTCTTGCTCGTGTCGGTTACTCACGCACCCGTCCCTCCTCAGGCACCACCGTCTTTGTCACCCCTCCCTGTCGCGCCTCCGCAGCATGCTCTCGCGTCTCCTTGACTCTGGACTTCCCAGGTCCCTACCCCCACTCCCGCGGTCGAGGTAAGTCGAGGGCAAGCCTCGGTAAGTCCAGGTTACCCCCCAGTAGACCCCATCCCCCCCCCACCCGCGTCCTGCTTCCCCAGGTGTGTCTCAGGTTAAACCACCCCCCTTAGTTGAGCCTTTGGAGGTCTCCTCAGACCCCGCTGGCCCGACTAAATGGGGTGACCCTGCTGCTAACGACACTGCGGCCTCTCACCGCTCACCGCGCTTGGAGACCCCTCCTGGTTTTCCGCCTCGGCCGTCTTCGCCGCCTCTGCAACCTGTCGCGGTGGAATTCGGTCCGGCTGAGGGTGGTGACGCTGGAGGTGCGGGCTCTGGGGGTGGTGGGTCTGGGGGTGCTGACTCTGGAGGTGCTTGCTCTGGGGGTGCTGGTTCTGGGGGTGCTGACTCTGGTGGTGCTAACTCTGGTGGTACTGGTTCTGGGGGTACTGAGTGTCCTAGTGGTGGTGGAGTCGAGGGTGCTACTGCTGGAGGTTCTGCGGGTGCGTTGCAGCCACTGCCGCGACGCCCTTTCTTCTGGGAGCAGCAGCAGTCGTCGGTGCCACTTCCTGAGCCCGCTGCTGGTGGTTCTGGGGGTGCTGGAGCTGGAGGTGCTGGAGGTTCTGGTGCTGGAGGTACTGGAGCTGGAGGTGCTGGAGCTGGCGGTGCCGGAGGCTTTGGTGCTGGAGGGTACTACCGCTGGAGGTACTGGAGGTTCTGGTGCTGGGGGTCCTGGAGCTGGAGGTGCTGGAGCTGGCGGTGCTGGAGGCTCTGGTGCTGGAGGTACTACCGCTGGAGGTGCTGGAGGTTCTGGTGCTGGAGGTACTGGAGCTGGAGGTGCTGGAGCTGGCGGTGTTGGAGGTTCTGGTCCTGGAGGTACTGTCAACATATATTTTATATGTGTTGTTTATGTTAGTCTAGGTGTTACATTCATATTTCCTAGAGTTAGGGTTAGGTCGCATATATCTTGCTTGTTTCCACTTTCCTAAGTAAATTCTTACCGTTTTATAACTTAACATGGTATAGAGCAATAAACGATCCCATGGGCCCACCGCCCCGTAACCTGCCCTAGCCCGAAGCGCCCTAGCCCGAAGCGCCCTAGCCCAAAGCCCCTTAGCCCGTAGCGCCCCGTCAATTCGTGACTCTTAGTGCCCCGTACCCCGCGCGCCACCCGTTTTCCCGTCGCCTCACCCGTCAAATCCGTCGCGTCGTTACTCTCTCCCCCCCCCCCCCCCCCCCCCCCCGTCGCGCCCTGCCCGTTTTCCCCCGTCGCGCCCTACCTTTTTCCCCCCGTTGCGCCGCCCGTACATCCGCTCGCGTAGTCGCACGCACCCGCACGAACGGTCGCGCGCGCAGCCGCGTGCGACGGCCCACACAGCAGCACGCGCAACTGCTCGCCCGTCCGCTCGCACAGCAGCCCGTGCAGTCTGCGCGCCGCGCCACTTGCAACCCGTCCCACAGCCTTCCCCGTAGCCCGACGCCCCACCCGTCCCCACTGCCTTAGCCCGCCGCCCTAGCCAGTATAGCCGCCCCTTCCCAGTTCTGCCGCCCCACCCTTAACCAGCCGCCCCAACCAATTCTGCCGCCCTCACCCGTTCCCGCTGCCTCACCTGTAGCCCGCCGCCCCAGCCATATCTGCAACCCCACCCGCCGTTCCAGTCACCTCACCCAGAATCAGCCGCCCCACCCGGTACTCTCCACCGCGCAGAACTGCACGGAAACGGACAGAACCGCACCCGCTGCCCCACCCGTTCCAGCCAGAGCTGCTGCCCCACCCGTTTCAGTCACCTCACCCGGAATCAGCCGCCCCACCCGGTACTCTCCACCGCGCAGAACCGCACAGAACCGCACAGAACTGCGCAGAACCGCACTGAACCGCACAGAACCACACAGAACCGCACAGAACCGCACAGAACCGCACCCACTGCCCCACCTGTACCAGTCAGAGCTGCCCCCTACGACCTGAATCCTCCGCCTCAAGAGCTGAAACCCGCCACCAGCAGCACCAGTAGAAGCAGCATAGGCTGCCCCAGCGCTCGAGCAGCAGCTTAGGCTATCGCCAACGCTCCAGCAACAGTTTAGGCTGCCCCCAGTGCACCAGCAGCAGCTTAGGCTGCCCCCACCAGTACCAGAAGCAGCATAGGCTGCCCTCAGCGCACCAGCAGCAGCTTAGGCTGCCCCCAGCAAAACCAGCAGCAGCATAGGCTGCCCCCAGCGCACCAGTAGCAGTTTAGGCTGCCCCCCCCAGCGGAACCAGCAGCAGCATAGCCTGACAGCCAGCAGCAGTTTAGGCCCACCTGCCAGAACCACCACCGTTTCTAGTTTCTCACATGGCGTGTACTAGTGTTCTACACCAGCAGGGCCAGCACCAGCACTCCCGGCAGTGGGGACCTGCGGGTCCAAAGTGTGGCGCCCCCAGCAGTGGCTCAGCTAGCAGTGGGCGAGACGTCGGCCCCTGCGGGTACTGGGCCCTGACAGGCCCTGGTGCTGGCACTACCTGCTGGAGTCCTGACCACTCTGCCCTGAGGGGGATCAAGACGCTCTTGACATCCCGATTCCTCGCAATCACGCTGAGGCGGTCTCGGGACCTTGGGCCTCGTACTGGATTGCAGCTGAGGAGGCAGAGATGGCATCTTATAGGTCCACAGGAACTTACGTCGACGCAGTCCCACCACCTGGGACGAACGTCGTCAGTGGTTGATGGCTCTACAAGGTGAAGCGGCCGCCTGGGTCACCACCAGTGTTCAAGGCGCGCTATGTGGCGAGAGGCTTCAGTCAGCGAGAGGGGGTGGACTTCTTCCAGACCTTTGCTCCCACCCCGAAGATGAGTACTCTTCGGGTGTTGCTGCATATTGCAGCCCAGCGCAACTACGATTGCACTCCTTGGACTTTTCCACCGCGTTCCTTCAGGGGAGCCTGCACGAGCAGATCTGGCTACGTCGCCCGCCTGGCTTCACTGGCTCTTTCCCACCTGGGACCCAGTGGCAGCTACGTCGACCAGTCTACGGCCTGCGTCAAGCTCCACGTGAGTGGCACGACACACTTCGCTCGACCCTTGCAGTGCTTGACTTCTTTCCGTCGTCTGCCGACCCGTAACTGTTCGTCCGCCGTGGCTCGACCCCGTTCTTTGTCCTGGTCTACGTCGACGACCTGGTCTTCGCCACTCCCGACCGACGCGCGCTGGCCTCCGTGAAGGAGGAACTGCAGAGGAGACACACTTGCACTGACCTTGGTGAGCTGCAGCACTACCTTGGCCTGCAGATCACCAGGGACATTGCAGCTCGCACCATTATGCTGACCTAGTCGCATAAGGTCGAGCAGATCCTCACGCGGTTTCGCTTCCCGTTCTCCAAGGTACAGCTCACCCCTCTTGCTGTGGATCATGGGCTCACGGCTCCACCTTCGGACGTGTCATTTGAGTCCAGTGGTCCATATCCTGAGCTGGTGGGTTGTCGCATGTACCTGATGACATGTACTCGCCCTGATCTAGCTTACCCTCTTAGTGTCCTGGCGCGCTTTGTTGCGCCTAGAAGACACCGACCGTCCCACTGGTACGCTGCTAAGAGGGTGGCGAAGTATGTGGCGAGTACATCAGGCATGGGATTTGTCCTTGGAGGGAAGCAGCCAGTTACACTCACAGGTTACTCAGACTCGTCGTGGGCCGACGACGCGGAGACACGTCGGTCTACACAGGGGTCCTCTTTTAGCCTCGGGACAGGTGCTGTTTCGTGGCGGTCGACTTGGGCGTCGTCCGTCGCCGGTTCCAGCTGTGAGGCAGAGGTGTACGCTGCGGCCATGGCCGCTCAGGAGCTTCGCTGGTTGTCTTTCCTTCTCACCGACCTTGGTGAGCGGCCTCGCTCTCCCCCAGTCTTGTTCGCCGACAACAGGTCTGCTGTCCTGTTGTGTGAGGAGCCCCGACTGGTTGGGAAGGCGAAGCACATCCAGCTTCGTTAATTCCTTGTGCGTGAGTTGCAGCAGCGTGGCCAGGCACTCGTACGAAGTGTGGTCTCTGAGGCCAACACGGCAGATATCTTCACCAAGGCGTTGCCGCCTTGTGACCACCAGCGTTTCTGCACCCAGCTTGGCCTTGTGCCTGCCCGTCCTCACTTGCTTACGTAGAGATGCTTTGTCTTGCTTGTCTTGTACTCTTGTATCTCCTTATATTTGTTATATACCTGCATGTGGACTGGCCTTGTGGCCTCTTGCTTGCTCTCGGAGTGTGTGGTGAATTTGAGCTCCACCCTGAGATTTGTCTTGTTCTTGTGGATTGGTCTTGTGACCCTTGCTTGTTCTTGCTGACTGGTCATGTGACCCTTGCTTGCTTTCAGACTGTGTGTGTCCTTGAGACCCACCCTGAGATTTGTGTTGCTTTTCACAGGACTATGGTACCGTCACCTAGACTATGGGGGTGTGTCAACATATATTTTATATGTGTTGTTTATGTTAGTCTAGGTGTTACATTCATATTTCCTAGAGTTAGGGTTAGGTCGCATATATCTTGCTTGTTTTCACTTTCCGTAGTAAATTCTTACAGTTTTGTAAGTTAACAGGTACTGGAGCTGGAGGTGCTGGAGCTGGCGGTTTTGGAGGCTCTGGTCCTGGAGGTACTAGAGCTGGAGGTGTTGGAGGTTCTGGGGGTGCTGTGCAGCCGCGGCCGCGGCGGCCGTTCTTCTGGGAGCAGCCCTAGTTGTTGCTGCCACCACCTCGCTCGGCACTTCACCAGGTTCTTCGTCTTCCGTCTGACTCTATAGAGCCGTATGCTGCTGGTCCTACTCCTTTTCTGCTGCTTCCGCCGCCTGACCCGTCTCAGACACCGTTACCGCCTGACTCCCCACTGCATGTTCCTTCTCGTTACGCTCCGTTGTTAGACTCCCTGACAGAGCGTAGAGAGCCTGCGTCTCGTCATGCCTCGCCTGTTTCTCGTACTCGTCGTGTTCGTCCTCCACCTGTCCCAGGCACACTATGGCACTTCGTCCTTCTCTGTTGCACAACGTCATGTCCTACCGTATCCACCAGCGTCCTCTCTGCCTGAGGTTCCTGACCCTGAGTCTGACCTTGCTGGTGCTGCTAGTCCGACTGTCACTCGTTGTCTCGCCACACTTGTCACTGACGCTACTTTTGAGTCTGCTGCTGCGTTTGCCTTGGTCACTGAGATCAGTGACTTTGCTGCTGTGTGTTGCCTTGAGTACTTTGCGAGTCTTGTTTCTGACTCTGACTGTCCCCCGTCCGTCGGGGGTGAGCTTGCCCTTGGCTGTGATGTCCTTGAGGACAGGCAGTTTGAGCAGGAGTGCCTCGCGGCTGCTGTACATCATCTCGCTGCCATGGTGCTTGCCCCTGAGGGAGACCCGGATGCACTGGACATCCCGACCCCGTGCTCTTACGCAGAGGCGATCACAGGTCAGTACTCTTCTCGGTGGCAGACAACCATGGACGCAGAGATGGCTTCTTGGAAGTCCACAGGCACCTACGTCGATGCAATTCCCCCTCCTGGGCCGAACATAGTCAATGGCATGTGGATTTTCAGGGTGAAGCGGCCGCCGGGTTCTCCGCCTGTCTTCAAGACACATTACGTTGCACGAGGCTTCAGTCAGCGTCAGGGGGTCGACTTCTTCCGGACCTTCTCCCCTACCCCGAACATGACCACTCTTCGGGTGTTACTGCACGTTGCAGCACAGCGTGACTACGAGGTGCACTCCCTTGACTTCTCGACAACTTTCTTGCAGGGCAGCCTTTACGAGGAGATCTGGCTGCGCCGCCCACCTGGCTTCACTGGGCCGTTTCCTGAGGGAACCAAGTGGAGCCTCCGGCGGCCAGTCTACGGTCTCCGTTAGGCGCCCTGCGAGTGGCACGACACACCGAGGACGACACTTGCGACTCTTGGTTTTGCTCCTTCGACTGCTGACCCGACGCTGTTTCTGCGCACTGACCCTTCTCTGCCGCCGTTCTACATCTTCGTGTACGACGACGGCTTGGTCTTTGCTACTGCTGACACTCAGGCACTGACCCTTGTGAAGGCGGAGCTGCAGAATAGACACACCTGCACTGACCTGGGTGAGCTACGTAGCTATCTTGGCTTGCAGATGATTCGGGACAGAGCAGCGCGCACCATCACTCTGACTTATTCACACATGGTGCAGCAGGTCCTTCAGCGCTTCCGCTTTAAGTTCTCCTCGCCACAGTCCACTCCTCTGCCTACGAGCCACTCGCTCTCAGCTCCACCTTCGAACGAGTCCGTAGAGCCGAGTGGTCCGTATCCAGAGCTTGTGAGCTGCCTCATGTACCTGATGACGTGCACTCGATCTGACCTCGCGTACCCTCTCACCATCCTGGCGCGCTTCGTTGCGCTCGGGAGACACCGCCCTGAGCACTACCGGGCTGCTACGAGGGTACTGCGTTACTTGTGCAGTACATCAGGCATGGGTCTTGTGCTTGGGGACATGGCCCAGTTGTGCTCACAGGGCACACGCTTCTTGGCCTGACGACCAGGCGACACTGCGTTACACTTTCAGTCTCAGCACTGGTTTTGTCTCGTGGAGGTCCACTCGCTCATCTTCTGTGCTTAGCTCCAGCTGTGAGGCCGATATCTACGCTGGGGCTATGGCTGCGCAGGAGTTACGCTGGCTGACCTACTTGCTGTCTGACTCGGGTGAGCGACGTCGTTCTCCTCCAGTTCTGTACGTCGACAACAAGACCATGATTTCCTTGTGTCGGGAGCAGAGACTGGAGCACATAACGAAGCACATTATTCTTCGTCACTTTCTCGAACGAGAGTTACAGCAGCGTGGTCAGCTTTGCCTTGCTTACGTGGCCCCACAGGCCAACATTGCTGATATCTTCACCAAGGCCCTAGGGTCTGGTGATCATCAGCGTTTTTGCACTGCTCTAGGCCTTGTGCCTACTCTGCCTCACTTGCTTGTCTCTTGACTTTGCCTTGTTCTTTGATATATATATATATATATATATATGCATGTTTACTGCTGCTAGGTTGTCATCACTGTACTGCTTGTGCTATTATAATCCTGCATGTGAACTGGCCTTGTGGCCGCTTGCTTGTGCTCGGACTGTGTGGTGATTTTGAGATCCACTCTAAGCTTTGTTTTGTTGCTTCTCTTGACTGGTCTTGTGACCGTTTGTTGTGCTTTCTCTCCCCTATGGGGGTGTGTCAGAACTGCATGTTGTTACATTGTTGGGCTACAGTGGGGCTAGTCTTAGGGGGTACAACTTTCTAGGGTTTCCTACTTGTAATCTCATTCTGTTAGTCAAACTCATTCCGCTGTTTACACACTTTGACACCACCAACGAGACGACGACGACAGCCAGCAGCAGATTTGATATGCTCCTCCGCTTTCTTCCACCGACGCACGCTGATGGGCTCGACGCCGACCATTCGTGCCGTCGCGCGCACCGTCAGGTGCTCCTCGCGCATGCGCATGAGCCACTCTGCCTTCTCGGCCATCGTCCGCGATCTCTGGCGATGATGCGTAACCCTGTTGCGGGCATCGGGGTTCATAGAATTACGGGGGATTACAAACGGTTCTTCCTCGTGAATGATGTCAGGGGGGAACTCAGGCACAGGAAACGCGGGAACAGACTCGTTAGAGTCATCGTCGTCGTCGGCGTTGGTGTCGGTAGCTAGAGTCCAGTCGACAGAAGCGGGTGGCGTAGGAAACTCGTCCTCTTCATTCACCGGTTCGAACAGGTATGGGAAAGGAGCCACGGGTACCGCAGGTGCAGGTGGAGCTGGCGGCGAAGGCGGCGTAGGTGGCGTAGGAGGAGTTGGAGGAGCAGGAGGTGCGGGTGGGGCTGGTGATACGTTCGCTAACGACGCAATCGCCCTCGCAGCGCTCCTATCCCTCATCCCTTGCAACATCTCGAGAGCAGACATGTTGAACGTTGCCTGCGCAAGCAGGCTCTAGATGAGCAAGGAAAGAAACGCTCATCTCTAAAAACAAGGGAGGGAGCTCCAAGAATGAACGCAGCGGCAAAACACAACAATGAGGCCCATTCCTCCAGACCACCCCCCTCTGAAAGCGGGGGTTACAGAGACGTGAGCGACCTGGCGCCCGAGTCGCTCACGTCTCCATCAGGTGCCTTACCCAACACGGCAGGCATCGAACGTTTTGGAAGGAGGAATCTTCCCTCCTGTCCAGGTTCATGCCACAGCGGGCCGCATGCAGGTGATGGCAAGTACAGGATGGCAGCGCCCTGCCAGCGGTGCTGGGAATTCCCGCCGTCAGTCTCAGAGTACCGTCAGACCCCGGATAAAACCGCCCCTGGGGTTATAAAAAAACACCGTTTTTGAGGGGGTGGGCATATAATCGAGGATTTTTATAAGCGCCGGCGTTTATATAACGGCAAAAATAAAATGTAAGTATTTTACATGAAATTGAGGCACTTTGAAAGGGGGATTCAATCCAAATCGAGAACATTCGGAACTGTGCATGAAAAGCGCGTGAATCGGCCAACTAGGCGTGGAATCACGCCCTCCACGCCTTGCTGGCCTGGCCAGGTTCATCGAACACAAATCTGGCCCATGCCAGCGCACACGCAGCTTTGGGCTCGGCTGGCCAATCAGGGTTGCATGCCGTGCA
Source organism: Closterium sp. Naga37s-1 (assembly GCA_947471745.1). Classification (NCBI taxonomy): domain Eukaryota; kingdom Viridiplantae; phylum Streptophyta; class Zygnematophyceae; order Desmidiales; family Closteriaceae; genus Closterium; species Closterium sp. Naga37s-1. Next base: position 4,212,020 of record CANJKZ010000093.1, on the reverse strand, counting down.
CGGCACGACAGTGTACAACCACAGAGTGGATGGATTCGGCAAGATTCCCCGCCACAGAGGCACACACCTGACCACCTCAGCTCCTATGCGGGGGATCTTGACAGTTTCCCCTCTTTCCCTGAAGAGGAACCCGGGCCCCGAACTTGGAGGGGTCTCGGCCGAGGGTTTCAAACAGGCCTCATTCTCAGCAATTCTTTCAGTTTTTCGTTTTCCCGCAACCACCGACCTCCTGTTAACGACACCCGCGATTACTCTCAGTTGCAAAGTCGCTTTTAGTGCAAGCTTGCAAAACTGGAATTCGGGTCAAACGGAACCCTGATCAGAAATCACCAAACATCAACATGTGGCAAAGAAATGCCACCACACAGCTAAGCAAAGACCACCGCCAACTTCATGCCCTTTTTGGCACAGTCCTTCCCCACAGTGCTGAAGAAATAATGATTAAACCCGGCAAGCGCGACAGGAACTCTGGCCTTGCGCGTGGGCTTGACAAGCACTGCAAAGGTGGCCTTGGGATCGCAGGTAGCAAGACTTGAGAAGGTCTTGGTCAGCGCCAAGCTGTGCTTGGGGCCAAAGACGTTTGCCAAGGTGTCACCGCCCCACTTGAACAATGCAGACAGGGAAGGGAGGCGGCGATCAGATACGGGCGGTAGAGATGAGATATGGGCGGCAGAGATGAGATACAGGTGGCAGAGATGAGATACGGGCGGCAGAGATACCCGTAATCTCCCGGCAATAAGCCCCCCCCGCGTAGAGGCCCCCGGGTACTCTTTCCGGACTACGGGTCTTCTATTCGAGCTATTTCCGTGAGGACCCCCCTTTTTCATTTGTAGATTATAAGACCCTCCCTCTAGTTAAATTTACACCAAAATTATTCAAATAGTAACAACTTTGCAATGTTACATGCGCATCGATGAGACACGAAATGTTGGTGCGTGTCAGTTTCGTGTCAGAATGTGTCAGAATTTGTCAGAATCGCTGTCAGAATTCGAATCCCAGGCGAATCCACCGTCAAGACTCGAATCCGCGCCATGGAACAAAACGTGATTTACCTGTGTCATGTGTGATTTGAATGTGTCTTATGAATTTTTAACATGTCCAGGGGTCTTTATAAATATGCCACTCTCTATTGTCCACCCAAGCATTATTTAAAACATTTTATAAAAGACCCCCGGGGCTTATTGCCGGGAGATTACGTGTAAGATACAGGCGGCCGATATGAGATGCGGGAGGCAGACATGCGCCAAGAAGATCCTAAGAAGAACTTAGACTCTCTGAAAGGCCCTAAGGCTTTTTCACTCAGCCTACCAAAAACGAAGCAGAGATGAACAGAATCGGTACTCTATTGCATGCTATGAGGCAGGGTGCTGTTCCTTTGCTCCTACAGCGACTATGCTAGTCTCAGCTGCAGTGAGGCGCTCCTCGAGCAGGTCAACGGTGAGCTCGGTGGGGCAAAGGGAGAGAAAGTGGTCCCTGACTGAGCGAAGAGAGTCAGGGAGACGGGTGACGAGGTAGAAGAGGGTGATGTACATGGGGGGGGGGTTCTTGGCGCAAAACTCTGTGGGAAGCGCTGCGTGGTAGCGGGTGTCACTAGTGCGGAGGTGAGTGATGAGGTCAGCGACTGTGGCAAAGGCGGCCAGGTCAGGGAACAAGTACGGCAGCATGAGGCGGCTGAGGGCAGCAGTGGCAGGGGAGGAGTAGCGCGCTACGACAGCGTCATACAAAGACTTAGCAGTCTTGTACTGGCCAAAGTGCGCGCGCTCAGCAGACGGCAGGTGACTACGAACAGCAAGGCGAGCAACAGCGTCACGAGTAGTCCACTGCGAGCGAACCGTACTGTTAGCAGTGGCAGCAGGTGCAACAGAGGCGCCGGACGTGTGATTGAAAAGCGAGACTCCGTCCCTAGAGTCGCACTGAAGAAAGAGCTGCAGGTCATCTACCCAAACGTCGAAATCAACCGCACGACCCTCAGCATCAAAGGTAAGAACAGTAGGGCTAGTCATGGCGGCAGTAGCAGCAGTAGTAGCAGTAGCAGCAGTAGCAACAGAAGCAGCAGTAGCAGCAGTAACAGCTGTAGCAGCAGGAGCAGCGCGGGCAGGGCAGCGCGGCTCAGTAGGGCAGGGCGCCTGAGCTCGGCAGGGCGGCGCGGCTCGACTGGGCGGCGCGGCTCGGCTGGGCGGCGCGGCTCGGCTGGGCGGCGCGGCGCGGCAGGCAGGCGGGCGCGGCGGCGCGCTTAGCAGGGCGGGCGCTTACCAGGGGCGGGTGCAGGGCAGGGCCGCGACGGGTGGTTAGGTCAGGGCCGCAACGGGGCGGCTGTAGGGCAGGGCCGCGACGAGGCGGCGGCAGAGCAGGGCCGCGACGGGGCGGCAGCAGGGCAGGGCCGCGACAAGGTGGCTGCAGGGCAGGGCCGCGACGGGGCGGCGGTAGAGCAGGGCCGCGACGAGCGGCTGAGGGCAGGGCCGCGACAGGTGGCGGCAGGGTAGGGCCGCGACGGGCGGCGAGGTCAGGGCCGCAACTGGGGGCGGCAGGGCAGGGCCGCGACGGGCGGCTAGGTCAGGCCGCGACGGGCGGCTAGGTCAGGCCGCGATGGGCGGCGACAGGGCAGGGCCGCGACGGGCGGCTAGGTCAGGGCCGCGACGGGCCATTAGGGCAGGGCCGCGACGGGCCGGGAGGGCAGGGCTGCTACGGGCGGCAGTAGGGCAGGGCGCGCGACGGCGCAGGTGAGGCAGGCGCGAGGCGCGCTTCGGGCAGGGCAGGAAAAAAAAAATCGTGGTGGGCCCTAAAAAAAAACGTTCCCACTAGGGAACCTGCTTTGAAGCCATGTCAGAATTAGGAAAGGAGAATGACTAGAATGACAGCAGTACAAGGTTTGTATAGCAAAACCTAATTGGGCTGTACCCCATAAGGAGTGCCCCACTACAGCCTAGAGCATATGAATGCATAGTTCTGACAGACCCAACTCCGGAGCGTTGAAAAGGGTCGAGCGTTCCGAGGAGTTCATATTCTCCCCAGCAGCACAGTGTTAAGGCTCCCCGTTCCCCACATGTGAAGCCTGCACAGCTGCAAAGGCTTAGGGGAAGGTTCCAGGTCCAAACGAAGCTGAATCGACCTCGGATACATCCTTCTAACCCTACCCAGGTGAAAATTGATATTGCGTCAGCAGCTTCGGGTGTAGGACCTAGGGATGATATATTTGATGTACCCTATGATGCTATAAGCAATAGTGGCCAGAGGCGCCCCAGTGGCACTGACTGTGCAGGAGGCAACAGGCTCGTCCAGTGGAAAAGTAGTGACTACACCTAGGTCGTGGAGGTGACTGACACCCACGAGGTTCCTGGAGAACGAGGGGGTGTAGTAACCTGTGAGGAACCCAGAGGGAGCCGCCGGACACGGGAGAGTGGTGGTGCTGTGGGCAACTACAGGTCCCACGCTAGGGTCAGCCAAGGCGACAGTGACTGAAGTGCGCAGTGGTGTGAGGTCAGTACGGTCGCGAAAGAAACAGCTGGACGCTCCAGAGTCTAGGGTGAAGGAAAGCTGTCAAGTCTGTGAGGTCGCACCTGAGTCAGCGACAAAGGCTGGTGCTAGACTAGTGGTAGCTGCAGCTCCTACACAAAGACCCTCAGAGACGGCTGGGCTGGAAACAACACACGCACCAAGACTGGAAACACATGTCTCTACTCGTGCAGCCGGGAACGGTCCTAGACCAGGTAGGTGAGACTCAACTGGTGCAGCAGTGCGCTGGCGAAGACGTGAGGGCCAGTGCGGTGTAATAGCGTGAGGACCAAAACGCTCACGGTGGAGGTCGTCGAGGCGACGGTAGCAGTGGGACGCAGAGTGGTCAGGACTCCAGCAAGTAGTGCCAGCACTAGGGCCTGTCAGGGCCCGGTACCCGCAGGGGCCGACGTCTCGCCCACTGCTAGCCGAGCCACTGCTGGGGCCGCCACACTTTGGACCTGCAGATCCCCACTGTCGGGAGTGCTGCTGCTGGCCCTGCTGTTGGAGAACCCTAGTACACGCCATGTGAGGAGCTAGAAATGGAGGGGGGTGCGTACAGGTGGGCCTAAGCTGCTGCTGGTGCTGCTGGGGGGCAGTCTGAGCTGCTGCTGGTTCTGCTGGGGGGCAGCCTAAGCTGCTACTGGTTCTGCTGGTGGCAGCCTAAGCTGCTGCTGGTTGTACTGGGGGTAGCCTAAGCTGCAACTGGTAAAGCTGGTGGCAGCCTAAGCGTCTGCTGGTTCTGCTGGTGGCAGCCTAAACTGCTGCTGGTTGAACTGGGGGCAGACTAAGCTGCTACTGGTTCTGCTGGTGGCAGCCTAAGCTGCTGCTGGTTCTACTGGTGGCAGCCTACGCTGCTGCTGGTTCTGCTGGTGGCAGCCTACGCTGCTGCCGGTTCTGCTGGTGGCAGCCTACGCTGCTGCTGGGTTTACAGGGGGGGGGGGGGGGGGGGGGGGGGGGTGGGGGCAGCCTAAGTTGCTGCTGGTTCTGCTGGTGGCAGCCAATGCTGCTGCTGGTTTTACTGGGGGCAGCCTAAGCTGCAACTGGTACTGCTCGTGGCAGCCTAGGCTGCTGGTGGTTCTGCTGGGGCAGCCTAAGCTGCTACTAGTTCTGTTATGTGCGGTTCTGTGCGGTTCGTACGGTTCTGCGCGGTTCAGTGCGGTTCTGTGCGGTTCTGCGCGGTTCAGTGCGATTCTGCGCTGTGCTGTGCGGTTCTGTGCGGTTCTGTGCGGTTCTGCACGTGGAGAGTACCGGGTGGGGCGGCTGATTTCGGGTGAGGCGACTGGAATGGGTGGGGCAGCAGGTACGGTTCTGTGCGGTTCTGTCCGTTGCCGTGCGGTTCTGCTACTCGGAGTACTGGGTGGGGCGGCTGATTCCGGGTGGGGCTACACGGGCGACGTGGGGCGGCACGCGGACTGCACGAGCTGCTGCGCGTGCGTTCGAGCGTGCGGCTGCGCGTGCTGCTGTGCGGCTACGGTGGGGCTCCGGGAACAGGTGGGGCAGCGGGTGACTAGTGGAAAACGGGCGACGGGTGGGGCAGCGGGCGCAGCTAACGGACTGCGCGTGCGTGTGGCTATGGTTGCGCGTGCGCGCGGTTGCACATGCGGCTACGGCTGCGCGCGCTAGTGGCCCTACCGAGCTACTCGTGAGGCAGAAAACGGATGGCGCGCGGGGCAAAACAGGTGACGCGCGCGGGGCTAAACGGGTGACGCGCGCGGGGCTAAACGGGTGACGCGCGCGGGGGGGAAGGCGCGCGATCTGCACTGGCGCTACTAGGCAGGGCGCTTCAGGCTACGGGGCGCTACGAGGCGCGCGGGTGGTGGGCCCATGACTAGTGTCGAGAGAAAAAAAAAATCGCCTAAGGGAAGGAAACCGCTCTATACCATGTCACAATCTAAGAATTGACTAGAATAACAAGTTTGTCACAATATGTATGAAACCCTAATCTAGAAGTAGGGCAAAACAGTAACACCTAGACTAAACCAAATACAACATATAAAATATATGTTGACATGGGGGTGCTGAGCTTGGGGGTGCTGGGCCTGAGCGTGCTGCGCCTGGAGGTACTTTGTCTGTTGGAGGTTCTTCTGGTGCCTCGTCACGGCGCGAGACTCTCTCTCCACCGCAGCTGCGCGAGTGGTTTGCTCGGCGCTGGAGCCTTCGGAGTGACGCTGCTAGAGCTGGGGGGCCTACCGCTGGAGGCCCTAGAGCTGGAGGCACTGGAGCTGCTGGACCTGGAGGTGCTGGAGGTGTTGGAGCTGCTGGTCCTGGAGGTACTGGAGGTACTGGAGGTTCTCCGGGTGCCTCGTCACAGCGGGAGCCTCTCTCTCCGCCGCAGCTGCGCGAGTGGTTTGCTCGGCGCTGGAGTCTTCATAGTGGCGCTGCTGGAGCTGGGGGGCCTGCCCCTGGAGGCCCTGGTCCTGGAGGTGCTGGAGGTGCTGGAGCCGCTAGTCCCAGAGGTGCTCGTACTGGAGGTACTGGAGCTGCTGGAGCTGGTGGTGCTGCAGGCGTTGGAGCCGGAGGTGCTGGAGCTGCTGGAGCTGGAGGAGCTACAGGAGTTGGAGCTGGAGGCGCTGGAGTTGGAGCTGCTGGAGGTGCTGGAGCCGCTGGTCCCGGAGGTGCTCGTACTGGAGGTACTGGAGCTGCTGGAGCTGGAGGTGCTGCAGGAGTTGGAGCTGGAGGCGCTGGAGCTGGAGCTGCTGGAGGTACTGCAGGCGTTGGAGATGGAGACGCTGGAGCTGGAGCTGCTGGAGGTGCTGGAGCCGCTGGTCCCGGAGGTGCTCGTACTGGAGGTACTGGAGCTGCTGGAGCTGGTGGTACTGCAGGCGTTGGAGCTGGAGACCCTGGCGCTGGGGGTGCTGGTGCTGTCGGTGCTGGTTCTGGAGGCACTGTGCGGCTGCGACCGTACTTCGTTCCACTGCTTCAGCAGGTTCTTGGTCTCCCGCCTTCTACTGGCCTTACTCCTCCCTTACTGTGTCCACCGCGTGACCAGTCGCAGCCGCAGTTATAGCCAGCCTCCCCACTGCCTGCTCCTTTTCCTTACACTGAGCAGACAGACTCCCTTACAGAGCGTCGTGAGCATGCGTCTCGTCCTGTGTCGCATGTTCGCGCTGTTCGCACTGGTCGTCGTGTTCCACATCCGCACCCTCCTCATGTCCCAGGCACGCACCAGATGGCACTTCGTCCTTCCTCTGGTCCACAGCGTGTCCCTCTGCCGTCTCCTCCTGCGTCCTCTCTTCCTGACGTTGCTGACCCGTCGTCAGACCTTGCTCGTGCTGCCAGTCCTACTGTCACACGTCTTCTAGCCACTGTTGTCACTGACCCTTCGTTTGAGTCCACTGCTGCGTCTGCCCTAGTTGCTGAGCTTGTTGACTTTGCTGCCGCCTGTCGCCTCGACTACGCCGCTAGTCTTGTTGCTGAGTCTGAGTATGTCTGTCCTCCGTCCGTCGGGGGTGAGTGTGCTCTTGGCACGGACGTCCTTGAGGACAGGCAGGAGGACTTTGGGTGTTTTGCAGCTGCTGTACCTCATCTCGTGTCCATGCAGATCACCCGGGAGAGAGCACAGTGCACCATTACCTTGACTCAGTCGCACATGGTGCAGCAGGTCCTTCAGTGCTTCCGCTTCACGTACTCCTCGCCACAGTCCACTCCTCTGCCTACCGGTCACTCGCTCTCAGCTCTGCCTTCGAATGAGTCCGTAGAGCCGAGTGGCCCGTATCCAGAGCTTGTGGGCTGCCTCATGTACCTGATGACCTGCACTCGACCTGACCTTGCTTACCCTCTTAGCATCCTGGCACGCTACGTTGCGCCCGGGAGACACCGACCAGAGCACTGGGAGGCCGCTAAGAGGGTGATGCGCTACTTGTGTAGTACGTCGGGCATGGGGCTCATGCTTGGAGGACGGGCTCGAGTTGTCCTCACTGGCCACGCAGACGCTTCTTGGGTTGACGACTTGGCTACGCAGCGGTCGTCACAGGGTTACACTTTCAGCCTTGGCTCCGGCTCTGTTTCGTGGCGGTCTACCCGCTCGTCTTCTGTTCTCAGTTCCAGTTGTGAGGCTGAGATCTACGCAGGGGCCATGGCTGCACAGGAGTTACGCTGGCTCACCTACCTGCTGACCGACTTGGGAGAGCCGCCTCGTTCTCCTCCAGTTCTGTACGTCGACAACAAGGCCATGATTGCCTTGTGTCAGGAGCACAGACTGGAGCACAGAACGAAGCATATCGCTCTGCGCTACATCCTTGCTCGAGAGTTGCAGCAGCGTGGTCAGCTTCGTCTTGCTTACGTGGCCTCTCGGGCCAACACTGCTGATATCTTCACCAAGGCACTTCTGCCTTGTGATCATCAGCGTTTCTGTACTGTTCTAGGCCTTGTGCCTACTTGGTCTCACTTGCTCACTTCTTGACTTTGCTTGTACTGTGATCTATATACATATACCTGCATGTTTACACTTGCTAGGTTGTGATCACTGTACTGCTTGTTCTCCTTTATATAACTCTGCATGTGAACTGGCCTTGTGGCCATTTGTTTGTGCTCAGAATGCGTGGTGACTTCGTGATCCACCGTGAGCTTGCTTTGCTTTTCTTGACCTTGTGACCTCCTGTTCTCCCCCACTTTGCCTATGGGGGTGTGTCAAACTTATATGCTGCTTATTGTGTAGGCTATAGTGGGGTAGCCCATATGGGGTACAACCCAATTAGGGTTAGCTACTTGTACCCATCTTGCTGCTAGTTCATCCATTCTCGTTCATACTTCTGACACACTGTACTCGCGGCCCGAATGCATGTGTTCCTCGCTTTCTCCTCGTCTGCGCCAATATAGACGTCCAACTGTCCTGGCATCCCAACCAAATTCCCTCGCTACGAACTTCTCCGGTACCCAACTTCGGATGCTACACCAACTTCTCTCTTGTGACACGCAATGTAACACTTGTATTTACATTTCGTGTGACATAACACGTTATAGCGATATATATGCAAACGGTAATGCGATTCGGCTTTATAAAGCAGTACATTGTTTGGAAAAAGTAGCATACGGGGTGATGAACAAGGCCTTGCTATGGTTTTAGGCATCATGAGCCTTTAGGGTAAATATAAAAAAACCTCTCAAAATGTCCTGATTTTTGAGAACAAAATTTCATATGCATCTGGAATTTTCATGGCACCAACTGGAATTTATCCTGTACTCTCAGAGAAATTTCTTTTTTTATCCCTGGTTGGTATTGGTGATTGCACATGTAAAAACAACTCGAATACTAATAGATGGGAAGGCACGAGACGTACAAGTCGTCTCGTGCCTTGACCTGTCGGCTCACGACCGTGCGTGCATGCTGTCCAGAGAAGTGGTTGGCCACAGAAGTAACTGGGAAAAGTCCTTGAAGGCAAAAAAACACCCCATCCATTCCTTCACTTCCCTGGGAATATTTTTTTTGCCTTCCTGAAAGTCAATGGCAAAACTCTTACAATTATCATGAAGTCACTGAGTAAAATTAGGTATGCAACAATTTGAAATTTCAATGTAAACCCCCGACAATATTATAAAATCAGGGTAGTCGTCATGATGTTTAACCCTGAGATTGTTGGGCCTGGCAACGAACACCGTTAACCAGTAATGGACGAAGAACGGTCGAACACGTGAACAATATTTTACGCGGCGGAATCAAGTACGCAGTGAAGAGTTTGAAAATTCCCTTACAACAACATAAGTGTGTCAAACTATATGTTTGTGTTCTCTCTCGGCTATAGTGGGTTAGCCTACAAGGGGTACAACACTTTAGGGTTAGTTCTTGTACCCAAATGATTCATAGTTCATTCATTCCCTCGAGTAGGTTTCTCACATGGTATCAGAGTAGGAAGTCGATCCTACTAGGGCCCACCGTTCTGCACTACCGAAGCGCCTTAGCGGCAGTGGAGGCGGACGGGGTGGTGGAGGCGGACGGGGGCGGCGGAGGCGGCGGGGGTGGTGGAGGAGGTCGGAGTGGCACTGGCAAGGGTGGAGGCCGTGGCGGCCCTGCCCGTGGCGGTGGAGGCTCTGGGGGTGGACAGCAGCTGCCGCGCCTCCCGGACAACCCTACCCCTCAGCAGCTTCGTGAGTGGGTTGTCCAGCGTTCTTCCTCTGGGGGCTCTGGTCGCTGCCCGTACATCAGGCGCACAGGGAAGCTGAAGGGCCAGCCCTGTGGGAAGGCGCACACTGAGTATAGGTGCTTTGGTCGTCTTGAGGATGCCTGGGTGGATGAGTACGATGATGCAGTGCCAGTCCCCAACTGGCTGAAACTGGAGTGCATGTTGCGCAGACGCTGCAGGGAGGGGTGACCAAGACGGTGGTGCCAGCGCTGAGTCTCGTGCGTGAGTACTCTGCACGAGCAATACGCGGCTAACTGTCATGACGCAGCAACAGGACAGGACACAGTCACCTGACCTGACTCAGACACCTGACCTGACTCAGCCACCTGTGCAGACGCAGTGGTCAGTGTGTAGAGACTAGACCCAGGCCGTCGAGTGAACGTAGCAAGGCTACGGCCTGTCCGGAAGCACGTACAGATCGCCACACGCTGCCGTCCAGGAGTAAAGGTATCAACCAATGCCCCTGAATGGCAGCGTTGCTCACCAAGTTCGTAGAGAACGAGGGGAGGTGGAGACCTGACAAAGAACCGGAGGGGACTGCTGGACACGGGAGGACAGTGGAGGCTCGTGCGACGACTGGGCCCCCAGTGGTGTCAGCAAGTGAGACTGGTACTGGTGCAGCTAGTGGTGTGAGTGTGGTGGCGTCACGAAAGAAGGTGTGCAGGTGTGCAAGGCCTCAGCGGAGGCAGCAGACTCACTAGTGGCAGACTCACTAGCACCTGTGACAGCAGACGCACTGGCACCTAGAGCAGCAGCAGACGCACTAGCACCAAGAGCAGTAGCATTGACACCAGCATCACCAGGGACACACGAGTAACACGCACCCTCATCACTAGACTCAGTCTCCTTGTCTCTGGCCTCCCCAGGTCCCTGCCCCCCCTGCCGCGCTCGCTTGCCCCGCCGTGCCTTCCTTGCGTCGAGGGGCGGCAGCGCGCCGCTCCTCACTCCTACGAGTTTCCTCCGACCACTGCTCCTCTGCAGACTCTCCACATGCACGTGTGGGGCCCGGCCCCCATCGGTGGAACGGACTGCGAGCGCTACTTCCTGCTGGTTGTTGACGTCAGCGGTGTTTTGATCCCCTGGATCCGTGCTACTCGTCTCTAGCTGCGCGAGCGGTTTCAGCAGGACTTCCTAGTCCAGCGTCTGCACTCTGACAGGGGTGGTGAGTTCTCTTCTGACCTCCTTGCGGGGTTCTGTCGAGACGAGGGCATCCGCCAGTCGTTCACGCTTCCGGCTTCTCCTCAGCAGAATGGGATTGCTGAGCGTCGCATTGGCTTGATCATGGAGGTTGCTCGCACCTCCATGATCCATGCGGCTCCTCCCCATTTTCTGTGGCCGTTTGCGGTCCGATACGCTGCGCATCAGCTCAACCTCTGGCCCTGTGTCTCTGAGCCAGAGACCTCGCCCACACTCCGGTGGACGGGGAAGGTTGGCGATGCGTCGGTGTTTCGGGTCTGGGGCACGCTCTCCCTTGTTCGCGATGCCAAAGCGAGCAAGCTCTCCTCTCGCACTCTCCGTTGCGTCTTCCTTGGCTTCCCCACTAACGCCCCGCCGTGGCAGTTCTACCACCCTCCCTCACGTCGAGTCTTCTCCTCCCAGGACGTCACCTTTGACGAGTCTGTCTGTTTCTACCAGTTACACCCGCACGCGTCCCACCCGGTCCCCCTAGCACCCCTCTTCCTGGTACCAGTCCCCCCCCCCGGTAGACCCCCTCCCCCCACAGGGTCCTGCTCCCTCAGGTGTGTCTCAGGTCGACCCACCCCCCTTGGATGAGCCAGTGGAGATCTCTTCTGACTCCTCAGGCCCAGCTGAGGGGGGTGACCCAGTTGCGGACGACACGGCGGCCACTCGCCGCTCTCCACGCTTGGAGACCCCCCCGGGTTTCCCACCTTGACCGTCTTCGCCGCCTCCGCAGCCTGGTGCTGTGGACTCTGGAGCTGAGACTACTGGTGCTAAGACTGGGGGTACTGTGCCTGAGGTTGCTCGCTCTCCTCGCTTGGAGATCCCCCCTGGTTTTCCGCCGCGGCCGTCTTCTCCACCTCAGCAGCCTGCTGCTGTGGACTCTGGAGCTACTGTTGGTGGTGACACTGGGGGTGAGGGTTCTGGGGGTGATGCGACCGAGGGTATGGGTTCTGGGGGTGCTGCGACTGGAGGTGCTGACTCTGGGGGCCCTGCGAGTTCTAGTGACGGTGGAGCTGTCGGTGTCCCTGCTGGAGGTCCTGGAGCTCGACAGCCTAGTCCACCTGAGGCGCCTTCGCCGGCGTGGATCCGTGCGTGGATCGTTCGGCGTAGCAGTCCTGGTGGTGGAGGTTATGGTCCTGCTGCTACTGGTGGTCCTGCTGCTGGTGCTGGAGGTGCTGGAGGTCCTGGAGCTGCTGGTGCTGCTGGTGCTGGAGGTGCTGGAGGTGCTGGAGCTGCTGGTGCTGGAGGTGCTCGTCCTACTGCTGGTGCTGGAGGTGCTGGAGGTGCTGGAGGTGCTGGAGCTGCTGGTGCTGGAGGTGCTGAAGCTGCTGGTGCTGGAGGTGCTGGTACTGCTGCTGGTGCTGGAGGTGCTGGAGCTGCTGGTGCTGGAGGTGCTGGTCCTGCTGCTGGTGCTGGAGGTGCTGGAGGTCCTGCTGGTGCTGGAGCTGCTGGTCCTGCTGCTGGTGCTGGAGATGCTGGAGGTGCTGCTGGTGCTGGAGGACCTGGAGATGCTGGTGCTGCTGGTGCTGGAGGTGCTGGAGGTGCTGGAGCTGCTGGTCCTGCTGTTGGTGCTGGAGTTACTGGAGCTGCTCGTGCTGGAGGTACGGTTGCGGCTGGTGCTCTTCGCCACCTTCTCAGTCTTCCGCCAGCTGCAACTGACTTCCCTGTAGCTGGTACTACTCCTCTGTTACTGTTTCCACCGGCAGACGAGTCTCAGCCACAGCTCCTACCTCACTCCCCACTGCCTACTCCTGCTCCTTACACTGCAGTGCCACCGTCCCTGACTGAGCGTCGAGAGCCTGAGACTCGTGCTTCCACCCCTGAGCGTCGAGAGCCTGAGCCTAGCGCTGAGCCTAAGCCTGAGCCTGAGACTAGAGCTGTTGTTCGTACTCGTGTTCCTCGTGTTCGTCGTCCTCGTGCTCCGGCTGTCCCAGGCACTCACGATATGACACTCCGTCCTTCCTCTGTTCCACAGCCTGTTCTCCTACCGTCACCTCCTTCGTCGTCTCTTCCTGACATTGCTGACCCTCCGTCTGACCTTGTTCGTGCTGCCAGCCCGACTGCCACCCGTTTTCTTGCTACTTGTGTGACTGACCCTACGTTCTCAACCCATGCTGCGTCTGCCTTAGTCGCCGAGCTAGTCGACTTTGCTGCTACGTACCGCCTAGACTACCTTGCGAGTCTTGTGTCTGACCCTGACCCTGCCTGTCCTCCGTCCGTCGGGGGTGAGCTTGCCCTTGGCTGTGACGTCCTTGAGGACAGACAGGAGGAGCTGGAGTGCCTTGCGGCCGCTGTACCTCATCTCGCTACCATGCTGCTTGCCCCTGAGGGAGACTCGGATGCACTTGACATCCCCACCCCGCGCTCTTACAGAGAGGCGAATTCGGGTGAGTACTCCTCTCAGTGGCAGGCATCCATGGATGCAGAGATGGCTTCCTGGAAGTCCTCAGGCACCTACGTCGACGAGGTTCCCCCTCCTGGGGCAAACATCGTCAGTGGTATGTGGATTTTCAGGGTGAAGCGGCCGCCGGGTTCTCCGTTTGCCTTCAAGGCACGATACGTTGCTCGAGGCTTCAGTCAGCGTGAGGGGGTCGACTTCTTTCAGACCTTCTCCCCTACCCCGAAGATGACCACCCTTCGGGTACTGCTCCACGTTGCAGCATAGCGCGACTACGAGCTGCACTCCCTCGACTTCTCGACTGCGTTCTTACAGGGCACTCTTCACGAGGCCATCTGGCTGCGCCGCCCACAGGGCTTCACTGGGTCATTTCCTGAGGGCACCCAGTGGAGCCTACGCCGGCCAGTCTACGGCTTGCGTCAGGCGCCACGAGAGTGGCACGACACATTGAGGACGACACTTGCGGCTCTTGGTTTCGCTCCCTCGACTGCGGACCCGTCGCTGTTTCTTCGCACGGACACTACCCTGCCACCGTTCTACATCCTCGTGTACGTCGACGACCTGATCTTTGCTACTGCTGACACTGAGGCGCTGACTCTCGTGAAGTCGGAGCTGCAGAAGAGACACACTTGCACTGACCTGGGTGAGCTGCGTAGCTATCTTGGCTTGCAGATCACTCGGGACAGAGCGAGGCGCACCATTACGTTGACTCAGTCACACATGGTGCAGCAGGTCCTTCAGCGCTTCGGCTTCAGCTTCTCCTCGCCATATCCCACTCCTCTGCCTACAGGCCACTCGCTCTCAGCTCCACCTTTTGACGAGTCCGTAGAGCCGAGTGGTCTGTATCCAGAGCTTGTGGGTTGCCTCGTGTACCTGATGACCTGCACTCGACCTGACCTCGCGTACCCTCTCAGCCTTCTGGCTCGCTACGTGGCTCCCGGCCGACACCGAAAGGTGCACTGGGATGCTGCCAATAGGGTGCTGCGTTACTTGTGCAGTACATCGGGCATGGGGCTTGTGCTCGGGGGACGGGACGAAGTGGTACTCACGCGTCACTCTGACACTTCCTGGGCCGACGACCAGGCGACGCAGCGGTCGTCACAGGGTTACACCTTTAGCCTCGGCTCCGGCTCTGTCTCGTGGAGGTCCACTCGTTCTTCGCTGCGAGGCTGAGATCTACGCTGGGGCCATGGCTGCACAGGAGCTTCGCTGGCTGACCTACCTGCTGACAGACTTGGGAGAGCGGCCTCGTTCTCCTCTGGTCCTGTACGTTGACAACAAGGCCATGCTGGCCTTGTGTCGCGAGCAGCGACTGGAGCACAGAACGAAGCACATTGCTCTTCGCTACTTCCTTGCTCGAGAGCTGCAGCAGCGTGGTCAGCTCCGCCTTTCCTACGTGGCCTCTCGGGCCAACACTGCTGACGTCTTCACCAAGGCCCTTGGGTCTGGTGATCATCAGCGTTTCTGCACTGCTCTTGGGCTTCTGCCCACTCTGCCTCACCTGCTGGTTGCTTGACTTGTCTTGTACTGTGATCTCTATATACATACCTGCATGCTTGTTCTTACTAGGTTGTGATCACTGTACTGCTTGTGCTTTTATAACTCTGCATGTGAACTGGCCTTGTGGCCGCTTGCTTGTGCTCAGAATGCGTGGTGACCTTGTGATCCACCCTGAGCTTTGCTTTGCTTGTTCTCTTGCTTGACTGGTCTTGTGACCGTCTGTTGTGTTTGCTATCTCCCACTTAGCCTATGGGGGTGTGTCAAACTATATGTTTGTGTTCTCTCTCTAGGCTATAGTGGGTTAGCCTACAAGGGGTACAACACTTTAGGGTTAGTTATTGTACCCAACTGATTCATAGTTCATTCATTCCCTCGAGTAGGTTTCTCACAAAGTGCACCTTTGCAGGGTATGGTGCTAATTTTCCTTGCCTTCAATACACATTTTCTTGTAGAACCTTTCTTTTAGGCAATTGACACCTTTAAGCAAGTCCTGAATGGTTAAAATTTTAAGCAAGTCCTGAATGGGCTGAAAACGCGAACCATTCATCAGCACGTTTTGACGAGGCCACGTCACCCGTCCATTGGCGACTCGTCAACATCGGCATCAGCTTTCAGCCCGCCGTCTGTCAAGCCCACGAAAGGCGACGCGCATGGGGTGTTGGAGGCACGATGGAGAGCAAGGGCGAAATTTGCGCACGCAAGTCACACACAACCATGCCTTCGCGATCAGTGCATATGTGAAGACTCGAGTTGCCCTCACCGCTTCGCCTCACCAAAATGCCCACGCGCTGAAGAGGTTTTCTTGCTTCAGTCTGCGTGAATTTCGCCCTTGGTCTTGCTCGCTACGCATCACAACTCACCACCTCACTCGCAGATTTGTTGCGACACTCTCGTTTATTCCCCTCCCCTCCATCACAATTTCCTGCCAACTAGTAGTACCCTTGCTAGATAGCCCTGATGTTCGGTCACCTTGTCATCGCCAGAGATAGAGCGATTAGCTAGGGCCATTGGTTTCTGCCATCATCACGAGTAGAGGGCGATGGATGCGTTTGATATCTCGACAGGCAGGACTATGAATCGGATTTTAACAAGCCTAATGTAGGAACCCATCGTTAGGACGGCCTCCTCTCACAGTATCCATACGACCACAACGCCTGCTTCCTCCATCATCAGGGCGCCCGCTCTCTCTTATCCCACCACGCACCGCCCCGCAAAGCTCGTGTGTCGCGGCCAATTTCTGGGCGCGCCGGCCGCCATGTCGACCATGACTCTTTCCATGGAGCCCGTGCCGCCTCCGTCGCACAGCTCGGGCGGCATGGCGCACGCGCGCGTGGTGCGCGAGGACAGCATGGACCGCCTTCACCAGCTCGCGTCGCACCGCCCCGTGCTGCACCGCCGCCACTCGCACAACCACTCGCGCCAGTCGCCCAAGTCGCTGCTGCAGTCCAAGCCCGCGTCCGCCGCGCACCGCCTCGTCTTCATGCGAAACTACAAGCAAGGCTCGCCCTCACAAACTCTGTCGCATGGCAGTCCCACGGCCGTCGCTTCACGCGGCGACAGCAGCAGCGTCGGCATCGGCACGCCTCAGCCGTCGCATCACGGCCGGTCCACCGACAAGCCGCCGCAGGCGTCGACTCAGAGCGCGGAGCCCACGCCACTAAAGGAGATCCGCCGGCAGCACAGCTGGCCGCTGCCGCCACAGCCGTCCTCGTCGGAGGCGGCGGCGCCAGCGACGACGGCGACGCCGGCTGCGACGGTGACGACAGGACAGCGAGCGGCACCAGCGTCGTCGGTGCTGCGGCAGCCCGCTTGCTCGATGGTGGAGTGCAGCGCGCGAGGGGGGCCGAGAGCGCGGCGGGAGGAGGAGGAGGAGGAGGAGGAGGTGTCGTCGTGGGCGTCGTCCGTAGAGGAGAAGCCGCTGACAGCGGCCGCCGTGCACGTGGGCGACAATCGCAAGTACGACATCGTCGCCGTCGGCTTCTGGCTGGCGGCGCTGCAGCAGGGGTGCCCGCTGGTGAAGCTGAGTCGGCGCAGGCCCGGGCGAACGAAGCAGCGCAACTACTTCGTCTACGTGGAGCGCACCGGCGCGGTGCGTGTCGAGGCGAGGCTGCTGTGCGTGTTGCGCGGCAACGAGGGCATCCATCAGCCCAATGAACACAGTCACTGTCTGTCTCGCTGTGCATCCCCTCTCTCACGCACACCACTCTCCCTCTCTTTCATCTCTTTTCTCCCTCCCGTCCATCCCCGCGCGTTGCTCGTGCAGATTCGTTTGCAGTGGGACAAACCTCGCTTGTTCTCCATAGGCTCATCCGCACCAGGTTCGCATGCCCCTACCGCCCATGCCCCATGCATTCCTATGTTTCACCAGCGAACGCCATGCCATGATGCCATTCCATGTAGAAATCCCGCACGCATAGCTCGGCTGCTGGTTTTCCATCACTGGTCGTGGATGTAACCCACGGCCTTGCGCCACTACCAGTCGCACAGCCTAGGCCGCGTTTAGCGCCATCGAGCCGCGTTCGCAACAAGCGCACTCCTCTCATACCCAACCCATTCATACTCTTCAACTTCTCCTTCTTTCTGGCCCCCTCCTGCCGGCCGCGGCGCTCCCTTGTGGCGGGCGCGCAGTGCATCTGTATGGCACGGAGGCGACGGACGCGTTCGCGATGGAGTTCCGCATGTACACGTCGGAGGGGCAGATCATGATGCGCGCGCACACAGACGACTGGTTCCAGATCTGGATTAAGGGCATGCGCTCCATCATCGAATACGCTAAAGTTCTCTCCTGGACTCTTCAGATCTAGGCCGTGCACACACGCTTCGCGTTCGTACGTACGACCTTGGGAGTGACGGGCTTATCCGTTCCATACACACGCAGTTATGCTCTTTCGGGCCCTCGTGCCTGCTTGAAGTGACCAGCTCTCCTTTCCGTGGTGGATTCTTGGGAAAAGATATGAAAACAGGTGCTGGTGTGCGAGAACTTATAGGAAAAAATAAATTAGTTTGGACATGCAAGCGTGTCTAAGAATCAACTACCATTATTGTTACCTGGACTCCTTGTCACGTGAAGTAGCTTCTCTTTCTGTACAGATATTGTGGACAGTCTCGTCGTGTTGTGTTGCGTGAGACCGCACTATCAGGGGGGCACTAAAAAACATAAGGGAAATAAACAGGGGAAGAAAAGTAGGAAGGGGATGTGCCGTAAGGGGAGAGAGGGGAAGAAGAGAGGGAGGAGGAAGGTGGGGGGGGGGAGGAGGTGGTGGTGTCGACAGAATTTTGTGTTGGGGAGGGACAAGTACCGTATTACCCCGGATATAGGCGCATATGCGCTTATAATAAAATCTATTTTTTTAGGGGTGGCGCTTGTAATTGAATAACGGCCATAAGCGCCGGCGCTTATATCATGGCAAAAATGAATTTGTTATTTATATGTACCAAATCGAAGCCCGCAATAAGGCGAACACAATCGTGTAACGTGCGCGAGGCATGATGCATGAAATCCCGCCGAAAACTGCCGCGCTTCGATTTCCGACCGCACAAAGCCCGTCCAGGAGCAGCGCACCTGCCAGCGCTGACGTGAAAGGTGCCATGCGGCCCAATCAGGCTTTCATGCGCTGGCAGGCAGCTGCATTTCACCCGAACCATCGAGAAGGGGCTGGAATGCCCTGCCAGCGCAGCGTTTTCGTGTCGCGATACCCTCCTCTCCGGGTTCAGACAGGGGGTACCCGTCTCTCCCCGACGAGGACCCCGAGGCGCTAACCAGAAGGGGTCCCTTTGAATCCCTCATTTGTGCTCCTTTTCTTTCAGTTTATCGTTCCGTTTATTGGTCACTCTCGCCTGGCTGGGGAAGCCATGGCGGAATTCAGCGGCACCCACTTCTTGTTCAAGAAAAAACCTGCGCGAAGGCCCGCGTTTAGAGTAGATGCTGACGGGTGGTACTCCCGTATCCCACCAGAACCACCAGAGCCCCCACAGCCTCCTGCGCCTCCTGCGCCTCCTGCTCCTCCTTCGCCTCCTGCACCTCCTGCGCCTCCTATTCCTCCTGTTCCTCCGTCTTTTCAGGGTCCTGTGTCTCCGCAACACACTGGCAATCAGCCCGTGCTCACGCTGCTGCTCCCATCGGCGTTTGACGAATACCTCTCCGAACCGGAGTCTAACAAGGCGCAAGATAAGTATGTGGAAGTGGAGTACGCGCCTGGAGCACGTTGGGGACAGCCCGACGATTGCCCTTGGGACGAATCTGCAGTCGGCGCCGACGATGATGTTGCTGACGCTGAGGAAGCGAGCGGCGGTGACGGCGCCGAGGGTGGCACGGAGGCTTCTGCCGAGGGCGGCGCCGAGGGCGGCACCGCTGAGGATGTGTTTCCAGAAGGTGTTACGGGCGACGATGACGACGACGGCGTGGAGTACTGGTCACGCGACGGGCTACCCGAGAAACTGCCCATACCATCCTATCCTCCGATTAATCGCAAGCGACCCCACCCCTCTTCACAGAACCGTGATGCCCGCCCCCCCTCTCCCAGGCACAAGCTCACCGAGCACAAGCGGCAAGGTTACACCGCCGCGGAGAAGTTGAAGTGGGTTGCTCTGATGGATGTGGCGGTGTCGGTGCGCGCCTTGGCTCGCGAGAGCGGAATCCACCGCAAGTGCCTCACCAACTGGAAGCGGGCGGCTGAGTTCCTCAAGGACGTGCACTCCGCTCGGAAGCGCATGCACGGCCGCGGGCGAGCGTCGTGGTACCGGCCGATGGAGTTGAAGGTGTACGGGAAGCTACTCGAGTGGCGCCGCAAGGGAACCGCCGTGTCAGTCGGCCGCCTCCAGGAGTGGTCGCGGGAGTTCGTGAAGCTTCTGTACCCGGACAAGAAGTGGAAAGGAAGCCAGAGGTGGTCGGAGCGCTTTCGGCGGCGATGGAATCTGAGCGTCCGCATGAAGACCCGGGTTGCCCAGAAAACCGCCGCGCGTAAGATTTACCCCGTGTACTTTGCCACGTGGTTTTTAGTTTATTTGTACTAACACCCTCCCTCTGTGTCCGTCCTCTCTTCCACCGTCGTACAGATGTCGCTGAGCAGTGCCAGAGCTTCTGGTCGTTCGTGCGGGCCAAGCGTCGTGAGCGCGGCATCGACAACGCGTGGATCATCAACGCGGACCAGACGCCGCTCTGGCTGGAGATGCCCGCCACCACCACCGTGGAGGAAACATGTGTTCGCTCGGTGCCTATCAGGAGCGCGGGGTATCAGAAGCAGCGAGTGACCGTGGTGTTGGCGTGCACGGCGGACGGATTGAAGCTGAAGCCGTGGGTGTTCTTCAAGCGCAAGACCTTGCCGAAGGGCGATTTCCCTGCCAGTAAGTCAAGAGGTGCACTGCGCGTTAACTGCGTTCTGTTTTGATTTCGAATTCTAACCACCCGTATGTGTTTCATGCAGATGTGGTCGTGGCTTGCCACGAGAACGGGTGGATGGACTCCGCGGGCGTCATTCGCTGGCTTGAGGAGGGCGTCAAGCCTTTCTTGAAGCCTAAGTTCGGCAGACAAGCCAAGAGCTCGATGCTTGTGCTGGATTCTTACCGCGGTCACCTCACCGAGGGGGTGAAGGAGAAGCTCCGCGAGATGAACTGCGTGCCGGCAATCATCCCGTCGGGCTGTACGGCGGAGGTACAGCCGCTCGATGTCTCCATCAACAAGAGCTTTAAGGCGTCGGTCCGCCAGCAGTACCAGAGGTGGTTTGAGGCAGAGGGGCAAGAGCAGCTGACGGCAGCAGGTATGGCATGAGTACGGTATTGTTTTAGCCCCCCCCCCCCTCCCCCCCCCCCCCCCCCCCCCCGAATTCTTTGTTGTTGCACTAACAGCTTTCCACCGTTCTCCCATAATGTTTCAGGGAACCTGAAGAAGCCTCCACCTGAGGTCGTCCTGAGGTGGATATCTCAGGCCTGGAAGGCAGTGCCGGCCGACCTCATCAAGCGTGCCTTCCTCACCTGTGGCATCAGCAACCAGCTTGACGGCAGTGAGGACGGACTCGCCATGGCGCACAGGCGGAGCCAGCTGACAGCGGAAGTGGATGTCGACGAGGACATCATCGCTGATGGATTTTTTGGCAACAACTGCCAGGAGCCCGAATCTGACGAGGAGGAGTAGGAGGGGTACTGGATGATGTTCATTTGGTAGAAGTACCCCCGCCTAAACTTGTTGTTAGGAGATCTAGCGTAAAGTGATGTTGTAGTGGCCATGGAAAAGTGACATTTTAGTGAATTCTTTGTAATGGTTCTAGTAAAAGTTTAAGGGTGGCGCTTATAATAAGAACAGAAATCACAGGGGGTGCGCTTATAATCGAGTTCCGGCCATAAGCGCCATGCTCCAGATAAAGGCGCCGGCGCCTATAATCGGACGGCGCCTATATCCGGGGTGATACGGTAGGAGAGTGTCGAGACGAGAGTACATTGAACAAAGGTCTAACTGTTAAGGGGAGATTTACTGTTCCCTTTGAACAGTAATTTCCAACTCACCCGTATCCTTATCTTCCTTGATTTCCTTGTGCCACGTGGCACTCTACTTTTCTTGCTACTACTTTCTAGTCCCACGAAGTACTTTCCATCATTCGATCTTGCATGCTATACCATATTACCCCGGATATAGGCGCATATGCGCTTATAATAAAATCTATTTTTTTAGGGGTGGCGCTTGTAATTGAATAACGGCCATAAGCGCCGGCGCTTATATCATGGCAAAAATGAATTTGTTATTTATATGTACCAAATCGAAGCCCGCAATAAGGCGAACACAATCGTGTAACGTGCGCGAGGCATGATGCATGAAATCCCGCCGAAAACTGCCGCGCTTCGATTTCCGACCGCACAAAGCCCGTCCAGGAGCAGCGCACCTGCCAGCGCTGACGTGAAAGGTGCCATGCGGCCCAATCAGGCTTTCATGCGCTGGCAGGCAGCTGCATTTCACCCGAACCATCGAGAAGGGGCTGGAATGCCCTGCCAGCGCAGCGTTTTCGTGTCGCGATACCCTCCTCTCCGGGTTCAGACAGGGGGTACCCGTCTCTCCCCGACGAGGACCCCGAGGCGCTAACCAGAAGGGGTCCCTTTGAATCCCTCATTTGTGCTCCTTTTCTTTCAGTTTATCGTTCCGTTTATTGGTCACTCTCGCCTGGCTGGGGAAGCCATGGCGGAATTCAGCGGCACCCACTTCTTGTTCAAGAAAAAACCTGCGCGAAGGCCCGCGTTTAGAGTAGATGCTGACGGGTGGTACTCCCGTATCCCACCAGAACCACCAGAGCCCCCACAGCCTCCTGCGCCTCCTGCGCCTCCTGCTCCTCCTTCGCCTCCTGCACCTCCTGCGCCTCCTATTCCTCCTGTTCCTCCGTCTTTTCAGGGTCCTGTGTCTCCGCAACACACTGGCAATCAGCCCGTGCTCACGCTGCTGCTCCCATCGGCGTTTGACGAATACCTCTCCGAACCGGAGTCTAACAAGGCGCAAGATAAGTATGTGGAAGTGGAGTACGCGCCTGGAGCACGTTGGGGACAGCCCGACGATTGCCCTTGGGACGAATCTGCAGTCGGCGCCGACGATGATGTTGCTGACGCTGAGGAAGCGAGCGGCGGTGACGGCGCCGAGGGTGGCACGGAGGCTTCTGCCGAGGGCGGCGCCGAGGGCGGCACCGCTGAGGATGTGTTTCCAGAAGGTGTTACGGGCGACGATGACGACGACGGCGTGGAGTACTGGTCACGCGACGGGCTACCCGAGAAACTGCCCATACCATCCTATCCTCCGATTAATCGCAAGCGACCCCACCCCTCTTCACAGAACCGTGATGCCCGCCCCCCCTCTCCCAGGCACAAGCTCACCGAGCACAAGCGGCAAGGTTACACCGCCGCGGAGAAGTTGAAGTGGGTTGCTCTGATGGATGTGGCGGTGTCGGTGCGCGCCTTGGCTCGCGAGAGCGGAATCCACCGCAAGTGCCTCACCAACTGGAAGCGGGCGGCTGAGTTCCTCAAGGACGTGCACTCCGCTCGGAAGCGCATGCACGGCCGCGGGCGAGCGTCGTGGTACCGGCCGATGGAGTTGAAGGTGTACGGGAAGCTACTCGAGTGGCGCCGCAAGGGAACCGCCGTGTCAGTCGGCCGCCTCCAGGAGTGGTCGCGGGAGTTCGTGAAGCTTCTGTACCCGGACAAGAAGTGGAAAGGAAGCCAGAGGTGGTCGGAGCGCTTTCGGCGGCGATGGAATCTGAGCGTCCGCATGAAGACCCGGGTTGCCCAGAAAACCGCCGCGCGTAAGATTTACCCCGTGTACTTTGCCACGTGGTTTTTAGTTTATTTGTACTAACACCCTCCCTCTGTGTCCGTCCTCTCTTCCACCGTCGTACAGATGTCGCTGAGCAGTGCCAGAGCTTCTGGTCGTTCGTGCGGGCCAAGCGTCGTGAGCGCGGCATCGACAACGCGTGGATCATCAACGCGGACCAGACGCCGCTCTGGCTGGAGATGCCCGCCACCACCACCGTGGAGGAAACATGTGTTCGCTCGGTGCCTATCAGGAGCGCGGGGTATCAGAAGCAGCGAGTGACCGTGGTGTTGGCGTGCACGGCGGACGGATTGAAGCTGAAGCCGTGGGTGTTCTTCAAGCGCAAGACCTTGCCGAAGGGCGATTTCCCTGCCAGTAAGTCAAGAGGTGCACTGCGCGTTAACTGCGTTCTGTTTTGATTTCGAATTCTAACCACCCGTATGTGTTTCATGCAGATGTGGTCGTGGCTTGCCACGAGAACGGGTGGATGGACTCCGCGGGCGTCATTCGCTGGCTTGAGGAGGGCGTCAAGCCTTTCTTGAAGCCTAAGTTCGGCAGACAAGCCAAGAGCTCGATGCTTGTGCTGGATTCTTACCGCGGTCACCTCACCGAGGGGGTGAAGGAGAAGCTCCGCGAGATGAACTGCGTGCCGGCAATCATCCCGTCGGGCTGTACGGCGGAGGTACAGCCGCTCGATGTCTCCATCAACAAGAGCTTTAAGGCGTCGGTCCGCCAGCAGTACCAGAGGTGGTTTGAGGCAGAGGGGCAAGAGCAGCTGACGGCAGCAGGTATGGCATGAGTACGGTATTGTTTTAGCCCCCCCCCCCCCCCCCCGAATTCTTTGTTGTTGCACTAACAGCTTTCCACCGTTCTCCCATAATGTTTCAGGGAACCTGAAGAAGCCTCCACCTGAGGTCGTCCTGAGGTGGATATCTCAGGCCTGGAAGGCAGTGCCGGCCGACCTCATCAAGCGTGCCTTCCTCACCTGTGGCATCAGCAACCAGCTTGACGGCAGTGAGGACGGACTCGCCATGGCGCACAGGCGGAGCCAGCTGACAGCGGAAGTGGATGTCGACGAGGACATCATCGCTGATGGATTTTTTGGCAACAACTGCCAGGAGCCCGAATCTGACGAGGAGGAGTAGGAGGGGTACTGGATGATGTTCATTTGGTAGAAGTACCCCCGCCTAAACTTGTTGTTAGGAGATCTAGCGTAAAGTGATGTTGTAGTGGCCATGGAAAAGTGACATTTTAGTGAATTCTTTGTAATGGTTCTAGTAAAAGTTTAAGGGTGGCGCTTATAATAAGAACAGAAATCACAGGGGGTGCGCTTATAATCGAGTTCCGGCCATAAGCGCCATGCTCCAGATAAAGGCGCCGGCGCCTATAATCGGACGGCGCCTATATCCGGGGTGATACGGTAGGAGAGTGTCGAGACGAGAGTACATTGAACAAAGGTCTAACTGTTAAGGGGAGATTTACTGTTCCCTTTGAACAGTAATTTCCAACTCACCCGTATCCTTATCTTCCTTGATTTCCTTGTGCCACGTGGCACTCTACTTTTCTTGCTACTACTTTCTAGTCCCACGAAGTACTTTCCATCATTCGATCTTGCATGCTATACCATATTACCCCGGATATAGGCGCATATGCGCTTATAATAAAATAGGTTTTTTTTAGGGGTGGCGCTTGTAATTGAATAACGGCCATAAGCGCCGGCGCTTATATCATGGCAAAAATGAATTTGTTATTTATAAGTATCAAATCGAAGCCCGCAATAAGGCGAACACAATCGTGTAACGTGCGCGAGGCTGTCAGAACATATATATAGCTTATGCTGTTGTGTAGGCTATAGTGGGGTATCCCATAGGGGGTACAACCCAATTAGGGTTTCCTATATGTACTCACTTCATTCATAGTTCATCCATTCTCGTTCTCATTCTCACATGGAATCAGAGCAGGTCCCCTCCTAGGGACTGTTCCTTGGGCCCACCGAAACGCGCCTCGAGTCGCGCCTGCCCTTTTTTTTTAGCGGCCCGTCGAGTCGCACCTGGCGGCCCGTAGTGCCGCCCTTACGGTCGCGTCGAGCCGCCATAGCGGCTGCTGCGCGCCGCCCCTTTTCCCGGCCCGTCGCCGCCCTTACCCGCGTCGTTACGCCGCCCTCACCGGCGGCTTCGCGCCGCCCCTTACCTGCGGCCCCGCCGCCTCTCTCGTCGCGGCCCCGCCGCCCGTCTTCGCGGCCCCGCCGCCATCTCTCGCTGCGGCCCCGCCGCCACTCACTGCGGCCCCGCCGCCCGTCTTCGCGGCCCCGCCGCCTCTCTCGCGGCGGCCCCGCCGCCTCTCACTGCGGCCCCGCCGCCCTACTCAGCGGCCCCGCCGCCCGACTTCGCGGCCCCGCCGCTTCTCTCGCTGCGGCCCCGCCGCCTCTCTCGCTGCGGCCCCGCCGCCTCTCTCGTTGCGGCCCCGCCGCCCTTCCCTGCGGCCCCGCCGCTTCTCTGCAGCGGCCCCGCCGCCCGTCTTTGCGGCCCCGCCGCCTCGCTACGTCAGCGGCCCAGCCGAGCCGCCCAACAGCAGCGCAGCCGAGCCGCCCAGCAGCAGAGCAACCGAGCCGCCCCGCCGCCGAGCCGCGCTGCAGCCGAGCCGCCCGGCCGCCGAGCCGCCCTGCCGCCGAGCCGCCCTGCTGCCGAGCCGCCCGGGAGCCGAGCAACCGAGCCGCCGTGCAGCTGAGCCGCCCTGCTACCGAGCCGCCCTGCCGCCGAGCCGCCCGGGAGCCGAGCAGCCGAGCCGCCCTGCCGCCGAGCCGCCCTGCCGCCGAGCCGCCCTGCCGCCGAGCCGCCCGGGAGCCGAGCCGCCCAGCAGCCCAGCCGCCGAGCCGCCCAGTCGCCGGGCCGCCCTACTGCCGAGCCGCCCGACCTGCCCTGCCTGGTGAGCACAGCACCACTGTTACTGCGTGCCCTTCCCCTACTGCTTGCACTACTACACTGTCGTCGTCATGGCTACCCCTAGTGTCCTCGCTTTTGACGCTGAGGGTCGAGCCATTGACTTTGAGGTCTGGGTCGACGACCTGCAGCTGTTCTTACAGTGCGATAGGGCGGACGGTCTTTCCCTCTTTGACCTCACCTCTGGCGCCTCTCCTGCCCCTGCTGCTGATGCTGACCCCACTGTTCGCTCTCAGTGGGCCACCCGCGATGCTGCTGCACGTCTTGCTGTGCGTCGCCACCTGCCTACCACTGAGCGCGCGCACTTTAGTCAGTACAAGAGTGCTCAGACCCTGTACGACGCTGTAGTTGCGCGCTACTCTTCCCCTGCCACTGCTGCCCTTAGCCGCCTCATGCTACCGTACCTCTTTCCTGACCTTGCTGCCTTTCCCACTGTCGCTGACCTCATTACGCACCTCCGCACTAGTGACACTCGCTACCGTACCGCCCTTCCTGCTGAGTTCTGCGCCAAGAACCCCCCCCCCATGTACATCACTCTCTATTACATAGTCACACGCCTCCCTGACTCCCTTCACGTAGTCAGGGACCACTTCCTCTCAGTCTGTCCCACCACTCTCACTGTTGACCTCCTCGAGAAGTCCCTCCTGGCGGCGGAGAAGAGCATCGTCGCTGTAGGAGCCTCTCGTGGTGACCCTCGCACCCCCATCTTTGAGGGGTGTTCTCCTTCCCCCTTGCTGCCCTCTGTTGCCTCTGCTGCTGCTGCCGACCTGCTTGGTCTTGAGTCGGTCTGCGCGGCGTCTGCCCCTAGCGGGAGACGCCGCCCTGGCAGGGGAAAGGGGGGCAAGGGCGCGGGTGGATCTGGCGGGGGCGGTGGAGGTGGCGGTGGAGGCGGCGGAGGGAGTGGGAGTGGCGGTGGGAGTGGTGGCGGGGGCGGTGGTGGCGGTGTCAGCAGCGGAGGAGGAGGCGGTGGCGGAGGCAGCGGTGGTGGTGGAGGTGGAGGCGGCGGTGGCGGAGGGGGTGGAGCTGGTCGGGGTGGTGCCCTGCAGCGTAGCGGCTCTGGTGGTGGCCAGCGTCAGCAGCAGCAGCAGCAGCAGCGTTCGCGGGACATCCCCCCGCCCCAGCAGCTCCGCGAGTGGTACACGCAGCGTCAGCGGGGTGGGGGTTTTGGTCCGTGCACCTACGTCCTTCGTTCCGGCGACCGCGCTGGTGAGCAGTGTGGGGGTGCCCACCCCACCCAGCGCTGCTTTGGCCGCCTGACGGACGCTTGGCGTCAGCAGTTCCCCGAGGCTAGTGAGATTCCCCGTTGGGGAGAGCTGTCTAGGGCTGGCGTAGCTATCTTTGATATTGACTTTGATGCTATCCTTGCTGCCATGTATGCTGTGACTATTAGTGAGGAGGGTGACTGTTACCGGTGTTTCCCGCCCGACCCGGGCATTCGTACTGCTGCGCCAGGTACTTCTGCGGCTGCTGCTCTAGGTGCCAGTGCGTCTGCACTCTCAGGTACTGGTGAGGCTGCGCTCTCAGGTACTGCGTCGGCTTCGGCCTCCCTCACCTTCACGCTTGACTCAGGGGCTTCTCGCTCCTTCTTTCGAGACCGCACCACACTCACGCCGCTTGGCCGGCCGGTTGCAGTCTCCCTGGCTGACCCCTCTGGGGGTCCTGTCCTCTCTCACTTCTCTACTGTCCTCCCGTGTCCGGCTGCCCCCTCGGGCACCTTGTCTGGTCTGTACCTCCCCTCGTTCTCGACGAACTTGGTGAGTGGTGCTGACCTGCAGGATGCGGGGGTTCACCAGTTTACTCCTGCGAGTCAGCGGGTGACCCACTGCTCGGACGCCCGCACAGGCCGACACCTGGCCACGTTTTCGCGTCGGCCGGGGTCGAGTCTCTACACCCTGACCACTGAGTCTCCTCCTGTCCCTGCGTCTGGCCAGGTAGCTGCGTCGGGTCAGGTGTTTGCTGCTGCGTCCAGGTCTGGTCCTGAGTCTGCCCCCTGCTCGTGTCGCCGCCTGTCTATGGAGACTCTCCTGTGGCACCACCGTCTTGGCCACCCCTCCTTGCCTCGTCTTCGGGGCATGGCTTCCCGTGTCCTTGTCTCTGGTCTTCCCCGGTCTCTCCCTCCCCTTCCCTCGGGACCCGGACCTTCCTGTGTCCCCTGTGTCGAGGGGCGGCTCCGGGCTGCCCCTCACTCCTCCCAGTTTCCCCCGACAGAGGCTCCTCTGCAGACGCTTCACATGGACGTGTGGGGCCCGGCCCGCGTCCGTGGGCAGGGTCACGAGCGCTACTTCCTGCTGGTGGTTGACGACTACTCGCGTTACACCACAGTCTTCCCCTTGCGCAGCAAGGGTGATGTTACTGAGGTGTTGATCGACTGGATCCGCGCAGCTCGTCTCCAGCTCAGGAGGAGCTTCGGCTCGGACTTTCCTGTTCTGCGTCTGCACTCTGACCGAGGTGGCGAGTTCTCCTCTGGCCTTCTGCGAGCCTACTGTCGTGCACGAGGCATCCGCCAGACCTTTACGCTTCCGGACTCTCCACAGCAAAATGGGATTGCTGAGCGCCGCATTGGCATGGTCATGGATGTCGCTCGTACGTCCATGATACATGCGGCTGCCCCCCATTTTCTGTGGCCGTTTGCGGTTCGGTACGCGGCGCATCAGATCAACCTTCACCCCAGGGTCTCCCGGCCGGAGACCTCCCCAGCTCTGCTGTGGACGGGGAAGGTCGGCGATGCGTCTGCGTTCCGTGTCTGGGGATCTCGGGCGTTTGTCCGCGACTTGTCTGCGGACAAGCTGTCCCCTCGTGCTGCTCCCTGTGTCTTCCTCGGCTTCCCCCCTGACGCCCCAGGGTGGCAGTTCTACCACCCCTCCTCTCGTCGTGTTCTGTCCTCCCAGGACGTCACATTCGACGAGTCAGTCCCCTTCTACCGCCTCTTCCCCTACCGCACTCCTTCCCTTCCCCCGCCACCGCACTTCCTTGTGCCAGGTCCCCCCCCGGTAGACCCCCTTCCCCCTCAGGGTCCTGCCCCTTCAGGTGTGTCCCAGGTAGACGCAGTCGAGCCGGTCGAGGTTGCTGGTGACTCTGGTCCTGCTGCGGGTTCTGAGCCTGGGGGTGCTGACTCTGGGGGTGCTACGCGCGTGGGTGCTGAGCCTGGGGGTGCTGAGCCTGGGGGTGCTGAGTCTGGGGGTACTGAGCCTGGGGGTACTGCGACTGGGGGTGCTGAGCCTGGGGGTGCGGAGTCTGGGGGTGCTGAGCCTGGGGGTGCTGCGACTAGGGGTGCTGAGCCTGGGAGTGCGGAGTCTGGGGGTGCTGAGCCTGGGGGTGCTGCGACTGGGGGTGCTGAGCCAGGGGGTGCTGCGTCTGGTGCTGCTGAGCCTGGAGCTGCGGAGCCTGCGGCCACTGGACCTCCCCTTGTGGCGTCTGGCGGTGCGGGACCTGGCGGTTCTCCGGGTGCTTCGCCTCGGCGGGAGCCCCTCTCTCCACAGGAGCTGCGCGAGTGGTTTGCTCGCCGCTGGAGACGTACTGCTGGAGCTGCAGCTCCTTCGACTGCTGAGGGTACTTGTGCCGCTGGTCCCGGAGCTGCTGGGCCTTCGGGTCCGACTGGAGCTGGAGCTGCTGCGGGTGTTGGTGCTGCTGGTGCTGCTGGAGGTCCTGCCCCTGGAGGTGCTGTTGGCGCTGGTGCTGCTGCTGAGGGTGCTGTCCCTGCTGTGTCTGGAGTCGCCGCGCGGCCTCGGCCGTACTTCGTTCCACTCCTACAGCAGGTTCTTGGTCTTTCTCCTCCTGCAGCGTGTCCACCGCCTGTTCAGTCACAGTCCCAGTTAGAGCCCGCCTCCCCACTTCCTGCTCCCTCTCCTTACAGTGGTCCCACTGGAGGTCTTGCTGAGCGTCGTGAGCCTGCGTCTCGTCCTGCGTCGCCTGTTCGTGCTGCTCGCGCTAGTGGTCGCGGTTCGCGTCAGCGTCCTCCTCCTGTCCCTGGCACGCACCGGATGTCTTTGCGTCCGTCCATTGCTCCACTGCGTGCCCCTTTGCCTTCTCCTCCTGAGTCCTCTCTTCCTGCACTTACCGACCCAGAGTCCGACTCTCTTCGTGCTGCCAGTCCTACTGTCACACGTCTCCTTGCTACTGTCGTCACTGACCCCTCTTTTGAGTCCACTGCTGCGTCTGCTCTTGTTGCTGAGCTCGTCGACTTTGCTGCTCGCTGTCGTCTAGACTACGCTGCCGGTCTTGTTGCTGAGTCTGCGTCTGTCTGTCCTCCGTCCGTCGGGGGTGAGTGTGCTCTTGGCACGGACGTCCTTGAGGACAGGCAGGAGGAGTTCCAGTGTCTGGCTGCTGCTTCACCTCATCTCGCGTCCGTACTACTTGCCCCTGAGGGAGACCCGGATGCACTAGACATCCCGACTCCGCGCTCTTACGCGGAGGCCGTAGAGGGTCCCTACTCCTCTCAGTGGCAGGCAGCTATGGATGCAGAGATAGCGTCCTGGAAGTCCACAGGCACCTACGTTGACGCGGTTCCCTCTCCTGGGGCGAACATCGTCAGTGGCATGTGGATCTTCAGGGTGAAGCGGCCGCCGGGCTCTCCACCTGTCTTCAAGGCGCGGTACGTCGCTCGTGGCTTCAGTCAGAGGCATGGAGTTGACTACTTTCAGACCTTCTCTCCCACCCCGAAGATGACCACTCTTCGGGTGCTGCTGCACATAGCCGCTCAGCGCGACTACGAGCTCCACTCTCTTGACTTCAGCACTGCTTTCTTGCAGGGTAGCCTGCACGAGGAGATCTGGCTGCGCCGTCCACCTGGCTTCACTGGGACTTTCCCTCCTGGCACCCAGTGGAGCCTCCGACGGCCAGTCTACGGTCTCCGCCAGGCACCGCGTGAGTGGCACGACACACTGAGGACTACGCTTGCGGCTCTTGGGTTTGCTCCCTCTACTGCTGACCCGTCGTTGTTTCTGCGCACCGACACTTCTTTGCCGCCGTTCTACATCCTCGTGTACGTCGACGACTTGGTCTTTGCCACAGCTGACACTGCTGGACTAGCCTACGTGAAGTCCGAGCTGCAGAAGAGACACACGTGCACAGACCTGGGTGAACTGCGCAGCTACCTTGGCTTGCAGATCACTCGGGACAGAGCACGCCGCACCATTACCTTGACTCAGTCACACATGGTGCAGCAGGTCCTTCAGCGCTTCGGCTTCACGTACTCCTCGCCTCAGGCCACTCCTCTGTCTACTCGCCACTCGCTCTCAGCTCTGCCTTCGGATGAGTCCGTAGAGTCGAGTGGCCCGTACCCAGAGCTTGTTGGTTGCCTCATGTACCTGATGACCTGCACACGACCTGACCTTGCATACCCTCTTAGCATCCTTGCACGCTATGTTGCTCTTGGGAGGCACCGACCAGAGCACATGGCTGCAGCGAAGAGGGTGTTGCGCTACTTGTGCAGTACGTCGGGCATGGGGCTAGTGCTTGGAGGGCGGAGTCCAGTGGTGCTCACTGGGCACGCGGACGCTTCTTGGGCTGACGACCAGGCTACGCAGCGGTCGTCGCAGGGTTACACCTTCAGTCTTGGTTCCGGCTCTGTCTCGTGGCGGGCTACTCGCTCGTCCTCTGTTCTCGGCTCCAGTTGTGAGGCTGAGATCTACGCCGGGGCCATGGCTGCACAGGAGCTTCGCTGGCTCACCTACCTGCTGACTGACCTTGGAGAGCCGCCTCGTTCTCCTCCAGTGCTGTACGTAGACAACAAGGCCATGCTGGCCTTGTGTCGAGAGCAGCGCTTGGAGCACAGAACGAAGCACATTGCTCTCCGTTACTTTCTTGCTCGTGAGCTGCAGCAGCGTGGTCAGTTGCGACTTGCGTACGTGGCCTCTGAGGCCAACACTGCTGATGTGTTCACCAAGGCACTTCCGCCTTGTGACCATCAGCGCTTCTGCACTCAGCTGGGTCTTGTACCTGTCTTGCCTCACCTGCTCTCCTCTTGACCTTGCTTGTACTTTCACATATATATACCTGCTCTTGCTTGTCTAGCTCTATATATATATGTGCACTCCTGCATGTGAACTGGCCTTGTGGCCTTGTCGTTGTGCTCGGACTGTGTGGTGACTTTGTGATCCACCCTGTGCTTGCTGTTCTTTGCGTGACTGGTCTTGTGACCCCTTGTTCTCCCCCACTTTGCCTATGGGGGTGTGTCAGAACATATATATAGCTTATGCTGTTGTGTAGGCTATATTGGGGTATCCCATAGGGGGTACAACCCAATTAGGGTTTCCTATATGTACTCACTTCATTCATAGTTCATCCATTCTCGTTCTCATTCTCACAGAGGCATGATGCATGAAATCCCGCCGAAAACTGCCGCGCTTCGATTTCCGACCGCACAAAGTCCGTCCAGGAGCAGCGCAACTGCCAACGCTGACGTGAAAGTTGCCATGCGGCCCAATCAGGCTTTCATGCGCTGGCAGGCAGCTGCATTTCACCCGAACCATCGAGAAGGGGCTGGAATGCCCTGCCAGCGCAGCGTTTTCGTGTCGCGATACCCTCCTCTCCGGGTTCAGACAGGGGGTACCCGTCTCTCCCCGACGAGGACCCCGAGGCGCTAACCAGAAGGGGTCCCTTTGAATCCCTCATTTGTGCTCCTTTCCTTTCAGTTTATCGTTCCGTTTCTGTGAGAATAATACGAGGAATGATTGAATTAGGAATGAAGGGGGATACAAGTAGGAAACCCTAAGTTGTATCCCCTCTAAGGTAAGCCCCACTACAGCCTACTAAGTAGAAACATGTAATGTTTGAAACACCCCCATAGGCAAAGTGGGGGAGAACAAGAGGTCACAAGACCAGTCAAGCAAAGCAAAGCAAGCTCAGGGTGGATCACAACGTCACCACGCATTCCGAGCACAAGCAAGTGGCCACAAGGCCAGTTCACATGCAGAGTTATATAAAGGAGAAACGCAATACAGTGATCACAACCTAGCAAGTGCAAGCATGCAGGTATATGTATAAAGATCACAGTACAAGCAGAGTCAAGAAGTAAGCAAGTGAGGCACAGTAGGCACAAGGCCTAGAACAGTACAGAAACGCTGATGATCACAAGGCTGAAGGGCCTTGGTGAACACATCAGCAGTGTTGGCCTGAGTGGCCACGTAAGCAAGATGAAACTGACCACGCTGCTGCAACTCTCGAGCAAGGAAGTAGCGCAGAGCGACGTGCTTCGTTCTGTGCTCCTGACACAAGGCAATCATGGCCTTGTTGTCGACGTACAGCACTGGAGGAGAACGAGGCGGCTCTCCAAGGTCAGTCAGTAGGTAGGTGAGCCAGCGTAACTCCTGTGCAGCCATGGCCCCTGCGTAGATCTCAGCCTCACAACTGGAGCTGAGAACAGAAGACGAGCGGGTAGACCGCCAAGAAACAGAGCCGGAGCCAAGGCTGAAGGTGTAACCCTGTGACGACCGCTGCGTAGCCAAGTCGTCAGCCCAAGAAGCGTCTGCGTGACCAGTGAGGACAACTCTAGCCCGTCCTCCAAGCACGAGCCCCATGCCCGACGTACTGCACAAGTAGCGCAACACCCTCTTAGCGGCATCCATGTGCTCCTTCCTGTGACGGCCAGGAGCGACATAGCGTGCTAGGATGCTAAGAGGGTATGCAAGGTCAGGTCGAGTGCAGGTCATCAGGTACATGAGGCAGCCCACAAGCTCTTGGTACGGGCCACTCGGCTCTACGGACTCGTCCGAAGGTGGAGCTGAGAGCGAGTGACCAGTAGGCAGAGGAGTGGACTGAGGCGAGGAGTACGTGAAGCGGAAGCGCTGAAGGACCTACTGCACCATGTGTGACTGAGTCAAGGTAATGGTGCGCTGTGCTCTGTCCCGAGTGATCCGCAAGCCAAGATAGCTTGTCAGCTCACCCAGGTCTGTGCACGTGTGTCTCTTCTGCAGCTCCGACTTCACGTGGGCGAGTGCCTCCGTGTCAGAAGTAGCAAAGACCAAGTCGTCTACGTACACGAGAACGTAGAACGGCGGCAGAGTGGTGTCGGTGCGTAGAAACAGCGACGGGTCAGCAGTAGAAGGAGCAAACCCAAGAGCAACAAGAGTCGTCCTCAGTGTGTCGTGCCACTCACGAGGTGCCTGGCGGAGACCGTAGACTGGCCGCCGGAGGCTCCACTGGGTACCAGGAGGAAACGACCCAGTGAAGCCAGGTGGGCGGCGCAGCCAGATCTCCTCGTGCAGGCTACCCTGTAGGAAAGCAGTGCTGAAGTCAAGAGAGTGGAGCTCGTATTCACGCTGAGCGGCGACGTGCAGCAGAACCCGAAGAGTGGTCATCTTCGGGGTAGGGGAGAAGGTCTGGAAGAAGTCAACTCCCTCACAAAGACTGAAGCCTCGTGCAACGTAACGCGCCTTGAAGACAGGCGGAGAACCCGGCGGCCGCTTCACCCTGAAAATCCACATGCCACTGACGATGTTCGCCCCAGGCGGGGGAACCTCGTCGACGTAGGTGCCTGTGGACTTCCAGGAAGCCATCTCTGCGTCCATGGCTGACTGCCACTGAGAGGAGTAGGGACCCTCTATCGCCTCTGCGTAAGAGCGCGGGGTAGGGATGTCTGGTGCATCCGGGTCTCCCTCAGGGGCAATCTGCATGGACACGAGATGAGGTAAAGCAGCGGTAAAGCACTCAAACTCCTCCTGTCTGTCCTCAAGGACGTCCGTGCCAAGAGCACACTCACCCCCGACGGACGGAGGACAGACAGACTCAGACTCAGCAACAAGGCTAGCGGCGTAGTCTAGACGACAGGCGGCAGCAAAGTCAACAAGCTCAGCAACTAGAGCAGACGCAGCAGTGGACTCAAAGGAAGGGTCAGTGACAACAGTAGCGAGGAAACGCGTGACAGTAGGACTGGCAGCACGAAGAGAGTCAGACTCCGGGTCCGGTCCGTCAGGAAGAGAGGACGCAGGAGGAGACGGCAGAGGGACACACTGTGGAGCAGTGGAAGGACGCAGAGTCATATAGTGAGTGCCAGGGACAGGAGGAGGACGCTCACGCGGAACACGACGACCACTGCGAACAGCGCGGACAGGCGACTTCGGACGAGACTCAGGCGACGCAGGACGAGACTCAGGCTCACGACGCTCCGTAAGACCTCTAGTTGGCCCAGAGTAAGGAGAAGGACTAGGCAGCGGAGAGGCTGGTTGTAACTGTGACTGCGACTGGACAGGCGGTGGACTCAGTAGGGGAGGAGTAGGACCAGTAGAAGGCGGGAGGCCAAGAACCTGCTGAAGAAGCGGAACGTAGTACGGCCGCGGCCGCGCAGCACCTCCTGAACCAGCAGAGACAGCACCAGCACCCTCAGCTCCAGGGTCTCCAGCTACAACGCCCGTAGCACCACCAGCTCCAGTACCTCCAGCAGCTCCAGCTCCAGCAGCACCTCCAGCAGCAGACGCTCCAGCACCTCCAGCTCCACCTCCCGCAGCAGCTCCAGTCCCAACAGCTCCAGTACCTCAAGTACGAGCACCTCCAGGACCAGCGGCTCCAGCAGCTCCAGCAGCTCCAGCACCTTCAGCAGCTCCAGCACCAGCAAAACCTCCAGTAGCACCACCAGCAGCTCCAACACCAGCAGCACCTCCAGCAGCTCCAGCACCAGTAGCACCTCCAGCAGCTCCAGCACCAGCAGCACCTCCAGCAGCTCCAGCACCAGCAGCACCTCCAGTAGCAGGCCCCCCAGCTCCAGCACCACGGCTACAGCGCCGAGCGTACCACTCACGAAGCTGCCGTGGAGAGAGGGGCTCCCGCCGCGACGGGACACTCGGAGGACCTCCAGTCTCAGCACCCCCAGACACAGCACCCCCAGGCGCAGCACCCCCAGACTCAGCAACCCCAGGCTCAGCACCCCCAGACTCAGCAACCCCAGGCTCAGCACCCCCAGACCCGGCACCCGCAGGCTCAGCACCCCTAGCAGCACCAGAGTCACCAGCTACCTCAACAGGCTCGACTGCGTCTACCTGAGACACACCTGAGGGGGCAGGACCCTGAGGGGGGAGGGGGTCTACCGGAGGAGTATGGTGTGCGGGCCGCCGCACGTCTCTCCACTGCGGTCGCCGGTGCGAAGAACGTAGGTGCAGGGACCAGCACCCCCAGACCTCCCACGCCCAGCGTACCACTCACGGAGCTGCTGAGGCGACGGGGTCTCACTAGAGCGTTGCTGCTGCTGGCGCTGGCCACCGCTAGAGCCTCCCCGCTGCCCACCACCGCCCCCACCACCCCCACCTCCGCCGCCGCCGCCGCCACCTCCACCCCCACTCCCGCTGCCTCCGCCACCTCCACCTCCACCGCCGCCACCGAAGCCCCCACTCCCGCCACCACTCCCCTCCACCCCCCTTGCCCCCCTTGCCCTTGCCGTAGCGGCGCTTCCCACTAGGGGCAGACGCAGCGCCGACTCGGTGCCAACGAGGTCGACAGCAGCAGCAGAGGCAACAGAGGGCAAAAGAGGGACGGGGGAGCACCCCTCAAAGAAAGGGGCACGAGGGTCACCATGAGAGGCTCCTACAGCGACTATACTCTTCTCAGCTGCAAGGAGGCGCTCCTCGAGGAGGTCAACGGTGAGCGTGGTGGGGCAAAGGGAGAGGAAGTGGTCCCTGACCGAGCAAAAGGAGTCAGGGAGCCGGGTGACGAGGTAGTAGAGAGTGATGTACATAAGGGGGGGGGTTCTTGTTGGTGCAACCCTACGGTTTGCACTCGGCTTGTTGTCCGTGTGCGTGAATGTGTGTGTGTATGGAATGGTATGAGGGCATGGGATAATGTATATTTCATGCTTATAATTGTGTGTGAATGTTGAGTCATGATGTCGAGTGTGTGTGTCGAGTCAATAGCGAGTTATCGCTAGACGCGTGTTACGCGGTCGTTTGTGTCTCGCGCGCGGTTTCTATTTTGTCGTGCGCGGTTTCTATTTTGTCCTGTGTCGAACGTTCGGCGTGTCGCAGGTGTGTGCAGCAGACCCATCAAGAACTCAAGGATGAGTTTGTGATGAAGAGCCCGAGCCTTGGTGTCAAGCCTCAAGTGATTTCGAAGCTTGCCAAAAGGGTACACCTCAAGATATTGAAGATAGTTACATTACTTTGTGTAGTGTAACATTTCACTTGGTGTAGGCCCTAGTGAAGGGTAGTTTCGAGACCCTTCGTGGTTGGGGACAGTGTGGCACTGTTCCACATCACTGTACCTCGGCTCTTGGGGTTTGTAGGAGCTGGGAGTCATTCCCAACTCGTAACTCTTCCTATCTTGTGTTCTAAGACTATAGTGGCTGCCATAGTACCGTTCGTTCAAACCGACGCTGTGTCGTCAATTCTTTATCAAATCGTGCAATCTAAATTGCTAATTGTAGACGACGTGAAGACGCTCCAGATCCAATTTGAATCAAGTCATTTGCAGCTGTGAGCAGAACGCTATCAACGTTTGAATCCGCTGTGCAGAAATCCGTCTGTGCTCTCTATCTTTCGTTTTAGGCACATTCAAGCCTATTGTGACTATAACAGTTCTTGGCGCAGAACTCGGCAGGAAGCGCAGCGCGGTAGCGGGTGTCACTAGTACGGAGGTGCGTAATGAGGTCAGCGACTGTGGCAAAAGCGGCGAGGTCAGGGAAAAGGTACGGCAGCATGAGGCGGCTAAGGGCAGCAGTGGCAGGGGAGGAGTAGTGCGCAACAACAGCAGCGTACAGAGTGCTAGCAGTCATGTACTTGCTAAAGTGCGCGTGCTCAGCAGACGGCAGGTGACTACGGACAGCAAGACGGGCAGCAACATCGCGTGTGGTCCACTGTGAGCGAACAGTAGTGGCAGCATCAGCAGCAGGTGCAGCAGAGGCGCCAGAAGTGAGGTCAAAAAGTAAGACTCCATCCTTGCTATCGCACTGCAGGAACAGCTGCAGATCATCGACCCAGACCTCAAAATCGACCGCTCGACCCTCAGCATCGAAGGTGAGTACGTTAGGGCTGGCCATAGCAGCAGTAGCAGCAGCAGTGGCCTAGCGGCAGCAGCAGTAGCGCGACTCGGCAGGGCGGCGCGGCTTGGCAGGGCGGCGCGGCTCGGCAGGGCGGCGCGGGCGCAGCAGCGCGCGGGTGCGGCGGTGCGCTTACCAGTGGCGGGAGTGGAGGGCCGGGAGGGCAAGGAGCCGCGGCGAGGCGGTAGGGCAGGGCCGGAACAGCAGGGCCGCCAGGGCGGCTGCAGGCTCGGCAGCGGCAGCAGGGCCGCTACGGCGGCAGCAGGGGCGACGGCAGCTGCTGCAGGGCAGGTGGCCGCGACAGTGGCGACAGGGGCGGCGACGACGAGGCGGTAGAGCCGCTACGACGAGCAGGCGGGCGGCGAAGAGCCGCGCAGGGGCCGCGAAGGGCCGCGAGGGGGCCGCGAAGGGCCGCGAAGGGGCCGCGAAGTGCGGCGAGGGGGGCGCGAAGGGCCGCGAGAGGGGCCGCGAAGGGCCACGAGGGGGGGGGCCGCGAAGGGCCGCGAAGAGGCCGCGAAGGGGCCGTTACAGGGCGCGACGGGCCGCTAAGGGCAGAGCGCGCGACGGGAGGGCAGGCGCACGGGGCGCAGATAAGGCAAGCGCGAAGCGCGCTTCGGGCAGGCAAGGAAATAAAAATTCGTAGCGGTGGGCCCTAAAAAAAAAACTGTCCCACTAGGGAACCCCCTCTGATACCATGTGAGAATAATACGAGGAATGATTGAATTAGGAATGATGGGGGATACAAGTAGGAAACCCTAAATTGTGTCCCCTCTAAGGTAAGCCCCACTACAGCCTACAAAGTAGAAACATGTAATGTTTGACAGTTTCTTGGTCACTCTCGCCTGGCTGGGGAAGCCATGGCGGAATTCAGCGGCACCCACTTCTTGTTCAAGAAAAAACCTGCGCGTAGGCCCGCGTTTAGAGTAGATGCTCACGGGTGGTACTCCCGTATCCCACCAGACCCACCAGAGCCCCCACAGCCTCCTGCGCCTCCTGCGCCTCCTGCTCCTCCTTCGCCTCCTGCACCTCCTGCGCCTCCTGTTCCTCCTGTTCCTCCGTCTTTTCAGGGTCCTGTGTCTCCACAACACACTGGCAATCAGCCCGTGCTCACGCTGCTGCTCCCATCGGCGTTTGACGAATACCTCTCCGAACCGGAGTCTAACAAGGCGCAAGATGAGTATGTGGAAGTGGAGTACGCGCCTGGAGCACGTTGGGGACAGCCCGACGATTGCCCTTGGGACGAATCTGCAGTCGGCGCCGACGATGATGTTGCTGACGCTGAGGAAGCGAGCGGCGGTGACGGCGCCGAGGGTGGCACGGAGGCTTCTGCCGAGGGCGGCGCCGAGGGCGGCACCGCTGAGGATGTGTTTCCAGAAGGTGTTACGGGCAACGATGACGACGACGGCGTGGAGTACTGGTCACGCGACGGGCTACCCGAGAAACTGCCCATACCATCCTATCCTCCGATTAATCGCAAGCGACCCCACCCCTCTTCACAGAACCGTGATGCCCGCCCCCCCTCTCCCAGGCACAAGCTCACCGACCACAAGCGGCAAGGTTACACCGCCGCGGAGAAGTTGAAGTGGGTTGCTCTGATGGATGTGGCGGTGTCGGTGCGCGCCTTGGCTCGCGAGAGCGGAATCCACCGCAAGTGCCTCACCAACTGGAAGCGGGCGGCTGAGTTCCTCAAGGACGTGCACTCCGCTCGGAAGCGCATGCACGGCCGCGGGCGAGCGTCGTGGCACTGGCCGATGGAGTTGAAGGTGTACGGGAAGCTATTCGAGTGGCGCCGCAAGGGAACCGCCGTGTCAGTCGGCCGCCTCCAGGAGTGGTCGCGGGAGTTCATGAAGCTTCTGTACCCGGACAAGAAGTGGAAAGGAAGCCAG
The DNA here is from genome assembly GCA_947471745.1 of Closterium sp. Naga37s-1. Classification (NCBI taxonomy): domain Eukaryota; kingdom Viridiplantae; phylum Streptophyta; class Zygnematophyceae; order Desmidiales; family Closteriaceae; genus Closterium; species Closterium sp. Naga37s-1. The sequence goes on along the minus strand of CANJKZ010000093.1, from coordinate 4,172,264 downwards.
AGGTGGTCGGAGCGCTTTCGGCGGCGATGGAATCTGAGCGTCCGCATGAAGACCCGGGTTGCCCAGAAAACCGCCGCGCGTAAGATTTACCCCGTGTACTTTGCCACGTGGTTTTTATTTTATAGTCACAATAGGCTTGAATGTGCCTAAAACGAAAGATAGAGAGCACAGACGGATTTCTGCACAACGGCTTCAAACGTTGATAGCGTTCTGATCACAGCTGCAAATGACCTGATTCAAATTGGATCTGGAGCGTCTTCATGTCGTCTACAATTAGCAATTTAGATTGCACGATTTGATAAAGAATTGACGACACAGCGTCGGTTTGAACGAACGGTACTATGGCAGCCACTATAGTCTTAGAACACAAGATAGGAAGAGTTACGAGTTGGGAATGACTCCCAGCTCCTACAAACCCCAAGAGCCGAGGTACAGTGATGTGGAACAGTGCCACACTGTCCCCAACCACGAAGGGTCTCGAAACTACCCTTCACTAGGGCCTACACCAAGTGAAATGTTACACTACACAAAGTAATGTAAATATCTTCAATATCTTGAGGTGTACCCTTTTTGGCGAGCTTCGAAATCACTTGAGGCTTGACACCAAGGCTCGGGCTCTTCATCACAAACTCATCCTTGAGTTCTTGATGGGTCTGCTGCACACACCTGCGACACGCCGAACGTTCGACACAGGACAAAATAGAAACCGCGCACGACAAAATAGAAACCGCGCGCGAGACACAAACGACCGCGTAACACGCGTCTAGCGATAACTCGCTATTGACTCGACACACACACACTCGACATCATGACTCAACATTCACACACAATTATAAGCATGAAATATATATTATCCCATGCCCTCATACCATTCCATACACACACACATTCACGCACACGGACAACAAGCCGAGTGCAAACCGTAGGGTTGCACCAACAAACTCCCCCTCGGATTGTTGGCCTTAGGATATGTTGCTCTCTCAGTTCAGAGCCATCCCAGCCAGCTTGCAACACTTCCAATGCTGCTGCTCCACCAGCCTCTTGGTCATCATGTCAGCCGGCTGTCCCGTGGTCTTCACGTAGCGCAACTCAACTTCACCCGCGGTTACCATGCTCCTCGTCCAATGCCACTTCACCCTCATGTGCTTCGTGAGTCCATGCAACACAGGGTTCTTAGCAAGAGCAATGGCACCCTGGCTGTCACAGTACAGTGGGGTAGGTCCTTGCTGCTCCTCCCCCAATTCAGCCTACAAACGCCGCTGCCACACAATCTCCCGTACGGCACGGAAGAGTGCCATGTACTCGGACTCCACCGAGCTCAAAGCTTGGTCAACCTGCTTCTTGCTCTCCCAAGCAGTTGGGCCTCCACCAACACAGCATATGAAGCCTCCCACACTTGTCATGTCCTCTGGTTCTGATGCATATGAAGCATCCGAGTAGGCGGTGAGGAACAAACGCCCGGGTTCAACACCATCCGCGCCCTTTTGGCGCCTTTGTGCCGCCGCCGAGTATTGCAGCCCAACGGTCGGTGTTTGGCCAAGATACTTGGCCACCCTCATTCCAGCTGCTACCTGCTCCTCATTAGGGCATTGCACAACCCTAGCCAGCTGCCCGGTAGCAAACGCGACGTCCGGTCGGGTGTTTACCGCCGCATACATGAGGCTGCCCACCAACGAGTGAAATCGGCGCCTCTCCTCTTCACCAACGCTCTCCTCCTCTGGTCCCTTCACACACTTGAACCCAGAGGGAAAGGGTGTAGCCACATGGCCTTCACTCTGCCCAAAGTTGGCAGCCAATGCCTCCAGGTACTTTCGTTGATGCACCCGCATGCACCGCTTCTCCACATCTCGTTCGATGTGGAGCCCAAGGTAGAAGCTCACGTCACCAAGGGCCTTGCACTTGAACTTGTCTTGAAGCTTCAGCATCACCTCCTTCACAAGGTCAGAAGAGGGTGAGAAAATGAGGATGTCATCCACATAAACCACCATGAAACTCCTCTGCTCCCCCTCGCCAAGCATGAACAAGGAGTGATCGGCCGTTGAGGGAGTGAAGCCGATCCCCTCCAACACTTCGCGCAGCTTCATGTACCATTGCCTAGGGGCCTGCTTCAGCCCATAGAGGGCCTTCTTCAGCTTCCACACTCTGCCACTACCATCATCAAACCCCTCTGGCTGCGCCATAAAAATCTCCTCCTCAAGGATGCCGTTAAGGAATGCCGTTACGATGTCCATTTGCTTTACTACCCATCCTTTGATGGCGGCTCCCGCGAATAGGGTTTGCAGCGTCGTCGGCTTCACCACAGGGGCAAACAGCTCCTTGAAGTCCACCTTCTCCTTCTGCTGGTACCCCTTGGCTACAAGCCTAGACTTGTAGCGCTCGATCTTGCCGTCGGCATCCGACTTGATTTTGAAGAGCCACTTGGACGTTATCGCCGTACGCCCCTCCGGTAGCTCCACCAATTCAAACGTGTCATTCTCCTCAATGCTCTTCAGCTCACTCTCCATGGCCTTCTTCCACTCCTCAGCATCACTACTCTCCAAAGCCTCCTTGAGAGTTGCTGGTTCTCCCGGCATCTCCACCGGAGAGAAGAACGCAAAGGCACACTCCTCGTAGTCACTCTCCTCGTCGTCTCTGACCATCATTGCCGCTCCGGCCAGGGCTGTCTTGCCCTGCTTTCCCGGCGCATTATAGGTCAGCCTATTAGGGGGTTGAACTCTCCTCTTCCCCCTTCCTTCCTCCTCAGCTGCAGGGACTTGAAGGCCTTGGCGTTGCTGCGGTGTGGCTCGAATCCGTGGAGCACTCGTAGTACGGGAAGGGAGTGACGGTGCACGCTCGCTCACTTGCTGCACCTCCTCCTCTTCTTCCTCTGCATCATTGGCCTCCTCTCCCCCATTCACAAGGGAGGATTGCCTTGTGGTTGTGCTGCTGCTGCTCAGCTCCAAAGGCAGCTCCACATGCTCCAAACCGGAACTCTTCACCTCCCCAAACCGCACGCCTATCTTCGCCTCATTCTCCGCCTTCCAATCCTTGTACATGAAGTTCTCCATGAACTTGCAGTCCCTGCTCACCAAGAACTTCTTGGTGAATGGGTCCCAAAGAAGCCATCCCTTGCTGTTTTGAGCCATGCCCAAGTGCACGGCCCACACCGCCTTGGCACCAAGCTTGTTGTGCCGAAGATGCTTAGGCACGAGCGCCATGCACATGCACCCGAACACCCGAAGCATATCCACCTTTGGCTTCCTTCCTAGCCACTCCACATAGGGCACCCATTTGTCTGCTCCCACATGAGTCAAGGCTCTGTTCTTGGCCACACACGCGCTCCGCACCGCATCAGGCCAGAAATAGTCGGGTAGCCCGGCTTCAATGAGCAACCCGCGTGCCGCCTCCGTGATTGTGCGGTTCGCTCGCTCGGCGATGCCGTTCATTGCAGGGGAGTATGGCATGGTGAGGGAGTGCCGAATACCATTCTTCTTCAGCCACAACCCAAACTCCTTGCTCAGGAACTCTCCCCCTCGATCGGTGCGGATTGACTCGACTAGACGGTCTTGTTGCCGCTCCACCATCGGGAACCGATCCGTCTTCAACGTTTCAGCCACGTCGCTCTTCTTGGCCAGCACGTACACCCAAGTCATGCGGGTGTAGACGTCGACAATGGTGAGAAAATACTCAGCTCCAGCAGCTCCAAGCTTCAGGGGGCCCACCACGTCCATCACCACCTCATCAAGCGGTGCCTTTGCCGTTGCCTCCGAACTAGGGAACGGAAACCGGGTGAACTTGGCTTGAATGCACGTCGGGCAGCCAAGCACCTCATCGGGCTCCCCCTTCACACGTATGCCAGCAACCATCTCATTCTTCACTAGCTGCTGCAAGATGGGCAGGGCCACATGCCCCATGCGCCGATGCAAGGTGAGCCAATCACACTCCCCCGTAGCCGAAGTTGGATTGGAGAATGCCGCGCTCGCAATAGCGCCCCACATACTCTCTCCGTAGTCCTCCTCCGCTGCTGCCTCTGGGTTCTCCTCACCCTTTTGCTGCTCCTTGGTTGCTGCACCACTCTCCTTAGGTTCACTGAACTTGCTGGTCCCTCCAGGTTTGCTCTTCTTGAGCTCATTCTCCTTAGCGCGACCGTTCGCGCCATCGTCGCTACCGACCGCTCCATCCTTGGTGCTGATGCTTGCTGCCACTTGCCTCTCCTTAGGCATAGGGACCACTGGGATCTGCCACATCTCGTTGTAGACATCCCTGTCCTCATGAAGGTCCCAAAGAATTCGATCGCCAAGCCTTGCGGTGTAGGTCTTGGCTCCCTTCGTGTTCGTGTCCATGCCGGCCTTTGCCAACCGCCGCACGAAAATCAGGTTTGCAGCAAGGCTGGGCACCCAAAGCACGTTCTTGAGGCCCACCATCTTCCCATCAGCACCCTTGAACATGGCCTTGCCCATGCCTTTCACCTCTGCTCGCTGCCCCAAAGCCGATGTGACATGCTTCACCGGTGACGGCTCGAGTTCGGTGAGCAAGTCCGGGCGAGATGTCATGCTATAGGTAGCGCCACTATCAATCACCCAATAGTCCAGGGGGTGTAGGGTCACCTTCCCCACAGCTGCTGGCTCCTCAAAGCCTTCATCCTTCTCTGGACCAGCCGGTACTTGCGTCGACACGAAGTAGAATAGACCCGGGTATCGATCGTCGCTCGGGTCCTTGTCGTTGTCTCCGCTCTTCATGTTTGCAGCTCCGCCACCGCGACCGCCACGGCCTCCACGGCCTCGTCCTCTCCCTCCTCCTGCTCCTCTACCCTCTTGGCCTTGAGCAGGGGTCCAACCATCAGGGAGTTTGTAGCAGTCGCGCCACATGTGTCCGCTCTTGTGGCAATAGTGACACTCGCCGTCGAATCGGCCGCGACCGCGTTCGTAGCTCTTGTCGTCGCTGCCGTAACCGCCACTCCTGCGGCCTCCGCCGAAGCTGCTGCCACCAAACCTTCCTCCCCCTCGTCCTCTGCCTCTTCCTCGACCATATCCACGGCCGATGCTCGCTGCCCCAGCGCCATCCGCACTCGCCAACTCACGGCGGCGGAAATCCTCTTGAAGGATAGCTCGCTTCACGTCTTCAAGCGAGAGGCGGGGCAAGTCGCGATTAAGGTTGATGATGAGCGAGGACCATGACTCAGGGAGTAAGGCCAGCAACTTGGTCTTCTTTTGGAGCTCACTGTAGTTCAAATCAGCTCCCTCAAGCCGCGTCAACAAGTCGAAGAATTTCTGCACCCCTTCTTCAACCGCTTCGTCTTCTTCAATTCGTAGTGCCGCCATTTGCCGTTCCAACACCACCGCTACCCGCCGCTGTTGCAGGAGCATGTACACCCTTGAGAGCAGCCCATGCCTTTGGTCCTTTCTCTGGTTCACGCTGGAATGGCTTGATGTGACGGATCTGACTGCTCCCCAACGCTTGCCCAAGTAAGAGATAGCCTTGTGCGCTCTTCCGCACCTACGGGCTCTTCTCCGGGTCGTTCTCGGGGCGCTTCTCCGTTCCTTCCATCACCTCCAGCAGGTCATAGTGGTCAAAGATGTTCTCCATCTTGAAGGACCATTCAGCAAAGTTGTCACCGTTGAACTTGTCAAGCCCAAACACCCTAGGCTCATCCCTAGGTGGGCCAAGACTTGGTTGCATGGGCGCCATGGCTGAATCACGGGGTTGGCCTTGAGCTTGAGCTTCTCCACTGCCACCAGCGCCTCTGCCACCCCTTTCCTCAGGTCCAGACATTGTCGAAACTGCTCCAAGGGGCTCTGATACCACTTGTTATAGTCACAATAGGCTTGAATGTGCCTAAAACGAAAGATAGAGAGCACAGACGGATTTCTGCACAGCGGCTTCAAACGTTGATAGCGTTCTGCTCACAGCTGCAAATGACTTGATTCAAATTGGATCTGGAGCGTCTTTACGTCGTCTACAATTAGCAATTTAGATTGCACGATTTGATAAAGAATTGACGACACAGCGTCGGTTTGAACGAACGGTACTATGGCAGCCACTATAGTCTTAGAACACAAGATAGGAAGAGTTACGAGTTGGGAATGACTCCCAGCTCCTACAAACCCCAAGAGCCGAGGTACAGTGATGTGGAACAGTGCCACACTGTCCCCAACCACGAAGGGTCTCGAAACTACCCTTCACTAGGGCCTACACCAAGTGAAATGTTACACTACACAAAGTAATGTAACTATCTTCAATATCTTGAGGTGTACCCTTTTGGCAAGCTTCGAAATCACTTGAGGCTTGACACCAAGGCTCGGGCTCTTCATCACAAACTCATCCTTGAGTTCTTGATGGGTCTGCTGCACACACCTGCGACACGCCGAACGTTCGACACAGGACAAAATAGAAACCGCGCACGACAAAATAGAAACCGCGCGCGAGACACAAACGACCGCGTAACACGCGTCTAGCGATAACTCGCTATTGACTCGACACACACACACTCGACATCATGACTCAACATTCACACACAATTATAAGCATGAAATATACATTATCCCATGCCCTCATACCATTCCATACACACACACATTCACGCACACGGACAACAAGCCGAGTGCAAACCGTAGGGTTGCACCAACATTTTAGTTTATTTGTACTAACACCCTCCCTCTGTGTCCGTCCTCTCTTCCACCGTCGTACAGATGTCGCTGAGCAGTGCCAGAGCTTCTGGTCGCTCGTGCGGGCCAAGCGTCGTGAGCGCGGCATCGACACCGCGTGGATCATCAACGCGGACCAGACGCCGCTCTGGCTGGAGATGCCCGCCACCACCACTGTGGAGGAAACATGTGTTCGCTCGGTGCATATCAGGAGCGCGGGGTATCAGAAGCAGCGAGTGACCGTGATGTTGGCGTGCACGGCGGACGGATTGAAGCTGAAGCCGTGGGTGTTCTTCAAGCGCAAGACCTTGCCGAAGGGCGATTTCCCTGCCGGTAAGTCAAGAGGTGCACTGCGCGTTAACTGCGTTCTGTTTTGATTTCGAATTCTAACCACCCGTATGTGTTTCGTGCAGATGTGGTCGTGGATTGCCACGAGAATGGGTGGATGGACTCCGCGGGCGTCATTCGCTGGCTTGAGGAGGGCGTCAAGCCTTTCTTGAAGCCTAAGTTCGGCAGACAAGCCAAGAGCTCGATGCTTGTGCTGGATTCTTACCGCGGTCACCTCACCGAGGGGGTGAAGGAGAAGCTCCGCTAGATGAACTGCGTGCCGGCAATCATCCCGTCGGGCTGTACGGCGGAGGTACAGCCGCTCGATGTCTCCATCAACAAGAGCTTTAAGGCGTCGGTCCGCCAGCAGTACCAGAGGTGGTTTGAGGCAGAGGGGCAAGAGCAGCTGACGGCAGCAGGTATGGCATGAGTACGGTATTGTTTTAGCCCGCCCCCCCCCCCCCCCCCCCCCCCCCCCCCGAATTCTTTGTTGTTGCACTAACAGCTTTCCACCGTTCTCCCGTAATGTTTCAGGGAACCTGAAGAAGCCTCCACCTGAGGTCGTCCTGAGGTGGATATCTCAGGCCTGGAAGGCAGTGCCGGCCGACCTCATCAAGCGTGCCTGTCAAACATTATACATGTTTATGTTGTGTAGGCTATAGTGGGTTTAGCCTTAGAGAGTACAACATTGGTAGGGTTTCCTTTTTGTATCACTCTGCTGCCTAGTTCATTTCATTCTCGTTCAGTTCTAGTTTCTAATATGGTATCCGACGCCTAGGTCAGGACCTAGGACCGACGTTGGTTAGGGCCCACCGTTCCGCCGCGCCTTTGCGCGACCCTGTCTGATAGTGCCCCGCGCCGTCGTGCGCCCCTATCCGCGCCGTCGAGCGCCCCTCCTAGCGCCGTCGAGCGCCCCTCCTAGCGCCGTCGAGCGCCCCTCCTACTAGCGCCGTCGTGCGCCCCTAGGACAGCCGCGCGCGCCGCCCGTCAGCCGCACGCGCAGCCGCCCACTCCGCCGCACGCGCAGCCGCACGTTAGGCCGCACGCGCAGCCGCACGCACGACCGCACGCGCAGCCGCACGCGCAGCCGCACGCGCAGCCGCCCGCACAGCCGCACGCGCAGCCGCACGCTCGGCCGCACGCACGACCGCACGCACGGCCGCCCGCTAGGCCGCACGCACGACCGCACGCGCAGCCGCACGCGCAGCCGCCCACGCAGCCGCACGCGCAGCCGCCCGCTACGCCGCCCGCACGGCAGCACGCTAGGCTGCACGCACGACCGCACGCGCAGCCGCACGCGCAGCCTGCTGCCCCCGCGCAGCACCACACCCGCGCGCAGGCAAGCCGCCGCTCCGCCCTGCCCGAGCCGAGCTGCGCCGCGCCGCCCTTCCCGAGCCGCGCCGCGCCGCCCTGCCCGAGCCGAGTTGCGCCGCCCTGCCCGAGCCGCGCTGTGCTGTTTCACTGCTGCTGCTGCTACTGCTGTTGCTGCTGATACTACTACTGCTGTTCCTACTGCTCCTACTGAACCTATGGCTAGTCCTGCAGTTCTAGCTTTCGATACTGAGGGCCGCTCGCTGCGTTTTGACACCTGGCTCGAGGACCTCCATCTGTTCCTCCAGCTCACTGCTAAGGAGGATATTTCGCTATATGATCATGCGTTAGGCCTCGCTCCTGCTCCTGCTGCAACTGCTGACAGTACAGCCCGCTCACAGTGGCAGACTCGTGACGCCCACTCTCGCTTCGCCATTCGCAACTCCCTGCCGAAAGATGAACGCAAGCACTTTGGCCAGCACAAGACTGCCCAGGCACTGTACACTGCTGTAGTTGGGCGCTACTCCTCGCCTGCCTCTGCTGCGCTAGGCCGCCTCTCACTGCCCTATATGTTCCCAGACCTGTCCGCCTTCTCCACAGTCGCTGACCTCATTACTCACCTCCGCACCAGTGAGACCCGCTTCCGTGCTGCCATTCCCGCTGAGTTTCTTGCCAAGAACCCCCCCCCGCTGTGGCTCACTCTTTACCACCTGGTCACCCGTCTCCCTGACTCCCTTCGTGCGGTCAGGGACCACTTCCTTGCTCTCTGCCCCACCGAGCTCACCATTGACCTGCTTGAGAAGCACCTGCTGGCAGCTGAGACTAGCATAGTAGCTGTCGGTGCGTCTCGCGGCGACCCCCGCACCCCTTTCTTTGAGGGGTGTTCCCCCTCCCCTCTTCTCCCCTCTGTCGCCTCTGCTGCTGCTGTCGACCTTCTTGGTGCTGAGAAGGTCGGGACTGCGTCCACTGCGAGTGGGGCGCGCCGCAGCGGCAAGGGCAAAGGGGGCAAGGGGGGCGGCGGTGACGACGGGGGAGGCGGTGGTGGGGGCGGTGGCGGCGGTGGGGGTGGTGGCGGGGCTGGAGGGGCCAGTGGCAGCGGCGGGGGTGGTGGCGGCAGCGGCGGGGGTGGTGGCGGCAGCGGTGGAGGAGGTGGCCGGGGTGGGGGCGGTGGTGGTGGCGGTAGTGGACGCGGTGCCGGTGGTGGTCGAGGTGGCGGCGGCGGCGGTGGAGGTCGTGGAGGTTCTGGCGGTGGCCAGCGCCAGCAGCAGACCCCGTCGCCCCAGGAGCTTCGTGAGTGGTACTCTCAGCGTGGGGGGGGTGGCCTTAGATGCCCGTACGTCATCCGCACAGGTGACCGCACTGGTCAGACGTGTGGGCGGGCGCACACGCAGCAGCGCTGCTTCTCCCGCCTCGACGACGCCTGGCGCACTCAGTTTCCTACTGCCACTGAGCTGCCCCGCTGGTTTGATCTGATCAAGAAAAACATTGATGTCTATGCTCTTGACTTTGATGCTATTCTTGGTGCCATGTATGTGTTGTCTGGTAGTGGAGAGGGTGACTGTTACCTGAGTGTACCGCCCGACCCGGGCATTAGGACCAGTGAGGCTGCCGCACTAGGTGCTCGTGTGTCTGTTGCCCCAGGTGCTGGTGAGGCTGCCGCTCTAGGTGCTAGTGTGTCTGTTGCCCCAGGTGCTGGTGAGGCTGCTGCTCTAGGTGCTCATGAGTCTGCGCCCTCTGGTACTGCGTCTACTGAGGCACTGCACACCTTCACACTGGACTCAGGTGCTTCCCGCTGTTTCTTTCGTGACCGCACTGCCCTTGAGCAGCTTGCTCGGCCGGTTGCAGTCTCCCTCGCTGACCCCTCTGGGGGTCCGGTCATTGCGACCTCCTCCACTGTCCTCCCTTGTCCTGCGGTCCCGTCAGGCACACTGTCAGGTCTCTACCTCCCCTCGTTCTCTACGAACTTGGTGGCGGGTCGTGCGCTCCAGGACGGGGGTGTCCACCAGTTCACCCCTGCCTACGAGCGCGTGACACACTGCACGTGTGCTAGGACGGGTCGCCACCTGGCTACCTTCACTCGGCAGCCGGGGTCGGACCTGTACACACTGACCACTGAGTCCCCTCAGGTAGCTGCGTCTGCGTCTGCGTCAGGTCAGCTGTCGGCCCCCTGCTCGTGTCGCTCCTTGTCGCACCAGACCGTCCTCTGGCACCACCGCCTTGGTCACCCGTCAGTGCAGCGCCTTCGTGGCATGCACTCCCGGTACCTTGTCTCTGGTCTGCCCAGGGTTCTCCCTCCCCTCCCACCCTCGCCTGCTCCTCCCTGTCTTCCCTGTGTCGAGGGGCGGCAGCGCGCCGCTCCTCACTCCTCCTCGTTTCCCCCGACGACTGCTCCTCTGCAGACCCTCCACATGGACGTGTGGGGCCCAGCCCGCGTCCGTGGATAGGGTCACGAGAGGTACTTCTTGATAGTTGTTGACGACTACTCGCGCTACACCACGGTCTTCCCTTGCGCACCAAGGGTGAAGTCCCTGATGTTTTGATCCCTTGGATCCGCGCTGCCCGTCTCCAGCTCAGCGAGAGGTTCCACTCGGACTTTCCTGTTCTGCGTCTGCACTCTGACAGAGGTGGGGAGTTTTCCTCCGACCTCTTGAGGGAATTTTGTCGTGGGGAGGGCATTGAGCAGTCGTTCACGCTTCCGGCCTCTCCACAGCAGAATGGGGTTGCTGAGCGCCGCATTGGCTTGGTCATGGAGGTCGCTCGTACCTCCTTGATCCATGCGGCTGCCCCCCACTTTCTGTGGCCGTTTGCGGTCCGATACGCTGCGCATCAGCTCAACCTCTGGCCCCGTGTCTCCGTTCCGGAGACTTCGCCGACACTGCGTTGGACGGGAGAGGTTGGCGATGCGTCGGTGTTCCGGGTCTGGGGATCTCGTGCTTTTGTCCGCGATACGTCTGCGGACAAGCTCACCTCCCGCGCTGTTCCTTGCGTCTTCCTTGGCTTTGTCCCGGACGCGTCTGGTTGGCAGTTTTACCACGCCACCTCGCGCCGTGTCCTGCCCTCTCAGGACGTCACTTTTGACGAGTCGGTCCCCTACTACCGCCTCTTCCCCTACCGCACTGCCCCGCTCCCCCCCCCGCCTCTCTTCCTCGCACCAGGTGCTGCTGTGGTAGACCCCCTCCCCCCTCAGGGTGCCGCTCCCTCAGGTGTGTCCCAGGTAGACCCGGTTGAGCCTGTCGAGGTAGCTGTCGATTCTCGTCCTGCTAGGGGTGCTGAGCTTGAGCGTGCGGAGCCTGGGGGTGCGGAGCCTAGGGGTGCTGAGCCTGAGCGTGCGGAGCCTGGGGGTGCTGCGCCTGCTGGTACGGAGCCTGGGGGTGCGGAGCCTGGGGTGCTGAGCCTGAGGTTGCTGAGTCTGGGGGTGCTGAGCCTGAGAGTGCTACGTCTGAGGGTACTGAGCCTGGGGTTGCTGCGACTGACCGTGCGGCGCCTGGAGGCGCTCCCTCTTCACAGCAGCTGCGTGAGTGGTACTCGCGGTACTGCAGCCTCAGGAGGGGCGCTTCTGGGGCTAGGGGTGCTGCTGGAGCTGGCACTCGTGGTTCCCCGCCTAGGCGGGAGCCGCCCTCTCCCCAGCGGCTCCGAGAGTGGTACGCTCGGCGCTGCAGTCTCTGGAGTGGCGCTGCTGGTGCTTTGGACCCTGGAGCTGGAGCTGCTGCTGGTGCCGCGGACCCTGGAGTTGGAGCTGCTGCTGGTGCTGAGGACCCTGGAGTTGGAGGTGCTGCTGGTGCTGAGGACCCTGCAGCTGGAGCCGCTGCTGGTGCTGCGGACCCTGGAGCCGGTGCTGCTGGTGCAGGAGCTGCTGGTGGTGCTGCTGGAGGTGCTGCTGGTGCTGGAGCTGCTGGAGGTGCTGCTGGTGTTGCTGAAGGTGCTGCTGGTGCTGGAGCTGCTGGAGGTACTGCTGGTGCTGGAGCTGCTGGAGTCGCTGGTTCTGGAGGTGCTCGTACTGGAGGTACTGGAGCTGCTGGGACTGGAGCCGCTGCGGGGGTTGGAGCTGGAGTTACTGGAGCTGCTGGAGCTGCTGGTGGTGCTGCGGGAGTTGTAGCTGGAGACCCTGGGGCTGAGGGTGCTGTCTCTGCTGGTTCAGGAGGTGCTGCGCGGCCGCGGCCGTACTACGTTCCGCTCCTTCAGCAGGTTCTTGACCTCCCGCCCTCTACTGGTCCTACTCCTCCCCTACTGAGTCCACCACCTGTCCAGTCGCAGTCACAGTTACCGCTTGCCTCTCCGCTGCCTGGTCCTTCTCCTTACGCTGGGCCGACTAGAGGTCTTACGGAGCGTCGTGAGCCTGAGTCTCGTCCTGCGTCGCCTGAGTCTCGTCCTGCGTCGCCTGAGTCTCGTCCAGAGTCGTCTGTCCGCGCTGTCCGCGCTGGTCGTCGTGCTCCGCGTCAGCGTCCTCCTCCTGTACTTGGCACTCACTATATGACTCTGCGTCCTTCCACTGCTCCACAGCGTGTCCCTCTGCCGTCTCCTCCTGCGTCCTCTCTTCCTGACGGTCCGGACCCGGAGTCTGACTCCCTTCGTGCTGCCAGTCCTACTATGACGCGTTTCCTCGCCACTGTTGTCACTGACCCTACCTTTGAGTCCTCTGCTGCGTCTGCTCTAGTTGCTGAGCCTGTTGACTTTGCTGCCGCCTGTCGTCTAGACTACGCTGCTAGCCTTGTTGCTGAGTCTGAGTCTGTCTGTCCTCCGTCCGTCGGGGGTGAGTGTGCTCTTGGCACGGACGTCCTTGAGGACAGACAGGAGGAGTTTGAGTGCTTTGCCGCTGCTTTACCTCATCTCGTGTCCATGCTGCTTGCCCCTGAGGGAGACCCGGATGCACCAGACATCCCGACCCCGCGCTCTTACGCAGAGGCGATAGAGGGTCCCTACTCCTCTCAGTGGCAGACAGCCATGGACGCAGAGATGGCTTCCTGGAAGTCCACAGGCACCTACGTCGACGAGGTTCCCCCGCCTGAGGCGAACATCGTCAGTGGCATATGGATTTTCAGGGTGAAGCGGCCGCCGGGTTCTCCGCCTGTCTTCAAGGCGCGTTACGTTGCACGAGGCTTCAGTCAGCGAGAGGGAGTTGACTTCTTCCAGACCTTCTCCCCTACCCCGAAGATGACCACTCTTCGGGTTCTGCTGCACGTCGCCGCTCAGCGTGACTACGAGCTTCACTCTCTTGACTTCAGCACTGCTTTCCTACAGGGCAGCCTGCACGAGGAGATCTGGCTGCGCCGCCCACCTGGCTTCACTGGGTCGTTTCCTGCTGGTACCCAGTGGAGCCTCCGGCGGCCAGTCTACGGTCTCCGCCACGCACCCCGTGAGTGGCACGACACACTGAGGACTACTCTTGCTGCTCTTGGGTTTGCTCCTTCTACTGCTGACCCGTCGCTGTTTCTACGCACCGACACCACTCTGCCGCCGTTCTACGTTCTCGTGTACGTAGACGACTTGGTCTTTGCTACTGCTGACACTGAGGCACTCGCCCACGTGAAGTCGGAGCTACAGAAGAGACACACGTGCACAGACCTGGGTGAGCTGACAAGCTATCTTGGCTTGCGGATCACCCGGGACAGAGCACAGCGCACCATCACCTTGACTCAGTCACACATGGTGCAGCAGGTCCTTCAGCGCTTGCGCTTCACGTATTCCTCGCCTCAGTCCACTCCTCTGCCTACCGGTCACTCGCTCTCAGCTCCACCTTCGGACGAGTCCGTAGAGCCAAGTGGCCCGTACCCAGAGCTTGTGGGCTGCCTCATGTACCTGATGACCTGCACTCGACCTGACCTTGCATACCCTCTTAGCATCCTAGCACGCTATGTCGCTCCTGGCCGTCACAGGAAGGAGCATATGGATGCAGCTAAGAGGGTGTTGCGCTACTTGTGCAGTACGTTGGGCATGGGGCTTGTGCTTGGAGGACGGGCTCGAGTTCTCCTCACTGGTAAGCTGACGCTTCTTGGGCTGACGACTTGACTACGCAGCGGTCGTCACAGGGTTACACCTTTAGCCTTCGCTCCGGCTCTGTTTCTTGGCGGTCTACCCGCTCGTCTTCTGTTCTCAGCTCCAGTTGTGAGGCTGAGATCTACGCAGGGGCCATGGCTGCACAGGAGTTACGCTGGCTCACCTACCTGCTGACTGACCTTGGAGAGCCGCCTCGTTCTCCTCCAGTTCTGTACGTCGACAACAAGGCCATGATTGCCTTGTGTCAGGAGCACAGACTGGAGCACAGAACGAAGCACATCGCTCTGCGCTACTTCCTTGCTCGAGAGTTGCAGCAGCGTGGTCAGCTTCATCTTGCTTACGTGGCCACTCGGGCCAACACTGCTGATGTGTTCACCAAGGCGCTTCAGCCTTGTGATCATCAGCGTTTCTGTACTATTCTAGGCCTTGTGCCTACTGCGCCTCACTTGCTTACTTCTTGACTCTGCTTGTACTGTGATCTCTATATATATATACCTGCATGCTTACACTTGCTAGGTTGTGATCACTGTACCTCTTGTTATATTATCAAACTGCATGTGAACTGGTCTTGTGACCGCTTGCTTGTGCTCGGAATTTGTGTGGTTTCCTTGAGATCCACCCTGAGCTTGCTTTGCTTTGCTTTGACTGGTCTTGTGACCATCTGGTTGTCTCCCACTTCGCCTATGGGGGTGTGTCAAACATTATACATGTTTATATTGTGTAGGCTATAGTGGGTTTAGCCTTAGAGAGTACAACATTGCTAGGGTTTCCTATTTGTATCACCCTGCTGCCTAGTTCATTTCATTCTCGTTCAGTTCTAGTTTCTGATAGTGCCTTCCTCACCTGTGGCATCAGCAACCAGCTTGACGGCAGTGAGGACGGACTCGCCATGGCGCACAGGCGGAGCCAGCTGACAGCGGAAGTGGATGTCGACGACGACATCATCGCTGATGGATTTTTTGGCAACAACTGCCAGGAGCCCGAATCTGACGAGGAGGAGTAGGAGGGGTACTGGATGATGTTCATTTGGTAGAAGTACCCCCGGCTAAACTTGTTGTTAGGAGATCTAGCGTAAAGTGATGTTGTAGTGGCCATGGAAAAGTGACATTTTAGTGAATTCTTTGTAATGGTTCTAGTAAAAGTTTAAGGGTGGCGCTTATAATAAGAACAGAAATCACAGGGGGTGCGCTTATAATCGAGTTCCGGCCATAAGCGCCATGCTCCAGATAAAGGCGCCGGCGCCTATATCCGGGGTGATCCGCCTTGTGTTCAGATTTGCTCCCAAAGCTACACGACCAGCTGATTAACATGATCGCACAGTCTCGTGCAAACTCGACGATACGGACATACGAACCATACTGGACTAAGTTTCGGGCCTTTTGTACAAAGGTGAACCTTCCATTTCTCCCCGCATCCGACATGACCCTCGCGCTATACCTGGTACACGCAATCCAACGTAAAGCTACCCTGTCCGTAGTACAGCTCACGTGCTCAGCAGTCAGCTTCGCCCATCGCATGACTAGGAGCACATGCCCGACGGACGGGCCATTCACCACACAAGTCCGCGACTTTGCGAAACGCCATTGCCCTCGCCCTACTCGTCTGAAGGAGCCCGTATCGATCCAACAAGTTCGAGACATGGCGGCGAGCTACCTGCTGTCTGACAATCCGGCGGAATTCCAGAAAGGACTGATCCCTATCCTCATGTACTCGGGATTTCTGCGATACTCCGACCTCGTGGCTATCAAATGGCAAGACATCCAATTCGACGACGATGTCATGTGGATCCTCATACCACACTCCAAAACGGATCAGGCCGGTCATGGAACATGGATACCCGTTGCGGCAACGGCGGACCCTTGCTGCCCCGTGCGCTGCACCAGACGCTTCATTCAACTTGCTGGCTACGGCCCGCACTCGGAGGGGTCGTTGATCCGCGTCTTCGGCCATGCCTCAACCAGCGTGGGCCAGGCCAGGCCACCTTCATACACGACGATCCGGAACTGGTGCAAGGAAGCCTTCGCAAAGGTTGGGCTTGGAGAGCAGCAGCTCGGCACGCATTCCTTCCGAAAAGGCGCGGCCACAGTGGCAGCCAACACCGGTGTACCAGACAGAATCTTCAAAAGACTGGGCAGGTGGCGAAGTGACACAGCCAAGGAAATGTACGTCACGCCATACGTCGAACCTCTCATCAAGGCATCGCGCATCCTGCAGAACCCGACACTTGCATTGTCCTCGGAGCAACACGCAGAGGCACTCGTACGCAACCGGAAATCCCCGCTGCCCATGTCTCAGAGGCCCCATTTGCAATGAGAACGATGCCAACTGATAAAAACAAGAAAGCAAGCCTTCTCAATATTATAAATTTTAAACACACATTGTGTTTCAAAAATTGTATATTGTGAAAGCGAAGCTGCTTGTACTGCACATTTGGCATCGTCGAAGCGCGCTAAACGCCCTTCTCCAACTACAAAAACCGTGGGTTGGAGCTCATTTCCCTCCACCCACGTTTCTCTATTTCCAACGGCTCACTCAACTTTCCCACCACCCACCCCAGCATCGATTGCCTACTACGGCCGTTTGGACACGGTACATCTTAGCTAGTATTCTCTGCATGTACTAGCTTGTGTTAGAACTCGATGGATATGTTGTAATATGCCATTTGCAATGAGAACGATGCCAAATCATAAAAACAAGAAAGCAAGCTTTCTCAATAGAAGTACAAGGGTATAAATAGCATTCCTAGCTAGCCATGTACTCTGAGGGGTACATTCCCTTATTAACCGAATTGCATTGCTACAGTAACCCACGACTATTGCCATTCTAGACAGTTACCATGTTGTATTTCGCAACTGCCTTGTGCGGTTACTGGGCAGTCAAGGGTCACGACTGTTGACTGTCTTCGACTGTTGACCTTCGGGTGACCCTCGATCTTCCGCGTGCTCTATATGAGCTCATGCGGTACTGGTACAAGCATTTGCTTCGCTATGAGGAGACGCGACAATGGAGAGCCTTCGGGAATGCTTGTAATAACCTTTCGGTTATTCCAACAAATAGTTCTTTCGCCAAAGTCTTCCGCCGCGTTCTCATCCTCGACTTAGTCGACCCCGCTATTCTTTAGCGGATTTAGGCCAAGGGGCCTAACACTTGGTATCAAGAGCCTTCGCGGGGAGCGACTTCTAACGAGCGACCGTCGACGACGAGACTACGACGTCATCGTCCTGCAGTGCCGACTTGCAGACTTGGAGTCGTCGAGCCGACATGGATGAAACCATGACCGCTGTCCCCAACGACATGGGCAACATGCTTGCTCAACTCATGCGCCAACTCGAAACGTTGACGCTGGAAAATCGTCAGGTACGGGCTGAAATGCAACAGCTTTGTGAATTCACATCTATTCCTCTTGGTCATGCCGCACCATCTCCTGCACCCAACACGTCGACTGGCGCGGAAGCGCTGCCGGAACGTCGAAGCGCGCTCAAGCCGCAGAAACCCGAGCCGTTCGACCCAAGTCAACGTGACGCGAACGTGCGGACGTGGATCTTCATGCTCAACGATTACTTCACCGCGAGCGGGGTGCAAGAGGCGGACGCGCAGCAGCGGATCGAGTACGCAAACTGCTGAGGGGCCCGGCCTTGGAGTGGTGGCGCCAACTCACGCAAACTGCTGTACGAAGGGCTCATTTGGACGGGCATCAACAGGGCGAGGGGTATGCAGCTGCAACTTCGAGCATGGGAAGTTTAGCTTTGGGTGTTACCACGGTTCCGACGACATGGGAAGGATTTGAAGCGGCGCTGAAAAGTAGATTCGATCTCGTGAACGCCTCCGAAGCTGCCAGGAAGCGTCTGCGTCATTTCCGACAGGAAACGTCCAGGAGTACACACGACGGTTCTTGAGCATCTGCAACGAGATAGACGACATCACGGAAGCAGAGATGCGCGATCGCTACCTTGAAGGGTTGAAGTCGGACATAGCGGAGATCATAACGATTCACGGGTTGTCCACCTTCGAGTCGGTAGTCGCAGCAGCAGAACGCGTCGACGCAGTACGAAGCCGACGGGGTCGTGACGATCGCGATAGGGGATACAAACCGATCAACGATTCTCGCTCGAGGGACGGACCGTCGCCCATGGAGATTAGTGCAGTTAACAGTGACGGCTCACAGAAAATGGGATTTAGGGGGAACTGTCACTACTGCAAAAAACCGGGACACATGAAGCGGGATTGCCCACAGCTTAAGGAGCGGCAGCAGGGAAACAAAAACCGCCAGTAGATAGCGGGTCGCTAGCTGGTGTGGACGCTTCCGAACCCGCCACGTCTAACAACGTAGATGAGACAGCCTTAGAGCAGTCATCTACGCCGAACGAGGTAGACAGTGTTGATCGTCTAGTCGTACTTCTAGGGAAGCTTCGTGGAGTTTCAGTTAAGATTCTCGTAGATAGCGGAGCTAGCCACTCGTTCGTCTCTTCATTGCTAGTTTCTCGTCTCCATCTCGAAGCAGATTCGGCAGTCAACTTCAATGACGCGCGTATGGTAGATGGGACGCCGCTTCATATAGGACCAGTCATTCGCAAGTTGCGCGTAGTGCTAGGACCAATCACGGTTAGGCGTGATTTCGACTCTGCGACGCTGGACGGCTATGACTTCATATTCGGTAGAGATTGGTTGCGAACGGTTAATACTCAGTTCGATTGGGCTCAGGGAAGCTGCAGCGCCAAGGTAGATGGCGAGTTCCGGGAGCTGCCACCGTGGATCGATGGGGACACATCATCCACAGCTATCATCAATGCTGTTCGTATGCGGCAGCTGGTGAAGCGCGCGGCACGGATCTTCGCGGTTTTCCTTGAGGAAGTGGAAGCTGAGGAGGGGAAAGGAGGGAGTGCAGCAGTCGGTGAGAAGGCGAATCTTCCTGCTGAGGCGAGTGCACTGTTAGCAGAGTTCGCAGACGTCTTCCCCGACGAGTTGCCCCCAGGGTTACCTCCTAGCCGAGCAATCGACCATCGAATAGAGTTGGAGCCAGGGAGCAGGCTAGTAGCGAAGCTGCATTGGAGGTTAAGTCCAGCAGAGACAGAGGAGATGACGCAGCAGGTTAGGCACTTCCTAGCGCAGGGGTTCATACAGCCATCTAGATCGCCTTGGGCAGCACCGATTCTTTTCGCACCTAAGAAAGACGGAGGGTTACGGATGTGCATAGACTACCGCGCACTGAACGCCGCCACCGTCAAGAACAGATTCCCAGTGCCGAGAGTAGAGGATCTGCTAGATGCAATGCAGGGTGCTAGAGTCTTCTCCAAGATCGACCTTCGCTCAGGATATCACCAGATTCGAGTAGTTCCGGAGGATCAGGACAAGACGGCGTTTCGTACGAAGCAGGGGTTGTACGAGTTTAGGGTTCTACCGTTCGGTTTGACCAACGCCCCAGCGACGTTTCAGACACTCATGAACACCGTCCTCTCCGAGTTCCTAGGTTCGTTCGTCGTAGTTTACCTAGACGACATCCTCATATTCTCCAAGACGAAAGAGGAGCACGTGCAGCACTTGCAGAAGGTCTTCGAGGTCTTGCGGAAGGAGCAGTTGTACGCTAAGCAGTCGAAGTGCGAGTTCTTCCTCCCCGAAGTCGAGTTTCTAGGTCACGTCGTTCTGCTAGTGGCATTAGGACCGACCCGAAGAAGATCGCAGCAGTACAGGATTTGGTAGCTCCGACCTCAGTCAAGGAACTGCAGAGCTTGTCAGAATATTATTGTATACATCACTTTATAACTGCCTGCAATGTAGACTTAGTGCAGTTATCTTGCTTGTTAGGTGGTGCACCTTGCTTCTCTTCTTTCATATTTGTACCCTTGAACCTATAGTGAAACTCTCATTCTCCTTTACAATTTTCTCGACACTCTCCTCACCCTCGAACTTAACTACCAAGGCTCCTAAGCTATGGCTCCCAAGCCCACCTAACTCTACCTACTACTTTCACAGAGCTTTCTCGGATTCGCGAATTACTACCGTCGTTTCGTTCAGGGCTACGCATCGATCGCTAGTCCACTCACCGACCTACTTCGGAAGGGCGTAGATTTCGATTGGGGTCCAGCGCAGCAGCAGGTGTTCGAGCAGATGAAGCAGTCGCTCACGTCTTCGCCGACACTGTCGTACCCTGATCCCACTCGCCCGTATGTTGTAGTGATCGACGCATCAGATCGGGCCATTAAAGCAGTGCTTCTTCAGGACCAAGGCCGCGAGTTGCAGCCAATAGCATACGAGTCGCGTAAGCTTAGGGGAGCGGAGCTGAACTATCCCATTCACGAAAAGGAGGCGCTCGCGATCATCCATGCGTATAAGGTTTGGAGGTGCTACCTAGAGGGGGCAGATAGTGTGATACGCACGGACCATTGCTCGCTTCGCTTTCTCAAGTCGCAGCCGCAGCTGAGTCGTCGCCAGGCTAGATGGATGGAGTTCATGGAGGGGAGTTTCCACTACAGGATAGAGAACAAGCTAGGCGTTCGCAACCCAGCAGATCCACTCACTCGCCCTAGTTGCCAGCTCGCTGAAAACGAGACACACAGTAAATAGAAACGCAGGGTAATGTGTTTCGTGTCGCAATGGTACCTTGGGCTGAGAACTGCAGCACGAAGACCCCGTCGTTGTCAACGGCTTTGCCGATGTAAGTGTTGCCGTAGAAGAGTTCGAAGGTCTTGTCTTTACGGTTGCTTCGAATGTCGACTCCGCACCGCATGAGCTGTGCCGAGGAAAGCAGGCTGTACCGCAGATCTGGAGCGACGAGTACGTCGCCAATGTGAATCGTGAATCGTGTGTCGTCAGCTTCAAGGAAGATCTCCCCGATGTCGTATGCCTTGAGTATGCCGTGTTTGCTACTGTGATCTCGCAGGGACGACGCATGCGTTTGGAGTTGCTAATGAACGTTGGCGATCCCACCATGTGATGTCCGCAGCAACTGTCCAGGTACCAGGTGTTAATGTTCTCGCGGTTCTGCCGCGCGATGTTGGCAATTTTCGGCGTGACCACGCGATCCCTTTCGCCGGTGTATGGCGAGAGAGCGAAGTACCTGTTCGCCGAAATGCTGGGAGGCGATTCCGGTGTCGGCGGTGGCAGCTCGAAATCAGGTGGGTACCTTAGTGGTGAGTCGGTCCAGGTAGGGACAGTGGCGTCGTTGTCTTGCCTGGGCGCAACAGGGTTGATGGGGTCATCAAGCGCGAATGTTACTCGATCGTAGTAACGAAATCCTCTATTGCGGTGGGCCATGCAGCTCATGATTGTCCCTTTGCCCTTGTCCTTGGTCGTAATGCGTGCATGTGTCTGCGAGGTGCTTGCAACGGAGGGAGGCGAGACGGTGGTTGTTGCGGCGGAAGAAGTCGAGGGGGTGGAGGTTTGATGGTTTGAAGGGTTGTTGCGCCTTTCGTCGGCGGCCTTTCGCTTGTAGCACCGATCGATAGTGTGTCCAGGCTTCTTGCAGTATTTGCAGAAAGTCCCCTTCTTTCCGTGCTGCTCCCCTTCAGTGGCTCCAACGTAGAAGACTAACTTCTCCCGCTTGGTGTTCTTCTCATTGTACAGGTCGATCTCCTTTTGCTCGGAGAGAAGTGTGGCGCACAGGGCCGATTCAGAGACGGTTGCTCGAGCGCGGAGCAGGGATTGGCATTGACGCCAGTCGGGTCCGAGGCCGGAGAGGACCATTGAGACGAACATGTTGTCTGGGACTGATCCGCCGCACTTCTTGATGTGGTCGCGGAGATTGCGGCACCGGTTGATATATGGTCCCGCTTTCTCCCCTTGATGCATTTTGACCGATGTGAGCTGGCTGAGAAGGCAACTCATAGTAACTGGGTCTGTTGCCATGTATGAGTTGCGCAGGTGCTCCCAGGAGGCGTACGCGGGTGCCTACTCTGATTTGTAGGAGCGAATGCCAAGCTGTTCATCGGGGGAGAGATTTCGGAGCAGAGTGGTGTACGCGAGAAGAGATTCGTGGTAGTATTGGTTCTTCTCTTGGATGGTGCCTTCCGTTGGAAATGGTAAGCTCCCGTCGTAGTACATCCAGATTTGCGCATTTGTAGCGAGGAGCTCAAACTCGAAGCTCCAAGTGTAGAAGTCCCTTCCGTCGAAAGGAACTGATGTTTTCAGCTTTGATGTCAGAACGAATTTTGTCTGTATTGTTGCAATCGTGTCTGCGTGCGCGCGCTGACTGTCTTGCGCAGGAGCTGAAGCTTGACGGTTGTCAAACGTGAATGATCTCTCAGAGTTGACGCGGCGGTCTTCTCCAGGGAGAGGAAGTCCAGCAACCCCACGTGCGAAGCTTGAGCCATCAATGCTCATGGCTTGATGGCTCTCAAGAGCATTGATGCCCGGCGACCAGCTGCTCAACGAGAGCGGCGCTGACGGAGGTCACCGCAGATGGTGCAGTGGGTGTTGCTGGTGGTGGGCCTGGAGATTCTGCAGTGGCTTTCCCTTCTGGAGCCATAGTGATGCAGAGTCTTTGATGATGTAAAGAATAATTTATAAGGAGTTTGTTCTAGCAAGAACAAGAACTTGGCAGGCCTTATGATCCACTCTAGCTCTCATACCATGAAGTTATTACTGAAGGATCGTAGTGGATAGGATAAAGTTGCCAAGTGTAAGGAAGAGAACTGTGAAGTCTCTGTAATGACCTTGTTAATAAATTGAAAGAGAACAAGATAGTTATAAGATAGAAGTACAAGGGTATAAATAGCATTCCTAGCTAGCCATGTACTCTGAGGGGTACATTCCCTTATTAACCGAATTGCATTGCTACAGTAACCCACGACTATTGCCATTCTAGACAGTTACCATGTTGTATTTCACAACTGCCTTGTGCGGTTACTGGGCAGTCAAGGGTCACGACTGTTGACTGTCTTCGACTGTTGACCTTCGGGTGACCCTCGATCTTCCGCGTGCTCTATATGAGCTCATGCGGTACTGGTACAAGCATTTGCTTCGCTATGAGGAGACGCGACAGTGGAGAGCCTTCGGGAATGCTTGTAATAACCTTTCGGTTATTCCAACAAATAGTTCTTTCGCCAAAGTCTTCCGCCGCGTTCTCATCCTCGACTTAGTCGACCCCGCTATTCTTTAGCGGATTTAGGCCAAGGGGCCTAACACTTGGTATCAAGAGCCTTCGCGGGGAGCGACTTCCAACGAGCGACCGTCGACGACGAGACTACGACGTCATCGTCCTGCGGTTCCGACTTGCAGACTTGGAGTCGTCGAGCCGACATGGATGAAACCATGACCGCTGTCCCCAACGACATGGGCAACACGCTTGCTCAACTCATGCGCCAACTCGAAACGTTGACGCTGGAAAATCGTCAGGTACGGGCTGAAATGCAACAGCTTTGTGAATTCACGTCTATTCCTCTTGGTCATGCCGCACCATCTCCTGCACCCAACACGTCGACTGGCGCGGAAGCGCTGCCGGAACGTCGAAGCGCGCTCAAGCCGCAGAAACCCGAGCCGTTCGACCCAAGTCAACGTGACGCGAACGTGCAGACGTGGATCTTCATGCTCAACGATTACTTCGCCGCGAGCGGGGTGCAAGAGGCGGACGCGCAGCAGCGGATCGAGTACGCAAACTGCTGAGGGGCCCGGCCTTGGAGTGGTGGCGCCAACTCACGCAAACTGCTGTACGAAGGGCTCATTTGGACGGGCATCAACAGGGCGAGGGGTATGCAGCTGCAACTTCGAGCATGGGAAGTTTAGCTTTGGGTGTTACCACGGTTCCGACGACATGGGAAGGATTTGAAGCGGCGCTGAAAAGTAGATTCGATCTCGTGAACGCCTCCGAAGCTGCCAGGAAGCGTCTGCGTCATTTCCGACAGGAAACGTCCAGGAGTACACACGACGGTTCTTGAGCATCTGCAACGAGATAGACGACATCACGGAAGCAGAGATGCGCGATCGCTACCTTGAAGGGTTGAAGCCGGACATAGCGGAGATCATAACGATTCACGGGTTGTCCACCTTCGAGTCGGTAGTCGCAGCAGCAGAACGCGTCGACGCAGTACGAAGCCGACGGGGTCGTGACGATCGCGATAGGGGATACAAACCGATCAACGATTCTCGCTCGAGGGACGGACCGTCGCCCATGGAGATTAGTGCAGTTAACAGTGACGGCTCACAGAAAATGGGATTTAGGGGGAACTGTCACTACTGCAAAAAACCGGGACACATGAAGCGGGATTGCCCACAGCTTAAGGAGCGGCAGCAGGGAAACAAAAACCGCCAGTAGATAGCGGGTCGCTAGCTGGTGTGGACGCTTCTGAACCCGCCACGTCTAACAACGTAGAGGAGACAGCCTTAGAGCAGTCATCTACGCCGAACGAGGTAGACAGTGTTGATCGTCCAGTCGTACTTCTAGGGAAGCTTCGTGGAGTTTCAGTTAAGATTCTCGTAGATAGCGGAGCTAGCCACTCGTTCGTCTCTTCATTGCTAGTTTCTCGTCTCCATCTCGAAGCAGATTCGGCAGTCAACTTCAATGACGCGCGTATGGTAGATGGGACGCCGCTTCATATAGGACCAGTCATTCGCAAGTTGCGCGTAGTGCTAGGACCAATCACGGTTAGGCGTGATTTCGACTCTGCGACGCTGGACGGCTATGACTTCATATTCGGTAGAGATTGGTTGCGAACGGTTAATACTCAGTTCGATTGGGCTCAGGGAAGCTGCAGCGCCAAGGTAGATGGCGAGTTCCGGGAGCTGCCACCGTGGATCGATGGGGACACATCATCCACAGCTATCATCAATGCTGTTCGTGTGCGGCAGCTGGTGAAGCGCGCGGCACGGATCTTCGCGGTTTTCCTTGAGGAAGTGGAAGCTGAGGAGGTGTTATAGTCACAATAGGCTTGAATGTGCCTAAAACGAAAGATAGAGAGCACAGACGGATTTCTGCACAGCGGCTTCAAACGTTGATAGCGTTCTGGTCACAGCTGCAAATGACTTGATTCAAATTGGATCTGGAGCGTCTTCACGTCGTCTACAATTAGCAATTTAGATTGCACGATTTGATAAAGAATTGACGACACAGCGTCGGTTTGAACGAACGGTACTATGGCAGCCACTATAGTCTTAGAACACAAGATAGGAAGAGTTACGAGTTGGGAATGACTCCCAGCTCCTACAAACCCCAAGAGCCGAGGTACAGTGATGTGGAACAGTGCCACACTGTCCCCAACCACGAAGGGTCTCGAAACTACCCTTCACTAGGGCCTACACCAAGTGAAATGTTACACTACACAAAGTAATGTAACTATCTTCAATATCTTGAGGTGTACCCTTTTTGGCGAGCTTCGAAATCACTTGAGGCTTGACACCAAGGCTCGGGCTCTTCATCACAAACGCATCCTTGAGTTCTTGATGGGTCTGCTGCACACACCTGCGACACGCCGAACGTTCGACACAGGACAAAATAGAAACCGCGCACGACAAAATAGAAACCGCGCGCGAGACACAAACGACCGCGTAACACGCGTCTAGCGATAACTCGCTATTGACTCGACACACACACTCGACATCATGACTCAACATTCACACACAATTATAAGCATGAAATATATAGTATCCCATGCCCTCATACCATTCCATACACACACACATTCACGCACACGGACAACAAGCCGAGTGCAAACCGTAGGGTTGCACCAACAAACTCCCCCTCGGATTGTTGGCCTTAGGATATGTTGCTCTCTCAGTTCAGAGCCATCCCAGCCAGCTTGCAACACTTCCAATGCTGCTGCTCCAGCAGCCTCTTGGTCATCATGTCAGCCGGCTGCCCCGTGGTCTTCACGTAGCGCAACTCAACTTCACCCGCGGTTACCATGCTCCTCGTCCAATGCCACTTCTCCCTCATGTGCTTCGTGAGTCCATGCAACACAGGGTTCTTAGCAAGAGCAATGGCACCCTGGCTGTCACAGTACAGTGGGGCAGGTCCTTGCTGCTCCTCCCCCAATTCAGCCAACAAACGCCGCTGCCACACAATCTCCCGTACGGCACGGAAGAGTGTCATGTACTCGGACTCCACCGAGCTCAAAGCTTGGTCAACCTGCTTCTTGCTCTCCCAAGCAGTTGGGCCTCCACCAACACAGCATATGAAGCCTCCCACACTTGTCATGTCCTCTGGTTCTGATGCATATGAAGCATCCGAGTAGGCGGTGAGGAACAAACGCCCGGGCTCAACACCATCCGCACCCTTTTGGCGCCTTTGTGCCGCCGCCGAGTATTGCAGCCCAACGGTCGGTGTTTGGCCAAGATACTTGGCTACCCTCATTCCAGCTGCTACCTGCTCCTCATTAGGGCATTGCACAACCCTAGCCAGCTGCCCGGTAGCAAACGCGACGTCCGGTCGGGTGTTTACCGCCGCATACATGAGGCTGCCCACCAACGAGTGAAATCGGCGCCTCTCCTCTTCACCAACGCTCTCCTCCTCTGGTCCCTTCACACACTTGAACCCAGAGGGAAAGGGTGTAGCCACATGGCCTTCACTCTGCCCAAAGTTGGCAGCCAATGCCTCCAGGTACTTTCGTTGATGCACCCGCATGCACCGCTTCTCCACATCTCGTTCGATGTGGAGCCCAAGGTAGAAGCTCACGTCACCAAGGGCCTTGCACTTGAACTTGTCTTGAAGCTTCAGCATCACCTCCTTCACAAGGTCAGAAGAGGGTGAGAAAATGAGGATTTCATCCACATAAACCACCATGAAACTCCTCTGCTCCCCCTCGCCAAGCATGAACAAGGAGTGATCGGCCGTTGAGGGAGTGAAGCCGATCCCCTCCAACACTTCGCGCAGCTTCATGTACCATTGCCTAGGGGCCTGCTTCAGCCCATAGAGGGCCTTCTTCAGCTTCCACACTCTGCCACTACCATCATCAAACCCCTCTGGCTGCGCCATAAAAATCTCCTCCTCAAGGATGCCGTTAAGGAATGCCGTTACGATGTCCATTTGCTTTACTACCCATCCTTTGATGGCGGCTCCCGCGAATAGGGTTCGCAGCGTCGTCGGCTTCACCACAGGGGCAAACAGCTCCTTGAAGTCCACCTTCTCCTTCTGCTGGTACCCCTTGGCTACAAGCCTAGACTTGTAGCGCTCGATCTTGCCGTCGGCATCCGACTTGATTTTGAAGAGCCACTTGGACGTTATCGCCGTACGCCCCTCCGGTAGCTCCACCAATTCAAACGTGTCATTCTCCTCGATGCTCTTCAGCTCACTCTCCATGGCCTTCTTCCACTCCTCAGCATCACTACTCTCCAAAGCCTCCTTGAGAGTTGCTGGTTCTCCCGGCATCTCCACCAGAGAGAAGAACGCGAAGGCACACTCCTCGTAGTCACTCTCCTCGTCGTCTCCGACCATCATTGCCGCTCCGGCCAGGGCTGTCTTGCCCTGCTTTCCCGGCGCATCATAGGTCAGCCTATTAGGGGGTTGAACTCTCCTCTTCCCCCTTCCTTCCTCCTCAGCTGCAGGGACTTGAAGGCCTTGGCGTTGCTGCGGTGTGGCTCGAATCCGTGGAGCACTCGTAGTACGGGAAGGGAGTGACGGTGCACGCTCGCTCACTTGCTGCACCTCCTCCTCTTCTTCCTCTGCATCATTGGCCTCCTCTCCCCCATTCACAAGGGAGGATTGCCTTGTGGTTGTGCTGCCGCTGCTCAGCTCCAAAGGCAGCTCCACATGCTCCAAACCGGAACTCTTCACCTCCCCAAACCGCACGTCTATCTTCGCCTCATTCTCCGCCTTCCAATCCTTGTACATGAAGTTCTCCATGAACTTGCAGTCCCTGCTCACCAAGAACTTCTTGGTGAATGGGTCCCAAAGAAGCCATCCCTTGCTGTTTTGAGCCATGCCCAAGTGCACGGCCCACACCGCCTTGGCACCAAGCTTGTTGTGCCGAAGATGCTTAGGCACGAGCGCCATGCACATGCACCCGAACACCCGAAGCATATCCACCTTTGGCTTCCTTCCTAGCCACTCCACATAGGGCACCCATTTGTCTGCTCCCACATGAGTCAAGGCTCTGTTCTTGGCCACACACGCGCTCCGCACCGCATCAGGCCAGAAATAGTCGGGTAGCCCGGCTTCAATGAGCAACCCGCGTGCCGCCTCCGTGATTGTGCGGTTCGCTCGCTCGGCGATGCCGTTCATTGCAGGGGAGTATGGCATGGTGAGGGAGTGCCGAATACCATTCTTCTTCAGCCACAACCCAAACTCCTTGCTCAGGAACTCTCCCCCTCGATCGGTGCGGATTGACTTGACTAGACGGTCTTGTTGCCGCTCCACCATCGGGAACCGATCCGTCTTCAACGTTTCAGCCACGTCGCTCTTCTTGGCCAGCACGTACACCCAAGTCATGCGGGTGTAGACGTCGACAATGGTGAGAAAATACTCAGCTCCAGCAGCTCCAAGCTTCAGGGGGCCCACCACGTCCATCACCACCTCATCAAGCGGTGCCTTTGCCGTTGCCTCCGAACTAGGGAACGGAAACCGGGTGAACTTGGCTTGAATGCACGTCGGGCAGCCAAGCACCTCATCGGGCTCCCCCTTCACACGTATGCCAGCAACCATCTCATTCTTCACTAGCTGCTGCAAGATGGGCAGGGCCACATGCCCCATGCGCCGATGCAAGGTGAGCCAATCACACTCCCCCGTAGCCGAAGTTGGATTGGAGAATGCCGCGCTCGCAATAGCGCCCCACATACTCTCTCCGTAGTCCTCCTCCGCTGCTGCCTCTGGGTTCTCCTCACCCTTTTGCTGCTCCTTGGTTGCTGCACCACTCTCCTTAGGTTCACTGAACTTGCTGGTCCCTCCAGGTTTGCTCTTCTTGAGCTCATTCTCCTTAGCGCGACCGTTCGCGCCATCGTCGCTACCGACCGCTCCATCCTTGGTGCTGATGCTTGCTGCCACTTGCCTCTCCTTAGGCATAGGGACCACTGGGATCTGCCACATCTCGTTGTAGACATCCCTGTCCTCATGAAGGTCCCAAAGAATTCGATCGCCAAGCCTTGCGGTGTAGGTCTTGGCTCCCTTCGAGTTCGTGTCCATTCCGGCCTTTGCCAACCGCCGCACGGAAATCAGGTTTGCAGCAAGGCTGGGCACCCAAAGCACGTTCTTGAGGCCCACCATCTTCCCATCAGCACCCTTGAACATGGCCTTGCCCATGCCTTTCACCTCTGCTCGCTGCCCCAAAGCCGATGTGACATGCTTCACCGGTGACGGCTCGAGTTCGGTGAGCAAGTCCGGGCGAGGTGTCATGCTATAGGTAGCGCCACTATCAATCACCCAATAGTCCAGGGGGTGTAGGGTCACCTTCCCCACAGCTGCTGGCTCCTCAAAGCCTTCATCCTTCTCTGGACCAGCCGGTACTTGCGTCGACACGAAGTAGAATAGACCCGGGTATCGATCGTCGCTCGGGTCCTTGTCGTTGTCTCCGCTCTTCATGTTTGCAGCTCCGCCACCGCGACCGCCACGGCCTCCACGGCCTCGTCCTCTCCCTCCTCCTGCTCCTCTACCCTCTTGGCCTTGAGCAGGGGTCCAACCATCAGGGAGTTTGTAGCAGTCGCGCCACATGTGTCCGCTCTTGTGGCAATAGTGACACTCGCCGTCGAATCGGCCGCGACCGCGTCCGTAGCTCTTGTCGTCGCTGCCGTAACCGCCACTCCTGCGGCCTCCGCCGAAGTTGCTGCCACCAAACCTTCCTCCCCCTCGTCCTCTGCCTCTTCCTCGACCATATCCACGGCCGATGCTCGCTGCCCCAGCGCCATCCGCACTCGCCAACTCACGGCGGCGGAAATCCTCTTGAAGGATAGCTCGCTTCACGTCTTCAAGCGAGAGGCGGGGCAAGTCGCGATTAAGGTTGATGATGAGCGAGGACCATGACTCTGGGAGTAAGGCCAGCAACTTGGTCTTCTTTTGGAGCTCACTGTAGTTCAAATCAGCTCCCTAAAGCCGCGTCAACAAGTCGAAGAATTTCTGCACCCCTTCTTCAACCGCTTCGTTTTCTTCAATTCGTAGTGCCGCCATTTGCCGTTCCAACACCACCGCTTCCGCCGCTGTTGCAAGAGCATGTACACCCTTGAGAGCAGCCCATGCCTTTGGTCCTTTCTCTGGTTCACGCTGGAATGGCTTGATGTGACGGATCTGACTGCTCCCCAACGCTTGCCCAAGTAAGAGATAGCCTTGTGCGCTCTTCCGCACCCACGGGCTCTTCTCCGGGTCGTTCTCGGGGCGCTTCTCCGTTCCTTCCATCACCTCCAGCAGGTCATAGTGGTCAAAGATGTTCTCCATCTTGAAGGACCATTCAGCAAAGTTGTCACCGTTGAACTTGTCAAGCCCAAACACCCTAGGCTCATCCCTAGGTGGGCCAAGACTTGGTTGCATGGGCGCCATGGCTGAATCACGGGGTTGGCCTTGAGCTTGAGCTTCTCCACTGCCACCAGCACCTCTGCCACCCCTTTCCTCAGGTCCAGACATTGTCGAAACTGCTCCAAGGGGCTCTGATACCACTTGTTATAGTCACAATAGGCTTGAATGTGCCTAAAACGAAAGATAGAGAGCACAGACGGATTTCTGCACAGCGGCTTCAAACGTT
This sequence comes from Closterium sp. Naga37s-1, assembly GCA_947471745.1. Taxonomy (NCBI): domain Eukaryota; kingdom Viridiplantae; phylum Streptophyta; class Zygnematophyceae; order Desmidiales; family Closteriaceae; genus Closterium; species Closterium sp. Naga37s-1. Next base: position 4,141,420 of record CANJKZ010000093.1, on the reverse strand, counting down.
GATAGCGTTCTTCTAACAGCTGCAAATGACTTGATTGAAATTGGATCTGGAGCGTCTTCACGTCGTCTACAATTAGCAATTTAGATTGCACGATTTGATGAAGAATTGACGACACAGCGTCGGTTTGAACGAACGGTACTATGGCAGCCACTATAGTCTTAGAACACAAGATAGGAAGAGTTACGAGTTGGGAATGACTCCCAGCTCCTACAAACCCCAAGAGCCGAGGTACAGTGATGTGGAACAGTGCCACACTGTCCCCAACCACGAAGGGTCTCGAAACTACCCTTCACTAGGGCCTACACCAAGTGAAATGTTACACTACACAAAGTAATGTAACTATCTTCAATATCTTGAGGTGTACCCTTTTGGCGAGCTTCGAAATCACTTGAGGCTTGACACCAAGGCTCGGGCTCTTCATCAGAAACTCATCCTTGAGTTCTTGATGGGTCTGCTGCACACACCTGCGACACGCCGAACGTTCGACACAGGACAAAATAGAAACCGCGCACGACAAAATAGAAACCGCGCGCGAGACACAAACGACCGCGTAACACGCGTCTAGCGATAACTCGCTATTGACTCGACACACACACACTCGACATCATGACTCAACATTCACACACAATTATAAGCATGAAATATATATTATCCCATGCCCTCATACCATTCCATACACACACACATTCACGCACATGGACAACAAGCCGAGCGCAAACCGTAGGGTTGCACCAACAAATCGCGCATCAGCAGTACAGCTACGTGTCCAGCTCTTGATGCGGTTCTGCCTGCTAAAATCGCGCTCGCACTCGACGGTGCTCAACGGGAGCACCGCCAATGCCTGCCACAGCCTCACCATGTTCGGATACGTCCCTGCATAGTCCGACGACTGCAGCATCACAGTGAGCGACTTGTAGAAGTTGAGGGAGCCGTGATTGTTTTCCATCGTGTGTAGGAACAAGGTCAACTCCCTCTCGCACGTCTTGAAATCGACACCTGTTATGTATAGGGAGGGAGACAAAATACATGAGAATAAACAACTGAAACATATGGCTACGCAACACACCCACTACAATATACCTGGAAGGCAGTGGTGAAAGAGCTTGTCCAGCTGCGCCAGCCACTCGCGACACCTGCGCATGCGCAGAGTGTTGTCCTCGGGATACATCGCAGGGCGGTATATCTTGGCGCCCTTCAGGTTCTCCAAGTCCGCGAACCTGTACTCCAGGCGGCCTTTTGTCTCACGCGCGTAGTCCTGACACAACTTCTTACACGCGTAGTAGTCTCCGCCGGTTTTCGCACCATCGAGTTTTCGCTCATGCAGCTTGAACTTGTGAGCTGCTGGTGCGCCCTCCTTGTCCACGCCATCGACCGTTACTTCACGCTGCTGCGGGTTGGCTTGCTTCTTGAGAAAGTCACAGAGCAGGGGAGACTGGCCATTGCCGAAAGAATCTTCACAGTCGATGTACCGCACTTCGATCGTGCGGCATGCCAACGAAACTTCACTTGCCACGACCGTGATGTCCACCTGCACAATCAAACAGCACGCAAGTCACTGTCAGATGAGGCTATATTGCTGAAAAAATATACCACGCTCGTGTGAATGTACCTGCTGCTTTTGAAACTTGATGTTGAGATCGTTGAGGATGGCCAGCAGGTCGGCGAGGAAGAACACCAGGAAGTGGAACTTGAATGATGTGACGACTTCGTACATTGTGTGTGAATTCTCGTAGCTGGGAGAACCTTCACAAACCGCTTCACCTACTCTCCTCTCGATAACCAACGCGCGGCATGAATGCCCTGCATCTCAAGGTTCGTCTCGCACACGTACTCCTGCAGATGGCGAAAGCGGTTGTGGTGCACGGAGCTCTGCGACAGCATCGTGTTGAGCGCTCGGACGGCTTGGTCGACCATGTTGAACTCCGGCAGCTTAGTCGCGGCATCCTTGGCTGCAAGGGCCTCCCTGCAAATACAGAAAGCCAATCGGTTAGTCAACCCGAACGTTAAACAGTATCATTAAAAACACTGCCTTACCGATGGGCAATGCAATGACAGGAGAAGAGATACAGGTTCTTCGCGCGCAGACGGGCGACAAGTCCAGTGTGCTCCCCAATCATGACAGAAGCGCCGTCGGTGCTCATGCCAACGATCTTGCCGATGTCCACGCCTATCGCCTCCAGATGCGTCAGAAGAACGTCTTGTAGGCTCGCCGCATCACATTTCACGACCGTCAGTAAAGACAGGAACTCTGTCACGACCTCGTCGCCGCGCATGAATGTCGCGTACACGATAAGGTGCTTCACACGCACCCTATCCGTGCTCTCGTCCAGCATGGTGGCGATGAAGGGACTGGAGGCAATGTGCTGCAGCTGCTCGCCGCGAAGGTACTTCGATGCAGCTTCGAGTAGCTCGCCGAATCCGTACCTGCACAATGCGGACAAGGCATTTAGAACATGTGTAGTTGCAATCTAATATGAAACACTCACATTAATAAGTAGCTGAAATAACCACTTACTCAGAATAGTAGGCCCCCCTTTGATCGAGCGGGAGGTTCGGCGTTCCCATCTCCTGCATAAACTTGATGAAGCCGACGTATGAGGTGATGGGCGCCTCTGACTGGCAGGTGAACACCGCGGTCTTCAAGGCCGCGATGAGGTGCAGGGTGCTCTTATCGAGACCCTCATACTCATTGAGAATCGCCTACCGTAGTTTCTTGCTCTGCTTCGCCTTCATTGCACTATGGGCGTTGAGATGCACGGTGGAGCGTTGATGCGTGCAGATGCTTTGCTTCTGCATGTCGCGGCCGCCTGCTCCGTTCTTCCCGTATGTCGTGTTTGCATTTTCTGCGCCGTACTCCATGCATGTGCTGCACTTCAACAGAGGAAAACCATCGTTAGAGCGGATTAAAACGAGCCAGGGGAACAAACCATGCCAAGAATTATTGTAGCGCCTGTGCGCCTTGGCAAACTCGACTTCAGGATCACGTCCAGTAGACGGCGCTGTATCATCTTCTTCGTCGTCGTCAGGATCGTTGTCGCCCACCTCATCGTCAGGACTCGGCTCCCGGGTGAAGCGGAGCTTTCGCTGCCGCCATTTTTTCTGCCCAGCCCAGTCGCCAGTCTTGCGCTTGCTGCCTTCCAACTCCCGACCAGCATCCGTCAGTTGAGGTGATAGGCTGGCCGCCCCGGGCACAGGGGTCGTGGAAACAGACGCGGGCAAGGAAGGGCCATCCTCACGCGTCTGTACTGAAGGCGTAACGGGAACAGCAGCGACAAGCCTCAAAATACTGAGGCTTGTGTTATAGTCACAATAGGCTTGAATGTGCCTAAAACGAAAGATAGAGAGCACAGACGGATTTCTGCACAGCGGCTTCAAACGTTGATAGCGTTCTGCTCACAGCTGCAAATGACTTGATTCAAATTGGATCTGGAGCGTCTTCACGTCGTCTACAATTAGCAATTTAGATTGCACGATTTGATAAAGAATTGACGACACAGCGTCGGTTTGAACGAACGGTACTATGGCAGCCACTATAGTCTTAGAACACAAGATAGGAAGAGTTAGGAAGAGTTACGAGTTGGGAATGACTCCCAGCTCCTACAAACCCCAAGAGCCGAGGTACAGTGATGTGGAACAGTGCCACACTGTCCCCAACCACGAAGGGTCTCGAAACTACCCTCCACAAGGGCCTACACCAAGAGAAATGTTACACTACACAAAGTAATGCAACTATTCTCACTATCTTAAAGTTTACCCTTTTGGAGAGCTTCGAAATAACTTGAATCTTGAAACCAAGGCTCTGGTTCTTCAAGGTAAATTCTTCCTTGAGTTCTTGGAAGTCTGCTGCGCACACCTGCGACACGCCGAACGTTCCACACACGATAAAATAGAAAACCGCACACGACACGCAAACGACGACGTGACACGCGACTAGCGATAACTCGCTATTGACTCGACGCACACATTCAAAATCATGCTTCATCATACACACACTATTGTAAACATGAAATATATATTATTTCATGCCCTCATACCATTCCATGCACACACGCATGCACGCACACGGACAACAAGCCGAATGCAAACCGTAGGGTTGCACCAACAAACTCCCCCTCGGATTGTTGGCCTTAGGATCTTGCTCTCTCAGTTCAGAGCCATCCCAGCCAGCTTGCAACACTTCCAATGTTGCTGCTCCACCAGCCTCTTGGTCATCATGTCAGCTGGCTGCCCCGTGGTCTTCACGTAGCGCAACTCAACTTCACCCGCGGTTACCATGCTCCTCGTCCAATGCCACTTCACCCTCATGTGCTTCGTGAGTCCATGCAACACAGGGTTCTTAGCAAGAGCAATGGCACCCTGGCTGTCACAGTACAGTGGGGTAGGTCCTTGCTGCTCCTCCCCCAATTCAGCCAACAAACGCCGCTGCCACACAATCTCCCGTACGGCACGGAAGAGTGCCATGTACTCGGACTCCACCGAGCTCAAAGCTTGGTCAACCTGCTTCTTGCTCTCCCAAGCAGTTGGGCCTCCACCAACACAGCATATGAAGCCTCCCACACTTGTCATGTCCTCTGGTTCTGATGCATATGAAGCATCCGAGTAGGCGGTGAGGAACAAACGCCCGGGTTCAACACCATCCGCGCCCTTTTGGCGCCTTTGTGCCGCCGCCGAGTATTGCAGCCCAACGGTCGGTGTTTGGCCAAGATACTTGGCCACCCTCATTCCAGCTGCTACCTGCTCCTCATTAGGGCATTGCACAACCCTAGCCAGCTGCCCGGTAGCAAACGCGACGTCCGGTCGGGTGTTTACCGCCGCATACATGAGGCTGCCCACCAACGAGTGAAATCGGCGCCTCTCCTCTTCACCAACGCTCTCCTCCTCTGGTCCCTTCACACACTTGAACCCAGAGGGAAAGGGTGTAGCCACATGGCCTTCACTCTGCCCAAAGTTGGCAGCCAATGCCTCCAGGTACTTTCGTTGATGCACCCGCATGCACCGCTTCTCCACATCTCGTTCGATGTGGAGCCCAAGGTAGAAGCTCACGTCACCAAGGGCCTTGCACTTGAACTTGTCTTGAAGCTTCAGCATCACCTCCTTCACAAGGTCAGAAGAGGGTGAGAAAATGAGGATGTCATCCACATAAACCACCATGAAACTCCTCTGCTCCCCCTCGCCAAGCATGAACAAGGAGTGATCGGCCGTTGAGGGAGTGAAGCCGATCTCCTCCAAAACTCCTCGCAGCTTCAAGTACCACTGCCTAGGGGCCTGCTTCAGTCCATAAAGGGCCTTCTTCAGCCTCAAAACTCTGCCACTACCATCATCAAACCCCTCTGGCTGCGCCATGAAAATCTCTTCCTCAAGGACGCCATTGAGGAATGCCGTTGTGACATCCATTTGTTTTAATACCCATCCTTTGATGGCGGCTCCCGCGAATAGGGTTCGCAGCGTCGTCGGCTTCACCACAGGGGCAAACAGCTCCTTGAATTCCACCTTCTCCTTCTGCTGGTACCCCTTGGCTACAAGCCTAGACTTGTAGCGCTCGATCTTGCCGTCGGCATCCGACTTGATTTTGAAGAGCCACTTGGACGTTATCGCCGTACGCCCCTCCGATAGCTCCACCAATTCAAACGTGTCATTCTCCTCGATGCTCTTCAGCTCACTCTCCATGGCCTTCTTCCACTCCTCAGCATCACTACTCTCCAAAGCCTCCTTGAGAGTTGCTGGTTCTCCCGGCATCTCCACCGGAGAGAAGAACGCGAAGGCACACTCCTCGTAGTCACTCTCCTCGTCGTCTCCGACCATCATTGCCGCTCCGGCCAGGGCTGTCTTGCCCTGCTTTCCCGGCGCATCATAGGTCAGCCTATTAGGGGGTTGAACTCTCCTCTTCCCCCTTCCTTCCTCCTCAGCTGCAGGGACTTGAAGGCCTTGGCGTTGCTGCGGTGTGGCTCGAATCCGTGGAGCACTCGTAGTACGGGAAGGGAGTGACGGTGCACGCTCGCTCACTTGCTGCACCTCCTCCTCTTCTTCCTCTGCATCATTGGCCTCCTCTCCCCCATTCACAAGGGAGGATTGCCTTGTGGTTGTGCTGCCGCTGCTCAGCTCCAAAGGCAGCTCCACATGCTCCAAACCGAAACTCTTCACCTCCCCAAACCGCACGCCTATCTTCGCCTCATTCTCCGCCTTCCAATCCTTGTACATGAAGTTCTCCATGAACTTGCAGTCCCTGCTCACCAAGAACTTCTTGGTGAATGGGTCCCAAAGAAGCCACCCCTTGCTGTTTTGAGCCATGCCCAAGTGCACGGCCCACACCGCCTTGGCACCAAGCTTGTTGTGCCGAAGATGCTTAGGCACGAGCGCCATGCACATGCACCCGAACACCCGAAGCATATCCACCTTTGGCTTCCTTCCTAGCCACTCCACATAGGGCACCCATTTGTCTGCTCCCACATGAGTCAAGGCTCTGTTCTTGGCCACACACGCGCTCCGCACCGCATCAGGCCAGAAATAGTCGGGTAGCCCGGCTTCAATGAGCAACCCGCGTGCCGCCTCCGTGATTGTGCGGTTCGCTCGCTCGGCGATGCCGTTCATTGCAGGGGAGTATGGCATGGTGAGGGAGTGCCGAATACCATTCTTCTTCAGCCACAACCCAAACTCCTTGCCCAGGAACTCTCCCCCTCGATCGGTGCAGATTGACTTGACTAGACGGTCTTGTTGCCGCTCCACCATCGGGAACCAATCCGTCTTCAACGTTTCAGCCACGTCGCTCTTCTTGGCCAGCACGTACACCCAAGTCATGCGGGTGTAGACGTCGACAATGGTGAGAAAATACTCAGCTCCAGCAGCTCCAAGCTTCAGGGGGCCCACCACGTCCATCACCACCTCATCAAGCGGTGCCTTTGCCGTTGCCTCCGAACTAGGGAACGGAAACCGGGTGAACTTGGCTTGAATGCACGTCGGGCAGCCAAGCACCTCATCGGGCTCCCCCTTCACACGTATGCCAGCAACCATCTCATTCTTCACTAGCTGCTGCAAGATGGGCAGGGCCACATGCCCCATGCGCCGATGCAAGGTGAGCCAATCACACTCCCCCGTAGCCGAAGTTGGATTGGAGAATGCCGCGCTCGCAATAGCGCCCCACATACTCTCTCCGTAGTCCTCCTCCGCTGCTGCCTCTGGGTTCTCCTCACCCTTTTGCTGCTCCTTGGTTGCTGCACCACTCTCCTTAGGTTCACTGAACTTGCTGGTCCCTCCAGGTTTGCTCTTCTTGAGCTCATTCTCCTTAGCGCGACCGTTCGCGCCATCGTCGCTACCGACCGCTCCATCCTTGGTGCTGATGCTTGCTGCCACTTGCCTCTCCTTAGGCATAGGGACCACTGGGATCTGCCACATCTCGTTGTAGACATCCCTGTCCTCATGAAGGTCCCAAAGAATTCGATCGCCAAGCCTTGCGGTGTAGGTCTTGGCTCCCTTCGAGTTCGTGTCCATGCCGGCCTTTGCCAACCGCCGCACGGAAATCAGGTTTGCAGCAAGGCTGGGCACCCAAAGCACGTTCTTGAGGCCCACCATCTTCCCATCAGCACCCTTGAACATGGCCTTGCCCATGCCTTTCACCTCTGCTCGCTGCCCCAAAGCCGATGTGACATGCTTCACCGGTGACGGCTCGAGTTCGGTGAGCAAGTCCGGGCGAGGTGTCATGCTATAGGTAGCGCCACTATCAATCACCCAATAGTCCAGGGGGTGTAGGGTCACCTTCCCCACAGCTGCTGGCTCCTCAAAGCCTTCATCCTTCTCTGGACCAGCCGGTACTTGCGTCGACACGAAGTAGAATAGACCCGGGTATCGATCGTCGCTCGGGTCCTTGTCGTTGTCTCCGCTCTTCATGTTTGCAGCTCCGCCACCGCGACCGCCACGGCCTCCACGGCCTCGTCCTCTCCCTCCTCCTGCTCCTCTACCCTCTTGGCCTTGAGCAGGGGTCCAACCATCAGGGAGTTTGTAGCAGTCGCGCCACATGTGTCCGCTCTTGTGGCAATAGTGACACTCGCCGTCGAATCGGCCGCGACCGCGTCCGTAGCTCTTGTCGTCGCTGCCATAACCGCCACTCCTGCGGCCTCCGCCGAAGTTGCTGCCACCAAACCTTCCTCCCCCTCGTCCTCTGCCTCTTCCTCGACCATATCCACGGCCGATGCTCGCTGCCCCAGCGCCATCCGCACTCGCCAACTCACGGCGGCGGAAATCCTCTTGAAGGATAGCTCGCTTCACGTCTTCAAGCGAGAGGTGGGGCAAGTCGTGATTAAGGTTGATGATGAGCGAGGACCATGACTCTGGGAGTAAGGCCAGCAACTTGGTCTTCTTTTGGAGCTCACTGTAGTTCAAATCAGCTCCCTCAAGCCGCGTCAACAAGTCGAAGAATTTCTGCACCCCTTCTTCAACCGCTTCGTCTTCTTCAATTCGTAGTGCCGCCATTTGCCGTTCCAACACCACCGCTACCGCCGCTGTTGCAGGAGCATGTACACCCTTGAGAGCAGCCCATGCCTTTGGTCCTTTCTCTGGTTCACGCTGGAATGGCTTGATGTGACGGATCTGACTGCTCCCCAACGCTTGCCCAAGTAAGAGATAGCCTTGTGCGCTCTTCCGCACCCACGGGCTCTTCTCCGGGTCGTTCTCGGGGCGCTTCTCCGTTCCTTCCATCACCTCCAGCAGGTCATAGTGGTCAAAGATGTTCTCCATCTTGAAGGACCATTCAGCAAAGTTGTCACCGTTGAACTTGTCAAGCCCAAACACCCTAGGCTCATCCCTAGGTGGGCCAAGACTTGGTTGCATGGGCGCCATGGCTGAATCACGGGGTTGACCTTGAGCTTGAGCTTCTCCACTGCCACCAGCACCTCTGCCACCCCTTTCCTCAGGTCCAGACATTGTCGAAACTGCTCCAAGGGGCTCTGATACCACTTGTTATAGTCACAATAGGCTTGAATGTGCCTAAAACGAAAGATAGAGAGCACAGACGGATTTCTGCACAGCGGCTTCAAACGTTGATAGCGTTCTGCTCACAGCTGCAAATGACTTGATTCAAATTGGATCTGGAGCGTCTTTATGTCGTCTACAATTAGCAATTTAGATTGCACGATTTGATAAAGAATTGACGACACAGCGTCGGTTTGAACGAACGGTACTATGGCAGCCACTATAGTCTTAGAACACAAGATAGGAAGAGTTACGAGTTGGGAATGACTCCCAGCTCCTACAAACCCCAAGAGCCGAGGTACAGTGATGTGGAACAGTGCCACACTGTCCCCAACCACGAAGGGTCTCGAAACTACCCTCCACAAGGGCCTACACCAAGAGAAATGTTACACTACACAAAGTAATGCAACTATTCTCACTATCTTAAAGTTTACCCTTTTGGAGAGCTTCGAAATAACTTGAATCTTGAAACCAAGGCTCTGGTTCTTCAAGGTAAATTCTTCCTTGAGTTCTTGGAAGTCTGCTGCGCACACCTGCGACACGCCGAACGTTCCACACACGATAAAATAGAAAACCGCACACGACACGCAAACGACGACGTGACACGCGACTAGCGATAACTCGCTATTGACTCGACGCACACATTCAAAATCATGCTTCATCATACACACACTATTGTAAACATGAAATATATATTATTTCATGCCCTCATACCATTCCATGCACACACGCATGCACGCACACGGACAACAAGCCGAATGCAAACCGTAGGGTTGCACCAACAGCTTGTTCGTGGGGAAGACGTTGGGCGTGCTCTGTCAGTAGTATCGGCGTCGTCATCGATGGCGTCGGTCGCCATGGCTAGGAGAACGAAAGCATGGAAGGAGAGATGTGGCTCGAACTGTGCATAGATAGGAACTGAAATATGCACAATGACGAAGCAAGAGGAGACCCCTCGTCCTTGCGATTGTGCGGTGAGGCTTACCGCTAGGGGTGAGCAAAGTGGGTGGGTGGGTGGGTGGTCGTGGTGTGGTGTGACAGAGGGGGGGGAATCTGGACGGTGTGCCGGGTGGAGTGTGCAGTGCAGAGGGGTGGGATGTGATTGGCTGCCAAGGCAAGATTCCTTGGTTGTGCTGGCGAAATTTGCTGCCACGCTGCGTCGTGCTCTGCTGGCGGTGCGGGCCGTCAAGGCGACGCGCACGCACAGAGCCGAATCTGAATTGTTGCCGCTGATTGCGCACACCACTACAAGGAATTCAATCCTTAAAGCCGTTGACCCAAATTGCACAAGTTTTAAAAAGTTGACGAGAGGGGTTTTGGCTGGTTTGGGTGTTGGCGAGTGTTTCCGATTTCGTGAAATTCGTTTTTTTCGTCAAACCCAGCCAGCCCCTCGTTTCTACACTGGTGGGTGCGTCAGCCCTCGGAAGTCCCAAATTGCAGCTGCGCTTCTTTTCAAAGCTTGCACAGCCCACTTCGTCAAGTTTTGAAATCTTGACCCACGCGGTCCGCAATTTGGGCCACGGGCTTTAAGTTATTTTAACATGCGTTTTTTAATTCATGCCTAAACACAACGAATGAGAGATTTTTGTTAGGCAGGGAGTCGAGCTTAGGACAGGTTGTTTGCGAGCAGCTCGAAAGCGATACGAGGTAGCCCCGGGGTCGAGGACATTGGGCCGAGCCATTTATTCCGAACGTTGGTTTGTACCTCATGTATATAACAGGTCAGGTAAGAAAAGGATAATATATAGGGCTTGAGATCAGGGAATGTTCTCGCTATAGCGTGGATGGACTCATAGTGGTCGCCGCCAGATTCAACGCAGGCGCACCTCGTAGCCACCTTCCTCTCGATTGGTGTGTCTCCGCCCGAGTCCGTGAACTGCAGGTGTACTTGACGCCGAACCATTTGTCGGGTGCATCTCAACAGCTGGTCTGGCTCGATTCGTCAGCCCCCAAGGATGAAGCCAGTTGTATCCTTGGGATTTATCCGAGCCTGTCAAAGTCGAGATTCGGTGCAGTGTCGTGGAGCTCTGAGGCCCGCTCGAACCTCCAACAAACCGTTAAGTCCGCAAATGTAACCGCAAGCAACTCCCTGTGAAGCGGCTTAGAAACCTCCAGAGGTCTAGGGTTCCCAGCACCAATCACCACCCACCACCCATCTTCATGCTCATGCCACGTAAGTCCCTCGAAATTTGGTTAGGAGATTCTGGGGGGAAAGTATATTCCAGCTCCATACTTTCAAATTTCTCTCATATTTAGCTCCATGTTTACTCAAAAAGTACCACTTTCAAGGATTTCGCTCACGCGAGGCCCAAAGTATGTTCAAAATTGGTCCTGCGGGGCAAAGTTTTCGACACGTGTCCAATTTCGCATCGGAAATTTTCGACGTGGGGAAAAAACATAAAACCCCTAGGGAACCAGGGCACATTCGCGGGAGGGATCAACCCTAAACACCTCGCGGGTCCCCGTGTTTAGGGTTGATCCTCCTGAAAGTGTGTCCTGGTTTCCCTAGGGATGTTCTGTTTTTTTACCTCCGTCAAGATTTTCCAATGCGAAGTTGGACACGTGTCAAGAAGTTTGCCCCGCAGGACCAGATTTGAACATAATCTGGGCCTCGCGTGAGCAAACTTCTAGAAAGCTGTACTTTTTGAGTCGAATTGGGACTAAATTTGAGATATTTTTGAAACTATGGAGCTGGGATGTACTTTCCCGATTCTGGGGGAGGCAGCTCGCACGGCCTTGATCTATATTTTTCGTCATCAATTCCGACGGGCTTTATTGCGCAACTCGCCGGTTTTCGAATTTGTGTCAATCCTGTCGACCACTCGTGCACCACGTCAGCAGAAATTAGAATTCCATAAATCCGATCGACCCACCCTTTTTCTACACTTGCAAACACGAACTGGTCACTCTGTCGCAAGTATTGAGACTGCTTTAGGGTTTCTCGAATTTCGTAGGGTTGTGTGTGGTAGATTCTGTCGCGATATGCAAACAATGATTACGCGTGTCTGTTGGTCTCAGCAACTTGAGCGTTTCTGGACAAGCTGCACACCGATGGGGTACTTGGCGTTTTTCCCGCGCTACTCAGGGTTGTCAGATCACTGTAGGGATTGAAGGAAAGTTTTCTCGGGCGCGCAGTTTTGTCCGTAGTATTACGAAATAGTTTCGCGACAGTTCTCGGTAACTCGTTAAAAACATCTGCAATTTCTTGTTCCTATTCGATTGTACACTGTTCGATTGATGCATAATGTTCCTAAGAATATCACTTTTAGACGGGTGTAACTCGTACGGTAATTTCTGTTCCCAAGACCAAAAAGACTAAAACCACTTGAAATGTAATTTAATTCGGGATGCATCAACCCTAAACACCTTGTCGCATGGTGTTTCGGGTTGATGCCTCCCGAAGAACGTGCCATCCTATAGGGGTTTATTTTTATTTCTTCAGTCCCCTAAATGTCAAGCTAGAATCATGCGCGAGGTAACAAGCAATCAAGATTGGGATTCCCCAAAATCTCTACAGTTTCTTTTCTGGTTTCAAATTAATTATGATCGTTTCAACGAGTGACCAAACGTGATAGCGCTGTGATCACGCGCGATAGCAATGTACTGTACTGTGACTGTCCGTGATAACCCCATGACCACCCGTGACAAAACCGGCCTAATTGTGACTGCGCGTATAATTTCCCTATGGAACACCTGTTCTAACGGGCATCTGACTAAACGACACCAGAGGATGTACTGTACAACCCGAAGCATGACAAAACCAAATCGTGCTTGACATTTCACGGCAATTTCCTGCAGTGGTCGGATAAAGTTACTTCGTATAGTTACTAAAAAATGACAACCGACTAACTTAGAACTATTATCGCGCAACGGCTTGTAGGGTCCACGGGATTTATGGAACTCTAATTTGTGCTGACGTGGTACACGAGTGGTCGACAGGATTGACACAAATTTGAAAACCGTCGAGTCGCGCAATAAAGCCATTCCGACGTTTAAGGGAAGCGAAGTTGGCTGATCACATCTGGTCTGTTGAGAACTTCACTTCGTCACATCCAATCCAGCAAGCCACCACCTAGCACAGCAGGCTGCTTCTTTCGCGATCTCGTCCACCTCACCGCAGTCCGCACGCATCGTCGCGCCTCACCGCCCCCCCCCCGCCATGGCCACTGCGTCGCTCGCCGCTGCTCGTCCGACCAGCCTCGCGCTCGCCGCCGGCGGCGCATCGCATCGCGACCCCGCCACTACCGTCTCCACCTCGCTCCGCGCCGTGCCTCCGTCCGCAGGAAATCCGGGTCCGATGAGGGCAATCCGAAACGTGGCAACCAACGCTGTGAGTTCTCGCACTGTATCTACGGCTTGAGGGAGACGCCGCCGGAAACGGAGGACGGCTAAGGAAATGCTGCAAGGGACGAGAGTAAAGCAGTGCATCGACGCGAAGACCGATCGCACGTATTCAGATCCGCAGTCGCGCCCGTCCTGTGCCGTTCCACCGCCTCGTCATTCCGCCCCTCATCTCCGACACAACTTTCCCCTCCTGTCCCCCTCTTCCCCCCGCCCTCCACCAGGTGGCGGAGGAGCAGCCCGCGGTGGTGGCGGCGCCCATGGCGGACGCGGAACTGAAGCGCGGCATCGCGGAGTTCTACGACGAGTCGTCGGCGGTGTGGGTGGACATCTGGGGCGAGCACATGCACCACGGCTACTACCCCTCGCCAGTCGAAAAATCCGCGCAGACCAACGGCAGCGCCGTCTCCGCCGTTAACGGCAGCTCTATTAACGGGAACGGTAGCGCGGTTAGCAGCGGCGCTAGCGTGGATCACTTCGCGGCGCAGGTGGAGATGATCGAGCGCGTGCTGGCATGGGCTACGGCCGACGGTGAGCAGCTGTTTGGAAGCGAGCAGCCGCGAGGAGACGAGAACCGCCGCGGCGCGCGGTGCCACTGAGTTTTTTTTACCCGATCCCGCTCTAAGCCTGCGCACTTTCATCCCTTCCGCTGCCATCCCGTCCCCCGCCGACCCGCAGACAGCGAGGGCTGGAAGCCGCGGCGAGCGGTGGACGTGGGGTGCGGCGTGGGCGGCAGCTCGCGGCACATGGCGCGCAAGTACGGCGTGGAGGTGGATGCGATTACGCTGAGCCCGTGGCAGGCGGCGCACGGCAACCAGAACTGCAAGGACGCGGGGCTCGGCCAGCAGGTGTGTGCGCGCGCGGGGACGCGCACCTGGATCCCCTCTCACTCGCCTCCGTCGCTCGCCTCCCTTGCACCCGTTTCCTCTTCCCTTCCTTCCTCTCTTCCCGGCACGCCCTCCTCTAAATTCTCGCCGAGATCTCTTCGTTCGCTTTCCCCCGTCGCTCCGCCGCCCCCTTGCTCTTCCCCTCTGCGCCTCCCCCCTGCGCCTCTCCCAGGTGCGGCTGCAGGTGGCGGACGCGATGGCGCAGCCGTTCGACGAGGGGACGTTCGACCTGGTGTGGTCGCTGGAGAGCGGCGAGCACATGCCGCGCAAGCAAGAGGTGCGCGCGCATGGGACCGGGGTCACGCGCAGTGAGAGGGGGAGGCGAGGTGAAGAGCGGACGGGTTGTGGGGAAGTACGGGAAACCGAATGCGTGAGGAGTGGGTATGAAGGGTAGATCTTTGGGGTGACGGGGTTCAGGAGGTTGGGGGGGAGGTGGAGGGCGCGGGAGGAGTTAAAGAAGTCCTCGCACCTCCTACTTACTCCCTCCCTCTTACGCACGCTCAAGTACTTCTCATGGGTTCATCACCCAACCGTGCCCCCTCCACCGCCTGTGCGTTCTCCCTTCCCCCCACCCCCCCTTCCCCCCTCTCCCCCCCTCTCCGTGCCCAGTTCGTGCGCGAGCTGGTGCGCGTGGCGGCGCCAGGCGGGCGCATTATCATCGTGACGTGGTGTCACCGCGACCTGCTGCCGGGGGAGACAGAGCTCTCACAGGGCGAGCAGGTGCCCTTGGGGATGGGAGGAATGGTGGAAGGGGGAATGGGGGAAGGGTGAAGGGGCCATGCACGTGGCAGCACATGTGCGTCATGACCTATGGTCTTGCGACACACCCCACACTGCACCATCACACTCCTCCATGCCTCCCTCTTCCTCGCCCACCTTCCACTCCCACGGCCACCCTGTGTGCTGCCTGCTCCCTTCTCACCGTGTCCTACAGCCCTTTCCTCTCCGTTACCCTCCTCGTCTCATCCCGCCACACATCATTCTCCTCCTACCTAGCCTCATCCGCTGCCCTTTCTCCTGTCTCCCCTTGCGTCGTCTCCTCCCCGCCTCCCCCCAGGCTGTCCTGCAGCGCATCTGTGACGCCTACTACCTGCCTGCATGGTGCTCGCCCTCAGACTACGTGCGCTTCGCCACCGACGCTGGGCTGCAGGTACGGCCGCGGCAGGTACACTGCGGCAGGTACGGCCACTGCAGGTACCGCCGGTACAGGGATATGGTGCGGGACGCCTGATGCGACACCATACATTCCTCCCCAAAGCGCTCCATGATAAGGTGCTTGGCCCCGGTGTTGTTCTAGCGATCGAGGCACTGCTCCAGGTTCCAGGTTGTGGGGAGACACAGCATTCACTGGGGCATGCACCCGCCGGTTTCACACCCCAGCACATGCACAAATGCATATCTGTGCCTGTGCAATTGCACGCATACCGATGCTTGCACCCACACACGCATGCGCACCCGCACGCTGCACTGTCACTGCCTTGTTTTTTCGTAGGTATCCTTCTGACTAAATCTGGCCAAATTGTGCATGGCACCGCATCCCCTCTAACCCCCAGGACGTGCGCGTGGCGGACTGGACGGAGAACATCTCGCTCTTCTGGCCGGCCGTCATGCGTTCGGCGCTCACACCCAAGGGCATCTGGGGGCTGCTGTCGTCAGGGTGGAAGACGCTCAAGGGCGCCGTGGCCATGCTGTGGATGATGCAGGGGTACAACTCAGGGCTCATCAAGTTTGCCCTCATCACCGCCAAGAAGCCATTGTGAGCAGGTGAAGTGGGGCTATTTCCTGCCTCCTCTGCTCTCAGCTTGTACGGGCTTTTTTTCTCGTCGTACTGCATCCCTTCCCATGTTGTTGTGGTCTCACTCACTCTCGAAAGCTCTCTTCTTTGTGTGTGTGTGTGTGTTTTTTTTTTTTTTTTTTTTTTTTTTTTTTTTTTTTTGCAGCTGAATTGGGACCCAATGCAGTGTATTCTGAATCTCCTGTTGTATTTAACCCAGTGCTGCTGCTGGTCGTTGAATCAAAAGGAATGTCTGACATGTGCATGTATATTGATTGGTCGTAGTTTTTACTGGTATTCCTGAGAAAAGGTTAAAACAACAGGATTTGGACAACCTTGCAAAATTCCATCTCGGTTGACTTACACAATTCAGAAGTTCGATAAGTTTAAACACTACAGTAGTACCGTAGTACCGTATGTGTGCATGTTACTGTAGCATGTGTCCCTTCGCGTAAGTTACATGTACCGTAAACCCTCGGATATAAGACCTGGGGGTCTTAACAGACTTGCACAAAAAAAATGGGGGGGCGGGGGGTGGGGGGTCTTCACAAATGTCAACAATTTTATAAGACCCGGGTCTTACCGTATGGCCCCGGATATAGCTGCCGTCCTATTAAAAGCGCCGACGCTTATGGCCGGTCCTCAACTATACGTGACCCCACTGTGAAACCTTTACTTTGTCAAATTGCATTTGTTATCTCTAGGTTGTGGTGGGGCATACTCTAAGGAGTACAACACTTTAGGGTTGCATCCTAGTACTTGTACTCATGCTTGCATTCTAGTCAATCATTCCTACGTTCTTTCTCTAACATTAGCTAGAGGCTAGGGTTTGTGAGAAGAGGGTTTGGCCAAGAGAAGGGGTTGCACTATAGAATGCAGTACAAGTTATAGGAAACGGGGGAGGTGGTGAAGGGAGGTAGACCACCTAAGACAAGATAGGTGATACTACACTAACTAACTAAACATGCAATTATATAAGAATTACAAATTCTGTCTTGAGGATGAATAGCATCCCAATGAGGGCAGCCTAACCTCTACAAGCATCGTTGGTGTGCTGTCTGTAAGCACCCCAGTCAACAATCCCTCCCGTACCGCACTGCACCGCACTACACTCGAGGCTTGGGTTAACAAAAACATGATGGTCAGATGTTATGAAATGAAACAATCCTCGATCGGAGCTAGATTGGAACTTGGAAGGCAACGACATGGCCACATCAAAACTTGAAGTGAGGAAAATATACACAGCGAGTCGAGCTTCTCCCCCACCCTCTCTTCCGTTCCCCCCTCCCCCCTTCCTCTCCACGCGTGACAGACGGCTTGCCACGAACAACTTGTCCGGCTCCATCCCCCCGTCCTTCACCGCTTTGTCATCTCTCGCTGTCCTGTATGCTGCTCTCAAGTTTCCACTCGCCTCCGAAGCTGCCATTGTCTACCTTCTGTTCTCTAGCCTGTCTTTCTGTCCGTCCGTCCGTTTGTCTATCTGTCTGTCTGTCTGTCCGTCTGTCTGTCTGTCTGTCTGTCTGTCTGTCTGTCTGTCTGTCTGTCTGTCTGTCTGTCTGTCTGTCCGTCTGTCTGTCTATCTGTCTGTCTGTCTGTCTGTCTGTCCGTGTCACATCACCGCTGTCAAGCCCTCATGGCGGGAGCAATGCCCTTCCCATGCTCTTCCCATGCCCTCCCATGCCCTCCCATGCCCTCCCATGCCGTCCCATGCCCTCTCATATCCCCCCATGCCCCCCCATGCCCTCCCATGCCCTCCCATGCCCTCCCATGCCCTTCCATGCCCCCCTATGCCCTCCCATACCCTCCCACGCCTTCCCACTCCCTCCGATGCCCACTGCACCCGGCCATTTCCTGGTTTATCAGCAATATCAAGGAGAACCCTCTTTCAGGAGGCTTGGAGGCACTTTCAAACCTGAACAATATCATCTACCTGTGAGTAAAGTAGAAGCAGCACTGCATACCATGTGCCGTCTCTGCCCATTTTATTCCCTGGATGCAAAATATGGCGAACGGGCTATATGTATCTGATGCACAGGGAATGGAATGCAACGTCCTCTAGCCCTCCCAAGCAATCGAAATGGATCGAGCTGAGTGGATTAAGGCCCGGGTCCCCGATGTGCTTCCAATCGCTGCCAACGTTTATATCTCATCCGTTATCATCTCATCCGTTAACATCTCATCCGTTAACATCTCATCCGTTAACATCTCATCTTCCTCAATCCACCCTTTCTTCACGCATCTGGGATGCAGCATCATTAATTCGTGCAATTTCTCGGGCCCCTTTCCTGAATTGAAGGCGATAACAAGCATGAATACCCTGTGAGTGGCGCCAACAGAGCTGCACTACAACTTGAACGTTCCATTCCTTGCTCTTTCACCCCCCTGCTCCTGCCCTCCTTCCAAACAAGCCCTTCCCTCCTCTCACCCTCTCTCTGCGCCGCATTCTCCCCCTTCACCTCCCCCTCGTCTGCCTCACTGCAGGGACATATCCAACAACCGCTTCACGGGAACCTTCCCGGCAGTCGCGCTCCATACAAGTGTTACTCACATGTACTACTAATCGCTCCACACCGCCACCTGACACTGTCGACAGTGAATCATGTCAGGCTTTTTTTGTTCTTCTTCTTTTTTAGTGGGGCCAACCAATCCGCAGAGACAGTGCAGGAGAACCACGGGCATCTCATGCGGCCATACAAGCACAATCTGGGATTCTGAACGCTCATCTCTTCTTCCGTGGCGGCTTGTCTGTTCACCTTGACATTGCTCGGGACGCATGAGCACTGGCTATGGCGAGTAGTACTCGCCTCGAGTTCCACATTGCCTCGTCTGAGTAACGGGGCTGGACGAGTAATAATCCATGCTAGTAAATGAAGCTCTCGCTGTCAGAGAAAATGGTGGGTTTTAGTTTTACTCGCCCAAGTTCGCTCCACACGACCAGGCACGGTGTGTGTGTGTGTGTGTGTATGTGTGTGTGTGTGTGTGGGTTTTTTTTTGTTTTTTTTGTTTTTTTTTGTTTTTTTTTGTTTTTTTTTTTTGTAGTGTGGAAAAATGAGGCACGGAGCTCAGCGTGAAAAGGTCGTCCCTGAAATGAGGTGACTTTTGAGTCGACTCAAAACTCACCCGATGCATGATGCTGGTGGTTCCTTCCGTTTCCTCTCCTCTTCACATGTGCATGTCAGCCCCACCCACAGCACATCAACCATCGCTGCATGATTTCCAACTCCCCACACAACCTCAACATCCCTCTCAAATATTCACCCCCTCCATTTTCCAACCCCTCAACCAACCAAACCTATGTAATCCCCCACCCACGGACTATTGCCCTCTTCCCCCCACAGCAACGTGCCTGCAATGCCTTCACAGGAGATATCCCTCCTGCCATTTCCGACATCCCCTTCCTGACAACGTTGTCAGTGCCCTCATGCCCACGCCACCCTACACCCTACCCGCGCCTCCCTCCCTCAATTAAAAACTGTGTTTGGTTCATTTTTATTCTGCCCTAAGCAGCGTGTCAACACTGCACACCTCTGATCCCACCTGCTCTCTGCACACCCACCCACCACGCCCTTGCCTGCTCCCTGTGATTCAGTTTGTGGTTATCTCTTGCTCCACAGAGACTGCCTGCTCTCATTCTTGCATCGCTTTACACCACCGTGCATCATTACTTAGTAGTAGTTACCCCATGCCTGAGTTTCCCCATATCGCCACAACCAGCTGCATGCCTGTTTCTCCCTCCCATTCGGCATGCCTATGCAGGGATGTTCACTGCAATGCATTCACTGGCACTCTCCCTAAAATTTACTCTAACGAGTTTGTGGCGCTGTAAGCTGTTTCTATCCTTCCACTTCCACGCAACCACACAAGCGCGTGCAAGTGGGAGCTACAGTGTCATCCGCCCCTCTTCGTTCCACATCGCTTGCTGCACACCCTTTCGTTCCAGTCCCCCTTTGTTCTGCACCCCTTTGTTCCGCACCCCTTTGTTCCGCACCCCTTGGTTCCGCACCCCTTGGTTCTGCACCCCTCCACACCCCTGCATTCCGCACTGCTTGCTGCACACCCCTTTGTGTCACGACGAGGTTACCAGATTGCTTCAAAGAGCTTCAGATGTTTTTCAGCAGTGGGATTGCAATGCCTGATGCCTGATGCCCGATGCCTATCGAGGGATGCCCTCACCACTTGATGTTCACTGCTCACCTCCCCCAATCTTCTCTTCCTACGCCCCTTCACCCCCCTCTCCCCACCCCTTTCACTCTCTTTTTCTCTCTCTCTCTCTCTCTCTCTCTCTCTCTCTCTCTCTCTACCACTCTCTCTCTCTCTCTCTCTCTCTCTCTCTCTCTCTCTCTCTCTCTCTCTATCTCTCTACCACACTCTCTCTACCACACTCTCTCTAACACACTCTCTAACAGACACTCTCTCTCTCTCTCTCTCTCTACCACACTCTCTCTACCACACTCTCTCTACCACACTCTCCCTCCCCACGCCCCCCTCCCCCCTTCTCGTCCATCTGCAGGGACGTCGGCAGCAATCAGTTCACGGGCGCCCTGCCTGTCTCCTATGGCCGCATGTCCTCTCTGCAGCTGCTGTAAGCCATGCTCAGCCCTGCACGCCATGCACTGCACGCCATGCACTGTCCACCATGCACAGCCCTGTCGTGCATGCAACAAGTGGATTGCCACGAAGCAGACTTGTTGCATGTCCAATGCATTGATGCTCTTGCTTCTGCCTCTCTGTGTTGTTTGTTCTCATTCTGTCCCGTGGCATGGCATACATGGCAGGAATGTCAATGAGAACAAGTTGGCCGGCCCCATTCCTGCCAGCGTGGGCGGCCTTTCCCACCTGTGGTCCTTGTGAGTACTCACTCTTGCACCCATGGACCGATGAAAATATGCAACCATGCACCCATGCAACCATGCACCTCTTGCATGCACTCATGCTCCCATATTTCCACTGCCTCCACTTGTATCCCACTCCTCCCCTCCCCTCCTCCCCTCCTCCCCTCCACCCCCCTTCCCCCCCTCCTTCCCCACCTCCAGCAACACAGCAGCCTCAGGTCTGACCTGCCCAGCAGACGGCAGCGATTGTTTGGTGCAGCAGAACACCTCGAGCTTCTGCCAGCTCTGCTACTCCTTCTGCTCCTCTTGCATGCCCCTCCTGCGTACGTGCCCGTGCCCTGTTTGGGTGCTGTGGCTTTTGAGAATCCTCAAAAGGGTGTTGTTTGCAGGCAAGCATGGGGTGTGCAGGCATGCATGGGGTGTGCAGGCAAGCATGGGGTGTGCATGCAAGCATGGGGTGTGCAGGCAAGCATGGGGTGTGCAGGCAAGCATGGGGTGTGCAGGCAAGCATGGGGTGTGCAGGCAAGCATGGGGTGTGCAGGCAAGCATGGGGTGTGCAGGCAAGCATGGGGTGTGCAGGCAAGCATGGGGTGTGCAGGCAAGCATGGGGTGTGCAGGCAAGCATGGGGTGTGCAGGCAAGCATGGGGTGTGCAGGCAAGCATGGGGTGTGCAGGCAAGCATGGGGTGTGCAGGCAAGCATGGGGTGTGCAGGCAAGCATGGGGTGTGCAGGCAAGCATGGGGTGTGCAGGCAAGCATGGGGTGTGCAGGCAAGCATGGGGTGTGCAGGCAAGCATGGGGTGTGCAGGCAAGCATGGGGTGTGCTGTGTGGCAACTGGCATTGTGCATGGCTGCGTGAGCACCAGTATATGTGCATGCATCCTTTGACTGCTTACCAAGACTTGAGCCTCACCTACCCCTTCTGTACCAGCATGCAATTCATGCCCCACTTGCTATCAACTTACATGCTCCACCTTTCTGACCTGAACCCTTGCCCCACACCCCAGTGTCGGTATCCAAAGCAGCCCCAGCATCTGAAGCAGCACCAGCGCCCCCTGCAGCACCAGCGCCCCCTGCAGCACCAGCGTCCCCTGCAGCACCAGCGTCCCCTGTGCCATCTGCCCCCACCCAGCCTCCTCCTGCCCCCTCTCCTCCCAAGCCTGCATCTGGCCTTTCCGCGCCTTCTGCTTCTGCCTTCAGCCTCTCTGCTGCTGCGGCTGCTGCTCTTGCACTCCTGCTCCTTGCCTTCACCATGTGAAGAGCAGCTGCTAAGCAAACATGTGACGGTGGGTCAATGTATGTACTGCAACCATGTGTGTTGGTAGCATTCCGGTCACATGTTTCTGTTTAATCTGCATGCAGTCAACTCCATCATGGTCTGATCAGATTTTTGCTCTTTAGAGAACATTCTTTGGCAATGACATTTGGTCTCTTTGTTACTGCAGTTCACCAACCTGACAAAACTGTTTTATTGCATTGCAATCAATCAATGTTGCAACTGCCCGTTCTGTCAGCTCCTACACTATCGTTCTACAAATGGGTGTGACTAAATTAGAGTATTTTTCAGTTTCTGTGGAGCAGGGATGTTACGATACTCTGCTGGGGTGTTCCACGTCACACATGTGAATTGTGATTGGCGCATACCGTATGGCAGATGGTCAGAGGCGTTGAGTTCAAGAGTGACAAGCCAAGGACCTACACTTGGTCTTAACATTTGATGCCCATCTCAACCTGACTGCTGACCAGTAACATGATTTTTAAAATGTGTAACTGGGGATCCACGCACTTCACTGTAATGAATTTGCATTGATACTGAACGTGAATAGAATGTGAATCTTCGACTCACAATAAATATATTCCAGGTGCAGGCTTAAAGCCCGAGTACAGCATGGTTATTTTCAAGTTCAAGATTCTTGAACTTGAAATCGTCAAAACAGGGTTACCCTACTTTGTTTGACGGAACTCTCGCGACTCTGGGACAACGCCTAGCGACACTCTCTCCTCATTGGCTTTTGTGCACAATCGCAAAACAGAACCGAACGTCGCTCAGGTTGGCCCGCTGTTTGGCTCTCACATATCTTGAACGCCTGGTAGTACTCATGACCGACCTGTCAAATTACAATTGTATCTCTAGGCTACAGTAGGGTCACTCCTTAGTGAGTACAACACTTTAGGGTTAGGTTTCCCCTACTTGTACTCACCTCTTGCCTAGTTCACTCATTCATTCTTGCTTATTCTAACATGGTATTAGAGCAGAATCGTTCCTAGGGCCCACCGAACGTTCCGCCCTGCCCTAACCGTAAATTTTTTCTTCCTACGCTGCCCCTGCAGCCGCGCTGCCCTTGCAGCCCGCGTGCTGCCCCTGCGACCGCGCTGCCCCTGCAGCCGTGCTCGCCCCTGCGACCGTGCTGCCCCTGCAGCCGTACTCGCCCCTGCGATCGTGCTGCCCCTGCAGCCGTGCCTGCCCCTGCGACCGTGCTGCCCCGGCAGCCGTGCCTGCCCCTGTGGCCCGCGTACTGCCCCTGCAGCCCGCGCGTTCGCCCCTGCAGCCCGTGGGCGCTGCCTGTGCAGCCCGCGCGCCGCCCTGCCGAGCCGCGCGTCGCCCCTGCAGCCCGTGGGAGCTGCCCCTGCAGCCCGCGCGCCGCCCTGCCGAGCCGCGCGTTGCCCCTGCAGCCCGTGGGCGCTGCCCCTGCAGCCCGTACGCCGCCCTGCAGAGCCGCGCGTCGCCCCTGCAGCCCGTACGCCGCCCTGCAGAGCCGCGCGTCGCCCCTGCAGCCCGTGGGCGCTGCCCCTGCAGCCCGCGCGCCGCCCTGCCGAGCCGCGCGTTGCCCCTGCAGCCCGTGGGCGCTGCCCCTGCAGCCCGTACGCCGCCCTGCAGAGCTGCGCATCGCCCCTGCAGCCCGTACGCCGCCCTGCGGAGCCGCACGTCGCCCCTGCAGCCCGTGGGCGCTGCCCCTGCAGCCCGCGCGCTGCCCTGCCGAGCCGAGCGTCGCCCCTGCAGCCTGGGCGCCGCCCTGCCGAGCTGCGCGTCGCCCCTGCAGCCCGTGGGCGCTGCCCCTGCATCCCGCGCGCCGCCCTGCCGAGCCGCGCGTCGCCCCTGCAGCCCGTGGGCCGCGCGCAACCCTAATTCCTAAAAAAAAAAAAAAAAAAAAAAAAAAAAATAATAATACTACTGCTGCTGCTACTCGTGCTACTGCTGCTGCTGGTGGAGGTGCTACTGGGAGTGCTGGAGGTGCTGCTGGTGCTGGAGGAGCTGGAGGTGCTGGACCTACTCCTGACCGTCACTGTCTTTCATGGCCACTATCGCGGCAGTTGCTGCGACCAGGGGTGGACAGCAGCGGGCACTGCCTCTTCCGGACAACCCCACCCCTCAGCAGCTTCGTGAGTGGGTTGTTCAGCGAGCTGGTCCTGGTGGTGGAGGTTTTGGTTATACATGGCCTAAGCGACGTCGAGACTGTGCTTCTCAGCGATGCGTCCCTGGCTGTGTAGAGGTTCCTGCTCTCGGTTCTAGTGAGTCTGCTGCTGCTCTAGGTGCTGGTGAGTCTGCTGCAGCTCTAGGTGCCCGTGAGTCTGCCAACGCTCTAGGTGCTAGTGCGTCTACTGCCACAGGTCCTGCCTCAGCTGAGGTCTTGCACACTTTCACGCTTGACTCAGGTGCGTCACGTTGCTTCTTTCGTGATTGCACCACAGTCACACCACTTGCAGCACCTGTCCTAGTCTCACTAGCTGACCCCTCTGGGGGCCCTGTAGTTGCGAGAGCCTCCACGGTCCTCCCTTGTCCAGCAGTCCCCTCCGGCTCTCTGTCAGGTCTCCACCTCCCTACGTTCTCGACGAACTTGGTGAGAAACGCTGCCATTCAGGATGTCTGGGTTGATACCTTTATTCCTGGAGGGCAGTGTGTGGCGATCTGTACGTGCTCCCGGACTGGCCGTCACCTGGCTACGTTCACTCGACAGCCTGGGTCTAGTCTGTACACACTGACCACTGCGTCTGCACAGGTGGCTGAGTCAGGTCAGGTGGCTGCGTCGAGTCGGGCGTCTGCGTCGGGGCAGTTAGCTGCGTCTTGCTCGTGCAGAGTACTCACGCACGAGACTCAGGGCTGGCACCACCGTCTTGGTCACCCCTCCCTGCAGCGTCTACGCAGTATGCACTCCCGTCTCCTTGTCTCACGCCTCCTCAGTGTCAAAATAGCAGCTAGAAAGTTAGAAACAAGAAAGAGGAGGTTCACTAGCAGCAGTTGGGATACATATAGCAAACCCTAATTGGGCTGTACTCGCTATAGAGCACCCTACTACAGGCTAGATAATATAACATTCTGACACACCCCCATAGCCAAAGTGGGGTGTAATCAGCACAATGAGCAGGCATAGCAGTAGTTCACAATTATAAGCAAAGCTAGTGGTAGTCACAGCGGGCAAGTGAGGAGGAGGGACTGTGAGAGGAGAGAAGATGGGAGACGAGGGCTGAAGCTGCAGACACACGGGCAATAGGAGCGGCTGGCACAGTGGCTACCGGGACAGCGCCCCGGACTACTGGAGTAACTGGCTCGGCGGCTACGAGGAGCGGCAGGAGCAACGGACCCACGGGCGACAGTCGCAGCAGGCTCTCTGTGCTACCAGGACAGCGCCCCGGACTACAGGTGCTGCGGACGACAAGACGGTAGCCTCCTTTCAGCCTCCCCAAACAGTCCCACCCCCCTGACACACACCCCCTGCTTCACCCCTAACTCCACTCCCACGTCACCCCCCAGTTCCACTCCTTCGGCTCCCACACACCCACCCCCCTCAGCGGCAGCTGCAGCAGTGGGAGACGGAGGAGGAGGAGGAGTAGGGGACGGATCACACACCCGCCACCCCCATACCCGCCACCCCCATACCCCCAAACGCAGGGCAAAAACGGGGGCAGCAGCTGGGGCGGTGCGTGAGCGGAAGCGGGGCGGCGCGCGGGCCCCCAAGGCGCCTCGACGAGTGACGGGAGGGGGGGACGCGCGGCCCCCCAGGGCGCCGCGACGGGCGACGGGAGGGGCGACGCGCGGCCCCCCAGGGCGCCTCGACGAGTGACGGGAGGGGGGGACGCACGGCCCCCCAGGGCGCCGCGACGGGCGACGGGAGGGGCGACGCGCGGCCCCCCAGGGCGCCTTGACGGGCGACGGGAGGGGGGGGGGGCGACGTGCTGGCCCCCAGGGCGCTGCGACGGGCGACGGGCAGGGCGACGCGCGGCCCCCCCTGGGCGCCGCGACGGGCGACGGGATGGCGGGGGGGGGGGGCGCGCGCGGATCCCCCAGGACGCCGCGCCGGGCAACGGGATGGCGAGGGGGGGCGCGCGCGGGTCCCCCAAGGCAGCGCGACGGACAGGGCGGGGGCTGCGCGCGGGTCCCCCACGGTAGGAAACCGCCGCGCGCCTCGGGGCGCACGGCGGGCAGAAAACCGCCGCGCGCCCCGAGCGCTCGGCGGGATGAAAAAACGCCGCGCGCTCCGGGCGCGCGTCACGAACAAAGGGTCACGCGCCCGGGGCGCGCGACAGCAGTAGAGCAGCGGAAGCAGTTAGGTGGTGGGCCCACCCACAGGATCGACCCAAGGGGATCGACCTGCTCTGAAACCATGTCAAAATAGCAGCTAGAAAGTTAGAAACAAGAAAGAGGAGGTTCACTAGCAGCAGTTGGGATACATATAGCAAACCCTAATTGGGCTGTACTCGCTATAGAGCACCCCACTGCAGGCTAGATAATATAACATTCTGACACCCAGGACCCTGCCCCCCCTGCCGCGCTCGCTTGCCCCGCCGTGCCTTCCTTGCGTCGAGGGGCGGCAGCGCGCCGCTCCTCACTCCTCCGAGTTTCCTCCGACCACTGCTCCTCTGCAGACTCTTCACCTGGACGTGTGGGGCCCAGCCCTCGTCGGTGGGACGGACCTGGAGCGCTACTTCCTGCTGGTTAATGACGACTACATACGCTACACCACAGTCTTCCCCTTGCGTCGCAAGGCGGACGTCAGCGGTGTTTTGATCCCCTGGATCCGTGCTACTCGTCTCCAGCTGCACGAGCGATTTCAGCAGGACTTCCCAGTCCTGCGTCTGCACTCTGACAGGGGTTGTGAGTTCTCCTCTGGCGTCCTTGAGACGTTCTGCCAGGATGAGGGCATCGCCCAGTCGTTCACGCTTCCGGCCTCTCCGCAGCAAAATGGGATCGCTGAGCGTCGCATTGGCCTGATCATGGAGGTTGCTCGTACCTCCATGATCCATGCGGCTGCTCCCCATTTCCTGTGGCCGTTTGCGGTCCGATACGCCGCGCATCAGCTCAACCTCTGGCCCCGTGTCTCTGCTCCAGAGACCTCGCCCACACTTTATTGGACGGGACAGCCTGGTGATGCGTCGTCGTTTCGGGTCTGGGGCGCGCTCTCCCTTGTTCGCGATACCAAAGCGAGCAAGCTCTCTCCTCGCACTCTCCGCTGTGTCTTCCTGGGCTTCCCCACCGACGCTCCACCCTGGCAGTTCTACCACCCTGCCTCGCGTCGTGTTCTGTCCTCTCAGGACGTCACCTTCGACGAGTCGGTCTGTTACTACCGACTTCACCCACACGCGTCCCACCCGGTCCCCCTCGCGCCTCTCTTCCTGGTACCAGTCCCCCCCCCAGTAGACCCCCTTCCCCCACAGAGTCCTGCTCCCTCAAGTGTGTCTCAAGTAGACCCACCCCCCTTGGATGAGCCAGTGGAGATCTCTTCTGACTCCTCTGACCCAGCTGAGGGGGGTGACACCGCCGCCGACGACACGGCGACCACTCCCCGCACTCCTCGCTTGGAGACCCCCCCGGGTTTCCCGCCTCGGCCGTCTTCGCCACCTCCGCAGCCTGCTGCTGTGGACTCTGGAGCTGAGGCTGCTGGAGCTGGGCTGCTGGAGCTGAGGCTGCTGGGAGTGGTACATCTGGGGGTGACTGCTCTCCTCGTTTTTCTACCCCCCCCGGTTTCCCGCCTCTGCAGCCTTCTGCAGTGGACACTGGAGCTGAGACTGAGGGTCCTGAGCCTGCGGGTGCTGGGACTGAGGGTACTGAGCCTGCGGGTGCTGGGACTGAGGGCACTGAGCCTATGGGTGCTGGGACTGAGGGTACTGAGACTTTGGGTGCTGACTCTGGGGGTGCTGAGACTTCGGGTGCTGACTCTGGGGGTGCTGCGAGTCCTTCTGGAGGTCCTGGACCTGGAGGTACTACTCGAGGCACTGGAGCTGCTGCTGGTGCTGGAGGTGCTGGAGCTGGAGGTACTAGAGGTGCTTCTGGTGCTGGAGGTGCTAGAGCTACCACTACTGGAGGTACTGGAGCTGGACAGCCACCGCAGCCTGCTCTACTTGAGACGCTCTCGCCGCAGGCGATTCGTGCGTGGGTCGTTCGACGAGGCAGTCCTGGTGGTGGAGGGTACGGTCCGGCTGGTGCTGGAGCTACTAGTCCAGGAGGTGCTGCTGGTGCTGGAGGTGCTGGAGGTACTACTGGAGGTACTAGAGGTAATGCTGGTGCTAGAGGTGCTGCTGATGCTGGGGGTACTGGAGCTGCTGTTGGTGATGGAGGTGCTGGAGGTGCTACTACTGGAGGTGCTGCCGGTGCTGGAGGTCCTGGAGCTGGAGGTACTGGAGCTGCTGGTGCTGGAGGTACTCCTGTTACTGGAGGTGCTGGGGGTGCGGGAGCTGCTGACCCTGGAGGTGCTGGTGCTGGAGGTACTGGAGGTGCTGGAGCTACTGGACCCGGAGGTGCTCGTGCTGGAGGTGCCGGAGCTGCCGGAGCAGATGGTGCTGCTGGTGCTGGAGGTGCTGGAGTTGCTACTGGAGCTGCTGGCACAGGTGGTACTGGAGGTACTACTGGTGCTGGAGGCGCTGGAGCTGGAGCTGGAGGCACTGGAGGTGCTGGAGGTACTACTGGTGCTCGAGGTGCTGGCGCTGTCGGAGCTCGTGGTGCTGGAGGTGCTGGTGCTACTGGTGCTGGAGGTTTTGCTGGGGGTACTGGAGGAGCTCATGCTGGAGGTATGGGAGCTACTGGTGCTCTTCGCCACCTTCTCAGTCTTCCGCCAGGTGCTACTGACTTCCCTGTGGCAGGTACTACTCCTCCGTTACTGTTTCCACCGGCGGACCAGTCACAGCCGCCGCTACTACTGCACTCCCCACTGCCTGCTCCTGCTCCTTACACTACGGTGACAGAGTCCCTGACTGAGCGTCGAGAGCCTGAGACTCGTGCTTCCACCCCTGAGCGTCGAGAGCCTGAGTCTAGCTTTGACCTTGAGCCTGAGCCTAGAGCTGCTGTCCGTGCTCGTGTTTCTCGTACTCGTCGTCCGCGTGCTCTGGCTGTCCCCGGCACTCACGATATGACACTCCGTCCTTCCTCTATTCCTCAGCGTGTTGTCCTACCGTTACCTCCTGCGTCCTCTCTGCCTTACGTTGCTGACCCTCCGTCTGACCTTGCTCCTGCGTCCAGTCCGACTGTTACTCGCCTTCTTGCTACGGTTGTGACGGACCCTACGTTCTCGTCTCCTGCTGCGTCTGCCCTAGTAGCTGAGCTTGTTGACTTTGCTGCTGTGTACCGCCTCGACTACCTTGCGAGTCTTGTCTCTGACCCTGTCCCTGCCTGTCCTCCGTCCGTCGGGGGTGAGACTGCTCTTGGCTGTACTGCCCTTGGCTGTGACGTTCTTGAGGACAGGCAGGAGGAGCTGGAGTGCCTTGCGGCCGCTTCACCCCATCACGCGACCATGCTGCTTGCCCCTGAGGGAGACCCGGATGCACTTGACATCCCCACCCCGCGCTCCTACAGGGAGGCGATTTCGGGTGAGTACTCCTCTCAGTGGCTGACAGCCATGGACGCAGAGATGGCTTCCTGGAAGTCCACAGGCACCTACGTCGACGAGGTTCCCCCACCTGGGGCGAACATCGTCAGTGGCATGTGGATTTTCAGGGTGAAGCGGCCGCCGGGTTCTCCGCCTGCCTTCAAGGCGCGTTACGTTGCTCGAGGCTTCAGTCAGCGTGAGGGGGTCGACTTCTTTCAGACCTTCTCCCCCACCCCGAAGATGACTACTCTTCGGGTGTTGCTACACGTTGCAGCTCAGCGTGACTACGAGCTGCACTCCCTTGACTTCTCGACAGCTTTCTTGCAGGGTAGCCTTCACGAGGCCATCTGGTTGCGCCGTCCACAGGGCTTCACTGGGTCGTTTCCTGAGGGTACCCAGTGGAGCCTACGGCGACCAGTGTACGGCCTGCGTCAGGCGCCCCGCGAGTGGCACGACACACTGAGGACGACACTTGCGGCTCTTGGGTTTGCTCCTTCGACGGCTGACCCGTCGCTGTTTCTACGCACCGACTCTACTCTGCCGCCGTTCTACATCCTCGTGTACGTCGACGACTTGGTTTTTGCTACTGCTGACACTGAGGCACTGACCCTAGTGAAGGCGGAGTTGCAGGAGAGACACACCTGCACTGACCTGGGTGAGCTGCGCAGCTATCTTGGCTTGCAGATCACCCGGGACAGAGCACGGCGCACCATCACCCTCACTCAGTCACACATGGTGCACCAGGTCCTTCAGCGCTTCCGCTTCACGTGGTCCTCGCCACAGCCCACTCCTCTGTCTACCGGCCACTCGCTCTCAGCTCCACCTTCGGACGAGTCCGTAGAGCCGAGTGGTCCGTACCCAGAGCTTGTGGGTTGCCTCATGTACCTGATGACGTGCACACGACCTGACCTCGCGTACCCTCTCAGCCTCCTGGCTCGCTACGTGGCACCCGGTAGACACCGAAAGGTGCACTTCAATGCTGCGAAGAGGGTACTGCGTTACTTGTGCAGCACATCGGGCATGGGGCTCGTGCTTGGAGGACGGGGTTCGGTGGTCCTCATAGGACACTCTGACGCTTCTTGGGCCGACGACCAGACAACTCAGCGTTCGTCACAGGGTTACACCTTCAGTCTTGGCTCTACATCTGTCTCGTGGAGGTCCACACGTTCTTCTTCTGTGCTTGGTTCCAGCTGTGAGGCCGAGATCTACGTTGGGGCCATGGTTGCACAGGAGCTACGCTGGCTGACCTACCTGCTGACCGACTTGGGGGAGCGGCCTCGTTCTCCTCCAGTTCTGTACGTCGACAACAAGGCAATGCTTGCCTTGTGTCGCGAGCAGAGACTGGAGCACAGAACGAAGCACATTGCTCTTCGCTACTTCCTTGCGTGTGAGCTGCAGCAGCGTGGTCAGCTGCGCCTTGCTTACGTGGCCTCTCGGGCCAACACTGCTGATGTCTTCACCAAGGCCCTTGGGTCGGGTGATCATCACCGTTTCTGCACTGCTCTTGGGCTTGTGCCCACTCTGCCTCACCTGCTGGTTGCTTGACTTGCTCTTGTTGTACACTGCTATATATCTTATACCTGCATGTTTTCTCTTGCTAGGTTGTGATCAGTGTACTGCCTTGCTATTATATACCTCTGCATGTGAACTGGCCTTGTGGCCACTTGCTTGTGCTTAGAATGCGTGGTGACTTTGTGATCCACCCTGAGCTGTGTTCTCTTCTGCAGACTGGTCTTGTGACCGCTTGTTGTGTTTGCTGTCCCCTACTTTGCCTATGGGGGTGTGTCAAATTACAATTGTATCTCTAGGCTACAGTAGGGTCACTCCTTAGTGAGTACAACACTTTAGGGTTAGGTTTCCCCTACTTGTACTCACCTCTTGCCTAGTTCACTCATTCATTCCTGCTTATTCTACCACGACCTAGTCTCTCAAGTAAGTAGGAAGCCAGTGCGGCATCAGCTAGTTCCCTTGATCGCGTTTTTTTACGGCAACTCACGTTACTCATGCTGTTCCGCCAATAGCTGGGCAGAAGAAGCCTAGTGTCGCTATAGATATTTACATACGTTTTCGCGTCACTCACACGGAACGTGTGAGACAAACGAGTGCTTCACCATCCTACCCCACGTTTAGCGCACGTCGTCACCCGCGCTCCCCCTCATCACCCGCGCCCGCCCTCGCCACCCGAGCCCGCCCTCGCCACCCGCGCCCGCCCTCGTCACTCGCGCCTGCACGGGATAGAATGCCTCCCCTCGTCATGCGCTTCCCTTCGTCACCCGCGTTTCCCTTCGTCACCCGCGTTTCCTTTCGTCACGCGCGTTTCCCCTCGTCACGCGCGTTTCCCTTCGTCGCGCGCATTTCCGCTCGTCGCGCACGCGCCTTCTCGTCACGCGCGCTTCCTCTCGTTGCGCGCTCTCCTCCCCCCGTCACGCGCGTTTCCCCTCGTTACGCGCTATCCTCCCTCGTCACCGTTGAACTTGTCAAAGTCGTCACCCTCCCTCAGCAAAGTTGTCACCGTTGAACTTGTCAAGCCCGAACACTCTTGGTTCATCCCTAGAAGGTCCAAGAGTAGGTTGCACGGGCCCCATGGCTGAATCACGGGGTTGACCTTGTGCTTGGGGTCCTCCACTGCCTCCAGCACCTCTCTCACCCCTTTCTTCAGGTCCAGCCATCGTCGTAGCTGCTCCAAGGTGCTCTGATACCACTTGTTATAGTCACAGTAGGCTCAAATGTGCCTAAAACGAAAGATAGAGTGCACAGTCGGATTTCTGCACAGCGGCTTTACACGTTCATAGCGTTCTGGTCACTCCTTCAAATGACCCGATTCAACTTGGATCTGGAGCGTCTTAATGTCGCCTACAATTGGCAATTTAGATCGCACGATTTCACCAAGTATTGACAACACAGCATCGGTTTGAACGAACGGCACTATGGCAGCCACTATAGTCTTAGAACACAAATTAGGAAGAGTTACGAGTTGGGAATGACTCCTAGCTCCTACAAACCCCAAGAGCCGAGGTACAGTGATGTGGAACAGTGTCACACTATCCCCAACCACGAAGGGTCTCGAAACTACCCTTCACAAGGGCCTACACCAAGTGAAATGTTACACTACACAAAGTAATGTAACTATTCTCACTATCTTGAAGTGTACCCTTTTCGCGGGCTTCGCGATCACTTGAATCTTGAAACCAAGGCTCTGGTTCTTCATCATAAACTCATCCTTGAGTTCTTGATGGGTCTGCTGCACACACCTGCGACACGCCGAACGTTCCACACACGACAAAATAGAAACCGTGCACGAGACACACGACAAAATAGAAACCGCGCACGGGACACAAACAACCGTGTGACACGCGACTAGCGATGACTCGCTATTGACTCGACACACACATTCGACATCATGACTCATCATTCACACACTATTATAAGCATGAAATATATATTATATCATGCCCTCATACCATTCCATGCACACACACATGCACGCAGACGGACAACACGCCGAGTGCAAACCGTAGGTTGCACCAACAAGGTGCACTCACACATTTGCCACTGACCGCCTGACCATACACAATATTCTGTTCAGTAGCCATGTTACTACGTTGCTACAGCTTCTGCAAATATGTTGATGGCGATTCACACACATCATGCATGCACCATGGCATTCTCCATGGCATGCACCAGCAGGCAGCAAGAGCCCCATTCCGTTCATCCCCGTCAGTCTCACTCTGTTCGAGGGTCGAGTTTTAGATATGGATGAGGAATAAACTGGGGCGTCCCAATGCGCCTGCATGTTGGGGGCAGTGCAGAGAGAGGGAAAGGGAGTTAACATGCTTGCAACGGACTGGTGCGCTACGAAAGAAAGGGGAGCAGCGGCTGGGAAGTGGAGAGGGCACAAACCAAAGTGTCAATACGAGGTTTAAATGATGTGCTTGCAAGCTTGGGGGTGGAGGAGGACAGGGGGGAGATTTAGGAAGGAAAGGAAGGAGGTTGGGGGAGGTGAGGGAAGAAATACAGGGATTGGAGTGCAGTGAGGCGACTGATGCTGCCAGGGAGACTTCCACTGAGATACAGGCCCTGGAGGTTACTGGGATGGGATGCATACGAGTTGGTGCACAGAAGAACGTGCCAGTAGGCGAAAATGTGCATTGGCATGCTAATAGATGAGATTGAATTTCGGAAATTGGTTCCAACAGTAGGGTGTATGCTGCCTAACAAAAGGAAAGAAAAAAAGAAAGGTAAGAATGAAAGCACTCTCCATAGCCGCGAGATGAACTGCCCCCGTCGGCCACGCTAGACACGTGATGGAATCCCAGATCCTCATTCTTGTTGGTGCAACCCTACGGTTTGCACTCGGCTTGTTGTCCGTGTGCGTGAATGTGTGTGTGTATGGAATGGTATGAGGGCATGGGATAATATATATTTCATGCTTATAATTGTGTGTGAATGTTGAGTCATGATGTCGAGTGTGTGTGTCGAGTCAATAGCGAGTTATCGCTAGACGCGTGTTACGCGGTCGTTTGTGTCTCGCGCGCGGTTTCTATTTTGTCGTGCGCGGTTTCTATTTTGTCCTGTGTCGAACGTTCGGCGTGTCGCAGGTGTGTGCAGCAGACCCATCAAGAACTCAAGGATGAGTTTCTGATGAAGAGCCCGAGCCTTGGTGTCAAGCCTCAAGTGATTTCGAAGCTTGCCAAAAAGGGTACACCTCAAGATATTGAAGATAGTTACATTACTTTGTGTAGTGTAACATTTCACTTGGTGTAGGCCCTAGTGAAGGGTAGTTTCGAGACCCTTCGTGGTTGGGGACAGTGTGGCACTGTTCCACATCACTGTACCTCGGCTCTTGGGGTTTGTAGGAGCTGGGAGTCATTCCCAACTCGTAACTCTTCCTATCTTGTGTTCTAAGACTATAGTGGCTGCCATAGTACCGTTCGTTCAAACCGACGCTGTGTCGTCAATTCTTTATCAAATCGTGCAATCTAAATCGATAATTGTAGACGACGTGAAGACGCTCCAGATCAAATTTGAATCAAGTCATTTGCAGCTGTGAGCAGAACGCTATCAACGTTTGAAGCCGCTGTGCAGAAATCCGTCTGTGCTCTCTATCTTTCGTTTTAGGCACATTCAAGCCTATTGTGACTATAACAAGTGGTATCAGAGCCCCTTGGAGCAGTTTCGACAATGTCTGGACCTGAGGAAAGGGGTGGCAGAGGTGCTGGTGGTAGTGGAGAAGCTCAAGCTCAAGGCCAACCCCGTGATTCAGCCATGGCGCCCATGCAACCAAGTCTTGGCCCACCTAGGGATGAGCCTAGGGTGTTTGGGCTTGACAAGTTCAATGGTGACAACTTTGCTGAATGGTCCTTCAAGATGGAGAACATCTTTGACCACTATGACCTGCTGGAGGTGATGGAAGGAACGGAGAAGCGCCCCGAGAACGACCCGGAGAAGAGCCCGTGGGTGCGGAAGAGCGCACAAGGCTATCTCTTACTTGGGCAAGCGTTGGGGAGCAGTCAGATCCGTCACATCAAGCCATTCCAGCGTGAACCAGAGAAAGGACCAAAGGCATGGGCTGCTCTCAAGGGTGTACATGCTCCTGCAACAGCGGCGGTAGCGGTGGTGTTGGAACGGCAAATGGCGGCACTACGAATTGAAGAAAACGAAGCGGTTGAAGAAGGGGTGCAGAAATTCTTCGACTTGTTGACGCGGCTTGAGGGAGCTGATTTGAACTACAGTGAGCTCCAAAAGAAGACCAAGTTGCTGGCCTTACTCCCAGAGTCATGGTCCTCGCTCATCATCAACCTTAATCGCGACTTGCCCCGCCTCTCGCTTGAAGACGTGAAGCGAGCTATCCTTCAAGAGGATTTCCGCCGCCGTGAGTTGGCGAGTGCGGATGGCGCTGGGGCAGCGAGCATCGGCCGTGGATATGGTCGAGGAAGAGGCAGAGGACGAGGGGGAGGAAGGTTCGGTGGCAGCAACTTCGGCGGAGGCCGCAGGAGTGGCGGTTACGGCAGCGACGACAAGAGCTACGGACGCGGTCGCGGCCGATTCGACGGCGAGTGTCACTATTGCCACAAGAGCGGACACATGTGGCGCGACTGCTACAAACTCCCTGATGGTTGGACCCCTGCTCAAGGCCAAGAGGGTAGAGGAGCAGGAGGAGGGAGAGGACGAGGCCGTGGAGGCCGTGGCGGTCGCGGTGGCGGAGCTGCAAACATGAAGAGCGGAGACAACGACAAGGACCCGAGCGACGATCGATACCCGGGTCTATTCTACTTCGTGTCGACGCAAGTACCAGCTGGTCCAGAGAAGGATGAAGGCTTTGAGGAGCCAGCAGCTGTGGGGAAGGTGACCCTACACCCCCTGGACTATTGGGTGATTGATAGTGGCGCTACCTATAGCATGACACCTCGCCCGGACTTGCTCACCGAACTCGAGCCGTCACCGGTGAAGCATGTCACATCGGCTTTGGGGCAGCGAGCAGAGGTGAAAGGCATGGGCAAGGCCATGTTCAAGGGTGCTGATGGGAAGATGGTGGGCCTCAAGAACGTGCTTTGGGTGCCCAGCCTTGCTGCAAACCTGATTTCCGTGCGGCGGTTGGCAAAGGCCGGCATGGACACGAACTCGAAGGGAGCCAAGACCTACACCGCAAGGCTTGGCGATCGAATTCTTTGGGACTTTCATGAGGATAGGGATGTCTACAACGAGATGTGGCAGATCCCAGTGGTCCCTATGCCTAAGGAGAGGCAAGTGGCAGCAAGCATCAGCACCAAGGATGGAGCGGTCGGTAGCGACGATGGCGCGAACGGTCGCGCTAAGGAGAATGAGCTCAAGAAGAGCAAACCTGGAGAGACCAGCAAGTTCAGTGAACCTAAGGAGAGTGGTGCAGCAACCAAGGAGCAGCAAAAGGGTGAGGAGAACCCAGAGGCAGCAGCGGAGGAGGACTACGGAGAGAGTATGTGGGGCGCTATTGCGAGCGCGGCATTCTCCAATCCAACTTCGGCTACGGGGGAGTGTGATCGGCTCACCTTGCATCGGCGCATGGGGCATGTGGCCCTGCCCATCTTGCAGCGGCTAGTGAAGAATGAGATGGTTGCTGGCATACGTGTGAAGGGGGAGCCCAATGAGGTGCTTGGCTGCCCGACGTGCATTCAAGCCAAGTTCACCCGGTTTCCGTTCCCTAGTTCGGAGGCAACGGCAAAGGCACCGCTTGATGAGGTGGTGATGGACGTGGTGGGCCCCCTGAAGCTTGGAGCTGCTGGAGCTGAGTATTTTCTCACCATTGTCGACATCTACACCCGCATGACTTGGGTGTACGTGCTGGCCAAGAAGAGCGACGTGGCTGAAACGTTGAAGACGGATTGGTTCCCGATGGTGGAGCGGCAACAAGACCGTCTAGTCAAGTCAATCCGCACCGATCGAGGGGGAGAGTTCCTGAGCAAGGAGTTTGGGTTGTGGCTGAAGAAGAATGGTATTCGGCACTCCCTCACCATGCCATACTCCCCTGCAATGAACGGCATCGCCGAGCGAGCGAACCGCACAATCACGGAGGCGGCACGCGGGTTGCTCATTGAAGCCGGGCTACCCGACTATTTCTGGCCTGATGCGGTGCGGAGCGCGTGTGTGGCCAAGAACAGAGCCTTGACTCATGTGGGAGCAGACAAATGGGTGCCCTATGTGGAGTGGCTAGGAAGGAAGCCAAAGGTGGATATGCTTCGGGTGTTCGGGTGCATGTGCATGGCGCTCGTGCCTAAGCATCTTCGGCACAACAAGCTTGGTGCCAAGGCGGTGTGGGCCGTGCACTTGGGCATGGCTCAAAACAGCAAGGGATGGCTTCTTTGGGACCCATTCACCAAGAAGTTCTTGGTGAGCAGGGACTGCAAGTTCATGGAGAACTTCATGTACAAGGATTGGAAGGCGGAGAATGAGGCGAAGATAGGCGTGCGGTTTGGGGAGGTGAAGAGTTCCGGTTTGGAGCATGTGGAGCTGCCTTTGGAGCTGAGCAGCGGCAGCACAACCACAAGGCAATCCTCCCTTGTGAATGGGGGAGAGGAGGCCAATGATGCAGAGGAAGAAGAGGAGGAGGTGCAGCAAGTGAGCGAGCGTGCACCGTCACTCCCTTCCCGTACTACGAGTGCTCCACGGATTCGAGCCACACCGCAGCAACGCCAAGGCCTTCAAGTCCCTGCAGCTGAGGAGGAAGGAAGGGGGAAGAGGAGAGTTCAACCCCCTAATAGGCTGACCTATGATGCGCCAGGAAAGCAGGGCAAGACAGCCCTGGCCGGAGCGGCAATGATGGTCGGAGACGACGAGGAGAGTGACTACGAGGAGTGTGCCTTCGCGTTCTTCTCTCCGGTGGAGATGCCGGGAGAACCAGCAACTCTCAAGGAGGCTTTGGAGAGTAGTGATGCTGAGGAGTGGAAGAAGGCCATGGAGAGTGAGCTGAAGAGCATCGAGGAGAATGACACGTTTGAATTGGTGGAGCTACCGGAGGGGCGTACGGCGATAACGTCCAAGTGGCTCTTCAAAATCAAGTCGGATGCCGACGGCAATATCGAGCGCTACAAGTCTAGGCTTGTAGCCAAGGGGTACCAGCAGAAGGAGAAGGTGGACTTCAAGGAGCTGTTTGCCCCTGTGGTGAAGCCGACGACGCTGCGAACCCTATTCGCGGGAGCCGCCATCAAAGGATGGGTAGTAAAGCAAATGGACATCGTAATGGCATTCCTTAACGGCATCCTTGAGGAGGAGATTTTTATGGCGCAGCCAGAGGGGTTTGATGATGGTAGTGGCAGAGTGTGGAAGCTGAAGAAGGCCCTCTATGGGCTGAAGCAGGCCCCTAGGCAATGGTACATGAAGCTGCGCGAAGTGTTGGAGGGGATCGGCTTCACTCCCTCAACGGCCGATCACTCCTTGTTCATGCTTGGCGAGGGGGAGCAGAGGAATTTCATGGTGGTTTATGTGGATGACATCCTCATTTTCTCACCCTCTTCTGACCTTGTGAAGGAGGTGATGCTGAAGCTTTAAGACAAGTTCAAGTGCAAGGCCCTTGGTGACGTGAGCTTCTACCTTGGGCTCCACATCGAACGAGATGTGGAGAAGCGGTGCATGCGGGTGCATCAACGAAAGTACCTGGAGGCATTGGCTGCCAACTTTGGGCAGAGTGAAGGCCA
Source organism: Closterium sp. Naga37s-1 (assembly GCA_947471745.1). Taxonomy (NCBI): domain Eukaryota; kingdom Viridiplantae; phylum Streptophyta; class Zygnematophyceae; order Desmidiales; family Closteriaceae; genus Closterium; species Closterium sp. Naga37s-1. Next base: position 4,102,664 of record CANJKZ010000093.1, on the reverse strand, counting down.
TGTGGCTACACCCTTTCCCTCTGGGTTCAAGTGTGTGAAGGGACCAGAGGAGGAGAGCGTTGGTGAAGAGGAGAGGCGCCGATTTCACTCGTTGGTGGGCAGCCTCATGTATGCGGCGGTAAACACCCGACCGGACGTCGCGTTTGCTACCGGGCAGCTGGCTAGGGTTGTGCAATGCCCTAATGAGGAGCAGGTAGCAGCTGGAATGAGGGTGGCCAAGTATCTTGGCCAAACACCGACCGTTGGGCTGCAATACTCGGCGGCGGCACAAAGGCGCCAAAAGGGCGCGGATGGTGTTGAACCCGGGCGTTTGTTCCTCACCGCCTACTCGGATGCTTCATATGCATCAGAACCAGAGGACATGACAAGTGTGGGAGGCTTCATATGCTGTGTTGGTGGAGGCCCAACTGCTTGGGAGAGCAAGAAGCAGGTTGACCAAGCTTTGAGCTCGGTGGAGTCCGAGTACATGGCACTCTTCCGTGCCGTACGGGAGATTGTGTGGCAGCGGCGTTTGTTGGCTGAATTGGGGGAGGAGCAGCAAGGACCTACCCCACTGTACTGTGACGGCCAGGGTGCCATTGCTCTTGCTAAGAACCCTGTGTTGCATGGACTCACGAAGCACATGAGGGTGAAGTGGCATTCGACGAGGAGCATGGTAACCGCGGGTGAAGTTGAGTTGCGCTACGTGAAGACCACGGGGCAGCCGGCTGACATGATGACCAAGAGGCTGGTGGAGCAGCAGCATTGGAAGTGTTGCAAGCTGGCTGGGATGGCTCTGAACTGAGAGAGCAACATATCCTAAGGCCAACAATCCGAGGGGGAGTTTGTTGGTGCAACCCTACGGTTTGCACTCGGCTTGTTGTCCGTGTGCGTGAATGTGTGTATGTATGGAATGGTATGAGGGCATGGGATAATATATATTTCATGCTTATAATTGTGTGTGAATGTTGAGTCATGATGTCGAGTGTGTGTGTCGAGTCAATAGCGAGTTATCGCTAGACGCGTGTTACGCGGTCGTTTGTGTCTCGCGCGCGGTTTCTATTTTGTCGTGCGCGGTTTCTATTTTGTCCTGTGTCGAACGTTCGGCGTGTCGCAGGTGTGTGCAGCAGACCCATCAAGAACTCAAGGATGAGTTTGTGATGAAGAGCCCGAGCCTTGGTGTCAAGCCTCGAGTGATTTCGAAGGTCGCCAAAAAGGGTACACCTCAAGATATTGAAGATAGTTACATTACTTTGTGTAGTGTAACATTTCACTTGGTGTAGGCCCTAGTGAAGGGTAGTTTCGAGACCCTTCGTGGTTGGGGACAGTGTGGCACTGTTCCACATCACTGTACCTCGGCTCTTGGGGTTTGTAGGAGCTGGGAGTCATTCCCAACTCGTAACTCTTCCTATCTTGTGTTCTAAGACTATAGTGGCTGCCATAGTACCGTTCGTTCAAACCGACGCTGTGTCGTCAATTCTTTATCAAATCGTGCAATCTAAATTGATAATTGTAGACGACGTGAAGACGCTCCAGATCCAATTTGAATCAAGTCATTTGCAGCTGTGAGCTGAACGCTATCAACGTTTGAAGCCGCTGTGCAGAAATCCGTCAGTGCTCTCTATCTTTCGTTTTAGGCACATTCAAGCCTATTGTGACTATAACAATTCTTCCTCAGGGTGAAAAGGGCAGCAGGTGCACGCCAGGATCATGATTCATCAAGCCCTGTTGCCTTGCCTTGACACTAGAGCCCCCTCTTACAGGTACTGCAGGCTCTTGGCATTGCTGATGGTTTCCGGGAAGGATCCTCCGAAGTTGGTGTGGCCCAGATCTCTAGCGTGTGCCATGGCAACCGAGTGGGTGGGGGGTACGCACAGGTCTTAAGATAGGTTTATAGGCAAGAAGGTCCAATGGTGGAACGGAAAGTAGCTGCGTACACATATTGCAACTCGGGGAATTGGCCGAGAATATCCAAGCTCCCACTGAAGGGCGTGCCAACCAGATCCCTACAGAGTGGCGTGCAACGTAATGCAAGAGGGCAGGGTGACTATACGTCATATACGAGAAGCGAATCCCAAGGGATTGAGAGCTCCGAGGCCCTGTACCTTTTGAGCTCCGAGGGTTTGCAGATGTTGGAAAATAAACTAGTAGTACATATGGAGCGGAAGTACGACAGAAAGTAAAAGCGAGAGATATACAGGAACTTCCTACTGTGTGCGATGCATGATACATACAAGGATCTTTCTAGATCGCCAGCACACGTGTTCCAGTGGTGCTTCAGCGCACCCACGACAACCCATTCTGTGGACCTTCAAGCACCCCTACGGCCTCCCCCCCAACAATGGTATGCACTGACAGTTTCTGAAGCGCAGAGAGGGCTGTGATGTCTGCCGGCACGTCGCCATGCGAACCTAGGACCAAAGTTTCGGACCTACATTACATATCATACGATGTGAGATGGAAAGGCAGAATGAAAGAAAGGCAGAAAGAAAGAAAGGAAGGCAGAAAGAAAGAATGGCAGGCAGAAAGAAAGAATGGCAGGCAGAAAGAAAGAATGACAGGCAGAAAGAAAGAAAGGAAGGCAAAGGAACGAAAGGAAGGCCGAATGAAACAAAGGAAGGCACAAAGAAAGAAAGGAAGGCGGAAAGAAAGAAAGGAAGGGAAGAAAGAAAGAAGGAAGGGAAGAAAGAAAGAAGGAAGGGAGGAAAGAAGGAAGGAACGAAGGGAGGAAAGAAGGAAGGAAGGGAGGAAGGGAGGGAGGGAGGGAGGGAGGGAGGGAGGGAGGGAGGGAGGGAGGGAGGGAGGGAGGGAGGGAGGAAGGAAGGAAGGAAGGAAGGAAGGAAGGAACGAAGGAAGGAAAGAAGGAAGGAAGGAAGGAAGGAAGGAAGGAAGGAAGGAAGGAAGGAAGGAAGGAAGGAAGGAAGGAAGGAATGAAGGAAGGAAAGAAGGAAAGAAAGAAGGAAAGAAAGAAGGAAAGAAAGAAGGAAAGAAAGAAAGAAGTGGAAAGAAAGAAAGAAGTGGATGGTTGTACGATTTCAATAGAAGCGGTGGCTTTGCTGCACACCGTGTCACATGCAAACGCATGCAAGCTCGCTCCAGGTCGGGTTAGATGTCTAGGGTTCCTCGACCCAGCCGGGTCGGGTTGGGATTACCGGTCCGGTCGATCTATGATCCAACATTAGGGTCAAATATCGGGTCAAGGCAACCCGTCGAGATGGGAGTAAGAGCTAGCGGGAGTGGATTTGCGGGCGGGCGAAATCGCTGATCCGCGCGACGGGTCGGGTCGGCTTCCCCGGGTCGACCCGACCGGTATCCGCCTCGTCTCAAGCAAAACGGGTTGGTTCGGTCCAAGGCGTGTCGTTGCTTACCAACACGTTCCTATGGCATGGCCATCCACCCTTGCGGTGCTGCCTCTCTTCAATCGAAGTACAGGCCTGGTAGGATCATACTAGGTTTGGAACCCTACCTACAATGTAGCTCGAACATTCTCGATTGGCTCCGTCAGCACAGCACACACACACTAGCCTGTACCAAAGCGATACATTCTTCCTACTAGTTCACATTTGGTAGGTTTGGCAAATATGCTCCGTACGAGGTAACCCGAATAATATATATATTCATTGCAGGGACTGTACATACACCCCGGACGAGGGCACGAAGTCCCTACTGCATGGTTCGCAACACCCAACCCCTCGAAAATTGTTTTGGGATGTATCATCCATCATGCCAAACAGCCCTTCTATACCAACTCCTTCCATCCCCATATCCCCATCCCCACTTACCTCCTCCCCCCATGTACCCGCTACTCCTTTTCCACAGTACACAGCAAGGTCTCATGACAAAACTTACAGCTCAGTAACCATGCCGTCTTGGTAACACTTGACAGTCGGATATCCGCTCTCCAACTCATCACATAACACGTTTGACGCGGTGCAATTCCCCGGGGTGCAATCCTCAGTCAATGCCTGGTTCAGGGCCAGGAGCACTTGCACTGGGGGCAAGGTAGACGAGGAGATTTTTGGGGGATGGAAAGGCAGGACGAAGGGGATGAGCATGGCTTGCCAGCCGTCAGGTGACTGTTGGGCGGCGACAAAAGCTGATCGCCTGGCTAGGCATCTCCACGTTCTGCTGTACCCCAAAGTGGGAGAAGGGGAGCGACATTTGTGGCAAGAGTAACGAGCAAGGACCCCTTGAAATCTGCATTCGGAATGGCCTGCTGTTAGACGATCATCATATACGAGAGCAAGAAATTCTGCTACGGTTTGAGCGGCCCAGCCGCCTTCGGCGACAAAAAAAGCACTCACATTGCGACGGTTGGAGCTTGATGCGCGCCTGACTCGGCGTTAGAGACACAGCCGCGTGGCGCAAGCGACGACTCGTCGGAGGCAAGCGAGGCATCGCGGAAAAGACCCGTCCGATACGCTGTCGCTGGCCATCCGCCACACGGTAGGCACTACTTGCAGCGGCGAAAGCGAGAAGCATGACGACGACCAGCAGGCCGCAGACAAAGTAGAGAGGGACAAACGCCGAGTTTTGCGCGATCATGACAGTTGAAAGAAAGAGAGAGAGAAAGAGAGACGGATTGCAAGAAAACGAAGGGCGAAAATGCAGTAGAAAGACTGGCTATGGTCCAGCCCGGTCACGGAAGATTTGACATGAAAGCAGACAGTTTTGGGTTGGGTGGGTACCGCTTTGCCCAGTGCTGTTTCCTTCATTGTCATAGCTAGGGCTGACGAAGTAAGGGCATTTGCCCTTAATGCCCTGAACATTCCGGGTTATGTTCAGAGCACCTCGACAATTTAAAGTTCTTGATTCGCATGGAGCCCGTGACAGTTAAGGGCTCCATTTGGGTCTTCCCCTCAGTTCAAGTATTGATTTTATTTTGAAGGACCCCCCACCCCCTGTCCCCCGCCCCGACCACCCTCGTCGTATTCACGAAAAATTGCCAGGTGTGGTGTGGGAGTAGTGGCAAACAGACACGCTTTCCCTTAGCAGACGAGTATACGCTCGATCACATTAGGCTAACACCTGAACTTAGTTTTTCTCGCTAGCCTCAAGGACACTCTCTTCCAGAGCCCGGATATCACATTTTGGTTTTGGCCTACGCCCGTGAAAATACGGGCAAGATTTGGAGCAGCAGAGGGCTCCAAGTTTTGGCACAAAATACTTCAACAGGCCTGGTCACAGCTGTTCACGCCGTTACTTTTATAAGTAACGGCGTCCGATAGGGGAGTTTCTGACACATCACATCTTACCGTTATTTGGTTAGCAACAACCGACGGGGGATGTGCCTGTGGGGTTGACTGGCTGGTGGGATGCGCTGGCAGTTGCCAATGGCGAGAGTTGGCAGCCACAGATGAGCGCTGGCAAGCAGATGCGATTTCGATTTGGCTGGAACCTGTGGTAGCAGAATCGCGCGTGAAACAGAAATTGACGCGTTACTACGTGGGCTCAATCGAGTTTGATCGCGACTGATCTGATCGGGTCGGATCTGATCGGGTTGCTTGTGATCACAGTGCCCGAGCCGCGCGATCAGAGATGTTTTTTCGGAGAAGATTTTCAGCGCCTGCTCAGCAAGCTCGAAACATTTACCTGGCATTTTCGTCCCCATTCTAGCGAGATTGACGACCAGACGTCACCTGGCGAAAATATTCGTTTCACTTTAAGTGCAACATTGTAACTACTCGCAAGCATTGCTGTGGGCCCCGATCACATGCAATCAAGTGATCGAGGAAAATTGGCTCTGATCGGGGTGAAAATCGGGTCTGATCGAGTTGGGGCGATCAGTTGATCGTGATCAGCTGGTTGACCCCTATTGCATGAAATTGGCTTCCAGACTTCCTGGAAATTATTGATCGCGTGTGATCGAGGCGATCAAACTCGACTGGGCCCACGTCCTTAGCAGGGGACGTTTTTGGAAACTGACGATTACCCATGTAGGTGAGAAAATTGGCGAATTTCGCGTTTGGAAATTGAAGTCGTGAGAACACTCCAGTGAGTGTAGAAACTATGGGTGGGTGAGAAGGGACCGAAATTTTGGCCATGCAGGACAAAATCGAAGCTGGTGGCAGCAAGACTGCATATTCTTGAAGATTTGGTGCTGTAGAGATGGACGCGGAAATTGGCGTGCTTGTCGCATGTGACGCGCGATCGGAAGATTTCTTGTCGGAAACAGGCCTGTCGATTCACTGACATTTGTCCGTTTTCCCTGAGAATTCAGGGTTGGTTTTGGCGCACCTCATATTTTTTCAGGGCTGGTTGTCCCCTTAGGCTCGATTGCTAACAGATAGGTTTTGGGCCTTCCTTGGATTTCCCACATACATGCACCCTTCCCCCCCAACTTCCCTCCCCCTCGTTCACCTTGACGACGTACGTCCCCTCTCTCTACCCCTCTCAACAACATTTTCCCCACTCCCCTATGTGGTGTGCGCTTCTCTATAGAGTAGGTCAGCCATATTAGAATACACCAGTTCGAAATTTCAAGGCCAGGTTGGGCTGCTTCCCGGACGTTTCAGGGATTGTTTCGAACCAGCTCAGCTTCTTACGGGCAGGGCTCAGAGCAAGCGACAACCCTGGTTGGAAATCGAAGAAGCTTTTGACGTGCAGTTTTTACTTAAAGCCTGAGGTCAGCATGCTAAAGCGTTTTTTTTTCTAGGGTTTTGAATACTAGCAGGAAGAGTAGCGAGGATTGTATTCGTTGAGAGTACCCTGGCGAAGCAAAACACATGTTCGCTCGCCACACATGTTTGTATTTGACAAAAGGCAATTTCGCGACCACGCATGCGACCCGTCAGGTGCCAAGGAGTGCAGCCAATCAGGATGGTGGAATTGCGATAGCAGTACAACCAATCAGTGTAGGGAAAACAAGAAAACGGGGGGATACAACTCGGTGATGGGTGAAAGGAGTATGCATGGGGTTGGTAGGATGAACGTGCAACACCAACCACAAACTCGATCACAAGACGTGCTCAAGTGAGCATCGATGGAACTCACCAATTAGATGCACGACTACCTACCATGCTTGGGGCGAGACAGGAGTATACAATAAAAAAGCGCGTCGCGCCAGCCATTTGTATCGCGTCGCAGGAGATGTCAACAGCCGTGCTATCAACCGAGACATCACTGACAGCCGAGTTGAGAAGGAACTGGCGGAACGTATTGGCGAGAGCGATAGCGGGATAGATGGACAGAAAAAATAAAATGAGCCTTGGGCCCTTGCGACCGCACCTCGTCTAGACAAACACAGGACTGTGCCATCAATCGCCCGATGCCATAGATTCTGCCTAGTGACTTGGACTTTGGGGTGACGGACAAGGGAACTTGCGCTTGCATCCCAAAAACGGTTTGGGCCAAAAAGCTCCCCCCATGTTACCCACAGCTTACCCCGAGGCGGGATACCCCGGGGTCCTTGTCAAGGTGACCTGCGGGTAACCTCGACCACAATCACTTCGCGTGGTGACCCCGAGGTTACCCACAGGTGGTGACCCACAGGGGACCCCTCCCATCCTGTGGGAGCGAATCACACGCGAGCCGCGACCTCGTTGTGAAATGCCTCGCCAACATATTACACAACATTTTTCACACATTACACTAACTGACACTATAGAAAAGTTGTCCAACATATTACACAACATTTTAAATCATATCCTGATATAGCCACGTTTGCAATTGTTACATTATAAACCGATTCGTATTCTGCTTTACATAATTTCACAAGTAAGCATACCAAAATACATGTAACATGACCATTCTCTGCATAAGTTATCTGTTGGAGTTTATGAATAGTTCCATGAATCTTTCATCTGCATATTTGCACTACAACATTGCATGCATTAAATTTCATTATTTAAACAGTTGCTTGTCAGAACATTATATAGCTTATGCTGTTGTGTAGGCTATAGTGGGGTATCCCATAGGGGGTACAACCCAATTAGGGTTTCCTATTTGTACTCACTTCATTTCATAGTTCACCCATTCTCGTTCCTCATTTCCACATGGAATCAGAGCAGGTCCCCTCCTAGGGACTGCTTCTAGGGCCCACCGAAGCGCGCCCCGAGGCGCGTTTTCCTTTTTTTTAGCGACCCTCCGTGTCGCCCCTTGCGGCCCCGCCGCCCTCCCTTCGCGGCCCCGCCGCCCTACTAACGCGGCCCCGCCGCCCTTCCTTCGCGGCCCCGCCGCCCTGCTCGCGCGGCCCAGCCGCCCTCTGCTTCGCGGCCCCGCTGCCCTGCTCACGCGGCCCCGCCGCCCTCTGCTACGCGGCCCCGCCGCCCTGCTACAGCGGCCCCGCCGCCCTCACGTCGCGGCCCGCCCGCCCTCTGCTTCGCGGCCCCGCCGCCCTGCTCACGCGGCCCCGCCGCCCTGCTCACGCGGCCCCGCCGCTCTCTGCTAAGCGGCCCCGCCGCCCCACTACAGCGGCCCCGCCGCCCTCACGTCGCGGCCCGCCCGCCACCCTACCTGCGGCCCGCCCGCCGCCCTACCTGCGGCCCGCCCGCCACCCTACCTGCGGCCCGCCCGCCGCCAACCTGCGGCCCGCAAGCCGCCCTACCTGCGGCCCGCCCGCCGCCCTACTTGCGGCCCTACCGCCGCCCTCCCTGCGGCCCGCCCGCCGCCCTACTTGCGGCCCTACCGCCGCCCTACCTGCGGCCCGCCCGCCGCCCTACCTGCGGCCCTACCGCCGCCCTACCTGCGGGAGCCGCCTAGCAGCAGAACCGCCGGGAGCCAAGCCGCCTTGCCGCCGAGCCGCCCGGGAGCCGAGCCGCCCTGCAGCCGAGCCGCCCGGGAGCCGAGCCGCCCTGCCGCCGAGCCGCCCGGGAGCCGAGCCGCACTGCCGCCGAGCCGCCCAACAGCCGAGCCGCCCAGCAGCCGAGCCGCCCTGCCGCCGAGCCGCTGAGCAGCCGAGCCGCCCTACTGCCGAGCCGCCCGACCTGCCCTGTCCGGTGAGCACAGCCCCACTGTCACTGCGTGCCCTTCCCCTACTGCTTGCACTGCTCGTCTGTCGTCGTCATGGCTACCCCTAGTGTCCTCGCTTTTGACGCTGAGGGTCGAGCCATTGACTTTGAGGTCTGGGTCGACGACCTGCAGCTGTTCTTACAGTGCGATAGGGCGGACGGTCTTTCCCTCTTTGACCTCACCTCTGGCGCCTCTCCTGCCCCTGCTACTGATGCTGACCCCACTGTTCGCTCTCAGTGGGCCACCCGCGATGCTGCTGCACGTCTTGCTGTGCGTCGCCACCTGCCTACCACTGAGCGCGCGCACTTTAGTCAGTACAAGAGTGCTCAGACCTTGTACGACGCTGTAGTTGCGCGCTACTCTTCCCCTGCCACTGCTGCCCTGAGCCGCCTCATGCTACCGTACCTCTTTCCTGACCTTACTGCCTTTCCCACTGTCGCTGACCTCATTACGCACCTCCGCACTAGTGACACTCGCTACCGCGCCGCCCTTCCTGCTGAGTTCTGCGCCAAGAACCCCCCCCCCATGTACATCACTCTCTATTACATAGTCACACGCCTCCCTGACTCCCTTCGCGTAGTCAGGGACCACTACCTCTCGGTCTGTCCCACCACTCTCACTGTCGACCTCCTCGAGAAGTCCCTCCTGGCGGCGGAGAAGAGCATCGTCGCTGTAGGAGCCTCTCGTGGTGACCCTCGCACCCCCATCTTTGAGGGGTGTTCTCCTTCCCCCCTGCTGCCCTCTGTTGCCTCTGCTGCTGCTGCCGACCTGCTTGGTCTTGAGTCGGTCTGCGCGGCGTCTGCCCCTAGCGGGAGACGCCGCCCTGGCAGGGGCAAGGGGGGCAAGGGCGCGGGTGGAGCTGGCGGGGGCGGTGGAGGAGGCGGTGGAGGCGGAGGAGGGAGTGGGGGTGGCGGTGGGAGTGGTGGCGGGGGCGGTGGTGGCGGTGGCAGCAGCGGAGGAGGAGGCGGTGGTGGCGGCAGCGGTGGGAGCGGAGGCAGCGGTGGTGGTGGAGGTGGAGGCAGCGGTGGCGGAGGGGGTGGAGCTGGTCGGGGTGGTGCCCCGCTGCGTAGCGGCCCTGGTGGTGGCCAGCGTCAGCAGCAGCAGCAGCAGCAGCGTTCGCGGGACATCCCCCCGCCCCAGCAGCTCCGTGAGTGGTACACGCAGCGTCAGCGGGGTGGGGGTTTTGGTCCGTGCACCTACGTCCTTCGTTCCGGTGACCGAGCGGGTGAGCAGTGTGGGGGTGCGCACCCCACTCAGCGCTGCTTTGGCCGCCTGACGGACGCTTGGCGTCAGCAGTTCCCCGAGGCCAGTGAGATTCCCCGTTGGGGAGAGCTGTCTAGGGCTGGCGTAGCTGTCTTTGATCTTGACTTTGATGCTATCCTTGCTGCCATGTATGCTGTGACTATTAGTGAGGAGGGTGACTGTTACCAGTGTTTCCCGCCCGACCCGGGCATTGGTACTGCTGCGCCAGGTACTTCTGCGGCTGCTGCTCTAGGTGCCAGTGCGTCTGCATTCTCAGGTACTGGTGAGGCTGCGCTCTCAGGTACTGCGTCGGCTTCGGCCTCCCTCACCTTCACACTTGACTCAGGGGCTTCTCGCTCCTTCTTTCGAGACCGCACCACACTCACGCCGCTTGGCCGGCCGGTTGCAGTCTCCCTGGCTGACCCCTCTGGGGGTCCTGTCCTCTCTCACTTCTCCACTGTCCTCCCGTGTCCGGCTGCCCCCTCGGGCACCTTGTCTGGTCTGTACCTCCCCTCGTTCTCGACGAACTTGGTGAGTGGTGCTGACCTGCAGGATGCGGGGGTTCACCAGTTTACTCCTGCGAGTCAGCGGGTGACCCACTGCTCGGATGCCCGCACAGGCCGACACCTGGCCACGTTCTCGCGTCGGCCAGGGTCGAGTCTCTACACACTGACCACTGCGTCTCCTCCTGTCCCTGCGTCTGGCCAGGTAGCTGCGTCGGGTCAGGTGTTTGCTGCTGCGTCCAGGTCTGGTCCTGAGTCTGCCCCCTGCTCGTGTCGCCGCCTGTCTCACGAGACTCTCCTGTGGCACCACCGTCTTGGCCACCCCTCCTTGCTTCGTCTTCGGGGCATGGCTTCCCGTGTCCTTGTCTCTGGTCTTCCCCGGTCTCTCCCTCCCCTTCCTTCGGGACCCGGACCTTCTTGTGTCCCCTGTGTCGAGGGGCGGCTCCGGGCTGCCCCTCACTCCTCCCAGTTTCCCCCGACAGAGGCTCCTCTGCAGACGCTTCACATGGACGTGTGGGGCCCCGCCCGCGTCCGTGGGCAGGGTCACGAGCGCTACTTCCTGCTGGTGGTTGACGACTACTCGCGTTACACCACAGTCTTCCCCTTGCGCAGCAAGGGTGATGTCACTGAGGTGTTGATCGACTGGATCCGCGCAGCTCGTCTCCAGCTCAGGAGGAGCTTCGGCTCGGACTTTCCTGTTCTGCGTCTGCACTCTGACCGAGGTGGAGAGTTCTCCTCTGGCCTTCTGCGAGCCTACTGTCGTGCACGAGGCATCCGCCAGACCTTTACGCTTCCGGACTCTCCACAGCAAAATGGGATTGCTGAGCGCCGCATTGGCATGGTCATGGACGTCGCTCGTACGTCCATGATGCATGCGGCTGCCCCCCATTTTCTGTGGCCGTTTGCGGTTCGGTACGCGGCGCATCAGATCAACCTTCACCCCAGGGTCTCCCGGCCGGAGACCTCTCCAGCTCTGCTGTGGACGGGGAAGGTCGGCGATGCGTCTGCGTTCCGTGTCTGGGGATCTCGGGCGTTTGTCCGTGACTTGTCTGCGGACAAGCTGTCCCCTCGTGCTGCTCCCTGTGTCTTCCTCGGCTTCCCCCCTGACGCTCCAGGGTGGCAGTTCTACCACCCCTCCTCTCGTCGTGTTCTGTCCTCCCAGGACGTCACGTTCGACGAGTCAGTCCCCTTCCCCTACCGCACTCCTTCCCTCCCCCCGCCACCGCACTTCCTTGTGCCAGGTCCCCCCCCGGTAGACCCCCTTCCCCCTCAGGGTCCTGCCCCTTCAGGTGTGTCCCAGGTAGACGCAGTCGAGCCGGTCGAGGTTGCTGGTGACTCTGGTCCTGCTGCGGGTGCTGAGCCTGGGGGTGCTGAGTCTGGGGGTGCTGAGCCTGGGGGTACTGCGACTGGGGGTGCTGAGCCTGGGGGTGCGGAGTCTGGGGGTACTGAGCCGTGGGGTGCTGCTACTGGGGGTGCTGAGCCAGGGGGTGCTGAGTCTGGAGGTGCTGAGCCTGGAGCTGCGGAGCCTGCGGCCACTGGACCTCCCCTTGTGGCGTCTGGCGGTGCGGGACCTGGCGGTTCTCCGGGTGCTTCGCCTCGGCGGGAGCCCCTCTCTCCACAGGAGCTGCGTTAGTGGTTTGCCCGGCGCTGGAGGCGTGCTGCTGGAGCTGGAGGTTCTTCGGCTACTGAGGGTGCTGGTGCCGCGGGTCCCGGAGGTGCTGGAGCTGGAGCTGCTGAGGGTGTTGGCGCTGAGGCTACTGCTGTCGGTCCTGGAGGCGGTCCTGCTGGGGGTGCTACTGGTGCTGCTGGAGGTCCTGGAGCTGGAGGTGCTGCTGGCGCTGGTGCTCCCGCTTGGGGTACTGGTGCTGTCCCTGCTGTGTCTGGAGTCGCCTCGCGGCCTAGACCGTACTTCGTTCCGCTCCTTCAGCAGGTTCTTGGTCTCCCGCCTTCTACTGGTCCTCCTCCTCCCTTAGAGTGTCCACAGCCTGTCCTGTCACAGTTCCAGTTACAGCCGGCCTCCCCACTGCCCGCTCCTTCTCCCTACACTGGTCCTACTGGAGGTCTTGCTGAGCGTCGTGAGCCTGCGTCTCGTCCTGCGTCGCCTGTCCGTGCTGCTCGCACTAGTGGTCGTGGTTCGCGTCAGCGTCCTCCTCCTGTCCCTGGCACGCACCGGATGTCTCTGCGTCCGTCCACTGCTCCTCTGCGTGCCCCTTTGCCTTCTCCTCCTGAGTCCTCTCTGCCTGCTCTTCCTGACCCGGAGTCGGACTCTCTTCGTGCTGCCAGTCCTGCTGTCACACGTCTCCTTGCTACTGTCGTCACTGACCCCTCTTTTGAGTCCACTGCTGCGTCTGCACTTGTTGCTGAGCTCGTCGACTTTGCTGCTCGCTGTCGTCTAGACTACGCTGCCGGTCTTGTTGCTGAGTCTGCGTCTGTCTGTCCTCCGTCCGTCGGGGGTGAGTGTGCTCTTGGCACGGACGTCCTTGAGGACAGGCAGGAGGAGTTCCGGTGTCTGGCTGCTGCTTCACCTCATCTCGCGTCCGTACTACTTGCCCCTGAGGGAGACCCGGATGCACTAGACATCCCGACTCCGCGCTCTTACGCGGAGGCCGTAGAGGGTCCCTACTCCTCTCAGTGGCAGGCAGCTATGGATGCAGAGATGGCGTCCTGGAAGTCCACAGGCACCTACGTTGACGCGGTTCCCCCTCCTGGGGCGAACATCGTCAGTGGCATGTGGATCTTCAGGGTGAAGCGGCCGCCGGGCTCTCCACCTGTCTTCAAGGCGCGGTACGTCGCTCGTGGCTTCAGTCAGCGGCAGGGAGTTGACTACTTTCAGACCTTCTCTCCCACCCCGAAGATGACCACTCTTCGGGTGCTGCTGCACATAGCCGCTCAGCGCGACTACGAGCTCCACTCTCTTGACTTCAGTACTGCTTTCTTGCAGGGTAGCCTGCACGAGGAGATCTGGCTGCGCCGTCCACCTGGCTTCACTGGGACTTTTCCTCCTGGCACCCAGTGGAGCCTCCGACGGCCAGTCTACGGTCTCCGCCAGGCACCGCGTGAGTGGCACGACACACTGAGGACTACGCTTGCGGCTCTTGGGTTTGCTCCCTCTACTGCTGACCCGTCGTTGTTTCTGCGCACCGACACTTCTTTGCCGCCGTTCTACGTCCTCGTGTACGTCGACGACTTGGTCTTTGCCACAGCTGACACTGCTGGACTAGCCTACGTGAAGTCCGAGCTGCAGAAGAGACACACGTGCACAGACCTGGGTGAACTGCGCAGCTACCTTGGCTTGCAGATCACTCGGGACAGAGCACGCCGCACCATTACCTTGACTCGGTCACACATGGTGCAGCAGGTCCTTCAGCGCTTCGGCTTCACGTACTCCTCGCCTCAGGCCACTCCTCTGTCTACTCGCCACTCGCTCTCAGCTCTGCCTTCGGATGAGTCCGTAGAGTCGAGTGGCCCGTACCCAGAGCTTGTTGGCTGCCTCATGTACCTGATGACCTGCACACGACCTGACCTTGCATACCCTCTTAGCATTCTTGCACGCTATGTTGCTCCTGGGAGACACCGACCAGAGCACATGGCTGCAGCGAAGAGGGTGTTGCGCTACTTGTGCAGTACGTCGGGCATGGGGCTAGTGCTTGGAGGGCGGAGTCCAGTGGTCCTCACTGGGCACGCGGACGCTTCTTGGGCAGACGACCAGGCTACACAGCGGTCGTCGCAGGGTTACACCTTCAGTCTTGGTTCCGGCTCTGTCTCGTGGCGGGCTACTCGCTCGTCCTCTGTTCTCAGCTCCAGTTGTGAGGCTGAGATCTACGCCGGGGCCATGGCTGCACAGGAGCTTCGCTGGCTCACCTACCTGCTGACTGACCTTGGAGAGCCGCCTCGTTCTCCTCCAGTGCTGTACGTAGACAACAAGGCCATGCTGGCCTTGTGTCGAGAGCAGCGCTTGGAGCACAGAACGAAGCACATTGCTCTCCGTTACTTTCTTGCTCGTGAGCTGCAGCAGCGTGGTCAGTTGCGACTTGCTTACGTGGCCTCTGAGGCCAACACTGCTGATGTGTTCACCAAGGCACTTGCGCCTTGTGACCATCAGCGCTTCTGCACCCAGCTGGGTCTTGTACTTGTCTTGCCTCACTTGCTCTCTTCTTGACCTTGCTTGCACTGTTACATATATATACCTGCTCTTGCTTGTCTAGCTCTATATATATATGTGTACTCCTGCATGTGAACTGGCCTTGTGGCCTTGTCGTTGTGCTCGGACTGTGTGGTGACTTTGTGATCCACCCTGAGCTTGCTCTGCTTTGCTTGACTGGTCTTGTGACCCCTTGTTCTCCCCCACTTTGCCTATGGGGGTGTGTCAGAACATTATATAGCTTATGCTGTTGTGTAGGCTATAGTGGGGTATCCCATAGGGGGTACAACCCAATTAGGGTTTCCTATTTGTACTCACTTCATTTCATAGTTCACCCATTCTCGTTCCTCATTTCCACATTGCTAACATGCAAATAACCGTGTGTAGCTGACAAACATCACGTTTCATAAGCTATGATACTCCCTGTGGAGAGCCCTCCGTGCATTGCTCACTACCCTAAGTATAATGCGTGCTCCTGCAACACAGCAAACGGAGAAATCAGGAACACCAGAAACAGCAAAAAAACTGGCAAGACCCAGCGACATGGCGCCAAGCAGGATTTGTATCTCACGAATAATGCGAAAAGACTGCCAAAAGGAGTCGAAATCGACGGACTCGAAACGAACACTCGACACGTTAGCAGGAAACGGCTTACCAGATGACGTGCCTTGACACGTCAAGAAGCTCGCCATGGAGAGTAGCCTGTAGGAAAAAGAAAATTGGAAATAAAACCAATATTTGCAAAAGCAGAGCACAAAGGCTGTACGGGCGGCTTGCTTACCTCGTAAACAAAATCTAGAGCTCCACGCATAAGCGCCTGAGAAGACGGTAGTCGATTCCTGCAAAGCAAAACACATGGCTCAAGGAAACAATAAGTAACTTACGATGGCATAAGAAATCGCTAGGTTTATGACGTTGCTTGATAAGTAATGGAATGACGAGAAACTAAGCTAGTTATCGGTCATCCATAGCTTTCAGCGATGTCTACGAGACTGAAGTAGCGGAAAATGCGGACATGGCAGTGAGATAACAGATAAGTACACCGACTCTCGTACTAGCTGTTCTAAGTGTTTATCATGAGCTGAAATCGAAGTGAAAAATGACGGGATGCGTAAGTAGCAGGGTGGATAAGTAGTGTGAAGGTGATGGGAGAGGAGAGGCAGAAGAAGCTGCTGTCGAAGAGCTTTGATTGGTTCGTGAACTTTCATGTGCCACGTAACCCAACCCATCACTGTATTCCAACATATTGAGCAATGCGATAACAAAGACGGAATCATATTGAAAACAACCGTTATATGTCATACCAACAGGTTGAGAGAAGAAGTGTACAGGGCGTATGTACCATACCAAGCTGTGTGTAGTTCCCGAACGTCGCAGCCTCGGCAGAAGCAGAGTAGCGACAAAGTAAGCAATGCCCATCGACTTTCCCGCCAAAGTTGGGGTAACCTCGGGGTACCCTCGCGAACTGGAAACCCTCCCTATTGGTCAGAAGGTATGTTACGATGGTGGGCGCTAAGGTTGGCGGTTGTCGCTGACGTAGCCTGTGCCCAGAGGTAACCTGAAGGGAACACAGTGGAACTTGTGGGTTACCTCATGAGGGCGACCTTGGGGTCCCCCTCAATTTCAAAGTGTTTTTTGCGCTGTGAATTTTGGGATGTGTGGTAGGAGGCTAGAGACGGAGCGAGAGAGGGAGAAAAACGAGAAAGCGCGCGTCAGTGGAGGACAGGGACCGACAACATCTCCGAACCGCGAGGATAATCGGTAAGCGTGAAGGGAGATTAGTATAGGGTAGCGTGAATGGCACGCGTCGCCACTAGTAGAGTGAGCAGAAGGACAGCTGATGGGAGCCACTGCCACAGATTCACAATAGCTGTGGTTTTAGGGCTGGCTTACACATGTGCGAACAAGGTGTTACTGTAAAATGGCAAATGCGACAAAACACGCATGGCACAGCCGAAACAGTCAGTGCTGTGAATGTGGAACGTCAAGAGTCGGGGCAGTGAAATCAGTATGAAACATGTATGCATCGGCTGCTGCAACTGCCTAGCGCACCGCATGTGATGTCTGTTTGCGGCCACAGTTACATGCATCACATCTCCTATTGTCTCTTCTTCCGCGTCACTGCTGTTACTCTCAGCGCGTGTAAGGGGGTGCTGCAAATGTCAGAGCCACTGTTTTCTACGCTGCGTCTACGCATGCGTCAACATCCTTACAACAAACAAAGCAAGCGGGGTTGACACCTACTACTCTCACCACATCAAGAGCGTCTCTAAGTCATGCAAATGTCATTCACCCGACCCTACTGCCTTGGCACAGTTGGTTGTCATTCCTCCCCACCCAGGCCACCCGCAGGCAAACTTGGTGCACCACCACTGTGTGCTATCCTCCGATGCACTGCAGTTGGACTCGTTCATTCCTCCCCATTCGCTTGCACATCATCACGAGTTCCTACTGCCTTTGCACTACTGCTGTTCAGGGATTAATGCCTCGCTCGTGCCACTGGCACAGCCGCCCGTAGGCATGTGCTACCTTTGCATTGCACTAGTTGCTGCTGCATTTGCATATGTTTGTTGAGTGGTCCACCAATCACTGGTGCATCAGGCCTGGCAAAACTTGGCTCTGCTGCCATTGCGCTTCGGTTGTTTGTCAACCATCCCTGTCTGGGGTTTTCGGGCTTGCATGTTTCGTTGATGCCGCATGCACGGCAGCCCATGGTGCTGCTGCCTTGGCATAACAATTGTCATTCATCCCGTTCTGTTTTTTCAGGAACAGGGAAGGACTTGGAGCTGCTGGCGTTGCACTAGGAAGGGGTGTCATCCATCCATGTCGGCCGCCTCAGGCAGCGCATCTCATCGCGCCGCCGCCTCAGGCAGCGCATCTCATCGCGCCGCCGCCTTGGCAGGTGAGTTGTCATTCAGCCTGCCCTCTGAAAACAAATATTCCGAAGCACTAGTTGCTGCTGCCTTTGCATATGTTTGTTTAGTGGTCCACCAATCACTGGTGCATCAGGCATGGCAAAGCTTGGCTCTGCTGCCATTGCGCTTCGGTTGTTTTTCAACCATCCATATCTGTAGTTTTCCGGTTTCCATGCCTCGCTGATGCCGCATGCACAGTAGCACATGGTGCTGCTGCATTTGCAATCAGTGTTTTAACATCCCTTTCTGGTTTTCAGGAATCCGCAGGATATGTTGCTTCAGCCGTTGCCCTGAGTTTGTCGCTGGTTTTGTTTTCATCCCGGCTTTCTCAGGCACAACAGCTCAACGCACCGCTGCCTTGGCAGGCCAGTTGTCATCGCGCCCTCCCTCGTTTTACAACAATGCTCTATTCTCGTCTCTGCCGCCTACGCACTGCTGTTGTATGTTATCCATCCATATCTGGTGTCTCATGAGCAGCAGCACATGGTGCTGCTGCCTTATCACTGCAGATGTCATTCATCCCTCCTTGGATTTTCGGATACAGCTAGTATTGGTGCTGCTGCCTTTGCATTGTGTCTGATATCATTCATCCAACTCTGCCGCCTTAGGCATACTGATGCTTGGTTCTGGTACCTTTGCACAACAATTGTAAGGCATGCAGCCCTCTTTGTGGCCTTGGGTAACCTTTGCACAACACATCCGTTCCTTCTTGTTGTTTCATCCACATCAACGCATGTGGCATCTGTTGGGCAGCTAGATGCATCCATAAATATGCCCTCCTGCCCATCATTCCAGCACGCCTATCCGCAGGAAAGTTGAAAAATGGTTTTGCGACAACACATACTAAATGCGGAGCTCATTCCAGTGAATATGAGTAGGGAAGGGGATGGGGGTAAGCAGGGAAGGGGACATGGGGAAGCAGGGAAGGTGATGGATGGAAGCAGGAAAGGGGATGGGGGGAATCAGGGAAGGGGATGGATGGAAGAAGGAAGGGGATGGATGGAAGCAAGGAAGGGGACGGGTGGAAGCAGGGAAGGGGATGGGGGGAAGCAGGGAAGGGGATGGGGGGAAGCAGGGAAGGGGATCCAGGGAAGCAGGGAAGGGGATGGGGGGAAGCAGGGAAGGGGACAAGTGGAAGCAGGGAAGGGGATGGGGGGAAGCAGGGAAGGGGACTGGTGGAAGCAGGGAAGGGGATGGGGGGAAGCAGGGAAGGGGACGGGTGGAAGCAGGGAAGGGGATGGGGGGTAGCAGGGAAGGGGACGGGTGGAAACAGGGAAGGGGATGGGGGGAAGCAGGGAAGGGGATGGGGGGATGCAGGGAAGGTGATGGGGGGAAGCAGGGGAGGGGATGGGGGGAAGCAGGCAAGGGGATTGGGGGAAGCTGGGAAGGGGATGGGGGGAAGCAGGGAAGGGGATGTGGGGAAGCAGGGAAGGGGATGGGGGGAAGCACGGGAGGGGATGGGTTGAAGCAGGGAAGGGATGGGGGGAAGCAGGGAAGGGGATGGGGGGAAGCATGGCAGGGGATGGGGGGAAGCAAGACGATTGCCTGGGCTCGCGAGAGTTTCTTCAAAGCAAGTAGGGTAACTCTGTTTTTGGCGATTTCAAGTTCAAGAATCTTGAACTTGAAAATTACCATGCTGTACTCGGGCTTTAAAGGTAGCCACAAAATCCAGACTTTCACTAGCATATTTAGAACGGATTATCGCAATCTCTCAACACATACGGTATATTTGAAGATAACCTCGAGTATGCTATTCCAGACTTGGGCTCTCATTACCCCAGGTCCACCCACCCACAACAATCAATACGAAACCACTATGTGAAAACTCTACGCTTCACATCCCGAACACCAGGAGCAAGACGACGGAAACAGCAGCAGCAGTAGAGTGGTTAATGACAGCAGCAATGAGCGTGCGAGGGCCAGATGCTGATCGTGCCTGCGACACTGGGATGTGGGCACAGACATAGATTGGAATGTTTAATCAGATTACGTAAAGCACACCTATTCCACCACCCAGCCGTTGTTGGAAAGTTAGATTGGAGCCGGTGTGGCATCGTTCTTATGCGTGCGTGTGTGTGCGGGCAGCCACTGCAGCATGGAGTCTTACAAGCAAGGGGGGTGCAGGAGGAGCAGAAGGAGAAGCAGAGGTGGCAGAAGCTGGTGGTGTTTCTCTGATTCACCAGGCACTCGCTGCCGTCTGCAGGGCAGGTCAGCCCCGTGCCTGACACGTTCCTGGGGGTAAGTGTTGGAGAAAAGCTGATTGGAGAATCGGGGAAACAATTCACACTCATGGCCAGATATTAAATTAAAACTAGTGTGCGACAAGCAAATACGTGCATTCGGTCCAATACCAAATACCATGTAATATGGAGTTAATCGGTTACTATCTTACGTACAAAAATGAATCTAGAACTCTAACGTGAGAGGCAGGATAAGCTTGTGAGGCATGTGGCACAGAGGAGTGAAAGGAGAAAAGAGGCCAGCTAACTCAACAGCACTATGCTGCCATTGAGTTCAAATCCAGGGGGGAAAAATAGGAAGATTCTCGATGCAAGTAATAATGAGACCCTGGCAAGAAGGATGGAAGCTGCAAGAGCAGCGCGGGGAGAGTAGTCACATTTAGGCTTGTGCTGGATGGGGAATGGTTGTGCTACTCACAGGTATGTTAGATCCCAAAGACTGCCCAGGCTAGCTGGTATGACGCCACTCAGATTGTTGCCTCAAATCCCCCTACCGTGCCATGCCATGCCATGCCACACGTGCATGCCAGCGAGCAGAGTACATCAGCTGTTTCCAATGATGTCCGCGGTGATCCTTGGTGCGATTTCACATGGTCGAATGCAGCAAAAAGTGCTACCTCGGCTAATTCTGTCAGAGTTGCTGGGGCCAGACAAGGTGTGCACAACCTGTTTCTCAAGGTAGCGTTTATGCCTCCTCAAACATCCCCTAACTCACAACAACACTGCTTCCTTATTCTCAAAGTGAGATGGAGCAAGGCTCACAGTCGGGACAACAATACAAGGCTGGAGATGGAGTCAGGAAGCGAGCCACTGAGCTGGTTGTCGCTGACGTCGCTAGGAATTTAGTGGGGCATGGTGGTGGTGGGCGGTTGTGGGAAGGGTAAAGAGGGGACATGGTGGATGGGCGCAGGCGAGGGGAATGAGGATACAAGGAAAAGTGTAACTCTGCTAAAGATTCTAGTGACTTCGAGACACTCAGAGCTATGCAATCCTAGGCATGCGACTGCTAGTTCAGCCACATACCTAGGGAATATTCTAGTGACTTCCAGCCACTCAGAGCTATGCGATGCTAGGTATGTGGCTGCTAGTTCAGATGTTCCTTGTGGCTGCTAGATCAGATATGTCTTTGTGAAAATGGGGGAGTAAACAAGAAGGAAATCCAAAGGGCACATGAAGGGCTGACATAGATGGACATCGGTTGAGAAGGTAAGAACAAGGCAGTGAGCTCACAGTGTGAGAAGGTAAGAACAAGGCAGTGAGCTCACAGTGTGAGAAGGTAAAGGGTTTTCCACAAATCAAAGTTGGGTAGCCAGCCAGAGAATGCGTTGCCTTGCAGCTCACTGTGTGGAGGCATGGGTTACATGGGATGGGGATGAGGGAATGACCAGCAGTGTGTATGAAAGGGAATGTTTATGAATGCACATACATAATCAGCATTGCTGTCGTTATAAGGGAGATTGATCAAGAGACAACTTGAGCACACGCACTTGCATCCCTCCTTCCTTCCATACCAGGACCAAGCAACTTCAAGGCGCGCTTACAGAGCTCATGAGCCATCCCAAGGGCTATGGCATGATGGAAGGCACATGAGACATGTGCACTGCATGAGCTTCCACCTCCGTCTCCGTGCCGCCTGCACCATCCCATAACCAGGTGCAAGCCATCCCGCTTGCATGCTCGGCTCTCTTCCATGCTAAGAGGGGTAGTGTGGCATGGCACAGCATGGCACGGCACATCATGGCAAGACAAGGCACAGCATAGCAAGACATGGCACGGAATAATAAGGCTGAGGGAGGATGTAGCTCCGGCTATTGTTCCCCGTCTCTGGCACAAGGCACCGAAAACATGACACAAAAGAGAGAACAATGCTATGTCAATAATCCAAGACTTACACAGAGTGCCAGGTGATTGTAGAAGGTGTCAACGGGAGTTGTGTGTTGGCCCCGTTCTCGCTTGGGCGGAGTCGACTTCATGGTCGGGTGTGTGGGAAATGCAGCCGACCTGCAGTAGTGGGCGCCGACTTGGGAGGGAGCCAACTTCAGGAGGTCGACGTGGGAGGTCGACCTGGCAGGGCGTCGACTTGGTGACGCCGACCTGGTGAAGCCAACTTGGTGTGGTCGGCTGACAGCAGGGCTGGTCGACCTGGAGTTGGTCGACCGGGGGTGTGGTCGACTTGGTCTGGTCGACCAGGTGGTAGTCGTCGACTTGGGCGGTCGACAGGCACGAAGAGGAGTGGCGCCGACTTGGGTGACGCCGACCTGGGGAGTGGCCGACTTGGTGAAGTCGGCTGGTGGTCGTCGACTTGGGCAGTCGACGAGCACATACAACTTCTGGTCGACTTTCCCCGAAGAAGTCGACGCCGACCTGGTGGTTTCCAGGTTGACCAAGTTACCCGGGCGACGAAGTTCTGCCGACGTGTGCGACAGTCGCCCAGGTGGTTCTGGCGAGGCCGACCTCGGTGGTGGTATCCCGAGGTCGACGTGGAGGATCAGGTGCCGACGTGGGCCGCGGTTAGCATGGCGACTGCATTGTGCGAGTGACGAGGCACAGCACGCCAACCAGCTGCGAGCACCTGCGAAACGGGTGCACTGCTGTCCTGCGGGTGCAACGCTGTGCAGCCGCCTTGTTGCAGTGTTGGCACGCCGTCGACCTGCAACGTGGGCAGACCGCGACATTGCACCGCTGGAGCGCGGTCGACCAAGTCGTGTTGAAACGCGGTCGACCGTGCTGCGCTGGCAGTCGACCAGCTTGCATGCTAGCATCTGATGTAGTAATTGTTTCCTTGCCATTCTGTACCATTATTGTAAACTTTTGCTAGTGAAACTCTTCCCAACTTTCCCTGTGAATGCGCAAGTAGAGTGAGCACAAGTGAACGATTAAGGAGCGAACGCAGAGATCACTCTAGCCCCGTGCCTAGCCCGTAGTCTAGCTCCCGTTGAATCAGTTATCTCCGCATGGTGCGGTGACCGTGGATGGCACCGCGACGTAGTTTTCAGTATAGTCGACTTAGTCCCACTTACCTAAGTTGTTCGTATGCCGGCAGCTGTGCGTTAGTCACCACCATGGTTGGCGTAGGTGACACTGGTGTTGCAGACACCTTAGAGGCACAACTAGAGGATTCGAGGAGACGCCACGAGGCACGCGAGTACGAGGACATCCCCTGGGCAGTCGTCGAGGCTGGCATCCGCGCCGTGTGGGCGACGGAGCACCCTTCTCGACCTGCTTCTCCTCGACCGGTGAACGACGAGGGCGGCGTCGACGTAGGCGTCCACGCCGGTGACCAAGTCGGCAGCAGTGCGAGAGGCACGTCGAGGCAGCGAGGTGTGATTCATGCCGATGAAGTCGGTGGCGTTCAGGCGCGAGGGATGCAGTCGTCGGCGGCTGCAGGGTCCTTGCAAGGCGACGTTCGAGGTCGACGAAGCGGATTGACGCCGTTGTCGGCGACTCACGTGACAGCGGGAGGGATAGCGCCTAGCTACGGATACTTCAAGTTTACGCCGGACAGAATCTCAGTAACCCCCCTGCTGGTCGGACGACCTGACATTCTCACGTGGAAGGAGGCAATTGAGCCTCAGCTGGAGATGGCCGGGCTGATGGGCTTCGCCGCCGGCACCGTGGCGACGCCGTCGGAGAACTACCCCGACCTGCGTGCGGAGTTTCGCGTTGTGCAGCTGTTGACCTTCACGGTCATCTCACGATGCTGCTCGCCCGGCGTGTAGATCGCTCTGAAGCCGTGCAGGGACTACGTGGACGCCGACCGGGTGCTGTACATGTACCAGCCGGACTACTTCGACGACGGGGCCGGTCGGGTATGCAAGCTGCTGAAGAGCCTCTACGGACTAAAGCATTCGCCGCTGCTGTGGTACAGGGCTCTCGACGGCGTGCTGCTGGGGGCTGGCTGGAAGAAGAGCCAGGTCGACGAGGCGCTCTACTTCAAGGTCGGCGACGACGGAGTGACCTGCTGGGTGCTGGTCTATGCCGACGACTTGCTCGCCGCCAGCAGCAGCACTGTGATGCTGAAGGAGCTGAAGGAGCTGCTGGAGGCGGCCTTCGAGCTGTGTAAGATCTCACCAGTCCTCAAGTACCTAGGGCTGGAGATCGTGCGTGACAGGCTAGTGAGGAAGTTGTGGCTGCACCAGCAGAACTACGCCAACAAGCTGCACAGACGCTTCATCGACGAGGAGAAGACTGGGCGCATCCCGAAGACGCCGGTCTCGGTCAACGCCTACGCCGAGCTGACGTTCGACGACGACGAGGAGGAGTACCGGCAGAAGGATGGCTCGCTGCACTTCGCGGCGACGACGACGAGGCCAGACATCGCGTTCGCCTGCAGCAAGCTGAGGAGCGGCCTCACGGTGAGGAGTGACTAGCAATGGCACGAGGTCGACCGCTGCCTTGCCTACCTCGCTGACACCTGCGACACCGCCCTGGATTTTAGCGGTGGACCAGAGTCGCTGAAGCTGGTCGGCGACGTGGATGCGGACGACGCCGGCGACAAGCAGAACCAGACGAGCACAGGCGGCTACGTGTTCATCTACGAAGGGGCCGCTGTCTCCTGGTCGAGCTTGCGCATCAAGTGCACGACATTGTCGTCGACCGATTCGGAGTACATGGCGGCCACGGATGCTGGCAAGGAGGGACGCCGACTCCGCTTCCTTCTTGCGGAGTTCCAGCAGCTCGACGCTGGGAAGCCGACTGTCCTTCGGGTGCACAACAAGTTGGCCATCACGGTCGCTGAGGGCTTGGGGCTTACGAGCAACCTCAAGCACATGGAGCGACGCTACGCGTGGCTGCAACACATGGTTAGGCGCGGGAAGTTCGTGCTGAAGTACATCCCGACCACCGAGCAGCCGGCCGATTTCTTGACGAAGGCGCTGCACTTTCCGGCCTTCAACCGGTGCTCCGTCGCGATCGGCCAAGTGCGCCTGGCCAACGTCGGCGACGGACACGATGATGTACAGCAGTAGGTGCCATGCTCTTCTGCACGGCTGGTGCGGTGACGGCGTGCTGTGTGTGGGGTGCACGCCGAGGACGAGTTTCCTCCATGGAGTACTGCCGTGTGGGTGGAAGCTCAAGCGTGAGCGCGGCAGGGGAGTTTTAACGGGAATGGAGTATTGGCCCCGCCCTCGCTTGGGCGACGCCGACGTCCTGGTCGGATGTACGGGAGAAGTAGCCGAAAATACCCAGTGAGAGAGCTGCTCGACGGGCTTCGTCGAGCTGCAGGGGGTCGCTGCGGTGTTGCCGTCAACTAGGGGAGCTCGACGGCCTTCTTCTGCGGGGCAGGTCGACGAGGTGGTCGTCGACCTGCACAGGTCTGTCGCAGGGCTGAGAGCTGTCGACAAGGGGAGCTTGACGGCTGCAACTGACTGGGCTGGTCGGCGGACGGGCCGTCGATCAGGAGGGGCAGTTTGACAGGCGCGGTGGTCGACGAGGGGATCGTCGACCAGGGCGCTCACAGGACGGTCGACCAGGTCGACCGGGTAACCAGCTCGGCGAGTTCTGCGGATGCACGCAAACGTCGTCGAGGTCGCGGTGGTGAAAAGACTTCGGGCTGGTATCCCGAAGTTGATGTGGCTTGTCAGGCGCAGACCAGGGCCGACGGATGCACAACGGTGCAAGTCGAGCCAATCATCTGCACGCACCTGCGTACATGCACACTTCTGTCTTCTACGGGTGCAATGCTGGACAGCCGCTCTGCTGCAGTGTTGGCACGCCGTCGACCTACTGTGTTGGCAGGCTGCATCTCTGCAGTGCTGGCGCGGCTCCTCTACGCAACGCTGGCAGGCGGTCGACCATGCTGTGCTGGCGGTCGACCGGGCTAGCTGTAGAGCTGCTAGGTGCCTGATGTAGTCATTCTTGTCATTGTGATTTCTATCATTCTGTAATGCGATATTTGCTAGTGGAAACTCTTGCCGGTTTCTCCCATGAATGTGCAAGTGCTAAGGAACTAAGCAAAGCTACGATCACTCCTAGAGTTCGTGCCAACACCCCGTAGTCTAGCTCATGACTATTGTAGAGTGACTCTCTGCAGTTGTAACTGGCTATTTGGAAGGCATACTGTCTACATGTAGAGAGACTCCCTTCCTTGTACGCTTTAATGTTGCTGAAAGGAGACCGTCGGCTCCTTCAGAAAGACTTGAAATATGCTCTACACGCCAGCAAGGCCTTCGTGCGGTAGAACCTACGCATAACTTATGCCTCGTCTCTTGCCAGATGTCCCAAGTCCATTGAGTTGTCATGTTATTTCCTCATTGTATATCTTTATGTAGTGTGCGAATGTCGACTTTGTAGTCCCTTTTTCCGGCTGATATTTTGCCGCCCTTAACATAACATTACACCTTGCCAGCCAGTGCTGAGGGGCCGACGTGTCACTGGTTGATGTCTCTGGAAAACCTGACCACGTGTGAATTGTCTGAAACAGTAGATCCCCGACTGATTCCACCTTCCTGCCCAAGTTCATCAGTTGGAGCACTCTGTGGACTGCCATAACCACCATTTGTACTTTCTGGCAGCTGAAAAGGCAGTGGTTCAGTGACTCTACCTCGCCGCTGTGGGGGCAGCATGCCCTTGCCCCAAGGAACTGTAGTCTCTCTTCCACTTGCAGTTTGGTACCATGTGCGCGCATGATGGCTTCTTTTGCTCTGTCCGGTATCGCTAGTGAGTTGCTCGCAGTGACGACCCTCCTCCATTTAATGTTCTTTCCCCACGTTTCCTCCAATTGCAGTTGCTACTTCGGTTGCGTGAGTTGGGGTTTTGTCGCCTTCCGTAGGTCTCTTAGCTTGGCTGACTCGCCCTTCGTGCATACCGGTGACTGCAGTAGAAGCACTTTTGGTGACTGCAACGCTATCCCTTCTGTCTTCTGCATCCACCTCCACCCCCACCACCTCTACCTCCACCACCCTTCCCCCCTTCCTTACCTCCCTTGCCCCGTTTCTACGAACCAGTGGCAGAAATATCTGCAGTCTCCTTTGTTACAAGAGCAGGCCCTCAGATTCGTTTTTGGGCAGTCTGATTTGTCAGACTTGGTACACAATTTTAGTGTGATCAATCAGACTTGGTACAAAAAAAAAGGCTGAAAGTTCTGAGTTCAAGAGAAAAATAGTCTGATAAGCCTGAGTTCACATCGGTAGTGAACCAGGTTGATCAGCCTAAAACGAGGTGATAACCACGCTGCAACACTGCTGTCACTGTTTTAGCGAGACTGACAGGACAGAATTGTACTTCCAGCGCGAATCGCGGCTGTCAGGTCAGATTTCGCATAGGCATATGAGAGTAGGTACCCGCAAAAACCCTCATGAATCAGAGTACACTCTGAGAAAAAGGCTGAAATTTCAGACAACTAAAATATTTTTCTGAATATTCAGAGTTCACAGCAAAAAAAACTCTGAACTTTCAGAGTTCACTAAGAAAAAAGGCTGAAATATCAGAGTTTTTTAGGCAAATCAGAGAAATTTCTCTGACTTCTGGGGGCCTGTACGAGAGTGACTTAACTAGGCGCCGGGTTTAACTAAGGGCCTGGCTAGAAGCCTAGGCCAAGCGGGAGTCGAGAGTGGCTTGCCAAGGGAGAATCGAGAAAAGGTGTTTCAATAATAGAAAACATTACAAGTTATTGTCCACACCAAAGGTGCACCACCAATAGCAAAGAACAATAACTACAGTAACTACAGCAAGCAGGATATATTAAATATAACTGTAACGCACCCCCTTAGCCTGCTTGCAGTAGAAACTAGTCCAGTCAACACCTCTTGAAGGGGTAAACCTGGCGCAGTGGAAGACGGCAGAGAGATAAATGAGGAGGAGGAGGCGAGAAAGAAAGAGGAGAGGAGAGGAGATAAGAACGAAGGAGGAGGTGAGAGAGAGGCATGAGGAGAGGAGGTGAGGTGGAGCCACCCGTGGCGAAACCCTCTTACTAACCCCTTTTTACAAAGGGGAAGGTGAGAGAGTGATGAGGAGAGGAGGTTGGGGGGAGCCAAGCGTGGCGAAACCCCTCTTACTAACCCCCAGATCCCCACACCCATTCAACCACCCCCCTTAACCTCACCCCCCATTTCAGCCGCCCCCTGGAACCGCACCCCCTCCCCCCCTTCCTTCCTCCACACCCCTGCTCCACCCATAGTAGTCCTTGCACTGTCCTGCATACGGCAGCCAGTCCCCCCACCCCTCCAGTCCCCGCCACATCCCCCCCACAGCAGCAGCCGGCAGGGCAGAGGGTGGTGCTGCATTGGCTCACGGCGGCCACCATATCCACACCACCTCCCCCCCAACAGTCGCAGTCGCAGAGGGGAAGGCGACGAGGGAGGTTGGGGCGGCGGATAGCAGGTGGGGCGGCGGGGAAGAGGAGGTGCGGCGGAGTGTTGCTGGTGCTGTTACTGGCGGTCGTGGGTGTCGCTGGCATTGTCGCTGCTGGCGTTCCCGCCACGCCCTTTTCCCGTCCCTCTCCTCCCCCACAGCGACTGTGGCTGCACACGGGAACAGCCGCGAAAGCGGGTGACGAGAAGGGGCCACGACGGGGAAAGGGGAGGCGACGGGAGGTGACGGGGACGGTGGCAAGGACTGCAGGTGCTGCTGGCGCAGCTGTCGCAGTTGGCGCTGGTTTGCGTCACTGTCGCGGCTGGCGCTGGTCGGCGCCAATGTCGCTGCTGGTGCTGGTCGTTGGCAGTTGGCGGCTGGTTCGACGGCGGATCCGTTGGCTCGCAGGCTGGCGGGTCCTTCGGC
This sequence comes from Closterium sp. Naga37s-1, assembly GCA_947471745.1. Lineage (NCBI taxonomy): Eukaryota > Viridiplantae > Streptophyta > Zygnematophyceae > Desmidiales > Closteriaceae > Closterium > Closterium sp. Naga37s-1. The sequence continues at coordinate 4,073,980 of CANJKZ010000093.1, read as the reverse complement.
GGGTGATGCACAGGGGCGTGACTGGCGACGGGGTAGGTACGGGTGGGGACGGGGCACGTCGGGACCGCGAGCGTTGATGCTTGCCATTGCGGCCGTCGCATCCGTCTCGACCGTTGCGACTCTTGCGGAGGTCACACTGACGGGCGCGCGACGGGCAGCGCGAGTAACGGCGGTCGTTGAGGGTGGGCCCATTGAGAAGAAAAATAGGTCGAGAACGACCTAGCTCAATACCATGTTACGAGAGTGACTTAACTAGGCGCCGGGTTTAACTAAGGGCCTAGGCTAGAAGCCTAGGCCAAGCGGGAGTCGAGAGTGGCTTGCCAAGGGAGAATCGAGAAAAGGTGTTCCAATAATAGAAAACATTACAAGTTATAGTCCGCAGCAAGGGAAGCAATGAAGGTGGGGAGATGGGGCAGAGCGCACCTCTCAAAGAGTCGAAGGACTCGTCAGAAGTAGCAGAGGCGATCGCGCGGAGGTTACTCTCGATTTCATTGAGGGTGGTCTCAATGAGTTCAATACCAAGCTCGGTGGGGTGCTGCGTGTCACGTGCAGATGAGAGGCGAGAACTTTCCCCGGCGGAACAGCGCTACACAACTTCCGAACATGAATTGCTGGCAGTTGTGCATGCGCTACGAACATGGAGATGTTATTTGGAAGGTGTCGTCTTTGTGGTCACGACCGACCATTGTCCGAACACCTATTTTGCCACGCAAACCACACTCACCCGCCGTCAAGCTCGATGGGCTGAACTCCTTAGTGGGGTTCACCTACGAGATTCGATATCGACCGGGCTCGACGAACATGGCTGATTTGCTGAGTAGACAGCCGATTGGCACAGCAACGGGGGTTGATGATTGTGAACACAAAGCAGTGTTCGCTGCTTGTTTCAGCGTCATCGTGATTGCTCGAGTGAGTGAGATTGCCTTTGGTGGTTTTCTGAAACGCATCCACGCAATGATCCCTGGTTTCAGAACCCACAGAATACAAAGGATCTCTTGTGGGAGCATGCGCTCTGGTGGCACAAGAAAGAAATTGTAGTCCCACATGTGGGAAACCCGCGGAATGACATTCTAGCAGAGGTGCATGCCACTAAGTATGGAGGACACCTGGGTGTCAAGAAAACCTGGTGGGCCCTCAGTGATGTATACTAGTAGCCAGGATTGGGCATTGAGGTCCATCAGTTTGTAACTCGTTGTGACATGTATGCGCGGAAAAAGCCAAGCAAGCAGAAGCTTGGTGGTTTGCTTCAACTACTCGAGATTCCCGATGAGCCTTGGGAGAGTGTATCGATGGATTTTATCACCGATCACCCCAAGACATGAGATAGTAATACGGCAATACTAGTGTTTGTTGATCGCTTAACCAAAATGGTGCACTTTGTGCCCACGACATATGTGGCAAGAATAATGAGTAAGGGCCCCTTGAAATCTGCATTCGGGGTGGCCTGCTGTTACTAAATCATCATTTAGGAGAGGAAGAGATTCTGGCACAGTTTGCGCAGAAGCACCACCACCACTGGTGCACCACCACTGTGTGCTATCCTCTGATGTACTGTAATTGGACTCGTTCATTCCTCCCCATTCGCTTGCACATCATCACGAGTTCCTACTGCCTTTGCACTACTGCTGTTCAGGGATTAATGCCTCGCTCGTGCCACTGGCACAGCCGCCCGTAGGCATGTGCTACCTTTGCATTGCACTAGTTGCTGCTGCCTTTGCATATGTTTGTTTAGTGGTCCACCAATCACTGGTGCATCAGGCCTGGCAAAACTTGGCTCTGCTTCCATTGCGCTTCGGTTGTTTGTCGACCATCCCTGTCAGGGGTTTTCGGGCTTGCATGCCTCATTGATGCCGCATTCACGGCAGCACATGGTGCTGCTGCCTTGGCATAACAATTGTCATTCATCCCGTTTGGTTGTTTTTAGGAACAGGGAAGGACTTGGAGCTGCTGGCGTTGCACTAGGGAGGTGTGTCATCCATCCATATCGGCCGCCTCAGGCTGCGCATCTCATCGCGCCGCCGCTTTGGCAGGTGAGTTGCCATTCAACTCGCCCTCTGCAAACAAATATCCGCAGCACTAGTTGCTGCTGCCTTTGCATATGTTTGTTTAGTGGTCCACCAATCACTGGTGCATCAGGCATGGCAAAGCTTGGCTCTGCTGCCATTGCGCTTCGGTTGTTTGTCAATCATCCATATCTGTAGTTTTCGGGTTTCCATGCCTCGCTCATGCCGCATGCGCAGTAGCACATGGTGCTGCTGCCTTTGCAATCCAGTATTTTAACATCCCTTTCTGGTTTTCAGGAATCTGCAGGACATGTTGCTTCAGCCGTTGCCCTGAGTTTGTCGCTGGTTTTGTATTCATCCCGGCTTTCTCAGGCACAACAACTCAACGCATCACTGCCTTGGCAGGTCAGTTGTCATCGCCCCCTCCCTCGTTTTACAACAATGCTCTATTCTCGGCTCTGTCGCCTGCGCACTGCAGTTGTATGTTAGCCATCCATATCTGGTGCCTCATGAGCAACAGCACATCGTGCTGCTGCCTTATCACTTCAGATGTCATTCATCCCTCCTTGGATTTTCGGACACAGCTAGTATTGGTGCTGCTGCCTTTGCATTGTGTATGATATCATTCATCCAACTCTGCCGCCATAGGCATACTAATGCTTGGTTCTGGTACCTTTGCATAGCAATTGTAAGGCATTTAGCCCTCTTTGTGGCCTTGGGCAACCTTTGCAAAACACATCCGTTCCTTCCCGTTGTTTCATGCACATCAACGCATGTGGCATCTGTTGGGCAGCTAGATGCATCAATAAATATGCCCTATTGCTAGGGCATGACACCTACTACTGTCATCCTACTACAACGGGAGCTATACTACGGGGTAGGCACGGGGTAGGAATGATCGTAGCGTTCGTTCCTTAGTCGTTCACTTGTGCTACCAGGTTGACGCCACCAGGTCGGCGTCCTTCTAGACGCACAGGTCGGCGTCCAGGCGCCCAGGACGCCGTCCAGACGCCCAGGTCGGCGTCCAGGCGCCCAGGACGCCATCCAGACGCCCAGGTCGGCGTCCAAGCGCCCAGGACGTCGTCCAGACGCCCAGGTCGGCGTCCAGGCGCCCAGGACGCCGTCCAGACGTCCAGGAAGGCGTCGCCCACTGCAGCAGGTCGGATGCGCTCCCGCACACCCGACAACAAAGCCGGCGCCGCCCAAGGAGGACGGGGCCAACAACGTAAAATCCGTTGACACTCCCTTGCCGCGTTCACGCTTGGGACCTCCACCCTATGCGGCAGCACTATTCGGAGAATATTTCGTCGGCGTGCACACAACACACAGCACGCCGGTCACCGCACCAGCCATGCAAGAGGGCATGGCACCTACTGCTGCACGTTGTCATCACCGTCGCCGACGTCGGCCAGGCGCACTTGGCTGATTGCGACAGAGCACCGGTTGAAGGCCGGGAAGTGCAGCGCCTTCGTCCGGAAGTCGACCGGCTGCTCGGTGGTCGGGATGTACTGCAGCGCGAACTTTTCGCGCTTCACCATGTGCTGCAGCCAGGCGTAGCGTCACTCCATGTGCTTGAGGTTGCTCTGCAGCCCCGGCGACGGTGATGGCCGACTTGTTGTCCACACGAAGGACCGTCGGCGTCCCGGCGTCCAGTAGCCAGAACTCTGCGAGGAGGAAGCGAAGCCGACGTCCCCCCTTGCCGGCTTCGGTGGCCACCACGTACTCCGACTCGCTCGACGACAGCGTCGCGCACTTGATGCGCTGGCTCGACCAGGAGACTGCGGCCCCTCCGTAGACAAACACATAGCCGCCCATGCTCGTCCGGTTATGTGTAGTCCTGGCATATTCAGTAGGGAAAAGCAGCAGAGAAAGAGACGGAGATGGTCATGAGCCCACAGGAGGCGATCTCCTCTGGGGTGACCGGCTCGTCGTGGTCAGCTGCTTTGGTTGTGGGCGTGAGTATGTTCTCTAATAGGCAGTCGTTCTTGCGTAAACCTGGGTGTGTGGGGGGGGGGGGGGGGGGGGGGTGCGCGGCGTCAGCAGGGAGAGTAAAAGCGACGCCAGATTTTCGTCTCCTCCGACACGCCGAGATGAAGGCCCCACCTGGCCTTCAGCTTCAGCTTTCCTCCACGCTGCTCCTCGGGGATCAGGAACTACGCCATGCAGCCCCACACGGGCCAGCGTCAAGTCGGGCTTCTTCCCAATGAGCAGTTGGAACGGCGTCGTCCCCGGCAGCAGTGTCGACGTCTCAATGCAGTTGTGTACCCAGTCAGCCTCTCGCAGAGCGAGCTGCCACCAGTGGTGCTGCAGGCCCATATGCACCAGCATCGTCTGCACCGATTCCACCACCGTACGCGTCTCCCGCTCTGCCATCCCATTCTGCTGCGGGGTATACGGGCAAGTGAAGTCGTGGACGATCCCTTTGCCGTCCACAAAGGCGGTGAACTCCTTCCCGAGGAACTCCCCTCCCCGGACAGAGCGCAGCATGAGCACCGACTTCTTCGTCTGCCGCTCAACCACCTCCAGCCACTTCTCAAACTCCCGCAGCACGTCAGACTTCTTGACAACCGACCTCACCCACACGTAGCGGGTCTTGCGGTCCTTCAGCAGCAGGAAGTACAGGCTGCCGTCCTTGGCAGCCACTCGAAACGGCCCGTACAAGTCGATGTGCACGACAGCCAGGGCATCATCAGCGTCCGAGCCCTTGTCGGGGAAGGTGTGCCGTGCCAGCTTCTCGCCGATGCACGAGACACACAGAGAGTCGGTTCCGGCCGACGGTTTGATGTCCAGGCCGGTGGCGACCTCGTGCTTCGCCGAGCTTGTGATGGTGTCGACGCCAACGTGGGCAAGGCGAGCGTGCCACCGGGCCGGCGTCGACTTCGTCGCCGAGACGATCGCCCGCAGAGCCACCACCTCCGTTGTGGGTGTTGTGGACTTCGCCGAGCAAGGACGAAGGTCGGTGCAGAGGACCCGGCCGGTATACGTCGCGCGATCGAGCACGTCCCCTGCCGCCTAGATAAGCAGCATCCCTTCACCATCGTCTTGCAGCTTCACACCGCTCTCCTTCAGTTGGCCGGCTGACAACAGATTCGCCTGTACGCCCAGGACGTAGAGCACGTCGGGTATGAGCACTTGCATCCCGGCGTCCCCTTGCAGAGCGATAGTGCCACGGACGTGAACGTCCTGCAGCGCCCCATTGAAGCCACGCACGTGCTTGACGTTGCTGCTCGGCTCCAAGTCGACGAAGGCTGCCTTCGTCCCCATCAGGTGGTGCGAGCAGCCGCTGTCGAGCAGGACCACCGCCGGGTTAGCCTGCACGGCTGCCGCCACTGCCTGGAAGTCCTCGCCAGCCTCCGGTGCCAGCGAAATGGTTGGCTCCACAACGCCAACCAACGAGCACGACGCCTTCTTGTCGCCTCGCTTTTTGCCGCTTGAGGAGGAGTCAGCGTCCTTCTGTCGAATGCTTCTCCTTGCGCGGCTTGCTTTCCCGACGAGGGCGACGCCCGGCCGACCTCCCCCGGCCTCCCTTGGTGTCGTCGTTGTCGTCGCTGCGGTCGGGACACTCGAAGGAGAGGTGGTCGGGGTCGCCGTATATCCAGCATTCTCGGCTCTTCCTCATCCGCCACGACCGCTGTCCTTGGCCGACTTCTTCTTGTCGACGTCCTTCACCGGCGTCCCACCTCTGCTTCCACCGCCGCCAGGCCTACCACGCTGCCCTGGTCGACTTCCTTGCTTCGTCGGGGCGACGTAGTTCGCCTGCGGCAGAAGCTCCGTGGACCTCTCGGCCTCCTGCATGGCCTCGTCACTGAGGATGTACGAGGTCAACGAATCCTCGTTGAGTGACTCCCGCGTGCCCAGCACCACCATCATCCGCTTCATCAGGTTGTAGCCGCTCGGGAGTCCCTTGATGACGTGCGTGATGTACGACGCCGTGGAGTATTCAACGCCGGCCTGCATGCAGGCGAGGAGACGTCGAGCTCGGTTGCAGTAGTCGGTCGCCGTCTCCTGCTCGCACATCCGCAGGTTCTGTCAAATTATATGTTTTCCATTCTTCTAGGCTGTAGTGGTCTAGCCTTAGGGGGTACACATACTTTCTCGACACTCTCTTGTACCACCCTTGTTGACCTAATGCACACCATAGTCTATCTTCTTAACATGGTACAGAGCACGTTAGGTCCTTGAGACCGCCTGTTTAGGGACCGATTTTATTTTCAGGCCCGCTCTTACTGCTACCCGTTCCGCTGCCCGTGGCGCGCCCCTCTAGCGCCCCGTTTTTTTTCTGCCCATCGTGCGCCCTTAAGCTCGCGTCAGTGCTGCCCGTCGCGCGCTCCCCCTGCCCTGCGCGTCGCGGGCTCCCCCTGCCCTGCGCGTCACGCGCTCCCCCTGCCCTGCGCGTCGCGCGCCACCGCTGCCCCGCACGCGCGCCACCGCTGCCCCGCGCGTCGCGCTCCTTCGCTGCCCCGCGCGCCGCGGACGCTTCTGGAATGTGCTGCCGCTGCTGTGCGCTGCTGCCCGCCGAGCCGCGCCTATGTGCTGCCCTGCTGCATTCGCGCTGCTGCCTACACTGCTTAGTGCTGCAGCGCCCTGCCCTGCGCGTTGCCCTGCTGCCCTGCTGCTGCAGCTACAGCCCTGCTGCTGCAGCTACAGCCCTTGTTGCTGCTGCTACAGCCCTACCGCTGCCGCTACAGCCCTGCTGCTGCTGCTACAGCCCTTGCTGCTGCTGCTACAGCCCTGCTACTGCAGCTACAACCCTGCTGCTGCAGCTACAGCCCTTGTTGCTGCTGCTACAGCCCTACTGCTGCCGCTACAGCCCTACTACTGCTGCTATAGCTCTTGCTGCTGCCGCTACAGCCCTTGCTTCTGCCGCTACAGCCCTTGCTGCTGCTGCTACAGCCCATAGTACAGCCCCCGCGCGCCTGGCCCTGCCCCGCGTTTCGCCACCCTGCTGGTCACGCGCCGCCCTCCCCTGCCCGTCGCGCTGCCCTGCTACGTGCCGCCCTGCCCTGCCCGCGCGCCGCCCTACTGGCCGCCGCGTCGCCCTGCCCTGCCTGCGCGCCGCCCTGCTGGCCGCCGCACCGCCCTGCCCTGCCCGCGTGCCGCCCTGCTGGCCGCCGCCCTGCCCTGCGCGCTTCCCTAGCGCTTGCGCGCCGCCCTGCCCGTCGCCGCCCTCCTTGCTTGTGTGCTGCCCTGCTGCTCTCGCGCCACTCTGCTCTACCCGCTATGGCTACTCTTAGCGTTCTCACATTCGATCCTGAGGGCCGTCCGATCCAGTTCGATACGTGGCTTGATGACTTACAACTGTTCCTACTGAGCGATTCTAGAGACGGCGTTTCGTTGTTTGACCATACGTCTGGCGCCTCTCTCGCCCCTCCCGACACAGCTGACAGTGCGACTCGCTCACAGTGGCTTACCCGTGACGCTGCTGCTCGCCTAGCCGTTCGCAACCACTTGCCGTTAGCCGAACGCGCCCACTTTGGCCAGCACAAGACTGCTAGAGCCCTGTACGACGCTGTAGTCGCTCGTTACTCCTCCCCTACCACTGCTGCTCTAGGCCGCCTTATACTGCCCTACCTGTTCCCCGAGCTGTCCGCCTTTGCCACAGTCGCCGACCTCATCACCCACCTTCGCACTAGTGACACTCGCTAACGCGCCGCGCTTCCAACCAAGTTTCTAGACAAGAACCCCCCCCCGCCCCCCCTCATGTACATCACTCTTTACTTCATCGTCACCCGCCTCCCCGACTCTCTTAGCGCAGTCAGGGACCTCCTTCTCGCCCTTGACCCCACAGACCTCACTGTCGACCTGCTCGAGAAGCACCTCCTTGCAGCTGAGACCAGCATAGTCGCTGTAGGAGATTCTCATGGCACTCCTCGCACTCCCTTCTTTGAGGGGTGTTCCCCCTCCCCCCTTGTCCCCTCTGTCGCTTCTGCTGCTGCTGTTGACTTCCTTCGTGCTAAGGAGGTCGGGGCTGCGTCTGCTCCTAGTGGGAGGCGCCGCAGCGGCAGGAGCAAGGGAGGCAAGGGTGGTGGGGGTGGCAGCGGTGGAGGCGGTGGTGGGGGCGGTGGAGGCGGTGGCGGTGGCGGTGGTGGCGGAGGGAGTGGTGGTGGGAGTGGAGGTGTTGGTGGCGGTGGTGGTGGCGGCAGTGGGAGTGGTGGCGGCGGCAGCGGGAGTGGTGGCGGCGGCAGTGGTGGCGGCAGTGGGAGTGGTGGCGGCGTCAATGGTGGCGGTCGGGGTGGAGCTGTTCAGAGGGGAGGTTCTGTCGGTGGCCAAAGGCAGCAGCAGCAGCGTCCGAGCGAGACCCCTACGCCCCAGCAGCTTCATGAGTGGTTTGCTCAGCGTGGGGCGTCTGGGGGTAGTGTTCGCTGCCCGTATGTCATTTGCACAGGTGACTGCGCTGATCACACATGCGGGAAGTTTCACACACAGCACCGTTGCTTCTCCCGTCTTCACGACGCCTGGCGCGCAGAGTTACCTGATGCGACTGAGCTCCCCCGCTGGCTAGAGCTGCTTAGGCAGGGTGTTGATATCTTTGCTCTTGACTATGATGCTATCCTTGCTGCCATGTATGCATTGACTATTAGTGCTGAGGGTGACTGTTACCTGTGTGTGCCGCCCGACCCAGGTATAGAGGCTGCTGCTCTAGGTGCTAGTGAGTCTGCTCTCCCTGGTACTGTGCCTGCTGAGGCCTTGCACACCTTCACGCTTGACTCAAGTGCTTCCCGCAGTCAGACTGGCTGACCCCTCAGGGGGCCCAGTTCTTGCCCGTTCCTCCACTGTTCTTCCGTGTCCGGCGGTTCCGTCCGGCCCACTCTCAGGTCTTCACCTCCCCTCGTTCTCTACGAACTTGGTGAGTACCGCTGCCCTCCAGGATGCGATGGTCACTACCACCACTCCTGGGGGTCAGCGTGTGTCGATCTGCACGTGTACACGGACGGGCCGTCACCTGGCCACGTTCACCCGTCGGCCTGGGTCGAGTCTGTACACACTGACTACTGAGCCTCCTCAGGTAGCTGCTTCTGCGTCTGCGTCAGGTCAGCTTGCGGCCCCCTGCTCGTGTCGCGCCCTGTCGCACCAGACTCTCCTTTGGCACCACCGCCTTGGTCACCCCTCCCTGCCACGCCTGCGTGGCATGCACTCCCGTCTCCTTGTCTCTGGTCTTCCCAGGTCTCTGCCTCCCCTCCCGCCCTCCCCTGCCCCTCCCTGCCTTCTCTGTGTCGAGGGGCGGCAGCACGCCGCTCCTCACTCCTCCTCGTTTCCCCCAACGACTGCTCCCCTGCAGACTCTCCACATGGACGTGTGGGGCCCAGCCCGCGTCCGTGGACAGGGCCGCGAGCGATACTTTCTGCTGGTTGTTGACGACTACTCGCGTTACACCACGGTCTTCCCCTTGCGCAGCAAGGGGGAGGTCCCTGATGTTTTGATCCCTTGGATCCGCGCTGTCCGTCTCCAGCTCCGCGAGCGGTTCCACACGGACCCTCCTGTCCTGCGTTTGCACTCTGACAGAGGTGGTGAGTTCGTCTCCGACTTCTTGTGGAACTTTTGTCGTGGGGAGGGCATTCGCCAGTCGTTCACGCTTCCGTCCTCTCCGCAGCAGAATGGGGTTGCTGAGCGCCGCATTGGCGTAGTCATAGAGGTCGCTCGTACCTCCATGATCCATGCGGCTGCTCCCCATTTTCTGTGGCCGTTTGCGGTCCGGTACGCTGCGCATCAGCTCAACCTCTGGCCCCGTGTCTCCTTGCCGGAGACCTTGCCTACACTGCGTTGGACGGGGAAGGTTGGCGATGCGTCCGTGTTCCGGGTCTGGGGCTCTCGTGCCTTTGTACGCGATACATCCGCGGACAAGCTCTCCTCCCGCGCCATTCCCTGCGTCTTCCTTGGCTTTCCCCCTGACGCGCCTGGCTGGCAGTTTTACCAACCCGCCTCGCGCCGTGTCCTGCCCTCTCAGGACGTCACGTTTGATGAGTCGGTTCCATTTTACCGTCTCTTCCCCTACCGCACTGCCCCTCTCCCCCCCCCCCCCCGCTCTTCCTCGCACGAGGTCCTCCTCCGGTAGACCCCCTCCCCCCTCAGGGTCCTGCTCCCGCAGTTGTGTCTCAGGTAGACCCACTCCCCTTGGCTGAGCTTGTCGAGATCGCTGTCGACTCTGGTGCTGCTGGGGGTGGTGCTGCTAGGGGTGCTGCGTCTGGGGGTGCTGAGCCTGCGCGTGCGGAGCCTGGGGGTGGTGAGCCTGGAGTTGCTGAGTCTGAGGGTGCGGAGCCTAGGGGTGCTGAGTCTGAGCGTGTGGAGCCTGGGGGTGCTGTGCCTGAGGGTGTGGAGCCTGGGGGTGCTGAGTCTGGGGGTGCTGAGCCTGGTGGTACTGTGTTTGTTGGAGGTCCTACGGCTGCCTCGTCAGGACGGGAGCCGCTCTACGCGAGTGGTTTGCTCGGCGCACCCGCCTTCGGAGTGGCGCTGCTGGAGCTGGGGGGCCTGCCGCTGGAGACACTGCCGCTGGAGACACTGCCGCTGGAGGCACTGGAGCTGGAGGCGCTGGAGCTGCCGGAGCTGGTGGTACTGCTGCTACTGGAGGTGCTAGAGGTGCTGGAGCTGCTGGTCCTAGAGGTGCTCGTGCTGGAGGTGCTGGAGCTGCTGGTCCAGGAGGTGATCGTACTGGAGGTACAGGAGCTGCCGGAGCTGGTGGTGCTGCTGCTGCTGGAGCTGCTGGTCCCGGAGGTGCTCGTTCAGGAGGTACTGGAGTTGCTGGAGCTGGTGGATCTGCAGGTACTAGAGCTGGAGACCCTGGAGCTGGAGGTGCTGGCGCAGGGGGTGCTGGAGCTGTCGGTACTGGTGTTGGAGGCAGTGTGCGGCCGCGACCGTACTTCATTCCACTGCTTCGCCAGGTTCTTGACCTCCCGTCTTCTACTGACCTTACTTCACCTCTACTGTGTCCACCGCCTGACCAGTCGCAGCCATAGTTACAGCCGGCCTCCCCACTGCCTGCTCCTTCTCCTTACACTGAGCAGACGGACTCTCTTACATAGCGTCATGCGCCTGAGTCTCGTCCTGCCTCGCCTGTTCGCGCTGTTTGCACTGGTCGTCGTGTCCCGCATCCACGTCTTCCTCCTGTCCCAGGCACGCACAGTATGGCACTTCGTCCTTCCTTTGTTCCACTGCGAGTTCCCTTGCTGTCTCCTCCGGCGTCCTGTCTTCCTGACGTTCCGGACCCTGAGTCTGACTTGGTTCACGATGCCAGCCCTACTGTCACACGTCTACTAGCCACTGTTGTCACTGACCCTTCGTTTGAGTCCATTGCTGCGTCTGCCCTAGTTGCTGAGCTTGTTGACTTTGCTGCTACGTGTCGTCTCGACGCCGCTAGTCTTGTTGCTGAGTCTGAGTCTGACTGTCCTCTGTCCGTCGGGGGTGAGTGTGCTCTTGGCACGGACGTCCTTGAGGACAGGCAGGAGGACTTTGAGTGTCTTGCAGCTACTGTACCTCATCTCGTGGCCATGCTGCTTGCACCTGAGGGAGACCTGGATGCTTTAGACATCCCGACCCCGCGCTCTTACGCAGAGGCGATTACGGGTCCCTACTCCTCTCAGTGGCAGACAGCCATGGACGCAGAGATGGCATCCTGGAAGTCCACAGGCACTTACGTCGACGCAGTTCCCCCTCCTGGGGCGAACATAGTCGATGGCATGTGGATTTTCAGGGTGAAGCGGCCGCCGGGTTCTCCGCCTGTCTTCAAGGCTCGTTACGTTGCACGAGGCTTTAGTCAGCGACAGGGAGTTGACTTCTTCCAGACCTTCTCCCCTACCCCGAAGATGACTACTCTTCAGGTGCTGCTGCACGTCGCCGCTCAGCGTGACTACGAGCTTCACTCTCTTGACTTCAGCACAACTTTCTTACAGGGCGCCCTGCACGAGGAGATCTGGCTGCGCCGCCCACCTGGCTTCACTGGGTCATTTCCTGCAGGTACCCAGTGGAGCCTCTGGCGGCCAGTCTACGGTCTCCGCCAGGTGCCTCGCGAGTGGCACGACACACTGAGGACTACGCTTGTGGCTCTTGGGTTTGCTCCTTCGACTGCTGACCCGTCACTGTTTCTGCGCACCGACACTTCGCTGCCGCCGATCTACATCCTCGTGTACGTCGACGACTTGGTTTCTACCACTGCTGACACTTAGGCACTGGCCCTAGCGAAGTCGGAGCTGCAGAAGAGACACACGTGCACAGACCTGGGTGAGCTGCGCAGCTATCTTAGCTTGCAGATCATCCGGGACAGAGCACGGCGCACCATCACCTTGACCCAGTCACACATGGTGCACCAGATCCTTTAGCGCTTCTGCTTCTAGTACTCCTCGCCATAGTCCACTCCTCTGCCTACCGGTCACTCGCTCTCAGCTCCACCTTCGGACGAGTCCGTAGAGCCGAGTGGCCCATATCCAGAGCTTGTGGGCTGCCTCATGTACCTGATGACCTGCACTCGACCTGACCTTGCCTACCCTCTTAGCATCCTGGCACGCTACCTTGCGCCCGGGAGACACCGACCAGAGCACTGGGAGGCCGCTAAGAGGGTGTTGCGCTACTTGTGCAGTACGTCGGGCATGGGGCTTGTGCTTGGAGGACATGGTTCAGTTGTCCTCACTGGACACGCAGACGCTTCTTGGGTTGACGACTTGGCTACGCAGCGGTCGTCACAGGGTTACACCTTCAGCCTTGGCTCCGGCTCTGTTTCTTGGCGGTCTACCCGCTCGTCTTCTGTTCTCAGCTCCAGTTGTGAGGCTGAGATCTACGCAGGTGCCATGGCTGCACAGGAGTTACGCTGGCTCACCTACCTGCTGACCGACTTGGGAGAGCGGCCTCGTTCTCCTCCAGTTCTGTACGTAGACAACAAGGCCATGATTTCCTTCTGTCAGGAGCACAGACTGGAGCACAGGACGAAGCACATCGTTCTGCGCTACTTCCTTGCTCGAGAGCTGCAGCAGCGCGGTCAGCTTCGTCTACGTTACTTGGCCACTCGGGCCAACACTGCAGATATATTCACCAAGGCACTTCAGTCTGGTGATCATCAGCGTTTCTGTACTGCTTTAGGCCTTCTGCCTGCTTCGTCTCACTTGCTCACTGCGTGACTTTGCTTGTACTGTGATCTATATGTATATATATATACCAGCATGCTTACACTTGCTAGGTTGTGATCACTGTACTGTTTGTTTCCACTTATATAACTCTGCATGTGAACTGGCCTTGTGGCCATTTGCTTGTGCTCAGAGTGTGTGGTGACTTCGTGATCCACCCTGAGCTTGGTTTGCTTTGTTTCTTCTCTTGACTGGTCTTGTGACCATTGCTTTCTCTGGCTATCCCCCTCTTCGCCTATGGGGGTGTGTCAAATTATATGTTTACCATTCTTCTAGGCTGTAGTGGTCTAGCCTTAGGGGGTACACATACTTTCTCGACACTCTCTTGTACCACCCTTGTTGACCTAATGCCCACCATAGTCTATCTTCTTCACAGGTGCGTCATCTGCTCCTCCAGCTGGCCGATGTACAGGTCGCCGTGATGAATTGCCACGCCTGATGCCCGCCGTCCAGTTGGCGCCGACACGACTTCAATGCTATCTGCACCACCAGTGAGCAGCACCGCGAGATGACCATGAACGTCAACAACTGCACAGCGTGAAACTCCGCGCGCAGCTTGGCGTTGCTCTCCAGGGTATCAACTACCATGTGAGAAGGTCATGACGACCGACCAGCGGTGCCGTGACGGAGATCTTGTCCGGCGTAAATTTGAAGTACCTGTAATTCGGCGCTATCCCGCTCGCAGTCACGTGGGTCGCCGACGCAGGCGTCACGCTGCCTTGACGTCCACCGATGTCGTCTTGCGAGGAGCCTGCAGCCACCGACGACTGCAGCCCTCGCGCCTGAACGCCGCCGACTTCACCGTCGGCCGTCCGGAACACCCCTCACTGCCTCGACGTGCCTCCCGCACTGCTGTCGACTTGTTCATTAACGTTGACGCCCACCTCGACGCCGCCTTCGTTATTCACCGGTCGGGGAGAAGCAGGTCGAGAAGGGTGCTCCGCTGCCCACACGGCGCGGATGCCTGCCTCGACGATCGCCGAGGGGAGCGTCTCCCCGTACTCGCCATATGCGTGGCGTCTCCTCGCATCAGCCAGCTGTGTCTCCAGGGTATCAACTACGCCTGCGTCACCTACGGCGCCCACCATGGTGACTAACACAGCTGCCGGCCCACGAACGAAATAGGTAAGTGCAAAATTCGGCTATACCATAGGTATTCTTGGGGTGCCGTTCCACGCTCACCGCACCATGCGGAGATAACTACTACTACGAGAGCTAGACTACGGGGTAGGCACGGGGTAGGAGTGATCGTAGCATTCGTTCCTTAGTCGTTCACTTGTGCTCTCTCTACTTGCGCATTCACGAGGGAATTTGGCAAGAGCTTCAGTAGCAGAAGTTGACAACAATGGTAGCAACAACATTAGCATGTGCAACTATATCAGAGATAGCAAGCACGCTGGTCGACCTCCAACGCACCACGATCGACCGCGTTCCAGCGCAGCAAAGCTCGCACCGCTCCAACGCTGCCAACGTTGCAGGTCCACGGCGTGCCAAAGCAGCAAGGCGGCTGCACAGCGTTGCACCCGCAAGACAGCAGCGCACCCGCTTCGCAGGTGCTCGCAGCTGGTTGGTACCCTATGCCCCGTTATGTACAGAGCGCACGCGTTTTGCCGACCACGTAGTCACGTCTGCACCTGATCCTTCACGTCGACCTCGGGATACCACACCGAGGTCGGCTTCGCAAGAATCTCCTGAGCGACACTCGCACACTCCGCAGTGCTCGTCGCCAGGGTAACTAACTCGACGGTGCTTGATGCCACCAGGTCGGCGTCCTTCCAGTGTTATAGACTAAGGACGGAGTGTACGAAGATTAGGGGCCTAAATTTCTCAAAATCGTTGGCTTAGAATTCTGGACAGAAACGTCGAGTTCACAAGAAACGCCATCGATGAAAGGTGCATCGTTAAAACTTCACCAAACTCAGATATGTTATAGCTCTAGTCCGTGGCTATAATTCCCAGTTTGAATTACATCAAAAGGTGAAGTATTTCTCGAGATATGAATTTCGTCGCACTCAGGGGTATGCTGCCACACAAACTTAACTCAATCTCATAAGTACCACAAAGAAAGTTACAGTAGCAATAAACTAGGTAGGAGGGAAGTGGAGGACGAGAGGGAAGGTCCCAAGGATTCCCCAACCAAGGAAACCCCATATGCTCACAAGAGTCCCTCCCCTATACGAACCCAACTTTCACCCTTGTTTTTTTCCAAACCTCTCAAATCCACCTCACCCAGACTGCTGGAAGCTGAACGGCAACAACAATAACCAGAAGGGTGCCGCAACCCACCAGCAAAGAGGAGCTCCGGCACGCAACCAAACAATGTCCTTACCAGCCGTCGCCAGCACATCTCAAGCTTCGGCGCGTATTCCTGCGAACACAAACAACAAAGGCAAGAGCAAGGTATTAACCTGCATGGTGCGTTGGGGACCGCCTCGCCCAAATCGACACTACCGCTTCTTCCGGAGCTGGGAAGACATGTTCGCAGACCCACCTCAGAAGCGGCCCGAAGGTTCGGTTGAAGACGACGAAGAGAACGATCCGACGTACGACGAGCTGACAGTCGGACGGATGCAGTACGACTGGGAAGCGCCGCAGTGGATGCAAGAATCACCACCTGCACGCATCGCATACGACGAAGAAGGATGTTACTACGATTACGAAAGGGAACACGGCATGGAGCATCACATCACACCGAAACTCGCAAACCTCGCCAAGGCAAAGAAGGAGGTTAACAAATGGTACCTGGACTGTTGTTGCGGCCAACACATGGTGTCATCAAGTGTCTTCATTCTCAACAGTGAAGCACTCTTCAACGAGGTTGAAATCACCGTCGCCAACAGTCAGACCATCTACGCCAGGAGTCGCGGTCAGATCCAACTGGAATCACATGACACCGGCTACTGCATCCACATCAGCGATGTCCTCGTCGTGCCCGAGCTCCAGTACAGCCTTCTGTCCCTTGACCAGCTGATGAAGTGCGGAGTTGGCCTGCAAACAACAAAATACGAGCTTCACTTAATATACGACGGTATCTTCATCGCAAAAGCGACAAGCGTAGAAGGAGTATACGTGCTCGACTTTGAGTCACCCAAGACCTCTGGAGACAATCAACACATCCTCGTCCTTGATCCACCCGGTCATCCGTCACCACCAAGGTGGAGCCATCCAGAAGAAACTGATTATTAGCGACCCCGCCTCGACGGAACCTTCCGCGCACTTGCTGTACCCGTCGCCTCAACCACGAACCCTGCAGACACAGGACCACAAGCGGTGGAAGAAGGAGAAGAGATCACATCAGAAACAGCAGCTGCAACAACCGAACCGGCAAACACGGAAGTTGCGCAAGCAGTCTAGCATCGCGTTCAACAACCTACCGGCTGGAACACCACCAAGGGCTGGGACGCAGTGGACGCACGATGGGTCACGGAGAATACCGCGTTGGGAGAAGCCGTCGCAGCCGAAGCCGGATGGGGAACCATTGCCGAAGGACCTGCAGCAGAGGAAGCAGAAGCAGTAGAAGAACCGGAAGTCACAGAGGAGGCACCAAAAGCAGAGGAAGAAGAGTCACTGACGGAGTACGGCCCTCACCTCATCCCAATCACAACGGACAGCAGGGATTATCTCCGCATCGAGACAAGGGGAGCGGTGATCGGCGACACCGACTTCGAAGAAGGAGAAGTCACGCAACCGGAAGATCGCCGTCCACGAATCTCACCCCCGCCCCCTGAAGGGCCACTAGAGCTTCCCGTGACGATCGATACCACTACCATCGGCGACACCAGCGGAACATACCACGGCGCAACACTCCAAGCAGTGGCAGTTCGAGGCACCGTACCCGACGAACCTGCCGAACAAGTTGGGAAGGAAACCGCAGAAACAATATTGGCACGAGAGAAAGAGCTCTACACGCGCACAAGGGGTTATCGTGCCGACGGAGACATCTGGCACCAACGCTTCGGGCACCCATCGATTGAAGTGCTCAACAACTGCATCAACGCAAACGTCTTTGCGGTAGACGCAATGTTGCTGCGAGATGGAAAGCTACTCAAGCCAAGAACCGACCTACCCAACTGCACCGTCTGCCCAGTAGCTGCGCTGCGTCACACGCCCTTCGCCTAGAAAATCCCTGGAGCCGAACTCTACAAGCCGCTCAAGAAAGTCTACAGCAATTTTCTCGTGCTCACGGCGAAAGGAGTTGGAGGGGAGCAGTAAACACTTACCTTCATCGACGCCGGCACCCGCTTCGTGTGGGCCGTAAACGTCAGCAACCACTATCTTGTCTACCAGTGCTTCGAATTCCGGCTCAGCATGGCGGAGACTCAGAGTGACGGACAGAAGCTGAAGGCATTCCAGACAGACGGAGCCCTAGAATACCAGACGGAGGAGTTCAAAACCCTCTGCAAGCAGAAAGGAATGAAGAAGATGATTTCACTCCCCTACGCTCACGAGCAGCAGGGATTGGCTGAGCGAACCAACAGGAGCCTCGCGACAAAAATGCGAGCCCTCATGAAGCAGTCAGCTGTGCCAACCAAATATTGGCCCTTCGCGATGGCGCATGCAGTGCGGCTGCACAACATGCTCTCCTCGAAAGCACTGCCCAACAACACCTCACCTTTCAAGGAGTGGACCGGAAAACACCCCGACACACACATGCTGCGGGTCTTCGGATGCATGGTACAGTACCACCGACACGCAAAAGGGAGGAAAAATCTCACTGGAAAATGGGTCTTCTGGATCAAGACTCTCGCGGATGGGACTGTTGACAAGTACAAAGCACGTTGGGTCGTCCGCGGATTCGAGCAGACTCAATTCGTGGATTACAATCAGACATTCGCACCTGTCGGCCGCCATACCTCTGTGCGGATTCTCCTCTGCATTGTTGCCGTGAAGCGGCGCCCCCTCCGCAAGATCGACGTCTCCAACGCCTTCCTCTACGCGATCATCAACGCCATCATCTACGTCGAGCAGCCACACG
Source organism: Closterium sp. Naga37s-1 (assembly GCA_947471745.1). Classification (NCBI taxonomy): domain Eukaryota; kingdom Viridiplantae; phylum Streptophyta; class Zygnematophyceae; order Desmidiales; family Closteriaceae; genus Closterium; species Closterium sp. Naga37s-1. The sequence continues at coordinate 4,055,894 of CANJKZ010000093.1, read as the reverse complement.
CCTTCGAGGAAGACGGCGACGCTATCTGCCTCCTCCAGAAGTCCCTGTACGGTATCAAGCAGGCGCCACGTATGTGGCAGCAGTACCTCCACACCGTACTCATCGAGCTCGGCTTCCAGCAACTTCCCCACGATCAGGGGATGTAACGCCTCGAGTCCCGCGGCAGCTTCATCCTGCTCGTCGCCTACGTGGATGACCTGCTCTACACCGGGGACAATACGGAGCTGCTTGATCGCTTCGAACATGACATCAAGGAGAAGCTGGAAGTGACCATCGATCACGAGGTCACTCAATTCCTCGGCCTCATCGTCACCCAGAACGCCGACACGATCCACCTCTCCGCCGCGAAATACGCCGAAACCCTCGCTAAGAAGTTCCGCATCGCTCCCGTCGGCATCACCACCCTGTTTCGCACTCCTCCGACTAATCACGAGCCCGATACTACCCCACTCTCCCAGGCCGACCATCGCCTCTACCAGCAGCAGCACGGGTGTCTACTGTTCGCCGCCGTCACATGCCGCCCGGACTTATCCTACATCGCCAGCCAGCTCGCCTAGTACCTGCGTCGACCTGAAGGGGAGAACCTGGCAGACCTGCGACGCGCCTTACAGTACTTCATCTCTACGCCCGATGTCGGCCTCGCCTATACAGCGAACCTAACGGCTACTCTACAGCTTACTGGCTACGTAGATGCAGATCACGCTGGGGACGCAGACAACAGGAGGTCCCACACAGGCTTCATGTTCAAACTTGAGCCTGCAGGAACCATCTCCTGGAACTCACAGAAGCAAGAGCTCATCGCCCTTTTGTCAGCAGAAGCAGAGTTCATCGCAGCAAGCTCAGCAGTTCGCGAAGTACTCTACCTCACGGAGCTCCTACAGGAAACAAAGACGGCGATGAACGGGTCCTTCAAGTTACTCTGCAACAACCAGAGTGCGATCAAAATCGAAAACAAGCCGGGCTTCGTCAACCGCACGACACATTGCCCTGCGTTACTTCTTCGTCAAGGACGAAATCGACAAGGGAAGGTCCAGCTCACCTACTGTCCAACTGGCGAGATGGCAGCTGATTTTCTGACGAAGAAACTGCCACGTCAGAAGTTTCAGCAGTGCTCGGACCTGTGCGGAGTCGTCTGAAAAAGCCATGTGGCGCACCTCCAGGAATGAAGGGGAGTGTTGGAGTGTGAAGGGAATTATACTTAGCATTCCCGTAGGTGCAGCAGTATCGCACCCGTCATTATCGAATCACCGCTAGCAGCAGTATCGGATCAACCCGTATCAAGGGCAGGAAGGTCAACAGTCGCAAGAGTCAACTGTCGCGACTGTTGACCATCTGGACCGACGATTGACTTACCATCGAGGAATGACAACAGGCGTAACTGTGCGTACGGTTACACGCAGCAACTCAAGAAGAAGTGCAATGGTCAGAGTCACTGTAGAATTGCCTTTAAAGCAGTTAGAATAAGGGATGTACCCCTCACAGTACATGGCTAGTTAGATCTATTTTGTGTGTGTAATTTTATGTTTTAATTAACATTGTCATTTACATTCACTATTATCAGAGTTCCTACCACAAGACTTCCGCTACCAAACTCTTTAAGGCACTCCTATCCTATCCAAGGTCCTCACTCTGACAAAAGACAGCAGTGCGCATGTACGCAGGTGCGCGCAGATGATTGGCCCGACTTCCACCGTTGTGCATCCGTCGGCTCTGGTCTGCGCCTGACGAGCCACATCGACTTCGGGATACCAGCCCGAAGTTGGCTTCGCCACCGCGACCTCGACGACGTTCGCGTGCATCCGCAGAACTCGCCGAGCAGGTTACCCGGTCGACCTGGCCGACCATCCTATGAGCGCCTCGACGAGCCCCTCGTCGACCACCGCGCCTGTCGAACTGCCCCTCCTGGTCGATGGCCCGTCCGCCGACCAGCCCAGTCAGCTGCAGCCGTCGAGCTCCCCTGGTTGACGGCTCTCAGCCCCGTGACAGACCTGTGCAGGTCGACGACCACCTCGTCGACCTGCCCCGCAGAAGAAGGCCGTTGAGCTCCCCTAATCGACGGCAACACCGCAGCGACCTGCTGCAGCTCGACGAAGCTCGTCGAGTAGCTCTCTCACTGGGTACGGTCGGCTGCTTCTCCCGTACATCCGACCAGGACGTCGGCGTCGCCCAAGCGAGGGCGGGGCCAACGCTCCATTCCCGTTAACAGTAGAGTCGCTGAACCACTGCCTTTTCAGCTGCCAGAAAGTACAAACGGTGATTATGGCAATCGACAGAGTGCTCTAATTGATGAACTTCGGGATCTACTATTTCACACAACTCACACGTGGTCAGGTTTTCCAGAGACATCAACTATTGACCCGTCGGCCCCTCATGCTCTGGCTGGCAAGGTGTAATGTTATGTTAAAGGGTGCGAAATTTCAGCCGGAAAAAGGGACTGAAAAGTCGACATTTGCACGCTATGTAAAGATCTACAGTGAGGAAATAACATGACAGCTCAATGTACTGTGGACATCTGGCAAGAGACGAGGCATAAGTGATGTGCAGGTTCTACAGCACGGAGGCCTTGTTGGCATGTAGAGCAGATTTCAAGTATTTCTAAAGGACCCGACGGTCTCCTTTCAGCCACCATAAAGCGTATAAAGAAGGGTCTGTCTCTACATGTAGACAGTATGCCTTCCAAATAGCCAGTTACAACTGAGGAGGTCTTTGTTTGCTTCTAGTAGTTGCATCCACAAAAAAAAAAAGGTAGAAAATGTTTCATTTCAATGTTTCACGGTTTTTGCCCAAAATCATTTCTTTTGTCGCGAAAGTGTAAGCTTTTATTTTCTTTTATTGGATGAAATTCACTATACAATATATACATCCATAGTTGTAATTGGGGTAGAGGAAGGTCTATGCAGACACGTGGTGGTCCACCATTATTCTCCTTGTAGTACTCTACGGCGGTTTGAAGAAGGGTAAGTAGCTATGGAGGGGGTACTGATATCGATCCTTCACTTTGGGGGGACCTTCATTGCTATTTGCGGGCACTTTCCATCCTCCGACCCTCAGGCAGTAAAGTTAGGCCGCATTCTCAAGTTCCCCCACCATCAGAAGTTTCCCCACGTGACTCGACATGTTGACGTGACATTAGTTCACATTTCAAAGTCCCCCCCCCGCGGTTCGACTTCCAGACACTTTGATTCCAACCAGACTCGGTCGCAATGCCTGGCCTGTCCGTTAGTGTGCAACAATGGAGATCGTGCCACGTTTGCTAGGTGTGGGGATTATGCTGCTAGACATGCCAGTTTCGTGCACATAGCCGGCAACATATATTTCTTTCCTGCCCACGCAACCCATTTCTGCGCTGCTTGCGTGAATCTGCCAATATCACCCAAGTTGACTTGATTTGACTATTGTGCCAAAGTTTTATGTCAGGCGCAACCGTCAGGCTCGGCCATTTAGGTTTTGCCTCGCGAGGTTAGGACGTGGGCCCAATCTGTCAGATTTATATGACATAGCTACTGTAGGCTATAGTGGGGTAGCACATATGGGGTACAGTTGTCTAGGGTTTGCTTCTTGTACCCAACTTTCACTTAGTCATTGCATTCCTCGTTTCTTCTCATGGTATCGAGCAGGTTCCCTAGTGGGAACGATTCCTAGGGCCCACCACCACGAATTTTTTTTTTTCCTGCCCGGAGCGCGTTTTGCGCCGGCCCGAGTCGCGCCGCCCTTTCGGCCCGTCGCGCCCGTCGCGCCCATCGCCACCTACCTCCGCGGCCCCGCCACCTACCTTCGCGGCCCCGCCACCTCACTGTGCGGCCCCGCCACCTACCTCCGCGGCCCCGCCACCTACCTCCGCGGCCCCGCCACCTACCTGTGCGGCCCCGCCACCTACCTGTGTGGCCCCGCCACCTACCTTCGCGGCCCCGCCACCTCACTGTGCGGCCCCGCCACCTACCTCCGCGGCCCCGCCACCTACCTGTGCGGCCCCGCCACCTACCTTCGCGGCCCCGCCACCTCACTGTGCGGCCCCGCCACCTACCTCCGCGGCCCCGCCACCTACCTGTGCGGCCCCGCCACCTACCTTCGCGGCCCCGCCACCTCACTGTGCGGCCCCGCCACCTACCTCCGCGGCCCCGCCACTTACCTTTGCGGCCCCGCCGCCTCCTCCCAGCGGCGCCGGACGCCGCCCTCTCAGCGGCCCCGCCGAGCCGCCCAGCAGCCAAGCCGCCCAGCCGCCGAGCCGCCCAGCAGCCGAGCCGCCCAGCAGCCGAGCCGCCCAGCAGCCGAGCCGCCGAGCCGCCCAGCCGCCGAGCCGCCCTGTCCGCAGCCGAGCCGCCCAGCAGCCGAGCCGCCCCGCCGCCGAGCCGCCCAGCCGCCGAGCCGCCGAGCCGCCCTGCAGCCGAGCCGCCCGAACCGCCCTGTCCGGTAAGAGCAGCGCCTCTCTCACAGCACTGCCCTCGCCCTACTGTTTGCACTGCTAGTCTACTGCTGTCATGGCTACCCCTAGTGTCCTCGCTTTTGACGCTGAGGGTCGGGCCATTGACTTTGACGTCTGGATAGATGACCTGCAGCTTTTCTTACAGTGCGACAGAGCAGACAGCCTCTCCCTCTTTGACCTCACTTCTGGTGCCTCTCCTGCCCCCGCTGCTGATGCTGACGCCACCGTTCGCTCACAGTGGGCCACGCGCGATGCTGCTGCACGTCTTGCTGTGCGTCGCCACCTCCCTACCTCTGAGCGTGCGCACTTTAGCCAGTACAAGAGTGCTCAGACCTTGTAGGACGCTGTAGTTGCACGCTACTCCTCCCCTGCCACTGCTGCACTGAGCCGCCTCATGCTACCGTACCTCTTCCCTGACCTTGCTGCCTTTCCCACAGTCGCTGACCTCATTACGCACCTCCGCTCTAGTGACACTCGCTACCGCGCTGCGCTTCCTGCTGAGTTCTGCGCCAAGAACCCCCCCCCCATGTACATCACCCTCTACTACATAGTCACCCGTCTCCCTGACTCCCTTCGCGTAGTCAGGGACCACTTCCTCTCGGTTTGTCCCACCACTCTCACCGTTGACCTCCTCGAGAAGGCCCTCCTAGCAGCAGAAAAGAGCATAGTCGCTGTAGGAGCCTCTCGTGGTGACCCTCGCACCCCCATCTTTGAGGGGTGTTCCCCCTCCCCTCTTTTGCCCTCTGTTGCCTCTGCTGCTGCGGCCGACCTCGCTGGTTTGGAGTCGGTTGGGGCAGCGTCTACCCCTAGCGGGAGACGCCGCCCTGGCAGGGGCAAGGGGGGCAGGGGCGCTGGAGGAGCTAGCGGGGGCGGTGGAGGCGGCGGTGGAGGTGGTGGAGGAGGTGGGGGTGGCGGTGGGAGTGGTGGCGGGGGAGGAGGTGTAGGTGGCGGCAGTGGAGGCGCAGGAGGCAGCGGCGGTGGCGGAGGGAGCGGAGGTGGCGGCGGTGGAGGAGGAGGCGGCGGAGGAGGTGGAGCTGGTCGGGGTGGCGCTGCGCAGAGGGTCAGCTCCGGTGGTGGTCAGCGCCAGCAGCAGCAGCAGCAGCAGCAGCAGCAGCGCACTCGTGACGTCCCCTCCCCTCAGCAGCTCCGTGAGTGGTACACTGCACGCCAGAGGGGTGGGGGTGCTGGTCCGTGCACCTACGTCCTGCGCACCGGCGACCGCGCGGGTGAGCAGTGCGGGGGTGCGCACTCCACCCAGCGCTGCTTTGGCCGCCTCACGGACGCTTGGCGTCACCAGTTCCCTGAGGCCACTGAGATCCTCCGCTGGGGTGAGCTGTCTAGGGCGGGTGTAGCTGTCTTTGACCTTGACTTTGATGCTATTCTTGCTGCCGTGTATACTGTGACTATTAGTGATGAGGGTGACTGTTACCGGTGTTTTCCGCCCGACCCGGGCATTGAGACTGCTGCTCTAGGTACTGGTGAGGCTGCTGCTCTAGGTGCTAGCGAGGCTGCTGCTCTAGGTGCGTCTGCTCCCTCAGGTGCTGGTGAGTCTGCTCTCTCAGGTTCTGCGTCGGCTTCGGCCTCCCACACCTTCACACTTGACTCGGGGGCTTCTCGCTCCTTCTTTCGAGACCGCACCACACTCACGCCGCTTGGCCGGCCAGTTGCGGTCTCCCTGGCAGACCCCTCTGGGGGTCCTGTCCTTGCTCACTTCTCCACTGTCCTCCCGTGTCCGGCGGCCCCCTCTGGCACCCTGTCTGGTCTCTACCTCCCCTCGTTCTCTACGAACTTGGTGAGTGGTGCTGACCTACAGGATGCGGGGGTTCACCAGTTCACTCCTGCGAGTCAGCGGGTGACCCACTGCACGGACGCTCGGACAGGCCGCCACCTGGCCACGTTTACACGTCGGCCAGGGTCGAGCCTGTACACACTGACCACTGCGTCTCCTCCAGTCCCTGCGTCTGGTCAGGTAGCTGCGTCGGGTCAGGTGTTTGCTGCAGCGTCCAGGTCTGGTCCTGAGTCTGCCCCCTGCTCGTGTCGCCTCCTGTCTCACGAGACTCTCCTCTGCCACCACCGCCTTGGCCACCCCTCCCTGCCTCGTCTCCGGAGCATGGCCTCCCGTGTCCTTGTCTCTGGTCTTCCCCGGTCCCTCCCTCCCCTTCCTCCGGGGCCAGGCCCTACCTGCGTCCCCTGTGTCGAGGGACGGCAGCGGGCTACCCCTCACTCCTCCCAGTTTCCTCCGACAGAGGCCCCGCTGCAGACGCTTCACATGGACGTGTGGGGCCCGGCCCGCGTCCGTGGACAGGGTCACGAGCGCTACTTCCTGCTGGTGGTTGACGACTACTCGCGTTACACCACAGTCTTCCCCTTGCGCAGCAAGGGTGATGTCACTGAGGTGTTGATCGACTGGATCCGCGCAGCTCGTCTCCAGCTCAGGCGGAGCTTTGGCTCGGACTTTCCTGTTCTGCGTCTGCACTCTGACAGAGGCGGAGAGTTCTCCTCTGGCCTTCTGCGAGCCTACTGTCGTGCACGAGGCATCCGCCAGACCTTCACGCTTCCGGACTCTCCACAGCAAAATGGGATTGCTGAGCGCCGCATTGGCATGGTCATGGACGTCGCCCGTACGTCCATGATGCATGCGGCTGCCCCCCATTTTCTGTGGCCGTTTGCGGTTCGGTACGCGGCGCATCAGATCAACCTTCAGCCCAGGGTCTCCATGCCGGAGACCTCCCCAGCTTTGCTATGGACGGGGAAGGTTGGCGATGCGTCTGCATTCCGTGTCTGGGGATCTCGGGCGTTTGTCCGCGACTTGTCTGCGGACAAGCTGTCCCCTCGTGCTGCTCCTTGCGTCTTCCTGGGTTTCCCCCCTGACGCCCCAGGGTGGCAGTTCTACCACCCCACCTCTCGCCGTGTTCTGTCCTCCCAGGACGTCACGTTCGACGAGTCGGTCCCCTACTACCGCCTCTTCCCTTACCGCACTCCGTCCCTCCCTCCGCCACCGCTCTTCCTTGTACCAGGTCCCCCCCCGGTAGACCCCCTCCCCCCTCAGGGTCCTGCCCCTTCAGGTGTGTCCCAGGTAGACGCTGTTGAGCCTGTCGAGGTCGCTGGTGACTCTGGTGCTGCTGAGGGTGCTGAGCCTGGGGGTGCTGACTCTGGGGGTGCTGAGCGTGTGGGTACTACGCCTGGAGGTGCTGAGCCTGGGGGTGCTGCGTCTGAGGGTGCTGAGCCTGGGGGTACTACGCCTGGAGGTGCTGAGCCTGGGGGTGCTACGCCTGGTGGTGCTGTGCCTGGCGGTTCACCGGGTGCTCCCTCTCGCCGAGAGCCACTCTCTCCCCAGGAGCTGCGTGAGTGGTTTGCCCGGCGCTGGAGGCGAGCTGCTGGAGCTGCTGGAGCTGGAGGTGCTGCGGGTACTGGAGGTTCTGTTGCTTCTGAGGGAGCTGGTGCCACGGGTCCCGGAGGTGCTCGTACTGGGAGTACTGGAGCTGCTGGACCTGCGGGTACTTCTGGGGCTGGAGTTGCTGCGGGTGTTGGCGCGGAGGCTACTGCTGTCGGTCCTGGGGGCGGTCCTGCTGGGGGTACTACTGGTGCTGCTGGGGGTTCTGGAGCTGGAGCTGCTACTGGTGCTGGTGCTGCCCCTGCGGGTGCTGGTGCTGTCCCTCCTGTGTCTGGAGTCGCCGCGCGGCCTCGGCCGTACTTCGTTCCGCTCCTTCAGCAGGTTCTTGGTCTCCCGCCTTCTACTGGTCCTCCTCCTCCCTTAGAGTGTCCACAGCCTGTCCCGTCGCAGTTACAGTTACAGCCGGCCTCCCCACTGCCTGCTCCGTCTCCCTACACTGGTCCTACTGGAGGTCTTGCTGAGCGTCGTGAGCCTGCGTCTCGCCCTGCGTCGCCTGTCCGTGCTGCTCGCACTAGTGGTCGCGGTTCGCGTCAGCGTCCTCCTCCTGTCCCTGGCACGCACCGGATGTCTCTGCATCCGTCCACTGCTCCTCTGCGTGCCCCTTTGCCTTCTCCTCCTAAGTCTTCTCTTCCTACTCTTGCCGACCCGGAGTCGGACTCTCTTCGCGCTGCCAGTCCTACTGTCACGCGTCTCCTTGCTACGGTTGTCACTGACCCTTCCTTTGAGTCCACTGCTGCGTCTGCTCTAGTTGCTGAGCTCGTCGACTTTGCTGCTCGCTGTCGCCTAGACTACGTCGCCAGTCTTGTTGCTGAGTCTGAGTCTGTCTGTCCTCCGTCCGTCGGGGGTGAGTGTGCCCTTGGCACGGACGTCCTTGAGGACAGGCAGGAGGAGTTCCAGTGCTTCGCCGCTGCTTCACCTCATCTCGTGTCCGTACTGCTTACCCCTGAGGGAGACCCGGATGCACTTGACATCCCGACTCCGCGCTCTTACGCGGAGGCGATAGAGGGTCCCTACTCCTCTCAGTGGCAGGCAGCTATGGACGCAGAGATGGCTTCCTGGAAGTCCACAGGCACCTACGTTGACGCTGTTCCCCCTCCTGGGGCGAACATCGTCAGTGGCATGTGGATTTTCAGGGTGAAGCGACCGCCGGGTTCTCCGCCTGTCTTCAAGGCGCGTTACGTGGCTCGTGGCTTCAGTCAGCGGCAGGGAGTTGACTACTTTCAGACCTTCTCTCCCACCCCGAAGATGACCACTCTTCGGGTACTGCTGCACGTAGCTGCTCACCGTGACTACGAGCTACACTCTCTTGACTTCAGCACTGCTTTCTTGCAGGGCAGCCTGCACGAGGAGATCTGGCTGCGTCGCCCACCTGGCTTCACTGGGTCTTTTCCTCCTGGCACCCAGTGGAGCCTACGGCGGCCAGTCTACGGTCTCCGCCAGGCACCGCGTGAGTGGCACGACACACTGAGGACTACACTTGCAGCTCTTGGGTTTGCTCCCTCTACTGCCGACCCGTCGCTGTTTCTGCGCACCGACACTTCTTTGCCGCCGTTCTACATCCTCGTGTACGTCGACGACTTGGTCTTTTCCACAGCTGACACTGCTGGACTAGCCCACGTGAAGTCCGAGCTGCAGAAGAGACACACGTGCACTGACCTGGGTGAACTGCGCAGCTACCTTGGCTTGCAGATCACTCGGGACAGAGCACGCCGCACCATTACCCTGACTCAGTCACACATGGTGCAGCAGGTCCTTCAGCGCTTCGGCTTCACGTACTCCTCGCCTCAGGCCACTCCTCTGCCTACTCGCCACTCGCTCTCAGCTCTGCCTTCGGATGAGTCCGTAGAGTCGAGTGGCCCGTACCCAGAGCTTGTTGGCTGCCTCATGTACCTGATGACCTGCACACGACCTGACCTTGCATACCCTCTTAGCATTCTTGCACGCTATGTTGCTCCTGGGAGACACAGACCGGAGCACATGGCTGCAGCGAAGAGGGTGTTGCGCTACTTGTGCAGTACGTCGGGCATGGGGCTTGTGCTTGGAGGGCAGAGTCCAGTGGTCCTTACTGGGCACGCAGACGCTTCTTGGGCTGACGACCAGGCTACGCAGCGGTCGTCACAGGGTTACACCTTCAGCCTTGGTTCCGGCTCTGTTTCGTGGCGGGCTACTCGCTCGTCTTCTGTTCTCGGCTCCAGTTGTGAGGCTGAGATCTACGCAGGAGCCATGGCTGCACAGGAGCTTCGCTGGCTCACCTACCTGCTGACTGACCTCGGAGAGTTGCCTCGTTCTCCTCCAGTGCTGTACGTAGACAACAAGGCCATGCTGGCCTTGTGTCGGGAGCAGCGACTGGAGCACAGAACGAAGCACATTGCTCTCCGCTACTTTATTGCTCGTGAGCTGCAGCAGCGTGGTCAGCTGCGTCTTGCGTACGTGGCCTCTGAGGCCAACACTGCTGATATCTTCACCAAGGCACTTGCGCCTTGTGACCATCAGCGCTTCTGTACTCAGCTGGGCCTTGTGCCTACCTTGCCTCACTTGCTCACCTCTTGACCTTGCTTGTACTGTTACATATATATATACCTGCTCTTGTTTGTCTAGCCTTTTTTATATATATGTGTACTCCTGCTTGTGAACTGGCCTTGTGGCCTTGAACTTGTGCTCGGAATGTGTGGTGACTTTGTGATCCACCCTGAGCTTGTTTTTGCTTTGCTTTGCTTGACTGGTCTTGTGACCCCTTGTTCTCCCCCACTTTGCCTATGGGGGTGTGTCAGATTTATATGACATAGCTACTGTAGGCTATAGTGGGGTAGCACATATGGGGTACAGTTGTCTAGGGTTTGCTTCTTGTACCCAACTTTCACTTAGTCATTGCATTCCTCGTTTCTTCTCACAATCGACTTTGATAGGCGCGATCAAAGGCGATCAATAACTTCGAGGAAGGCAGGAAGCCAATTTCAGGCAATCGGGGGCAATCAGCTGATCGCGATCAAATGATTGCTCCAACTCGATCAATCGCCTCAAACATCCCGATCAAAATCAACCAGACACAATCAGTCCCAATCACTTGATTGCATGTGATCGGGAACCTGGGCGATATATGCGAAATGTTACACAATTGACTAGAGGTCTCAAAAACCCAATACACTAAATGTTATTTACATACTGGCGAGAAGGTTGTGAAAGGGACATTGCGTGCAGTTCGACCCTTGCGATATTAGTACAATACACTGGATCGCCAGTCTCGCCAAAGTTGGATAGAAACTAGCAGGTAATGGTTTCACGCGGCACGTAGAGCTTTCGAGGAAAATTAGCTCTGATCGGGCGGCGCGAGAAAAGCGATCACAAGCACTCCGATCCAATCCAACCCGATCCGATCTGATCCGATCCGATCAAAGTAGATTGGGCCCACGTCCTTAGTCAACACTTGGTATGCAAGCTGGCGCGACAATTTCATTGGATACCGCACATGCGAGCTGGCGACATCTGTCGCCCCATGAGGTTCCGTGGTCTGAGTGGGAGCATTCCCACCAAAACCCCCATCAGCTCTGAAAATAACGGGCTGGTGGGGGAACTTCGATGGTGGGGGAACTTGAGAATGCGCTGTTAGTGATACAACTCAGATTCACCCATGAACAGATGTGATGTGACAGTTACTCCCCTATCGGACGCCGTTACTTCTAATCTTGGCACTGGAACAGCTGTGACAATGAAGGAAACTGTAGACAATTGGTTAAGGTCGTATCCACCCAACCCAGAACAGCTGTGACAAATGCCGTTACTTCGACAGCCCTGGTCGGAATGAGGGGAACTATTTCAGGCCGCAGGCCCTTGAAAATGATGGCATCATCTCGTCAGCTGTTCCCTCGGCTTTATTGCGCGACCCGACGGTTTTCGAATTTGTGTCAATCCTGTCGACCACTCGTGCAACACGTCAGCACTATTTCGAATTCCCTAAATCCGATCGACCGACCCTTTTTCTACACTTGCAAACACGAAGTGGTCACTCTGTCGCAAGTATTGCTAGAGCTATAGGGTTTCTTGAATTTCGTAGGTTGGTGTGTTGTAGATTCTGTCGCGATATGCATACAATGATTACGCGTGTCTGTTGGTCTCAGCAACTTGAGCATTTCTGGACAAGTCACACACCGATGGGGTAGTTGGCATTCTTTCCGAGCTACTCAGGGTTGTCTTTTTCAGGAACAGCCCTACAGTATCGGCCGTCTAACTACACGACACCGGCGTATGTACTGTGCAACCCTACACCACGACAAAACCAGATCATGCGGGACGTTACAAGGCAGAATATCCCAGCGGAAATGGGTCGTCAAGCCTGACGACCCATTGACGACTTGACGACATGCTGCCCCGAGCAGAAAAAATCTAAAACCCTATCGGATGGCATGCCATCCTAGGGAGGCATCAACCCTAAATCCATGCCTCCCTCTGTTTAGGGTTGATGCCTCCCTGACCGGATGCATGCCCGAATGGGTTTTTTTTTTTTTGCCCGCGAGCAGCGAGCTCCCCCGGGCGGACTCGCTTGTCCGCTGAGATATATTCGGAGCTAACTTACAGATGTTCGAGAAAGTTGCGTACAGTAGTTAGACAACAAAAACCAACCGAGTAACGTTTTACCTATACCGCGTAAGCTACTGTAGGGTCGATCGGATTTAGGGAATTCAGAATAGTGCTTACGTGGTGCACGAGTGGTCGACAGGATTGACACAAAATTGAAAAACGTCGGGTCGCGCAATAAAGCCTGTTCCCTCAGTGTTGTATCTGCTGTTCGATTTTGTAGTTTGTCAGGGCGAGGTCATTGCGTCGTCCTGCGTTCATTTACGGTTCCGTCATATGGAAGACATTTCCAGACGGTGCACAACGGTAATCAAAATCCAGTGTTTAAACCGCGACCAAACGAGAGTTACCGCACAGAACGAACAAGGGACGAACACACTGACCTCGCCGATAATGAAACCTTCCTTCGTCCGGACTGGAGTAAGTCTTTTTGCATTTTCGCCCTTGTTTTCTGGCAAGTCGCGTCTCTCTCTCTTTCTTTCAACTGTCATGATGGCGCGAAACTCGGCGTTCGTCCCTCTCTACTTTGTCTGCGGCGTGCTGTTCTTCGTCATGCTTCTCGCTGCGAGTCAGGCGCATATCAAGCTCCAACCATCACAATGTGAGTGATTTTTTTGTCGCCAAAGGCGGATGGGCCGCGCCAACCGTGCCAGAAGCTCTTGTCAGAGGTCCACTGGTGATCCCCGATCGATCCTAGGGAAGGGTTACAGGCTCGTTGTCCTGGGGGGGTATGGGCGCACTGACCCGCTACTTAATAAGCCCTTTTATCCCAATGGTCTAGTGGTTGGGATTCTGACATGGTATCAGAGCGAAGGTCTCGGGTTCGAATCCCAGTGTGTGCACATCGGGCATCCCAGTGCGGGGGGGTGTCAGAGGTCCACTGGTGATCCCCGATCGATCCTAGGGAAGGGTTACAGGCTCGTTGTCCTGGGGGGGTATGGGCGCACTGACCCGCTACTTAACAAGCCCTTTTATCCCAATGGTCTAGTGGTTGGGATTCTGACAGCTCTTGCTCTCATGAGCAGGCCACCCCGAATGCAGTTTTCAAGGGGCCCTTGCTCATTATTATTGCCGCAAATGTCGTCCCCCTTCTAGAGCAAAACCCGGAGTCGGGCAACAGTCACTGGATGGCTGGCAAGCCCCATGCTCATCCCCGCGTCCTGCCTTTCCATCCCCCAAAACACTTCGTCTACCTTTTTCACAGTGAAGGCTGTCAGGATCGTAGACGCCTCAGTCGACAAAAGTCTGCTTGCTATTGTCGATGACGTTCTCCTCGTTCTCACGATTCCAACGATATGCGCAGCGGTTAATTCTGTCAACGTTTCACTGTTTTCTGTCTCACCAACGCTTGACTGGCGCTTCACTGGCGCTCTGCAGAGGAATTTCGGTTCGCGATTCCTGAGAGAATTACCGCGGCACGGGCTTTGGTTTCGTGAATTTTTTATATCGCGCTTTATATTTTTAAAACCCCGAAACGCGATCCGTCCACCTTTCATAACCCGTTTTCCGCGCTCGCGTTAATTTGATTTATATTAACAGTTGTACGGTTGTTTTTCCGGATTGACATTTTGTCGGTGGGCAGTTTAGGGTTTGACGTGGAACCTCCCTGTCACGCAGGGTTCACCGATTGGTCATTACGTTCCCGACAGTGTGGAATGCTGGTTCGGCGAGTTTCGAGAACGAACAGGTTCGACAGTCTGCTTGGGTTCACTGTATCAGACTGTCGCGAGATGAGAAGTTATACGTGTCTCATCTCAGTCAACGCGTGTCGTGAAGCGATTGGTTCTAGGGTTGTTTAACTGTAGTGCTCAACTTACCGCGCAGATTTCAAACTGTTCACTGTGTCGGGTGCCTTGGTTGTAAACTGTCGTTCAGAACACGCTGCCACGTGCGTGCACTTGGCTCATGTCACGCGCCAGGTTTGAAGTTGTGTTAAAAAACAGATCGCGCTGCGATCGCACTTGTCCCGATCAAGCAATCACAGGCCCGCCTCGTCACAGTCTGCTCGAAATAAAATCAGAACATGCGAACCAATGAGTTAGCGCCGCGTCATAATATCGAAGTGAACATGTTCAACTGGATGCTGAAGTGTGAAGAAACAATATTTGCGTGCTCGATACTAGATACAGCGACAGTTTCACAACAGATTTTAGCAGTAGATGATAAGTATATCTTAAAATGAAATATTATTTACAATGTAAACAATGGACAGAGTGCACAACATGATATAATTTGAAGTAAATTGTTTATTTTTGAAGATGTTCACATTGTGTTTAAAATGTTATTTCCTAATTTGAAGGAATTTGAGTATTCTAATCCATTCATTCTATTGTTACAATCTAAGCACGATCATCACCATTAGAAATTGGAAAGGGTAATGGAACTACTTGCATGATTTCACACTCTGTGAATTCGAATTCAGTATTTTATTTGTCAATCTTGCTATCTCAGTCATTTCTGTATGGTCTAATTGTGCATGCATTACGGAGTTCTACCATACCCTCTTGACATTGGTACGCCTATTGATACACCTTAATATTACCCAGCTTTTTCAATCTTTAGAGACAATAATGGTTCATTGCTATGCTTGATATTTGTTCATCTTGTACATCAAATCATTGATAAAGTCCTAACAATAAGCTGTTTTATTATCAAGAATCTAAATACACAGCTGAACATACTAAACTGAATTGGGTTTAAGGGGGGGAAAGTATATATTGTGATCCTGTGTGTGAAGTAATCTTATACAATAAATGTTGATAGTTTCCAATATACGTTGTTTTATATTTGCAGGTCTAAGTACATTCCTCAACCTACAAATCATGTATTGGGACGATGAAGAAACTAGGCTTTGACATATACTAATACTATTTAGTCAAAGTAAGTTAAATTTATAGTTTTATCTGTATTATCAATTAATCAATCTTGTCTTGTAGAATGCTCGCCGTATATCGAAGCTCCATGCTTTTTAACATCGAGTTGTTCTATTGGCAGCGTCTGAAGTGGCTTGGATGATGCTAAAGTCTGACGTGTGTAGTGTTCCGAACTGTTTACGCCTTGACTGTGTTGGGTGCAAAATACTATTTTTGCACTGCAACCAGCCGCCTGCATGATGTCATACATTTTGTGTGTGTTCTGTGTGCATTCGTTTTCGCATTTTGTTTCATGTGTTGTTGCTGTGGGATCATGTTCGGTCATGACGGATCATGACGAGTCATGTTCGTTCATGTCGGCTCATGTTCGTTCATGTCGGCTCATGTACGCTCATGTTTGTTTTCATCAACGAACATGTGCGCTCATGAAAGTTATGTGTTTCATGAGTGTTCTGTATTTCAGGAATGTCGAGTTGTTTTCATGAGTGCTGTTGTGAGTGTCGAGTGTGTTTGGTGTGGGGCTCGATTGTTTGACCAGCCCCGTTGACCATTTCGCGCTGGTCAACTAAAAAAGTGCGCGAAGTCAGGACCCGCGCGTGGGGTCCTGACATGCGCGTGTGGCCGTGCAGGGCCCGCGCGTGTGTCGCAAATGTTTCGATCGTGCACTGTACACACGATCGCTACAGAACGAAGCGACATGATCGCCTCGTCACGTGCAGGACAACGCACGATCGCGTCAGTGAGTGTTTTGTCCTGCACGACCGAGAAATATCTCGATCGTGATGAGGGGCATGTGGGGCACGTGGGGCACTCGGGATTCTACAGTTGACTAACGGGATTTCGCGCTGACTTGGCGTGCAGGAAAATTCGCCAGAAAGTCGCGCTGCTTTGCGTCATTATTTCAACAGTGGTGCAAAACGGTAAAGCCGGTTTTGTAACTGAAAAACGGGAAACCCACACGAGTGTTCATGATTTGTACATGCGCGATCATGAATGTTCATGAGGGGAGTCAGCAGCAGAATTTGGCAGCAGTGCAGTGGAAGACAGTTATTCTACAGTGGCATATCAAGCCAAATTCAAGGGCAGTTAAACAACCGTTTTCAATGACAGCAAGGCGAAGACCTGGACGACAGTTAGACAACTACCTTGTGTGTTTCCTTTGTGTGCCTAGGACCTTTCATATATGTGTGCCTGTATTTGCTTTTGATTCAACAATGTTTTATGATTTCAAGAGTACATTCTACTACTACGTATTGACGAGAGTAGATACACAACGAACTGCTGCCGAAACTCTGCTCAACCAGAACGCTCACTCTACAAGCTAAGCTTGGCATAACTACTCACTTGGTTCACAAGTGATGTTAAGTGTTGCCTAGTTTTTGCTTGTGGTACTGAGTTAATCGCTTCCGCATAGTACTTAACATTAACAAGTGGTATCAGAGCTGGTCCTTAGTCGTTCCTGACGTACCCGACAATGGGAGAGACTGGTGAAGAAGGGAACTCAGCCCCCGTGAGCAGTGGTAGCCAGGAATCTGGAGTATCCGCGCCTAGGGGAGCACGGACGAACCAGGGCCCGTTGCTAAGGGAAGTGCTGAAGAACTTCACAGTTGAAAAATTCAGTGGTGAAGGGTACGACGACTGGTCCTGGAAGATGCAGCTTTACTTTCGGCAGATAGGACTTCTCAAAGTCATGATCGGTAGTGAAAAGCGCCCCAGCAATCCGGAGCTTCAGGGTGATTGGGATGAACGTTCATCAGCTGGATATTATATCCTTTCACAGAGCCTGGACCTTGCCCAACGCCAGCATATAATGCACCTACTCCCGGAGGAAGAGTGTGGACCCAAGGCATGGAGAGTGCTCAAGGATCTACACGCCCCCACATCAGTTGTTGCTACCCTCATGCTGGAGAGGGAGCTCTCCACCCTTCGCCTCAGTGAAGGAGAACCCGTTCAACCCGTCCTTGACAAGCTGAGAGACCTCTACGCCAAGCTCGCCATCGCTGGAATTGTCTACCCCGAACAAACCAAATGCATGAAGATGCTGTCGCTGCTGCCGGAGTCATGGATGATCTTCACAAGCGGCCTGAGCCTTCCTCAAAACCAGAGCTCCTGGACCTTGGAGTGGATTCGCACCAAAATTCTCGAGGAGGACTTCAGGAGGCGCCAACTGAGGGGAGGTGAAGAGGGGAGCAGCAGCTACGCCATGCAAGGAGGAAAATGGGGCAGAGGCAAGAAATGGCAAGGGTCTGGGAGAGGAGCGTCCAAGGAGGAGGAGCCCTCCAACCAGCAAGGCGGAAGAGGAGCAGGACGTGGTGGCGGCCGAGGCGGCAGAGGGGGAGGAAGGGGACCGGGGAGAATGGAGGGCAAGTGCTGGTATTGTGAGAAAGTGGGTCATCCGTGGTTTAAATGCAGAACCAAACCCTCTTGGTGGACCCCCTCCAACAGGTCACAAGATGGGAGCGGCGCCGGAGTGGTTGCCGATGATGAACCGGCTGAACACGAAGAAAGGGAAGCCGGACAATTCTTCCACGTTGAAGAGCCGGGAGAGGACGCTGTGGCCGCACACGCTGGAGCTGCCCTGCATCCGCTCAACACGTGGATCTTGGACACGGGGGCAGCATGGACCATGACTCCAAGGGCTGACCTCCTTGACAAAGTGGGGACTGCACCGATTGCGGAGGTGAAGTCGGCATCCGGGCACGCTCTCAAGGTGACGGGGGCGGGACGTGCTAAATTCAAGGGAGCCGATGGCAAACCAGTGGTGCTAAGTGATGTGCTTCTAGTCCCTGATCTCAAAGCAACCTTATCTCCCTCAGGAAGCTAGGAAAGTGCGGGGTCAACACCACCACCGATGGTGCCAAGACATACAAGGGGCAGCTGGGACAGCGGGTGTTGTGGGACCTTCACGAGAGCCGTGACATCTGCAAGTCTATGTGGCAGCTGCCGGTTGTGCCATGGAGCAAGGAGGGAGGAACTCAGGGGGAGTGCAATGCTGTAGCTGCAGAGGAGCTGAAGGTTTCGGCAAAGGGTGGAGAGACTGACTGGATGACAGCTCACCGCCGCCTCGGACATATTGCTATGCCCGCACTGCAGCAACTGCACAAGGAGGAAGGGGTTAAGGGACTGAAGCTGACAAGTGCAGCAACAACCCACAAGTGTGAAACTTGCTTGCTAAGCAAGTTTACTCGGTTCCCGTTCCATGCAACCGAGGGTGGCGGTAAGAAACTGCTGGAACTGGTGCACATGGATGTGGTGGGGCCGCTACTGGTTGTGGGGGAGCGTGGTGAGAAGTACTTTCTCACCATAGTGGATGATTGGAGCCGAGTTACCTGGGCATACCCCATCAAGAAGAAGGACCATGTGCCGTCCACCATACGCGATGAATGGCTGCCATTCATGGAGAAACAGTCCGGGCAAAAGGTGAAGCGGATCAGGACTGATAGGGGTGGGGAGTTCCTTGGGGAGGAGTTGACTGCATGGCTGAAGAAGCAGGGCATCATTCGAGAACTCACCACCTCTTACACTCCACAGTCCAACGGCATAGCTGAACGGGCAAACCGCACGGTGTTAGAAACGGCACGGGCACTTCTCATCGAATCGGCGTTAGGGAACCCAAGGTGGCCACATGCTGTGCGCCACGCCACGGTGGTTAAGAACAGGGTGTTCACCAACGTCGGTGGTGAGTCATGGGTCCCCATGGAGAGGTGGCTTGGGAGGAAGCCGCCAATTGACATGCTGCGTGTGTTTGGCTGCATGGCTGTGGCTCACATCCCCAAGGCACATCGCAACAAGTTGGGTGCAACGGCTGTGTGGTGTGTGCATTTGGGGTTGGCAGCTGAAAGCAAGGGGTGGCTGCTGTGGGAGCCGAACAAGGGAGTCATGTTCGATAGTAGGGATGTCAAGTTTATGGAAGATATCCCCTACGGGAGCTGGTCCAAGCAGCCAAAGGAGCAGATCGTGCAGCAATTGCAGCAGGCAACCATGGGGTTTGAGGTTGAGGAGGAGTGGGTTGGGGAGGAGACCGCAACGCCACACGAGGAGGAGGGTGCAGCAGAGCTTCCCGTGGTCAAGGGCGTGGAGCCAACGGGTGCACCTGAAGAACCTCACCCCATAACACGTGTGAAACCCCCCACCCTTCCCTCAAGAAGGACCCAAACCAAATCCCTTCCCACAGGCCGTGGTCTCTCACCCATGATCGAGAGGCAAATGCGAGCAGCCGCATTGAAGCTGAGGGATTACGGAGGAACAAGGGGAGAGCAACAGCAACTTGATGCACTGCTGGTGCTGGAGAGCAGCCGTGATCCTGATGAGGAAGGAGAGGAGGAGGTATACTGTTTCATGGCACTTGCACCAACGCAGCCACTGACTATGGATGAAGTCCTTAAGGGACCAGACAGGGACAAGTGGCTGGCATCAAGAGATGCTGAATACAACAGCCAAATGGAGAATGGGACATGGGAGCTGGTGCCACTACCGGAGGGGAAGAAAGCCATAAGCTGTGGCTGGATTCCAAGGATTAAAACTGACAACAAAGGAGCCGTGTCAGTTTATAAGAGCAGGTTGGTGGCAAGGGGTTATCAACAGAAAGAAAGGGAGGACTTCAAGGAGACCTTTGCTGCAACTGCCAAGTCACCAACATTGTGTGTTCTCCTCGCCGGTGCAGCTGTGTGTGGGTGGGTGATAGTGCAGATGGACATCACCACAGCCTTCCTCTATGGACTGATAGATGTGGAGGTGTTCATGTCGCAGCCGCCAGGTTATGAGGATGGCACCGGGCGTGTGTGCAAGCTGAAGAAGGCCATCTATGGCCTCAAACAAGCACCACGCTGCTGGTACAAGAAGCTGTCTTCGGTTCTAGAGGAGATAGGGTTCAGGGCGAGTGCATGTGACGAGGGCCTCTTCCTCATGGGGGAGAAGGAGAGCCTCGTCATGTTCCTGGTGTACGTGGACGACATCCTCTTGTTTGGGAGCAGCAAGCAGGAGGTAATGAAGGTGCAGCAGAAGCTGATGCAAAACTTCAAGTGCAAGACCCTGGGGGAGGCGAACTACTACCTGGGAATGCACATCGAGAGGGATGTCAGCAATGGATGGGTGAAGCTGCACCAGGAGAAGTACATCAATGACATGGGGAGCAAGTATGAGATAGAGGTCGGAAGGAAGATCACCACACCTCTTCCATGTGGATTTAAACTCATCAAAGCTAGTGAGAACGAAGGAGTGGATCAGCGGGAGCAGGCTCGGTTTCAGTCCATGGTGGGGAGCTTGCTCTATGCAGCAGTACACACCAGGCCGGACATCTCCTTTGCTGTGGGGCAGCTGGCCAGGGTGGTGCAAAATCCCACCGAGGAGCAGGTGGATGCAGCAGACCGTATCATCCAGTATCTGAACTCCTACCCCACTGTTGGAGTTCAATACTCAGCCGTGGCTCAGATGAAGCAGAAGGGAGCAGAGGTTCTCAAGGAGAAGGGGGAGCAGCTCGGGGAGAGGGAGCTATTCCTCACGGGGTTTGCTGATGCAACATGGGCATCTGAAAAGGAGGACATGTCCTCAGTGGGAGGATATGTGTGCGTGATTGGTGGTGGGCCCGTGAGCTGGAGGTCAAAGAAACAGGTGGAAACGGCGGGTTCATCAGCTGAAGCAGAGTACATGTCAATGTACCATGCAGCCAAGGAGCTGATTTGGTTGAGGAAGCTGCTGGAGGAGATAGGGCACGAGCAGAAGACTGCCACACCGCTGTTTTGTGACAACTCCAGTGCCATTGCAATGTCCAAGAATGCTGTGCTGCATGGGCTCACCAAGCATATGCAGATCAAATGGCATTGGCTGCGCAAGGAGGTGCAGAGGGGATCCATCCAGCCCCTCTATGTGAAAACACAGCAGCAGCCGGCAGATTTTCTCACGAAGCGGCTTGCTGAAGAACCCCACTGGCGCTGTGCTAAGTTGTGCGGCATGAGCCTTAACTAGGCTCACGCAAAGGGAGTGCAAGCAGGCGACTGCTTGAGGGGGAGTTTGTTGGGTGCAAAATACTATTTTTGCACTGCAACCAGCCGCCTGCATGATGTCATGCATTTTGTGTGTGTTCTGTGTGCATTCGTTTTCGCATTTTGTTTCATGTGTTGTTGCTGTGGGATCATGTTTGGTCATGACGGATCATGACGAGTCATGTTCGTTCATGTCGGCTCATGTTCGTTCATGTCGGCTCATGTACGCTCATGTTTGTTTTCATCAACGAACATGTGCGCTCATGAAAGTTATGTGTTTCATGAGTGTTCTGTATTTCATGAATGTCGAGTTGTTTTCATGAGTGCTGTTGTGAGTGTCGAGTGTGTTTGGTGTGGGGCTCGATTGTTTGACCAGCCCCGTTGACCATTTTGCGCTGGTCAACTAAAAAGGTGCGCGAAGTCAGGACCCGCGCGTGGGGTCCTGACATGCGCGTGTGGCCGCGCAGGGCCCGCGCGTGTGTCGCAACTGTTTCGATCGTGCACTGTACGCACGATCGCTACAGAACGAAGCGACATGATCGCCTCGTCACGTGCAGGACAACGCACGATCGCGTCAACGAGTGTTTTGTCCTGCACGACCGAGAAATATCTCGGTCGTGATGAGGGGCATGTGGGGCACGTGGGGCACTCGGGATTCTACAGTTGACTAACGGGATTTCGCGCTGACTTGGCGTGCAGGAAAATTCGCCAGAAAGTCGCGCTGCTTTGCGTCATTATTTCAACAGTGGTGCAAAACGGTAAAGCCGGTTTTGTAACTGAAAAACGGGAAACCCACACGAGTGTTCATGATTTGTACATGCGCGATCATGAATGTTCATGAGGGGAGTCAGCAGCAGAATTTGGCAGCAGTGCAGTGGAAGACAGTTATTCTACAGTGGCATATCAAGCCAAATTCTAGGGCAGTTAAACAACCGTTTTCAATGACAGCAAGGCGAAGACCTGGACGACAGTTAGACAACTACCTTGTGTGTTTCCTTTGTGTGCCTAGGACCTTTCATATATGTGTGCCTGTATTTGCTTTTGATTCAACAATGTTTTATGATTTCAAGAGTACATTCTACTACTACGTATTGACGAGAGTAGATACACAACGAACTGCTGCCGAAACTCTGCTCAACCAGAACGCTCACTCTACAAGCTAAGCTTGGCATAACTACTCACTTGGTTCACAAGTGATGTTAAGTGTTGCCTAGTTTTTGCTTGTGGTACTGAGTTAATCGCTTCCGCATAGTACTTAGCATTAACAGACTGGTGCTGTACCATGCTCGCGCTGCGGCTTTTATTATTATCAATCACGCGTCAACGATTCATGGGCATCCAGAGTGAACCAGCTGTCGAACACATGTCAAAACGAACGTTGCCTATTGGCTGTGGTTCGCGCTGCGATTTTTCGTCAGGGAACAATGAACGAGCGAATATGTTACGAAATGCAATTTTCGTATGCCACTTGGCGTACACATGTAAGTGAATGGGTGGACTGAGAACAGTGCCGTTAACCTGACTGCCATTTGGCGCTCAAATATTGGCGTTTGCAAAATGTTTAATTGCTGGTAAGTTGGGGGTATCGAGCCAAATGTAACACATCCACGTAGGTTTGGACTCCCATGAAATTGGAGCTCTGGTTCCAACAATGTTGGAGGCGACCATTAGTATTCCTGACAAAACGTTCGAGGTGACCGTACATTGACAGCTACACTGCGTTTTTCAAGGCGAAATGTCGCGAGCGCGGAACGCGCGGGATAAAAGGTGGATTGCATGAGTTTCGGGTTTTGGAAAAAATCGAGCGCGATAAGAAAAATTCACGAAACCAAGTCCCGTGCCGCGGTAATTCTCTCGCGATTCCTTCACTAGCGTCTGGCGAGGCCTTCCCTAAGAAATTCGCGTCACTCGTGCCTCGCGAGGCCTTCGCGAATGCTTTCACGGGGAATTGACGGAGATTTCACTGAACTATGACAAAAGTGTCACCAATAGGATTTGAACACTGGTTTTCACCAAGCGAGAGATTTCCCAAGTGTTGTATTCAGCTGACTAGTACAAATGCTTTATACTCTACCCCACACACATATGTAACCAAACCAAAACGTGTCACACAAGCAAACTCCTAGTAACCAAACTTGTCCCACACGCCAAGTGTCACATCGAGTCGCACACGCAACCCCAACACTTTCGTCGAACACTCCCCAAGTCCAAAAAACAGAAACTTGTTGAACACACCATCTATTCAACCCCAATTCTTTTTCCCCGTCAAACCAACTCTTCTCCCCTAGTCATTTCTTCACCAATCTTCCTTCCAACTTCTTCCCATATCTTCCACTTCCGTAGCTCACACGCCAAGCAACTTAGGAGCTTCTTAGTTTCTTCTCTTTACTTCTTCCACACGCCACCGTGTAGTTTCCGCCGTAGGTCCGAATTTAGCCGTCGCGTGGTGTGGTTCCACGAAGCACCTCCAACAAAGGCGCTTCTGGCCCTGGACCAAGCATTGGCTCTGTGGAATAACAGCGTGTCAAACGTGATCTGTGACGAGTGGGGTGGCGGAATTGTGAAGTGTAACCAGGACGGCATGGTTACTGATCTGTGAGCTTTGTGATGAGATGTTGCTGTGCACTTAGGAGACGGAGGGTAAGTGAGGACGGGAGAGGGGAAGGGCTGTTTGGCAGGATGGATGATGGATGATGGATGATGGAAGAGGAGCAGCATTGCAAGGGCGGACTGACCGGCCAATGCTTGGAAACGTGCTGGCATGAGCAACGACCTGACCCGACCCCATCCGACCCGTTTTGCTTGACCCGCCGATCCTGCGCGGACCTGTGATTTCCCCAATCGATTCGCGCAGATCGGCGATTTCGCCCACCCGCTACTCCCCTCCTGCTATCTCTCACTCCCGTCCCCACGGGCCGCCTTAACCCGAAGTTCATCCCTAATGTTGGGTCACGTGTCGACCCGACCTGACCCGGCCGGGTAGAGGAACCTACGACATCCGACCATCCCAAAAGTGGTGAGGTGTGTGACGTAGGTTCTGAAAAGCCTACGTTTGCACCTCATTGCTATGGCGCAGGTTTAGGGTAAGTCGAGCGTAGGTGCGCGGTACGTTGCCGCAAGTTGAGCGCAGGTTGAGGGCAGGTTTCGAAGCTGACGCGGAACCAGCCCAAGGTTCGAGCTTGAAGTTGCGGAACGTAGCTTTCTAGCTAGCCAATCCGAACCTCCCGAGCCTTTCTAAGCCGAGCTTCGAACCAGCCTCGTGAATCATTTGTAGAATGCTGTACAATTTGTTAAGTTAATATTTGCCATCTGTATACCGTGTTGTTTACTGAACTCACTTGATACCTTTTGTCAATCAATGATTTGCCAGATTAATTTCAATGAATTGTGGTCCAGTCACGCAATGGTTGTTAGGAATAGTAAATAGAACTGTGCATTCCCATTGTATAAGCCTATCTATGTGCTTGTTATAATAATCTCAGTCATTTTATATTCACTCTGACATCAGATCAATAATTCCGCTGCAATTTACTCTGCGCGAACCTTCCAGAGGTGATCCTAGGCAAGATCTGTTACGAATAATGAATTGTGAAAGGACGGTGCACTCCATCAGTAGCAAGTCAAGCACGTAGTAAGGAGTACGAAGGAGAAAAGACGGAATGACGCAAAGAGTCGCGACAGGTTTCGTAGCATCTGGACCGTCGGAACAGAAGCATCGGGCAGTTGCAGTGGCCAGGATTGTGGCGGGAACAGGTTCGTAACTGTTCGGATCGATTGGGATTCGCTGCAATAAGAAAATGTACCCCTTAGAGTACATGGCTAGTCTAGGTCGGTTTGTATTCCCTTGTACTCTAATATAAACGATTGTATTTGCGTTTTTTTATCATCTCAGTCATTTAAATTCATACCGACCTGAGGTCAAAAGGGCCCACCACGTGCTGCGTAGTTGTGCGAACGATGTCAAACCAGTTCCTATGGCTAGGAAATAGGATGTACTAGGGAACAGTGCGAAGAAATAGAGGTAAAAACAACACCCAGACGTTGAAACAGTAACATGTTGCGCATAGGCCTATCCTTGCACAGTTTCAGGCCAGCAGATGCACAAACATGCGTCACGTGCTGCGTAGTTGTGCGAACGAGGTCAAACCAGTTCCTATGGCTAGGTTTTAGAATGTAGTAGGGAACTGTGTGAAGAGATATTGCTAAAAATGGCATCCAAACATTGGCGAGCTGACATGTTGCGCACAGGCCTATCCTTGCACAACAACACCCATCAAACGCACAAACATGTGTCACGTGCTGCATAGTTGTGCGAACGAGGTCAAACCAGTTCCTATGGCTGGATAATATGATGTAGTAGGTAACTGTGTGAAGAAATATTGGTAAAAAAAGCATCCAGACGTTGGCGACCTGACATGTTGCGCACATGCCTATCCTTGCACAGATTCAGGCCAGCAAACGCACAAACATGCGCCACGAGCTGCGTAGTTGTTCTAACGAGATGAAATCAGTTCCTATGGCTAGGGAATAGGATTTAGTAGAGAACTTTGTGAAGAAATAGTGGTAAAAAAGGCATTCAGACGTTGGCGCAGTGACATGTTGCGCACAGGCCTATCCTTGCACAGATTCAGGCCAGCAAACGCACAAACATGCGCCACGAGCTGCGTAGTTGTGCTAACGAGATGAAATCAGTTTCTATGGCTAGGGAATAGGATGTAGTAGAGAACTGTATGAAGAAATAGTGGCAAAAACGGCATTCAGACGTTGGCGCAGTGACATGTTGCGCACAGGCCTATCCTTGCACAGATTCAGGCCAGCAAACGCACAAACATGCACCACGAGCTGCGTAGTTGTTCTAACGAGATGAAATCAGTTCCTATGGCTAGGGAATCTGATGTAGTAAAGAATTGTGTGAAGAAATAGTGGCAAAAAAGACATTCAGACGTTGGCGCAATGACATGTTGCGCACAGGCCTATCCTTGCACAGTTTCAGGCCAGCAAACGCACAAACATGCGCCACGAGCTGCGTAGTTGTGCTAACGAGATGAAATCAGTTCCTATGGCTAGGGAATAGGATGTAGTAGAGAACTGTGTGAAGAAATAGTGGCAAAAAAGGCATTCTGACGTTGGCGCAGTGACATGTTGCGCACAGGCCTATCCTTGCACAGTTTAAGGCCATCAAACGCACAAACATGCGCCACGAGCTGCGTAGTTGTGCTAACGAGATGAAATCAGTTCCTATGGCTAGGGAATATGATGTAGTAGAGAACTGTATGAATAAATAGTGGCCAAAAAGGCATTCAGACGTTGGCGCAGTGACATGTTGCGCACAGGCCTATCCTTGCACAGATTAAGGCCAGCAAACGCACAAACATGCGCCACGAGCTGCGTAGTTGTGCTAACGAGATGAAATCAGTTCCTATGGCTACGGAATAGGATGTATTAGAGAACTGTATGAAGAAATAGTGGCAAAAAAAGGCATTCAGACGTTGGCGCAGTGACATGTTGCGCACAGGCCTATCCTTGCACAGATTCAAGCCAGCAAACGCACAAACATGCGCCACGAGCTGCGTAGTTGTGCTAACGAGATGAAATCAGTTCCTATGGCTAGGGAATAGGATGTAGTAGAGAACTGTATGAAGAAATAGTGGCAAAAAAGGCATTCAGACGTTGGCGCAGTGATATGTTGCGCACATGCCTATCCTTGCACAGATTCAGGCCAGCAAACGCACAAACATGCGCCACGAGCTGCGTAGTTGTGCTTACAAGATGAATTCAGTTCCTATGGCTACGGAGTAGGATGTAATAGGGAACTGTGTGAAGAAATAGAGGTAAAATAAACTGTGCTGCGCGGGGCCGTCGACCAGCTTGCATGCTAGCATCTGATGTAGTCAGTGTTTCTTTGCCCTTGTGTACCATTGTTGTGAACTTTTGCTAGTAAAATTCTTGCCAAATCTCCCGTGAACGCGCAAGCAGTGTGAATACGAGCAAACAACAAAGGAGCGCAGCGATCACCCTCACACACCCGTGCCTTCCCCGTAGTCTAGCTTCCGTTGTGTAAGTTGTCTCCGCAACGAGAACAAAAAAAATGCGCGGTACATCTCGCTTCATGACGGGATTCGACACTATCTTGAATCATATAAGTGGAACCTAAATTCTAATACCGAACGAATGTATGCATAGATTGTCAAACATATGTTATAGCCTGTTTAGGCTGTAGTGGGTTAGACAATAGGGGGTACAGCATTTCTAGGGTTTCCTTATATGTACCCATCTCCTTTCTAGTTCAATCATTCCTCGTTCTTATTCTGACATGGTATTAGAGCAGAATCGTTCCTAGGGCACACCGAACGTTCCGCCCTGCCCTAACTGAATATATTTTTTTAGCTGCCCCTGCGGCCGCGCTGCCCTTGCAGCCCGCGTGCTGCCCCTGCGACCGTGCTGCCACTGCAGCCGTGCCTGCCCCTGCAGCCGTGCCTGCCCCTGCAGCTGTTCCTGCCCCTGCAGCCGTGCCTGCCTCTGCAGCCCGTGGGAGCTGCCCCTGCAGCCCGCGCGCCGCCCTCCCGAGCAGCTGTGCCTGCCCCTGCAGCCGTGCCTGCCCCTGCAGCCCGTGGGCGCTGCCCCTGCAGCCGTGCCTGCCTCTGCAGCCCGTGGGAGCTGCCTCTGCAGCCCGCGTGCCGCCCTAAACCGTGCTCGTCGCGACGCCCCTGCGGGACCCGCGCGGCGTCCCCCTCCTGCTCGTCGCGGCGCCCCCAGGGCGTCGCCCCTGCTCGTCGCGGCGCCCCCCTGGGCGCCGTCCCTGCTTGTCGCGACGTCCCCGGGCGTCGCCCCTGCTCGTCGCGGTGCCCCCTGGGCGCCGTCGCTGCTCGTCGCGACGCCCCCTGGGCGCCGACCCTGCTCGTCGCGACACCCCCAGGGCATTGCCCCTGCTCGTCGCGGCGCCCCCTGGGTGTCGTTCCTGTTCGTCGCGGTGCCCCCTGGGCGCCTTCCCTGCTCGTCGCGGCGCCCCCCGCGGCGCCTTCCCTGCTCGTCGCAGCGCCCCCGGGGTGTCGCCCCTACTCGTCGCGGCGCCCCCCCCTGTAGCAGCTGCCTCGGAGCCCCGCCCTGCAGCAGCTGCCTCGGAGCCCCGCCCTGCAGCAGGTGCCGCGAAGCCCCCCCCCCTGCCGCCGTAGCGGCCCCGCCCTACAGCAGCTGCCGCGGAGCCGCCTGCAGCAGTCGCGGCCCCGCCCTGCAGCAGCTGCCGCGGAGCCCCCCTGCCACAGTCGCGGCCCCGCCCTGCTGCAACTGCCGCGGAGCCGTCTACAGCAGTTGTGGCCCCGCCCTGCAGCAGCTGCCGAGGGGCCCCCTGCCACTGTCGCGGCCCCGTCCTGCAGCTGTCCCGGCCCCGCCGTCGCCGCCGTCGTGCGCCTACCGTCCTCGCCCGGCGAGCGACTGCCCTTCCCGCCACTGGTGAGCACTTGCCCTACCCGCGCTTCCCGCGCGCCTGCCTTACTAGCGCGCTGCCACACTGCCCTGCCCGTGCTGCTACTACTGTTTCTTCTGCTACTACTGCTGCTACTGCTGCTCCTGCTACTGCTGCTCCTGGCGGTGGCCAGATGCAGCTCCAGCGACGTCCGCGTGAGTCCCTCACGCCCCAGCAGCTACGTGAGTGGTACGCTAGTTGGGGTTGTAGGGGTGGCCGCGCTGCTACTGCTGCTACTGCTGCTACTGCTGTTACTGCTGCTACTGCTGCTACTGCGACTACTACTGCAACTGATGCTCCTGGCGGTGGCCGGATGCAGCTCCAGCGACGTCCGCGTGAGTCCCTCACGCCCCAGCAGCTTCGTGAGTGGTATGCTAGTTGGGGTTGTAGGGGTGGCCGTGGTGGGAGTCGCCCTGGAGCGGGTCGTTCGGGAGCTTCTTGTAGTGACCAGGTGCAGCGGCAGCGGCGTCCGCGCGCGGTCCTTTCGCCCCAACAGCTTCGTGAGTGGTACGCTCAGAGTGGAGGGTCACGGAGTACTGCTCGCTGCCCGTACGTCATTCGCACTGGTGCTCGGGCTGGTCAGCCTTGCGGGACGATTGGTCACACAGAGTCCCGCTGCTTCTCCCGTCTGAGCGACGCCTGGCGTACAGACTTTGGCGACGCGGCTGAGCTCCCCGACTGGGTGGAGCTGCTTAGGCAGAGGGTAGATATCTTTGCTCTTGCCTATGATGCTATCCTCACTGCCATGTATGCGTTGCCTACTAGTGCTGAGGGTGCCTGTTACCTGTGTGTGCCGCCTGACCCAGGTATAGAGTCTGCTGCTCTAGGTGCTGGTGAGGCTGCTGCTCTAGGTGCTGGTGCGTCTCCTGCTCCAGGTGCCGGTGAGGCTGCTGCTCTAGGCGCTAGGGAGTCCACTCCTCAAGGTGCTGGTGAGTCTGCTCTCTCTGGTACTATGCCTGCTGCGGCCTTGCACACTTTCACCCTTGACTTCTTCCCGCTCCTTCTTTCGCGACTGCACCACACTCTCGCCGCTCAGTCGGCCAGTGGCAGTCTCTCTGGCTGACCCCTCTAGGGGTCCGGTCCTTGCACACTCCTCCACGGTCCTGCCGTGTCCGGCAGTCCCGTCTGGCTCTCTGTCTGGCCTCCACCTCCCCTCGTTCTCCACGAACTTGGTGAGTGGATCTGACCTTCAGGACGTGTGGGTTGACCAGTTCACTCCTGGAGGTCAGCGGGTGACCCACTGTTCGTGTACTCGGACGGGCCGGCACCTGGCCACGTTCACCCGTCAGCCTGGGTCGAGCCTGTACACCCTGACTACCGTGTCTCCTCCGGTTGCTGAGTCTGGTCGGGTAGCCGCGTCGGGTCAGGTGTTTGCTGCAGCGTCCCGGTCTAGCCCTGAGTCTGCCCCCTGCTCGTGTCGCCTCCTGTCTCACGAGACTCTCCTTTGGCACCACCGCCTTGGTCACCCCTCCCTGCCTCGTCTCCGAGGCATGGCCTCCCGTGTCCTTGTCTCAGGTCTCCCCGAGTCCCTCCCTCCCCTTCCTCCGGGGCCTGCCCCTACCTGCGTTCCCTGCGTTGAGGGCCGGCAGCGCGCCGCTCCTCACTCCTCCGAGTTTCCTCCGACAGAGGCTCCCCTGCAGACTCTTCACATGGACGTGTGGGGCCCAGCCCGCGTCCGTGGACAGAGTCACGAGCGTTACTTCCTGCTAGTTGTTGACGACTACTCGCGTTACACCACGGTCTTCCCCTTGCGCCGCAAGGGTGAGGTCACTGAGGTGTTGATCGACTGGATCCATGCTGCTCGTCTCCAGCTCAGAGAGAGTTTCGGCTCGGACTTCCCGGTTCTGCGTCTGCACTCAGACAGAGGTGGAGAGTTTTCCTCCGACCTTCTGCGAGCTTTCTGTCGGGCGGTAGGCATCCGCCAGACGTTCACGCTTCCGGCCTCTCCATAGCAAAATGGGATTGCCGAGCGCCGCATTGGAATGGTCATGGATGTCGCTCGTACGTCCATGATCCATGCGGCTGCTCCCCATTTTCTGTGGCCGTTCGCGGTTCAGTACGCGGCGCATCAGATCAACCTCCAGCCCCGGGTCTCCATGCCGGAGACCACCCCCACACTGCGGTGGACGGGGAAGGTTGGCGATGCGTCTGCGTTCCGTGTCTGGGGATCTCGAGCTTTCGTCCGCGACTTGTCTGCCGACAAGCTGTCCTCCCGTGCCGTTCCCTGCGTCTTCCTTGGCTTCCCCCCCGACGCGCCTGGTTGGCAGTTTTACCACCCCACCTCGCGCCGTGTTCTGTCCTCCCAGGACGTCACGTTTGACGAGTCGGTTCCTTACTACCGTCTCTTCCCCTACCGCACTGCCCCCCTTCCCCCCCCCCGCCGCTCTTCCTCGCGCCAGGTACTCCTCCGGTAGACCCCCTCCCCCCTCAGGGTCCTGCCCCCTCAAGTGTGTCTCAGGTAGACGCAGTCGAGCCTGTTGAGGTAGCTGGTGACTCTGGTGCTGCTAGGGGTGCTGAGCCTGCGGGTGCCGGGTCTGGGGGTGCTGAGCCTGGGGTTGCTGAGCCTGGGGTTGCTGAGTCTGGGGGTGCTGAGCCTGGGGGTGCTGAGCCTGGGGGTGCTGAGTCTGGGGGTGCTGCGCCTGGGGGTGCTGTGTCTGGGGGTGCTGAGACTGGAGGTCCTCCGAGTGTCCCGTCGCGGCGGGAGCCCCTCTCTCCACGGTAGCTTCGTGAGTGGTATGCTCGGCGCTGTAGCCGTGGTGCTGGAGCTGCTTGTGGTGCTGCTGGAGGTGCTGGTGGTGCTGGAGCTACTGGAGGTGCTACCGGTGCTGGAGCTGCTGGAGGTGCTGCAGGTGTTGGAGCTGCTGGTGGTGCTACTGGAGGTGCTGCTGGTGCTGGAGCTGCTGGAGGTGCTGCTGGTGCTGGAGCTGCTGGAGCCGCTGGTCCTGGAGGTGCTCGTACTGGAGGTACTGGAGCTGCTGGGACTGGAGCTGCTGCGGGAGTTGGAGCTGGAGGTGCTGGAGCGTCTGCAGCTGGTGGTGCTGCGGGCGTTGTAGCTGGAGACCCTGGAGCTGAGGGTGCTGGTGCTGTCTCTGCTGGTTCAGGAGGCGCTGCGCGCCCGCGGCCGTACTACGTTCCGCTCCTTCAGCAGGTTCTTGGCCTCCCGCCTTCTACTGGTCCTACTCCTCCCCTACCGAGTCCACCGCCTGTCCAGTCGCAGTCACAGTTACAGCCAGCCTCTCCACTGCCTAGTCCTTCTCCTTAGTCTGGGCCGACTAGAGGTCTTACGGAGCGTCGTGAGCCTGAGTCTCGTCCTGCGTCGCCTGAGTCTCGTCCTGAGTCGCCTGTTCGCGCTGTCCTCACTGGTCGTCGTGTTCCGCGTGAGTGTCCTCCTCCTGTCCCTGGCACTCACTATATGACTCTGCGTCCTTCCACTGCTCCACAGCGTGTCCCTCTGCCGTCTCCTCCTGCGTCCTCTCTTCCTGACGGTCCGGACCCGGAGTCTGACTCCCTTCGTGCTGCCAGTCCTACTGTCACGCGTTTCCTCGCTACTATTGTCACTGACCCTTCCTTTGAGTCCACTGCTGCGTCTGCTCTAGTTGCTGAGCTTGTTGACTTTGCTGCCGCCTGTCATCTAGACTACGCCGCTAGCCTTGTTGCTGAGTCTGAGTCTGTCTGTCCTCCGTCCGTCGGGGGTGACTCTGCTCTTGGCACGGACGTCCTTGAGGACAGACAGGAGGAGTTTGAGTGCTTTGCCGCTGCTTTACCTCATCTTGTGTCCATGTTGATTGCCCCTGAGGGAGACCCGGATGCACCAGACATCCCGACCCTGCGCTCTTACGCAGAGGCGATAGAGGGTCTCTACTCCTCTCAGTGGCAGACAGCCATGGACGCAGAGATGGCTTCCTGGAAGTCCACAGGCACCTACGTCGACGAGGTTCCCCCACCTGGGGCGAACATCGTCAGTGGCATGTGGATTTTCAGGGTGAAGCGGCCGCCGGGTTCTCCGCCTGTCTTCAAGGCGCGTTACGTTGCACGAGGCTTCAGTCAGCGAGAGGGAGTTGACTTCTTCCAGACCTTCTGTCCTACCCCGAAGATGACCACTCTTCGGGTTCTGCTGCACATCGCCGCTCAGCGTGACTACGAGCTCCACTCTCTTGATGTCAGCACTGCTTTCCTACAGGGCAGCCTGCACGAGGAGATCTGGCTGCGCCGCCCACCTGGCTTCACTGGGTCGTTTCCTGCTGGTACCCAGTGGAGCCTCCGGCGGCCAGTCTACGGTCTCCGCCAGGCACCCCGTGAGTGGCACGACACACTGAAGACTACTCTTGCTGCTCTTGGGTTTGCTCCTTCTACTGCTGACCCGTCGTTGTTTCTACGCACCGACACCACTCTGCCGCTGTTCTACGTTCTCGTGTACGTAGACGACTTGGTCTTTGCTACTTCTGACACTGAGGGACTCGCCCACGTGAAGTCGGAGCTGCAGAAGAGACACACGTGCACAGACCTGGGTGAGCTGACAAGCTATCTTGGCTTGCGGATCACCCGGGACAGAGCACAGCGCACCATTACCTTGACTCAGTCACACATGGTGCAGCAGGTCCTTCAGCACTTCCGCTTCACGTACTCCTCGCCACAGTCCACTCCTCTGCCTACCGGTCACTCGGTCTCAGCTCCACCTTCGGACGAGTCCGTAGAGCCGAGTGGCCCGTATCCAGAGCTTGTGGGCTGCCTCATGTACCTGATGACCTGCACTCGACCTGACCTAGCCTACCCTCTTAGCATCCTAGCACGCTATGTCGCTCCTGGCCGACACAGGAAGGAGCACATGGATGCAGCTAAGAGGGTGTTGCGCTACTTGTGCAGTACGTCGGGCATGGGGCTCGTGCTTGGAGAACGGGCTCGAGTTGTCCTCACTGGTCACGCAGACGCTTCGTGGGCTGACGACTTGGCTACGCAGCGGTCGTCACAGGGTTACACCTTCAGTCTTGGCTCCGGCTCTGTCTCTTGGCGGTCTACCCGCTCTTCTTCTGTTCTTTGCTCTAGTTGTGAGGCTGAGATCTACGCAGGGGCCATGGCTGCACAGGAGTTACGCTGGCTCACCTACCTGCTGACCGACCTGGGAGAGCCGCCTCGTTCTCCTCCAGTGCTGTACGTCGACAACAAGGCCATGATTGCCTTGTGTCAGGAGCACAGACTGGAGCACAGAACGAAGCACATCGCTCTGCGCTACTTCCTTTCTCGAGAGTTGCAGCAGCGTGGTCAGCTTCGTCTTGCTTACGTGGCCACTCGGGCCAACACTGCTGATGTGTTCACCAAGGCGCTTCAGCCTTGTGATCATCAGCGTTTCTGTACTGTTCTAGGCCTTGTGCCTACTGTGCCTCACTTGCTTACTTCTTGACTTTGCTTGTACTGTGATCCTTATATATGTCTACCTGCATGTTTACACTTGCTAGGTTGTGATCACTGTACTTCTTGTTGCTTATCAAACTGCATGTGAACTAGTCTTGTGACCGCTTGCTTGTGCTCAGAATTTGTGTGGTATCCTTGAGATCCACCCTGAGCTTGCTTTGCCTTTCTGGACTGGTCTTGTGACCTCTTGCTCTCCCCCACTTTGCCTATGGGGGTGTGTCAAACATATGTTATAGCCTGTTTAGGCTGTAGTGGGTTAGACAATAGGGGGTACAGCATTTCTAGGGTTTCCCTATATGTACCCATCTCCTTTCTAGTTCAATCATTCTTCGTTCTTATTCTGACATAGATATGTCCACCTTATATACGTATCATAACAATTATGTATATATTTATATGTAATTTATGGCATACGATGCTATCAAAGTTCAGTCTGAATATTTTATTGAATGTTTATTGTACAAATATTGATAATTCCTCATGTACCTCCCCAAGCGTAGGCAATTTCTTGCATGTGATCCGATATGGCCATTATTTGTCACAATTCGTGAAAGTCTGTTTGCTTCAATTTTGAATCTTGAAAATGTCTGTCGGAAAAATTAGGACTTGTATGTGGATCGGTATTCGGCTCGTATAATGTGTACTGTTGGTACCCCACTGCCATGCTGTAACAAACCCCATACGTGCCGAGCTGGCAGCAGCATAGCACGCCAGTGTGATTGACGATCAGCGCGCTGCTGTTTACCCAAAATGCTATTCTGGCCATTCGTGGCTGAAGCCCGTTCCAGCGCTGATATCACTGGCCAATCGTTGCTGTGACAGCGCTGCTGAAGCCAATCGTTGCTGTGACAGCGCTGCTGAAGCCAATCGTTGCTGTGTCAGCACTCACCACGCGAGGTGAGTGAGGAGCTTTTGCCGATGCTGAGCAACGTTGAATCAACAACTTCGACGCCAAGCTGGCGCTTGCCTCGCTGGAACGCCAGTTGGCGATTTTGTCGCCTGGCTTGCACTGGCAAGGTGGGTGAGGTGCACTGTACCTGCTTGTTCAAATTGCTTCTTTGAGCGAGTGCTGTGTCTCAAGTTCTTCGTTATATCTGATCGAGAAGCCATGACTGGGAAAATCACTTCTAATTTTTTTTTTTCTAGTCCCCGCAGCCGCTTCTGTTTTTGGTTCGTCATCACCTCTGTTCCCGCAGCCTCTTCTCTTCTTGGTTCGTCATCACGTTTGTCTCCACACCGCTAAGTCCAAGCTCCTTCATTCGCCGTGTCGAAGTGTTTGTTTCTGTTGTTTTTTTTTTTGTGTGTTTTTGTTTCCCATGTATAATCCATAACTCCGCATATCGTTGCGCGTCCAGCGCCTTTTGCGCCCAGCTCGGCTCCCAGCTCGGCTCCCAGTATCTGCGCTCTCTCACTGCGTCCCTCTGCCTCTCCCCTCGCACCCCATGTCAGAATCGTCGAGCCTCGCAACCAAGCACCACACTGCAGATCGACTCACCTTGCGTGTTTGCCGCTGCGGAGCCAGTACGTGAGACCGAACTCCCCTATTGTCTCCGGAATTCCGAGCATTGTTAGTTTTTTTCTCCTTCGGCTTATCTTGTTTACCTGTTTCTCTGTTGTTTCAGCCTAAGCACCCGATGCGAAGCATCAGCCAGCGTGGTCGTTGCATTCCGTGGTAATTAGTTCATGTAGTTTGTGCGTGTATTTCTTGTTTCGTTAATGCTCATCGTCTGTTTCTTCTTGGAGGTCGCCTGTTTTCCTTGCAGTTTGTCTTTTTCTTAAGGCTCACGATGACTACTGCTGGTAAGATATCATTCTGTTTTCTGTTATTTTTTTTGCATTGACATCAGTTTCAATGTGCAGCCCCCGGTTAAAGCATTAGAGCAGCGGATGGTTTTCCTTTCGAAAATGGTCGGGACTCCTACGTCGATGTTACTTTCTGATGTGAGAATAATACGAGGAATGAATGAACTAGAAATGAGATGGGTACAAATAGGGAACCCTAGAATTGCTGTTCCCCCTATTGTCTAACCCACTACAGCCTAAACAGGCTATAACATATGTTTGACATCTGAGGTTGCCTTCGGAGTTGCTAGTAGATTGCTAGGTAGTGCATTGTCAGGAAATATGATTTAGTTGCTTATTTGCATGCTGCAAAATATTATTACTAATGATATTGCACATCTGCAATCGAATACTGTTAATTGCAATGCAATGTTTATTCATATTTACATCATAATGAGTATGCATACAACGGATATATGCCTATAACGAGCCAAAACTGTAATTGAACTGTGCCGATAACGGGCATATTTTATTTATGAGCACACGTTTGCAATTCTATGTCGAAATGTGTTTTAACGAGTACACAATCCGACCACTGTAACTGCGACACAAGGGCCTCCCTTAAAGTTGGAAACCCAACCAGAAGCACACAAGTTGCACAATGGGATGGCAACCTCTCCAGCGTGGAATCGGTAAACCCTGCCATGTGTCGAAATTTCTCTGACACACATTGCTCGCACCCAATCCTGAATAAACATCACACTAACTGTCAGGTAACCTAAAATCTAGCCTAAAGGCTTCCATTCAATCAGCACCCGAAGATCACCCGAAATTTTTGCCTACCATTTCGCCTCGATCTGCAGAGCAAATAGAATCAAACGAAACACTCTCGTCAACCAATCAACATCTCCTACAAGACCAATGAATGTCGCACGCTAAACATTGAAACCCACGTCAAAGCAACTACAACGCGGTTTGAGGTTCGGGAACCAATCTTCAACTCAACCTACGTTCAGTAGCTCTTTCAGGATCCAAGACGTAGGTGTTTTTGAACCTACGAAAATGTTGCGTAGAGGTATCTTCAACGCAGGTGTTGAAACTGCACATTTTTGGGATGACCGAATCGGAGAGAACTTGCATGCCTTTGCTTGTGACACAGTGTGCAGCACGCATTGGTGAACCTGCTGCAGCAATGCCACCGCTTCTATCGAAATCGTACAACATGATCCACGGGTTTCTTTCTTTCTTTCTTTTTGCCTTTCTTTTTTCCATTTCACATCGCATTATACGTACTGTAGGTCCCCATCTTTCGATAGTGATTCGTATGGCGAGGTGCCGGCAGCCATCACAGCCCTCTCTGCGCTTCAGAAACTGTCAGTGGTTACCATTGTTGGGAGGAGCCAGGATGGATGGCCGTAGGGGTACTTGAAGGTCCACAGATTGGGTTGTTGAGGGTGCGCTGAAATGCCACTGGAAAATCCCACATGTGTGCTGGCGACCTAGAAAAATCCTTCACACAGAGTATAATGCTTCTCACATAGTTGGGAGTTCCCTGTGTATCTCCTGCTCTCATTCCACATGCCGCTCCATAGGTACTACTAGTTTTTTTATTAACATTCGCAAACCCTTGAAGCTTGAAAGGTACAGGACCTCGAAGCTCACACTCTTGGGATTCGCTTCTTGTATAGTCACCCTACATCTTGCATTGCATTGCGTTGCATGCCACTCTGCAGGGATCTGTCAGTAAGTGACTTCCACTCTGTAGGCTTCGGTGGAAGCCTGGAGATTCTCGGCCATTTCCCCAAGTTGCAATATGTGTACGCAACTACTCCCGTTCCGCCATTGCACTTTCTCGCCTATATACCCACCTTCATCGCTTGAGTCGAGTCCATGGTTGGTTTATCATCAGTTTCCCTTGCTTGTCGCTCTCTCCCACATGTGAGGTGTGCGTACCCCCCCGCCCACTCGGTTGCCATGGCACACACCAGAGATCTGAGCAACACTTACTTCAGAGGATCCATCCCAGAAACCATCAGCAATGCCAAGAGCCTGCAGTACCTATAAGAGGGGGTTCTAGTGTCAAGGCAAGGCAACAGGGCATGATGAATCATGATCCTGGCGTGCACCTGCTGCCCTTGTCACCTGAGGCAGAATGAGAACCCGGGATTCCATCACATGTCTAGCGTGGCCGACGGGGGCAGTTCATCTCGCGGCTATGGAGAGTGCTTTCATTCTTGCCTTTCTTTCTTTCTCTCTTTCTTTTTGTTAGGCAGCATACACCCTACTGTTGGAACCAATTTCCGAAATTCAATCTCATCTATAAGCGTGCCAATGCACTTTTTCCCCTGCTGGCACGTTCTTCTGTGTACCAACGCGTATGCATCCCATCCCAGTAACCTCGAGGGTCTGAATCTCAGTGGAAGTCTCCCTGGCAGCATCAGTCGCCTCACTGCACTCCAATCTCTGTATTTGTTCCCTCACCTTCCCCAACTTCCTTCCTTGCCTTCCTAAATCTCCCCCCTGTCCTCCTCCACCCCCAAGCTGGCAAGCACATCGTTTAAACCTCGTGGTGAAACTTTGCTTTGTGCTCTCTCCACTTCACAGGCGCTGCTCAGCTTTCTTTCTTACCGCACCAGTCAGTTGCTAGCATGTCCCTAACTCCCTTTCCTCCCTCTGCACTGCCCCCAACATGCAGGCGCATTGGGAACCCCCTGAAGTTCTTTCTTTATTTTGCATACCTTAACGAATCTCCAACAGGGTGAGACTGACGGGTATGTTTGGGCCTGCTGCTACATGCCAAGGAGTAGGGACCATGCTTCATGCCAAGGAGTATGTACTATGGTGTAAGAACTTGAGTTTGAACTGATACATGTCGGAATCTCTCTCTGCTCGAGCCCTGCCTGCCTTGCAGTAGTGTCTTGTCC
This sequence comes from Closterium sp. Naga37s-1, assembly GCA_947471745.1. NCBI lineage: Eukaryota > Viridiplantae > Streptophyta > Zygnematophyceae > Desmidiales > Closteriaceae > Closterium > Closterium sp. Naga37s-1. The sequence goes on along the minus strand of CANJKZ010000093.1, from coordinate 4,017,074 downwards.
TCCCATACGGCTGTGCTCTGTCCTCTTCCTTCGGCCCTGGCCTGATGTTGTCTCTTCTGAGGCGCTCAGCTTGCCTTCTTTCCGGCCTTCTGTGCTCTGTAGTTCCCTCCTTTGGGTCCAGCCTCACTCCGCACTTGCCCCCTCCGTGGCTGTTCGTGAGCCCCTGCCGACTGCCGCTGGACTTCCCTGGTGTCTGGCTGGTTGCTGGTCTGCCCTTCTGCCTGCCCCCTTGCCCGAGCCACGTTCGTGCAATGCTCCGTTCTCCTCTGCCCGTGTGCGCTCACGAGTACTACCACGCCTGAATCTTTTACTTCCTTGACCTTCCAGCGTTCCGTGCCCAGCCCTATATCCATCAGGTCGTGTTTGGCCTGCTTCAGGTATACCTCCTCCCCTGCCCCCAGGGCCCTGTCTTTCTTCCCACCTTGTAGTTTCCCCCGCTTTTTGTACCGCTGCGCATCTCTCAGTTGGGCCACGTGTAGGTTCTCCAAGGCTGCTGGCAATAGCTCCCGCAGGTACCGCGCTCTGGCCTCTGCCAGTCCCGCCCAGTCGGCGTCACTGTCCACCTTCACTGACCCTGAGAGTATTCTGGGTGCATCCACGGGTAACACTGGTTCCCTCCCCAGGAGGAGGTAGTAAGGCGACAGGTCTCAGCGCGGATTGCTTACTGAATCTATATCCCGCTGCCACCCATGGTAACCGCACATCCCAATCTCTCTTGAAACTTTCCCCGTACGCCCGAAGTCCTCTCTTGACTGTCTGTACGAATCATTCGGTGAGCCCATCACTTTGAGGGTGATAGCGTGAGGTTCTCCTATGGGTGATACCGGTAGCTTGTAGTAGTTTGTCGAATTCCCCCATAAACTCTGTCCCCTGATCCGTGAGCACTTCCCCGCACGCCCCGAACCGCGTGAGCACCTGTTCCTCGAAGGCCTCGGCTATCTTAGCGGAGTTCTTGCTGGGGAGGGCTTTCACCTCGACCCACTTACTGCCGTGCTCTATCATGATGAGAATGTATCTCTTCCCTCTTCTGCTCAACGGCATTTCTCCCGCCAGGTCCAAGGACCACCTAAATCCGATCCCGTGGATGGGTAACGACTGCAACTCCTTCCTACCTCGTTCCAGCTCTGCTTTGTTTCGGCTGCACAGTTCGCAGCTGCCCACCCACTCTCTGATGTCTTTGCGCATCCCCCCCCACCACCACCCTGTCTCCACTAGCTGGGTAGTGCGTAGGCTCCCGTAGTGCCCTAACTGCCGATGCACCGTGCTGATAATCTGCTCTCGCTCCTGTGGCCGCGGAACCAGCTTCCACCCGTCGTTAGTGTTCTTCTGCAGCTGCTCTTGATGCCACCTGTAATGTGCCCCCCGGGCTCGGGCTCTCTCACTAACGGTGGTCTCCTCTGTCGTCTTTCCTTGTACCCAGTCCAGGACTTCTGGATCCTCCCAGACATCAGCTGGCCCCTTCCCTTTCCCCCGGCTGGCTCCTTCCGCATCGATTTCTCTCGCCAGTGCCACTAGGCAGGCCGTGGGGCGGTGAGTCGGCGGATTTCGCGACAGCCCGTCCACATGCTGCATGGTTTTGCCTGCCCAGTGTCGGATGGTGAAGTCGTACTCTTGTAGTCGCATGGCCCAGCGGGCGTTCCTTCCAGTTAGCGACTGGTTAGTCATCAGCCAGGTCAGCGGTTGGTGATCTGTCACTAGCTCGAACAGCCTTCCCTGCAGGTACACTCGGAAGTGGGTAATCGCCCATACCGCCGCTAGTCCTTCGCCTTCGTACGAGCTATAGTTAGCCTCCGCTGGATTACAACTCCGGCTGGCGAAGGCTACCACCTTCTCTTCGCTCTCTCTCTTTTGGCACAGGATCGCCCCCATCCCCGAGCTACTCCAGTCCGTGTACAGGATGAACGGGTCTTCCTTGTTGGGCAGGGTCAGCACGGTAGCCGTTTTCACCGATTTCAGCAATGCCTGTAATGCCCCCTGTTCCGCTTCCCCCCATTCCCACTTCTGATCTTCCCTTAGCAGCCGATTCAATGCCGTGGCTGTCTTACTGAAGTTCGGTATGAACTTACGGTAGTAGTTGAGGAACCCAAGCACGGCCCTCAGCGTGCTCCTGTCTTTCGGCCGTGGGACTCTATCCAGGACTTCCACCTTCGCTTGCTGAATCCCCAGCTGCCCCCCCTGAATCTCAAATCCCAAGTTTTTCACTCCCGTGTTCCCGAAGCTGCATTTCTTCGGATGGCAGGTAAGACCTGCCTTCTGAATCGCATCCAGTGTAGCCATCACATCCTTCACATGCTGTTCTGCGTCCGGGCTGAAGACGACCACGTCGTCTATGTAACAGGCTGCCGCTGGCACCCCCCGCAGTATCGTGTCCATGGCGCGCTGGAACACTGCAGGCGCGTTCTTCGTCCCGAATGGCATGAATCGCCATTCGTACAAGCAGTCCGGCCCGTGGAACGCCGTCTTCTTGCAGTCCGCCGGTCTGATGGGGATTTGATTGAAGCCCTGCCTCAAGTCTAAGGTGGAGAAGACTTTCGCCCCTTGCAGCTTATCGAAGATCTCTTCCGCCGACTGCATGGGGTACCTATCCGCCACGGTGATTTTATTCAAGCTCCGATAGTCCCCACACATTCTCCGTGCTGAGACCGCCCCAGTCAGGTCTTTCCGTGAGGCTACGACCGTCGCCGCTGCATAGTCACTCTCGGACCGTTGGATTAGCCCCGCTTCTAGCAGTTCGTTGCACTTCTCTGTGCAGATATCTATGTCCCCCGGACTCATCCGCCTCTTTCGTAGATAGACCGGGACCTCGCTGGTGAGCTCTATTTTCATTTCGTGCGTGGTGCACCTCCCCAGCTCTTGCAGAGTGTACGCGAAAGTCCCGCGGTGCTGTCTCAGCACGTCCTGCAGCGCCGCCGCCGTCTTCATATCCATCCCTCCCCCGAGTACCTAGTCGTCTTCTGGCCCCCGTTCCTGCTTCCCTGGACGCTCCTCCACGGCCTCAGCATCCCCGTCTGCCTCCCCTTCCATCACTTCCATGGCCATATGAGCTGCCCATCCTTCGTCTATCTTCTCGTCATACCTGGCTTCGATCCTGGCTAGCGACGCTCTCTGCCATTCGACGGACTCCATATCCTGGTACCGTTCGCAGCACGCGATGTCACGCTGCAGCCCCTTCGACTTCAGGTGCATCCGCATGGTATCCAACAGCCAGGTCATCACATTCGCGTCCATAGCTCGGCCTATGGCTGCTCGGCGCTGCTGTTCCGTCACTCCCGGATGGGCGGTAGCTCCCCACAAGTGCCCCATGGCTGCCTCTTGCTCGTTCGCCGTTGGCTGTTCCCAAGCCCCCCGTCGTACGTCGTAGATCATTCCCGGCCCTGGCAGATCCCCGTCCATGATGAATCCGCGGGCTTCGGCGTGCGACACTAGCGTGGGCAGAGCCTGCCGCGGCTTGCCTGGTTCGTTGCACTCGTACTGTGACGGGTGATCCGGGCTAGTTACTGGAGCCGGCAGGCGATTCGGTTCCAGAATGTCGCTCACTAAACGCGGCTCCGGGCGTTGCATCAGGGCCAACGAGTGTCGCAACGCCGCCGTGGACATCACGTTCTGCCAGTACCTCCGCGGTCGGTGTGCTCGTGATCCCAGCTGTGCTGCGTCCGCCGGTACTCCTCTCCCAAGGACCCCCACGATCTCCTCAAACGCCCGCTTTACGGGTTCCCTTTGGTCCTCTGCCAGGTCCACGTTCTCTAAGAGGTAGGCAACCTCCCCTTGGCGCCGCTGCAACATCCCTAACACCCGTTGTAGTTCCCTGAACGACGCGCCTCTGACGTCATCCATCCCTAGTCCTTCCCCGGCTCTCGAATACCCTTGGCATTCCCATCCCACGATCACCAGGTCCACCTGTCCCCACCGATCCAGCACCCTTTCGGAAATATCCCTTACGTCTGGTCCGGGTACTCGTCTCGCAGCAGCAAGGCGTGGTGGCTAGCCATCTTGCGCACGACTGGATCGCGCTTGACATGGGTCCATCGCTTGATTGTGCACCCAGCTCGCAGCGCCGCCGCCAGGCCCGTCCCTATTCCCCCATATAGTTCCAGGAGGCAGAGGGGAGCGTCCAAGGTCTGAACGCGGCTGACGCGTTCCTTCAGATCGGCTGCGCCGCGTCCCGCGAGTCGTCTTTCTATCCTCCTCTCGTATTCCTCCTCATATTTCTCCCAAGGCCATTCCTCCAGCTCCTCCGTCAGATCACGCTTCTGCGCTTGATATGCTTCCCGCGGCTCCTGCCGCACGAACCGTACTGGCAGCGTGCCTACGGCACTCTCCGGGTCCCAATACTGCGCGCGGAATAGCACCTTCTCCTGCCAGGTACAGATGGTCGCTCCCACTCGGTAGAGGAGTTCCATCCCCACGAGGACGTCATAATCTTCCGATTCGGAGACGCCGCACAGCAGCCTGATGCAACACTCCTTCTCCGTCCCCGGTAAGAGTACCACCTCCACGGGCCTCCGTGTTTTCGGCATCCACTTGGGTTCCCCTCCCTCGGCCGTCATGAGTAATATCCCCCTCTCCATGGTTCTCCCCGCCACGTCCAACTTTAACTGTTTAGCGAGCCCCTTGCCTATCAGTACGTGATGCGCGTCCGTATCTATGATTGCCTGCTTCACGGGTAGGCCCCCCACGGTTAGACTCCCCCGCTCGGCAATCAGCAACGACGCCTGACATACTAGCCGTTCATTCGGATGTATTCTCATATCCGCAGAGCGTGCTCCCTCCGTCCTGCTGTTCCGGGGGCGGGCTCCGCTCGTCACTCCACTTTCCTGAGACTGGCTGACTCGGGGCCGGAGGCTAAGATCCTCCCGCGACCGAGGATACGCCATCACCGCGTATTCCTACTGGTAATCCTCCTCCCCCTCCTCTTCAGTCTCGTCGACTTCTTCGTACGCTAGTAGCGCCCTTGCTCTGACGTCCTTCGGAGTAGGGAGCTGCTCCAGTCTCATCTGCAGCCGCCTGACTTCGACTTGAAGCTCTTTCCGCGTCGCTCCCTGCGCTTCCTTCGGCCGGCTGTAGCATTCGTCCTTCCGGTGTCCGCGTCTCCCGCACTGCTCACAGGTCGGCGTTTTGGGACAGTCCCTCTTCAAATGCCCGTGCTCCCCGCAGGTATGACAGAGCCGGGGGTCGGGGCGCCCGCTTCCTCCTGGGGATGGGTCGGGGACGGCCGCGGCGGCCCAGCTCGTCTTCGCCCGGCTTCTTCCTTCCGAGTCCTCCAGATCCAGCAGTCGTTGCGCTTGCTCCGTCTTCTTTGTCAGCAGGTAGACTTCTTTAAGAGTGATGTCGGCGCCGATGCTGTAAACGGTGCCCCGGACTACTCCCTTCAGCTCATCGTCCAGCCCGCGCACGAATTTCCGCACTAACAGGCGTTCCTCCTTGCACTCCAAGTCCTCTGCCAGCTCCCGGAGTCTGCAGTAGTAAGCCAACAGCGACTCTTCCTTCTTCCGTCGGAAGTCCCGAAATTCCTCGACGCGCGCCTTGGTCTGGCCCGCGAACTCCTTCCTCAGCATTTGTAGGAACCGAGCGGTCGGGTTCGTGATTTCTCCGTCCGCGAGTTCTGCTAAGACCTCATCTCTCGTCAGACGATAGTACGTCTCTGCTTCGCCCGCCAACGTTCCCGCCATCTTCCGGAAGAACTCGGCCGGGTCGTATCCGTCCCGCTCCCAGCAGTACTGGACGGTCTCGAGCTGCATGAGGTAGTTCTTCAGACTCGGTCCCACGCCTGGGATACCCGTGTACCATTCCGCTACCTCCACTGCTGGTCATTCCCCCATCCCCATCCCATGCAACCCATGCCTCCACACAGTGAGCTGCAAGGCAACGCATTCTCTGGATCGCTACCCAACTTTGATTCGCTACCCTATCTTATCATATTGTGAGCTCACTGCCTTGTTCTTATTGTTGTGCCAACACATTACAGTGGCACGGTCATCGCACTCCCATTCGGCCTACAAGCCTGCTCAGCTTCTGGAATTTTGTGGGGAGGTTGTTCAACACGTTTTCTTCAAACCCTCAAAGTTTCAGAGTTTTTGAAGCAGTTACCAAGGCATGACAACATTTTATGTTTCAAGACTTATGGCATCCCGGAAGTGTGTGTTACTCCTTTTTGGTAACACCCGAGTTCACCATTTCGGCTGCTGACTCGTCTACAAATATCTGATTGGTCTGAACTTCGGTCTAGCAGTCCTTTGCCCCGCTGTGCAAGTGGTCACCAAGTTTCAGAACGATCCAACATCTGAGCATTGCGTGACAGCTGCCGAAATTCACTGTTCCGTAGTCATGGTGCACTGTTGGCAGCATTTCCCTTGCCACCCTTTCATTGTTGTCATGCCAATGGTGCAGGGACAGAGAATGAGACAAGAAGTACAGGTGGTCAAGTGGGACTCTATAACCCTCCTTTTGAGAAGTGTGGTCTTCCTGGAAGCAACTTGCAAGAGGGTGCAAGTGGGAAGACAAGCTGACTCATGTTGGCTTGACTCACTATTGGTAGCCTTGAGTACAGCTCTGAACATCCAAGTGTGGTTGGCTTTGCTGACCTAGCTAGGACGTTTCCCATTCTTCTCTAGCCTTTCTCCCCTAGGACTCAACCTTCTCTGAGTTCCCAGGATGACCCAACCCCTTATGAGTCCCCTAGGCAATGTTGTACTCACCTCTTCCTTGCATCAATGAGAATACACGTTTTTTCAGCCGAGCTTACGTTTTCGTTCACTGCGTAGTGCACACACCTCTGATAATAGCAAGTAATATACCGTTGGAAAGCAGACACCTAAGGCTAACCGCTGTCCAAGTTTCAGCCTCGTATGTTCTCAGAGCTGATCGTGACGGCGTTTTGAACAGAGGCGGTTTGAAGACGTCAGATTCTGCTTAGGCGGTTTCATGGGCATCCGCGACCCCTAAGTGGACTGCAGACTATAACAAGTGGTATCAGAGCTGTTCTACTCTGTTCGTGGGTGAAAATGGAGGCTGAAGGTTCTGCTCCAGCTGGTCCCAGTGGCAGTGGTGGCGTGAGAGGCGCTGGGGAAGCGGGAAGAGGCGTTGCAGGCGGATCTGCGCCAATGGCTTCAGTTTCAACATCAGCTAAGGATGATGTGAAGGCATTCAACCTGGAGAAGTTCTCTGGGGATGATTGGGCATCATGGAGCTTCAGGATGGAGCTCCTCTTCAACCATTATGGGCTGCTTGAAGTGATGGATGGAGAATTCAAGAGGCCTACGAGCGAAGGAGCGACCAAAGAATGGGATCGCCGGTCCAAGGATGGATTCTTCCTTCTCTCCCAATGCCTCTCATCCAACCAGCTGCACCACATCAAGCATCTCATCAAGGAAGCTGAGTGTGGTCCTAAGGCATGGAGGATATTGAAGGATGTCCATGCCCCCAGCAGCGAAGCAATGGTGGTGGTGCTCGAGCGACAACTCCATGCGGTGAAGATCAACGAGGGTGATGCCGTACAAGGAGCGTTCGATCAACTCCGGGACCTCTATGTGAAGCTCTCAGCTGCTGGTGTGGACTACCCTGAGAAAATCAAGTGCTACAAGGCTCTCTCCCTGCTGCCGGAGTCGTGGGGGCCCTTGGTGGTCAACCTTAATGGGATGAAGGACTCGTGGTCCCTTGAGTGGATTCGCGCACAAGTTCTTCAAGAGGAGTTTCGGAGGAAGGAGCTGACCGCCGCTGCCGGTGAAGGTGGAGGCTCTGCCTATGGCATGAAGGGCTTCAAGGGGCGTGGCAGCAAGAAAGGGAAGGCCAAGGAAGGCTCTGGAGGGGAGCAGCATTCGGGAGGGAAGCGTGGCAACAAGGGAGGCAAGCGGTGTGGCGGCAAGTGTTGGTATTGCCATGTGGAAGGGCACCCATGGTTCAAGTGCCGCAAGCTACCTGACGGTTGGAGGCCTGGTCAACCATCAATTGAGGGCTCCAAGGGTGTTCATGGAGCTATGGGAGAAGGCATGGGCAGTGAGGAGGGCGAAGGAGGTGCTGGCGGATACGGCGGCATGTTCTACCATGTAGGGGAGGCGTGCCCCGAGGACATGGTTGTGCCGGCCAGCAAGATTGCTCTTCACCGCTCCTCCCATTGGGTCATCGACACGGGAGCCTTCATGACCATGACCAACCGAGAGGATCTACTGGATGAAGTTAGGCCATCAAAGGCAGCCACCGTCGTTTCAGCCACCGGCCAAGTTGTACCCGTGCGTGGCGAGGGGAGAGCCATGTTCATGGGTGCGGATGGGAGGCTTGTGGGGCTGAAGCGTGTTCTCCTTGTTCCTGGATTGTGTGCCAACCTCCTCTCTACCAAGGCCCTAAGTGAGGCAGGGATGAAGATGGAGATGTTGGGCACAAAGGTTTTCAAGGCAACTCTGGATGGGCGCGTATTGTGGGACCTCCGAGGCGGCAAGGACATGCACCGGTCCATGTGGGAGATACCGGTGCTGCCATGGAAGGAGGCGGCTGCGCGCTTGGCTGCTGGAGATGTGAGAGGAGGGCGTGTTAACCACGTGGACAATGGAGGGGGTGGTGATGACAGTGATGGTGGGCTCCTTGGGCATGGAGGGGCTGCGCTTCCAAGTGTAACTCCTAGCACGGGTGAGACGGATTGGCTCACCGCACACCGTCGCTTTGGCCACGTGGCGCTACCTCAGTTGCAGCAGCTGTTTAAGGAGGAAAGAGTCAAGGGGCTGAGGATAAAGGGGGAGCCCAAGGAGGTGGGATCTTGTGAGACTTGCTTGACCAGCAAGTTTTCACGGTTTCCCTTCCATTCGGTGGAGGGGAAGTCGAGTGACCCGGTGGAGCTCGTGCATGTGGATCTCGTGGGACCCATGAAGGTGAAGGGAGATGGTGGGGCCCTGTATTCTATGACCATGGTGGATGACAACACAAGGCTCACCTGGTCCTTTCCACTTGCAAAGAAGAGTGATGCTGCAAGGGTCATCATTGAAGAGTGGCTGCCCATGGTGGAGCGAGAGAGCGGCAAGCGGGTGAAGGCGATACGTAGTGACCGTGGTGGGGAGTTCTTGGGAGCGGAGTTCCGGAGCTGGCTGAAGCGGCATGGCATCAAGCAGCAGCTCACCACGGCCTACACCCCTCAATCCAATGGCGTGGCAGAGAGAGCGAACCGGACCATCTTGGAGGGCGGGAGAACGATGTTGGTAGACTCGGGTCTACCCTTACGGTTCTGGCCCCTCGCTATTCGCCATGCCACCGTCATCAAGAACCGAGTATTGACTCATGTGGGAGGGCAGCATTGGGTCCCTATGGAGAAATGGAGGGGCAAGAAGCCTCTGGTGGATATGCTTCGAGTCTTTGGGTGCATGGGACTCGTGCACGTCCCTAAGGAAAAGCGTGACAAGCTTCAAGCGGCGGCGGTGTGGGCTGTTCATTTGGGACTTGCACAAGGGAGCAAGGGGTGGCTCATGTGGGACCCAATAGCCAACACCATCTTCACCACCAGAGATGCCAAGTTCATGGAGGGGCTCATGTTCAAGGAGTGGTTGGAGCGAGGGAGGAGCAAGGTCACCATTCCGCTCGGAATAGAGGTGGGAACGAATGACCCACTCTTCATTCCCATCGAGTTGTCTTCGTCTTCAGAGGTAACGGAGGTGTCACATGACTTGGGAGGTGCTGAAGGGGAGGCAGTAGAGGTGGAGGGAGTGTTGCAGCAAGAGAAGGCCCCTGTAGCTGAGAGAGGTGATGCCGAGGAGGAGGTGCAGCAGCCTACACCATCCCCTACTCTTCCACCAAGGCGGACAACCCAAGGGAAGCGTGGTGCTGTCCGTGGTGGAGCTAAGGAGAGTGCAGCCAAGGAGAGGCCCAAGAGAGCTGCTCACCCAAGGGATTTCCTCAAGTATGAAAGGCTTGGGGGTCCCAAGGCATTGCTGGTCCAGGAGGAGGAAGATGATGAGGAGAAGGGAGCCGAGGGAGAGATGGAGCAGATTTGTTGCTTCGGTGTCAACTTACCTCATGAACCGGCTTCGATGGAGGAAGCACTTGCTGGAGATGATCGAGAGGCTTGGTTGGCTTCAAGGGAGGATGAGTTTAAGAGCCTCATGGAGAATGGAACGTGGACCCTCACCAATCTGCCCCCGGGAAGAAAGGCATTGGATTGCACGTGGATATTACGTGTGAAGACCGATGCGGAGGGGAAGTTGGAGAGGCGCAAAACAAGACTTGTGATCAAGGGTTTCCAGCAGAGGGAGGGGGTTGACTTTAAGGAGGTGTTTGCTCCTGTTGCCAAGGCTCCTACGCTCCGGGTGTTGCTGGCAGCAGCTGCCGTTTGTGGTTGGAAGGTGGAGCAAATGGATGTGAAGACGGCTTTCCTCTATGGCGTGGTAGATGAGGAGATTTACATGAAGCAGCCAGAGGGGTACGACGATGGGAGCGGACGTGTTTGCAGGCTCAACAAGGCCATCTATGGCCTCAAACAAGCTCCAAGGTGCTGGTATGCAAGGCTGGTGGAGGCGTTGGAGGCTCTTGGCTTCAAAGTTAGCGGGTGCGACGAGAGTCTCTTCATAACCGAGGGGGATGAGGAGAAAGTGTTTCTCCTTGTCTACGTCGATGACATTCTCCTCTTCTCTCCATCCCTGGAGAGGATCAAGGAGGTGCAAGGGAAGCTGAAGGAGACCTTTCAATGCAAGGCCCTTGGACCAGTGGGGTATTACCTTGGTCTTCACGTGGAGCGGGACGAGGTGAAGGGATGGTTGAGGCTTCACCAACACAAGTACCTTGCAGCCATGGGGGAGAGGTATGGGCTGGAGGAAGGGAGGAGTGTAAAGACTCCACTACCCTCAGGATTTCAGCTACACCTTGATGAAGAGGAGGGTGAGGTGTTGGAGCCCGAGTTGCAGCGTCGGTTCCAGTCAATGGTGGGGAGCTTGATGTATGCTTCGGTCAACACTCGCCCCGATATTTCATTCGCGGTTTCGCAGCTGGCTCGTGTGGTGTCTAGGCCCCTTCAAGAGCACCTTGATGCATCAGAGAGGCTGGTGAGGTACTGCATGGCAACCTCAAGGGTGGGGCTGCAATATTCAGTGCATGGGCAGCTGAAGCAAAAGGGAGTGGAGGAGGTGAGCACGAAGACCGGTGCACCTGCAAGGCGTGGACACTTGTACCTCTCGTGCTTCACCGATGCTACCTGGGCAAGTGACATCAGTGATGCAACATCCCACGGTGGCTATGTATGCTGTGTTGGAGGGAGTCCAGTGAGCTGGAAGTCTAAGAAGCAAGGGGAGATAGCTCACTCATCAACGGAAAGCGAGTACATGGCGTTGTTTCATGGGGTGAAGGAGGTGGTTTGGATGAGGAGGTTGCTTGAGGAGTTGGGGCAGGAGAAAGAGGGTCCTACACCTGTGTTTTGTGACAGCCAAGGAGCAATTGCAATGGCTCGCAATGCTGTGCTCCATGGGCTGAACAAGCACATGCATATCAAATGGCATTGGGTGAGGAAGGAGGTGAAGAAGGGCACGGTCTCCTTGCACTACATCAACACTACCAAGCAACCTGCAGATTTTTTGACGAAGCGGCTTGCAGAGCATCAGCATTGGACCTGCGCCACCTTGTGTGGCATGTCCTTCAACTAGGGGAGGCAGCTTCAGGGAGCAGCTAAGGGATGAATGAGAGCACGATGAGGGGGAGTTTGTTGTGCCAACACATTACAGTGGCACGGTCATCGCACTCCCATTCGGCCTACAAGCCTGCTCAGCTTCTGGAATTTTGTGGGGAGGTTGTTCAACACGTTTTCTTCAAACCCTCAAAGTTTCAGAGTTTTTGAAGCAGTTACCAAGGCATGACAACATTTTATGTTTCAAGACTTATGGCATCCCGGAAGTGTGTGTTACTCCTTTTTGGTAACACCCGAGTTCACCATTTCGGCTGCTGACTCGTCTACAGAGATCTGATTGGTCTGAACTTCGGTCTAGCAGTCCTTTGCCCCGCTGTGCAAGTGGTCACCAAGTTTCAGAACGATCCAACATCTGAGCATTGCGTGACAGCTGCCGAAATTCACTGTTCCGTAGTCATGGTGCACTGTTGACAGCATTTCCCTTGCCACCCTTTCATTGTTGTCATGCCAATGGTGCAGGGACAGAGAATGAGACAAGAAGTACAGGTGGTCAAGTGGGACTCTATAACCCTCCTTTTGAGAAGTGTGGTCTTCCTGGAAGCAACTTGCAAGAGGGTGCAAGTGGGAAGACAAGCTGACTCATGTTGGCTTGACTCACTATTGGTAGCCTTGAGTACAGCTCTGAACATCCAAGTGTGGTTGGCTTTGCTGACCTAGCTAGGACGTTTCCCATTCTTCTCTAGCCTTTCTCCCCTAGGACTCAACCTTCTCTGAGTTCCCAGGATGACCCAACCCCTTATGAGTCCCCTAGGCAATGTTGTACTCACCTCTTCCTTGCATCAATGAGAATACACGTTTTTTCAGCCGAGCTTACGTTTTCGTTCACTGCGTAGTGCACACATCTCTGATAATAGCAAGTAATATACCGTTGGAAAGCAGACACCTAAGGCTAACCGCTGTCCAAGTTTCAGCCTCGTATGTTCTCGGAGCTGATCATGACGGCGTTTTGAACAGAGGCGGTTTGAAGACGTCAGATTCTGCTTAGGCGGTTTCATGGGCATCCGCGACCCCTAAGTGGACTGCAGACTATAACACTTATCCCTCTCAAACGATGTCCATCTATGTCAGCCCTTTATTTGCCCTTTGGATTTCCTTCTTGTTTACTCCCCCATTTTCACAAAGACAGATCTGATCTAGCAGCCACGAACCACATCTGAACTAGCAGCTACATACCTAGCATCGCATAGCTCTGAGTGTCTCGAAGACACTAGAATCTTTAGCAGAGTTACACTTTTCCTTGTATCCTCATTCCCCTCGCCTGCGCCCATCCACCATGTCCCCTCTTTACCCTTCCCACAACCGCCCACCACCACCATGCCCCACTAAATTCCCAGCGACGTCAGCGACAACCAGCTCAGTGGCTCGCTTCCTGACTCCATCTCCAGCCTTGTATTGTTGTCCCGACTGTGAGCCTTGCTCCATCTCTCTTTGAGAATAAGGAAGCAGTGTTGTTGTGAGTTAGGGTAGTTTGAGGAGGCATAAACGCTACCTTGAGAAACAGGTTGTGCACACCTTGTCTGGGCCCAGCAACTCTGACAACACTTTTTGCTGCATTCCACCATGTGAAATCGCACCAAGGATCACCGCGGACATCATTGCAAACAGCTGATGTACTTTGCTCGCTGGCATGCACGTGTGGCATGGCATGGCATGGCATGGCACGGCAGGGGGCTTCGAGGCAACAATCTGAGTGGCGTCATACCTGCTAGCCTGGGCGGACTTGGGGATCTAACATACCTGTGAGTTGCACAACCATTCCCCATCCAACACAAGCCTAAAGTTGACTACTCTCCCCGCGCTGCTCTTACAGCTTCCAAATTTCTTGCCAGGGTCTTACTTTAACTTGCATCGGGAATCCTCCTATTTTTCCCCCCTGGATTCGAACTCAATGGCAGCATAGTGGTGTTGAGTTGGCTGGCCTCTTTTCTCCTTCCACTCCTCTGTGCCACATGCTTCACACGCCCATCCTGCCTCTCACGTTAGAGTTCTAGATTCATTTTTGTACGTAAGACAGTAACCGATTAACTCCATATTACATGGTATTTGGTATTGGACCGAATGCACGTATTTGCTTGTCGCACACTAGTTTTAAGTTAAATATCTGGCCATGAGTGTGAATTGTTTCCTCAATTCTCCAATCAGCTTTTCTCCAACTCTCACCCCCTGGAACGTGTCGGGCAACAAAGCAAGTGCCTGGTGAATCAGAGCAATACCACCGGCTTCTGCCACCTCTGCTTCTCCTTCTGCTCCTCCTTCACCCCCCTTGCTTGTAAGTCTCCATGCTGCCATGGCTGCCCACACACACACGCACGCATAAGAACGATGCCACACCGGCTCCAATCAAACTTTCCAACAACGGCTGGATGGTGGAATAGGTGTGCTTTTCGTAATCTGATTAAACATTTCAATCTATGTCTGTGCCCACATTCCAGTGTCGCAGGCACGATCGGCATTTGGCCCTCGCACGCTCATTGCTTCTGCCATTAACCACTCTACTGCTGCTGCTCTTGCCGTCGTCTTGCTCCTGGTGTTCGGGATGTGAAGCGTAGAGTTTTCACATAGTGGTTTCGTATCAATTGTTGTGGGTGGGTGGACCTGGGGTAATGAGAGCCCAAGTCTGGAATAGCATACTCGAGGTTATCTTCAAATATACCGTATGTGTTGAGAGATTGCGATAATCCATTCTAAATATGCTAGTGAAAGTCTGGATTTTGTGGCTACCTTTAAAGCCCGAGTATAGCATGGTAATTTTCAAGTTCAAGATTCTTGAACTTGAAATCGCCAAAAACAGAGTTACCCTACTTGCTTTGAAGAAACTCTCGCGAGCCCAGGCAATCGTCCTGCTTCCCCCCATCCCCTGCCCTGCTTCCCCCCATCCCCTTCCCTGCTTCCCCCCATCCCCTTCCCTGCTTCAACCCATCCCCACCCCTGCTTCCCCTCATCCCCTTCCCTGCTTCCCCCCATCTCCTTCCCTGCTTACCCCCATCCCCTTCCCTGCTTCCCCCCATCCCCTGCCCTGCTTTCCCCCATCCCGTCCCCTGCTTCCCCCCATCCCCTTCCCTGCTTCCCCCCATCCCATTCCCTGCTTCCCCCCATCCCCTTCCCTGCTTCCACCCGTCCCCTTCCCTGCTACCCCCCATCCCCTTCCCTGCTTCCACCCGTCCCCTTCCCTGCTTCCCCCCATCCCCTTCCCTGCTTCCACCAATCCCCTTCCCTGCTTCCCCCCATCCCCTCCCCTGCTTCCATCCGTCCCCTTCCCTGCTTCCCCCCATCCCCTTCCCTGCTTCCATCCATCACCTTCCCTGCTTCCCCATGTCCCCTTCCCTGCTTCCCCCCATCCTTTCCCTACTCCTATTCACTGGAATGAGCTCTGCATTTAGTATGTGTTGTCCCAAAACCATTTTTCAACTTACCTGCGGCTAGGCCTGCTGGAATGATGGGCAGGAGGGCATATTTATTGATGCATCTAGCTGCCCAACAGATGCCACATGCGTTGATGTGCATGAAACAACAGGAAGGAACGGATGTGTTGTGCAAAGGTTGCCCAAGGCCACAAAGAGGGCTGAATGCCTTACAATTGCTGTGCAAAGGTACCAGAACCAAGCATGAGTATGCCTAAGGCGGCAGAGTTGGATGAATGATATCAGACACAATGCAAAGGCAGCAGCACCAATACTAGCTGTGTCCGAAAATCTAAGGAGGGATGAATGACTTATGAAGTGATAAGGCAGCAGCACCATGTGCTGCTGCTCATGAGGCACCAGATATGGATGGATATATACAACAGTAGTGCGTAGGCGGCAGAGCCGAGAATAGAGCATTGTTGTAAAACGAGGGAGGGGGCGATGACAACTGACCTGCCAAGGCAGCGGTGCGTTGAGCTGTTGTGTGCCTGAGAAAGCCGGGATGAATACAAAACCAGCGACAAACTCAGGGCAACGGCTGAAGCAACATGTCCTGCAGATTCCTGAAAACCAGAAAGGGATGTTAAAACACTGGATTGCAAAGGCAGCAGCACCATGTGCTACTGTGCATGCGGTATGAGCGAGGCATGGAAACCCGAAAACTACAGATATGAATGACAATTGTTATGCCAAGGCAGCAGCACCATCTGCTGCCGTGCATGCGGCATCAACGAGGCATGCAAGCCCGAAAACCCCAGACAGGGATGGTTGACAAACAACCGAAGTGCAATGGCAGCAGAGCCAAGTTTTGCCAGGCCTGATGCACCAGTGATTGGTGGACCACTAAACAAACATATGCAAAGGCAGCAGCAACTAGTGCAATGCAAAGGCAACACAGGCCTACGGGCGGATGTGCCAGTGGCACGAGCGAGGCATTATTCCCTGAACAGCATTAGTGCAAAGGCAGTAGGAACTCCTTATGATGTGCAAGCGAATGGGGAGGAATGAACGAGTCCAACTGCAGTGCATCGGAGGATAGCACACAGTGGTGGTGCACCAGTGGTGGTGCTCCTGCGCAAACCGTGCCAGAATCTCGTCCTCTCCTATATGTTGATCTAGTAACGGCAGGCCACCCCGAATGCAGATTTCAAGGGGGCCTTGCTCATTATTCTTGCCACAAATGTCGTGGGCACGAAGTGCACCATTTTGGTCAAGAGATCAACAAACACTAGTATCGCCGTATGACCATCTCATGTCTTGGGGAGATCGGTGATAAAATCATCGATACACTCTCCCAAGGCTCATCGGGAATCCCGAGTAGTTGAAGCAAACCACCAGGCTTCTGCGTGCTTGGCTTGTTCTGCGCATACGTGTCACAGCTGCGGAGATGACTAAATCAACGGGAGCTAGACTACGGGTTAGGCACGGGGCTTGAGTGACCTCTGCGTTCGTTCCTTAGTCGTTTCCTTGTGCCCACACTACTTGCTAGTTCACGGGAGAATTTTGGCAAGAGTTTCACTAAGGAAAGTTGACAACAATGGTTACAAAGAGATTGCCAGCGCTGCACGGTCGACCGCGTTCCAGCACGACTTGGTCGACCGCGTTCCAGTAGTGCACAGTCGCGGCCCGCCAACGCTGCAAGTAGACGGCGTGTCAACGTTGCAAGTGGACGACGTGCCAACGTTGCTCCCACAGTACAGCAGCGCACCTGCTTTGCAGGTGCTCGCATATGATTGGCGTGCAGTGCCTTGTCACCTGCAGTGCACACACGCGATCAACCTCATGCTGACGACTGCACCTGACCAGCCACGTCGACCTCGGGATACCACCACCGAGGTCGGTCTCATTTAAAACCACCTGGGCGACCGTCGCGTGCCTCCGCAGAAACCCGTCACCCCGGTAACTTGGTCGACCGAGCAACCCCCACGTCGACCAGCTCCTCTTTGTGCCCGTCGACCACCCAGGTCGACGACCACCACCGGTCGACCAGCTCCAGGTGGACCAGGCACTTGGTCGACCAGCCCCTGGTCGACCAGCACAGCCGTCAGCCGACCACCCAAGTCGGCTTCCCCAAGTCGGCGTCACCAGGTCGACACCCCCGAGGTCGACCTCGCCAGGTCGACCACTCGAACTCGGCGCCCTCCAGCTCCCCTGTCCAGGTCGACGTCGGTGCCCCCTTCGTCGACCACCCGGTCAGGTCGGCCGCCGGCTCCCCGTCGTCGGCGGCGTGAGCAGTGGCAGTGTGCAGGTCGGCCAACCCATCGACCTGCACGCCGAACTCGGCGTCGTCCACTGCAGCTGCTCGGCTGCACTTCCCGTGCACCCGACTACGTAGTCGGCTCCGCCCAAGTGAGGACGGGGCCAACAACAACTCCCGTTGACACTCCCCTGCCGTGTTCACGCTTCGGCCCCCAGCGCACACGGCAGAAACACTCGGAGAATAGCTCGTCGGCGTGCACACAACACACAGCACGCCAGTCACCGCACCAGCCATGCAGAAGAGGGCATGGCACCTACTACTGCACGTCGTTGTCGCCGTCGCCCACGTCGGCCAAGCGCACTTGGCCGATTGCGACGGAGCACCGGTTGAAGGCTGGATAGTGCAGTGCCTTCGTCAGGAAGTCAGTCGGCTGCTCAGTGGTCGGGATGTACTTCAGCGTGAACTTCCCGCGCTTCACCATGTGCTGCAGCCAGGCTTGTCGCCGCTCCATGTGCTTGAGGCTGCCCGTCAACCCCATGCCCTCGGCGACCGTGATGGCCGACTTGTTGTCCACCCGAAGGACGGTCGGCGTCCCGGCGTCCAGCTGTCGGAACTCTGCAAGAAGGAAGCGAAGGCGGCATCCCTCCTTGCCGGCTTCTGTGGCCGCCAGATAATCCGACTCGGTCGACGACAGCGTTGCGCACTTGATGTGCTGGCTCGACCAGGAGATCGTGGCCCCTCCGTAGACGTACACGTAGCCGCCCGTGATCCTCCGGTTCTGCTTGTCGCCGGCGTCGTCGGCGTCCACGTAGCCGACCAGCTTCAGCGACTCAGGTCCATCGCCGAACTCCAGGGCAGTGTCGCGCGTGTTGGCGAGGTAGGCGAGGCAGCGGTCGACCTCGCGCCAATGCTGGTCGCTCCTCACCGTGAGGCCGCTCCCCATCTTGCTGCAGGCGAAGGCGATGTCCGGCCTCATCGTCGTCGCCGCGAACTGCAGCGAGCCGACCTTCTGCCGGTACTCCTCCTCCTGGCGCTCGTGTGCCTCCTCCTCGTCGAACGTCAGCTAGGCGTAGGCGTCGACGGAGACCGGCGTCTTCGGGGTTCGCCCGGTCTGCTCCTCGTCGAGGAACCGCCTACGCAGCTTATCGGCGTAGCCCTGCTGGTGAAGCCACATATATAGGAGATATAGTCAGATGCAAGAGTACAAGATAAAGCATCTCTACGCAACCAAGTGAGGGCCTGTAGACACAAGGCCAAGCTGGGTGCAAAAACGCTGGTGTTCACAAGGCGGCAACTCTTTGGTGAAGACATCTGCAGTGTTGGCCTCGGAGACCACACGTCGCACGAGTGCCTGGCCACGCTGCTGCAACTCTCGTAGAAGGAAGTAACGAAGCTGGATGTGCTTCGCCTTCCCAACCAGTCGGGGCTCCTCGCACAACAGGATAGCAGACTGTTGTCGGCGAACAAGACTGGGGGAGAACGAGGCCACTCACCAAGGTCGGTGAGGACGAAAGACAGCTAGCGAAGCTTCTAGGCAGCATGGCCGCAGCGTACACTTCTGCCTCACAGCTGGAACTAGAGACGGACGACGCTCGAGTCAACCTCCACGAAACAGATCCGGTCCCAAGGCTGAAGTAGTAACCCTATGGAGACCGCAGCGACTCAGCGTCGTCGGCCCAAGGCGAGTCCGAGAAACCTGTAAGCGTAACTGGCTGCTTCCCTCCAAGGACAAGTCCCATGCCTGATGTACTCGCCACATACTTCGCCACCCTCTTAGCAGCGTACCAGTGGGAAGGTCGGTGTCTCCCAGGCGCAACAAAGCACGCAAGGACGCTAAGAGGGTAAGCTAGGTCAGGACGAGTACAGGTCATCGGGTACATGAGACAACCCACCAGCTCAGGATATGGACCGCTGGGCTCAAATGGCTCGTCCGAAGGTGGAGCCGTGAGCCCATGATCCACAGCAAGAGGGGTGGGCTGTACCTTGGAGAACGGGAAGCAAAACCGCGTGAGGATCTGCTCGACCATATGCGACTGCGTCAGCGTAATGGTGCGAGCTGCCCTGTCCCTGGTGATCTGCAGGCCAAGGTAGCGCTGCAGCTCACCAAAGTCAGTGCAAGTGTGTCTCCTCTGCAGTTCCTCCTTCACAGAGGCCAATGCGCGTCGACCGGGAGTGGCGAAGACTAGGTCGTCAACGTAGACCAGAACAAAGAACGGGGTCGAGCCACGGCGGACGAAAAGCGACAGGTGCCGCTTGCAAGAAGTTAAGCACTGCAAGAGTCGTACGTAGCGTGTCGTGCCACGCGGGGAGCCCGGCGCAGGCTGTAGACCGGTCGACGCAGCTGCCACTGGGTCCCGGGAGGGAAAGTGAGAGTGAAGCCAGGCGGACGAGGCAGCCAGATATGCTCGTGCAGGCTCCCTTTAAGGAACGCGGTGGAGAAGTCCAAGGAATGCAACTTGTAGTCGCGCTGTGCTACAATATCCAGCAACACCTGAAGAGTGGTCATCTTCGGGGTTGGAGCGAAGGTCTGAAAGAAGTCCACCCCCTCTCGCTGACTGAAGGCTCTCGCCACATAGCCCACCTTGAACACCGGTGGTGTTCCAGGCGGCCGCTTCACCTTGTAGAGGCACGTGCCACTGACAACGTTCGTCCCAGGTGGTGGGACGGCATCGACGTAGGTGCCTGTGGACCTAAAAGATGCCATCTCTGCCTCTTCAGCTGCTATCCAATACGAAGCCCAAGGTCCCAAAACCGCCTCAGCGTGAGTGCGAGGGATCGGGATGTCAAGCGCGTCGGGATCCCCCTCAGGGGCAAGTAGTATGGCGCAGAGATGAGGAACAGCGGCCGCAAGGAAACCAAGCTCAAACTGCCTGTCATCTAGGACCTCCAAGGGAAAGTCAGGAGCACCCTTAGAGGACGGAGAACGAGCAGTGCCACTCACGAGGTGAGCGGCGTAGTCAAGGCAGTGGGAAGAGGCAAAGGCACTGAAAGTAGTGACAAGGGCCGAGACAGATAGCGGAGGGGCAGTCGGGTGAGTGACTAACGCGGATAGAACACGGGAGACAATGGCTGCTGCCCCTCGCCCGTGCTTCATTCACACCTGCACATTGAACACAGCACTTGCCCGTGCTTCTTTCACACCTCCTCACTCGCTCACATTCTGTTTGCTCCCCAACTACCGTCTTTCCACTTCACCAGTGTCTTTCATCCTCTCTCTTGCACGCGTGCCTCTCTCTCTTCCATCCTCACTTCTCCTCAGCGCTCTCATGAGTCTCAACCTGACTGCTGGAGATCTCCCTTCCTCTCTCTCTGCGCTTACTTCACTCAAGCACCTGTAAGTCTCTCGAGTATCTTCCTTCCTCCTCCTTAAGCGAGTGCTTGGTATAGTTTTTATCTCGTGTTTTTTATGCTTTGTGTTGGCAATCACCAAAGCGCAACCATGGTGCTGGTGTGGCATCATCTTTCACTTGCTCCTGGTTAGCCTTGGGTATGTGCTTGCTCGTTGCGCACGTTGCATTGCATCTCATCACTGTATGCTCATGAAAAAAGCACAATCAGCAGCAACGAATTTCTTTCCTGCTTACGTAAGTCGAAATAGGAGCGAGCGAGCACGTTTCTCTTTCAAGGTCCCATAGCTCTAATTATGGAACCATTAAGACATTCTCATGGTTGATCCGGCAGGGGTCAGCAGGAGCTTGGGGGTGCGCTCACCATCTCTTCTCTTCCTTCTTTCCTGTATTGCATTGCAGTGACCTAAGTTTCCTTCCCATCACCCGCTTTCCGCAATGGATTGCTTCACTCGCTAAGCTCACTCATTTGTGAGTGGAACCAAGAGCCTCTCGCCCCACCCCGCCCTGACTATCATCACCGCTTCCTGTTGCACCTTGCACGTGCTTCACTTTGGATACAAGAGGCCAGTGCACGTCCGCTCTGCGAGTTCCACCTCCTCTCTCTCCCTGCACCACCTGTGATTCGCTACAGCCTTGCCATGCCACTTGCGCTCTCACTCTCTGCTTCCGTAGCTTGCTGCTGGAGCGATGCCATGAAACCGGCTCAAGCTCGCACCCTGACGGGTCTGTGCTGCGTTGAATCGAGGGTGTTTGACGGCGTTCCTTGTGCTGCCCTGCGCCATGCTGCCCTGCACCATTCTGCCCTGCATTGGTCCACATGTGGTTAGGGGGATGAACGATGGTTAGGGGGATTGCTCAATGGCTAGAGGGGTGGAACATTGGCTAGAAAGAGAGATTCAGATGTACGCTAATGCCACTTGCAATGCTCCCCCTGCCGTGCCTCTCCACCAACAGGAGTGCCCCGTGACTCCTCTACCTTCCTGCCCTTGTCTGCCCTGCAGAGACGTCACCGGAAAGTTACACGTCCACCGCTCTGCACCTTTCCCTACCAAATGGATTGCTCTCACAAGGCTGGAAACGCTGTGAGTGAGCCATCCGCTATGTCCACAACAGACCAGCTTGGTTTGACACCTGCTGCTGCTCGCCTCACCATCCAAAGCCATCCGTTCCTTATATTTCCCACCAAGATGCACTCGTTCCAACTCTCCTCTGCCCGTCCATCTGCACATTGCCTGATGGGCCACTCCGCTCAGCCCAGCTCTGTTGCCCTCCAGCTGCCAATGCATGCGCCCCTCCCCTCCTCTCGCCCCTCAACTTGCACCTCCAGGCGGTCCGGTCTGAATGGCTTCACTGGCTCTATCCCCTCCACCATCTCTGCCCTCACCGCCCTCAACATCTTGTACGCCTCCCCTTCCCATCCTCTCTCCTCTTCCTTCCTCTCTCCCTTTCCCATCTCCTCTCCTCTTCCTTCCTCTCTCCCCTTCCCATCCTCTCTCTCCTTCCCATCCTCTCTCCCCTTCCCATCCTCTCTCTCTCCTTCCCATCCTCTCTCCCCTTCCCATCCTCTCTCTAATTCCTATCCTCCTTCCCTTTCCCATCCTCTCTCCAATTCCTATCCTCTCTCCCTTTCCCATCCTCTCCCCCCTTCCCATCCCCTCTCCCCTTCCCATCCTCTCTCCAATTCCTATCCTCTCTCCCCTTCCCATCCTCTCTCCCCTTCCCATCCTCTCTCCCCTTCCCATCCTCTCCCCCCTTCCTCTCTCCCCTCACTTCCTCTCTCCCCTTCCTTCCTCTCTCCCCTTCCCTCCTCTCTCCCCTTCCTTCCTCTCTCCCCTTCCTTCCTCTCCTTCCCCGTCCTTCCATGGGAACCCCATTAGAAATGCAGTGGTCGTAGAAATAAGGAAGGGTATACATACCGCCAAAGCACCAGGTTGTGAGCACCAGGTTGCGAGCACCAGGTTGTGAGCACCAGGTTGCGAGCACCAAGGTGTTACATCCAGCTGAATAATGGATTCGAAATAAAGCTCTTGCACAGGCAGTTCATTCCGTGATCACGGTTCATCCAGTGATTGCAATTCACCCAGTTAAAGCGGTTCGTCTGGTGAAAGCGGTTCTTTCTGTGAAAACACGTCTTCCCGTAAAAGCGGTTTACTCAGTGAGAGTAGATGTTCCTGTGGCCATCCCCCCTCCTCCCTCCCCTCCTCGCCATGGCCCCACCAGGGACCTCTACGGGAACAACATCTCAGGGAGCATTCCTGTTGGCATCAGCGAGCTACCTATGTTGGGTGCCCTGTAAGCCCCTCACATCACATCACATCACATCACATCTCCCCCTTTGATTCCCACACAGGTTGCTCGGCTTTAACAATCTCACCGGCGCCATTCCTGACATCCCTCGCACTCTTTCACTTGTGAGTCTCCTAGGCCCGCCACGCCTGGCATGAGCTCACGCATGGCGTGGTTTGGATTGCAACACACCTCTATGTGGCACACTTGCATTGCATGCTGAGTCTCAACTACACCAAATAGATTGAGGTGCTGGAGGCTCTTGGGCAGTCTCTCTCTCACCATGCTTTCTCATCTCCGTGTGGCAACTTCAAGCAGACGCCCCTTGAGATCCGCCTATTGTTACCTCAGCAATGCATAAACGCCCTTCTGATTAAGCATGTAATCGTTAGGTTGCGTTGCGTTGCGCTGCGTTCCCAACAGCCCAAGATTGGCATTCTGCCGTACTATCGTGCTTCCATATTTTCTAAAGCTTCTGATATTCCACCGAGGCAGCACTCGGGCATGACATTGCCGTATGTTTCACAGCCCTGACTCATGTTCCTCCAGTGCAAGAGCTCTGAACCACATCGCACACTCCCCTGGAGTTTGGCAAAGAAGCATTCTCGCCCCTATCTCACCGTGCATGCCTTCACATCTCCTCCACATCCCCTCCCCTCCACATCCCCTCCCCTGCACGTCCCCTCCCCTCCACATCCCCTCCCCTGCACGTCCCCTCCCCTCCACATCCGCTACCCTCCACGTCCCCTCCCCTCCACGTCCCCTCCCCTCCACATCCGCTCCCCTCCACATCCCCTCGCCTCTGCCTGCCCTCACTGCGTGCAGAGACCTCTCCCACAATCAGCTCACCTCCATGCCTTCTACCCTCAATTGGGGGGGGCATTTGTAAGTCTTGGGTGATTGACATCGCATTGTTCTATCTTTTGTGTCATGTTTTTTATGCCTTGTTCCAGAGTCGAAGAACATTAGCCCGAGCCACCTCCTCCCTCAGCCTTATCATTCCATGCCTTGTCTTGCTATGCCGTGCCTTGTCTTGCCATGCTGTGCCGTCCCATGCTTTGCCGTGCCATGCTGTGCCATGCCACATTACCCCTTTTAGCATGGAAGAGAGCCGAGCATGCAAGCGGGATGGCATGCTCCTGGCTATAGGATGGTGCAGGCGGCATGGAAACGGAGGTGGAAGTTTATGCGGCATGCAGTGCACATGAATCATGTGCCTTGCATCATGCCATGGCCCTTGGGTCACTAAATGCTCACTCCTCACTACAGCGATTCCCTTCTGGGACATTCAGTGCATGCATGTTACCATCATCTCACTCCCTTCCACCATCGCCCATTCAACCTCTCCAGTTCCATGGCTCACAACCAGCTTCAAGGTCCCCTTCCTTCTGCCCTCCTTACCACCAGACTTGTAGCGCTCGATCTTGCCGTCGGCATCCGACTTGATTTTGAAGAGCCACTTGGACGTTATCGCCGTACGCCCCTCCGGTAGCTCCACCAATTCAAACGTGTCATTCTCCTCGATGCTCTTCAGCTCACTCTCCATGGCCTTCTTCCACTCCTCAGCATCACTACTCTCCAAAGCCTCCTTGAGAGTTGCTGGTTCTCCCGGCATCTCCACCGGAGAGAAGAACGCGAAGGCACACTCCTCGTAGTCACTCTCCTCGTCGTCTCCGACCATCATTGCCGCTCCGGCCAGGGCTGTCTTGCCCTGCTTTCCCGGCGCATCATAGGTCAGCCTATTAGGGGGGTTGAACTCTCCTCTTCCCCCTTCCTTCCTCCTCAGCTGCAGGGACTTGAAGGCCTTGGCGTTGCTGCGGTGTGGCTCAAATCCGTGGAGCACTCGTAGTACGGGAAGGGAGTGACGGTGCACGCTCGCTCACTTGCTGCACCTCCTCCTCTTCTTCCTCTGCATCATTGGCCTCCTCTCCCCCATTCACAAGGGAGGATTGCCTTGTGGTTGTGCTGCCGCTGCTCAGCTCCAAAGGCAGCTCCACATGCTCCAAACCGGAACTCTTCACCTCCCCAAACCGCACGCCTATCTTCGCCTCATTCTCCGCCTTCCAATCCTTGTACATGAAGTTCTCCATGAACTTGCAGTCCCTGCTCACCAAGAACTTCTTGGTGAATGGGTCCCAAAGAAGCCATCCCTTGCTGTTTTGAGCCATACCCAAGTGCACGGCCCACACCGCCTTGGCACCAAGCTTGTTGTGCCGAAGATGCTTAGGCACGAGCGCCATGCACATGCACCCGAACACCCGAAGCATATCCACCTTTGGCTTCCTTCCTAGCCACTCCACATAGGGCACCCATTTGTCTGCTCCCACATGAGTCAAGGCTCTGTTCTTGGCCACACACGCGCTCCGCACTGCATCAGGCCAGAAATAGTCGGGTAGCCCGGCTTCAATGAGCAACCCGCGTGCCGCCTCCGTGATTGTGCGGTTCGCTCGCTCGGCGATGCCGTTCATTGCAGGGGAGTATGGCATGGTGAGGGAGTGCCGAATACCATTCTTCTTCAGCCACAACCCAAACTCCTTGCTCAGGAACTCTCCCCCTCGATCGGTGCGGATTGACTTGACTAGACGGTCTTGTTGCCGCTCCACCATCGGGAACCAATCCGTCTTCAACGTTTCAGCCACGTCGCTCTTCTTGGCCAGCACGTACACCCAAGTCATGCGGGTGTAGACGTCGACAATGGTGAGAAAATACTCAGCTCCAGCAGCTCCAAGCTTCAGGGGGCCCACCACGTCCATCACCACCTCATCAAGCGGTGCCTTTGCCGTTGCCTCCGAACTAGGGAACGGAAACCGGGTGAACTTGGCTTGAATGCACGTCGGGCAGCCAAGCACCTCATCGGCCTCCCCCTTCACACGTATGCCAGCAACCATCTCATTCTTCACTAGCTGCTGCAAGATGGGCAGGGCCACATGCCCCATGCGCCGATGCAAGGTGAGCCAATCACACTCCCCCGTAGCCGAAGTTGGATTGGAGAATGCCGCGCTCGCAATAGCGCCCCACATACTCTCTCCGTAGTCCTCCTCCGCTGCTGCCTCTGGGTTCTCCTCACCCTTTTGCTGCTCCTTGGTTGCTGCACCACTCTCCTTAGGTTCACTGAACTTGCTGGTCCCTCCAGGTTTGCTCTTCTTGAGCTCATTCTCCTTAGCGCGACCGTTCGCGCCATCGTCGCTACCGACCGCTCCATCCTTGGTGCTGATGCTTGCTGCCACTTGCCTCTCCTTAGGCATAGGGACCACTGGGATCTGCCACATCTCGTTGTAGACATCCCTGTCCTCATGAAGGTCCCAAAGAATTCGATCGCCAAGCCTTGCGGTGTAGGTCTTGGCTCCCTTCGAGTTCGTGTCCATGCCGGCCTTTGCCAACCGCCGCACGGAAATCAGGTTTGCAGCAAGGCTGGGCACCCAAAGCACGTTCTTGAGGCCCACCATCTTCCCATCAGCACCCTTGAACATGGCCTTGCCCATGCCTTTCACCTCTGCTCGCTGCCCCAAAGCCGATGTGACATGCTTCACCGGTGACGGCTCGAGTTCGGTGAGCAAGTCCGGGCGAGGTGTCATGCTATAGGTAGCGCCACTATCAATCACCCAATAGTCCAGGGGGTGTAGGGTCACCTTCCCCACAGCTGCTGGCTCCTCAAAGCCTTCATCCTTCTCTGGACCAGCCGGTACTTGCGTCGACACGAAGTAGAATAGACCCGGGTATCGATCGTCGCTCGGGTCCTTGTCGTTGTCTCCGCTCTTCATGTTTGCAGCTCCGCCACCGCGACCGCCACGGCCTCCACGGCCTCGTCCTCTCCCTCCTCCTGCTCCTCTACCCTCTTGGCCTTGAGCAGGGGTCCAACCATCAGGGAGTTTGTAGCAGTCGCGCCACATGTGTCCGCTCTTGTGGCAATAGTGACACTCGCCGTCGAATCGGCCGCGACCGCGTCCGTAGCTCTTGTCGTCGCTGCCGTAACCGCCACTCCTGCGGCCTCCGCCGAAGTTGCTGCCACCAAACCTTCCTCCCCCTCGTCCTCTGCCTCTTCCTCGACCATATCCACGGCCGATGCTCGCTGCCCCAGCGCCATCCGCACTCGCCAACTCACGGCGGCGGAAATCCTCTTGAAGGATAGCTCGCTTCACGTCTTCAAGCGAGAGGCGGGGCAAGTCGCGATTAAGGTTGATGATGAGTGAGGACCATGACTCTGGGAGTAAGGCCAGCAACTTGGTCTTCTTTTGGAGCTCACTGTAGTTCAAATCAGCTCCCTCAAGCCGCGTCAACAAGTCGAAGAATTTCTGCACCCCTTCTTCAACCGCTTCGTCTTCTTCAATTCGTAGTGCCGCCATTTGCCGTTCCAACACCACCGCTACCGCCGCTGTTGCAGGAGCATGTACACCCTTGAGAGCAGCCCATGCCTTTGGTCCTTTCTCTGGTTCACGCTGGAATGGCTTGATGTGACGGATCTGACTGCTCCCCAACGCTTGCCCAAGTAAGAGATAGCCTTGTGCGCTCTTCCGCACCCACGGGCTCTTCTCCGGGTCGTTCTCGGGGCGCTTCTCCGTTCCTTCCATCACCTCCAGCAGGTCATAGTGGTCAAAGATGTTCTCCATCTTGAAGGACCATTCAGCAAAGTTGTCACCGTTGAACTTGTCAAGCCCAAACACCCTAGGCTCATCCCTAGGTGGGCCAAGACTTGGTTGCATGGGCGCCATGGCTGAATCACGGGGTTGGCCTTGAGCTTGAGCTTCTCCACTGCCACCAGCACCTCTGCCACCCCTTTCCTCAGGTCCAGACATTGTCGAAACTGCTCCAAGGGGCTCTGATACCACTTGTTATAGTCACAATAGGCTTGAATGTGCCTAAAACGAAAGATAGAGAGCACAGACGGATTTCTGCACAGCGGCTTCAAACGTTGATAGCGTTCTGGTCACAGCTGCAAATGACTTGATTCAAATTGGATCTGGAGCGTCTTCACGTCGTCTACAATTAGCAATTTAGATTGCACGATTTGATAAAGAATTGACGACACAGCGTCGGTTTGAACGAACGGTACTATGGCAGCCACTATAGTCTTAGAACACAAGATAGGAAGAGTTACGAGTTGGGAATGACTCCCAGCTCCTACAAACCCCAAGAGCTGAGGTACAGTGATGTGGAACAGTGCCACACTGTCCCCAACCACGAAGGGTCTCGAAACTACCCTTCACTAGGGCCTACACCAAGTGAAATGTTACACTACACAAAGTAATGTAACTATCTTCAATATCTTGAGGTGTACCCTTTTGGCAAGCTTCGAAATCACTTGAGGCTTGACACCAAGGCTCGGGCTCTTCATCACAAACGCATCCTTGAGTTCTTGATGGGTCTGCTGCACACACCTGCGACACGCCGAACGTTCGACACAGGACAAAATAGAAACCGCGCACGACAAAATAGAAACCGCGCGCGAGACACAAACGACCGCGTAACACGCGTCTAGCGATAACTCGCTATTGACTCGACACACACACTCGACATCATGACTCAACATTCACACACAATTATAAGCATGAAATATATAGTATCCCATGCCCTCATACCATTCCATACACACACACATTCACGCACACGGACAAGCCGAGTGCAAACCGTAGGGTTGCACCAACACCTATCGCATTTAAAACTCCGCAACTTCGGGAACTCCTCCTTCGCTGCTACACCGCCGTTGGGTAGACCGTTGAAGTTGGAGAAACACCGACAGCTGCCACAATGTCTTCAGTCCCGACATTTTCGGCAGGGTAACTGTCGCCGATGGTCCATTTTTGTCGGGGCCGAACAGTGCCGCACTACTAAATGTTTCTTGTACGCCCTGCCGTCGAACCAGCGTCACCCACGCCTTTCGAACCAGCACAGGGCTAAACACAGGGCCCCACCTTTTTATCCAGTAGCCAAGAGGACTTACGAATTGCCTTCGAGGCTTTTCTGGGCGTGAGGTATGCGAAACGTCGGTAGACTTTGGCCGGTAGGGAGCTCCTTCTGCTACCGCCGCTTAGCCGCGAAACTCGGCCTCAGCAAAAAGTCGTCGCAGTAGGTCGTTTTCTCCCCTCCTGAAGCTCGGAATCCGTTTCTCTCGCCAGACCCGTATTTGTCGCAACTCCGTTTATTGTAGCCGGTAGACCAGGCGAAATTCGCGTGTCTAGACGCTGCGCCAAACCGTTGTCCCGTCGGTGTACTGCCCTGTCTGCGGCGCAACTTCCCTTGATCAGGGGGAACCTGTGTCGCTTGAAGTACAGTGTCGGCTGCTGCTGTTGCTCCGAAAATGTCGGCCGACTTTGTTGCAGGCGCAGAAGTGACCCTAACGCGAACAGTCTAGTCGTAGGCGGCCTTTTCCGAACTTTTCGGTGGTTTGAAAATAACTTCCGTCCCACACTGTGCCGCTCCTGCCGAAAAACGCCCACGACGCACCCTCCTGCAGCAACACCTGCCGCACCCGGGCGGGACGACGGTAGACCCCCGCTTTCTTCGGGCAGTCCTCACGCCGCCTCTCCTCGTCGTCGGTTTTTCTGACGCAAGTCACACATTGCGCCTGGCTGCTCGACCACAGTCGTTTTCCACGTGCTGCCATCCGAAATCTTCGCGCACAGTGACGACGCGCCACTTGCCGAAGACCTCCAGCGGACTCATGCGCAACGTGACGAAGATGCCCGATGTCACTTGCTGCATGCAGTCCACTCCGAAAATATCGCGCGCAGTTGTCGACCACATGCCGACGCAACTCGCACCACGTCTTGCTTCCGACATCTTCGGACGTGCACTGACGGAGATCCTGTCGACGTCAGCTGCCACACAAATTAACTCCGAAAATGCCGAAACGTAAACTGTTAACTCACGCATTAATTGCGACGACAGCAAAAGCTGTCCGCCACCCGGGGGGAGGGAGGCCACGGTCCATCCCGACCGTCGAGGGCAAGGATCCGTCGGTGCCGCAGGAGCGCCTTGAAATTCATGGCCGCTGGGAGGAACTACCCGTTCTCCTGGCCGGCTCTTGCGCTGCTCCTGTCACCACGGCATCCTTCCCTGTCCCCCCCCCGAGGGGTAATACACTCTAAAAAACGGGTGTCCTTGGAAAGTAGCTCTGATACCAAGTGTTATGAGTTTTACTAGACAGAGTGCGCGGAAGACTTCTATAAAGAGAATGAATTACAGAATCCCCAAGAATGATAAAGGAGCACGCATTTATAGGGTCGAAACCGTGCTAGGCGAGGACCTCGGGACGTGGATGGGTTGGATGTGTCGCGATTGGTGCGGGGCGACTCGGCATTGGTTCGGTGCGGAAGTGTAGGCCGAGCCACCTGACGCGAAGTGCTCGGGCTGTACCCGTTAAGGCAAGGCTACAGTAAGGAATTGGCAAATTCCTTACAATCATGGTGGCTACGGAACCCTAAAATGTTTCACGACGGAAGAAATACGGCCATAGCGAATGTCGATTCCGCTTCCTGCTGCGTACAGCACTTCCCGAAACGAGCCAGCTCCAACGGGCAACCTCCAGACTCCAGGCTCGGCCGACGGGAGAAACCAGGGTGCCCCCTAGCCGCACCGAAAATGAACCTCCTCCGCACTCAGCTGCGGGTTTCGCCGGTGCCCCCCTTGGTCCTCCGCAGCCCTCCAACCCCCACCCCCGCAATTCTCCACGCCGCGTCACAATCCATTTCCGCCCGCTTCCACCGAAGTACCTTCCCGCTTGTAGCTTCCCTGCCTGTCGCGAGCGGCCCGAATCCCGATGGCCTCCCGCCTGACTTAGTGCGTTCCCACCATCCCCATTCCATCTACGTCCCCCACCACCACTCTCTAGCTACCCTAACACAGTATTTTCTCGAGATTCCCATTCTGGCATGGCTTGAATCAGAAATACTAGAGCTCTTCAGTACCACTCCCTGATTCAGCTACTCTTCGCTCGCACTCTGCCGCAGCGCGCCTAGCTTCATAATTCGTTGCTCGAAGCGACCCGCTTTGCCGGGCGATCGGGGGTGGAGCGCCGGGAGCGGCGATGAAGGCGGCATGGGGGAACATCACGGACGCCACCAAGGTGGCGGCGGCGCGGATGAACAGCGACTATAAGGTGCCGCTCCGCGCATGCGCTTGTATCCGTACTGTATCGGACGTGTAAATCGCACGTCGCTTTCTCGATTGGCGGGTTACGAGTTTCATCAGCGAACTTGCAGCATCGCTGCGCGATCGCGATGCCCGTCGCAAGATCTCGTGCGATCTCTGGCGTTCCAATTTTTTTAAGCCATTTTTCTTCCTTGGCCCACTTGTTGCTACGGCGACACGAGCTGCCATCCGCATAGCAGCATGCAGCAGCCGCCGCCGTGTGCTTGTGTTTCTCTCGTCGTCCGGCCACGCACCATGCTCGCGGTTCAATAAAATCCATGCGTGTTTCGCGTGGTGCGCGTGTGCTGTGCTGGCTCGGCTGCGCGCAGGACCTGGACGTGGCGATCGTGAAGGCCACCAACCACGTGGAGTCGCCGCCAAAGGAGAAGCACGTGCGGAGTGAGTGTCCTGCCTCCACCCCGCCGCACCCCCACCCGCTCGCCGTCGGGTGTGTGCCGACCATGCCGCGCGTGCCTTTCTTCCGTACACTCCGCGCTCTCTCCCGCACCGCGCACGTCTCGGCGCCTCATATGGCATTCAAAGCGGTGCTTTACTGTCCTTGCGCGCCCGCCTTCGTTGTCGCGCATCCCATGCTGCGCCAGCGCCCGCGGTGGAGCCGTGCCTCGCGGCGGCTCGGTGCGCGCTGCATCGTAGCTAGGGCAGGCCAGCGGACGTGCTCGCTCGCGGATAGGCGGCGTGAATGCGCCCGACCGCAAGGCCCGCGATGGTCGCGCTGGCAGGCTCCTCGAGACGATAGGTCGAGGGCGCGCGGATCGACGCTCGCGGTGCCGCTGGCGTGCGCGGTGCACCTGGCAGTGCGCGCGCGCCGCACGTGACATTCGTGGCTTCCTTGCCCGCCACTAGCAACCCTCCTCTGCCTATCTTCACCCCCCCTCCCCCCCCTCAACTTCTCTCTCTTCTCTCTTCTCCCGTTCACTTTCCTCTCCCCCTCCCATCTCTGCACAGCGATCTTCGCGTACACGTCAGCGTCGCGGCCGCGAGCTGACGTGGCGTATACTATCCATCAGATAGGCAAGCGGTTGGGCAAGACGCACAACTGGTGTGTAAGTACCGACTCCGCGCCTTGCCGCCCTTGCCTTTCCAGTCTCCCCGTCTCCTCTCCCTCGCCATCCTTCCTTTGTCGTCACTGCCCCACTTCTCCCTCCGCCGCCGTATCGACCTGCCTCTTTTTCACCGTCAGCTTTTAAGAGGATTAATACCCCTCTTCTCCCTCCCTTGCTGCACGCACACCTCCCGTCCGCCACTGATCTTCCTCCACCGGCTTTCTCTTGTCTTCTGTCTGTCTTGTGGGTGTGCGAGCGTGACGTATGGGGCATGGGGCATGGGGCATGGGGCATGGCCCATATTACGTGGGGCATGGCGCATGTCACGTGGACATGGGGCATGAGTCATGGGCATGGGGCGTGGGCCGTGGGGCGTGGGGCGTGGGGCGTGCGGCGTGGGGCATGCGACACGTGCATGTGGCGTCGTCTTGGGGCGTGGGGGGTGGGGCATGGCATGGCATGCAGGTGGCGCTCAAGTGTCTGATGGTGATGCACCGCACGTTGAGGGAGGGCGACCCCACTTTCAGGGAGGAGTTGATCAACTACGAGCGCAGGGGGCGCACACTCAACCTCTCCAACTTCAAGGACGAGTCCGGCCCTGCAGGCACGTTACGCCCCGCCACGCCTCCCCTTGCATCTCGGCCCCCTCACACCTCCATTCCCCTCTCTCCCTGCCCTCACCTGCCTGCCTGGCGCACCATTTTGGCTCTTTCTGCTTCTGCGCGTCACCTGCACTTCTATCTTTGTGCGCTCCCCCCCGCCCCCCGCCCCCCGTCTCCATGCTACCCTCACCGCGGCCTGTTGCTGCGTGCGTCCCGCATTCACTCGCCCATCCCAGACCCATTCAATGACCGCCCCAAAGCCCGCTGCTTCCCAAGCACTCTCGCGCGTGCCTCGCTACGTAGTGCCGTGCCTTCTCCTGCTTGCTCCCCACGCCCCTCTCTCCGCCGTTCCCCTTCTCCCCCCTTCCCCCTCCCCCCTCCGCCCACCCCATCCCCCTGGCCGTGCGGGTGGCAGCGTGGGACTACAGCGCGTGGGTGCGCACGTACGCGCTGTACCTGGAGGAGCGCCTCGAGTGCTTCCGCACGCTCAAGTACGACGTGGAGGCCGAGAAGTCCTCGGTAGGTCATGGGGCCACTGGGCGGAACGGGCAGCAGGGGACGGCAGGGGGCGGCATGGGGCAGTAGGGGGCGGCTTGGGGTGGGTTGGGGCAGCTTATGGAGAGATTGAATGCATGGGGACGAACACAAGCTATTTGTCGTCCCTTGTTTCATGGAACCCATGCGTGTCGCCTCATATGTCACCCCATGGCGATCACCCCATTGTCCCGTGGCGTTGCTGTGGTGGCGTGCGTGCGTGTGAGAGCAGTCGCACAGCCGCACACGGGAGCTGGACACACCCGACCTGCTGGACCACCTGCCCGCCCTGCAGTCGCTGCTGCACCGACTCATGGGCTGCCAAGTACGCCCTCGCCTCCTCTCCCACTCCATCTCCCTCCCTCTCCTTCCTCTTCCCATCCTCTCCCGCTCTCTCCCTCCTTTCACTTTCTCCCTCTCCCTCCTTTTGCTCCCCTTCACTCGCCATTCCCCGTGCTGCACTGCGCCTCATGCATGCGAGTTTCACCCATCCTTGTTGCCGCGTCTCTCGCGCAATGCTTTCTGCTCTGCTCCTACTCATCAATCTCGCATGTCCGTCCTGCCTGCCCCTTGTATCCCCGAACCCGGCGTTGTGCACGTGGCAGCC
The DNA here is from genome assembly GCA_947471745.1 of Closterium sp. Naga37s-1. Taxonomy (NCBI): domain Eukaryota; kingdom Viridiplantae; phylum Streptophyta; class Zygnematophyceae; order Desmidiales; family Closteriaceae; genus Closterium; species Closterium sp. Naga37s-1. The sequence continues at coordinate 3,983,250 of CANJKZ010000093.1, read as the reverse complement.
AGAGGGAGCAGCAGCGGGCAGCTTCGTCATTCAAGCTGCGCTCGGCCTGGTCAGTGCTGCCATACGCCCCCTTCTCCCACTCCCCCACCCCTTGTCCCCCTTGACTAACTCGTCTCTTTCTCTCACCGACCCCTCCCCTTCCCTCTCTTCCTCCCTCCCTCTCTCCCTCACTCGCTCTCTCTCTCTCTCTCTCTCTCTCTCTCTCTCTCTCTCTCTCTCTCTCTCTCTCTCTCTCTCGCTCACTCCTGCTCTCGAGATCTTCGTCTCCCGCTCCCCCTCCGTGCACCCCTCCCCCGCCCACCTCGATGCTGATTCCGCGGTGCGCATCCACTGTGGCAAGCAACCATGAGTCGCCACTCTTGCACCTCAATAAAATCTCAGCCCAAACTCCAACGCTGAACTTAGTCTTCGCCTCCTCCCGGCTCGCTGTACCCCATTACACATGCGGGCGGTGGGCATGGCATGGCATGGCATGGCATGGTGCAGGTGGTGAAGGAGAGCTTCAAGCTGTATCGTGCCATCAACGATGGCATCATCAACCTCGTTGACAAGGTGCGTCACCCCTGTACACCACTCCACACCACGCCATACCTTACCATACCACAATCACAAGACAACACTATGTGCACTCTGGCTGTGGTGTGGCAACAAGAGAGAGGGGGCGCATTAGAGTAACACGTGATTCAGTGGCAGGAGAAGCAGGGAAAGCCAGATGGAAAGAGACGTCGCCACTTTAGGGTGTTGAATATGATGAGGGATATATATCCTGTGCAACAAAGGGATGTAACCGATAGTTGCCAGATACGGTTTTAAAAGGCTGATCTGTAGTTGTGCCGAATATGTGCGGTCGAATTCAGGAATTGGCTGTTTAATTGCAGACTTTTAGTTCCATCCGTGTATCCAGCCTTGACAAATCTAAGGAAACTAACAGGCCCGTTCAGTGATGCAAGGAGAGGGGATATGCATGCACAGAGCGAGGCGTGGTTCAGTGCATGCACATGGGTACTATGGGAGTGAATGCTGAGCAGCATTCATGTCACGCACTCCCTGCTTCCACACCTGCGCCCTCACCTCACATGCATCACCATCGCTCCCCGCGCCATCAACACCTCCCCTCCCACTGCGCGTGTGTGTGCGCCCGTGCACTCTCCACTCCCCACTCGCAGTTCTTTGAGATGTCGCGAGTGGATGCCGCCAAGGCTCTTGCCATCTACAAGCGGGCAGGCGAGCAGGTGCGTGTGCATGTATGTGTGTGTGTGCATGTATGTGTGCGTGTGCATGTATGTGTGTTGTGTGTGAGTATGTATGTGGGTGTGGGCGTGCGGTCGTATGTGTATGCTTGTGGTGTGTATGCGTGCGTGCGAGTTCATGTGGGTTGACGTGAGGGAGGGAGTGTGAGGGAGGGTAGACGCTGTGAGTGATCCTCCACACTCTGCACACCGCTTGCCCGTTGCTTCTTGCTCCTTCCCTCCACTCACCGCTCATCACCCATGCCCACCACGCATGACCCATCCTCCAAATGTGCTCGCCCCCTCTCCTACCACCCACCCATTTCCCCCCTCCCACATGCCGCTCGGCTGTGCGAGCAGGCGGACCGCCTCTCATCGTTCTACGACATGTGCAAGGGCCTCGACCTCTCCAGAAGCTTCCAGTTCCCCACTCTCGACCAGGTGCCGCTGCCCGCCTGCCCTCTTCTCTTCTCTTCTCTCTTCTCTTCTTCCCATCACTGCGCATTGCGCGTCACTCGCTTGCTCTTACGCTTTTCCCCACCCACTGCCCAGCTTTTCTTCAAGAAAGCCCTTTCTGCCCTCTCCCTCTTGTGCTTGCCTTGCCCCGTCGTTACTACTCGCTTGCGCTGCTCACCACAATCAACCCCACACACCCCTCGCCCGCCCTCCTATTGTTCGTGCCGCGTCCTGTCATGCATCTGTAGCCCAGCCGTTCCCTCCCCACACCTCTCCACTCACCCTGCCTCCCATCTCGCACCCCATTCGCCCATTCCCCCTTGGTGCCGTTCCCCCTGTCCCTGTGCGTGCAGCCGCCACAGTCGTTCCTGACGACCATGGAGGAGTATGTGCGAGAGGCACCTCGCTCTGGAGGCATGCCCGCAGAGTCCCACGCGGTCAGTGCTGCGCCTTCCCTTCCCCCTTCTCCCCGCCCCTCCCTTCCGCCGTTCACCCTCCCATCCCTGATCCGCGTGTTTTTAGCACTTGCATTTGCTCCGTGCTGGTGGTGTGATGCTGTGACACCCTCCTGTTTCTCTCCTCACCGTGTGCTGCTCGCCCCTGTCATGTCTCTTCTCGTGTCCCACCCCTGCTGCCGCGTCTCTCTCCTCGTGCACCAGTCGCACTCAGAGGACGCGAGTCACAAGACACCCGGGACGGAGAGGAGGGAGAGGAGGGAGGCGAGGCGGAGGGAGGAGGAGGAGGAGGCACCGCCGCCCCCAGCACCTCCGGAACCAGAACCTGCACCTCCCCCACCTCCCCCTCCCCCTGCGCAAGACCTCCTAGTGGCGAGTCACCTGCATCTGCTCCCCCTGCCCCCCTCTCTGCTCCCCCTGCCTCCTCTCTGCTCCCCCTGCCTCCTCTCTGCCCCCCCTGCCTCCTCTCTGCTCCCCCTGCCTCCTCTCTGCTCCCCCTGCCTCCTCTCTGCCCCTCCTGCCCCCCTCTCTGCCCCTCCTGCCCCCCTCTCTGCTCCCCCTGCCTCCTCTCTGCCCCTCCTGCCCCCGTCTCTGGTCCCCCTGTCTCTTTCTCTGTTGAGTCCCGCATGCTGCTGCACTGTATGCCACCCGCGGCCCTCACGACAGCAAGGGTCGCTGCTCCTTGAGCAGCCTCTCCTCTCCCCTCCATCGCGCCACACTGCCCATCATGACTCCTCTCTCGTCACCCCTCGCTGTGCCCCCGTCGCCCCTCCCCATCAGGACGTGGCGGACGAGGTGGTGGCAGCGCCCCCCGATGCAGCAGCCATCGAGCAGCAGAACGCCCTCGCCCTCGCCATCGTGCCCGGAGGTAACCGCACATGCTCACTGCTCGCACACTCCCATTCTTGCCTTCCCACACGCTCGCACGCGCCCCTACCCCCCCCCCCCCCCGTCCCCCCCCCTTTTCCCCCCCTCTTGCACCTGTGCATGCTCTCGTTCTTCCCTGTCTGTGGGGGCGCTGAGGGGCGATGAAGGGCGATGAGGGGCAATGAGGGGCGCTGTATCTGTGCCTCACTGTTACCACATGATGGTTGCTCTCCCTGCTGCGCCTTGTGCTGCCATTCCTCTGTCATGGCTGCACGGAAAGAGCTTTCTACGGCAGAGGGGGTGAGGACGAGTGTGGTGGGCACAGGCTTCGCGCAATGAAGAGTGGAGGCAGGATTAGGTGGTGCAGGTGCACCGTGCATGCATGGTTGTGAGGCACGAATAGCTCGTGCTGCAGACTCATCCCCACTGGTTGTGACGCCACTGCTCCGTCCCAGCTGTCTTCCCCTCACTCGACTGTCTGTCCAACCGTTCCGTTTCTCTTGTGTATCTCCCTCCCCCTGTCGCCGCCCTGCTGGCAGACGGAGCCCCTGCGAGTGCGGCGCTGCATGATGGCAGCACGGGGTGGGAGCTCGCACTCGTCTCTGCACCCTCCTCCACTGCTCTCGCTGCTCCCAACTCCAACGCCAACTCCAATCTGGTACTCTCCCTGCCAAACCAATCCCCTCTTGCTCTCCTTCTTCTTCCCTGCCGCCTCTCACTCATCCGTGCCTCCCTTACGCATCGCCTTACCATCCCCCCCCCCCTTTCCCCCTTCCCCCTCCCTCCACACCACACCCTTCCCATGCAATTCCCCTCCGCGTGGCGGTGCGGTGCAGGCGGGGGGCTTTGACAAGCTGACACTGGACTCGCTGTACGAGGACGCCATCCGCCGCTCCACCAACTCCTACCAGAACTCCTACGCCACCTCCGGCCCCGCCGCACCCCCCTCCGCCATGCTCGCGCTGCCCGCGCCCCCCGGTGCCTTCCAGGCGTCGGGCCCCGCTGCGCCCGGCATGCAGGGCCCGCACGACCCCTTCTCTGCGTCGCGCCACGTGCCCCCGCCCACCAACGTGCAGCTCGCCACGCTCGCGCACCAGCAGCAGCAGGCGGGAGGGGGCTTTGGGCCGGGCGGAGGCATGCAGCACATGGGCGGGATGCCAGGACGGGGGTATCCTGGGAATGCAGGGCAAGGCTTTGGTGGCGGGTACTCGATGGGTGGTGGCCCAGGGATGGGTATGGGCATGCAGGGAGGCATGGGCATGCAGGGTGGTATGGGCATGGGGATGGGCATGGGCGGTCCTGGTGGGCCCCCGGTGAACCCCTTTGCCAACCCGTATGGCCCACCCACCGCATACGGGTCTGTGGGCATGGCCCCCCATGGTGCCCCTGCTGCTCCTGCCGCAGGGCCTGGAGGGTACCAGACCAATCCGTTCGGCAACCCCAGCCTGCTGTGAGGCGGCCATGGAGAGGGCTGGTTGCTTGTGGTGTGAGGGAGAAGGAGAATGAGGAAAGGAAGAGGTGGGAGGGTGAGGGCAGTGGCAGCTGTGTTGGGGGGAGTGCCTGGGTGCAGCACACGGGTGTAGTGTGGGTGATGCGTGGAGGAGGAGGTAGCCGCACTGCACTTGCACGGCCTCTGCATCTGTTGTCGTGATGAAATGAACAGGGTTGACAAGTTACTGTAGAATGTGTTGGGGGGTTCTGTAAGATTCTGTACCGTAGGTTGCATCGTGCCGGAGTTACGTATCAGTTGCCATTTCCGTATGTGCAAAGATGATTACTTAGCACACAGTGCTAGCGTGTGAATAGTGTTTACGGTAGCAATTTAAGGTCTGACCGACTTGGGACTATTGTATGGACGACACCAGGCTTGTAAGTTGTGAGCTGCCATGATCAGATTTCACAAATGTGCATCCCAAGAGAACATCTACCACCTCTCATCCAGTGGAACAGAGCACCAACATTCTCCTCCCTGTGAGCGTGGGGCACATGATTGAGTTGGATAATGTGCTGCAGTAGCAGCCATGACCACTGATTGTGCCAGAGGGCACCACTACACTAAACTGGAGATGGTTATCAACATCCACACAACTTACCAACAGATGGTAAGTTACTCTATGAACAAAAATCCACGAGCCACTCTTCCGGAAAAGCTCTTTACACCTGCTCGAGTTTCCACAGCTTATTCTTCTTGAACCGTGCCAACTTCTTACTCTTCCCCATCAGCCAGTTGTTATGCACAGTCACCACTCTCGCCTTTTCCTCCTCTTCCAATTGCCACCACGGCTCCTCCCGAGTCCCAGGCGGCATGTTACTATCCCCTCTGAAAAACAACCACCCAGGAGGAAAAAGCTTCTGCGGCAGCACTCCCACCAGCGGCGCCGGACTCGTTTTGATTACATCGCTTATAGCCACGCCGAGATAAAACTGGTCGTTTTCGTTGCCGCGGATTCGCCGCGCGCGAGCGATTTTCAGCGACCAGGCATCGAGGACCAGGTGCCCGCCTGGGGAGCTCCGGAGGAACACAAATCCGCCGCACAGCTTCGCGGTCTGCACATTCGCTGACGCTCGCGCCATGGGATACGTGCCCGTGGCGTTGAAATTGGCGGAATCCGGCAGCTCTCTCACGCCTACTACGTCGTATCCTCTCACGGGGAAAGCGTCTCCGTCGCTTCGGCTGTCGTGGATTGCTTGCGGGGAAGGGATAGCATGGACCAAGGGCAAAGGGTCCTTAACCCAGATAAAGTCCGAGTCGCAAATTAGGACGTTAAAGCCCATGTGGAGGAGCGTGCGGATGTACGCGACCCGGCGGTACATCATCTGCTTGAATCCAGCGGAAGCAAAGGCCAGACTGCTGCTGCTTCCGCTGCCGTTGCCTGTTCTGCTGTTGGTGCTGCTGCCACCAGTGCTGCTCACAGTACCCTCGCTTCCCCCACTGTCCGCCAGCAATCGCCTTGAGCCTCCTTGCGCTTTACCGTCCGCCAGTCCCTCAGCGCTAACTTCTCCCTCCCCCTGGTGCGCGCCCTCCCCTCCCCCATCGCCTAATCCCGCGGCACTCAATTCCGCAGCGCCTGCCTGCTCAATCTCGGGAACGTGCCACCGCAGCACCTGTCTCGGAAACTTCGTTGTCAGCAGTTGGAAGCTCTCGCTGTCTTCCGCGAACACGAGGAAGCGCCGCCCGTACCCCAGGTCGTCCGCGTACACGGCCCAGTTGAGCAGAAAGTCCGCGTACCCGATGTTTGTAACGAGTACCACCACCGTCCCGTTAACGGACACGTCGCTCGCCATTGCTTGTAACGAGTCACGAGATACATATCCCTCCTCGTCGAACTCAGGTCCCTGCTTGGCCTCACGGGAAACGTACATGTCCTCGCTATTAGCAGGTGCATGGTTCAGAATATCCTCGCCGGAGTCGGTAGCATTGATGTGAGTCCGTTCGACCGCCACTCGTACCTCAATCTCGCCGTTTCCGAAGCTGCTGCTGCCTGGTTGCGGGGCCTCCCAAGGCTCGCCATCAGCTTCGGCGGTATTGTCAAGCCTTGGTCCACCTGAAGCTTGGAAGGATATAGGAGAGAGGCTCGGCTGTGCGAGGGTGACGGCGAGAGCTGCGAGGAGGACTATGTTGATCGCGCATGACGCTACCGCAAGGGGAAACGCGACGGAACTACTACTATGAGTGAAATCAGAGCCCCCTTTCATCGATCCTTGGATCTTTGTGTGACTTTCTTACCGCTTCCTGATATTAAAGTCGTATCGTCAGAGTATGTATGGCAAGGCTATCTTGTACCAAGACCTGATATTCTGGGGAAGAACTCTGCTTGGTTGATAGCGCGAATTTTGTCATGTTTCGTTCTGAGTGGGTTTGAGTGGGCGCGAGCAGACGAATATGCGACCAATACCGAATTCATTTTCGAGCCTGAAACGGATTGCCCCTGTAACGTGTGACTGTTTGCACAACGTGGGACGCCGAGTCGCCGCTGTCGCCGCTCTCGCCATCAATTTCGCTTTCTCGATGGTACTAATTTTGAAAGTTGGGTTGGGGGTGTGTGTGTGTCTCGCATACACATTTTCGATCGGGACGTAACCACTCACCTTCTACAACCGAGTCGCAACAGTGGTTCAACTCCAATCCGCTGAGCGCAAAACACGCTCAAAAAACCTCACGTCTTGATAAGAACACGCTTCCTCCATTTCCAGAACTATACCTCAACCTATATTTAACTACCGTACTATAAAATTCAATCTCTAAGTGGGCCTTGGGGCCTCCTAGGTGTTATGGATCAACATTGAGTGGGCAAGGAACTCGTTGTGGTACTCCTCCTTCCTGCAGTGCTCCTTTGTTGGGGAACAGGAAACTGTAATACTATGACATCAAGATTTGGGCAACTTCCGTAAGGGGTGTTGTTGGAATTACCGAAACAGTATAACAGTGTCTCATAAATAGAATGCAACGGAATGGTTTGGGACTAGCAAGATGGGATACAAGTACTCAACCCTAAAAAGGGTTGTACTCCCTAGAGTGCTACTCACTGTAGCCTAAGAACCTATAATAACAATTGACACACCCCCGAAGGCTAAGTAAGGGGCATCAAAGCAAGCAGGGTGAACAAACGGTCACAAGACCAGTCAATACAAGAAGCAAGGCAAGCTCATGGTGGATCTCAATGACACAACACAAATTCCGAGCACAAGCAAGCGGCCACAAGGCCAGTTCAAGAGTTCACTAGGATATATATAGCAAAGCACAACAAGCAGAGCAAACATCAATTCTACAGCAACCGAGGGCCTACCTCAACAAGCCCCAACTGCACACAGAATCTGTGGTGGTCACCAGGCACCAAGGCCTTTGTGAAGACGTCGGTAGTGTTGGCCTCTGAGGCCACAAAGTCCAAGCGTGCCTGGCCGCGTCGCTGCAACTCTCGCAGGAGGAAGTACCTCACGTCAATATGCTTCACTCTGCTCTCCAGTCGAGGCTCTCGACACAGGAGGATCATGGCCTTGTTGTCAGCGTACAAGGTCGGTGCAGAGCGAGGCCGCTCACCAAGGTCGGCGAGCAAGAAGGTCAACCAGCGAAGCTCCTGTGCCGCCATGGCACCAGCGTATATCTCTGCCTCTGCACTGGACGTAGCCACAGACGACGACCGTGTAGACCTCCACGACTTAGCACCAGCACCCAGACTGAAGCAGTAACCCTGAGTCGAGCGCTGAGTCTCCACGTCGTCAGCGTAGGAAGAGTCGAAGTGACCGGTCAACACAACTGGCTGTGTCCCTCCAAGCACAAGCCCCATGCCTGATGTAGTCGCCAGGTACTTCGCCACCCTTACAGCAGCTGTCCAGTGAACTGGACGGTGTCTCCCAGTCGCAACAAAGCGAGAGAGGACGCTGAGGGGAAAGGCGAGGTCCGGCCGAGTACAAGTCATCAAGTACATGAGGCAGCCCACAAGCTCTGCGTAGGGGCCACTAGACTCAAAGGGCTTGTCGGGAAAAGGGCCAGTGAGTCGGTGGTCAACGGCAAGAGGAGTGGGCTGTGTGGTGGAGAACTGAAACCCGAACCGCCGAAGGATCTGCTGCACCATGTGTGACTGAGTCAGTGTGATGGTGCGAGCGGCTCTGTCCCTGGTGATATGCAGGCCAAGGTAGCGCTGCAGTTCACCGAGGTCAGTGCACTTGTGTCTCTTCTGTAGTTCTGACTTCACCTCAACCAGAGCTGCCCTGTCTGCTGTAGCAAAGACCAAGTCGTCGACGTACACTAGTATAAAGAAAGGAGTGGAACCAGTGCGAACAAACAACGACAGGTCGGCAGAGGAAGGACGAAACCCAAGGTCACGAAGCGTGGAGCGAAGAGTGTCGTGCCACTCACGGGGCGACTGGCGGAGACCGTAGACTGTCCGCCTCAGGCTCCACTGGGTCCCAGGTGGGAAGGTGTCAATGAAGCCAGGAGGACGGCGCAGCCAGATGTAATCGTGTAGGCGGCCCTGGAGAAACGCAGTGGAGAAGTCAAGGGAGTGCAGCTCGTAGTCACGCTGTGCTGCTACGTGCAGTAACACCCGAAGAGTAGTCATCTTCGAGGTCGAGGCGAAGGTCTGGAAGAAGTCAACTCCCTCACGCTGACTGAAACCCCTAGCCACGTAGCGCACCTTGAACACAGGCGGTGAACCAGGCGGCCGCTTCACCTTGAAGAGCCACATGCCATCGACAACGTTCGCCCTAGGAGGGGGAACTGCGTCGACGTACGTGCCTGTGGATCTCCAAGACGCTAACTCTGCATCCATAGCCGCTTTCCACTGAGAGGCCCACTTCCCTGACACTGCCTCACGGTACGTGCGAGGTGTCGGTATGTCAAGGGCGTCGGGGTTTCCCTCAAGGGAAAGCGGCATGGCGCAGAGAGAGGGGGAAGCGGCTGCTAAGAACTCCAGCTCAAACTGCCTGTCCTCTAGGACGTCACAGCCAAGGGCAGACTCACCCCCGACGGACAGAGGACGGGGAGGTGGAGCAGCCACCACAGGCATGGCGTAGTCAAGACGGTGGGTGGAAGCAAAGTCAGCGACATCGGCAGTAAGAGCCGAGACACACGACGGAGAGGCACGAGGGTCGGTGACAAGATAGGCGAGAACACGAGAGACAACAGGGCGAGCATCACGGTAGTAGTCAGTGATAGGGTGAGAGGAAACGGTGAGAGACGACTCAGGAGGTGAGGGGAGAACAGACACAGGCGGAGAACAACGAGGAGGGGAACGAAACAAGACAGTGCGCAGGTTGGCAAGAGGAGACGAGGGCCGAGCACGCCGAGGACAACGACTGGTCCAGTCGTGCGGGACAACAGGAGGAGGCGACCGTGACTGAGGAGGAGAGAAAACAGCCGGAGTCGAGTCCGGAGGAGGAAACGTAGGACCGTACGCAGTAGGTGACTGGGAGTGGACAGGAGGAGAGGATGGAAGACCAAGGGCCTGAAGGCCACTCACTGGAGGGAACAGCTGCTGCAAAAGTGGCGGCTGCGGCGTCTGCTGCTGCTGCTCCTACTGCTGCTGCTGCTGCTGCTGCTGCTGCTGCTGCTGCTGCTGCTGCTGCTGCTGCTACTGCTGCTGCTGCTGCTGCTGCTGCTGCTGCTGCTGGTCCAACTGCTGCAGCTACTGCCTCTCCTACTCCACCCGCTCCTGCTCCTCACGCTCAAGCCGGTGAAGAGCCTGGAAACGTGTGTCGTAGCGGTGAGGAGGCGTAGTAGGCGTGCCTCCAGCTCCTGTCTCCTCAGTACCAGCTCCTACAGTGCCAGCACCTCCTGAACCAGCACCCCCAGAACTAGCGCCACCTGCGCCAGCACCTCCAGGTCCAGCACCCCCAGAACTAGCGCCTTCTGCGCCAGCACCTCCAGCTCCAGCACCCCCAGAACTAGCGCCACCTGCGCCAGCACCTCCAGAACTAGCACCTCCAGTGCCAGAACCTCCAGCTCCAGCACCCCCAGAGCTAGCGCCACCTGCGCCAGCACTTCCAGCTCCAGCACCCCTCGAACAAGCACCCCCAGGCCGAGTACCGCCAGTGGCTGCACCTCTAGCTCCAACACCAACCGAGTCCACAGTAACCTGTCGCGGAAAAGGCTGCTAAGGGGACTGTGAGGAGGACTGCGGGGAGGGAGACGCTACCTGACGCGCGACCGAGGGTAGAGGGGTAGCATGAGACACACCTGACGGGGCAGGACCAAGGGGGGGTGGGGGGACCGGAGGAGCGGGAGCAGGGGGAAGAGAGGGTGCAAGGAAGAGGAGGGGAGGGGGAACCGGGAGACCTCAACAGGGGTACCGGGTGTAGTAGGACACGGACTCGTCAAACCGGACGTCACGAGAGTCGAGAAACTGGTGGAGGGGCGGGTGGTAAAAGGAGAAGTAGGGAGAGCCCACCGGGAAAGCAAGGAAGACACAGGGGATGGCACGAGCCGAGAGCTTGTCCGCAGAGGTGTCACGGACAAGCGCAAGGCAGCCCCAGACGTGAAAGTCCGACCCAACACCAGGGGACGCAGTCCAAAGGCTGGTCGGTGAAACCTCTGGCCGCGAGACATGCGGCTGGAGGTTTAGCTGGTGCGCGGCGTAGCGCAGCGCGTAGGGCCACCGAAAATGGGGCGCACGGGCATGGATCATGGACGTGCGGGCGATGTCCATGACCAAGCCAATGCGGCGCTCAACAACCCCATTCTGCTGTGGGGACTCCGGCAACGTCCAGTACTATCTCATGCCCTGCTCGTCGCAGAACCCGGCAAGGACGCCGAAGCGAAACTCACCCCCACGGTCGGAGTGGAGACAACGGACACGCTTATCATGAGTGCCCTCAGTGGCCAGAAGCCACCGGATCAGCGTAGAAGTCACCTCGGACTTCTTCACGAGAGGAAACACCGTGGTGTACCTGGAGTAGTCGTCAACGACCACTAGAAAGTAGCGCTCCCTCTCAGGTCCCAGCGTGGGGGCAGGGCCCCAGACGTTCAAGTGGAGAGTCTGGAAGGGAGCAGTGGCCAGACGAAGAGAGGAGGAGTGCGGAGTGGCGCGCAGGCGGCCGGCGACGTAACGAGTGCAAGGTGGAGCAAGCGAGGGAGGGAGCGACGAAAAGACGCGCGGGAGACCTGGGACAAGACTGTGACTAGCCATGCTGCGGAGGCGGGGGATCGACGGGTGGCCAAGACGGTGATGCCACAAGACGGTCGGGTGGGCGAGATACCGACAGGAGCAAGACGCAGTAACCTGACCAGACGCAGCAACCTGACCAGACGCAGCAACCTGACTAGACACAGCACCCGGAGGGGACGCAGTAACCTGACCGGACTCTGCTACCTGGGGGGACGCAGTCACCAGACCGGACTCTGCTACCTAGGAGGACGTAGTGTGCAGAACAGAGAGACCTGAGTGAGGCTCCCTGGTGAACGTGGCAAGAAGTGCCCCGGTGGAAGCGTCAGTACAGATCGCCGTCCTCCCGTGCGCAGGAAAATTGACTGTGATCCCACGGTCCTGAAGGTATCCAACACCCACCAAGTTCCGAGAGAACGAGGGGATGTAGAGACCAGTGAGGAAACCAGAAGGGACAGCCGGGCACGGGAGAGTGGTCGAGCTGCGAGCGACTGCTGGTCCTGAACTAAGATCAGCCAGGGCAACTAGGACTGGAGCCGACAGTGGTGTGGTCGCGGAAGAAGCACTGCGACGCGCCTGAGTCCAGCGTGAAGGAGAGCGACGCGACAGCAGTCGTCACGGCTGGACTAGTGACTACACAAGCACCTACACTAAAAGCACAAGTACCTACACTAGCAACAGGAAAAGAGCCTAAGCTGGGTACACGCAAGCCAAGAGACCCATACGTGACAGAATAAACAGCATCCATAGACATATCAAACACAGGGTAACCACTACGAGACAGACCGGGCCAGATCGGTGGCCTCGACTCAGACCCAAAACGCTCACGGTAAAGGTCGTCGAGGTGACTGTAGCAGCGGTGTGCAGAGTGGTCAGGACGCCAGCAGGTAGTGCCAGCACCAAGGCCAGTCAGGATCCGGTACTGGCAGGGGCCGACGTCGCGACCACCGCGACGAGCCCCCCAGCTGGCTGGGCCGCTGCTGCAGCCAACGCTACCCGAACCACCAGGCCCCCACGGCTGCTGAGGGCGCCACTGTTGCTGAGGGCGCCACTGCTGCTGAGGGCGCCACTGCTGCTGAGGGTGCCACTGCTGCTGAGGGCGCCACTGCTGCTGAGGTTCCCACTGCTGAAACGGCCGCTGCTGCTGTCCCTGCTGCTGGAGAACTCTAGTGGACGCCATGGTGAAACTAGGCGATGAACGGCCGGAGCACGGAGCAAACTGAGCTAGAAGCGACTGGAGCAGGAACGGATGGAGTGAGACACGGCCGGAGCTAGAAACGGCAGGCTAGAAACTACGGGCTCGAGGAGCGGCTGGAGCGAGGAGCGAGAACAACTAGGAGCGCCAGGTGAAACTAGGCGAGGAGTAGCGGCCTCCAGCCGCGGCGGAACGGTGAACCCAGTGAAGGAACGGTAGAGAACGGGAAAACCGACGGTGAGGAAACCCGAGAACGGCCTGCTACGGGCCGTGGCGCGCTAGAGGTGCCAGCCACCGCGAGAGGTGCCAGTGGGCGGCTAGAAGTAAGTGTGGGCGGCTAGGAGGAGGTGTGGGTGGCTGGGAGGAGGTGTGAGCGGCTAGGAGGAGGTGTGGGCGGCTATGAGGAGTTGTGGGCGGCTAGGAGGAGGTGTGGGCGGCTAGGAAGGTACGTGAGGTGCTGGGGCGCGCATTTCTGGCCAGGGGTGCGCGTTCCTGGGCAGGGGGGCGCGCTGCTATGCCCGGGTGGCGCGTGCTGCTCTGCTAGGGCGCGCGCTGCCCTGTACGTCAGCGCGCGCTGCACTGCAGGGGCGCGCGTTGCTCTGCACGGGCGACGCGACGGGCTGAGGCAGGGCGCACGGGCGACGCGACGAGCTGGAGCAGGGCGCACGGGCTACGTGACGGGCTAGGGTAGGGTGCTTGGGCTACGCGACGGCTGGGGCAAGGCGCACGGGCTATGCGACGGGCTGGGGCAGGGCGCATGGGCGACGCGACGGGCTAGGGTAGGGCGCACGGGCTACGTGACGGCTGGGGCAAGGCGCACGGGCTACGCGACGGGCTGGGGCAGGGCGCACGGGCGACGCGACGGGCTGGGGCAGGGCGCACGGGCTACGCGACGGGCTAGGGTAGGGCGCACGGGCTATGCTACGGGCTAGGGTAGGACGCACGGGCTACGCGATGGGCTGGGGCGGAGGCGCGATACGGAGGGCGTGGAGGGCGCGTAGGGGAGGGCTAGGCGCAGAGGCGCGGAGGGCGCGTTACGGAGGGCGCGGAGGGCGCTAGAGCGCGGAGGGCACTTGGGCGTGTGACAGAGGGCGCGTAAGGCGCGGAGGGCGCTTGGGCGCGTGACGGAGGCGTGTAAGGCGCGGAGGGCGCTAGGGCGCGTGACGGAGGGCGCTAGGGCGCGGAGGGCGCTAGGGCGCGTGACGGAGGGCGCTAGGGCGCGTGACGGAGGGCGCGTAAGGCGCGGAGGCGCGCTAGGTCGCGGAGGGCTCGAGGGCGCGAGCCAGGCTAGGCTAGGCAAGGATTCTAAACCTACTCGTGATACCATCTCAGAAGTAGAATGCAACGGAATGGTTTGGGACTAGCAAGATGAGATACAAGTACTCAACCCTAAAAAGAGTTGTACTCCTTAGAGTGCTACTCACTGTAGCCTAAGATCCTATAATAACATTTGACGCAGTGTTCCCGAATGTATCGCCATCGCGCAATGTCTCATAACGAGACTGCACTTCAGTTTCGATTTATTTTCGCTTGCCATCATTAGCTTCATTCCGTGCTGCATCACTGCACATTTTGACCTCCATGCTCTAACCTTTAATAAGTCAAGACCCAGCGCATGTAGGATTTTGAATAGTCTCGGCTTGTCCTTGCTATACATCCGTTTGACGTTTTTGCAGCATGATGAACCTGTACCAATGACAGCCCCGTTCTGTTCCCCTGATGATTCAACTGGATAATCAGCCGCATTGCTGCGGCCATTACTGTCATTGCTCCCACCCGTGGGTTCGTTTCGGACATCCAGATATATATTGCCTTGCGTTAGACATGCAGTGCAATGCAGAAGCTTCCATCAACACTCCAAACAATACATGTGCTGACAAGTGGTCAATCCAGAATGTGATGAAGCTCACCCACGCACAACAACGCTGTGATTTACGTACCTCGCTTCAGATGGTGAGAAGTGAGCGGAATCAGAGGTTGCTGGCCCCACGTTTCGGGTGTCGTCGGCACCCTCGTTCACCAGTGCACGCCGCTCCTGTACAGATCTCCATAGTCTAGCTCTACGATACTTTTTTCTCTTGCGCTTGTGGCCCAACAAGTCCCCAGGTTGTTTGAATGCTAAATCGCACAATTCACGCACGCACACAAAATCGTGCGTAGTCATCCCCCGCTGTGCATTGTCAAATGCGTATGCCAACCACGTGTGACAGAGGGGGAGTATGACAGAGAGATAGCACAAGGCGGATAGCCCAGGGAAGCTTAGGGAAAAGAATGGAAGGGAAGGCGGGGCAAGCACTGGTAAGCCTTGGGCAACCTATGGAAGCCCAGAGAAGCACCTGAAAGCCCGTTGAATCTCTGGGAAGTCCAAGTCAGGAAAGAATGAGATGGGGAACAAGAAGCAGGGTTCACATGAGGGGGGTGACTACGCATGGATGATGCACATAATAGGATGTTGGGTGGTGAAGGCGTGCGGACCATATTGGATATCTTAGGCATAAGCCATTGTAGGAAAAATGTGCGTATAGGAATCTAACAAACGCAATTCCGGTTCAAGAGACAGCGAGTATTCGAGAGGACTTACATATCGGGTTTTGTTGTACGTGTCCAGTGACCAGAGCTATAGCGTCGCACTGTTCTATGAAACCATGACCCTTTCACGATAAGTGGGTCGGCTGGGATCGATTACTTGTCATATTGTGTGTTAGGCCACTTGGCCTAAATTCGCTAAGGAATAGCGGGGTTGAGTATATCGAGGATAAAACACGCGGAAGCCTTTGGCGAAGGAAGTCTTAGCAAAATACGCGAAGAAGTAACTGAGTTAAGATTGAATGATATTGGCGAATACAAGAAATGTTGATATAGCATGCAAGAGCGATTGTCGGAAAGTAGTTTGTGGGACTAGGAATCCAAAAGCAAAGAAAGTAGAATGCCACTTGGCATGCTGGAAATCCTGGAAATCTGAAAGGATAAGATTGGGATGGGGTTGGGAACACTGTTTAGGGTCATTAGCCCTTGAACAGTAAAGTACCCCGTAACACTACCCCCCTCCCAAGGAGGCGACGTCCGCGGCGCCTGCAGACTGAAGGTACGCTTGGGGGCAAGTGTTGTCGGGAGACAGCGAGGACGAAGAAACCCAACTGTCGTCGGCTGCATCGTAACCACGCCAACGAACCAAGATATCGATGAAGGAGACACCCTCTGGAGACGGCGACGGTGACGAAGGATGCGCTGGATCTGGTAGTCGGGCTCGTTGGTGCCAACAGCTACCGGCAGTGGATTGCGATCACGGCCCGAGAATGCGGTGTTGGGATCGGTGTAAGGCCGAAGAAGAGACACGTGGAATGACGGGTGCATGCGGAAATGGGCAGGAAGGCGGAGACGCTATGCGACTGGACCGAGTGCGCGCTCAATGACAAATGGACCAGTGAAACGTGGCCGAGGCTTGGTGTCTTGTGGCAGTCAGAGGTTGCGGCTATCCAAAAGGACACGGTCTCCGACTGAAAATGACACCTCACGAACGACTGCGGTTGGTGGTGCGTGCCATGCGTGCATTTGCGAGCTCAAGGTGCTTCCTCACGTGATAATGGATGAAGGTGAGATGCTGATGGAAGTTGTCCGCATGAGGGACTGTGGGTGTGAGATCGACACGAGTGGGGACATTGGGGTGCTGAACGTACAGTGCGAAGAACTGTCACATGCCTGTGGACGAGTGATGCGTGTTGTTGTAGGCGAACCCAGCCATGCTCAGCTTCTTGTCCCATGCGGCTGCGTCGTGCATCGTGATGCTACGAAGAATCTTCTCCAAGGTCTGGTTCACACGATCAGTCTGTCCGTCTGTCTCTGGATGGTACGTAGACGGCATGGCTAAGCGAGTCCCAAAGAGTGCGAAAAGCTGCTTCCAGAACTTCGAAGTGAAACGAGGGCCGCGGTCTGAGATGGTGGAATCTGGAACCCCGTGCAGTTAACCTACGTTATCTACGAACAGCGTCGCGGCTTCCTCTGTGGTGACCTTCCCGTGCGTGGGGATGAAATGCGCTGCTCGAGAGAACTTGTCCACTACGACGAAGATGGCGTCGTGACCCCTAACAGTGCGTGGTAAAGCCATGTTGAAATTCATGGTAACTTCCTGCCAAGGGTGGTCGGGTGGTGGAATCGGCTGCAAAAGTCATGCTTTGCGCTGGCGAGAGGACTTCGTACGCGGACACGTGTCGCACGAGCGAATGTAATCCCCCACGTCTGCTGCAAGTCCTGGCCAAAAGTACGTGCGACTAAGCGTCTTAGCTGTCTTATCTGCTCCGAAGTGACCTGCGCTAACTACATCGTGCGCCTCGGAAAGAAGAAGTTGTCGAAGAGGGCGGTAGGCTGGAATCCGAATCCGTGAAGTATCCTTCCAAATGTAGACACTACCCTACACCTCTGCTCATGCGGGCGGCTGCGGTATGAAGTCGGGATCTACTGTGTATCCGTGCTCGAAGAGTGCTATGAGAAGCGGATGACCGGCAGTGACCGCGAGGCTAGCGAGCTGGCAACTAGGGCGAGTGAGCAGATCTACTGGGTTGCGCACGCCTGGCTTGTAATCTATCCTGTAGTGAAAGCTCCCCTCCATTAACTGTTAAGAACTAGAGAGCAAGTGTGATGAGATTAGGTCAAAAGGGGAGGGTACAAACCAAAGTGTCGAGAGAAATATTGTACCCCCTAACAAGCACCTCACTACAGGCTAACTAACAAACTAACAATATAAATATAACTTTGACACACCCCCATAGTCGAGGTGATGGACATCAAAACGACCAAGAGAAGTACATGGTCACAAGACCAGTCAAGAGAAGAAGCAAAACAAAGCTCAGGGTGGATCTCAAGATCACCACGCAGTCTGAGCACAAGCAAGTGTCTACAAGGCCAGTTCACATGCAGAGTTATAAAAGCACAAGCAGTACAGTGATCACAACCTAGCAAGAGTAAGCATGCAGGTTTATATATAGATCACAGTATAAGGCAAAGTCAAGCAGTAAGCAAGTGAAGCAGAGTAGGCACAAGGCCTAGATCAGTGCAGAAACACTGATAATCACCAGACACAAGTGCCTTGGTGAAGATATCAGCAGTGTTGGCCCGAGAGGCCACGTAGGTAAGGCGGAGCTGACCACGCTGCTGTAGCTCTCGAGCGAGGAAGTAACGAAGCGCAATGTGCTTCTTTCTGTGCTCCAGTCTCTGCTCCTAACACAAGGCAATAGTGGCCTTGTTGTCGACGTACAAAACCGGAGGAGAACGAAGCCGCTCACCCAAGTCTGTCAGCAAGTAGGTCAGCCAGCGTAACTCCTGAGCAGCTATAGCCCCAGCGTAGATCGGCCTCACAGCTGGAACTAAGTACAGAAGACGAGCGGGTGGACCTCCAGGAGACAGAACCAGCGCCAAGACTGACAGTGTAACCTTGTGACAACCGCTGAGTCGCCTGGTCGTCGGCCCAAGAAGCGTCTGAGTGTCTAGTGAGTACAACTCGACCCCGTCCTCCAAGCACAAGCCCCATGCCCGATGTACTGCCCAAGTAACGCAGCACCCTCCTAGCAGCCCGCCAGTGCTCTGGTCGGTGTCTCCCGGGCGCAACGTAGCGCGCCAGGATGCTGAGAGGGTACGCGAGGTCAGGTCGAGTGGACATCATCGGGTACATGAGGCAGCCCACACGCTTTGGATACGGACCACTCGGCTCTACGGACTCGTCTGAAGGTGGAGCTGAGAGTGAGTGGCCTGTAGGCAGAGGAGTGGCCTGTGGCGAGGAGAACTGGAAGCCGAAGCGCTGAAGGACCTGGTGCACCATACGTGACTGAGTAAGAGTGATGGTGTGCCGTGCTTTGTCCCGGGTGATCTGCAAGCCAAGATAGCTGCGCAGCTCACCCAGGTCAGTGCATGTGTGTCTCTTCTGCAGCTGCGCCTTCACAAGGGCCAGTGCCTCAGTGTCAGCAGTAGCAAAGACCAAGTCGTCGACATACACGAGGGTGTAGAATGGCGGCAGAGAAGGGTCGGTGCGCAGAAACAGCGACGGGTCAGCAGTCGAAGGAGCAAACCCAAGAGCCGCAAGTGTAGTCCTCAGTGTGTCGTGCCACTCGCGGGGCACCTTGCGGAGACCGTAGACTGGCCACCGGAGGCTCCACTAGGTACCCTCAGGAAACGACCCAGTGAAGCCAGGTGGGCGGCGCAGCAAGATCTCCTCGTGAAGGCTGCCCTGCAAGAAAGCTGTCCTGAATTCAAGCGAGTGGAGCTCGTAGTCACGCTGTGCTGCAATGTGCAGTAACACCCGAAGAGTGGTCATCTTCGGGGTGGGAGACTAGGTCAGGAAGAAGTAGACCCCCTGTCGCTGACTGAAGCCTCGTGCAACGTAACGTGCCTTGAAGGCATGTGGAGAACCCGGCGGCCGCTTCACCCTGAAGATCCACATGCCATCGACTATGTTCGCCCCAGGTGGGGGACGTGCGTCGACGTAGGTGCCTGTGGACTTCCAGGAAGACATCTCTGCATCCATGGCTGTCTGCCACTGAGAGGAGTACTCACCTGAGATCGCCTCTGCGTAAGAGCGCGTGGTAGGGATATCTAGTGCATCCGGGTCTCCCTCAGGGCAAAGCAGCATGGAAGCGAGATGAGATACAGCAGCCGCGAGGCATTCGAGCTCAAACTGCCTGTTCTCAAGGACGTCACTGCCAAGGGCAAGCTCACCCCCGACGGATGGAGGACAGTCAGACTCAGACTCAGTAACAAGACTCGCTAAGTAGTCAAGACGACAGGTAGCAGCAAAGTCAACAAGCTCAGTGACTAAGGCAGACACAGCATGAGACGAAAACGTAGAGTCCGTCACAACTGTGGCAAGAAAACCAGTGACAGTTGGACTGGCAGTACGAACAAGGTTAGACGGAGGGTCAGCAACATCAGGAAGAGAGGACGCTGGAGGAGACGGCAGGGCTACACGCTGTGGAACAGAGGAAGGACAAAGGACCATAGTGTGTATGCCGGGGACTGGTGGAGGACGAACACGACGAGCATGACTGACAGTGCAAACAGGCGAGGCAGGACGAGACTCTGGCTCACGACGCTCAGTCAGGGAGTCTGTCTGCTCAGTGTAAGGAGAAGGAGCAGGCAGTGGAGAGCCAGGCTGTAACTGCGGCTGTGACGGGTCAGGCGGAGGACACAGTAGAGGTGGAGTAAGGCCAGTGGAAGAAGGAAGACTAAGAACCTGGAGAAGTGCCGAGCCAGGTGGTGGCAGTGACGACTGCGGGTGCGGCAGGAAAAACGGTCGCCGTTGCGCAGTACCCACAGTTGCAGCACCTCCATCACCCTCAGCTCCAGCACCTCCAGCACGAGCACCTCCAGCACCCTCAGCTCCAGTACCTCCAACACTGACAGCTCCAGCACCTCCAGCACTAGCACCTCCAGTTCCAGAAGCTCCAGTAACTCCAGCACCTCCAGCACCTCCAGCTCCAGTTCCTCCAGCTCCAACACCTCCAGCACCAGCAGCTCCAGCTCCGACACCAGAGCTGCCCCACCGGACAGCCCACTCGCGAAGCTGCTGCGGCGAGAGAGTCTCCTGTCTAAGTGCACCAGTGCCTCCAGCACCAGCACCTCCAGTACCTACAGCACCTCCAGCACCTCCAGCACCAGCACCTCCAGTAGAAGCACCCACGACGTCACCACCACTAGGACTCGCAGCACCCCCAGACTCAGCACCCCCAGACTCAGCACCTCAAGTGTCACCACCGACAGCAGCCCCAGAGTCCACAGCGCCTGGCTGCAGAGGCGGTGAAGATGGCTGAGGCGGAAAACCAGGAGGGGTCTCCAAGAGCGGTGAGCGGCACGGTGCCACTGTGTCGGCAGCAGCAGGGTCACCCCCCTCAGCTGGGCCAGAGGAGACCTCAAACGGCGCAACCAAGGGGGGTGGGTCAGCCTGGGACACACCTCCGGGAGCAAGACCCTGAGGACTGAGGGGGGCTACGGGGTGGATCGGGAACCAGGAAGAGGGGCGGTGGGGGCACGGGGGAACTGCGGTGGGGGAAGAGACGGTAGAAGCAGATAGACTCGTCAAAAGTGACGTCGCGAGAGGACAGGACGCGGCAAGTGGCCGGGTGGTAAAACTGCTAGGGCGGGGCGTCAGTGGGAAAGCCAAGGAAGACGCAGCATTGTGCGAGGAGAGAGCTTGCCCGCGGAAGAATTGCGGACAAGAGCAAGTGAACCCCAGACCCGAAACGCCGACGCATCACCAACCTCCCCTGTCCACCGCAGAGTAGGTGAGGTCTCTGGGTGGGAGACACGGGGCCAGAGGTTGAGCTGGTGTGCGGCGTATCGGACCGCAAACGGCCACAGAAAATGGGGAGCAGTCACATGGATCATGGAGGTACGAGCAACCTCCATGACCAAGCCAATGCAGCGCTCGGCAATCCCATCCTGCTTTGGAGAGCCCGGAAGCGTGAACGACTGGGTGATGCCCTCAGCACCACGGAAGTCCTCGAGGAGGCAGGAGGAAAACTCACCACCTCGGTCTGAGTGCAACCTCAGGACCTAGAGGTCCTGCTGGAACCGTGCGCTCAGCTGGCGATGGACAGCGCGGATCCAAGGGATCAAGACACTGCGGAAATCCGCCTTGCCCCGCAAGGGGAAGACCGTGGTGTAGCGCGTGTAGTGGTCAACAACCAGCAGAAAGCAGCGCTCGCGGTCCTGTCCGATAACGCGGGCGGGGCCCCACACGTCCATGTGGAGAGTCTGCAGAGGAGCAGTGGTCGAAGGAAACGAGGAGGAGTGAGGAGCGGCGCGCTGCCGCCCCTCGACGCAGGGAAGGCACGGCGGTGCAAGCGACCGGGGGAGCAGGGGCAGTGACCTGGGGAGGCCAGAAACTAGGAGACGGGAGTGCATGCTGCGCAGACGCGACAGGGAGGGGTGACCCAGACGGTGGTGCCAGAGGAGAGACGGCTGCGTGAGTAACCAACACGAGCAAGACGCAGCTAGCTGACCTGACGCAGCTACCTGACCGGACGCATCTACTTGTGCGGACTCAGTGGTCAGTGTGTACAGGCCAGATCCGGTTCTCCGGATGAATGTGGCAAGAAGCGGCCAGTCCGTGAGCACGTACAGATCGCCACAAGCTCATCCCCAACAGTAGTGGTAGTGACCAAGTGGTCCTGGGGGACAGCGTTACTCACCAAGTTCGTAGCGAACTAGGGGAGGTGGAGACCTGAGAGTGAGCCAGAGGGGGCTGCTGGACACGGGAGAACGGTGGAGGCACGTGCTACTACTGGGCCCCCAGAGGAGTCAGCCAGAGTGACTGGGACAGGTCTAGTGAGAGGTGTGACTGTGGTGCAGTCGCGGAAGAAGCAGCGAGACGCGCCTGAGTCAAGTGTGAAGGTGTGCAGAGCCTCGGCTGGAGCTGCACCTCTGCTGGCAGGCTCACAGACACCTAGACTAACAGTTTCTACACCAGCAGCAGCGGGCACATACGAGTAATAGTCACCCTCAACACTAGCAGAAGCAGCATACATTGCATACATGCCAGCATGGATCTGCTCCCAATCAAGAGCAAACACATCGATGTTCTTCCTGAGCAAGGCTAACCAGTCAGGAGTCTTCAGCTGCTCACCAAACTCCTCGCGATACGCGTCGTCGAGGAGGAAGAAGCAGCAAGACTCCGTGTGGCCCAGTCGACCGCAAACCTCTCCAGGCTGACCTGCACAGCGGCGGTACTAGCAGCGGACCGCACCACCCGAGCTGGCACGCTGGACCGCCCACTCACGCAACTGCTGTGGCGAGAGAGTCACCTGCCGACTCGGCTGCTGCTGCTGACCACCCCCAGAGCCGCCACCACCACCCGCTGCACCACCAGACGTCGCCGTACGAGTAGCCGAACCAGAGCCTCCACCCCCGCTAGCTCCACTCCTAGTGCGACCCCCACCCCCTCCACCACCCCCACTGCCTCCACCACCCCCGCCACTTCCACCGCCGCCGCCACCTCCTCCACCCCCACCACCCCCACCGCCACCACCCCCGCCACCGCCACCACCACCCCCGCCACCCCCACCACCCCCGCCCTTACCACCCTTTCCCTTGCCTCTGCGGCGCCTCCCACTAGGAGCAGACGCAGCACCGACCTCCTCAGCACGAAGGCAGTCAACGGCAGCAGTAGAGGCAACAGAGGGCGCGAGCAGAGAGGGGGAGCAACCCTTAAAAAAAGGAGGAGTGGGGAGTGCCTCGGGAGGCAGCAACAGCAAGAGCAGCGGTCTCAGCCTTTAAGACACGGCTCTCGAACGAGGCAAGGGTGGTCTCAGTGGGGTCTAGGGAGAGAAATTAGTCTCGAACAGCGCGAAGGGAGTCAGAGAGGCGGGTCGTGAGGAAGTAGAGAGTGACATACATCGAGCGCGGGTTCGCAGCCAGAAAGTCTGGCTTGAGAGCAGCACTGTAGCGAGCGTCAAGCGAGCGGAGGTGGGTCATAAGGTCAGCGACTGTGGGGAAGTCGGATAGCTCAGGATGGAAGTACGGCAGCAGCAGACGGCCTAGGGTGGCAGACGAGGGGGAGGAGTAGCCCTTGACTACCGAGTCATAGAGCACTTTGGCCGTCTTAAGCTGGCGAAAATGGGGCCGCTGGTCGAGTGGGAGGTGGCTACGGACAGCAAGGGCGGCAGTAGCGTCGCGAGAAGTCCACTGGGAACGACCTACACAGTCAGCCGATTCAGCAGTGGCATCAAGAGACCGAGGTATGCTCAAACAACGAGACCTCCTCTCTAGTACCACTGTAAAGGTACCAGTGGTGGCCCTCGGCGTCAAATGAGAGCACAGTGGGAGTCGCCATAGCAGTAGTAACGGCAGCAGTAGCGGTAGCAAGGGTGGC
Organism: Closterium sp. Naga37s-1; assembly: GCA_947471745.1. Classification (NCBI taxonomy): domain Eukaryota; kingdom Viridiplantae; phylum Streptophyta; class Zygnematophyceae; order Desmidiales; family Closteriaceae; genus Closterium; species Closterium sp. Naga37s-1. Next base: position 3,959,593 of record CANJKZ010000093.1, on the reverse strand, counting down.
AGCAAGGGTTGTAGCGGCGTCACCAGGTGCTGTAGCGGCAGCAGCAGGGGGTGTAGCGGTGGCAGCAGGTGCTGTAGCAGCAGCAGCAGCGTTGTAGTAGCAGCAGCAGGGGCTTTAGCGGTGGCAGCAGGTGCTGTAGCGGCAACAGCAGGTGCTGTAGCGGCAGCAGCAGGGGCGGTAGCGGTGGGAGCAGGTGCTGTAGCGGCAACAACATTGCTGTAGCGGCAGCAGCAGGGGCTGTAGCGAAGGCAGCAGGTGCTGTAGCGGCAGCAGCAGCGCTGTAGCAGCAGCAGCAGGGGCTGTAGCGGTGGCAGCAGGTGTTGTAGTGGCAGCAGCAGGGCTGTAGCGGTGGCAGCAGGTGCTGTAGCGGCAGCACCAGCGCTGTAACAGCAGCAGCAGGGCTGTAGCAGCAGTAGCAGGGCCTTAGCGGCAGCAGAAGGTGCTGTAGCTGCAACAGCATGGCGGTAGCGGTAGCAGCAAGGGCTCTAGTGGCTGAAGTAGGGGCTGTAGCAGCAGTAGCAGGGTTGTAGCGGCAGCAGCAGGTGCTGTAGCTGTAGCAGCAAGGGCTGTAGCTGCATTAGCAGCGCTGTAGCAGCAGTACCTAGGGCGGCAGCAAGTGGCAACACCTAGGGCGGCAGCAGCAGGCGGCAGCACCTAGGGCGGCAGCAGCTCGCGGGAAGGGCAGTAGCGCGCGGGCAGGATAGGCGCACGGGGGCAGGGCTGTCGCTCGCGCACGGGGTAGGGCAGTCGCGTGCGGGCAGGGCACGGCAGTCGCGCGGGGCAGGGAAGTCGCGCGCAGGCAGGGCAGAGCAGTCGCGCAGGGCAGGGCAGTCGCGCGCAGGCAGGCAGGGCAGTCGCGCGGGGGATGGCAGTCGCGCGCGGGGCAGGGGGGTCGCATGGCGCACGGGGCAGCAGAGGCGCTCGGGGCAGCGCGTAAGGCAGCGCGCGGGGCGGCGCGTAAGGCAGCGCACGGGGTAACGGGAGCGCGGGGCCGCAGGGCACGTGCGGGGCAGCGCGATCGTTCAGGGCAGAGAAAAAACTAACGGTGGGCCCAGGAAAATACAATTCTAACGGTCCTAAGGACCTACATTCTCTTAAACCATGTTAAGAACTAGAGAGCAAGTGTGATGAGATTAGGTCAAAGGGGAGGGTACAAACCAAAGTGTTGAGATAAATATTGTACCCCCTAACAAGCACCTGAATACAGGCTAACTAACAAACTAACAATATAAATATAACTTTTACATGATCTCCATCCATCTAGCCTGGCGACGACTCTGCTGCGGCTGCGACTTGAGGAAACGAAGCGAGCCGTACGACCTCCACACCTTATACACATGGATGATCGCGAGCGCCTCCTTGTCGTGAATGTGATAGATCAGCTCCGCTCCCCTAAGCTTTCGCAACTCGTATGCTATCGGCTGCAGCCCGCGGCCCTGGTCCTGAAGAAGCACTGCTCCAATGGCCCGATCTGATGCGTCGGTCAATACAACGTACGGGCGAGTGGGATCTGGGTACGACAGTGTCGGTGAAGACGTGAGCGACTACTTCATCTGCTCGAATGCCTGCTGCTGTGCTGGACCCCAATCAATATCTACGCACTTCCGAAGTATGTCGATGAGTGGACTAGCGATCGATGTGTAACCCTGAACGAAACGACGGTAGTGATTCGCGAATCCGAGAAAGCTCAGCAACTCCTTGACTGAGGTCGGAGCTATCCAGTCCTGTACTGCTGCGATCTTCTTCGGGTCAGTCCTAATGCCACTAGCAGATACGACTTGACATAGCAACTCGACTTCGGGGAGGAAGAACTTGCACTTCGACTGCTTAGCGTACAACTGCTCCCTTTGCAAGACCTTGAAGACCTTCTGCAAGTGCTGCACGTGCTCCTCCTAAAATGACTGAGATGTTTGAAACATGCAAATACATTCGTTTGTATAAGAGTACAAGGGAATACGAAACGACCTAGACTGGCCATGTACTCTAAGGGGTACATTCCCTTATTGAAGCGAAATCCAACCGTGCAACTCCGGACGGTTACGAACTGTTCCCTCCAGAATCCTTGCCACTTCAGCTGCCCGATGCTTTTGCTCTGACGGTCGAGATGCTCCGTAACCGTACGCGACTCTTCGCGTCACTCTCTCTCTTCGACTTCGTACCTTTTATTGTCTTCCTTGCTTGCTACTGATAGGAGTGTACAATCCTTTCACAATTCACTATTCGTAACAAAGATGGAACGTGTCACGTTGGACGTGCTTCAATCATGTTTTGTTCGTTGGGAATATTCATCCTGGAATTGCATGCCTGATTTGGACCACGTTCCTTAGTAGTGGGTGTAGTATAAGGTATTTTAAAGTTTCTTGCTGGAGCTGTACTACATTGCGTACAACTGTTTTGGGAATCCAGGTTTGGTCTGAACCTCGATCTCGAGGCTACGCTGTGTTGCAAGACTTTGTGACCCCTACCTGTGCCGAGCCTCGTTCTTCGTTTTGGAGGCCAAGTTGGAGATTGTGTCTGTTGTGGAATTCTTTTCACGTCACTAAGCACGTGAGAGTCGTTACAAAACGACATGGTCGAGTGCTCCTCTTAATTCGAGATGGTGAGAGCTGTACAGTCAGTACAGGTGTATTTTCATTCTTGTGGCTGACGACCATTCTGGCTGGGGTGCGTGCCTATTGCTGATTGGAAGCAGAGATTATGTGATTTGGGCAGGAAGCAAACATCGCATTGCCGCCATTCACCCGTTACACGAATCGATTTGGAAAATGTTGTCGATTTTCCAGAGACAGTCATCTGATCCTAAACATCTCAAGCCTCTGCTGCATTAGGCACAGAAGCATTTTGAGCTGATCTTCTGTTGGGATGACGCCAAATGTGCACATCCAGAAACAATGAATTCTGCTTCTGGGGACACACCTGGAACCCAACGACCGTAACCTGTGCAACTGCCACAGCTGGATGCCTTCATATCATTGTGCAGTTGCGATGTACTGTCCGCGGTCCAGTGTATTTTATTCGGTACTCAGGTGCTTTTGGTGAGATGTTTACCCTGTGACTTTCGGGCTAACGATGCTAGATCTCATGCATAAGCTGATGTCGAAATAATCAAACGGATACCATTGTACCCTTGTCACTTCATTATGGGTCTCCAGGTGGATGAACACGGGTGTTGTAGTACTTCAAGACTCAGGGACAGTACAGTGAGCATGTGTCTGACTGAAGTGACAGGAAATAAAAAATCTTTCTGCACCAGCATAACAACTGATGAATCCAAAATCTTCATGTCTGGCGCAACCATGCAGTGGCTGTCTTGTTGCACATCCATCGAGTTGTGTGGCTTGGCGTGTCCCTTGAGTTTTCTCTCATGTTTGGCTTGGCGTCCCCGACACACTGGCGCAGTGGCGCCGCATTCAGTGGAAACCATCAGAGAAACGCGGCGTTTTTCCGGTTACACAACGACTGCCCGCCCAGTGTTCTCGCTGTTTTTTCTGGTCCCTCCATCCAACGCCATCACATTCTCCTTGCTGCTGCTCCTTCGTTATCCCATCCCAACCCACATTCCACATCCACATCTTGAACCCTTGTGTCTGCTCCTGTGATTCCTCCTCTCCATTCAATTCAAGAAACTTGCAGTGCGGTATAGGTGGCTTTCTATTCAGCTGGTGGTGTACGTTCTCTGTTCCGTGTCCGCAAGCGACACCACGTTCGTCCGCCCCTATCCCAGCTCACGTTCCTGTGTCTGCTCATTCCGTGGGGCAAAGCTACCGAGTGCGCCATCTACCGTGCGCATTTTCTGCGTTAAACATACCACGACCAGCGGGACCACCTCGCACATCACGTCGATAGCACATTCCACATAATGTCGCCTCCGTCGCCCAACACCGCGCGAGGGCGTTCCAGCAGAACGCGCCTCTTCTTCTCAGGCGCTCCCTTTTCCCGCAGCCGAAGCGACAACACAACAGCCTCCGCGAACCACGCCGCGGAAGGCGGGGGCAGGCCATCGGCAGCTCCCACGTCGTCAGCGGTGCCGCCGAGGCCTAGCGCGGGCGGCATCAGCGACGGCGACATCAAGCTGGATTTCAACACGTCGCCACCGTCGGCCGCGCTCTCCGAGCAGAACCGCCGCGCGAGCATGGACGGCTACACGACGTTCCGCGACGCGCCCAGCGCCGCAGGCTCGCAGCGCCCCGGAGGCCCTGACGTCAACCAGTTTCCGGGCGGCTCGGGAAGAAGTCCGGGCGCGGCGCAGGCGGAGAGGAGTGCGGGCGAGCTGATGCGTGAGGAGCTGTCGCGCCTGGCCATGCTGGAGGAGGCGCCCGAGGACGACGAGTGGCTGGGCGGGGAGCTGCTGCGCGCCAAGACTGACGGCGCGGCCAATGCGGAGAGGCGCGCCAGGGTGCGCGGGATCACTAGCGGCGTCGACGCCGGTCGGCCAGGCTCGGGAGGGAACCGCAACCCGCATGCCGCAAACGAGAGGCTTGGCGGAGCGGCGGCGGAAGAGTCGCTTTGGCCGGTGGGGGCGGCGGCGTGGAATGCGGGCGAGCTCCCCGCGCTGTTCACCCACTCCATGCCCTTCCCCCCGCCCCAACGCCTCGCTACCTTCGCCGCTCCGCTTGCCCAGGGGGGCCCCGGCGCCGAATGGGGAGCGTTCCCCGAGTACGGGGCGATGGGCGGCGTCAGTGCGGCGGAGGCGCGCGCGCTGAATCGGTGCAACAGCAGCGGAAACAAGGCGGGGAGCCCGTCGGATGGCGTAGGCAACGCGGGAAACGTCCCGCTTTTTCCGTCCATCAGCAGCAAAGGCAGTAACAGTTTCGTTGGCTCCCGCAGAACGTCGTCGAGCGGCGGGCAACGATCCATGGAGCAATTCGAGATGCAAGCTGGACTTATATCGGGTACTATGGGTAGAGAGCAGGCGTCGAAACCGCCGCTACAGCAGCAGCTTCCGCACCTACGGCAGCAGCCTCACCCGCTTCAGCGCCTGTACCCATCCGCGGTAGCCCCTCAATCCGCAGCGCTGCCGCGCAACGTGGCGGCTTTGCGCCGGCCCAGCAGCAGCAGCGGGACCGCTCCTTCCAGCGGCGGAGGGTTCGCGCGTGCGACGGGCGGAGAGTCTTCTAGCTCTATGTCGCCCGACGCCTCCTCCCCGGACGGCGACGGCGGGGCGTGCGACACGGATTTCCTGTCGGCGCCAATCGCGCGGTCGGGGCCTGTGGCGTACGGGCGAGTGGGTTTGACGGCTCGTGGCGGAGGGGCACAGCCTGGGGCGCAACGAGGGCCTTCTGCGCTGCGGCTACCAGCAGGTGAGTACTGAGTGCGTGTGTATTGGGGAGCTACTGTATGGAAGTAGCATAGACGCCTTACGCATGCGTCATTCCACGAGAGCCCTTGCTGTTTGCTGCATCCGCCACGCACTCAGCCGCCTCTTCCCTGTCACGCCTTATCTCCCACTCCTCCCCCTCTTGTTCCTCCTCGCACCTCTTCCGGTTCCCATTTCACCCTGTGCCGCGTCCTCCCTTGCCTTGTCCTCGCAGCGGGTCGCAACCTGCCGCCTGCACTGCTGCAGAAGCTGCAGTCGCTGCAGCAGCTCACCCAGCCATCGCCCGCACCTCCCGCAACGGGAGAGCCTGCTTATGGGGCTCCTGCCGCTGACGTCACCACCGATGCCAAGCCACGCACGTGGGACCGACTCATGCCCCCGGCCGTGCCCGCTGCCCCCACTCCTCCCACCGCCGCTGCTGCTCAAGGGGATGCGCGCAGTGGTTCGTCTGTAGCGTCCAGCGGGTCACAGGCGGGGTGTCACAGTGCGGAGCAGGAGCTGTCAGACGAGGGCTCCAACGAGGGCAGCACGGCAGCCGAGCCACCCAGTGCATGCCTCAACTGGCAGGGTACGTTCCTTAATGTCACGCCACCTGCCACAAAAACAAACATTCTCAGGATTCCTTACAACCCACCAAGCTTGATTCCATATGCCGTTTTCTTCATTGTTGGACTTATCAACGGTGCACTACCATGAGGCAACACAATGATGAAATCAACCCATTTTTGCCCCCCCCCCCCCCCCCCCCCCCCCCTTGTGTGTCCCAGGCGTGGAGAGCCTGTGTCGGGACATGGAGCTGGACCGGCGCCCCATAGAGTCCATTGACATCATCATCCCCGCCCCTGACATGCCAGGCACTACCGCGCCCGGTGCCGCCTCCAGTGTTGTGTACGGGCTGCGCTTCGCTGGCACGGGCGAGTGGCAGCAGCCCGCCTGTGAGGCGCATGCGGGGGAGGAGCTGGGTGAGGCCTGGGGGAGCGGTGCTGGTGGTGGGGCGTGGGGGAGCAGCGCAGCAGCTGAAATATCCTCTCTAAAGTCAGACTCGCTGTATCAAGGAAGGGAGTCTATGTACCAACTCACACCGATGGCGGCGTGAGCTGAAATGTGGCCCAATACCAGTAGCAATCAGTTTGTATGAGCGTACGCAGTTTTTGTGTCAGCGCACGTGAGCGTGCTCTGGATGTTGTGTTCTTTCTGAGTGCAGAGGTTGGGGAAGGGAGGGACAGGAGAAGTTGGTGGGGGTGGTGTGAGTGCAAGTTCGACGTGTGTGACCATGGATATGCATCCTTTTGTTTGGCTGCCCCAACGTTTTTGCATGTTACGTTCAGAATCTCAAAAGTGTTCCTAAGAAACGGCCACTATAAAAGAAATGGTTTGTAGAAGAGGAAATGCAATGTGAGAACAATTGAGATTGAACTCTAGGGTGTAATTTGTTGAGTCTAACCAAACAAGCTGTGCGAGGCAAAAAAGTATGCATCATAAGGTCAGACACTGAATTTTTTATCTTGGCAAATGAGTGGTACCATCGCTTCTCAATGACATTACAAGATTCTTCACAAGCATTAGAGCGCGTACGTCCAGCATCCTACATTCACCCCGCAGCCCTATAGCCAACAACCCCCACGTTCGACACTGTTTCACTTCGTGCATCCACCGCACAACCAGCTCGCTTCTCATTCTGTAGTGGACATCAATTTGACAGCTTACGTGGCACTCCGGAGATTATTCCGTCTACTATCTATCCCAACCTTACCGTACCGGTCTCCCCAAGTCTCGCCGTGCAGCGCGCCGAGCCCTCCCCAGCATGCCGTCGGGCGGGTCCGCCCGGTCCACGCCGCGGCGCACGTCGGGGGGCGTGTCGCGCTCCTACACGGACGAGCTACAGCAGCAGTCGCCGCTCATGGCGCCCGCGTCCTCCGCCTCCCCGGGCGCCTTCGGCGGCGGCTCGTCGCGCTTCTCCGCGGGCGGCGACGAGGCGGCGGCGGAGCTGCTCATCGGCATTCCGCCGAAGCGCCGCGCGGGCAGCAGCAGCTCCGCCGGCAGCTTCCAGGAGCGCGACCGCAAGACCGTGTGGTTCGGCCGCCCGGGCCACGGCGCCGTCGGCATCTCCGGTGTGGAGAGCGACGCGGGCAGCAGCGCGGGCAGCCTGGGGGGGGAGGGGTCCGCCTTCGGCAACTCGCTGACGGGCCCCGCGAGCTCGCGCCTGAACGGGCTGCTGTTCGGCGGGGGGAGCGGCGGGGGAGGCGGAATGTCGTCGTCGATGGTGGGCGAGGAGGAGACGATGCCCATCGCCGGCACCGTGGGCGAGCCCAGCCCGTCGCACGCGGGCACGCTGCGCGACTACTCGATGCGCGGCGGCAAGCACTTCTGGACGTGCGAGCGCGTGGTGCTGGCGTGCGCGCTGGTGGGGCTGCTCGTGTCCAGCTCGCTGCTGCTCGTGCTCTGGCTCTCGGGCGCCATGAACAAGTGCGTAAGCCGCGCCACACCGTGCTCGTGCTCTTGCGTGTGCCGCGCGTCACCGCCACAGCCGTAACGCGCCCGCGCGCTGCATTGCATGCGCCACTGCGTGGTGGACTCGTCCGCACACACATTGCATGCCCGCACTGCGCTCAACTCCCTGCCGCTGCCCCACGCTCTCCTTCCCATCCTCTCTCCTCCCCCTCAATTTCCACCCCTCCTTCCCTCCCCACCATGCGCCCCCGTCAGGTCCGCGCCTCCGCCCATGGACCCCGCGGTGTCGCAGGCGGCTCCCGCGCCCCCCGCGCAGTCGCAGTGGGGGGAGCAGAGCAGCGCGCAGGGGGGCGACGGCACAGAGGGGGAGGGAGGCGGGGGGGAGCAGGCGAGCTCAGACGGGTCGGGGGGGGCAGGCGGGGGGGAAGAGGGCGCGTGCGCGGGGCCGTGCTGCAGCTCGCGCGCGCCTGCCGTGGCGGGCAGCACCGCCTCCATGCCCTCCGTCTGGTGGTCCGCCGCCCTCCATGTACGCCCGCCCCGCCCCGTCCCCCCCTTTCCTCTCCCCACCTCCTGCTCGCTCATCCTAAGCCACTCCTCTTGTTTGTGTGGGAAGTTGCTGCGCTGAGCACACGGTGGGTCAACGCGGCAGGCCAAGGCAAGTGAGTGAGCAGGGGCACATGGGGGTGCGATGGCGATGGGGCACAGCACAGGCGCTGCAGGCGCGCTGCCAGTGAGGGCAGAGCAGGGATGTGGCTGGCACGTGCAACAACCTGGACTCCTAGTTCATGTGCCACTGGCCTTGCTCTCGCGCCTCACGCACCCAATGCGCACACACCCTCCCCTCCCCTATCGTCCCCTGCTGCCCTGCCCTGCCCTGCCCTGCCCTGCCCTGTCCTGCCCGGCCCTCCCTTACCCCCGGCAGCACGGAGCGCAGGTGCAGCTGCAGGCGTCCAACGGGCTGTGGGTGGGGCCGCGCCTGCCAGCGGGGCGGTGGGCGGAGCCAGGAGCGTACCACGAGGGCGCGCCCGCCAGTGAGTTCTACACCGTGGAGCGCGAGGACACACAGGCCCACGGCAGCGGTGCGGTGCGCCTGCGCACGCCCCAGGGCACGTACCTGACGTGCGCGCGCGAGCTCACCGTCACGGGGCTGGATGCCTCCGCCACGCCCGCCTCGCTGCTCTCCATTGAAGTGGTGCGTGCGTGGGCTCATGGTGCTCTCATTTGGGGGGGAGGAAGGGAAAGAGGGAGGGGATAGCGAAGGCGCCTTTGTGCGTGTGGTCTCTCTGCTTCGGGTCCCCATGTGCATAACCACGCCGCGCTGCCTCCCTTCCCCACCGACCCCTTCCCTCCCCGTCCGCCCACCCCACCGTGCCCCGCGGCGCATGTTACCCGCGCACACGGCCATGGCACCAGGTGGAGGGCATACCGCAGAAGGCGCGCATACAGTGCAGCGACGGGTCGTTCATAGTGGTGGAGGAATCCGGCATCCTCATGCGCTCGCGCAACCGCGACGTCGCCGAGGCCTTTGCCGTGCGCGAGGCCATGCAGCTGCCCGCCTTCCGCGGCGTGGGCCTCCCTGGCTGGCTGGTGCTGGAGGGGTGGCTGCGCCCGGACCTGTTCCGCCGCGTGCCCGTGTACATCGACGGCCTGCAGTTCTCCCTGCAGTCGCTCTACACGGGGAGCTTTCTCCATGTGGACCCGGCGAATGGGTTCCGCCTGGTGGCCAAGGGAATGCAGGCGGGGGACTGGGCGTCGTTCCACATGCGCACGCTCACCCTGGGCGACCGCCACCTGCACGAGGTGCGCTCCCTCGACTTCTCCTTCTGGTCGCTGCACAACTCCTCCTCCCCGCCCGCCAACGCCTCAGCAGCGGCACCAGCGGGAGGCGGTGGGGGCATGGCGGAGGTGCGCAGCGACGTGGCGAACCCGGGCGGGGAAGGCCTGGAGACGTTTCGGTTTGTGTTCCACGGGGCGGAGGCGCGGTGGGTGATGATCCAGGCGCCCAACGGCCGCTTCCTCTCCGTGAACGACGACGGCAGCGTGACGGCGTCCGTGCCGGCGGAGCAGGTGAACACGGCGGTGGGCAGCTGGGCGTGGACCACGGGCGTGGCGTTCCTGCTCGTGCACAACACGGCGGTGCGTGGCGAGTGGCAGATGGGGCGGCACTGGGGGCCGGACGAGGTGGAGAAGCGGCTGGAGCAGCACCGCAGCACGTGGGTGACGGAGGAGCACTTTGGCGCGCTGCAGCAGGCGGGGGTGAACGCCGTGCGCGTGCCCGTGGGGTACTGGATCGCGGAGGAGGGCAAGGCGGAGGGGGACGTGGGGGCGGGGGGCCCGCTGTACCCATTCAGCAAGGGCGGGCTCAAGTACCTGGACTGGGCCTTTGACATGGCCGCCAAGTGAGTGCCCTGCACCGTGCTAGCAAGTGCTCATGATTGTTGAGCTGAGTGGCTGTGAAGGACTAGTGCCAGGAAAGGTGACGACATCGCAAGTGTTTCGCTTTGCTTCATGCGTTCATTACACTCCACCCGCTCTCTCTATCCCCCATAGCCTTCCTCGTCTCCCATCCTTCCCATGCTCATCGCACAAACAGCCTCGCCTTGCACCTCAACTTCCACCCTTGCATGTATCTCTTTCGACCCCCTCTCAATCTCCCACCCCATCATGCCTGCCAGGTACGGCATGCGGGTGATGCTCTCCCTGCACGCGGCACCGGGGTCGCAGAATGGGTACGAGCACTCAGCGTCGCGGGACGGCATCCCGGACTGGGCAGCATCACAGGTGAACATAGACCGCACGGTGGAGGCCATCGACTGGTTCGCGCAGCGCTACGCCGCCACCGACGCCTTCGCCGGCATCGCGCTGCTCAACGAGCCGCTGGAAGAAGCCATCTCCGCGGAGACTCTAGGGAACTACTACGAGCGCGCGTACGCGGCCGTGCGCTCGCACTCGCAGTGCGCGTACGTGGCGATCAGCGCGCGCGTGGGCGCGGAGGCGACGGAGGTGCTGGACTTCTTGGCGGACGAGGCGCAGTTCACGAACGTGATTCACGACGAGCACTTCTATAATGTTTTCCATGACGCCCCCAAGTCCACCGCCACTCCCGCTGCTGCCGCCACCGACCCCTCCGCCACCGACCCCGCTGCCAACACGGCTGCCACTGGGGACTCTTGGGGCGGTGCCGGTGCCGCAGGTAACCTGTCGGCGGTGCTGAGCTTTGTGCTGACGACTCGGGTGAAGGAGCTGGGGCTGCTGCAGCCGGCGGGGAGTGAGCGTGTGGCGATGGTGGGCGAGTGGTCGCTGGCGGTGGAGGGGCATGACAGTGTGGACGATGCGGGCATGGCGGGGCTGGCGTCCGCACAGCTGGCAGCGTATGCGCGTGCACGCGCCGGGTGGTTCTTCTTCTCGCACCGCATGGGGCGCCCGCAGTTCCCGCGTTTTAGCTTCCTGGACTCGCTCGGGCGTGGATGGCTGTCGCTGCAGGGTGGTGGCGGGTGGTACTAGAGGGTGGCTCTTGGCGGGGCTGGCTGTTTTGTTTACAGGGAATTCTGGGTGGGACAATTGAGCAAGGGTGGGTTGGTAGGAGGGTGGCCTGTGTTACTTTGTAATTGTTACACTAATCGTGGCCTGGGTGGGTACAAGCATTGCTTGAGCTGCAGGTGCTCGTGCTGGCAACCTGCAATCAACATGGTATTTATTATTTCAAGTATAGCGCAACGCAGTCCTAAGCGAGCACTCAGTCGGCCAACAGCCTTTGGCTGTGGCAGCAAATCGAATGTCATCCCTACAAAACGAGTCAAGGGGGCAGCACTAGAGGAATGTGCCGACTCTACTCCTAGCAGGCAACAGTAGGATAAAGACACGACACGACACCCTGCATGCAAGCACTCTTCCCCAAGGATCTTGCGAGAGTGGGGCGTAAGCAAGTGTAGTGCAAGGCTATATGCCTTAGCAATCACTAGAGCGGCCAACAGCCTTGGGCTGTGGCAGCACGTCAAACCAGCAATCATGCCTACAAAAGTCAGGGCGAAGCAGCCTTGATGGCAGCGCGAGAGCAATGTGCCGCCCATGCTTCACCAGCAACACCACAGCACACCACAGCACACGCGTGCATGCAAGCGTGGACCTCCAAGTTCCAACCTCATGTGCGCATCTGTCCAGCAGCGCCACACCACACACCCGTGCCGCGCATCCTCGCGCCCCTGCACGCGGCCATCACAGCACGACGGCGCCGCACGCCCCCTGCGCGTCCCCTTTGGGCACCTCGCCCTGGTCCACGGCCACCATGGCCTCATAGTGGTCGCCACCCGCCCCGCACCACGCTGCACGGGGAGCACGGGTTGAGGGGTAGGGGGGAGAAGGGGTGGGGTGGGGGAGGAGGGAGAGAGCAGGTAGTGGAGGGTGAGAGCATGGCGGCAAGAGGGGCCTGGCGGCAGGTACGCGCTCGTTCCTGTGCACTGCACTCAACCCCTCTTGCCATGCCACAAGTCGTTACCCTGGCATGACCCCATTGCGCGCCTAATTCACCCATGCACTGCTGTCCATACTATCCACCCCCTCGCCTCGACACCCCCCCCCTCTGTCAACCCGCGCCTGTCACCCCGCGCGTGGCCCGTGTGCGCGCACCTGTGCCTTTCATGAGCAGGAAGAGCGGCGGGTGCGCGACGGAGAGCGGCGCGCCCCTGGGGGCGTGCGGCAGGAAGAAGAGCGCCGACTGCTCGTCCACCATCGCGTCGTGCCCGTGCGCCTGCACCTGCGCGCACCAAAGGGGAGGGAGGGGCGGGGGAGGGGACGGGACTTGCTGACGATGACGATACAAGAGTACATTGATGGCGTTACTCGCGCATTTAACAGCGGGAGCAGCGGGGATGCGGTGCGGCGGCGCGGCTTACCACGATGATCTCGCGGGCGAGCTCCGTCGCCAGCATCTCGATCGCCATGTCGTCGCCAAACGCCGCCATTCCGCCACCCCCGCCCGCCGCCGCTTCCAGCGCACCCGCGTCCCGCTCCGCGCAGAGGGCGGGTGGCGGAAAGTCCCAGGAGGCGGAGGCGGAGAGCAGGCCGTCCTGCGCGTACTGCAGCGACACCACGTCGTGCCCGCCCGCCGCCTCGCGCTCCGCCTCCCACTCCGCCACCCCCGCGCACTCCCCCGAGGAGTCCGCTGCGCTGGCGGGCAGCAGTGGCGCGCCGAGCGACATGTAGTGCGCCCAGCGGCGCGCGCAGTCGACGGGCAGGCAGCGGTCCCTCGCGACCATCTCTACCGCGTGGTTCCTGCGAGGGGCGGCGGAAAGAGGGGGTGGGCGCGCACGAGTGGGGCGAATGCGGGAAGGGAGGGAGGGGAGAAGGAAGAGGATTTTAGGGAATTCTCTAGAATAGCATGGGTGTGGGCTCGGGCCGGAGTTCCCGGCCGTGTCCAACCACTGAACGTCCTAGTGACGTTAAGTGAGCGCTTAGCAATTCCGCGACCCGGCGAAGCGCGTGGCGCGGCGGGCGCACCTTGACATGCCGCAGTCAACGAGCTGCCCCACGGCCGCCATGAGCTCGGCGCGCTGCGCGCGAGGCGCCAGCAGCTTCACCTCCTGCACCACGTGCACGCCCCACCCCACGCCCACGTCCGGCGCGTACAGGTGCCGCACCGCCGCGTCCACGCGCGCGCGCTCCACAACGCCCGCCTCGTACTCCTTCATAAACCGCCGCACCGCTCTCCGCCGCAGGCCCGCCGCGCCGTCGGGATGCGGTACGAGGCGGTTGAGCGCGGCGAAGAGGCAGTTGCCGTCCGCGTCCACCTCGCCGCCGTAGTGCAGCGTGAATCGTCGCAGGGCCGGCGTCGCAGGGTGCTTCCAAATGACGCCGTGCGACGCGAGTCGCTGCAGCGCCGGCAGCTGCAGGCTGTCGAGGCCCGCCACGGTCGCCCAGTCGGGCGGGTCGAGCACGCACGTGGGGGAGAAGGGGCGCTCCAACGGGGCACACGCGGCGGGATCCGCGCAACAAGTCGCGCTGCCGTGCGACGGCGATTGCACGGGCTGCTGCTCGAGCGATTGTTCTCCGAGCGCTGCTGGCTCTGCGGTCGCATTGTCGTCTGTGGCCATCGCTGTGCACGCCACGGCACCCGAAATGCCTTGCCCCATCTCCTCCCTACTTCCGAGTGACGTGGCGGATTCCATGGCTTCCCTCTCTTCCGCCGCCGCACCCTCCGACCCTGGAGAGCCAGCATGCATGGAATGGGCCGGCGCGTCGTGCCGTTCCTGGGACGGGCACGCCGGGGCCGCCTTCTGCTGTGGCGGCCAGATGGAGAAGAGGCGAAGCAGGCCGAGAGCGCCCATGGCGGCAGGCCCGTCGTGCGGCGAGGACGGTGCAGGCGCAGGTGGAGTCGGTGCGATCGCTGCTGGCATCGTTGCCATCTCGTCGGATCGCTGAGGCACAGGGATGCCCATTGAACTCGACCCAGGAACAGGGGAATGTGAACAACTAGGACGAGAATTGACCTCAAGGCATAAAGGTGAGCCAATCTGACGGATTCGAACCTCGGAAGCTAGTAGCTACTACTGACTGACAGTGACCACTAACTGGTCAATGATCACACAGGCGACCTTCCCCAGCTTCCGGATCCAGTATACTACCAACACACGCGGAATGCAGAAAGTCACAACCTCGTGTATTGACACCGCTTGTCTATCAAAATGGATCTCTTCTAAACGTGTGTTACCGAACTTTCTGATTCCAACACCCTAGGGTCACCGCAGTGGCGGTGAGGCGAGCTGATTGGTGGTGGGCCAAAGGGTTTGGGCAGCACGGCGGCGGGAGGCTCGGCTCAACGGGGTTCTTCCCAGTGTGGCGGGTGATCGCCAACCACGCGATGGCGATTCGGGATGCGCGGGAGAAATGTGTGACGCCAGCGCGGCATCGCCGCCTTGTGGATCGCAGATCTGAAAGATCGCCGTGTGCGATGGAAATGTCCCCGCGAGGTGGACACTTACACAAGCCAGTACAGTAGTACGCGCTGTAAGGCATTCACAACATGTACTTATGAGTTGTAAAGGTCGAGCTGAACCGACCGCTTGAAACACTCACCATTTTCTTAGTGGCCTAAAAGTGTCCTATGGAGTCCAAAAAGAGTCCACTCGGCTAAAATTTGGACAGGCGTGAAACTGAAGCCCATGTGGATTATTGAAGCGAAATGCAATACACTACATCCACGTCCTATTTTGCAACAATTAACATGTTTAATCTACTCTACAAAATCTACTCTACAAAATCGACCATAAATTAACATGTTTAATGTACTCCACAATTAAGATTCTAATTGTAGGCAGTATGGGAGTGTCAAGAACTGAATTGTGGTTTCACTAACGTTGGTTGGGGTACATAAGCCTAACCCTAACTATTGTACCCCATATGACACACATCACTAAAGGCCACAACATTTGACACACCCCCATAGCCTAAGTGGGGGGTGTCAAGCAAAAAAAAAAACCGTATGGGCACAAGACCAGTCACACAAAAACAAAGCTCAGGGTGTTTCACAACGTCACCACACAGTCTGAGCACGAGCAAAAGGGCCACATGACCAGTTCAAAAGTTCACAGAGGTATAAGCAAAGTATACAAACAAAGTAAGTAGAGAACCCAGTCTATGCAAGACGAGAACCTGTGTCAACGAGACCTAACTGCACACAACACCTCTAATGGTCACAAGGCTGGAGGGCCTTGGTGAAGATATCTGCAGTGTTGGCCTCAGACTCCACAAAGTCGAAGTGAGCCTGTCCACGCCTTTGCAACTCTCGCAGAAGAAAGTATCTGACGTTGATGTGCTTCAATCTGCTCTCCAGCCGCGGCTCTCGACAGAAGAGAATCGATGCCTTGTTGTCAGTGAACAAGGTCGGTGCAGAGCTCGGCCACTCACCAAGGTCAGTGAGCAAGAAGGTCAACCAACGCAGCTCCTGTGCAGCCATGGCTCCAGCGTAGATCTCAGCCTCAGCGGTAGAGGTCGAGACCGAAGAGGAACGAGTGGACCTCCACGAAACAGCTCCAGAGCCCAGGCTGAAACAGTATTCCTGAGTAGACCGATGAGTCTCAGCGTCGTCAGCGTAAGAAGAGTCACAGTGACCAGTAAGTACGACAGACTGCTGCCCTCCAAGAACCAGCCCCACGCCTGATGTCGTCGCTAGGTACTTCGCCACCCTCACAGATGCTGTCCAGTGAACAGGACGGTGTCTCCCTGGCGCAACAAAGCGAGCAAGGATGCTGAGAGGGAAGGCGAGGTCCGGGCGAGTACAAGTCATCAGGTACATGAGGCAGCCCACAAGCTGCGTAAGGACCACTAGGCTCAAACGGGAAAGGGACCAGTGAGTCTGTGGTCAACGGCAAGATGTGTGCGCTGTACTGTGGAGTGCTGAAGCTCGAACCGCTGAAGGACCTGCTGCACTATGTGTGACTGTGAGAGTGTAATGGTGCGAGCGACTCTGTCCCTGGTGATCTGCAGGCCAAGGTAGTGGCGCAGCTCACCAAGGTCAGTGCACGTGTGTCTCTTCTGCAGTTCGGACTTCACGTCAGCCAAAGCAACCCTGTCAGCAGTGGCGAAAACCAGGTCGTCGACGTAGACCAGTACAAAGAACGGTGTGGAGCCACGGCGAACGAACAGCGACGGGTCGGCAGAAGACGACTGGAAACCAAGGTAAGACAGTGTAGAGCGAAGGGTGTCGTGCCACTCACGAGGGGCCTGAAGGACACCGTAGACCGGTCGCCTCAGCCTCCACTGGGTCTCAGGAGGGAAAGTGCTAGTGAAGGCAGAGAGACGACGCACCCAGACCTCCTCGTGTAGGCTACCCTGAAGGAAGGCAGTAGAGAAGTCGAGAGAGTGTAACTCGTGGTCTCTCTGTGGTGCTACGGGCAGTAACACTTGAAGAGTGGTCATCTTCGGGGTAGGCGCGAAGGTCTGAAAGAAGTCAACTCCCTCGCGCTGACTGAAACCTCTAGCCACATAGCGCGCCTTGAAGACCGGAGGAGATCCCGGTGGCCGCTTCACCCTGAAGATCTACATGCCATCGACTACGTTCGCCCCAGGGGGGAGAACCTCGTCGACGTAGGTGCCTGTGGATCTGTAGGAGGCCATATCTGAGTCCATGGCAGCTCTCCATTGAGAGGCCCAAGGCCCCGACACTGCCTCAGCATAAGTGCGAGGAGTCGGTATGTCAAGGGCGTCGGGGTCTCCTTCAGGGGCGAGCAACATGGCACAGAGATGAGGGGAAGCGGCTGCCAGGAACTCCAGCTCAAACTGCCTATCCTCTAGGGCGTCACAGCCAAGGGCAGACTCACCCCCGACGGCCAGAGGACTGGTAGGAGGAGCAGCCACAAGACGAGTGGCGTAGTCAAGGCGGCGAGTAGAGGCAAACTCAGTGACTGCGGCAGTAAGAGCGGAGACAGAGGACAGAGAAGCACGGGGGTCGGTAACAAGAGAGGCGAGAACACGAGAGAGCACAGGACGGAACGTGCGGTAGTAGTCAGTGACAGGAGTAGAGAGGGAAGCAGTGAGGGCTGACTCAGGGGGAGAAGGTGCGGAGATAACTTTAGCAACGGGAGCTAGGCTGCGGGCTAGGCACGGGTGCTCGTGTGATCTCTGCGTTCGTTCGTTCCTTAGTCGTTTCCTTAAGCGCACACACTTGCTAGTTCACGGGAAAGTTGGCAAGAGTTTCACTAGGAAAAGTCCAGAACAATGATTAGCAACAACATTGGCAACACAGACTACATCAGAGCTAGCTAGGCTGCTGGTCGACCTCCAGCGCAGCATGGTTGACCGCGCTCCAGCGCAGCAGCGCTCGCACCGCTCCAGCGTTGTAGAGTAGCGGTGCGCCAACGTTGCAAGTCCATGGCATGCCAACGCTGCAGCAAGTCGGCTGCACAGTGTTGCACCCGCTTAACAACGGTGCATCTGCTTCGCATGTGCGTGCAGCTGGTTGGTGTGCTCTTCCTTGTCACGTGCACAGCGCAGACGCCTGGCAGACTCCACGCCAGCAACTGCGCCCACCAGCCACGTCGACCTCGGGATACCACCCCCGAGGTCGGCCTCGCAGACTCCACCCCGGCGACACTCGCGCACGTCGCCAGGGTATCCCGGTCGACCGGGCAACCGCGCCTGGTCGACCAGCTCAGTCCGTAGCCGGCCACACACATGCCCGGCGTCCCCAGTCCGGCGTCCAGACGCCCAGGACGCCGTCCGAACTCCCAGGTCGGCGCCCAGCGTGCAGACGTCCAGGGCGACGTCCAGCCTCCCAGGACGCCAACCAGACGTCCAGGTCGGCGTCCAGGCCCACAGGACGCCGTGCAGACGCCCAGGTCGGCGTCCAACCTCCTGGGACGCCGTGCAGACGCCCAGGTCGGCGTCAAGCCTCCCCAGACGCCATCTAGGCGTCCAGGACGTCGACCAGGCGTCCAGGACGGCGTCCTCCTGCTCGGCGCCCTCCAGCCAGGCGCCCTCCAGCTCGGCGCCCTTGCAGTGGCCCCCATGCCTGCTGCTGTTGGTCGGCTGCATCCCTCGCACGCCCGACCACAAGGTCGGCTCCGCCCAAGTGAGGACGGGGCCACACAACATTCCCGTTGACACTCCCCTGCCGCGTTCACGCTTGGGCTCCCCCATCCCACACTGCAGCACTGCTCGGAGAAAAGCTCAGCGGCGTGCACACAACACACAGCACGCCGGTCACCGCACGAGCCATGCAAGAGGGCATGGCACCTACTGCTGCACGTCGTTGTCGCCATCGCCCACATTGGCCAGGCGCACTTGGCCGATTGCAACGGAGCACCGGTTGAAGGCCGGGTAGTGCAGCGCCTTCGTCAGGAAGTCGACCGGCTGCTCAGCGGTCGGGATGTACTTCAGCAAAAACTTCCCGCGCTTCACCATGTGTTGCAGCCAGGCCTGTCGTCGCTCCATGTGCTTGAGGTTGCCCGTCAACCCCATGCCCTCGGCGACCGTGATGGCCGACTTGTTGTCCACCCGCAGGACAGTCGGCTTCCCGGCGTCCAGCTGCCGGAACTCTGTAAGGAGGAAGCGAAGGCGGCGTCCCTCCTTGCCGGCTTCAGTGACCGCCACATACTCCGACTCGGTCGATGACAGCGTCGCGCACTTGATGCGCTGGCTCGACCAGGAGACTGCGGCCCCTCCGTAGACGAACACGTAGCCGCCTGTGCTCGTCCGGCTCTGCTTGTCACCGGCGTCGTCGGCGTCCACGTAGCCGACCTGTTAGAATCTAGAATAGAACGAGAATGAATGACTAAGGGAAAGTTGGGTACAAATGTAAACCCTAGAAAACTGTACCCCATATGTGCTACCCCACTATAGCCTACAGTAGCTATGTCATATAAATCTGACACACCCCCATAGGCAAAGTGGGGGAGAACAAGGGGTCACAAGACCAGTCAAGCAAAGCAAAGCAAGCTCAGGGTGGATCACAAAGTCACCACACATTCCGAGCACAAGTTCAAGGCCACAAGGCCAGTTCACATGCAGGATTACATATATATATAAGGCTAGACAAGCAAGAGCAGGTGTATATATATATGCAACAGTACAAACAAGGTCAAGGGGTGAGCAAGTGAGGCAAGGTAGGCACAAGACCCAGCTGAGTACAGAAGCGCTGATGATCACAAGGCGCAAGTGCCTTGGTGAAGATATCAGCAGTGTTGGCCTGAGAGGCCACGTACGCAAGCCGCAGCTGACCACGCTGCTGTAGCTCACGAGCAAGGAAGTAGCGGAGAGCAATGTGCTTCGTTCTGTGCTCCAGTCTCTGCTCTCGACACAAGGCCAGCATGGCCTTGTTGTCTACGTACAGCACTGGAGGAGAACGAGGCGGCTCTCCGAGGTCAGTCAGCAGGTAGGTGAGCCAGCGAAGCTCCTGTGCAGCCATGGCCCCGGCGTAGATCTCAGCCTCACAACTGGAGCCGAGAACAGAAGACGAGCGGGTAGCCCGCCACGAAACAGAGCCGGAACCAAGGCTGAAGGTGTAACCCTGTGACGACCGCTGCGTAGCCTGGTCGTCAGCCCAAGAAGCGTCTGCGTGCCCAGTGAGGACCACTGGACTCTGCCCTCCAAGCACAAGCCCCATGCCCGACGTACTGCACAAGTAACGCAACACCCTCTTCGCTGCAGCCATGTGCTCCGGTCTGTGTCTCCCAGGAGCAACATAGCGTGCGAGAATGCTAAGAGGGTATGCGAGGTCAGGTCGTGTGCAGGTCATCAGGTACATGAGGCAGCCAACAAGCTCTGGGTACGGGCCACTCGACTCTATGGACTCATCCGAAGGCAGAGCTGAGAGCGAGTGGCGAGTAGGCAGAGGAGTGGCCTGAGGCGAGGAGTACGTGAAGCCGAAGCGCTGAAGGACCTGCTGCACCATGTGTGACTGAGTCAGGGTAATGGTGCGGCGTGCTCTGTCCCGGGTGATCTGCAAGCCAAGGTAGCTGCGCAGTTCACCCAGGTCTGTGCACGTGTGTCTCTTCTGCAGCTCGGACTTCACGTGGGCGAGTCCAGCAGTGTCAGCTGTGGCAAAGACCAAGTCGTCGACGTACACGAGGATGTAGAACGGCGGCAAAGAAGTGTCGGTGCGCAGAAACAGCGACGGGTCGGCAGTAGAGGGAGCAAACCCAAGAGCCGCAAGTGTAGTCCTCAGTGTGTCGTGCCACTCACGCGGTGCCTGGCGGAGACCGTAGACTGGTCGCCGGAGGCTCCACTGGGTGCCAGGAGGAAAAGACCCAGTGAAGCCAGGTGGGCGACGCAGCCAGATCTCCTCGTGCAGGCTGCCCTGCAAGAAAGCAGTGCTGAAGTCAAGAGAGTGCAACTCGTAGTCGCGGTGAGCAGCTATGTGCAGCAGTACCCGAAGAGTGGTCATCTTCGGGGTGGGAGAGAAGGTCTGAAAGTAGTCAACTCCCTGCCGCTGACTGAAGCCACGAGCCACGTAACGCGCCTTGAAGACAGGCGGAGAACCCGGCGGTCGCTTCACCCTGAAAATCCACATGCCACTGACGATGTTCGCCCCAGGCGGGGGAACCTCGTCAACGTAGGTGCCTGTGGACTTCCAGGAAGCCATCTCTGTGTCCATAGCTGCCTGCCACTGAGAGGAGTAGGGACCCTCTATCGCCTCCGCGTAAGAGCGCAGAGTCGGGATGTCAAGTGCATCCGGGTCTCCCTCAGGGGTAAGCAGTACGGACACGAGATGAGGTGAAGTAGCAGCCAAACACTGGAACTCCTCCTGCCTGTCCTCAAGGACGTCCGTGCCAAGGGCACACTCACCCCCGACGGACGGAGGACAGACAGACTCAGACTCAACGACAAGACTAGCAGCGTAGTCTAGACGACAGCGAGCAGCAAAGTCGACGAGCTCAGCAACTAGGGCAGACGCAGCAGTGGACTCAAAGGAAGGGTCAGTGACGACAGTAGCAAGGAGACGCGTGACAGTAGGACTGGCAGCACGAAGAGAGTCCGACTCCGGGTCGGGAAGAGCAGGAAGAGAGGACTCAGGAGGAGAAGGCAAAGGGGCACGCAGAGGAGCAGTGGACGGACGCAGAGACATCCGGTGCGTGCCAGGGACAGGAGGAGGACGCTGACGCGAACCACGACCACTAGAGCGAGCAGGACGGACAGGCGACGCAGGGCGAGACGCAGGCTCACGACGCTCAGCCAGACCTCCAGTAGGACCAGTGTAGGGAGAAGGAGCGGGTAGTGGGGAGGCCGGCTGGAACTGTAACTGTGACGGGACAGGCTGTGGACACTCTAAGGGAGGAGGAGGACCAGTAGAAGGCGGGAGACCAAGAACCTGCTGAAGGAGCGGAACGAAGTACGGCCGAGGCCGCGCGGCGACTCCAGACACGGCAGGGACAGCACCAGTACCCCCAGCGGCACCAGTACCACCCCCAGCAGGACCGCCTCCAGGACCGACAGCAGTAGCCTCAGCGTCAACACCCTCAGCAGCTCCAGCTCCAGTCGTACCCGCAGGCCCAGCAGCTCCAGTACTCCCAGTACGAGCACCTCCGGGACCCGCGGCACCAGCACCCTCAGCAGCCGAAGAACCTCCAGCTCCAGCAGTACGCCTCCAGCGCCGGGCAAACCACTCGCGCAGCTCCTGTGGAGAGAGTGGCTCCCGCCGAGACGAAGCACCCGGAGAACCTCCAGGCTCAGCACCGCCAGACGCCACACGAGCAGGCCCAGCTCCCTCAGGCTCCGCACCCCCAGGCTCAGCACCTCCAGGCGTAGCACCCCCAGGCTCAGCACCCCCAGGCTCAGCACCCCCAGGCTCAGCACCCCCAGTAGTAGCACCCCCAGGCCCAGCACCCCCAGGCTCAGCACCCCCAGGAGTAGCACCCTCAGGCTCAGCACCCCCAGGCGTAGCACCCACACGCTCAGCACCCCCAGAGTCAGCACCCCCAGGCTCAGCACCCTCAGCAGCACCAGAGTCACCAGTAACCTCGACAGGCTCGACGGCGTCTACCTGGGACACACCTGAAGGGGCAGGACCCTGAGGGGGGAGGGGGTCTACCGGGGGGGGACCTGGCACAAGGAAGAGCGGTGGCGGGGGGAGGGACGGAGTGCGGTAGGGGAAGAGGCGGTAGTAGGGGACCGACTCGTCAAACGTGACGTCCTGGGAGGACAGAACACGGCGAGAGGTGGGGTGGTAGAACTGCCACCCTGACGCGTCAGGGGGGAAGCCAAGGAAGACGCAAGGAGCAGCACGAGGGGACAACTTGTCCGCAGACAAGTCGCGGACAAACGCCCGAGATCCCCAGACACGGAACGCAGACGCATCGCCAACCTTCCCCATCCACAGCAAAGCTGGGGAGGTCTCCGGCATGGAGACCCTGGGGTGAAGGTTGATCTGATGCGCCGCGTACCAAACCGCAAACGGCCACAGAAAATGGGGGGCAGCCGCATGCATCATGGACGTACGGGCGACGTCCATGACCATGCCAATGCGGCGCTCAGCAATCCCATTTTGCTGTGGAGAGTCCGGAAGCGTGAAGGTCTGGCGGATGCCTCGTGCACGACAGTAGGCTCGCAGAAGGCCAGAGGAGAACTCTCCACCTCTGTCAGAGTGCAGACGCAGAACAGGAAAGTCCGAGCCAAAGCTCTGCCTGAGCTGGAGACGAGCTGCGCGGATCCAGTCGATCAACACCTCAGTGACATCACCCTTGCTGCGCAAGGGGAAGACTGTGGTGTAACGCGAGTAGTCGTCAACCACCAGCAGGAAGTAGCGCTCGTGACCCTGTCCACGGACGCGGGCCGGGCCCCACACGTCCATGTGAAGCGTCTGCAGCGGGGCCTCTGTCGGAGGAAACTGGGAGGAGTGAGGGGCAGCCCGCTGCCGCCCCTCGACACAAGGGACGCAGGTAGGGCCTGGCCCCGGAGGAAGGGGAGGGAGGGACCGGGGAAGACCAGAGACAAGGACACGGGAGGCCATGCCTCGGAGACGAAGCAGGGAGGGGTGACCAAGGCGGTGGTGCCAGAGGAGAGTCTCGTGCGACAGGAGGCGACACGAACAGGGGGCAGACTCAGGACCAGACCTGGACGCTGCAGCAAACACCTGACCCGACGCAGCTACCTGACCAGACGCAGTGACTGGAGGAGACGCAGTGGTCAGTGTGTACAGGCTCGACCCCGGCCGACGTGTAAACGTGGCCAGGTGTCGGCCTGTCCGAGCGTCCGTGCAGTGGGTCACCCGCTGACTCGCAGGAGTGAACTGGTGAACCCCCGCATCCTGTAGGTCAGCACCACTCACCAAGTTCGTAGAGAACGAGGGGAGGTAAAGACCAGACAGGGTGCCAGAGGGGGCCGCCGGACACGGGAGGACAGTGGAGAAGTGAGCAAGGACAGGACCCCCAGAGGGGTCTGCCAGAGAGACTGCAACTGGCCGGCCAAGCGGCGTGAGTGTGGTGCGGTCTCGAAAGAAGGAGCGAGAAGCCCCCGAGTCAAGGGTGAAGGTGTGGGAGGCCGAAGCCGACGCAGTACCTGAGAGAGCAGACTCACCAGCACCTGAGGGAGCAGACACACGAGCACCTAGAGCAGCAGCCTCACCAGCACCTGGGGTAGCAGACACGCGAGTACCGGGAGTGGTAGCCTCACCAGCACCTAGGGCAACAGACGCACGAGCACCTAGAGCGGCAGCCTCACTCACAGGACACGGCAGCTGCACCTGTCCACTACCAGAAGCTCCCGAACGACGCACTCCAGAGCGACTGCCACTACGGCCACCCCGACAGCCCCAACTGGCGTACCACTCACGAAGCTGCTGGGGCGAAAGAGGACACGGCAGCTGCACCTGTCCACTACCAGAAGCTCCCAACCGACCCACTCCAGAGCGACTACCACTACGGCCACCCCGACAGCCCCAACTAGCGTACCACGCACGAAGCTGCTGGGGCGAAAGAGGACACGGCAGCTGCACCTGTCCACTACCAGAAGCTCCCGACCGACCCACTTCAGAGCGACTACCACTACGGCCCCGCGAGCAGGTGGCGACGCCGCGGGCAGGGCGACGCGGCGAGCAGGTGACGACGCCGCGGGCAGGCGACGACGCCGCGGGCAGGCGACGACGCCGCGGGCAGGCGACGACGTCGCGGGCAGGCGACGACGCCGCAGGCAGGCGACGACGCCGCGGGCAGGCGACGACGCCGCGGGCAGGGGCTACGTCGCGGGCAGGGGCTACGTCGCGGGCAGGCGACGACGCCGCAGGCAGGCGACGACGCCGCGGGCAGGCGACGACGCCGCGGGCAGGGGCTACGTCGCGGGCAGGTGACGACGCCGCGGGCAGGCGGCGACGCCGCGGGCAGGACGACGCGGCGGGCGGCGAGAGCCTGTAGGGGCGGCGCGCGGTCGGGCAGAGGCTGCGCGCGGGCCTGACGAGTCTGCAGGGGCGGCTGTCGGGCCTGACGGGCCTGCAGAGGCGGCTCGGGGGGGGCCTGACGGGTCTGCAGAGGCGGCTCGGGGGCCTGACGGACCTGCAGGGGCGGCTCGAGGGCGCACGAGGGCGTTCGAGGGCGCACGAGGGCGCACGAGGGTGCACGAGGGCGCACGAGGGCATACGAGGGCGCACGAAGGCGCACGAGGGCGCACGAAGGCGCACTAGCAGAGAAAGGCGCACGAGGGCGCACGTAAGGTAGGGCGCACGAGGGCGCTTCTAGCGGAATAGTGGGCCCATAGTAGAAAGCGGTCCTAGGTAGCAACCTAGGCTCGTGATACCATGTTAGAATCTAGAATAGAACGAGAATGAATGACTAAGGGAAAGTTGGGTACAAATGTAAACCCTTGAAAACTGTACCCCATATGTGCTACCCCACTATAGCCTACAGTAGCTATGTCATATAAATCTGACACGACCAGCTCCAGCGACTCTGGCCCACCGCCGAACTCCAGGGCGGTGTCACGCGTGTTGGCGAGGTAGGCGAGGCAGCGGTCGACCTCGCGCCAGTGCTGGTCGCTCCTCACCGTGAGGCCGCTCCCCAGCTTGCTGCAGGCGAAGGCGACGTCCGGCCTTGTCGTTGTCGCCGCGAACTGCAGCGAGCCGACATTCTGCCGGTACTCCTCCTCCTGGCGCTCCTGCGCCTCCTCGTCATCGAAGGTGAGCTCGGCGTAGGCGTCGACCGAGACCGACGTCTTCAGGGTGTGCCCGGTCTGCTCCTCGTCAATGAAGCGCCTATGCAGCTTATCGGCGTAGCCCTGCTGGTGCAGCCACAGCTTCCCCGCCGACCTGTCGCGCACGATCTCCAGCCCGAGGTACTTCCGCATCGGCGAGATCTCCCGCAGCTCGAAGGCGGCTTCCAGCAGCTCCTTCAGCTCCTTCAGCATCTCGGTGCTGCTGCTGGCGGCGAACAGGTCGTCGACGTAGACCAGCAGCCAGCAAGCCACGCCGTCATCACCGACCTTGAAGTACAGAGCCTCGTCGACCTGGCTCTTCTTCCACCCGGCGCCGACCAGCACATCGTTGAGCGCCAAGTACCACAGCAGCGGCGACTGCTTCAGCCCGTACATGCTCTTCAGCAGCTTGCACACCCGGCCGGTCCCGTCGTTGAAGTAGTCCGGCTGGTGCATGTACAGCACCCGGTCGAGCTTGCTCTGCAGGAAGGCGTTCTTCATGTCGAGCTGCATCAGGTTGAGGTTGAGGATGGCGACGATGCTGAGGAAAATCCTCAGCGTGACGTAGCTGCCCACCGGTGCGAACGTCTCCTCGTAGTCGGCGCCATACACCTGCGTGAAGCCCTTCACGACCAGCCTCGCCTTCTCGCGCTCGACGGTGTCGTCGATGTGGTACTTCGTCGTCAGCACCCACCGGTTCTTCATGATGTTCACTCCCGGCGGGCGCTCGACCAGCTCCCACGTTCCCATGCCGATGAGGCTGCGGATCTCCTCCTCCATGGCGGCCTTCACCGCCGCGCCCTTCCAGCTCGCCAACGCCTCCTTCACCGTCATCGTCGAGATGTCCCAACGGTGCTCGGGGTCGGCCTGCATGTCGGGGTCGAGCTCCGAAAACTCCTCGTCCTCCTCGGTGTCGTCGTACAGCAGGTCATCATCGTCCACGTCGTACACCGTGGTGAAGGCAGCGGGGACGAAGAAGTCAGGCGGCCTCCGAAATCGGCCTGTACGCCGTGGTCCCGGCTGGACCTCCTCGGCGTCCCCGCCATCGTCGCCTTCGTCGCTGTCCTCGGCGTCCTGCTGCATCTCAGTCGGCGTGGACGCCGACTGCTCCCCTTCGGCCGGCTCCCCTGCCGACCGCCCGGTCGCCGACTGTCCCTCGGTCGGCGTCGCTGCTGCTTGCTCCCCTGTCGACTCCTGTTCTGCAGGTGCCTCTTTCACCGGCTTCACCAAAGTCGGCGGCACCACCTGCTGCCTCCTGGTCGGCATCAGCTTCGCTCCCACGCCAACTGGCACAGCATCACGTCGGCCACCGACGTTGCTTGGGGCCGGCGCCTCAGGTGACGCCCGACTGTTCCCCTCATCGCCGGAGGCCAACGTCGGGGTCAGCCCAGGGAAGTCGGCAACAAGGGGAGGGGCAGGAGAGGGGCAGGAGAGGGGCAGAGAGTGGGGACGACCTCGGCGTCCTCACCAGCAAGCTCACCGACCTCGGTGAGCAGAGGCTGCGTCGCCGTCGAGGTGTCCGTTGGCGGGTGTGCCGGCGTTCGCCCCGACGCCAGCCCGTGCTCCGACTTCCACACCTCTAACGACATGCTCTCATAGAACACCACGTCCGACGTGGTGACCACCTGATTGTCGGCGATGTCGAGGATTTCCCAGCCTTTGCTCTCCTCAGACATGCCGAGGTGAAGGCCCCACCTGGCCTTCGGCTTCAGCTTCCCACCACGCTGCTGCTCGGGGACCAAGAACTGCGCCATGCAGCCCCACACCCGTGCCAATGACAAGTCGGGCTTCTTCCAGGTGAGCAGCTGGTACGACGTCGTCCCCGGCGGCAGCGACGACCTCTCAAGGCAGTTGCGGACCCAGACGGCCTGTCGCGGAGCGAGGTGCCACCAGTGGTGCTGCACGCCCATGTGCAGCAGCATCGTCCGTACCGACTCCACCAGCGTCCTCATCTCCCGCTCCGCCATGCCGTTCTGCTGCGGGGTGTACGGGCAGGTCAGGTCGTGGACGATCCCCTTTCCGTTCACGAAGTCGGTGAACTGCTTCCCGAGGAACTCCCCTCCCCGGTCAGAGCGCAGCATCAACACCGATTTCTTCGTCTGCCGCTCAGCCACCGCCAGCCACTGCACGAACTCCTGCAACGCATCCGACTTCTTGGCGACCGGCCGCACCCACACGTAGCGGGTCTTGCGGTCCTTCAGCAGCAAGAAGTACAGGCTGCCATCCTTGGCAGCCACCCGGAATGGCCCGCACAGATCGATGTGCACGACGGCCAGCACGTCGTCGGCGTCCGAGCCCTTGTCGGGGAAGGTGTGCCGCGCCAGCTTCCCGGCGACGCAAGAAACACACGGTGAGTCGGCACCAGACTCCGACTTGAGATCCAGCCCGGTGGCGACCTCGTGCTTCGCCGAGCTTCGTATGGTGTCCATGCCAACGCGCGCAAGCCTTGCGTGCAGCCTGTCCGGCGTCGCCTTCGTCACTGAAACGATCGCCCGCAGGACCACCACCTCCGTGGTGGGCGGCGTCTGCTTGGCCAAGCAGGGGCGCAGGTCGGTGCAGAGGACACGCCCGGAATACGTTGCCCGACCGAGAATCTCTCCCGCCGCCGAGACGAGCAACATCCCGTTGCCGTCCTCCTGCAGCGTCACGCCGGTCTCCTTCAACTGGCCGGCCGAAAGCAGGTTTGCCCGGACGCCTGGGACGTACAGCACGTCAGGGATGAGCACCCGCTTCCCGGCCTCCCCTTGCAGAGCGACAGTGCCGCGGCCTTGGACGTCCTGCAGCGCCCCATTGAAGCCGCGCACGTGCTTCACGTCGCAGCTCGGCCCCAAGTCGACGAAGGCCTCCTTCGTCCCCATCAGGTGGTGCGAGCAGCCGCTGTCGAGCAGGACCACCGCCGGATTCGCATGCACAGCTGCTGCCACCGGCTGGAAGTCCTCGCCGGCCTCCGGCGCCAGCGAGACGGTCGGTTCCACGACGCCGACCAGCGAGCACGACGCCGCCTTGTCGTCTCGCCCCTTGCCACCAGCAGAGGAGTCGGCGTCCTTCGCCGAGGTCGACTTGGTCGACTGCTGCTCCTTGCGCGGCTGGTTTCCTCGACGGGGACGACGGCTGGCCGACCTCCCGCGGCCTCCCATGGCATCGTCATCGTCGGTATCGTTGCGGTCGAGGCACTCGAAGGAGAGGTGGTCAGGGCTGTGGCAGATCCAGCACTCCCGACGTCGACTTCCTCCTCCTCGACTACCACTCGTAGCCGACTTCTGCTTGTCGGCGTCCTTCGCCGGCTTCCACCCGCTGCTACCACCGCCGCCAGGCTGTCCACGCTGCCCCGGTCGGCCACCTTGCCTCGCCGGGGCGACGAAGTTTGCCTGCGCCAAGAGCTCCTGTGACCGCTCAGCCTCCTGCATCGCCTCGTCCTGCAGGATGTACGAGGTCAAGTTGTCCTCGTTGAGCGTCGCCCTCGTGCTCGGCGCCATTGACAGCCGCTTCAGGAGGTTGTAGCTGCTCGAGAGTCCCTGCATGACGTGCGTGATGTACAACGTCGTCGAGTACTGCGCGCCGGCCATCCTTATAGTGGCGAGAATTCGCCGGGCTCGGTTGCAGTAGTCGGTAGCAGTCTCCTCGTCGCCCATACGCAGGTGCGAAAGCTGCCCCTCAAGCTGGGCGTTGAACAAGTCGTCGGTGACCTGGTACGTCGACTCGATGAAGTGCCACGCCCGGTGGCCGGCGTCGAGGTACTCCCGGCACCACTTCAAGGCGATCTGCACGCCCGGCGAGCAGCACCGCGAGATGACCGTGAAGGTCAACAGCTGCACGGCGCGAAACCCCGCTCGTAAGTCGGCGTGGTGCTCCTCCGGCCTTGGCACGGTCCCTCGGGTGAAGCCAATCAGCCCGGCCATTGCCCCGTACTCCTGGGCATCATGACGTCTTCTCGCATCCTCCAGCTGTGCCTCCAGGGTGTCCATCACCTCGGCGTCACCTACGCGCACGCTAGTGACTGCACGGCTGTCGGCCTACGAACACGGTTGGTGCAAAGTCGGCTAGACTGAACTACGTCGTGGTGCCGTCCACGCTCACCGCACCATGCGGAGATAACTTTAGCAACGGGAGCTAGGCTGCGGGCTAGGCACGGGTGCTCAGGTGATCTCTGCGTTCGTTCGTTCCTTCGTCGTTTCCTTGTGCGCACACACTTGCTAGTTCACGGGGAAAGTTGGCAAGAGTTCCACTGGGAAAAGTTCAAAACAATGATTAGCAACAACATTGGCAACACAGACTACATCAGAGCTAGCTAGGCTGCTGGTCGACCTCCAGCGCAGCATGGTCGACCGCGCTCCAGCGCAGCAGCGCTCGCACCGCTCCAGCGTTGTAGAGTAGCGGTGCGCCAACGTTGCAAGTCCATGGCATGCCAACGCTGCAGCAAGTCGGCTGCACAGCGTTGCACCCGCAGGACAACGGTGCATCTGCTTCGCATGTGCGTGCAGCTGGTTGGTGTGCTCTTCCTTGTCACGTGCACAGCACAGACGCCTGGCAGACTCCACGCCAGCAACTGCGCCCACCAGCCACGTCGACCTCGGGATACCACCCCCGAGGTCGGCCTCGCAGAATCCACCCCGGCGACACTCGCACACGTCGCCAGGGTATCCCGGTCGACCGGGCAACCGCGCCTGGTTGACCAGCTCAGTCCGTAGCCGGCCACACACATGCCCGGCGTCCCCAGTCCGGCGTCCAGACGCCCAGGACGCCGTCCGAACTCCCAGGTCGGCGTCCAGCGTGCAGACGTCCAGGGCGACGTCCAGCCTCCCAGGACGCCAACCAGACGTCCAGGTCGGCGTCCGGGCCCACAGGACGCCGTGCGGACGCCCAGGTCGGCGTCCAACCTCCTGGGACGCCGTGCAGACGCCCAGGTTGGCGTCAAGCCTCCCCGGACGCCATCTAGTCGTCCAGGACGTCGACCAGGCGTCCAGGACGGCGTCCTCCTGCTCGGCGCCCTCCAGCCTGGCGCCCCCCAGCTCGGCGCCTTTGCAGTGGCCCCCGTGCCCACTGCTGTTGGTCGGCTGCATCCCCCGCACGCCCGGCCACAAGGTCGGCTCCGCCCAAGTGAGGACGGGGCCACTCAACTTTCCCGTTGACAGAAGGAAGCACAGACGGCGACGAACGAGGCGGACTAGTACAGAACAGGACGGTACGAATGTCAGTGAGAGGGACAGGGGACGAGGGACGAGCACGAGGAGAGCGACGAGTGGCCCAAGTGTGAGAAAGAGGAGGGGACAACGGAGGCTGAGAACGAGGGAAAACAGCTGGGGAGGGGTCAGGAGGAGGAAGCGGGGGACCGGAGACGGGATGAGAGGGGGAGGAGGGAGGAGAAGGAGAGGGGAGACCGAGGGTCTGAAGACCAGAAACAGGAGGAGGAGGTGGAAGCTGCTGCTGCTCCTGCTGCGGCTGCGACCGCTGCTCCTCCAGCTGTCACAATCTAAGAATTGACTAGAATGACAAAGTTACAAGCAATATGTATGAAACCCTAATCAAGAGGCAGGGCAAAACAGTAACACCTAGACTAAACCAAGTACAACATATAAAATATATGTTGACACACCCCCATAGTCTAGGTGACGGTACCATAGTCCTGTGGAAAGAAACACAAATCTCAGGGTGGGTCTCAAGGACACACACATTCTGAGAGCAAGCAAGGGTCACATGACCAGTCAGCAAGAACAAGTAAGGGTCACAAGACCAGTCTACAAGAACAAGACAAATCTTAGGGTGGAGCTCAAAGTCACCACACACTCCGAGAGCAAGCTAGGGGCCACAAGGCCAGTCCACATGCAGGTGTATAGCTGATATAAGGAGATGCAAGAGTACAAGACATGCAGGACAAAGCATCTCTACGTAAGCAAGTGAGGACGGGCAGGCACAAGGCCAAGCTGGGTGCAGAAACGCTGGTGGTCACAAGGCGGCAACGCCTTGGTGAAGATATCTGCCGTGTTGGCCTCGGAGACCACACGCCGTACGAGTGCCTGGCCACGCTGCTGCAACTCACGTAGAAGGAAGTAACGAAGCTGGATGTGCTTCGCCTTCCCAACCAGTCGGGGCTCCTCACACAACAGGACAGCAGACCTGTTGTTAGCGAACAAGACTGGGGGAGAGCGAGGCCGCTCACCAAGGTCGGTGAGAAGGAAGGACAGCCAGCGGAGCTCCTGAGCGGCCATGGCCGCAGCGTACACCTCTGCCTCACATCTGGAACCGGCGACGGACGATGCCCGAGTCGACCGCCACGAAACAGCGCTTGCCCCCAGGCTAAAGGAGTACCCCTGTGTAGACCGACGCGTCTCCGCGTCGTCGGCCCAGGACGAGTCTGAGTAACCTGTGAGTGTAACTGGCTGCTTCCCTCCAAGGACAAGTCCCATGCCTGATGTACTCGCCACATACTTCGCCACCCTCTTAGCAGCGTACCAGTGGGAAGGTCGGTGTCTCCCAGGCGCAACAAAGCGCGCAAGGACGCTAAGAGGGTAAGCTAGGTCTGGGCGAGTACAGGTCATCAGGTACATGAGACAACCCACCAGCTCAGGATATGGACCACTGGACTCAAATGGCTCGTCCGAAGGTGGAGCCGTGAGCCCATGATCCACACCAAGAGGGGTGTACTGTACCATGGAGAACGGGAAGCGAAACCGCGTGAGGATCTGCTCGACCATATGCGACTGAGTCAGCGTAATGGTGCGAGCTGCCCTGTCCCTGGTGATCTGCAGGCCAAGGTAGTGCTGCAGCTCACCAAGGTCAGTGCAGGTGTGTCTCCTCTGCAGTTCCTCCTTCACGGAGGCCAGCGCGCGTCGGTCGGGAGTGGCGAACACCAGGTCGTAGACGTAGACCTGGACAAAGAACGGGGTCGAGCCACGGCGAACGAACAGTGACGGGTCAGCAGACGACGGAAAGAAGCCAAGCGCTGCAAGGGTCGAGCGAAGTGTGTCGTGCCACTCACGTGCAGCCTGACGCAGGCCGTAGACTGGTCGACGCAGCTGCCGCTGGGTCCCAGGTGGGAAAGAGCCAGTGAAGCCAGGCGGGCGACGCAGCCAGATCTGCTCGTGCAGGCTCACCTGAAGGAACGCGGTGGAAAAGTCCAAGGAGTGCAACTCGTAGTCGCGCTGGGCTGCAATATGCAGCAACACCTGAAGAGTACTCATCTTCGGGGTGGGAGTGAAGGTCTGGAAGAAGTCCACCCCCTCTCGCTGACTGAAGCCTCTCGCCACATAACGCGCCTTGAACACAGGTGGTGATCCAGGCGGCCGCTTCACCTTGTAGAGCCATCGGCCACTGACGACGTTCGTCCCAGGTGGTGGGACTGCGTCGACGTAAGTGCCTGTGGACCTATAAGATGCCATCTCTGCCTCCTCAGCTGCTATCCAGTACGAAGCCCAGGGTCCCGAGACCGCCTCGGCGTGAGTGCGAGGGATCGGGATGTCAAGGGCGTCTGGATCCCCCTCAGGGGCAAGTAGCATGGCGCAGAGATGAGGAACAGCGGCCGCAAGGAAACCAAGCTCGAACTGCCTGTCCTCGAGGACCTCCAAGGGAAAGACAGGAGCACCCCCAGAGAACGGAGAACGAGCAGGGCCACTCACCACGTGAGCGGCGTAGTCAAGGCTGTGGGAAGAGGCAAAGCCAGTGACAGTGGTAACAAGAGCTGAGACAGACAACAGAGGTGCAGTCGGGTGAGTGACCAACGCGGACAAAACACGGGAGACGACAGGACGGGAGGCACGGAGGTAGTCGGACAACGGGTCGTGAAGCACAGTGAGGGACGACTCAGGGGGCTGTGGAAGGATAGGAGGAGGTGGAGCACGAGAGCGAAGAACAAGGTGGAACGGACCGTCTGCACGGTAATGGGACCGACGGCGCTCTGGGGACACATCACGACTGAGGGGAGAACGACGAGTCCACTGGGACGAGGAAAGGGACTCAACAGGGGGAACAGGAGGGGACGGTAGGGGACCACAAACAAAGCGTGCAGGTGCTGGGTCGGGGAGGTCGCGTAGTCGCAGGCGCTGCTGCTCCGCCTCCTCCGGCGTCTACTGCGACGGTACCGGCCCCTGCTGCTGCTCCTGTGGCTCCGCCTCTGCCCTCTCCTGCTGCGACTGCAGCTGCACCCGCTGCTGCGACCGGGACTCTTGCGCTACCCTCTCCTGCTGCGGCCATGACGCCTCCTCTACTCTCTCCTGCTGGGTCTGTAACTGCACCTGCTGCTGCGGGTGGGACTCCTGCTCTACCCTCTCCTGGTGCGGCCGCAACTCCTCCTCTACTCTCTCTTGCTGTGTCTGTAACTGCACCTGCTGCTGCGGGCGGGACTCCTGCTCTACCCTCTCGTGGTGCGGCCGTGACTCCTCCTCTACCCTTTCCTACTGCGGCTGCAGCTGCACCCGCTGCTGCGACCGGGACTCCTGCGCTACCCTCTCGTGCTGCTGCTGTGACTCCTCCTCTACTCTCTCCTGCTGCTGCTGCTCCTGCTCCTGCTCCAGCTGCTGCTGCTGCTGCTGCTGCTGCTGCTGCTGCTGCTGCTGCTGCTGCTGTGCCCTCTCAAACCGCTCATGCTCCTCCCTCTCCAACCGGAGGAGACGCTGCTCACGGGTCAGGAAACGTACAGTGCGCGGTGTAGGCGCCACAGTGCCAGTGCCTCCAGCTCCAGCACCCCCAGGACCAGCACCTCCACCAGCAACACCCCCGGGGCCTCCAGTAACTGGCCGCAGAGGAGAACGAGGAGGGAACTGCGGGACGGCCGGGAAGCCAGGGGGTGAAGCGGGGCGAGGCCGCCGACTCGAGGCTGCCGTGTCCTCCACGGGAGTGACCTCCACGCCCACACCCACTGCACCCCCAGAACCGACACCACCAGCTCCTGCAGCCCCAGCACCCTCACCCTCCGCAACTGCACCTCCCGCACCCCCAAACACGACAGGGACTGGATGCTGCGGGGGGGACGACTGCGGAGTCACGTGCGACACACCTGTCGGGGCAGGACGCGAAGCGGGGGGGGCTACTGGGGCGACTGGGGGGGGCTCAAGGGTAAGGAACATCGGGGGGGAAAAGACCTCAGTACCTCGGTGGGGACGACTCCTGTAGTAACAGACAGACTCGTCGAACGTGACGTCCTGAGAAGCGAAGAACCCGCAGGTGACCGGGTTGTAGAACACCCAGCCGGAGGCATCCAAAGGGAAGCCAAGAAAGACGCAGGCACGAGTGCGCGGAGACAACTTGTTCGCGCCAGTGGCGCGAACGTGAGCCAGACAACCCCAGACGCGGAAGTCAGCTGCTACGCCCGGTAAACCTGACCAGAGGGAGACCAGCGTCACCCGTGGCCGTGCGTCACTGGGCCACAGGTTCAGCTGGTGCGCGGCGTAGCGGACTGCCTGAGGCCACAAGAACTGAGGGGCACCGGCATGGCACATAGAGGTCCGGGCAACCTCCATGACCAGGCCGATGCGTCGCTCGGCTACCCCGTTCTGCTGCGGCGAGGCTGGTAGCGTGTAAGACTGAATGACTCCCCGACCCTGACAGAACGCCTCTAGGCGAGTGGAAGAAAACTCACCACCACGGTCCGAGTGTAGGCGAAGCCCACACAGGCCCTGGGCGCCACCCCACGCCAGTAGCCACGGCTCGAGGACGATAGGCACGTCGGCCTTCCGTTGCAAGGGGAAAACCGTGGTGTAGCGGGAATAGTCGTCCACCACAATCAGGAAGTAGCGCTCCTGGCGTGGGCCAAGGACAGGGGAGGGGCCCCAAACGTCCAAGTGCAGGGTCTGGAAGGGAGCCTTGGTGGGGGGGAACGAGGAGGAGTGAGGGGCGGCACGCTGCCGACCCTCGACGCAAGGAGTGCACGGCGGCGCAGGCGAGCGAGGAAGCGGGGCAAGCGATGCTGGGAGACCTGAGACCAGACGGTGACGTACCATCCTACTGAGACGTGGGAACGACGGGTGACCTAGACGGTGGTGCCAGAGGACCGACGGGTGGCTGAGTGACCGACAGTCGCACGACACAGCAGCTACCTGACCTGACCTGACCTGACTTGACTCAGTGTGGTGGGACCCAGTGTGTAGTGAGTACAGACCAGAGCCCGGCTCTCTGTGGAAAGTGGCCAGAGGCGCCCCAGTGGCACCGACTGTGCAGGAGGCAACAGGCTCGTCCAGTGGAAAAGTAGTGACTACACCTAGGTCGTGGAGGTGACTGACACCCACGAGGTTCCTGGAGAACGATGGGGTGTAGTAACCTGTGAGGAACCCAGAGGGAGCCGCCGGACACGGAGAGTGGTGGTGCTGTGGGCAACTACAGGTCCCATGCTAGGGTCAGCTAAGGCGACAGTGACTGAAGTGCGCAGTGGTGTGAGGTCAGTACGGTCGCGAAAGAAACAGCTGGACGCTCCAGAGTCTAGGGTGAAGGAAAGCTGTGCAGTCTGTGAGGTCGCACCCGAGTCAGCGACAAAGGCTGGTTCTAGACTAGTGGTAGCTGCAGCTCCTACACAAAGACCCTCAGAGGCGGCTGGGCTGGAAACAACACACGCACCAAGACTGGAAACACAGGTCTCTACTCGTGCAGCCGGGAACGGTCCTAGACCAGGTATGTGAGACTCAACTGGTGCAGCAGTGCGCTGGCGAAGACGTGATGGCTAGTGCGGTGTAATAGCGTGAGGACCAAAACGCTCACGGTGGAGGTCGTCGAGGCGACGGTAGCAGTGGGACCCAGAGTGGCCAGGACTCCAGCAGGTAGTGCCAGCACTAGGGCCTGTCAGGGCCCGGTACCCGCAGGGGCCGACGTCTCGCCCACTGCTAGCTGAGCCACTGCTGGGGCCGCCACACTTTGGACCTGCAGGTCCCCACTGCCGGGAGTGCTGCTGCTGGCCCTGCTGCTGTAGAACCCTAGTACACGCCATGTGAGGAGCTAGAAACGGGGGGGGGGTGCGTACAAGTAGGCCTAAGCTGCTGCTGGTGCTGCTGGGGGGCAGTCTAAGCTGCTGCTGGTTCTGCTGGGGGGCAGCCTAATCTGCTACTGGTTCTGCTGGTGGCAGCCTAAGCTGCTGCTGGTTCTGCTGGTGGCAGCCTAAGCTGCTGCTGGTTTTACAGGGGGTAGCCTCAGCTGCAACTGGTACTGTTGGTGGCAGCCTAAGCTGCTGCTGGTTCTGCTGGTGGCAGCCTAAGCTGCTGCTGGTTT
This sequence comes from Closterium sp. Naga37s-1, assembly GCA_947471745.1. NCBI lineage: Eukaryota > Viridiplantae > Streptophyta > Zygnematophyceae > Desmidiales > Closteriaceae > Closterium > Closterium sp. Naga37s-1. The sequence goes on along the minus strand of CANJKZ010000093.1, from coordinate 3,923,028 downwards.
AACTGGGGGCAAACTAAGCTGCTACTGGTTCTTGTGGTGGCAGCCTAAGCTGCTGCTGGTTCTGCTGGTGGCAGCCTACGCTGCTGTTGGGTTTACAGGGGGGGGGCAGCCTAAGCTGCTGCTGGTTCTGCTGGTGGCAGCCTAAGCTGCTGCTGATTCTGCTGGTGGCAGCCTATGCTGCTGCTGGTTGAAGTGGGGGCAGCCTAAGCTGCTACTAGTTCTGTTTGTGCGGTTCTGTGCGGTTCGTACGGTTCTGCGCGGTTCAGTGCGGTTCTGCGCGGTTCTGTGCGGTTCTATGCGGTTCTGCGCGGTTCAGTGCGATTCTGCGCTGTGCTGTGCGGTTTTGTGCAGTTCTTTGCGGTTCTGTGCGTGGAGAGTACCGGGTGGGGCGGCTGATTTCGGGTGTGGTGACTGGAACGGGTGGGGCAGCAGGTACGGTTCTGTGCGGTTCTGTCCGTTTCCGTGCGGTTCTGCGCGTTGGAGAGTACTGGGTGGGGCGGCTGATTCCGGGTGGGGCTACACGGGCGACGTGGGGCAGCGCGCGGACTGCACGAGCTGCTGCGCGTGCGTTCGAGCGTGCGGCTGCGCGTGCTGCTGTGCGGCTACGGTGGGGCTCCGGGAACAGGTGGGGCGGCGGTTGACTGGTGGAAAACGGGCGACGGGTGGGGCAACGGGCGCAGCTAACGGACTGTGCGTGTGTGCGGCTATGGCTGCGCGTGCGCGCGGTTGCACATGCGGCTACGGCTGCGCGCTAGTGGGTTACCGAGCTACTCGTGAGGCAGAAAAAGGATGGCGCGCGGGGCAAAACGGGTGACGCGCGCGGGGCTAAACGGGTGACGCGCGCGGGGGAGAAGGGGCGCGATCTACTCTGGCGCTACTAGGCAGGGCGATTCGGGCTACGGGGCGCTACGAGGCGCGGGTGGTGGGCCCATGACTAGTGTCGAGAGAAAAAAAATTCGCCTAAGGGAAGGAAACCGCTCTATACCATGTCATAATCTAAGAATTGACTAGAATGACAAAGTTACAAGCAATATGTATGAAACCCTAATCAAGAGGTAGGGCAAAACAGTAACACCTAGACTAAACCAAAATATAAAATATATGTTGACAGCAGCTGCGGCGGCTGCTGCTGCTCCTGCTGCTGCGGCTGCCGCTGCGGCTGCTCCTGCGACCGCTGCTCCTGCAGCTGCGGCTGCTGCTGCTATTGCTGCTGCTCCTGCTGCTGCTCCTCCAGCCGCTGTAGCTTCTGCTGCTCCAACTCTCTCTCCTCTCGCTCCAACTCCAGCTGCTCCTCACGGGCACGGCGAACACGGGCCTGGTGCCGGGTAGGGTAGGGGTGGGGGGGAGGAGTAGTGTTCGAGGCGGTGGTAGCCCCAGGATCGCTCTCCAAAGCACCAATCGCACCACCCCCAGAGCCAGCACCACCAGCAGCAACACGGCCAGTCCCAGACTTTCCAGGTCCCGTAGGGGGCGCACCTGTACCCCTAGTCATAGCACCTCCACTCGTAGCACCCCCAGGGACAGCGCGACTAACACCAGCTCCCCGAAGACTAGAACCTCCTGCAGACTAGAACCTCAGCTCCAACTCCAGCACCCCCGGCACCAGAACCTCGTGGAGGCACACTCTCAGCTCCAACTCCAACCCTTCCAGAGGTAGCACCTCCGCAGGGTCTGCAGTAGCATGTGGAGGAAGTGCCGACGGCTGCTTCGTTGACTGTGAGGAGGACTGCGGAGAAGGGGACGAGACCTGAGGGGCTACCGAGAGGGGGGGGGGGGGGGGGTAGCGTGTGACACACCTGACGGGGCTGGACCAGGGGGGGAAGGCTGTACCTGAGGAGCCGGAGGTGTCAGAATGTTATTATTGTCTAGCCTGCAGTGGGGTACTCTATAGTGAGTACAGCCCAATTAGGGTTTGCTATATGTATCCAACTGCTTGCTAGTGAACCCCTCCTTTCTTCATTCCTGTTTCGTTCTTTCTGACATGGTTTCAGAGCAGGTCGATCCCCTTGGGTCGATCCTGTGGGTGGGCCCACCACCTAATGCTTCCGCTGCTCTACTGCTGTTGCGCGCCCCGGGCGCGCTACCCTTTCTTCCTGCCGGTTACCCTTTTTTTTTTCCCGGTTTCCCTGTGTGGCGCGCGCCCGGGGGGCGCGCGGCCCTTTTTCTTCCTGGTGAGGCGCGCGCGCCCCCCCCGTCCGTTCGTTGTGCCGCCCTGGCGAGGCGCGCGCGGCCCCCGCCCGTCCGTCGTGGCGCCCTGGGGGGCAGCGCGCGCTCCCCGCCCGTCCGTCGTGGCGCCTTGGGGGCAGCGCGCTCGGCCCCCGCCCGTCCGTCGTCGCGCCCTCGGGGGCAACGCGCGGCCCCCGCCCGTCCGTCGTGGCGCCTTGGGGGGCAGCGCGCACTCCCCGCCCGTCCCGTCGCGGCGCCCTGGCATGGCGCGCGCGGCCCCTGCTGCTTCGCCGCGGCGCCCTGGCCAGGCACGCGCGGCCCCTGCTGTTTCGTCGCGGCGCCCTGGCCAGGCGCGCGCGGCTCCTGCAGGACCGTCACGGCGCCCTGGCAAGGCGCGCGCGGCCCCTGCTGGTCCGTTGCGGTGCCCTGGCTAGGCGCTCGCGGCCCCTTCCTGTCCCGCCCCCCCCCCCCCCCGTGCTGCCCATTACTCTCGTGCCGCCGTGCGTTCTGCGGTGGTGGGGGGTGTGGGGTGGCGAGCATGGGGGTGCGCGGTGTGGGTGCTCCCCTTCCCTTTTCCCCTCCTCCTTATTCGTCTCCCACTGCTGCAGCTGCTGCTGAGGGGGGTGGAGGTGTGGGAGCCGCGGGGAGTGGAGCTAGGGGGGTGACGTGGAAGTGGAGCTAGGGGTGAAGCAGGGGGTGTGTGTCAGGGGGGTGGGTCTGTTTGGGTAGGCTGAGAGGAGGCTGCCGTCTTGTCGTCCGCAGCACCTGTAGTCCGGGGCGCTGTCCTGGTAGCCCAGAGAGCCTGCTGCGCCTGTTTCCCGTGGGTCCGTTGCTCCTGTAGCTCCTCGTAGCCCGTGAGCCAGTTACTCCAGTAGTCCGGGGCGCTGTCCCGGTAGCCACTGTGCCAGCAGCTCCTGTTGCCCGTGTGTCTGGAGCTTCAGCCGTCGTCTCCCATCTTCTCTCCTCTCACAGTCCCTCCTCCTCCTCGCTTGCCCGCTGTGACTACCACTAGCTTTGCTCATAATTGTGAACTACTGCTATGCTTGCTCTTTGTGCTGATTACACCCCACTTTGGCTATGGGGGTGTGTCAGAATGTTATTATTGTCTAGCCTGCAGTGGGGTACTCTATAGTGAGTACAGCCCAATTAGGGTTTGCTATATGTATCCAACTGCTTGCTAGTGAACCCCTCCTTTCTTCATTCCTGTTTCGTTCTTTCTGACAGGAGGGGGAGTGGGAGTCAGGAAGAGAGGGAGAGGAGGAACCGGGAGACCTCGACAGGGGTACTGGGTGTAGTAGGGGACTGACTCGTCAAAACGGGCGTCACGGGAGTCAAAGAACCGGTGAAGGGGAGGGTGGTAAAAGGTGAAGCCGAGTCCTCGGGGAAACCAAGGAAGACACAGGGAATGGCACGAAGCGAGATCTTGTCCGCGGAGGTGTCGCGAACACGTGCCAAGTAGCCCCAGACACGAAAACGCGACGCAACACCAGGGGACCCAGTCCAAAGACTGGTCGGTGAAGCCCCTGGTCGGGAGACACGTGGCCAGATGTTCAGCTGGTGAGCGGCGTACCGAACTGCGTAGGGCCACAGGAAAATGGGGCGCACGGGTGTGAATCATGGAGGTACGTGCGATATCCATGATCAAGCCTATGCGGCGCTCAGCAAACCCATTATGCTGTGGGGACTCCGGAAGCGTCCAGGACTGACGGATGCCCTGCTCGCGACAGAATCCGGCGAGAACGCCGGAGCGAAACTCACCCCCACGGTCGGAGTGAAAGACAATTGACACGACGACCACGAGTGTCCGCAGTGGTAAGCAACCACCGGACCAGCGTAGAAGTCACCTCAGACTTCTTCGCCAGTGGGAAAACTGTGGTGTAACGAGAGTAGTCGTCAACGACCACCAGAAAGAAACTCTCTCGCTCAGGGCCAGGGCACGAGGCGGGGCCCCAGACGTCCAAGTGGAGAGTCTCGAAGGGCTCGGTGGCCGGACGAAGGGAGGAGGAGTGAGGGGTGGCGCGAAGCCGACCCTCAACGCAAGGGGCGCAAGGTGGTGCAAGCGAAGGCGGCAGTGATGGCAAGACTCGTGGGAGGTCTAAGACGAGACGCTGACTAGCCGTAGTGCGTAGGCGAGGAATGGACGTTTGACCAAGGCGGTGGTGGTACAGAACGGTGGGGTGGGCAAGTGACCGACACGAGCAAGACGCAGCAACCGGACCAGACGCTGGAACCCTACCACACGCAGCTACCTGGTGGGAGGCGGCAACCTGGTGAGACGCGGGGACCTGACGGGGGGCAGTGACTGGGGTCGGATGCAGCTGGTGCTGCTGCCGCTGCTGCTGCTGCTGCTGCTGCTACTGCTGCTGCTGCTGCCTCTCTCGGGGGCCAGTGTGAAGTGTGTAGAGACCAGAGCCCGGCTCAGCGTGAAAGGTGGCCAGGGGCGCGTACGTGTCACCGTCTACACAGGTCGCAGTGTCCCCAGAAGGCTCAATCCAAACACCCACGTGACTGTCCACGAGCGGCCTCACACCCACCAAGTTCTTGGAGAATGAGGGGACGTGAAAGCCGGTAAGGAAACCCGAGGGAACAGCCGGACACGGAAGCGTAGTAGTGTAGCGAGCAGTGACTGGTCCCGAAGTGGGATCAGCCAGTGCTATAGAGACTGGCGCAGGAAGCGGAGTAAGCGTCGTCTGGTCGCGGAAGAAACATTGTGAAGCTCCAGAGTCCAGAATGAAAGACTGCGAAGCGTCCTCCGGAGCAGCTCCTGGACTAGTGTCTACACAAGTATCTACACTAGCAACAGGAACCTCAGCAACACTAGCACCTAAGCTAAAAACACTAGAGTAAACAGAGTCAGAAGCACTAGAGTCAACAACAGCATACATAGCAAGAGGAGTTCCTAAGAGATCAAGCAACTGAGAAGCAGACATGCCCCACAAGGCAGCACCGTGCGGGTAAAGAAAAGGAAGCCAGTCAGGTGCAGGGCCGTCGACGCCGTAGGTCGCGCGAAGAGTGTCAGTGAGCTGAGCAAAGCACTGACCCGGGGTGTGGCTGCGGCCACAGGGGAGGCCTCGGCGAGTACCTGTCTGGACGATATAGGTGCAGGGAGGGTGGACGTCACCGCGCGACAGCTGACGCGGTCCTGACCCCTGCCCCGGAACCTGCTGCTGCCGCTGCTGCTGCGGTGGCTGCTGCTGCTGCTGTCGCTGAGTCAGGTACCAAGCCGCCACTCCAGCACCTGTAGTCGGCAGTCCAGCGGGTGACTGACGTCCCCGAGCGTCACCTCCACCAGCTGCAGTAGGGGAGTCACTAGGCGCTGCACGAGGCGCTCCTCCAACTCCTGCAATCCCGCCACCGCCACTCGTCACGCCACCTCCGCCACCTCCACCGCCTCCGCCAGCACCCTGACCGCCCCTCCTGCCACTCCTACCCCTAGACCGCGAAGAAGACATAACAGCAACTGCGGTCACGTCAGTAGCGGCAGTGGCGAGGGAGGCAGTAAAGGTGGGCAGCTGAGGGACAGTGCACCCGTGAAACAGTGGAGGGGGCACAGCGCCAGAGGCGGAGGCTACCGAGCGGAGGTTGCTCTCGACGTCCTTGAGGGCAGACTCAAGGACCTAGATAGTGAGCTCGCTGGGGTGCTTTAGAAGAAGCGCGTCACGAACCGAGGCAAGGCGGTCAAGGAGGCTAGTGGCGATGAAATATATAGTAATCGCAATGGGGGGAGGGAGCACTGCAAGCTGTGCGTCAGTGCAGGCAGCGCTGTAGCTAGAATCGAGCGAGCGCAGGTGAGCGATCAAGTCAGCAGAGCGCTCAAACGAGGCGAGGTCAGGAAACAGGAACGGGAGGAAAAGTTGACCAAGACAGACAGTGGTGGGAGTAGCGTAACGGGCCTTGATCGCAGTCAGCAACTCACTAGCAGTGCGAACCTGAGTGAAGTGAGCCTCCTCAGACTCAGGGAGGGGGCTGCTAAGGGCGATGCAGGCCGCAGTGTCACGCGACTTCCACGCTGTCAGGTCAGCACGCTGGCGTGTGTTGGTGCAACCCTACGGTTTGCACTCGGCTTGTTGTCCGTGTGCGTGAATGTGTGTGTGTATGGAATGGTATGAGGGCATGGGATAATATATATTTCATGCTTATAATTGTGTGTGAATGTTGAGTCATGATGTCGAGTGTGTGTGTCGAGTCAATAGCGAGTTATTGCTAGACGCGTGTTACGCGGTCGTTTGTGTCTCGCGCGCGGTTTCTATTTTGTCGTGCGCGGTTTCTATTTTGTCCTGTGTCGAACGTTCGGCGTGTCGCAGGTGTGTGCAGCAGACCCATCAAGAACTCAAGGATGAGTTTGTGATGAAGAGCCCGAGCCTTGGTGTCAAGCCTCAAGTGATTTCGAAGCTTGCCAAAAGGGTACACCTCAAGATATTGAAGATAGTTACATTACTTTGTGTAGTGTAACATTTCACTTGGTGTAGGCCCTAGTGAAGGGTAGTTTCGAGACCCTTCGTGGTTGGGGACAGTGTGGCACTGTTCCACATCACTGTACCTCGGCTCTTGGGGTTTGTAGGAGCTGGGAGTCATTCCCAACTCGTAACTCTTCCTATCTTGTGTTCTAAGACTATAGTGGCTGCCATAGTACCGTTCGTTCAAACCGACGCTGTGTCGTCAATTCTTTATCAAATCGTGCAATCTAAATTGCTAATTGTAGACGACGTGAAGACGCTCCAGATCCAATTTGAATCAAGTCATTTGCAGCTGTGAGCAGAACGCTATCAACGTTTGAAGCCGCTGTGCAGAAATCCGTCTGTGCTCTCTATCTTTCGTTTTAGGCACATTCAAGCCTATTGTGACTATAACAAGTGGTATCAGAGCCCCTTGGAGAAGTTTCGACAATGTCTGGACCTGAGGAAAGGGGTGGCAGAGGTGCTGGTGGCAGTGGAGAAGCTCAAGCTCAAGGCCAACCCCGTGATTCAGCCATGGCGCCCATGCAACCAAGTCTTGGCCCACCTAGGGATGAGCCTAGGGTGTTTGGGCTTGACAAGTTCAACGGTGACAACTTTGCTGAATGGTCCTTCAAGATGGAGAACATCTTTGACCACTATGACCTGCTGGAGGTGATGGAAGGAACGGAGAAGCGCCCCGAGAACGACCCGGAGAAGAGCCCGTGGGTGCGGAAGAGCGCACAAGGCTATCTCTTACTTGGGCAAGCGTTGGGGAGCAGTCAGATCCGTCACATCAAGCCATTCCAGCGTGAACCAGAGAAAGGACCAAAGGCATGGGCTGCTCTCAAGGGTGTACATGCTCCTGCAACAGCGGCGGTAGCGGTGGTGTTGGAACGGCAAATGGCGGCACTACGAATTGAAGAAGACGAAGCGGTTGAAGAAGGGGTGCAGAAATTCTTCGACTTGTTGACGCGGCTTGAGGGAGCTGATTTGAACTACAGTGAGCTCCAAAAGAAGACCAAGTTGCTGGCCTTACTCCCAGAGTCATGGTCCTCGCTCATCATCAACCTTAATCGCGACTTGCCCCGCCTCTCGCTTGAAGACGTGAAGCGAGCTATCCTTCAAGAGGATTTCCGCCGCCGTGAGTTGGCGAGTGCGGATGGCGCTGGGGCAGCGAGCATCGGCCGTGGATATGGTCGAGGAAGAGGCAGAGGACGAGGGGGAGGAAGGTTTGGTGGCAGCAACTACGGCGGAGGCCGCAGGAGTGGCGGTTACGGCAGCGACGACAAGAGCTACGGACGCGGTCGCGGCCGATTCGACGGCGAGTGTCACTATTGCCACAAGAGCGGACACATGTGGCGCGACTGCTACAAACTCCCTGATGGTTGGACCCCTGCTCAAGGCCAAGAGGGTAGAGGAGCAGGAGGAGGGAGAGGACGAGGCCGTGGAGGCCGTGGCGGTCGCGGTGGCGGAGCTGCAAACATGAAGAGCGGAGACAACGACAAGGACCCGAGCGACGATCGATACCCGGGTCTATTCTACTTCGTGTCGACGCAAGTACCGGCTGGTCCAGAGAAGGATGAAGGCTTTGAGGAGCCAGCAGCTGTGGGGAAGGTGACCCTACACCCCCTGGACTATTGGGTGATTGATAGTGGCGCTACCTATAGCATGACACCTCGCCCGGACTTGCTCACCGAACTCGAGCCGTCACCGGTGAAGCATGTCACATCGGCTTTGGGGCAGCGAGCAGAGGTGAAAGGCATGGGCAAGGCCATGTTCAAGGGTGCTGATGGGAAGATGGTGGGCCTCAAGAACGTGCTTTGGGTGCCCAGCCTTGCTGCAAACCTGATTTCCGTGCGGCGGTTGGCAAAGGCCGGCATGGACACGAACTCGAAGGGAGCCAAGACCTACACCGCAAGGCTTGGCGATCGAATTCTTTGGGACCTTCATGAGGACAGGGATGTCTACAACGAGATGTGGCAGATCCCAGTGGTCCCTATGCCTAAGGAGAGGCAAGTGGCAGCAAGCATCAGCACCAAGGATGGAGCGGTCGGTAGCGACGATGGCGCGAACGCTCGCGCTAAGGAGAATGAGCTCAAGAAGAGCAAACCTGGAGGGACCAGCAAGTTCAGTGAACCTAAGGAGAGTGGTGCAGCAACCAAGGAGCAGCAAAAGGGTGAGGAGAACCCAGAGGCAGCAGCGGAGGAGGACTACGGAGAGAGTATGTGGGGCGCTATTGCGAGCGCGGCATTCTCCAATCCAACTTCGGCTACGGGGGAGTGTGATTGGCTCACCTTGCATCGGCGCATGGGGCATGTGGCCCTGCCCATCTTGCAGCAGCTAGTGAAGAATGAGATGGTTGCTGGCATACGTGTGAAGGGGGAGCCCGATGAGGTGCTTGGCTGCCCGACGTGCATTCAAGCCAAGTTCACCCGGTTTCCGTTCCCTAGTTCGGAGGCAACGGCAAAGGCACCGCTTGATGAGATGGTGATGGACGTGGTGGCCCCCCTGAAGCTTGGAGCTGCTGGAGCTGAGTATTTTCTCACCATTGTCGACGTCTACACCCGCATGACTTGGGTGTACGTGCTGGCCAAGAAGAGCGACGTGGCTGAAACGTTGAAGACGGATTGGTTCCCGATGGTGGAGCGGCAACAAGACCGTCTAGTCAAGTCAATCCGCACCGATCGAGGGGGAGAGTTCCTGAGCAAGGAGTTTGGGTTGTGGCTGAAGAAGAATGGTATTCGGCACTCCCTCACCATGCCATACTCCCCTGCAATGAACGGCATCGCCGAGCGAGCGAACCGCACAATCACGGAGGCGGCACGCGGGTTGCTCATTGAAGCCGGGCTACCCGACTATTTCTGGCCTGATGCGGTGCGGAGCGCGTGTGTGGCCAAGAACAGAGCCTTGACTCATGTGGGAGCAGACAAATGGGTGCCCTATGTGGAGTGGCTAGGAAGGAAGCCAAAGGTGGATATGCTTCGGGTGTTCGGGTGCATGTGCATGGCGCTCGTGCCTAAGCATCTTCGGCACAACAAGCTTGGTGCCAAGGCGGTGTGGGCCGTGCACTTGGGTATGGCTCAAAACAGCAAGGGATGGCTTCTTTGGGACCCATTCACCAAGAAGTTCTTGGTGAGCAGGGACTGCAAGTTCATGGAGAACTTCATGTACAAGGATTGGAAGGCGGAGAATGAGGCGAAGATAGGCGTGCGGTTTGGGGAGGTGAAGAGTTCCGGTTTGGAGCATGTGGAGCTGCCTTTGGAGTTGAGCAGTGGCAGCACAACCACAAGGCAATCCTCCCTTGTGAATGGGGGAGAGGAGGCCAATGATGCAGAGGAAGAAGAGGAGGAGGTGCAGCAAGTGAGCGAGCGTGCACCGTCACTCCCTTCCCGTACTACGAGTGCTCCACGGATTCGAGCCACACCGCAGCAACGCCAAGGCCTTCAAGTCCCTGCAGCTGAGGAGGAAGGAAGGGGGAAGAGGAGAGTTCAACCCCCTAATAGGCTGACCTATGATGCGCCGGGAAAGCAGGGCAAGACAGCCCTGGCCGGAGCGGCAATGATGGTCGGAGACGACGAGGAGAGTGACTACGAGGAGTGTGCCTTCGCGTTCTTCTCTCCGGTGGAGATGCCGGGAGAACCAGCAACTCTCAAGGAGGCTTTGGAGAGTAGTGATGCTGAGGAGTGGAAGAAGGCCATGGAGAGTGAGCTGAAGAGCATCGAGGAGAATGACACGTTTGAATTGGTGGAGCTACCGGAGGGGCGTACGGCGATAACGTCCAAGTGGCTCTTCAAAATCAAGTCGGATGCCGACGGCAAGATCGAGCGCTACAAGTCTAGGCTTGTAGCCAAGAGGTACCAGCAGAAGGAGAAGGTGGACTTCAAGGAGCTGTTTGCCCCTGTGGTGAAGTCGACGATGCTGCGAACCCTATTCGCGGGAGCCGCCATCAAAGGATGGGTAGTAAAGCAAATGGACATCGTAACGGCATTCCTTAACGGCATCCTTGAGGAGGAGATTTTTATGGCGCAGCCAGAGGGGTTTGATGATGGTAGTGGCAGAGTGTGGAAGCTGAAGAAGGCCCTCTATGGGCTGAAGCAGGCCCCTAGGCAATGGTACATGAAGCTGCGCGAAGTGTTGGAGGGGATCGGCTTCACTCCCTCAACGGCCGATCACTCCTTGTTCATGCTTGGCGAGGGGGAGCAGAGGAGTTTCATGGTGGTTTATGTGGATGACATCCTCATTTTCTCACCCTCTTCTGACCTTGTGAAGGAGGTGATGCTGAAGCTTCAAGACAAGTTCAAGTGCAAGGCCCTTGGTGACGTGAGCTTCTACCTTGGGCTCCACATCGAACGAGATGTGGAGAAGCGGTGCATGCGGGTGCATCAACGAAAGTACCTGGAGGCATTGGCTGCCAACTTTGGGCAGAGTGAAGGCCATGTGGCCACACCCTTTCCCTCTGGGTTCAAGTGTGTGAAGGGACCAGAGGAGGAGAGCGTTGGTGAAGAGGAGAGGCACCGATTTCACTCGTTGGTGGGCAGCCTCATGTATGCGGCGGTAAACACCCGACCGGACGTCGCGTTTGCTACCGGGCAGCTGGCTAGGGTTGTGCAATGCCCTAATGAGGAGCAGGTAGCAGCTGGAATGAGGGTGGCCAAGTATCTTGGCCAAACACCGACCGTTGGGCTGCAATACTCGGCGGCGGCACAAAGGCGCCAAAAGGGCGCGGATGGTGTTGAACCCGGGCGTTTGTTCCTCACCGCCTACTCGGATGCTTCATATGCATCAGAACCAGAGGACATGACAAGTGTGGGAGGCTTCATATGCTGTGTTGGTGGAGGCCCAACTGCTTGGGAGAGCAAGAAGCAGGTTGACCAAGCTTTGAGCTCGGTGGAGTCCGAGTACATGGCACTCTTCCGTGCCGTACGGGAGATTGTGTGGCAGCGGCGTTTGTTGGCTGAATTGGGGGAGGAGCAGCAAGGACCTACCCCACTGTACTGTGACAGCCAGGGTGCCATTGCTCTTGCTAAGAACCCTGTGTTGCATGGACTCACGAAGCACATGAGGGTGAAGTGGCATTGGACGAGGAGCATGGTAACCGCGGGTGAAGTTGAGTTGCGCTACGTGAAGACCACGGGGCAGCCGGCTGACATGATGACCAAGAGGCTGGTGGAGCAGCAGCATTGGAAGTGTTGCAAGCTGGCTGGGATGGCTCTGAACTGAGAGAGCAACATATCCTAAGGCCAACAATCCGAGGGGGAGTTTGTTGGTGCAACCCTACGGTTTGCACTCGGCTTGTTGTCCGTGTGCGTGAATGTGTGTGTGTATGGAATGGTATGAGGGCATGGGATAATATATATTTCATGCTTATAATTGTGTGTGAATGTTGATTCATGATGTCGAGTGTGTGTGTCGAGTCAATGGCGAGTTATCGCTAGACGCGTGTTACGCGGTCGTTTGTGTCTCGCGCGCGGTTTCTATTTTGTCGTGCGCGGTTTCTATTTTGTCCTGTGTCGAACGTTCGGCGTGTCGCAGGTGTGTGCAGCAGACCCATCAAGAACTCAAGGATGAGTTTGTGATGAAGAGCCCGAGCCTTGGTGTCAAGCCTCAAGTGATTTCGAAGCTTGCCAAAAGGGTACACCTCAAGTTATTGAAGATAGTTACATTACTTTGTGTAGTGTAACATTTCACTTGGTGTAGGCCCTAGTGAAGGGTAGTTTCGAGACCCTTCGTGGTTGGGGACAGTGTGGCACTGTTCCACATCACTGTACCTCGGCTCTTGGGGTTTGTAGGAGCTGGGAGTCATTCCCAACTCGTAAATCTTCCTATCTTGTGTTCTAAGACTATAGTGGCTGCCATAGTACCGTTCGTTCAAACCGACGCTGTGTCGTCAATTCTTTATCAAATCGTGCAATCTAAATTGATAATTGTAGACGACGTGCAGACGCTCCAGATCCAATTTGAATCAAGTCATTTGCAGCTGTGAGCAGAACGCTATCAACGTTTGAAGCCGCTGTGCAGAAATCCGTCTGTGCTCTCTATCTTTCGTTTTAGGCACATTCAAGCCTATTGTGTCTATAACACCAGGCCGACGGGTGAACGTGGCCAAGTGGTGGCCCGTCCGAGAGCAAGTACAGTGGGTCACACGCTGACCTCCCGGGGTGAACTGGTCAACCCACACGTCCTGGAGGTCAGCTCCACTCACCAAGTTCGTAGAGAACGAGGGGAGGTGGAGCCCCGACAGTAAGCCGACGGGGCCGCAGGACACGGTAGAACCGTGGAGGAGTGCGCAAGGACTGGGCCCCCAGAGGGGTCAGCCAGGGAGACAGCAACCAACCGACTGAGCGGCGTGAGTGTGGTGCTGTCGCGAAAGAAGGATCGCGAAGTACCTGAGTCAAGTGTAAAGGTGTGCAAGGCCTCAGTAGGTGCAGTACCAGAGAGAGCAGACTCACCAGCACCTGGAGCAGCAGACTCACTAGTACCTGGAGCACCAGACTCACTAGCACCTAGAGCAGCAGCCTCAATGCCCGGGTCGGGCGGAACACACAGGTAACAGTCACCCTCAGCACTATCAGTCACAGCATACATGGCAGCAAGGATAGCATCGAAATCAAGATCAAAGATAGCAACATTCTGCTTAAGCAGATCACCCCAGCGAGGGAGCTCAGCGCCGTCAGGAAACTGGGCACGCCAGGCGTCAGTCAGGCGACCGAAGCAGCGCTGCGAAGTGTGCGGGAGTCCGCACGTCTCCCCACGGCGCCCTCCGGTGCGAAGAACGTAAGTACAGGGACCAGCACCCCCAGCCCACCCACGCCCAGCGTACCACTCACGAAGCTGCTGGGGCGAAAGGGTCTCACGGGAACGCGGCTGCTGCTGGCGCTGGCTACCGCCAAAACCTCCACGCTGTGCGGCTCCACCTCGGCCAGCACCACCGCCGCCTCCACCTCCACCGTCGCTGCCGCTGCCTCCACCTCCACCGTCGCTGCCGCTGCCTCCACCACCTCCACCTCCGCCCCCACTCCTGCCACCACCCCCACCTCCACCGCCACCCCCTCCGCCTCCTCCACTGCCTCCACCGCCGCCCCCTCCGTCCCCGCCACCACCCTTGCCCCCTTTGCCCTTGCTGTTGCAGCGCCTCCCACTAGGAGCAGACGCAGTCCCGACCTCCTCAGTTCCAACGAGGTCGACAGCAGCAGCAGAAGCAATAGAGGGGCGAAGGGGGACGGGGGAGCACCCCTCAAAGAAAGGGGCGCGAGGGTCGCCGCGAGAAGCACCTACAGCAACGATACTCTTCTCAGCTGCAGTAAGGCGCTCCTCGAGCAGGTCGACAGTGAGCTCGGTGGGGCAAAGGGAGAGAAAGTGGTCCCTGACTGAAGAAAGGGGGTCAGGGAGACGGGTGACTAGGTAGTAGAGGGTGATGTACATGGGGGGGGGGGGGTTCTTGGCACAGAACTCAGTGGGAAGCGCAGCGAGGTAGCGGGCGTCACTAGTGCGGAGGTGAGTAATGAGGTCAGCGACTGTGGCAAAGGCGGCAAGGTCAGGGAACAGGTACGGCAGCATGAGGCGGCTGAGGGCAGCAGTGGCAGGGGAGGAGTAGCGCGCTACGACAGCGTCGTACAGAGACTTAGCAGTCTTGTACTGGCCAAAGTGCGCGCGCTCAGCAGACGGCAGGTGACTACGAACAGCAAGGCGAGGAACAGCGTCACGAATAGTCCACAGCGAGCGAACCGTACTGTCAGCAGTGGCAGCAGGTGCAGGAGAGACACCGGACGTGTGATCGAACAGGGAGACTCTATCCTTGGAGTCGCACTGAAGAAAGAGGTGTAGGTCGTCTACCCAAACGTCAAGTCAACAGCACGACCCTCAGCATCAAAGGTAAGAACATTAGGGCTAGCCATGACTGCAGTAGCAGCAGTAGCAGCAGTAGCAGCAGGAGCAGCACGGGCAGGGCAGTGCGGCTCAGTAAGGCGGCGCGGCTAGACTAGGCGGCGCGGCTCGGCTGGGCGGCGCGGCTCGGCAGGGCGGCGCGGCTTGGCAGGGCGGCGCGGCTCGGCTGGGCGGCGCGGGTGCTTACCAGGGGCGGGTGCAGGGCAGGGCCGCAGCTGGCGGTTAGGTCAGGGCCGCGACTGAGGCGGCAGCAGGGCAGGGCCGCGACTGGGCGGCGGTAGAGCAGGGCCGCGACTGGGGCGGCTGAAGGGCAGGGCCGCGACCAGTCGACGACAGAGCAAGGCCGCGACAGGGCGGCAGCAGGGCAGGACCGCGACTGGGCGGTGGTAGAGCAGGGCCGCGAAGAGCAGCGGCAGGGCAGAGGCCGCGGCGGGCGACGGGGTCAGAGCCGCGACGAGAGGCAGCAGGGTGGGGCCGCGACGAGCGGCTAGGTCAGGCCGCGATGGGCGGCAAGGCAGGGCCGCGGGTGGCGGCAGGGCAGGGCCGCAACGAGGCGGCGAGGTCGGGGCCGCGACTAGGCGGCGACAGGGCAAGGCCGCGACGGGCGGCTAGGTCAGGGCCGCTACGGGCCGTTAGGGCAGGGCCGCAACGGGCCGAGAAGGCAGGGCCGCGACGGGCGGCAATAGGGCAGGGCGCGCGACGGCGTAGGTGAGGCAGGCGCGAGGCGCGCTTCGGGCAGGGCAGGAAAAAAAAAATTAATCGTGGTGGGCCCTAAAAAAAACGTTCCCACGAGGGAACCTGCTCAGAATACCATGTCAGAAATGTGAAGGAAGGAATGATTGAACTAGCAAGCAGGTGGGTACAAGTAGGAAACCTAAAAGTGTTGTACCCTATATTGACTACCCCACTACAGCCTACACAGACTATGTCATATATATTTGACAGAAATTCGCGTCCGATCTCGGCTGTTGAGGAGAAACTCGATTCGAAGCTCCAAATTCCAACTTCTTGGGCGAAAATTTCAGGGCCGTTGAGATTCGACTCGATCTAACGGTCAAAATTCCAACGATTTTGCCATAATCCTGAGGGGTGTTCGAAAACCGGATCGAGGGGGAATTGAGAAAAATTGCGCGGAACTGGTTTTACGTACCCGTATCAGCGCTTTCGTCGTCGCCCCCGCGGTTTTTAAAGGCCGGTTTTAAGCGGTTGAAGACCTCGCGTGTAAACACGCTCTCATTACCAAGTGTGAGGATCTGGTTCAGGAAAGAGAAATATATTTAGTGATCCACCTGGGTACAAGGCGAGGCTATATATAGGCCTGTAACAAAGGGAGTAACCCGGGTGTTACTAGAAGGTTCCGTGGGTGGCGAAGCGTCCCGAATTCGGTAGAAGGCAATTCGGTGGCAACCGAAAAGCTGAGAATTTGGCGCACTCAACCTAGTTCGGTGCCTATAACTATAATAAATATAGTAAAGCAACGAACCTATAAAATCAAGCAAATGCATGCAAGATAAATTAAAGGTAAGCTAGATAATGCATCATAGAGCAGAATCAAGCAAGTAAAGTAGCAAAACCGTCGTACTCTCACACTGCCCCTCACTCCTCGTTTCCTCCCACCACGGCTGCCTTACAGACCCTGCACTTGGACGTCTGGGGTCCATCCCCTGTCCTTGGCCCACGTCAGGAGCGCTTTCTCCTCATTGTGGTGGACCAGTACTTCCGCTGCACCACGGTTTTTTCCTTGCGACGGAAGGCTGGCGTGCCTACCATCCTCGCGTCGAAGATACTAGCGAGCGGTGGTGCTCACGACCTTCAGGGACTCCGTCTACACTCAGACCGTGGAGGTGAGTTTGCTTCCACTCGCCTGGAGGCGTTCTGTCAGGGTCAGGGGATCATCCTGTCTTACACGCTACCGGAATTGCCACAGCAGAACGGGGTAGTTGAGTGACGGATCGGCCTAGTTATGGAGGTTGCCCGGACCTTCATGTGCCATGTCGGTACCCCCTGTTCCTGTGGCCTCATGCAGTCTGCTACGCCGCGCACCAGCTGAACCTGTGGCCCAGTGACGCACGACCACAGGTGACGCCGGTTTTCCTTTGGACAGGTTCCCGGGGTGCAGTAGCTGACTACCGCGTCTGGGGTTCTCTGGCTCGTGTTATAGTCACAATAGGGTATAATGTGCCTAAACGAAAGACAGAGGCCACAGACGGATTTTTGCACAGCAACTTCAAACATTGATATCGTTCTGGTCACAACTCCAAATGACATGCTATAAATTGGATCTAGAGCGTTTTAAAGTCGCTTAAATTAGGCATTTGGAATCGCACAAATCAATTTGGAAAGGACGATACAATGGTAGCAACAATTGTCTTAGAGCATAACTTAGGAAGAGTTACGCGTTGGGAATGACTCCCAGCCTCTAGAAACCCCAAGAGCCGAGTTCCAGGGAGGTGGAACAATGCCACGCGGTCCCCAACCTTGAAAGGCTTCGAAACTACCCACCACAAGGGCCTAAACCAAGAGAAATGTTTCACAACCACATTATAATGTAACTATTCTCACCATCTTGGAGTTACCCTTTCTAACGAGCTTTGAAATCACTTGAGTCTTGAAACCAAGGATATGGTTCTTCAAGATAAATCCTTCCTTGAGTTATTAGAAGCTTGCTGTACATATCTGCGACATGCCGAATGTTCGACACACGACAAAATTGTCAGATTTATATGACATAAATACTGTAGGCTATAGTGGGGTAGCACATATGGGGTACAGTTTCCTAGGGTTTACATTTGTACCGAACTTTCCCTTAGTCATTTGCTCATTCCTCGTTTCTTCTCATGGTATCGAGCAGGTTCCCTAGTGGGAACGATTCCTAGGGCCCACCACCACGAATTTTTTTTCCTGCCCGGAGCGCGCTTCGCTCCGGCCCGAGTCGCGCCCTGTGTGCTCTCCCTACCGTCGCGCCCTCGCTAGGCCCCTCACGGCCCCGTCGCGTCGCCCTTAGCGACCCTCTCACGGCTCCCTAGCGCCGCCCTTACGGCTCGTCGCGCCGCCCTTACGGCCCGTCGCGCCGCCCCTACGGCCCGTCGCGCCCGTCGCGCCGCCCTCACGGCCCCTCGTGCCGCCCTTACGGCCCGTCGCGCCCGTCGCGCCGCCCTCACGGCCCCTTGCGCCGCCCTTACGGCCCCTCGCGCTACCCTTACGGGCCCCCCCCGCGGCCCCCTTCGGCCCCTCCCGTCGCCAGTCGGCCCCTTACGCCCCCCCCTCGCGGCCCCTCGAGCCGCCTTCCGCGGCCTCCTCACGGCCTGTCGCCGCCCTCGACGGCCCCTCGTGGCGCCCTTCACGGCCTCTCCGCCGCTCTTCGCGGCCCCTAGCGGCCGGCAGCCGCCGTCCCTGAGGCAGCAGCCGCAGCCGTCTCTGCAGCAGCAGTCGCCACAGCTTCTGCGACTGCTGCCGCGGTCGTCACCAACCACACCAGCCGCCGAGCCGCCCAGCAGCCGAGCACCCGAGCCGCCGAGCCGCCCTGCAGCCGAGCAGCCGAGCCGCCGAGCCGCCGAGCCGCCCAGCAGCCGACCGCCGAACCGCCCGGGCCGCCGAGTTGCCGAGCCGCCCGAGCCGCCGAGTCGCCCGAGCCGCCCGAGCCGCCGAGCCGCCCGAGCCGCCGTGTCGCCGACCCGCCGTCCTGCCGAGCCGCCGAGCCGCCAAGCCGCCCGAGCCGCCCTGTCCGGTAAGAGCAGCGCCTCTATCACTGCACTGCCCTTACCCTACTGTTCGCACTGCTAGTCTACTGCTGTCATGGCTACCCCTAGTGTCCTCGCCTTTGACGCTGAGGGTCGGGCCATTGACTTTGACGTCTGGGTAGATGACCTGCAGCTTTTCTTACAGTGCGATAGGGCAGACGGTCTCTCCCTCTTTGACCTCACCTCTGGTGCCTCTCCTGCCCCTGCTGCTGATGCCGACGCCACTGTTCGCTCCCAGTGGGCCACACGCGATGCTGCTGCACGTCTAGCTGTGCGTCGCCACCTGCCTACCTCTGAGCGTGCGCACTTTAGCCAGTACAAGAGTGCTCACACCTTGTACGACGCTGTAGTTGCGCGCTACTCCTCCCCTGCCACTGCTGCACTGAGCCGCCTCATGCTACCGTACCTCTTCCCTGACCTTGCTGCCTTTCCCACAGTCGCTGACCTCATTACGCACCTCCGCACTAGTGACACTCGCTACCGCGCTGCGCTTCCTGCTGAGTTCTGCGCCAAGAACCCCCCCCCCCATGTACATCACCCTCTACTACATAGTCACCCGGCTCCCTGACTCCCTTCGCGTAGTCAGGGACCACTTCCTCTCAGTTTGCCCCACCACTCTCACCGTTGACCTCCTCGAGAAGGCCCTCCTAGCAGCAGAGAAGAGCATAGTCGCTGTAGGAGCCTCTCGTGGTGACCCTCGCACCCCCGTCTTTGAGGGGTGTTCCCCCTCCCCCCTTTTGCCCTCTGTTGCCTCTGCTGCTGCGGCCGACCTCGTTGGTCTCGAGTCGGTCGGCGCTGCGTCTGCCCCGAGCGGGAGACGCCGCACCGGCAAGGGCAAGGGGGGCAAGGGTGTTGGAGGGGCTGGCGGGGGTGGCGGAGGTGGCGGTGGCGGCAGTGGAGGGGGTGGGGGTGGTGGTGGGAGTGGTGGCGGGGGTGGAGGTGTCGGTGGCGGCAGTGGAGGCGGAGGCGGCGGCGGCGGTGGTGGTGGGAGCGGAGGTGGCGGAGGTGGCGGCGGTGGAGGAGGCGGCGGCGGAGGAGGTGGAGCTGGTCGGGGTGGCGCTGGGCAGAGGGTCGGCTCCGGTGGTGGTCAGTGCCAGCAGCAGCAGCAGCAGCGGCAGCAGCGCACTCGTGACATCCCCCCCCCTCAGCAGCTCCGTGAGTGGTACGCTGCACGCCAGCGGGGTGGGGGTACTGGTCCGTGCACCTACGTCCTACGCACCGGCGACCGCGCGGGTGAGCCGTGTGGGGGTGCGCACTCCACCACGCGCTGCTTTGGCCGCCTGACGGACGCTTGGTGTCACCAGTTCCCTGAGGCCACTGAGATCCCCCGCTGGGGCGAGCTGTCTAGGGTGGGTGTAGCTGTCTTTGACCTTGACTTTGATGCTATTCTTGCTGCCATGTATGCTGTGACTATTAGTGATGAGGGTGACTGTTACCGGTGTTTTCCGCCCGACCCGGGCATTGAGACTGCTACTCTAGGTACTGGTGAGGCTGCTGCTCTAGGTGCTAGCGAGGCTGCTGCTCTAGGTGCTCGTGCGTCTGCTCACTTAGGTGCTGGTGAGTCTGCTCTCTCAGGTACTGCGTCGGCTTCGGCCTCCCACACCTTCACCCTTGACTCGGGGGCTTCTCGCTCCTTCTTTCGAGACCGCACCACACTCACGCCGCTTGGCCGGCCAGTTGCAGTCTCTCTGGCAGACCCCTCTGGGGGTCCTGTCCTTGCTCACTTCTCCACTGTCCTCCCGTGTCCGGCGGCCCCCTCTGGCACCCTGTCTGGTCTTTACCTCCCCTCGTTCTCTACGAACTTGGTGAGTGGTGCTGACCTACAGGATGCGGGGGTTCACCAGTTCACTCCTGCGAGTCAGCGGGTGACCCACTGCACGGACGCTCGGACAGGCCGACACCTAGCCACGTTTACACGTCGGCCGGGGTCGAGCCTGTACACACTGACCACTGCGTCTCCTCCAGTCACTGCGTCTGGTCAGGTAGCTGCGTCGGGTCAGGTGTTTGCTGCAGCGTCCAGGTCTGGTCCTGAGTCTGCCCCCTGTTCGTGTCGCCTCCTCTCGCACGAGACTCTCCTCTGGCACCACCGCCTTGGTCACCCCTCCCTGCTTCGTCTCCGAGGCATGGCCTCCCGTGTCCTTGTCTCTGGTCTTCCCCGGTCCCTCCCTCCCCTTCCTCCGGGGCCCGGCCCTACCTGCGTCCCTTGTGTCGAGGGGCGGCAGCGGGCTGCCCCTCACTCCTCCCAGTTTCCTCCGACAGAGGCCCCGCTGCAGACGCTTCACATGGACGTGTGGGGCCCGGCCCGCGTCCGTGGACAGGGTCACGAGCGCTACTTCCTGCTGGTGGTTGACGACTACTCGCGTTACACCACGGTCTTCCCCTTGCGCAGCAAGGGTGATGTCACTGAGGTGTTGATCGACTGGATCCGCGCAGCTCGTCTCCAGCTCAGGCAGAGCTTCGGCTCGGACTTTCCTGTTCTGCGTCTGCACTCTGACAGAGGTGGAGAGTTCTCCTCTGGCCTTCTGCGAGCCTACTGTCGTGCACGAGGCATCCGCCAGACCTTCACGCTTCCGGACTCTCCACAGCAAAATGGGATTGCTGAGCGCCGCATTGGCATGGTCATGGACGTCGCCCGTACGTCCATGATGCATGCGGCTGCCCCCCATTTTCTGTGGCCGTTTGCGGTTCGGTACGCGGCGCATCAGATCAACCTTCACCCCAGGGTCTCCATGCCGGAGACCTCCCCTGCTTTGCTGTGGACGGGGAAGGTTGGCGATGCGTCTGCGTTCCGTGTCTGGGGATCTCGGGCGTTTGTCCGCGACTTGTCTGCGGACAAGCTGTCCCCTCGTGCTGCTCCTTGCGTCTTCCTTGGCTTCCCCCCTAACGCGCCAGGGTGGCAGTTCTACCACCCCACCTCTCGCCGTGTTCTGTCCTCCCAGGACGTCACGTTTGACGAGTCGGTCCCCTACTACCGCCTCTTCCCCTACCGCACTCCGTCCCTCCCCCCGCCACCGCTCTTCCTTGTGCCAGGTCCCCCCCCGGTAGACCCCCTCCCCCCTCAGGGTCCTGCCCCTTCAGGTGTGTCCCAGGTAGACGCAGTCGAGCCTGTCGAGGTTACTGGTGACTCTGGTGCTGCTGAGGGTGCTGAGCCTGGGGGTGCTGACTCTGGGGGTGCTGAGCGTGTGGGTGCTACGCCTGGGGGTGCTGAGCCTGGGAGTGCTGAGCCTGGGGGTGCTACTACTGGGGGTGCTGAGCCTGGGGGTGCTGAGCCTGGGGGTGCTACGCCTGGGGGTGCTGAGCCTGGGGGTGCTACGCCTGGAGGTGCTGAGCCTGGGGGTGCGGAGCCTGAGGGAGCTGGGCCTGCTCGTGTGGCGTCTGGCGGTGCTGAGCCTGGAGGTTCTCCGGGTGCTTCGTCTCGGCGGGAGCCACTCTCTCCACAGGAGCTGCGCGAGTGGTTTGCCCGGCGCTGGAGGCGTGCTGCTGGAGCTGGAGGTTCTTCGGCTGCTGAGGGTGCTGGTGCCGCGGGTCCCGGAGGTGCTCGTACTGGGAGTACTGGAGCTGCTGGGCCTGCGGGTACGACTGGAGCTGGAGCTGCTGAGGGTGTTGACGCTGAGGCTACTGCTGTCGGTCCTGGAGGCGGTCCTGCTGGGGGTGCTACTGGTGCTGCTGGAGGTACTGGAGCTGGAGGTGCTGCTGGCGCTGGTGCTGCCGCTGGGGGTACTGGTGCTGTCCCTGCTGTGTCTGGAGTCGCCGCGCGGCCTCGGCCGTACTTCGTTCCGCTCCTTCAGCAGGTTCTTGGTCTCCCGCCTTCTACTGGTCCTCCTCCTCCCTTAGAGTGTCCACAGCCTGTCCCGTCCCAGTTACAGTTACAGCCGGCCTCCACACTGCCCGCTCCTTCTCCCTACACTGGTCCTACTGGAGGTCTGGCTGAGCGTCGTGAGCCTGCGTCTCGCCCTGCGTCGCCTGTCCGTCTTGCTCGCACTAGTGGCCGTGGTTCGCGTCAGTGTCCTCCTCCTGTCCCTGGCACGCACCGGATGTCTCTGCGTCCGTCCACTGCTCCTCTGCGTGCCCCTTTGCCTTCTCCTCCTGCGTCCTCTCTTCCTGCTCTTCCCGACCCGGAGTCGGACTCTCTTCGTGCTGCCAGTCCTACTGTCACGCGTCTCCTTGCTACTGTCGTCACTGACCCTTCCTTTGAGTCCACTGCTGCGTCTGCCCTAGTTGCTGAGCTCGTCGACTTTGCTGCTCGCTGTCGTCTAGACTACGCTGCTAGTCTTGTCGTTGAGTCTGAGTCTGTCTGTCCTCCGTCCGTCGGGGGTGAGTGTGCCCTTGGCACGGACGTCCTTGAGGACAGGCAGGAGGAGTTCCAGTGTTTGGCTGCTGCTTCACCTCATCTCGTGTCCGTACTGCTTACCCCTGAGGGAGACCCGGATGCACTTGACATCCCGACTCCGCGCTCTTACGCGGAGGCGATAGAGGGTTCCTACTCCTCTCAGTGGCAGGCAGCTATGGACATAGAGATGGCTTCCTGGAAGTCCACAGGCACCTACGTTGACGAGGTTCCCCCGCCTGGGGCGAACATCGTCAGTGGCATGTGGATTTTCAGGGTGAAGCGACCGCCGGGTTCTCCGCCTGTCTTCAAGGCGCGTTACGTGGCTCGTGGCTTCAGTCAGCGGCAGGGAGTTGACTACTTTCAGACCTTCTCTCCCACCCCGAAGATGACCACTCTTCGGGTACTGCTGCACATAGCTGCTCACCGCGACTACGAGCTGCACTCTCTTGACTTCATCACTGCTTTCTTGCAGGGCAGCCTGCACGAGGAGATCTGGCTGCGTCGCCCACCTGGCTTCACTGGGTCTTTTCCTCCTGGCACCCAGTGGAGCCTCCGGCGGCCAGTCTACGGTCTCCGCCAGGCACCGCGTGAGTGGCACGACACACTGAGGACTACACTTGCGGCTCTTGGGTTTGCTCCCTCTACTGCCGACCCGTCGCTGTTTCTGCGCACCGACACTTCTTTGCCGCCGTTCTACATCCTCGTGTACGTCGATGACTTGGTCTTTGCCACAGCTGACACTGCTGGACTCGCCCACGTGAAGTCCGAGCTGCAGAAGAGACACACGTGCACAGACCTGGGTGAACTGCGCAGCTACCTTGGCTTGCAGATCACCCGGGACAGAGCACGCCGCACCATTACCCTGACTCAGTCACACATGGTGCAGCAGGTCCTTCAGCGCTTCGGCTTCACGTACTCCTCGCCTCAGGCCACTCCTCTGCCTACTCGCCACTCGCTCTCAGCTCTGCCTTCGGATGAGTCCGTAGAGTCGAGTGGCCCGTACCCAGAGCTTGTTGGCTGCCTCATGTACCTGATGACCTGCACACGACCTGACCTCGCATACCCTCTTAGCATTCTCGCACGCTATGTTGCTCCTGGGAGACACAGACCGGAGCACATGGCTGCAGCGAAGAGGGTGTTGCGTTACTTGTGCAGTACGTCGGGCATGGGGCTTGTGCTTGGAGGGCAGAGTCCAGTGGTCCTCACTGGGCACGCAGACGCTTCTTGGGCTGACGACCAGGCTACGCAGCGGTCGTCACAGGATTACACCTTCAGCCTTGGTTCCGGCTCTGTTTCGTGGCGGGCTACCCGCTCGTCTTCTGTTCTCGGCTCCAGTTGTGAGGCTGAGATCTACGCCGGGGCCATGGCTGCACAGGAGCTTCGCTGGCTCACCTACCTGCTGACTGACCTCGGAGAGCCGCCTCGTTCTCCTCCAGTGCTGTATGTAGACAACAAGGCCATGCTGGCCTTGTGTCGAGAGCAGAGACTGGAGCACAGAACGAAGCACATTGCTCTCCGCTACTTCCTTGCTCGTGAGCTACAGCAGCGTGGTCAGCTGCGGCTTGCGTACGTGGCCTCTCAGGCCAACACTGCTGATATCTTCACCAAGGCACTTGCGCCTTGTGATCATCAGCGCTTCTGTACTCAGCTGGGTCTTGTGCCTACCTTGCCTCACTTGCTCACCCCTTGACCTTGTTTGTACTGTTGCATATATATATACACCTGCTCTTGCGTGTCTAGCCTTATATATATATGTAATCCTGCATGTGAACTGGCCTTGTGGCCTTGAACTTGTGCTCGGAATGTGTGGTGACTTTGTGATCCACCCTGAGCTTGCTTTGCTTTGCTTGACTGGTCTTGTGACCCCTTGTTCTCCCCCACTTTGCCTATGGGGGTGTGTCAGATTTATATGACATAGCTACTGTAGGCTATAGGGTAGCACATATGGGGTACAGTTTCCTAGGGTTTACATTTGTACCCAACTTTCCCTTAGTCATTTGCTCATTCCTCGTTTCTTCTCAAAAATAGATAACACACACGATACGCAAACAAAGGCGTAACACGCGACTAGCGAAAAGTCACTATGGACTCGACACACATATTCGACATCATGACTCATCATTCACACACTATTATAAGCATGAAATATATATTATCTCATGCCCTCATACCATTCCATGCACTGCTCGTTCCCGTCCCTGGGTATTTCTTAATTTCCTTCTGGATGCCCCCGGCTGGAGTTTCTACGACCTGGTCACCTGCCAATGTTTGATGCACGTCATTCTGAGTGCATGTCATCCTAACGTCCTGCCGAGTGCTCGTGCTATCCATGCGTGCATTGTTTTGCATGAGCATATGTCATTGTGCATGGCTGTTAGATATTATCATCTCTGCGTTTTTCTCCAAGTTTAAATGCTTGATCATGCAGGAGAAATACAGAGCTTTCCAACGATACCAAGATCGCCTTATTCCGACCAAGATCGCCCAAGTTACAAGATTTCCAAGACTTGGATTTCTTATTATCTTTTAAGGTTATATCTAATTTGGGTGATTACTTGGGACATGACTATAAAGGGGTCTTTGGCTGGGTGGTTAGGGAAGGCAATTTTGACTTTTGGATTGGGGTGGCTAGAAGTTTCTAGCATGGGTTGCAAATGTTGCAACACCTAGGCAAAATCCAACTAGATTGGATTTTGCATGTGATACCTCAAGGACCTCATGATGAGGGTTGCATCCTTGCTGCTAGGAAGGTTCCTACCATCCTTCCCTAGCTCTTGGAGAACCCCTTCCCTCTCATGGTTCTCTTGGAGTCCCCAACTCCAACTTCCTATGCCTTAATGCTTGTACTTCCTCTACTATCATAGTGATGCGGCTGCTGAACGTTTTTTATTGTTTCTCACTCTCTAGACCATCTTTCTAGGTGATTCGAATTGGAATTGGTAGCTAAGCCTAAGGCGCACAATCCTACTGAGCGGATTTGCGTTTAGTTGAGAAATGAGTTCGTCGTAAGCTCTCAAAGTGACGGATCCTGAACAACAAGCATCCACCGTTCATAAGGCCTCAATATGACTGGCACAGACTCCGGAGGTGCTAATGGCGAGATGGCTAGAGGTAGAGAGGCTGGAGAGCAGGGGGGAGTTGCTGGTGGAGGAGTGGGGACTCACCAACCAGCCAACCCTACGCTACCCTCAACTTCTACACCATCTCCTACAACCGTGGATCCTGTGAACGCGTTCTCTATTGAGAAGTTCATGGGGGAGGACTACGAGCACTGGAGTTTCCGCATGAGGCTGATGTATACCCAATACAAGCTATTGGATCTGGTGGAGGGGAAGGAGAAGATGCCGGAGGCCGCGGAGCTGAAAGGAGCGTGGATGAAGCGATCGTTCGACACGTACATGCTCATGGTGCAAGCGGTTGGCGGACGACAACTTTACCACATCAAGGACCTCTTGGGTGATCCAGAGTGTGGCCCCAAGGCTTGGAGGAAGCTTCTGGATGTGCACTCACCGACACATGCTACCGGCATCGTGCTACTCGCGCGACGGCTACGCGACATCAAGTTCGTTGATGGAGAACCGATGCAACCGGTGTTGGATGAGATGCGGGACTTCTTCACGAAGCTCCAAGGCGGTGGTGTGGTGTACCCGGAGCTCGTGCAATGCGTGGAGATCGTGATACGGCTGCCGGAGTCGTGGTCTGCCCTTGCGATCAACCTCAACTCTCAACAGCCCCAGTGGAGCGTGGATTACATTCGCGCGCGCATCCTAGAGGAGGACTTGCGGCGACGGAGTGTGGAGCGCTCGGAGGAGAGGGCTGGCTATGGAGTTGGAGGTGGAAAGAGTGGCTTCAAGAAAAAGTGGAAGGGCAAGAACAAGGACAGCCCTAAGGAGGATGGCGGCGTGGGTCAAGGGGAGGTGTGCTTCTACTACAAGAAGCGCGGACATCGTTGGTGGAAGTGCTATCAACGACCCAAGGATTGGACCCCGTCTTCATCAAGCAACCAGCATGGTGGCAAGAGGAGTGGGGGAGTCATGGGAGCTAGTGGAGAGGAGAAGGATGAGGAGAAAGGCGGCAAATCTGAGGAGCAGAAGGCCAGGTTCTTCTTCTTTGTGAACGAAGGTGCAACCGACCCCGCTATGGCTGCTAAGGTTCTCCTACACCCCCTCACCCATTGGGTGATTGACTTGGGAAGCTCATGGCATATGACTCCTCGTGCGGATCTACTCGATATGATTCAGCCCGCACCCATCTCTACAGTCACATCCGCGACGGGCGCCAAGGCCAAGGTCATGGACATGGGGTGCGCCAAGTTCATGGGAGCGGATAGAGAGCTCGTGGGGCTGAAGAACGTGCTGTGGGTGCCAGACTTGTGCGCAAACCTGATTTCTACCGGCCGATTAGGAGATGCGGGTGTGAACACCGAGACGATTGGCTCGGAGCGCTATCATGCCTACAACGACGAGCGCCTCATTTGGGACCTGCAGCGGAAGGGAGATGCGCAGCAACCACAAGCGCATGTGGCAGATCCCGGTCCTCCCTTGGCGGAAATCGGGCAAGGTGGCAGCCGCGGCATCTATGGAGGAGAGCGTCACTGAGGAGGAGCAGCAAGGTGGGCAAGGAGACGAGCTGATAGGAGGAAGCGCGGCGGTGAAGGCGTCGGCTTCCTCGGGCCAAGCGGATTGGGAGACTTGGTATCGGCGACTCGCACACGTGGCTGTATCTATATTGGAGGTGATGCACAAGGAGAAGTGCGTGCATGGGCTGCAACTGCAAGGAGATGGCGCTCACTATGGCAGCTGCGAGGCGTGCATGCAAAACAAGTTTGCGCGGTTCCCGTTTCCACGTGCGGAGGGATCAGCGAAGGCGCCAATGGAGGTGGTGCACATGGACCTAGTGGGTCCTATGAGGACTGAGGGGACTGGGGGAGTGCTGTACTTCCTCACCATGGTGGACGAATGGAGCCGTTTCACGTGGGCACGCCCGTTGTCCAAGAAGAGCGATGCTGCAGCGGCAATCAAAGATGAATGGTTACCGATGGTGGAGCGGCAAGCGATGCGGTTGGTGAAGGTGCTGAGGAGCGACCGTGGTTGAGAGTTCCTTGGAGCAGAATTCACCAAGTTTCTCAAGAGGAACGGCATTCGACACCAGCTGACCTGCCCAGGAACACCGCAGCAGAACGGCATTGCTGAGCGTGCCAACCGGACCATTGGCGAGACGGCTAAGACCTTGTTGGGGGCTGCTGAGATGCCCTACAAGTTATGGCCTAAAGCTGTTCGCCATGTCATCACGGTCAAGAACAGGGTCTTGACACATGTTGGCGACAAGCATTGGGTGCCGTATGAGCGTTGGCTTGGGAAGAAGCCATCCATTTGTTGTGCCAACACATTACAGTGGCACGGTCATCGCACTCCCATTCGGCCTACAAGCCTGCTCAGCTTCTGAAACTTTGAGGGTTTGAAGAAAACGTGTTGAACAACCTCCCCACAAAATTCCAGAAGCTGAGCAGGCTTGTAGGCCGAATGGGAGTGCGATGACCGTGCCACTGTAATGTGTTGGCACAACAAACTCCCCCTCATCGTGCTCTCATTCATCCCTTAGCTGCTCCCTGAAGCTGCCTCCCCTAGTTGAAGGACATGCCACACAAGGTGGCGCAGGTCCAATGCTGATGCTCTGCAAGCCGCTTCGTCAAAAAATCTGCAGGTTGCTTGGTAGTGTTGATGTAGTGCAAGGAGACCGTGCCCTTCTTCACCTCCTTCCTCACCCAATGCCATTTGATATGCATGTGCTTGTTCAGCCCATGGAGCACAGCATTGCGAGCCATTGCAATTGCTCCTTGGCTGTCACAAAACACAGGTGTAGGACCCTCTTGCTCCTGCCCCAACTCCTCAAGCAACCTCCTCATCCAAACCACCTCCTTCACCCCATGAAACAACGCCATGTACTCGCTCTCCGTTGATGAGTGAGCTATCTCCCCTTGCTTCTTAGACTTCCAGCTCACTGGACTCCCTCCAACACAGCATACATAGCCACCGTGGGTGGCATGTCCTTCAACTAGGGGAGGCAGCTTCAGGGAGCAGCTAAGGGATGAATGAGAGCACGATGAGGGGGAGTTTGTTGTGCCAACACATTACAGTGGCACGGTCATCGCACTCCCATTCGGCCTACAAGCCTGCTCAGCTTCTGGAATTTTGTGGGGAGGTTGTTCAACACGTTTTCTTCAAAAACTCTGAAACTTTGAGGGTTTGAAGAAAACGTGTTGAACAACCTCCCCACAAAATTCCAGAAGCTGAGCAGGCTTGTAGGCCGAATGGGAGTGCGATGACCGTGCCACTGTAATGTGTTGGCACAACAAACTCCCCCTCATCGTGCTCTCATTCATCCCTTAGCTGCTCCCTGAAGCTGCCTCCCCTAGTTGAAGGACATGCCACCCACGGTGGCTATGTATGCTGTGTTGGAGGGAGTCCAGTGAGCTGGAAGTCTAAGAAGCAAGGGGAGATAGCTCACTCATCAACGGAGAGCGAGTACATGGCGTTGTTTCATGGGGTGAAGGAGGTGGTTTGGATGAGGAGGTTGCTTGAGGAGTTGGGGCAGGAGCAAGAGGGTCCTACACCTGTGTTTTGTGACAGCCAAGGAGCAATTGCAATGGCTCGCAATGCTGTGCTCCATGGGCTGAACAAGCACATGCATATCAAATGGCATTGGGTGAGGAAGGAGGTGAAGAAGGGCACGGTCTCCTTGCACTACATCAACACTACCAAGCAACCTGCAGATTTTTTGACGAAGCGGCTTGCAGAGCATCAGCATTGGACCTGCGCCACCTTGTGTGGCATGTCCTTCAACTAGGGGAGGCAGCTTCAGGGAGCAGCTAAGGGATGAATGAGAGCACGATGAGGGGGAGTTTGTTGTGCCAACACATTACAGTGGCACGGTCATCGCACTCCCATTCGGCCTACAAGCCTGCTCAGCTTCTGGAATTTTGTGGGGAGGTTGTTCAACACGTTTTCTTCAAACCCTCAAAGTTTCAGAGTTTTTGAAGCAGTTACCAAGGCATGACAACATTTTATGTTTCAAGACTTATGGCATCCCGGAAGTGTGTGTTACTCCTTTTGGTAACACCTGAGTTCACCATTTCGGCTGCTGACTCGTCTACCGAGATCTGATTGGTCTGAAATTCGGTCTGGCAGTCCTTTGCCCCGCTGTGCAAGTGGTCACCAAGTTTCAGAACGATCCAACATCTGAGCATTGCGTGACAGCTGCCGAAATTCACTGTTCCGTAGTCATGGTGCACTGTTGGCAGCATTTCCCTTGCCACCCTTTCATTGTTGTCATGCCAATGGTGCAGGGACAGAGAATGAGACAAGAAGTACAGGTGGTCAAGTGGGACTCTATAACCCTCCTTTTGAGAAGTGTGGTCTTCCTGGAAGCAACTTGCAAGAGGGTGCAAGTGGGAAGACAAGCTGACTCATGTTGGCTTGACTCACTATTGGTAGCCTTGAGTACAGCTCTGAACATCCAAGTGTGGTTGGCTTTGCTGACCTAGCTAGGACGTTTCCCATTCTTCTCTAGCCTTTCTCCCCTAGGACTCAACCTTCTCTGAGTTCCAGGATGACCCAACCCCTTATGAGTCCCCTAGGCAATGTTGTACTCACCTCTTCCTTGCATCAATGAGAATACACGTTTTTTCAGCCGAGCTTACGTTTTCGTTCACTGCGTAGTGCACACACCTCTGATAATAGCAAGTAATATACCGTTGGAAAGCAGACACCTAAGGCTAACCGCTGTCTAAGTTTCAGCCTCGTATGTTCTCGGAGCTGATCGTGACGGCGTTTTGAACAGAGGCGGTTTGAAGACGTCAGATTCTGCTTAGGCGGTTTCATGGGCATCCGCGACCCCTAAGTGGACTGCAGACTATAACACCATTGACATGCTGCGGGTGTGGGGCTGCATGGGGCTTGTGATGGTGCCTAAGGAGCAGAGGCACAAGCTGGAAGTTGCTCCTGTGTGGGCTGTCCATCTTGGGATGGCTCCTAACTCGAAGGGGTGGCTGATGTGGGACCCTAAGAGCAAGGAGACGCTGGTCAGCGGTGACGTCAAGTTTGTGGAGGACGTCATGTACAAGGACTGGCAGCAGCAGCAGCAGGTGCAGATTGGCTTGCGTCTGCAGGAGTTTGAGCGGTCTGCAGTAGAGGAGGTTCAGCTGCACCTTGAGGATCTCCCTGGGTCAGAGCTGACCAGTGACCACAGTGGCGGTGGTGAGCAGCAAGGTGCTGGTCCTGCTGCGGAGGAGGGGTTGGAGGATGAGTCGGCACGTGTGGACTCACCATCTCAGCCCGAGCCTGCTGCAACCTACAAGGTCACCAAGAGGAGTGTGCAGAAAGGAACTTCACCACATGGGCATCAGACTGCAACCCGCGAGAAGAGAGTGGCAGCGCAACCTTCAAGGCTGAAGTATAGCCATTTGGGAGGACCCAAGCAAGGTGCCATGGCGGTTCAGGCGGATGAGGGAGAGGATGAGGAGATTGCCTTCTGTTTCTTCACACCCTTGCCTGGAGAACCAGCCACAGTGGAGGAGGCACTGAGTGGACCCTAGAAGGAGGAGTGGAAGGCTGCCATGGATGTGGAGTTCAACAGTCTCATTGAGAATGGGACTTGGGAGCTTGTTGAGTTACCGGAGGGGCGACGGCCGATCAGCAGCAAGTGGGTCTCCAAGGTGAAGAGTGGAGCTGATGGTGCGTTGGAGCGGTTCAAGAGCCGCTTGGTCGCCAAGGGGTTTCAGCAGAAAGAGAAGGTCGACTTCAGGGAGATCTTTGCTCCCGTTTCTAAGCCAGTGACACTAAGGACTTTGCTGGCTGGCGCAGCTGTGAAAGGATGGCACGTGAAGCAGATGGATATCACCACTGCGTTCATCAATGGAGGATATCTACATGGCGCAGCTCGACGGCTATGAGGATGGGACCAGCCGGGTGTGCAAGCTCAAGAAGGCCATCTATGGCCTTAAGCAAGCGCCCAGGTGTTGGTACGAGAAGCTGGAGGAGGTGCTGCTGGGTGGAGGCCTCAAGACGTCTCAAGCCGATCACAGCTTGTTTTTGCTTGGAGAGGGGGAGCAGTTGCTCTTGCTGCTGGTGTATGTCGACGACATACTGCTGTTCTCACCTTCCATGTAGCAGATTGAGAGGACACAGAAGCTGCTGATGGACAACTTCAAGTGCAAGATGCTGGGGGATGTCCACTACTACTTGGGGGTGCAGATTGAGAGGGATGTTGAGAGGAGGTGGCTGAAGGTGCATCAGTCACACTACATCTCTGGTGTCATGGAGCGCTATGGTGTGACTGGGGGTCGCACTGTGATGACGCCGTTCCCTGCAGGCGTCAAGCTGAAAAATGCAGCTGAGGAGGATGATGTACTCAAGGATGAGCAGCAGAATGAGTACCAGTCACTCATTGGGAGTGTGATGTATGCAGCTGTGCATACGCGACCTGATGCTTCATTCGGAGTGGGGCAGCTGGCCAGAGTTGTGCAGCGGCCCACTGAGGAGCAGTTGGAGGTGGCAAAGCGCTTGGTGCGCTACCTCGGAGCAACGTCATCTGCTGGTGTTCAGTTTTCAGCTGGCGGCCAGCTGGAACAGATTGGAGCAGATGGGATCACGCCTGGAACCTTGAAGTTGTCGTACTTCACCGACGCTACATGGGCCTCAGAGGAGGAGGATCAGTCATCAGTTGGCGGCTTTAGGTGCATGGTCGGAGGTGGACCAGTGAGCTGGAGGTCCAAGAAGCAGAGTGAGATTGCTCAGTCTTCCGGAGAGGCAGAGTACATGGCGATGTACCATGCCATTAAGGAGATTGTGCTTCTGAGGAAGCTGCTGGAGGACATGGGAGTTGAACAGCAGGGACCTACACCACTTTTCTCTGACAGCGAGGCTGCTATTGGCATGGCCAATAATCCTATCCTGAATGGGCTGAACAAGCACATGAAGATTCAGTGGCACTGGGTGAGGCAGGTGGTGAAGGAGGGGATTGTTGAGCTTCACCATGTGAAGGCTAGCAAGCAGGCGGCAGATTTTCTCACCAAGAGACTGTCGAAGAGAGAGGCTCCGCCCTCGCTTGGGCGCAGCCGATCTCGCCGTCGACGGGAAGTTCTCGACAGATTGGTCGAAGAAGTTGGCTTCTGCAGTTCGACGGAAGTTGCGGTCGAGCAGGCTCTGCCCGACCGAATCTAGCTTTGCGCGATGCTTCTGGTCAAAGAGCCCTGCATGACGCTTCCGGTCGAAGAGCGCTGGTCGACGATCCTGGTCGAGGAACTCTGGTCGAAGAGTTCGGGTCGAGGAGCTCTGTTCGGCGAACGTTGTTCGACCGATCGATGTCGAGCTGATCGACCGAAGTTGCAGAGTTGTGCGAAACTCTGCGGAGGCATGCGAACTTTCGCCCAGTAGGTTTTGGCGAAGTTCTACCTGCGGAACGGCATCACGTGGTCGACGGTGCGCACCAGGCGAAACCGACGACACGTTTTCTACCTGGCACCTGCGCAATGTGCCTGACGGTGAAACCGCCAACCTGCACCTACTTGGTAGGTGCGCACATCTGCGCAGATAGACAACCTGCAACTGCAGATAGTTACCTGCGACTGCAGATAGTCACCTGCGACTGCAGTGCTGGCAGACCGCGCGCAGTGCAACGCTGGCAGATTACTCTGCTGCAGCGTTGGCAAGCCGCTCTTCTGCTGCGCTGGCAGATTTCGCCCTTGCTAGGTTCTGCATGCCATTCTAGTCTTTTCATTCTGCATGCCCCAATTGTACTATCAACTTTTCATTGCAAATTGTTCTTTCAGTTCCTTTGTGGAAACTCCTGCAAATTCTCTCTGTGAACACAGCAAGCAGTAAGAACGTTAGTGCAAAGCTACGATCACTCGCACAACTCCGTGCCCTCCACCGTAGTCCACTCCCGTTGTGTAGTGACTCTCCGCATGGTGCGGTGAGCGTGGAAGGACCCGCGTTAGAACCTTCAGATAGCCGACTTCTGCGTTCATTACCTAAGTTGTTGTTAGGCCGGCAGCCGTCTTAGTCGCCATGGTCGACCCCGTGGTCGAAGCAGGTGTAGAAGATACCCTGCAGGCGAGAGAGGCTGGTGTTCGGGCACGCCACGAGGCTGGCGGGTACGGTGAGGCGGACTTGGAGATTCTGCTCCTTGGAACTCGTGCGCAGTGGGTGCGTGAGCATCCCCCTCCCCGTGCAGAAGCGGACGACGCGTCCGCCTCTCCTCGACCCGTGCACAACGAAGGTGATGGCGGCAATGTTGTCGGCGGTGGAAGCACGAGGGTTCGCGGAGTGATTCGCCCCGCCGACTTCAGCATTGGCGGAGTGCAGGCGCAAGTGCTGCGATCGTCCGCAACTGGAGGCAGCTCGAACGACAACATCGATGGTCGACGTCAATCTCCTCTGCGGAGTGGAGTCAGGCCGACCTCGGCGACTCATGCGTCGGCTGGTCGAGACGGAGGCATCGCGCCGGCGTACGGATATTTTAGATTCTCGCCGGACAAGATCGCTGTGCCGAGGCCGCTCGAAGGTCGACAAGACTTAATCACGTGGATTGAATCCATTGCGCCTCAGCTGAAGATCGCCGGATTGAAGAAGTTCGTCGACGGCAATGTTGCGACGCCGGACGCAGACGACTCTGAACTCTGGGCGGAATTTCGCGCTGCTCATCTACTAACCTTCATGGTCATTTTGAGGTGTTGCTCGCCTCTGGTGCAGGTCGCATTGATGTTGTGCAGACAACGGGTGGATGATGGCTACCAAGCGTGGCAGTACATCATGCGCACCTACAAAGCGACCGACGACCTCTACATCAGTCAACTGGAGAAGAAGTTGACCAACATTCGGATGGGGGAGGAGGAATCGGCGACCGAGTACTGCAATCGAGCGCGGTGAGTCTTGGCCGACCTGTGGATGGCCGGCGTCGACTACTCGGTGGCGTCGTATGTCACTCATGTCATCAGTGGCCTCCCCTCGGGCTACAATCGGATGCGCCGGATGCTGACAATCCCCGGCACGCGCGAGACTCTGAACGAGGACTCGCTTTCGAGCCACATCATCCAGGACGAGTTCATGCAGGAGTCTGAGCGACCTGCAGAACTGCTTCCGCAGGCCAACTACGTCGCCCCGGCGAAGCAGGGACGCCAACAGGGGCAGCGTGGGAAGTCTGCCAGAGGCGGTGGCTGGAAGTCATCGACCGCGAAATGGACGGAGGGCGCCGACCGCGGGAAGTCGGCGAAAGGTGGAGATCGCGGCAGCAGTGGCTCGCGTTGAGAAGGCCGTCCCTGCTACATCTGCGATGCTCCCAACCACCTCTCATACGACTGCCCCGACCGAGACGAGTCTGACGACGACCGGGACACCAACCGCAGAAAGGGAGATGGTGGCCGTCGTCGTCGGGACAACCAGCCGCGCAAGGAGAAGCAGCCGTCGAAGACGTCTTCGACGAAGGATGCAGACTCCTCTGGTGGCAATGCTCGTGGCGAGGAGGCCTCGTGCTCGATGGTCAGCGTGGTAGAGCCGACGATCTCGCTGGCGCTGGAGGCTGGCGAAGACTTCAAGGCGGTGGCTGCTGCTGTGCAGGCCAATCCGACCATTGTGTTGCTCGACAGCGGCTGCTCCCACCATTTGATGGGGACGAAGGAGGCCTTCGTCGACATGCAGCCGAGCGGAGATGTTCGCCACGTTCGAGGCTTCAACGGGGCACTTCAGAGCGTCGAAGGCAGAGGCACCGTTGCTCTGCAAGGGGAGGCCGGGAAGCAGGTCCTCGTCCCCGATGTACTCTACATTCCGGGTGTGCACGCAAATCTGCTGTCTGCTGGCCAGCTCAAGGAGAACGGCGTGAAGCTGCAGGACGAGGGCGGAGAGATGCTGCTGGTGTCTTCTACCGGCGATTTTCTTGGTCGAGCACGCTACTCCGGCAGAGTACTCTGCACCGACCTGCGCCCCTGCTCGACGAAGTCTACGACGACTTCGACGGAGGTTGTGGCTCTGCGGACGATCTCATATGCGACAAAGTTGACCCCGGACATGTTGCACGCGCGGCTTGCGCACGTCGGCGTTGACACGATATAGAGCTCGGCGAAACATGAGGTCGCCGCCGGTCTGGAGATCAAGCAGTCGGCCGCGACTGATCTGCTGTGTGCCTCCTGCGTCGGCGGCAAACTTGCACGGCACACCTTCCCCGACCAAGGATCGGACGCCAAGAATGCGCTTGATGTGGTGCACATCGACCTCTGCGGACCGTTTCGGGTGGCCGCCAACGATGGCAGCCTCTACTTTCTTTTGCTGAAAGATAGGAAGACTCGCTACGTGTGGGTGAGGCTGATCGCGAAAAAAAGCGACGTGCTGGTCGTCTTCCGCAAATGGCTGAAGGAGGTGGAGCGGCAGACGTTGAAGACGGTGAAGAAGTTGCGTTCGGACCGAGGAGGGGAGTTCCTCGGTCTCGCCTTCACCGACCTCGTCGAGGACAAGGGAATCCTCCACAAACTGACGTGCCCCTACACTCCGCAGCAGAACGGGATGGCCGAGCGGGAGATGCACACGGTGGTCGAGGCCGTGCGTACGATGCTTCTGCACATGGGCATGAAGCATCATTGGTGGCACCTGACTCTGCGACAGGCCGTCTGGGTGCGCAACTGCCTCGAGCGGGCTTCTCCGCCGAAGGGGACGACGCCGCTCGAGCTGCTGTTCGAGAAGAAGCCGGATTTGACTCTGGCGCGGGTGTGGGGCTGCATGGTGCAGTTCATGGTCCCCGAGCAGCAGCGCGGCGGGAAGCTGGCGCCGAAGGCTCGTTGGGGTCTTCACCTCAGAGTGTCGGCAGAGAGCAAGGGCTGGGAGGTGCTCGACCTGACTGCCAACAAAGGCGTCACGACGGTCGAAGCGATTTTCTACGAGAACCTGTCGATGGAGAAGTGGAAGTCCGAGTAAGGGCCGGCGTCGAAGAGGACGCCGTCTGCTTCGCCGCCGGATTCCTCCTCGACGATGCCTCTGCTCGCCGTCGTTGACGAGCATGATAATTAGGACGTCGAGGAAGTTCCCCTCCCTCCTCCTGTTGTGCCCTCGTCGGCAGTCGGCGATGAGGGGAGACTTGGTGCGTCGCCTGCGGCACCGACAGGTTGCATCGTCGGTGGCCGACGTGACGCCGAGAAAGTCAGCGACGGGAAGCGGCAGGCGACAAGGGAGCTGTCGGCGTCGAAGTCGACTTCAACGAAGCTGTCGATAGAGGTGCCACTTACAGAGAAGCTGCTTGCAGAGGCGCCGAAGCAGACTACAGAAAATCCGATCCTGAGGGAGCCGTCGGTAGAGGAGCTGCCGACAGGGGAGCAGTTCGTCGACGACTCGTCGAGCGACGACGTTGTGGAAGTCGTCGGTACGGCCGGTGGCGGAGAAGGGGAGCAGTCCGAAGACGACGACGTGGTAGAGGTCGCGGTCGAATAGGCGAAACCACGACGGTTTGCCCGCCCCAACATCGGCAAGCCGCCTGAAAAGCTGAGCTACCACGCTTGACGGCCAACAGCACTCTGCTCGACGATGCAGAGGACGACGTCGATCTGCCTGAGCTCGACCCTGACATGCACGCCGATCCAGAGCATCGCTGGGACATTGCCAACATGACGGTGAAGGAAGCGTTGGCGAGCTGGAAAGGCAAGGCGGTGAAAGCGGCCATGGACGAGGAGATCAAGAGTCTCATCTCCAACGGAACGTGGGAGATGGTCGAGCGTCCGCGCGGTGTCAACGTGATGAAGAATCGTTGGGTACTCACGACGAAGTACCACGTCGACGACACGGTCGCCCGCGAGAAGGCGCATCTGGTGGTGAAAGGTTTCACACAGGTTTACGGCGCAGATTACGACGAGACGTACGCACCGGTGGGGAGCTACATAACTTTGCGGATCTTCCTCAGCATCTTAGCAGTCCTCGACCTGCACCTGATGCAGCTGGACATGAAAAACGCGTTTCTGCAGAGCAAGCTGGATCGCGTCCTCTACATGTACCAGCCCGACTACTTCAACGATGGAACCGGTCGCGTCTGCAAGCTGCTGAAGAGCTTGTACGGACTAAAGCAGAGTCCGCTGCTGTGCTACTCGGCACTCAACGCGGTGCTGATCGGCGCTGGTTGGAGCAAGAGCCATGTACACGAAGCGCTCTACTTCAAGGTCGGCGACGACGGAGTGGCGTGCTGGGTGCTCGTCTACGTCGACGATCTGCTCGCTGCAAGCAGCTGCGCTGCAATGCTGAAGGAGCTGAAGGAGCTGCTGGAGGCCGCCTTCGAGCTGCGCAAAATCAGCCTGGTCGAGAAGTATCTTGGGCTGGAAATCGTGCGCGACCGTCCTGCGCGGAAGCTGTGGCTTCGCCAGCAAGTCTAAGTCGACAAGCTGCGTCGGCGTTTCATCGACGAGGAGCAGACCGGGCGAGTGCCGAAGATGCCGGTCTCCATCGACGCCTACGCAGAGCTGATGTTCCACGACGAGGAGTTTCAGTCGCGCGAGGAGGTAGAGTACCGGCAGAAGGTCGGCTCGCTGCAGTTCGTGGCCACCACGACGAGGTCCGACATTGCTTTCGCTTGCAGCAAGCTCGGATCCGGCCTGACAGTGCGGAGCGACAACCACTGGCGTGAGGTCGATCGCGGTCTGCACTACCTCGCTGAAACTCGTGACGCCGCTCTAGAGTTCAGCGGCGGACCAGAGTCGCTGTGTCCGGTCAGCTATGCAGATGCCGACGACGCTGGCGACAAGCCGAATCGGACGAGCACGAGCGGCTACGTTTTCGTCTTCGGAGGAGCCGCAGTCTCCTGGTCGAACCAGCGCATCAAATGCGCGACGCTCTCGTCGACCGAATCTGAGTATTTTGCGACTACCGAAGCTG
The DNA here is from genome assembly GCA_947471745.1 of Closterium sp. Naga37s-1. Lineage (NCBI taxonomy): Eukaryota > Viridiplantae > Streptophyta > Zygnematophyceae > Desmidiales > Closteriaceae > Closterium > Closterium sp. Naga37s-1. Next base: position 3,884,573 of record CANJKZ010000093.1, on the reverse strand, counting down.
GCAAGGAGGCTCGCAGTCAGCTCGACGCAAGGAAGCCGACTTTTCTGCACGTGGACAACCAGTCGGCGATCACTGTCGCAGAGGGCTTGGGGCTCAAGGGCAACCTCAAGCACATGGAGCGACGCAACGCATGGCTGCAGCAGATGGTGAAGCGCGGGAAGATTGCTCTGCAGTACATCCCGACCACCGAGCAGCCAGCAGATTTTCTGACGAAGGCGCTGAATTTTCCGGCTTTCAACTGGTGCTCCGTCGCAATCGGCCAATTGCGTCTGGCCGACGTGGGTGACGGGGATGACGAGGTGCAGCAGTAGGTGCCGTGCCCTTCTGCACGGCTGGTGTGGTGATCTACGTGCTATGTGTTGGGTGCACGTAGAAGGAATTTCCTCCTTGTATTCTATCCCTCTGGGTTTTGGGTGGACCTTGTGTGTGGGTGCCCAAGCGTGAGCTGGGCAGGGGAGTGTCGAAGAGAGAGGTCCCGCCCTCGCTTGGGCGCAGCCGATCTCGCCGTCGACGAGAAGTTCTCGACATATTGGTCGAAGAAGTTGGCTTCTGCAGTTCGACGGAAGTTGCGGTCGAGCAGGCTCTGCCCGACCGAATCTGGTCGAAGAGCTCTGTGCGATACTTCTGGTCGAAGAGCCCTGCGCGACGCTTCTGGTCGACGAGCGCTGGTCGAAGATCCTGGTCGAGGAACTCTGGTCGAAGAGTTCGGGCCGAGGAGCTCTGTTCGGCGAACGTTGTTCGACCGATCGATGTCGAGCTGATCGACCGACGTTGCAGAGTTGTGCGAAACTCTGCGGAGGCATGCGAACTTTCGCCCAGGAGGTTTTGGCGAAGTTATACCTGCGGAACGGCATCACGTGGTCGACGGTGCGCACCTGGCGAAACCAACGACACGTTTTCTACCTGGCACCTGCGCAATGTGCCTGACGGTGAAACCGCCAACCTGCACCTACTTGGTAGGTGCGCACATCTGCGCAGATAGACAACCTGCGACAGCAGATAGTTACCTGCGACTGCAGATAGTCACCTGCGACTGCAGTGCTGGCAGACCACGCGCAGTGCAATGCTGGCAGATTACTCTGCTGTAGCGTTGGCAAGCCGCTCTTCTGCTGCGCTGGCAGATTTCGCCCTTGCTAGGTTCTGCATGCCATTCTAGTCTTTTCATTCTGCATGCCTCAATTGTACTATCAACTTTTTATTGCCAATTGTTCTTTCAGTTCCTTTGTGGAAACTCTTGCAAATTCTCTCTGTGAACACAGCAAGCAGTAAGAACGTTAGTGCAAAGCTACGATCACTCGCACAACTCCGTGCCCTCCACCGTAGTCCACTCCCGTTGTGTAGTGACTCTCCTCAGAGACTTCCCGAGAGCGCACACTGGAAGTGTGCTAAGATGTGTGGCATGGCATTGCACTAGTGTGGGCAGCAGTGTCATGAGTGCATGTGTGAGTGTGTGTGCATGCTGTCCGTTAGTCTGAGGGGGAGTTTGTTGGATGCACGTCATTCTGAGTGCATGTCATCCTAACGTCCTGCCGAGTGCTCGTGCTATCCATGCGTGCATTGTTTTGCATGAGCATATGTCATTGTGCATGGCTGTTGGATATTATCATCTCTGCGTTTTTCTCCAAGTTTAAATGCTTGATCATGCAGGAGAAATCCAGAGCTTTCCAACGATACCAAGATCGCCTTATTCCGACCAAGATCGCCCAAGTTACAAGATTTCCAAGACTTGGATTTCTCATTACCTTTGAAGGTTATATCTAATTTGGGTGATTACTTGGGACATGACTATAAAGGGGTCTTTGGTTGGGTGGTTAGGGAAGGCAATTTTGCTTTTTGGATTGGGGTGGCTAGAAGTTTCTAGCATGGGTTGCAAATGTTGCAACACCTAGGCAAAATCCAACTAGATTGGATTTTGCATGTGACACCTCAAGGACCTCATGATGAGGGTTGCATCCTTGCTGCTAGGAAGGTTCCTACCATCCTTCCCTAGCGCTTGGAGAACCCCTTCCCTCTCATGGTTCTCTTGGAGTCCCCAACTCCAACTTCCTATGCCTTAATGCTTGTACTTCCTCTCCTATCCTAGTGATGCGGCTGCTGAACGGTTTTAATTGTTTCTCACTCTCTAGGCCATCTTTCTAGGTGATTCGAATTGGAGATGGTAGCTAAGCCTAAGGCGCACAATCCTACTGAGCGGATTTGCGTTTAGTTGAGAAATGAGTTCGTCGTAAGCTCTCAAAGTGACAGATCCTGAACAACAGCCAATTCTTCGCTTCTCATGATGTCACTTTCGACGAGTCGGTCTGTTACTACAGGAGTCGCCTCCACCGAGGTTCTAAGGTCTTCCCCCCCCCCCTTGCTCTTCCTCACTCCTGACCCCCCACCAGTTGCCCCAGTAGCCCACCCCCCCCCCCCCCCCCCCCCCCCCCCCCCACCCTTCGCGTCCTGCCCCGTCAGTGTGTCGCACGTCAATCTGCAGTCGCCTCCCCCGCATCGTCCAGTCCCTGTCGTGTCTGGGGTTGTGGGAGGTGCAGCTACGGAGGGTGCAAATCCAGGGGTTGCTGGAGCTGGTGGCGCCGGCTCTAGGGTTTAAGGGGGTGTGGATGTGGAGGCCCCTCCTGTGGAGGATACGGCTGCCTCACCCCCTATCTTCCCTTCAGTTCCGCAGTTCCCTCCTTGTTCGTCTCTGCAGCCCGTCGCTACGGAGTCAAGGGGTGCTCCTGCATGAGGTACTGGAGGCCTTCAGGGTGTTGTTGGTGGATGTTCTGGTTCTAGGGGTGCTGGAGTTGGAGGCGATGCGGGTGGCATTGTTGGAGGGGACATTGGTGGCACTGGCTCTGCGGAGCCTACACATTCACCCATATGTAACTTCACCCGTCTGCAACGTGCTGTCTAGCAGGAGCACCTTGACCGACAGCAACACCAGCAGCAGCAGGCGCAGCAGTGGCGGCAGTAGGTCCAGTTGCAGCCTCAGCATGAGAGGGGAGAGGAGGAGTCACGGCCGCAGCAACAGGTGCAGGTGCCACCTCAGCAGGAGAGGGTAGAAGCGCAGCCACGGCCGCAGCAACAGGTGCAGTTGCAGCCGCAGCAGGAGAGGGTAGAGGAGGAGCCACAGTCGGAGCAGCAGCAACGGCAGGTCCCACAGCAGCAGACGCCCGAGGAGGTGGAGCTGCAGCGACTCAAAGGCCTGCCCGACCCAGCACCTGCACGCTTGGTCCGTAGTCCCTACTCTCTACTCCCGTTTCCCCTGACCATTCCCTTTCCTTGTCCCCGTGGTCCCGTCGTGCTCCTCTCATTCGTGCTCAGTTGTCAAGGCTTCGTTGGTCTCGTTACCGTGTCGACGGCCCGTTTCACCTTGTTCTCCGCTCTCATGTTCCACCTCCTCCGGTCCTTCCGCAGCCTCCTGAGCTGTCCCTTACTATGTCTCCCGACCCGTTCTCCAACTACCTCCGTGCCTCCTGTCCTTGCAAGGATAACTCTATCAACGGGAGCTAGACTATGGGGCAGGCATGGGGTAGGAGTGATCTCTGCGTTCGTTCCTTAGTCGTTTGCTTATGCTTGCACTGCTTGCTTGTTCACGGGGTAAATTGGCAAGAGTTTCACTAGTAAAAGTTCACAACAATGGTAACAACAACATTGGCAACAATGACTACATCAGAGCTAGCAAGCAAGTCGGTCGACCTCCAACGCAGCACGGTCGACCGCGATCCAGCGTTGCAATGCTTGCACCGCTCCAGCACTGCAGAGATGCGGCTTGCCAACGTTGCAAGTCCACTGTGTGCCAACGCTGCAGCATGTCGGTTGCATAGCATTGCACCCGCATGACAACGGTGCACCCACTTCGCATGTGCTCGCGGCCGGTTGGTGCACCGCTCCTCGACATGTGCACAGCGCAGACGCCAGGCAGGGTTCATGCCAGCGACTGCGTCCACCAGCCATGTCGACCTCGGAATACCACTTCCGAGGTCGGCCTCGCAGAAACCACCCCGGCGACCATCGCACACGTCGCCCGGGTAACTTGGTCGACCAGGCAACCACGCCTGGTCGGTCGTCGGCTGCACCCGGCCGGCGTCCCAAAGTCGGCACCAGTCGGTTGACGCCCGGCGTTCGACCACACTGGCTTGGCGCCATGCCACTCGGCGCCCTCCAGCTTCGCGCCTTCCACCTCCCCTATCCAGGTTGACGTCGGCGCCAAACCTCGTCGACCACCGGATCAAGTCGGCCGCCGACACCTTGTAGTCGGCGGCATAGCAGTGGCCTTGTGCAGGTCAGCCTAACTCGGCGTCGCCCACTGCAGCTGAACTCGGCGTCGCCCACTGCAGCTGATCGGCTGCACTCCCCGTACACCCGACTCTGAAGTCGGCTCCGTCCAAGCGAGGACGGGGCCAACAACAACTCCCCTTGACACTCCCCTTCTGCATTCACACTTGGGCCCCTAGCCCACACGGCAACACTACTCGGAGGATAGCCCGTCGGCGTGCACCCAACAAACAGGACGCCGGTTACCGCACCATCCATTCAAAAGGGCATGGCACCTAATGCTGCATGTCATTGTCGCCGTCGCCCACGTCGGCTAGGCGCACTTGGCCGATTTCAACGGAGCACCGGTTGAAGGCCGGGTAGTGCAGCGCCTTCGTCAGGAAGTCGGCCGGCAACTCGGTGGTCGGGATGTACTTCAGCAAAAACTTCCCACGCTTCACCATGTGCTGCAGCCAGGCGTGTCGCCGCTCCATGTGTTTGAGGTTACCCGTCAACCCCATGCCCTCGGCGACCGTGATAGCCTACTTGTTGTCCACACGAAGGACAGTCGGCGTCCTCGCGTCCAGCTGCCGGAACTCTGCCGGAACTCTGCAAGGAAGGCGGCGTCCCTCCTTGCCGGCCTCGGTGGTCGACGACAGCGTCGCGCACTTGATGCACTGGCTCGACCAGGAGATTGCGGCCCCTCCGTAGGTGTACTCGCCCGATTCTGCTTGTCGCCAGCGTTGTCAGCATCCATGTGGCCGACCAGCTCCAGCAACTCTGTATCCATGTGTTACGCGTGTTGACGAGGTAGGCGAGGCAGCGATCGACCTCGCGCCAGTGCTGTTCTCTCCTCACCGTGAGGCTGAAGGCGATGTCCGGCCTCGTCGTCGTCGCCGCGAACTGCAGCGAGCCGACCTTCTCCCAGTACCTCTTCTCCTGGCGCTCCTGAGCCTCCTCCTCGTCGAACGTCAGCTCGGCGTAGGCGTCGACGGAGACCGGCGTCTTTGGGGTGCGCCTAGTCTGCTCCTCGTCGATGAACCGCCTGCGGAGATTACTACTTCAACGGGAGCTAGACTACGGGCTAGGCACGGGGCTTGAGTGATCTCTGCGTTCCTGGTGTTCTCACTGCTTGCTAGTTTACGGGAGAATTTGGCAAGAGTTTCACGAGGAAAAGAGTTCACAACAATGAAACAATCAAGTTGGCAAAACAAGACTACATCAGAGCTAGCATGCAAGCAGAAAGACTGCCAGCCCAGCACGGTCGACCGCGTTCCAGCACGACTTGGTCGACCGTGCTCCAGCAGTGCAAAGTCGCGGCCTGCCAACGATGCAAGTCGACGGCGTGCCAACATTGCACCAAGTTGGCTGAACAGCGTTGCACCCGCAGGACAGCAGCTCACCCGCTTCGCAGGTCCACGCAGATGATTGGCAGGCTGTGACTTGTCACCTGCACAGCGCACACACCAAACCGTCCTCGTGCGGACGACTGCATCTGATCAGCCACATCGACCTCGGGATACCACCGCCGAGGCCGGTCTCACCAATACCACCTGGGCGACAGCCGCAGAACCTCGTCAACCAGGCAACCTGATCGACCAGGCAACCATGTCAACCGCTGCTCCTTCACGTGCCCGTTGACCACCCAAGTCGACGACCACCTCCAGTCGGCCTCACTTGGTCGACCACACCCTTGGTCGACCAGCTCCAGGTCGACAACACTCCTGGTCGACCAGCTCCTGGTCGACCAGCACACCTGTCAGCCGACCACACCAAGTCGGCTGCTCCAAGTCGGTGTCACCAAGTCGACGCCCTCCACTGGTCGACTTCCTAAGTCAACCACCCGAAGTTGGCTCCCTCCCGAAGTCGGCGCCCATGCAGTGGCCCCCGTGAAGGTCGACCAGCCCCATCGACCAGATCGCCCACTGCTGCAGGTCGGCTGCACTCCTCACACCCGACCACAAAGTCAGCACCGCCCAAGCAAGGACGGGGCCAACACAACTCCTGTTGACACTCCCCTGTCGCGTTCACGCTTGGGCCCCCAGCCCACACGGCAGCACTGCTCGGAAAATAGCTCGTCAGCGTGCACCCAACACACAGCACGCCGGTCACCGCACCAGCCATGCAAGAGGGCATGGCACCTACTGTTCCACGTCTTCGTCGTCGTTGCCTACGTCGGCCAGACGCACTTGGCCGATTGCAAAGAAGAACCGGTTGAAGGCCGGATAGTGCAGCGCCTTCGTCTGGAAGTCGACCGGCTGCTCAGCGGTCGGGATGTACTTCAGCGTGAACTTCCCGCGCTTCACCATGTGCTGCAGCCAGGCTTGCCGCCGCTCCATGTGCTTGAGGTTTCCCATCAACCCCATGCCCTCGGCAACGGTGATGGCCGACTTGTTGTCCACCCGAAGGACAGTCGGCGTCCCGGCGTCCAGCTGCCGGAATTCTGCAAGAAGGAAACAAAGTTGACGTCCCTCCTTGCCGGCTTCAGTTGCCGCCACGTACTCCGACTCGGTCGACGACAGCGTCGCGCACTTCATGTGCTGGCTCAACCAGGAGACCGCGACCCCTCCGTAGACGATCACGTAGCCGCCCGTGCTCGTCCAAATCTGCTTGTCACCGGCGTCGTCGGCGTCCACGTAGCCGACCAGCTTCAGCGACTCTGGTCCACCGCCGAACTCCAGGGCGGTGTCACGAGTGTTGGCGAGGTGGGCGAGGCAGCGGTCGACCTCGCACCAGTGCTGGTCGCTCCTCACCGTGAGGCCACTCCGTCATGCAAGAAGGCATGGCACCTAATGTTCCACGTCGTCGTCGCCGTTGCCCACGTCGGCCAGACGCACTTGGCCGATTGCAAAGAAGAACCGGTTGAAGGCCGGATAGTGCAGCGCCTTCGTCAGGAAGTCGACCGGCTGCTCAGCGGTCGGGATGTACTTCAGCGTGAACTTCCCGCGCTTCACCATGTGCTGCAGCCAGGCTTGCCGCCGCTCCATGTGCTTGAGGTTTCCCATCAACCCCATGCCCTCGGCAACGGTGATGGCCGAATTGTTGTCCACCCGAAGGACAGTCGGCGTCCCGGCGTCCAGCTGCCGGAATTCTGCAAGAAGGAAACAAAGTTGACGTCCCTCCTTGCCGGCTTCAGTTGCCGCCACGAACTCCAACTCGGTCGACGACAGCGTCGCGCACTTCATGTGCTGGCTCGACCAGGAGACCGCGACCCCTCCGTAGACGATCACGTAGCCACCCGTGCTCGTCCGGTTCTGCTTGTCGTCGGCGTCGTCGGCGTCCACGTAGCCGGCCAGCTTCAGCGACTCTGGTCCACCGCCGAACTCCAGGGCGGTGTCACGAGTGTTGGCGAGGTAGGCAAGGCAGCGGTCGACCTCGCGCCAGTGCTGGTTGCTCCTCACCGTGAGGCCACTCCCCAGCTTGCTGCAGGCAAAGGCGATGTCCGGCCTCGTCGTCGTCGCCGCGAACTGCAGCGAGCCGACCTTCTGCCGGTACTCCTCCTCCCGTCGGCGTAGGCGTCGACCGAGACCGGCGTCTTCGGGGTGCGCCCGGCCTGCTCCTCACCGATAAACCTCCTACGCAGCTTGTCGGCGTAGCCCTGCTGATGCATCCACAACTTCCTTGCCGACGTGTGGCGGACGATCTCCAGCCCGAGGTACTTCTGCACCGACGAGATCTCCCGCAGCTCAAAGGCGGCCTCCAGCAGCTCCTTCAGCTCCTTCAGCATCTCGGTGCTGCTGCTGGCGACGAGCAGGTCATCGACGTAGACTAGCACCCAGCAGGTCACTTCGTCATTGCCGACCTTGAAGTAGAGCGCCATGTCGACCTGGCTCTTCTTCCAGCCAGCGCCCAGCAGCACACCCTCAAGAGCCCTGTACTACAGGAGCGGCGAATGCTTCAGCCCGTAGAGGCTCTTCAGCAGCTTGCACACCCGGCCGGTCCCGTCGTTGAAGTAGTCCGGCTGGTACATGTACAGCACTCGGTCGAGCTTACTCTGCAAGAAAGCGTTCTTTATGTCGAGCTGCATCAGGTTGAGGTCGAGGACAGCGACGATGCTGAGGAAGATCCTCAGTGTGACGTAGCTGCTCACTGGCGAATACCTCTCGTCGTAGTCGGCGCCATACACCTGCGTGAAGCCTTTCACGACCAGCCTCGCCTTCTCGCGCTCGACGGTGTCGTCGATGTGGTACTTCATCGTCAGCACCCACCTGTTCTTCATGATGTTCACCCCAGGTGGGCGTTCGACCAGCGCCCAGGTTCCCATGCCGATGAGGCTCCGTATCTCTTCCTCCATGGCAGCCTTCACCGCCTTGCCCTTCCAGCTCGCCAGCGCCTCCTTCACCGTCATCGTGTAGATGACCCAGCGTTGCTCAGGGTCGGCGTGCATGTCAGGGTCGAGCTTCCTCAGGTCTTCATCCTCCTCGGCGTCGTTGTAGAGCAGGTCGTCGTCGACCTCGTCGTACGCCGTGGTGAAGGCAGCCCGTACGTAGAAGTCGGGCGGCCTCCGAATTCGGCCTGACTGCCGTGGTCCAGTCTGGACCTCCACCACGTTGCTGTCGGTGGACTCCTCAGCATCCCCTCCATCGTCACCGGCTTCACTGCCCTCATCGTCCTGTTGCACCGTAGCCGGCTTCCCGGCCGACTTCTCCCTTGTCGTCGGCTCCCCTGCCGACTGCCCGGTTGCCGACTGCTTCGTGGCTGGCTTCACGGCTGCCTGCTCCCCTGTCTGTTGTTGCCCTGACGATGCCTCCGTCGCCAGCTTCACCAAAGCCGGCTGCACTTCCTCGGCCTGCTGCTCCCTGGTCGGCGTCAGCTTCGCTCCCACGCCGACTGTGTTGACGTCACGTCGGCCACTGGCGATGCTCGTGGTCGGCGCCACAGGCGACGCCCGACTTCTCCCCTCATCGCCGAAGGCCGACACCGGAGTCAACCCACGCAGATCGGCAACAAGGGGAGGGGAAGGAGGGGCAGGGGAAGGAGAAGGAGGGCGGAATACCTCAGTGTCCGTATCAGCAAGCTCACCGACCTCGGCGAGCAGAGGGAGCGTCGCCGCCGAGGTGTCCGTCGGTGGGTTGACCTGCGTCCGTCCCGACGCCGGGCCATGCTCCGACTTCCACACCTCCAGTGACATGGACTCGTAGAACACCACGTCCGACGTGGTGACTACCCGGTTGTCGGCGAGGTCGAGGAGCTTCCAGCCCTTGCTCTCCTCGGACGCGCCGAGATGAAGGCCCCATCTCGCCTTCGGCTTCATCTTTCCACCACACTGCTGCTAAGGGACCAGGAACTGCGCCATGCAGCCCCACACCCGCGCCAACGACAAGTCGGGCTTCTTCCCGGTCAGCAGCTGGTATGGCGTCGTCCCCGGCGTTAGCACCGACCTCTCAAGGCAGTTGGGGACCCAGACGGCCTGCCCGCCCATGTGCAACAGCATCGTCCGCACCGACTCCACCACCGTCCTCATCTCCCGCTCCGCCATCCAGTTCTGCTGCGGGGTATACGGGAAGGTCAGGTCGTGGACGATCCCCTTGCCGTCCACGAAGGTAGTGAAGTCCTTCCCAAGGAACTCCCCTCCCCGGTCAGAGCGCAGCATCAGCACCGACTTCTTCGTCTGCCGTTCAGCCACCGCCAGCCACTGCACGAAATCCTGCAGCACGTCCGACTTCTTGGCGACCGTCCTCACCCACACGTTGCGGGTCTTGCGGTCCTTCAGCAGCAAGGAGTATAGGCTGCCATCTTTGGCAGCCACGCGAAACGGCCCGCATAGGTCGATGTGGACGACGGCCAGCACATCGCCTGCGTCGGAGCCCTGGTCGGGGAAGGTGTGCCGCGCCAGCTTCCCGCCAACGCACGAGACACACAGCGAGTAGGCGCCGGACGCCGACTTGAGGTCCAGCCCAGTGGCGACCTCGTGCTTCGCCGAGCTCCGGATGGTGTCCATGCCGACGTGGGCGAGCCTTGCATACAGCTGGTCTAGCGTGGACTTCGTCGCCGAGACGATCGCTCGTAGAGCCACCACCTCCGCCGTGGGCGCTGTCGACTTCACCGAACAGGTCGGTGCAAAGGACCCGGCCTGAGTACGTCGCCCGACCGAGCACGTCCCCCGCCACCGAAACGAGCAGCATCCCATCGCTGTCTTCCGTCAGCTTCACAACGTTCTCCTTCAGCTGGCCAGCCGAGAGCAGGTTCGCTCGCACGCCCGGAACGTAGAGCACATTGGGGATCAGCACCTATTTACCAGCTTCCCCTTGCAAGGTGACCGTGCCCGGGCCCTTGACGTCCTGCAGCGCCCCGTTGAAGCCGCGCACTTGCTTGACGTCGCCGCTCGGCTGCAGGTCAACGAAGACCTCCTTCGTCCCCATCAGGTGACGCGAGCAGCCGTTGTCGAGCAGGACCAGCGCAGGGTTCGCCTGCATGGCCGCCGCCATTGCCTGGAAATCCTCGCCAGCCTCTGGCGCCAACGAGACGGTCGGCTCCACGATTACCACTAGCGAGCACGACGCCTCCTTGTCGTCTCGCCCTTTGCCGCCAGCAGAGGAGTCGGTGTCCTTTGCCGAGGTCGACGACTTGGTCGACTGCTTCTCCCTGCGCGGCTGGTTTCCCCGACGTGGACGACGGCTGGCCGACCTCCCGCGGCCTCCCTTGGCGTCATCGTCGTCGGAGTCACTGCGGTCGGGGCACTCGAAGGAGAGGTGTTCGGGGCTGTGGAAGATCCAGCACTCCCGACGTCGACCTCCTCCTCCTCGACCACCATCCTGAGCCGACTTCCTCTTGTCAGTGTCCTTGGCCGACCTACCAGCACTGCTTCCACCGCCGCCAGACTGCCCGCGCTGTCCCGGTCGACAACCTTGCTTCGCCGGGGGGGCGTAGTTCACCTGCGCTAGGAGTTCCGTCGACCGCTCGGTCTCCTGCATCGCCTCATCCCGGAGGATGTAAGAGGTGAGGGAGTCCTCGTTGAGCGTCGCCCTTGTGCTTGGCACCACCGACAGCCGCTTCATCAGATTGTAGCTGCTCGGGAGCCCCTTCAAGACGTGCGTGACGTACGGCACCGTCGAGTACTGCACACCTGGCATTCTCATGGTGGCGAGAAGTCGCCGAGCCCGGTTGCAGTAATCTGTCGCCGTCTCCTGGTCGCCCATCCGCAGATGCGTCATCTGCTCCTCGAGCTGGCCGATGTACAGGTCGTCGGTAACCTGATACGTCGACTCGATGAAGTGCCACGCCTGGTGACCGGCGTCCAGGTAGTCCCTTCACGGATTCAGGGCGATCTGCACGCCCGGTGAGCAGCACCGCGAGATTACCGTGAAGGTCAGCAGCTGCACAACGCGAAACTCCGCATGCAGGTCGGGGTAGTTCTCCGACGGCGTCGCCACAGTGCCGTTGGCGAAGCCTATCAGTTCGGCCATCTCCAGCTGAGGCTCAATCGCCTCCTTCCAGGTGAGGATGTCAGGTCGACCGACTAGCTGGGGGGTGACCGAGATCCTGTCCGGCGTGAATTTGAAGTAGCCGTAGCTTGGCGCTATCCTGCCCGCAGTCACGTCGGTCGCCGACATCGGCGACAAACCGCTTCGACGTCCTCCGACGTCGCCCTGCGAGGACCCTGCAGCCGCCGACGACTTCATCCCTTGCACCTGAACGCCGCCGAATTCATCGGCGTGTATCACTCCTCTCTGCCTCGTCGACGTGCCTCCCGCACTGCTGCCGACTTGGTCACCACCGACGTTGACGCCCACGTCGACGCCGCCTGCTGTGTTCACCGGTCGAGGAGAACCGGGTCGAGAAGGGTGCTCCGTCGCCCACACAGCGCGGATGCCAGCCTAGACGACCGCCCAGGGGAAATTCTCCCCGTACTCGCGGGCCTCATGGCGTCTCCTTGCGTCCTCTAGCCGAGCCTCCAGGGTGTCCACCACCCCTGTGTCACCTACGGCGCGTACCATAGTGACTACCGCACAGCTGTCGGCCTACGAACAAGAATTTTTTAAGTGACAACTACGTCGACCTGAATGAAAGGTAAGTCGTGTGCCGTCCTCACTCACCGCACCATGCGGAGATTACTACTTCAACGGGAGCTAGACTACGGGCTAGGCACGGGGCTTGAGTGATCTCTGCGTTCCTTAGTTGTTTCCTAGTGTTCTCACTGCTTGCTAGTTCACGGGAGAATTTGGAAAGAGATTCACTAGGAAAAGAGTTCACAACAATGATACAATCAAGTTGGCAAGACAAGAATACATCAGAGCTAGCATGCAAGCAGGACGAATGCAAGCAGGACGACTGCTGGTGCAGCCACAACTTCCTCGTCGGTGTGGCCAAGTTGGAGTGAGGTGGATTTGAGAGGTTGGGAAAAAGACAAGGGTGAAAGTTGGGTTCCTATAGGGAGGGAATCTTGTGAGCATATGGGGTTTCCTTGGTTGGGGACTCCTTGAGGACCTTCCCTCTCGTCCTCCTCTTCCCTTCTACCTGGTTGATTGCTACTCTAACTTTCTTGTGTGGATCTTGTGAGACAATTGTGATTGAGTTAAGTTTCTATGGGAGCATACCCCACAGGGCGCCGAAATTAATATCTCGAGAAATACGTCATCTTTGATACGATTCAAATTGGGAATTGTAGCTACGGACTAAAGCTACAACATATCTGAACTTGATGAAGTTTGAACCGTACAATGTTCGCCGACGGCGTTTCTTGTGAAGTCGACATTTCTGTCTAGAAACTTAGTCCAACGATTTTGAGATATTTCGGCCCCTAATCTTCATAGACTCCGTCTTTAGTCTCTAACAAGTGGTATCAGAGCTGGTTGAGGACGTTGTGAAGAGTCTACTGAGGTGTGAAGAACCTTCTAGACCCAACTGTTAGAGATTAAGGACGGAGTCTATGAAGATTAGGGGCTGAAATATCTCAAAATCGTCAACTACAATTCTGGACAGAAAAGTCGTCGTCACAAGAAACGTCGTCGACGAAAGGTCCACTGTTAGAATTCTTTCAAACTCGAGTATGTTGTAGCCCTTGACCGTGGCTATCTTTCCCAATTTGAATAGTATCAGAATATGGAGTATAACTCGAGTTATGAACTTCGGCGCACTAGGGGGTATGCTGCCATAGAAAACGTAACTCAATCACAATGATCTCACAAGTTCACACAAGAAAGTTAGAGTAGCAATAGAACCAGGTAGGAGGGGATGAGGAGGACGAGAGGGAAGGTCCCAAGAGAGTCCCCAACCAAGGAAACCCCATGCCATACAATTCCCTTCCCCATAGGCAACCCAACTTTGACCTTTGTCACTATCCCAACCTCCACAATCCACCTCAACCCAACTTGGCCACACTTGCCAACCTGGTTTGGTTTCTCCCAACCATTTGGCAGCAACTACAGTAGAAAAGACGAATTTCCCAACCCCCAAAAGTCTGTACCCCATATTGAGTCAACCCCACAACTTCCCATAGTCACCACAACCAAATATCAAAAGCATACGAACTCCAACGTTCGTAACTTTCTTGTTCGTGCTCCGATTGAAGCGATACTTGGTTCCTCGGAAAGCTCTTGAGCAGAGGAGTCACTTCAGATATCTGCTCAAGCCAAATAACATTCACACACACACTCAGAAAAACCAAACCGCACAAAACACAAATTCTTGCACACACTCACAACACGCATGCAACGCACGAACATATGATGGGAGGCAGACAGACGTGAATGCGAATGGTAGCATCACTCAACAAACTCCCCCTCTGGCTGCCAACCATCATCCCACATGCCATAGCTCAAGCATGCATCCTCAATGCACACTCATCCCAGCAAGCTTCATGCCCTTCCAATGCTCAGATTCAGCCAGGCGCTTGGTGAGAATGTCAGCCGCCTGCTGATGGGTCTTCACAATCTCCAGCCGCACCTCCTTGTCCAGGAGCCTCCTCACCCAATGCCACTTAGGCCTGATGTGCTTTGTCAGCCCATGAAGGCAAGCATTCTTAGCAAGCTTCACAGCCGACTCGTTGTCACAGAAAATCACAGTTGGATCCTTTTGGCACACTCCGATCTCCTCCAACAAACGCCTCAGCCACACCACCTCCTTTGCCCCATGATGCAGAGCCATGTACTCTGTCTCACACGAGGACTGCCCCACCTCGTTCTGCTTCTTGCTGCGCCAGCTCACTGCACCACCTCCAAACAGGCACACATAGCCTCCAATGCTGGTGCCATCCGCCTTCACAGAGTTGAAGCTAGCGTCGGTGTAGCAGGTCAGGAGCATCTCCCCCTTGCCCAAATCAGCTGCACCCCTCTGCAGCCTCTGTCGCACAGCACTGTACTCCAAGCCCACTAATGCCGTAGCGCTCACATAGCGGACCAACCTCTTGGCCGCTTCCAGCTGCTCATGACTGGGGCGTGAAACCACACTTGCAAGCCTGGATGTAGCAAAGGCAATGTCAGGCCGCGTGTGGTTAGCCGCATAATTGAGTGCCCCCACCATGGAATGAAACAGCTTCCTGTCACTCTCACCCACCACCTCCTCTTCAGCACAGGGCTCCACAGTGAACCCCGAAGGCAGTGGGGTGGCTGGCTTTCCTCCATCTTGCAGCCCATACTTCTCAGCCAGCCCCTCACAATACTTTCTCTGGTGCAACCTCAACACTCCCTTGTCAAGGTCCCTCTCCACATGCATGCCCAAATAGTACTTCACATCTCCCATCTTGGAGCACTTAAACTGCATCTCCAGCATCTCCTCCACATGCTCAATCATTGCAGACGACTCAGAGAAGAGCAGGATGTCATCCACATACACCAGGAGCATGAGAAACTGCTCCTTCTCCTGCAGCAGGAACAAGCTGTGATCACACTCACTCTTCTTGAAACCCCCAGCCAGCAGAGTCTCCTCTAACTTGTGGTACCATGCACGAGGAGCCTGCTTCAGGCCATAGATGGCCTTCTTCAGCCTGCACACCCTGCCGCTCCCATCATCCAAACCCTCAGGCTGTAACATGTACAGCTCCTCCAGAATGATCCCATTGAGGAAGGCGGTGGTGATGTCCATCTGCTTCACCCGCCATCCACCGTATGCTGCCATTGCCAATGACACCCGAAGTGTTGTGCCTTTCCCCACAGGAGCATAGAGCTCGTTGAAGTCCTTTCCCTTTGTCTGCTGAAACCCCTTAGCCACAAGCCTTGACTTGTAGCGGGTCAGCGCCCCATCAGGTCCGTACTTGTGCCTGAAAATCAGCTTGGAAGAAATGGCCTTCTTCCCAGGTGGCAGCTCACACAGCTCCCACGTCTCATTCTCTAGCAGAGAATCATACTCCTCCTTCACACTCTGCTTCCACTTTTCAGCATCGGGCCCGCTCAATGCCTCAGCTAGCGTCTTGGGCTCAGGGACGGCTGCCCAGTAGCAGTGTGCTATCTCATCCTTATCACACTGCTCAGCCACACTCCCAGCCCTTACCACCTTTGGCTTGCCACGGCTTGCATAGGTCAGCCTGTTAGGAGGGCGCACATCCCTCCTAGGACGGTCAGCCGTACGTCCGGCACCTTGTGGAGCACCTTGCTCCTCCTGCTGCTGCGGCTGCTGCTGCTGTTGCTGCTGCTGCTGCTCCTCCACCTCAGGTTCTCCCCCATCCTCAGTCACCCCAGAGATCTCATTCTCAGAGACAGAAACCTCCACTTGCCTCGAAGGCCGCTGCACCTCATCGGCCTCGACAATTAGCGGTGTCGTTGGAAGCTTCTGCTGCTGCTGCTGCTTCCACTCCTTGTAGTACAAGGACTCAAGGAACTTCACATCCCTTGACACGGTCAGCTGCTGGCTGGTCAAGTCCCAAATCAGCCAGCCCTTGTGATCCTTAGCAAGCCCCAAGTGCACACCCCATCTCCCAGAAGCTTCCAGTTTTCCCCTCTTCTCCTTAGGCACATGAAACACCACCATGCACCCAAAGGCTCTCAGCATGTTCACAGCTGGTGCAATCCCATACCACTTGGTGTAGGGGACCCACTGCTTGTCCCCCACAGTTGCCAGCACCCTGTTCTTCACAACAACGACCTGCCGCAGTGCTGTCACCCAAAACGGATCCGGCAGCCCTGCACGCCCAAGGAGAGTGCGAGCACCTTCCTGCAGGGTCCGGTTGAACCGCTCAGCCACGCCATTCTGCTGAGGGTTGTAAGGCACTGTGAGCTGATGCTGGATCCCCTTCCGCTTCAGCTCCTTCTCAAAATCAGCGCCGATGAACTCTCCTCCGTTGTCAGTGCGGATCACCTTCACCTTGTGTCCGCTTTCCCTTTGTGCTCTCGGCATCCACTCCTTAAGAACAGCCGCTGCCACCTCCCCCTTAGTCTTGAGAGGGTACACCCACACCGCACGCGTGTGGTCGTCCACAATCGTCAAGAAGTAGCGGCTGCCCGAGAGAGAAAGGGCCCTCGTGGGGCCCACCACATCCATGTGCACTAGTGCAAGTGGTGCCTTGGCTGGTCCTGTGCTGCTGCTGAAGGGAAACTTCGTGAATTTGGTCTCAAGGCAGGTAGGGCAGCTCCCAATCTCCTTTGCTCCCCCCTTCACCTCCAGCCCCTTCAAGCACCCATCCTTTACCAACTTCTGCAGCATAGGAATGTTCACATGGCACAGCCTCTCATGCCACGTCTCCCAATCAGCCTCACCACTCCCAGATGAAGCCTTTGCCCATGCAGCTGTCGCATCCACACCAGCAAGCACCTCACCATGTGGCTGTTGTGGCTGCTGCACCTTCTTGACTGCATCCAGGGCCCCAGCAGTTGGTGCAGTCTCCTCTCCTCCCGCAGTTGCTTTAGCCGCTGCCGCTGCCTTTGCCGTTGCTGGTGGTTTCCCCTTCCAAGGGATGATGGGCAGCTGCCACAAGTCCTTGATGCAGCTGCTCTTCTCCTCCAAGTTCCACAGCAGCAACTTCCCAAGCTTTGCACGGCAGCTGGTTGGGCCGAAGGTAACTTCAGCCTTGCTCTTCTGCAGCCGGCGCACAGAAAGAAGGTTAGCGGACAAACCTTCAACCAACAGCACATTCCCAAGCCCCACAAGCTCTCCATTGGCTCCCATCACCTTGGCATTCCCAACACCAATCACAGGGAGCAAAGCACCTGAAGCGGCAGCCACAAACTTGATCTTCCCAGGAGGTTTTACCTCATCAAGCAAATCTGCCCGTGGGGTCATATGACTCGTGCAACCTGAATCGATCACCCAGTGAGTGAGGGGGTGCATCACAACCTTCCCAACTGAACCCACATCACCCCCACTCCCTTGCAAATCCTCAACCATGAGGAACATCCCAGGGTCGGCTTTACCTTGTGCACCATCACCTTGTGCACCTGAACCTTGCACAGCGCCACCGCGTGCACGTTCACCACTTGGCGGCTTCATGCCTGGAGGGGCCCATCCCTCAGGCCGGCTGAAACACTTGAACCACGGGTGTCCAGCCTTCTTGCAGTACCAGCACGCACCCTCCATTCGGGTGCTCCCCCTGCCACCAGAGCTCCCATGCCCCTCATTGTAGTCACCTCGGCCTCTCCCTCTGCCAAAGCCTCTCCCACGGCCTCGGCCTCTCCCTCCCCCTCTTCCTCTGCTGCCTCCTGCAGCTCCATACCCCTCAGCAGTTTTGTTGGCAGCACCACCTCCCGTGTGGCGTCTGCGGAAGTCCTCCTGCAGAATCTGCTGCCGTAGCCACTCAGGCGTCCATTTGTCCTGCTGAACGTTGAGGGTGGGGATGAGGTTGTCCCACGAGTTGTCGAGCACCGAGATGATCTTGGTGCACTGTTGCATCTGCGACACTTCGCTGCCCGCCGCTGCCATCCTCGCATAGGTGTCCTTGATCTTGTCAAGGACCCGTTTCACATCATCTCCCGGTTTCATGGAGAGGGCAGCCAACTCCTTCTCCAACACAATCACCATCGGCAGCGTGTTGGGCTGAATCACGTCGCGTAGCAGCTTCCATGCCTTCGGTCCGGAATCATCCAACTCCACCAAATCCTTGATGTGCTGGAACATGTCGTTGTTGACCGATTGGAGGATGAGGTCGTACAGCACCGCGCTCTTCTCAATCCACCGATCGCGGGCATCTCCTTCCCCCGGCATCTTCTCCTCTCCCATTGCAATTTTCAGCAGCTTGTAGCGCTTGAAGGCGCTCCGCATCCGCCCGCTCCATTCCTCATAGTTGGAGCCATCCAAAGCTTCAATCTTGGATGGTGGCGGCTCACTCCTCTTCTCAGCTGCATCTCCACTCCCTTGATTCATCTCCTCTGCTCCCAATCAGAGGTTTCAGCTCCCCCTTTTGCTGGTCACAATGTAGATCCACACAATCTTCACAAGTGTCAGCGCCAACGAAATTTCGGCAGAGTTTCCCCTTAGCGGAAGTCACATCCAACCTCCAGAACTCCACTTAGGCACGCCCACAGGCCATGGTGGGTCTAGGAGGGTCTTCACACTTCAGTAGACTCCCCACAAGGTCCTTAATCAGCTCTGATACCACTTGTTAGAGATTAAGGACGGAGTCTATGAAGATTAGGGGCTGAAATATCTCAAAATCGTCAACTACAATTCTGGACAGAAAAGTCGTCGTCACAAGAAACGTCGTCGACGAAAGGTCCACTGTTAGAATTCTTTCAAACTCGAGTATGTTGTAGCCCTTGACCGTGGCTATCTTTCCCAATTTGAATAGTATCAGAATATGGAGTATAACTCGAGTTATGAACTTCGGCGCACTAGGGGGTATGCTGCCATAGAAAACGTAACTCAATCACAATGATCTCACAAGTTCACACAAGAAAGTTAGAGTAGCAATAGAACCAGGTAGGAGGGGATGAGGAGGACGAGAGGGAAGGTCCCAAGAGAGTCCCCAACCAAGGAAACCCCATGCCATACAATTCCCTTCCCCATAGGCAACCCAACTTTGACCTTTGTCACTATCCCAACCTCCACAATCCACCTCAACCCAACTTGGCCACACTTGCCAACCTGGTTTGGTTTCTCCCAACCATTTGGCAGCAACTACAGTAGAAAAGACGAATTTCCCAACCCCCAAAAGTCTGTACCCCATATTGAGTCAACCCCACAACTTCCCATAGTCACCACAACCAAATATCAAAAGCATACGAACTCCAACGTTCGTAACTTTCTTGTTCGTGCTCCGATTGAAGCGATACTTGGTTCCTCGGAAAGCTCTTGAGCAGAGGAGTCACTTCAGATATCTGCTCAAGCCAAATAACATTCACACACACACTCAGAAAAACCAAACCGCACAAAACACAAATTCTTGCACACACTCACAACACGCATGCAACGCACGAACATATGATGGGAGGCAGACAGACGTGAATGCGAATGGTAGCATCACTCAACACCAACATGGCCCGTGGGCGTGCCTAAGTGGAGTTCTAGAGGTTGGATGTGACTTCCGCTAAGGGGGAAACTCTGCCGAAATTTTGTTGGCGCCGACACTTGTGAAAATATTGTGGGACTTTGGTGTGGACAGCAAGGGGGGAGCTGAAAGCTGTGGTTGGGAGAAGAGGAGATGAGTCAAGGGAGTGGAGATGCAGCTGAGAAGAGGAATGAGCCGCCACCATCCAAGATCGAAGCATTGGATGGTTCCAATTATGAGGAATGGAGCGGGCGGATGAAGAGCGCCTTCAAGCGCTACAAGCTGCTGAAACATGCGATGGGGTAAAGAGAAGATGCCGGAGGAAGGAGATGCCTGCGATCGGTGGATTGAGAAGAGCGCGGTGCTGTACGACCTAATCCTACAATCGGTCAACAACGACATGTTCCAGCAGATCAAAAATTTGGTGGAGTTGGATGATTCCGGACCGAAGGCGTGGAAGCTGCTACGCGACGTGATTCAGCCCAACGCGCTGCCGATGGTGATTGTGTCGGAGAAAGAGTTGGCTGCCCTCTCCATGCGACCAGGAGACGATGTGAAGCCGGTCCTTGACAAGATCAAGGATACTTATGCAAGAATGGCAGCGGCGGGCAGCACGGTGTCGCAGATGCAGCAGTGCACCAAGATCATCTCGGTGCTCGACAACTCATGGGACAACCTTATCCCCACCTTCAACACTCAGTAGGACCAATGGACACCAGAGTGGCTACGGCAGCAGATTCTACAGAAGGTCTTCCGCAGGCGCCACACGGGAGGTGGTGCTGCCAACAAGACTGCTGAGGGGTATGGAGCTACAGGAGGCAGCAGAGGAAGAGGGGGTGGGAGAGGCCGAGGCCGTGGGAGAGGTTTTGGCAGAGGGAGAGGCCGAGGTGACTACAATGAAGGGCATGGAAGCTCTGGTGGCAGGGGGAGCACCCGAATGGAGGGAGCTTGCTGGTACTGCAAGAAGGCTGGACACCCGTGGTTCAAGTGTTTCAGCCGGCCTGAGGGATGGGCACCTCCAGGCATGAAGACGCCAAGTGGTGAACGTGCACGAGGTGGCGCTGTGCAAGGTTGTGGTGCACAAGGTGATGGTGCACAAGGTAAAGCCGACCCTGGGATGTTCCTTATGGTGGAGGATGTGCAAGGGAGCGGGGGTGATGTGGGTTCAGTTGGGAAGGTTGTGATGCACCCCCTCACTCACTAGGTGATAGATTCAGGTTGCACAAGTCACATGACCCCATGCACAGATTTGCTCGATCACGTAAAACCCCCTGGGAAGATCAAGTTTGTGGCTGCCGCTTCAGGTGCTTTGCTCCCTGTGATTGGTGTTGGGAATGCCAAGGTGATGGGAGCCAATGGGGAGCTTGTGGGGCTCGGGAATGTGCTGCTGGTTTAGGGGTTGACTGCTAACCTCGTTTCTGTGCGTAGGCTGCAGAAAAGCAAGGCTGAAGTGACCTTCGGCCCAACCAGCTGCTGTGCAAAGCTTGGGAAGTTGCTGCTTTGGAACCTGGACGAGAAGAGTAGCTGCATCAAGGACCTGTGGCAGCTGCCCATCATCCCTTGGAATGGGAAACCTCCAGCAACGGCAGCGGCAGCAGCAACGGCAAAGGCAACTGCGGGAGGAGAGGAGACTGCACCAACTGATGGGGCCCAGGATGCAGTCAAGAAGGTGCAGCAGCCACAGCAATCAAATGGTGAGGTGCTTCCTGGTGTGGATGGAACAGCTGCATGGGCAAAGGCTTCACCTGGGAGTGGTGAGGCTGATTCGAAGACGTGGCACGAGAGGTTGTGCCACATCAACATTCCTATGCTGCAGAAAATGGTGAAGGATGGGAGCTTGTAGGGGTTGGAGGTGAAGCGGGCAGCAAAGGAGGTTGGGAGCTGCCCTACATGCCTTGAAACGGAGTTCACGAAGTTTCCCTTCAGCAGCGGCACGGGACCAGCCAAGGCTCCACTTGCACTTGTGCACATGGATGTGGTGGGCCCCACGAGGGCCCTTTCTCTCTCGGGCAGCCGCTATTTCTTAACTATTGTGGACGACCACACGCGCGCAGTGTGGGTGTACCCTCTGAAGACTAAGGGGGAGGTGGCAGCGGCTGTTCTTAAGGAGTGGATGCCGAGAGCTCAAAGGGAGAACGGACACAAGGTGAAGGTGATCCGCACTGACAACGGGGGAGAATTCATTGGCTCTGATTGTGAGGCGGTGCTGAAGAAGAAGGGGATCCTGCATCGGCTCACAGTGCCCTACAACCCTCAGCAAAATGGCGTGGCTGAGCGGTTCAACCGGACCCTGCATGAAGGTGCTCGCACTCTCCTTGGGCGTGCAGGGCTGCCGGATCCGTTTTGGGTGACTGCACTTCGGCAGGTCGCCCTTGTGAAGAACAGGGTGGTGGCGACTGTGGGGGACAAGCAATGGGTCCCCTACACCAAGTGGTATGGGAGTGCACCAGCAGTCAACATGCTAAGAACCTACGGCTGCATGGTGGTGTTTCATGTGCCTAGGGAGAAGAGGGGAAAGTTGGAGGCTTCTGGGAGATGGGGTGTGCACTTGGGGCTTGCTAAGGATCACAAGGGCTGGTTGATATGGGACTTGACCAGCTGGCAGCTGACTGTGTCAAGGGATGTGAAGTTCCTTGAGTCCTTGTACTACAAGGAGTGGAAGCAGCAGTAGCTGAAGCTTCCTACTACACCGCTGATCATTGAGGCTGATGAGGTGCAGCGGCCTTCGAGGCAAGTGCAGGTCACTGTCTCAGAGGAGATCTCTGGGGTGACTGAGGATGGGGGAGAACCTGAGGTGGAGGAGAAACAGCAGCAGCAGCAAGATGCTCCACCACGTGCCCAACGTCCGCCTGACCGTCCTAGGAGGGATGTGCGCCGTCCTAACACGCTGACCTATCCTAGTTTTGGAAAGCCAAAGGTGGTACGGGCTAGGAGTGTGGCTGAGCAGTGTGATGAGGATGAGGTAGCTCACTGCTACTGGGCAGCTGTCCCTGAGCGCAAGACGCTAGCCCGATGCTGAGAAGTGGAAGCAGAGTGTAAAGGAGGAGTATGACTCTCTTCTGGAGAATGAGACTTGGGAGTTGTGTGAGCTGCCTCCTGGGAAGAAGGCAATCTCTTTGAAGCTGATCTTCAAGCACAAGTATGGACCTGATGGGGAGCTGACCCGCTACAAGTCAAGGCTTGTGGCTAAGGGGTTTCAGCAGACAAAGGGAAAGGACTTCGACAAGGTATTTGCTCCTGTGGGGAAAGGGACAACACTGAGGGTGATGTTGGGAACGGCTGCAAACCGCGGATGGAGGATCAAGCAGATGGATATCACGACTGCTTTCCTCAATGGGATCATCCTGGGGGAGCTGTACATGCTGCAACCTGAGGGAATGGATGATGGGAGCGGCAGGGTATGCAACCTGAAGAGGGCCATATATGGCTTGAAGCAAGCTCCTCGCGCATGGTACCACAAGCTAGAGGAGACACTGCTGGCTGGGGGATTCAAGAAGAGCGAGTGTGATCACAGCTTGTTCCTGCTGCAAGAGAAGGAGCAGTTCCTCATGCTCTTGGTGTATGTGGACGACATCCTTCTCTTATCTGAGTCGTCTGCGATGATTGACCGTGTGGAGGAGATGTTGGAGATGCAATTCAAGTGCTCGAAGATGGGAGATGTGAAGTATTACCCTGGGTTGCATGTGGAGAGAGACCTTGACAAGGGAGTGTTGAGGTTGCACCAGAGGAAGTATTGTGAGGGGCTGGCTGAGAAGTATGGGCTGCAGGTGGAGGAAATCCAGCAACTGCACTGCCTTCAGGGTTCACAGTGGAGCCCTGTGCTGATGAGGAGGTGGTGGGTGAGAGTGACAGGAAGTTGTTTCATTCCATGGTTGGGGAACTCAACTATGCGGCAAACCACACACGGCCCGACATTGCCTTTGCAACATCCAGACTTTCCAGTGTGGTTTCACGCCCCAGTGGTGAGCACCTGGAAGGAGCCAAGAGGTTGGTTCGCTATGTGAGTGCTACAGCATCAGTGGGTTTGGAGTACAGTGCTGTGAGGCAAAGGGAACAGTGGGGTGCTGCTGATTTGGCCAACGGGAGATGCTCTTGACTTGCTACACCGACGCTAGCTTCAACTCAGTGAAAGCGGATGGCACCAGCATTGGAGGATATGTGTGCATGTTTGGAGGTGGTGCAGTGAGCTGGCGCAGCAAGAAGCAGAATGAGGTGGGGCTGTCCTAGTGTGAGACAGAGTGCATGGCCCTGCATCATGGGGCAAAAGAGGTGGTGTGGCTGAGGCATTTGTTGGAGGAGATCGGGTTTGAACAGAAGGCCCCGACAGTGATCTTCTGTGACAACGAGACAGCTGTGAAGCTTGCCAAGAACGCTTGCCTTCACGGGCTGACAAAGCACATCAGGCCCAAGTGGCACTGGGTGAGGAGGCTCCTGGACAAGGAGGTGCGGTTGGAGATTGTGAAGACCCAGCAGCAAGCGGCTCATATCTTCACAAAGCGCCTCGCTGAACCTGAGCTTTGGAAGGGCATGAAACTTGCTGGAATGAGTGTACATTGAGGGTGCATGCATGAGCAAAGGCATGTGGGATGATGGTTGGCAGCCATAGGGGGAGTTTGTTATGTGATGCTATCATTTGCATTCACGCCTGTCTGCCTCCCATCTTATGTTCGTGCGTTGCATGCGTGATGTGAGCGTGTGCAAGAATTTGTATTTGGCGTGGTTTGGATTTCTGAGTGTGAGTGAATGTGATTTGGATTGAGCAGATATCTGAAGTGACTCCTCTGCTCGAGAGCATTCCGACGAACCAAGGATCGCTTCAATCGGAGTACGAACGAGACAGATACGAACGGTTGAAGTTCGTATGCTTCTTATATTTGGTTACAGCGACTATGGGAATTTGCGGAGTGACTCTATGTGGGGTATAGACTTTTTGGGGGTTGTAAAATTCGTCACTTCTACTGTAGATGATGCCAAATGGTTGGGAGAAGCCAAACCAGGTTGGCAAGTGTGCCAAGTTGGAGTGAGGTGGATTTGAGAGGTTGGGAAAAAGACAATAGTGAAAGTTGGGTTCCTATAGGGAGGGAATCTTGTGAGCATATGGGGTTTCTTTGGTTGGGGACTCCTTGAGGACCTTCCCTCTCGTCCTCCTCTTCCCCTCTACCTGGTTGATTGCTACTCTAACTTTCTTGTGTGGATCTTGTGAGACAATTGTGATTGAGTTAAGTTTCTATGGCAGCATACCCCACAGTGCACCGAAATTAATATCTCGAGAAGTACTTCATCTTTTGATACGAGTCAAATTGGGAATTGTAGCTACGGACTAGAGCTACAACATATCTGAAATTGATGAAGTGTTAACCGTGCAATGTTCGCCGACGACGTTTCTTGTGAAGTCGACGTTTCTGTCTAGAAACTTAGTCTAACGATTTTGAGATATTTCGGCCCCTAATCTTCTAGACTCCGTCCTTAGTCTCCAACACTCCTGCTCCCCCATCCGCAGGAGCGTCATCTGCTCCTCGAGCTGGCCGATGTACAGGTCATCCGTGACCTGGTACGTCGACGTGATGAACTGCCACGCCTGGTGGCCGGCGTCCAAGTAGCTCCTGCACGACTTCAAGGCGACCTGCACCTCGGGCGAGCAACACCGCGAGATGACAGTAAAGGTGAGCAAATGCACGGCGCGGAACTCCGCGCACAGTGGGGCGTTGCTTGCCGGCGGCGTCTCCACGCTGCCCTCGGCGAAGCACATCAAGCCGGCCATCTCCAGCTGGGGCTCGATGGCCTCCTTCCACGTGAGGAGGTCGTGACGGCCGACCGGCAGAGAGGTGACAGAAATCCTGTCCAGCGTGAACTTGAAGTAGCCGTAAGTCGGCGGGGTCGCCGACGCCAGCGTCACACTGCTTCGACGTCCTCCGACGTCGCCCTGCGAGGAGCCTGCCGCCGCCGACGACTGCAACCCTCGCGCCTGAACGCCGCCGACTTGGTCACCGGCATGCCTCCCGCACTGCTACCGACTTGGTCACCGGCGTTGACGTCCTGGTTGACGCCGACTTCGTTGTTCACCGGTCGAGGAGAAGCAGGTCGAGGAGGATGTTCCGCTGCCCACACGGCGCGGATGCCATGCTCGACGACCGCCAAGGGGAGATTGTGTCAAAGATAGAACTGGAATAATGAATGAGTAGAAACAAGCAGTACAAGGGAGGATATAGCAAACCCTAAGGGGGGTTATACCCTCTACAGCATAACTCAATGTAACACCTAGACTAAACTAACAAACTATAACAAGTATAGTTTGACACACCCCCATAGTCTAGGTGACAGTTGTCATGTGGAAAGCAACACACAACCCAAGAGCAAGGGTCACAGGACCAGTCAGCAAGAACAAGCAACGGTCACAAGACCAGTTCACAAGAATACAAGCAACACTCGGGGTGGATCTCAAGATCACCACACATTCCGAGAACAAGCAAGAGGCCACAAGGCCAGTCCACATGCAAGGATATAGCAGATATAAGAGATGCAAGAGTACAAGACATGCATGACAAGCATCTCTACAGAAGCAAGGGGCCACAAGGCCTGTCCACAAGCACATATATAGGAGATATAGTAAGATGCAAGAGTACAAGATAAATCATCTCTACGCAAGCAAGTGAGGGCCTGTAGACACAAGGCCAAGCTGGGTGCAGAAACGCTGGTGCTCACAAGGCGGCAACGCCTTGGTGAAGATATCTGCAGTGTTGGCCTCAGAGACCACACGTCGCACGAGTGCCTGGCCACGCTGCTGCAACTCTCGTAGAAGGAAGTAACGAAGCTGGATGTGCTTCGCCTTCCCAACCAGTCGGGGCTCCTCGCACAACAGGATGGCAGACCTGTTGTCGGCGAACAAGACTGGGGGAGAGCGAGGCCGCTCACCAAGGTCGGTGAGGAGGAAAGACAGCCAGCGAAGCTCCATGGCGGCCATGGCCGCAGCGTACACCTCTGCCTCACAGCTGGAACTAGAGACGGACGATGCCTGAGTCGACCTCCACGAAACAGCTCCGGTCCCAAGGCTGAAGCAGTAACCCTGTGTAGACCGCAGCGACTCTGCGTCGTCGGCCCACGACGAGTCCGAGAAACCTGTAAGTGTAACTGGCTGCTTCCCTCCAAGGACAAGTCCCATGCCTGATGTACTCGCCACATACTTCGCCACCCTCTTAGCAGCGTACCAGTGGGAAGGTCGGTGTCTCCCAGGCGCAACAAAGCGCGCAAGGACGCTAAGAGGGTAAGCTAGGTCAGGGCGAGTATAGGTCATCAGGTACATGAGACAACCCACCAGCTCAGGATATGGACCGCTGGACTCAAATGGCTCGTTCGAAGGTGGAGCCGTGCGCCCATGGTCCACAGCAAGAGGGGTGGGCTGTACCTTGGAGAACGGGAAGCTAAACCGCGTGAGGATCTGCTCGACCATATGCGACTGCGTCAGCGTAATGGTGCGAGCTGCTCTGTCCCTGGTGATATGCAGGCCAAGGTAACGCTGCAGCTCCCCAAGGTCAGTGCAAGTGTGTCTCCTCTGCAGTTCCTCCTTCACGGAGGCCAGTGCGCGTCGGTCGGGAGTGGCGAAAACCAGGTCGTCAACGTGGACCAGAACAAAGAAGGGGGTCGAGCCACGACGGACGAACAGCGACGGGTCGGCAGACGACGGAAAGAAGTCAAGCGCTGCAAGAGTCGTACGGAGCGTGTCGTGCCACTCGCAGGTCGACGCAGCTGCCACTAGGTCCCAGGAGGGAAAGTGCCAGTGAAGCCAGGCGGACGACGCAACCAAATCCGCTCGTGCAGGCTCCCCTGAAGAAACGCGGTGGAGAAGTCCAAGGAGTGCAACTCGTAGTCGCGCTGTGCTGCAATATGCAGCAACACCCGAAGAGTGGTCATCTTCGGGGTGGGAGCGAAGGTCTGGAAGAAGTCTGCCCCCTCTCGCTGACTGAAGCCTCTCGCCACGTAGCGCGCCTTGAACACCGGTGGTGCTCCAGGCGGCCGCTTCACCTTGTAGAGCCACATGCCACTGACAACGTTCGCCCCAGGTGGCGGGACGGCGTCGACGTAGGTGCCTGTGGACCTATAAGATGCCATCTCTGCCTCCTGAGCTGCTATCCAGTACGAAGCCCAAGGTCCCGAGACTGCCTCAGCGTGAGTGCGAGGGATCGGGATGTCAAGGGCGTCTGGATCCCCCTCAGGGGCAAGCAGCATGGCGCAGAGATGAGGAACAGCGGCCGCAAGGAAACCAAGCTCGAACTGCCTATCCTCCAGGACCTCCAAGGGAAAGACAGGAGCACCCCCAGAGGACGGAGAACGAGCAGGGCCACTCACCACGTGAGCGGCGTAGTCAAGGCGGTGGGAAGAGGCAAAGCCAGCGACAGTGGTAACAAGTGCTGAGACAGACGACAGAGGTGCAGTCGGGTGAGTGACCAACGCGGACAAAACACGGGAGACGACACGACGGGAGGCACGGAGGTAGTCGGACAACGGGTCGTGAAGCACAGTGAGGGACGACTCAGGGGGCTGTGGAAGGACAGGAGGAGGTGGAACACGAGAGCGAAGAACAAGGTGGAACGGACCGTCTGCACGGTAACGGGACCGACGACGCTCTGGGGACACAACACGACTGAGGGGAGAACGACGAGCCCACTGAGACGAGGAAAGGGACTCAACAGGGGGAACAGGAGGGGACGGTAGGGGACCACGAACAAAGCGTGCAGATGCTGGGTCGGGGAGGTCGCGGAGTCGCAGTCGCTGCTGCTCCGCCTCCTCTGGCGACTGCTGATGCGGTACCTGCCCCCGCTGATGCTCCTCTGGCTCCTCCTCTACTCTCTCCTGACTCTCCGACTCAGACTGCTGCTGCTGCGGCTGCTGTCGTGACTCCTCCTCTACTCTCTCCTGACGCTCCGACTGAGACTGCTGCTGCTGCTGCTGCTGCTGCTGCCGTGACTCCTCCTCTACTCTCTCCTGGTGCTGCCGTGGCTCCTCCTCTACTCTCTCGTGACGCTCTGACTGGGACTGCTGCTGCTGCTGCTGCTGCTGTCGTGACTCCTCCTCTACTCTCTCCTGACGCTCCGAATGAGACTGCTGCTGCTGCTGCTGCTGCTGCCTTGACTCCTCCTCTACTCTCTCCTGGTGCGGCTGCGACTCCTCCTCTGCTCTCTCCTGACGCTCTGACTGGGACTACTGCTGCTGCTGCTGCTGCTGTGCCCTCTCAAACTGCTCCCGCTCCTCCCTCTCCAAACGAAAAAGACGCTGCTCACGTGTCAGGAAACGGACAGTGCGCGGTGTAGGCGCCGAGGTGGCAGCGCCTCCAGCTCCAGCACCCCCAGAACCAGAACCTCCACCGACAACACCCAAAGGGCCTCCAGTACCTCCAGCAGGAACACCCCCAGACTCCGCAGCGACCGGCCGCTGAGGCGAACGGGGAGGGAACTGCGGGACTGACGGAAAGCCAGGGGGTGAGGCAGGGCGAGGCTGCCGACTCGAGGCAGCAGTGTCCTCCACAGGAGGGGGCTCCACACCCACACCCCCTGCACCCCCAGAGCCGAAGCCACCAGCTCCTACAGCCCCAGTACCCTCACCCCCCGCAGCTGCACCTCCCGCACCCCCAGATACGACAGAGACTAGACGCTGCTGGGGAGACGACTGGGGAGTGACGTGCGACACACCTGACGGGGCAGGACGCGAAGGGGGGGGGGGGGCTACCGGGGCGACTGGGGGGGGGTCAGTGGTGAGGAAGAGCGGGGGGGAAAAGGTCTCAGAACCTCGGTGGGGGCGACTCCTGTAGTAACTGACCGACTCGTCGAAAGTGGCGTCCTGCGAACTGAAGAACTGGTAGGTAATTGGGTCGTAGAACTGCCAGCCGGTGGTGTCGAGTGGGATGCCAAGAAAGACGCAGGCACGGGTGCGCGGAGACAACTTGTTCGCGCCAGGGGCGCGAACGTGGGCCAGGGAACCCCAGACGCGGTAGTCAGCTGCTACACCCGGAGAACCTGTCCAAAGGGAGACCGGCGTCACCCGTGGCCGTGCGTCACTAGGCCACAGGTTCAGCTGGTGCGCGGCGTAGCGGACTGCCTGGGGCCACAGAAACTGGGGGGCACCGGCATGGCACATAGAGGTCCGAGCAACCTCCATGACCAGGCCGATGCGTAGCTCGGCTACCCCGTTCTGCTGCGGCGAGTCTGGTAGCGTGTAAGACTGGCTGATCCCCCGACCCTGACAAAACGTCTCCAAGCGAGTGGAAGAAAACTCACCACTATGGTCCAAGTGCAAGCGGAGCCCACAAAGGGCCTGGGCGTCACCCCTCGCTAGTAGCCACGGCTCGAGGACGGTAGGCACGTCGGCCTTCCGTCGCAAAGGTAAAACCGTGGTGTAGCGGGAGTAGTCGTCCACCACAATCAGGAAGTAGCACTCCTGACGTGGGCCACGGACCGGGGAGGGGCCCCAGACGTCCAAGTGCAGGGTCTGGAAGGGAGCCGTGGTGGGGGGGAACGATGAGGAGTGAGGGGCAGCGCGCTGCCGACCCTCGACGCAAGGAGTGCACGGCGGCGCAGGCGAGCGAGGAAGCGGGGCAAGCGACTCTGGGAACGACGGGTGACCTAGACGGTGGTGCCAAAGGACCGACGGGTGGGTGAGTGACTGACAGTCGCACGACACAGCAGCTATCTGACCTGACCTGACCTGACCTGACCCAGTGTGTTGGGACCCTGTGTGTAGTGAGTACATACCAGAGCCCGGCTCCGTGTGGAAAGTGGCCAGAGGCACTCCAGTGGCACCGACTGTGCAGGAGGCAACAGGCTCGTCCTGAGGGAAAGTGACGACAACTCCTAGGTCGTGGAGGTGACTGACACCCACCAAGTTCCTAGAGAACGAGGGGGTGTAGTAACCTGTGAGAAACCCAGAGGGAGCCGCCGAACATGGGAGAATGGTGGTGTAGTGAGCTACGACATGTCCCACTGTGGGGTCAGCCAAGGCGACAGTGACTGGAGTGCGCAATGACGTGAGGTCAGTACAGTCGCGAAAGAAACAGCTGGACGCCCCAGAGTCGAGGGTGAAGGAAAGCTGTGCAGTCTGTGAGGTCGCACCTGAGGCAGCAACAAAGGCTGGTACTAAACTAGTGGTAGCTGCAACTCCCACACTAAGAACCTCTGAGGCGCCTGGACTGGAAACTACACAAGCACCAAGACTGGAAGCACAAGTCTCAACCCCAGCTGCAGCTCCCACGTACCGCTGTGTGTACTGGCCGGGTCCGACAGGGCCCCGCGGTGGAGGCTGCCGTTGTCGCTGCTGCTGCTGTGGCCACTGCTGCAGCTGCGGCCAGTGGTGCTGCGGCCACAGGTGCTGCGGCGGCCACTGCTGCCGCGGCCAGTGCTGCTGCTGCGGCCACTGCTGCTGCTGCCGCTGTCGCCACATCGAAATGGCACGCTAGTACGGGGAGGGGCTAGTCGAGGCGGCAGGACGGCCTAAGCTAGTGCAAGGGCGACTGAAGGTGAACTAAGCTGTTGCTGATGCGCTAAACGCGGGTGCTGGCGCATGGTGACGCTTCATAGCAAAAGCTGATGCAAGCTCTCTCTTTTTTTTTTTTTTTTTTTTTTACCGAATTAATCAATTATTTTTCTTAAATCATGGAGGGCACGGGCGGCCAAGGGAGGAACGCGGGCGACCTAGGAAAGGGGACGCGCGCGACTGCAGGTGCGCGGCTACGCCTGTGCGGTCGCGTGGGCGCGGCTGCGTGAGCTTGCGCGCGCGGCTGCGTTCGCGGCCTGTGTGCGCGCGGTTGCGTGCGCGCAGCTGCGTGCGCGCGGCTGTGTACGTGCTGGCGGCGCGCGCTCGGGCCGGAGCTAGGGTTACGGTGGGGGGGGCGGGGGGAGGACGGGCGACAGGGACAGACGACGGGCGCTAAAATTAGGGTTACAGGCGCGGGCACTAAGGCGACGGGCGACGGGCGCTACGGACGACGGGCGCTACGGGCGACGTGCGCTACGGGCGACGGGCGACGGGTGCTACGGTCGACGGCGCTACGGGCGACGGGCGCTACGGGCGACGGGCGCTACGGGACGAATGAGAGCGCCCGCGGGGGGCCGCGCTAAGGACGAACGGGAGCGCCCGTGGGGGGCGCGCTAAGGACGAACGGGAGTGCCCACGGGGGGGGGGGGGGGGGGGGGGGGGGGCGGGGGCGTGCTACGGGACGGACGAAGCCGCGCTACGGCCCGTGGGGTGACGGGACCTGCCGAGGGCGTTAACGGACGGCTAACGGACGGCGAACGGACGGTGGACGGGCGGCTAACGGGCGGCTACCGAGCGGCTAGCATGTGAAACTCTAAAAACGAGCGAGCCAATGGGCGGCGAGCGCGCTACGGCCGGCTATCGAGTAAAGAACGGGGCGTGCGGAGGTGGGCCCATGGGAACGAACTAAGATGTCAAAGATAGAACTGGAATAATGAATGAGTAGAAACAAGCAGTACAAGGGAGGATATAGCAAACCCTAAGGGGGGTTATACCCTCTACAGCATAACTCAATGTAACACCTAGACTAAACTAACAAACTATAACAAGTATAGTTTGACAGATTGGGCCTGTACTCGCTATCCTGGTAGCGTCTCCGCGCATCCTCCAACTGTGCCTCCAGGGTATCCACTACGTTTGCGTCACCCACGCCCACCATGGTGCCTATGTCGAGAGTTGAACGGGTGAAGAATTTACTAAGGAAAGAGAAAGTTCAACAAGATATAGCAAACCCTAACAAATAGGAAATGTAACATCTAGGGGAAGAGGCGGTAGAAGGGGACTGACTCGTCGAACGTGACGTCCTGGGAGGACAGAACACGACGAGAGGAGGGGTGGTAGAACTGCCACCCTGGGGCGTCAGGGGGGGAAGCCGAGGAAGACACAGGGAGCAGCACGAGGGGACAGCTTGTCCGCAGACAAGTCGCGGACAAACGCCCGAGATCCCCAGACACGGAACGCAGACGCATCGCCGACCTTCCCCGTCCACAGCAGAGCTGGGGAGGTCTCCGGCCGGGAGACCCTGGGGTGAAGGTTGATCTGATGCGCCGCGTACCGAACCGCAAACGGCCACAGAAAATGGGGGGCAGCCGCATGCATCATGGACGTACGAGCGACGTCCATGACCATGCCAATGCGGCGCTCAGCAATCCCATTTTGCTGTGGAGAGTCCGGAAGCGTAAAGGTCTGGCGGATGCCTCGTGCACGACAGTAGGCTCGCAGAAGGCCAGAGGAGAACTCTCCACCTCGGTCAGAGTGCAGACGCAGAACAGGAAAGTCCGAGCCGAAGCTCTGCCTGAGCTGGAGACGAGCTGCGCGGATCCAGTCGATCAACACCTCAGTGACATCACCCTTGCTGCGCAAGGGGAAGACTGTGGTGTAACGCGAGTAGTCGTCAACCACCAGCAGGAAGTAGCGCTCGTGACCCTGCCCACGGACGCGGGCCGGGCCCCACACGTCCATGTGAAGCGTCTGCAGAGGAGCCTCTGTCGGGGGAAACTGGGAGGAGTGAGGGGCAGCCCGGAGCCGCCCCTCGACACAGGGGACACAAGAAGGTCCGGGTCCCGAAGGAAGGGGAGGGAGAGACCGGGGAAGACCAGAGACAAGGACACGGGAAGCCATGCCCCGAAGACGAGGCAAGGAGGGGTGGCCAAGACGGTGGTGCCACAGGAGAGTCTCCTGAGACAGGCGGCGACACGAGCAGGGGGCAGACTCAGGACCAGACCTGGACGCAGCAGCAAACACCTGACCCGACGCAGCTACCTGGCCAGACGCAGGGACAGGAGGAGACTCAGTGGTCAGGGTGTAGAGACTCGACCCCGGCCGACGCGAAAACGTGGCCAGGTGTTGGCCTGTGCGGGCGTCCGAGCAGTGGGTCACCCGCTGACTCGCAGGAGTAAACTGGTGAACCCCCGCATCCTGCAGGTCAGCACCACTCACCAAGTTCGTCGAGAACGAGGGGAGGTACAGACCAGACAAGGTGCCCGAGGGGGCAGCCGGACACGGGAGGACAGTGGAGAACTGAGAGAGGACAGGACCCCCAGAGGGGTCAGCCAGGGAGACTGCAACCGGCCGGCCAAGCGGCGTGAGTGTGGTGCGGTCTCGAAAGAAGGAGCGAGAAGCCCCTGAGTCAAGCGTGAAGGTGAGGGAGGCCGAAGCCGACGCAGTACCTGAGAGCGCAGCCTCACCAGTACCTGAGAGTGCTGACGCACTGGCACCTAGAGCAGCAGCCGCAGAAGTACCTAGCGCAGCAGTACCAATGCCCGGGTCGGGCGGGAAACACCGGTAACAGTCACCCTCCTCACTAAGAGTCACAGCATACATGGCAGCAAGGATAGCATCAAAGTCAAGATCAAAGATAGCTACGCCAGCCCTAGACAGCTCTCCCCAACGGGGAATCTCACTAGCCTCGGGGAACTGCTGACGCCAAGCGTCCGTCAGGCGGCCAAAGCAGCGCTGGGTGGGGTGGGCACCCCCACACTGCTCACCCGCGCGGTCGCCGGAACGAAGGACGTAGGTGCACGGACCAAAACCCCCACCCCGCTGACGCTGCGTGTACCACTCACGGAGCTGCTGGGGCGGGGGGATGTCCCGCGAACGCTGCTGCTGCTGCTGCTGCTGACGCTGGCCACCACCAGAGCCGCTACGCTGCGGGGCACCACCCCGACCAGCTCCACCCCCTCCGCCACCGCCGCCTCCACCTCCACCACCACCGCTGCCTCCGCTCCCACCGCTGCCGCCACCACCGCCTCCTCCTCCGCTGCTGCCACCGCCACCACCGCCCCCGCCACCACTCCCACCGCCACCCCCACTCCCTCCGCCGCCTCCACCGCCACCTCCACCGCCCCCGCCAGTTCCACCCGCGCCCTTGCCCCCCTTGCCCCTGCCAGGGCGGCGTCTCCCGCTAGGGGCAGACGCCGCGCTGACCGACTCAAGACCAAGCAGGTCGGCAGCAGCAGCAGAGGCAACAGAGGGCAGTAGGGGGGAAGGAGAACACCCCTCAAAGATGGGGGTGCGAGGGTCACCACGAGAGGCTCCTACAGCGACGATGCTCTTCTCCGCCACCAGGAGGGACTTCTCGAGGAGGTCGACAGTGAGAGTGGTGGGACAGACTGAGAGGAAGTGGTCCCTGACTACGCGAAGGGAGTCAGGGAGGCGTGTGACTATGTAATAGAGAGTGATGTACATGGGGGGGGGGTTCTTGGCGCAGAACTCAACAGGAAGGGTGGCGCGGTAGCGAGTGTCACTAGTGCGGAGGTGCGTAATGAGGTCAGCGACAGTGGGAAATGCAGTAAGGTCAGGAAAGAGGTACGGTAGCATGAGGCGGCTCAGGGCAGCAGTGGCAGGGGAAGAGTAGCGCGCAACTACAGCGTCGTACAAGGTCTGAGCACTCTTGTACTGACTAAAGTGCGCGCGCTCAGTGGTAGGCAGGTGGCGACGCACAGCAAGACGTGCAGCAGCATCGCGGGTGGCCCACTGAGAGCGAACAGTGGGGTCAGCATCAGCAGCAGGGGCAGGAGAGGCGCCAGAGGTGAGGTCAAAGAGGGAAAGACCGTCCGCCCTATCGCACTGTAAGAACAGCTGCAGGTCGTCGATCCAGACCTCAAAGTCAATGGCTCGACCCTCAGCGTCAAAAGCGAGGACACTAGGGGTAGCCATGACGACGACAGTGTAGTAGTGCAAGCAGTAGGGGAAGGGCACGCAGTAACAGTGGTGCTGTGCTCACCAGGCAGGGCAGGTCGGGCGGCTCGGCAGTAGGGCGGCCCGGCAGCTGGGCGGCTCGGCGGCTCGGCTGCTGGGCGGCTCGGCTCCCGGGCGGCTCAGCGGCAGGGCGGCTCGGCGGCAGGGCGGCTCGGCGGCTCGGCTCCCGGGCGGCTCGGCGGCAGGGCGGCTCGGCGGCAGGGCGGCTCGGCTCCCGGGCGGCTCGGCTGCTGGGCGGCTCGGCGGTAGGGCGGCCGGGCGGCTCGGCTGCAGCGCGGCTCGGCGGCGGGGCGGCTCGGCTGCTCTGCTGCTGGGCGGCTCGGCTGCGCTGCTGCTGGGCGGCTCGGCCGCTGTAGAGGAGTGGCGGGGCCGCTGCAGAAAGGGCAGCGGGGCCGCTTGATAGGGCGGCGGGGCCGCTGCAGAGAAGGGCGGCGGGGCCGCTGGGTAGGGCGGCGGGGCCGCGAGATAGGGCAGCGGGGCCGCGTGGTAGAGTGGCGGGGCCGCGCGATGGGGCGGAGGGGCCGCGAGGAAGGGCGGCGGGGCCGCTAGGTAGGGCGGCGGGGCCGCGCTATGGGGCGGCGGGGCCGCGAGGAAGGGCGTCGGGGCCGCTAGGTAGGGCGGCGGGGCCGCGCGATGGGGCGGCGGGTCCGCGAGGAAGGGCGGCGGGGCCGCTAGGTAGGGCGGCGGGGCCGCGCGATGGGGCGGCGAGGCCGCGAGGTAGGGCGGCGGGGCCGCAAGGTAGGGCGGGGGGGCCGCTAGGAGAGAGGCGGCGGGGCCGCGAAGACGGGCGGCGGGGCCGCTGAGACGAGTGGCGGGGCCGCAGTGAAGGGCCGCTAGGGCGGCTCGACGAAGTGAGGGCCCGGAGCGCGACTCGGGTTGAGCGCGCTTCGGGCAGGAAAAAAAAAAAATCGATGTGGTGGGCCCTAAGCACAGTTCCCAAGGGGGAACCTGCTCGATACCATGAGAAGATTTGAACAAGGATGAATGAACTATGAATGAAGTGAGTACATATAGGAAACCCTAATTGGGTTGTACCCCCTGTGGGATACCCCACTATAGCCTACACAACAGCATAAGCTATAAATATGTTCTGACACCTCGTCATGTGCACAATGCAGACGCCAGGCAGGGTCCATGACAGCGACTACGCCCACCAGCCACGTCGACCTCGGGATACCACTTCTGAGGTCGGCCTCGCAGAAACCACTCCGGCGACCATCGCACACTTCGCCTGGTTAACTTGGTCGACCAGGCAACCACGCCTGGTCAGTCGCCGGCTGCACCCGGCCGGCGTCCCAAAGTCGGCGCCAGTTGTTTGACGCCCGGCGTTCGACCACACTGGCTTGGCGCCCTGTTAACAGGAGAGGTGTGTTGCCCCCCCCCTCGCTTGGGCAACGCCGACGACTTGGTCGGATGGACGGGAGAAGCAGCCGACCATTCACAGTGGGAGAGCTGCTCGACGGGCTTCGTCGAGCTGCAGGGGACCTCTGTGGTGTTGCTGTCGACCAGAGAGCTCGTCTGCTGCAGCTGACTGGGCTGGGCGACGGGTGGGCCATCGACCAGGAGGAGCAGTTCGACTGGGAGGTCGACGAAGCAGTCCGTCGACCTGACATGTGAGCAGCGGTCGACGAGGGGAGCTCGGCGACAACAGCTGACAGTTCTGGTCGACGGAGGGGCCCGTCGACCAGGGGGTAGCTCGACGGGAGCTGTGGTCGACCAGGGGCACTTGGTGGTCGACCAGAGGCACCTGGTGGTCGACCGGAGCACCTGGTATCCCGAAGTCGAGGCTCGTCAGGCGCAGACAACAGCCGACGGATGCACAACGGTGCAAGTCGGGCCAATCGTCTGCGCCCACCTGCGAGCGTGCGCACTGCTGTCTTCTACGGGGCAACGCTGGACAGCCGCTCTGCTGCAGCGGTGGCACGCCGTCGACATGTTATGCCTTTCTGCACTGCTGGCGCAGCTCCTCTACGCAACGCTAGCAGGCAGTCGACCAAGCTGTGCTGCGGTCGACCAGGCTAGCTGCACAGTTGCTAGGTGCCTGATGTAGTCAGTGTAGTCATTGCTTGTTTAATCATTCTGTAATTTTGACTTTGCTAGTGGAAACTCTTGCCGATTTCTCCCGTGAATGCGCAAGAACCAAGGAACTAAGTAAAGCTACGATCACTCCTAGTGGTTCGTGCCAACCCCCGTAGTCTAGCTCACTACCGTTGTAGAGTGACTCTCCGCATGGTGCGGTGAGCGTGGACGGCCCTGCTATTTCCCTTCAAATAGGAGCCGACATTTGCACCTACTAAGTCGTTCGTAGGTTAATGCGGGCGAAACGGACACCTTGGAGGCACGTTTGGCTGATGCGAGGAAACGCCATGAGCATGGCGAGTACGGATCGATCCCCTGGGCGATCGCTGAGTTGGGCATCCGTGCGCAGTGGGCGACGGAGCACCCTTCCCGTCCTGTTTCTCCTCGACTAGTGCAAAACGAAGCTGGCGTCGACGACGAGGTCGATCGCGGTGCACGAGTCAGCGGCAACGATGGCACGAAGCAGAGAGGGGTGATCAAGGTCGACGGTGGCGTCGACATGAGTCAGGTGCGAGTGCAGCGGTCGACGGCGGCTGCAGGCAGCTCGCGTGCCGACGTCGATGGTCGACGTCGCTCTCCTCTACGAAGCGGTGGAAGGCTCTCGCCGACGACGCATGTGACGGCGGGCGGGATTTCACCGGCGTATGGCTACTTCAAGTTCTCGCCGGACCAGATCACTGTCGCACCGCTGCAAGGTCGATGGGACCTCATCACTTGGAGGGAGTCGATAGAACCTCAGCTGGAGGTCGCTGGACTGAAGGGCTTCGCCGACGGCACAGTGCCAATTCCGCCCTTGGACGATGTCGAGCTGCGCGGGGAGTTTCGTGCGGCTCACTTGCTCACCTTCATGGTCATCTCGAGGTTCTGCTCGCCGGTGGTGCAGCTGGCGCTCAGGAGCAGTCGAGAGCGACTGGATGCTGGTCACCAGGCATGGCACTTCATCCTGTCGACGTACCAGGTCAGGGACAACCTGTACACCGGACAGCTGGAGGAGAAGATGACACACATTCGAATGGGCGAGCAGGAGTCGGCGACGGACTACTACAACCGTGCTCGACGGATCCTGGCTGAGATGCGGATGGCGGGCGCCAAATACTCTACGGCGTCCTACATCACCCACGTCCTCAAGGGCCTGCCGCGCAGCTACAACCTCATGAAGAGGATGACCATGGTGCCCGGCACACGTGAGTCTGTCGACGAGGACTCCCTCACCAGCTACATCCTCCAAGATGAGGCGAAGCAGGAGGCAAAACAGCCCACGGAGCTCCTTCCGCAGGCGAGTTATGCTGCACCAACGAAGCCGAATTGTCAGCTAGAGCAACGCGAGAAGCCTGGCGGAGGTGGTAGCGTAGGTGGGCGGTCGACGAAGGACGTCAACGAGAAGAGGTCGATGCGGGACAAGGGCCGAGGAGGTGGTGGTCGACGGCGGGAGTGCTGGATCTCCCACGACCCCGACCATCTCTCCTACGAATGCCCCGAACGCGACGACAGCGATGAGGACGACAACAAGGGAGGCCGTGGTTGATCGGCCAGACGTTGCCCCCGTCGAGATGCAAAGCCGCGGAAGGAGAAGCAGACGTCAAAGACGACGTCGTCGACGAAGGACGTCGACGACTCCAGCGACAAGGGCCGAGGTGATGGGGAGGCGTCGTGCTCTATGGTCGGCGTGGCGGAGCCGACAGTCTCGCTCGCGCCGGAGGCTGGCGAGGACTTCCAGGCAGTGGCGGCAGCTGCGCAGGCAAACCCGATGGCGGTGCTGCTCGACAGCGGTTCCTCCCACCATCTGATGGGGACGAAGGCGGTCTTTGTTGACATTGCGCCGAGCGACGGTGTGAAGCACGTGCGTGGATTCAACTGGACCTTCCACAAGGTGCATAAAGGGAGTGGTATGAAGCGCAGGGCTAATGCACAAGCAGTAATGCGTTATCAACAGCCATGTTTCGACAGGGCGACGTTGCAGCGTTCAGGCCCATGTGTTGCGCGACATGGTGAAACCGTTGTGGTATGGTGTTGGATTGGGCTCAATTCTTGCATGGACCTTCCACAAGGTGCATAAAGGGAGTGGTATGAAGCACATGGCTAATGCACAAGCGGTGATGCGTTATCGACAGCCATGTTTCGACAAGGCGACGTTGCAGCGTTCAGGCCCATGTGTTGCACGGCAGTCTGGCGGCGGTAGTAGCAGTGGCTGGAAGCCGAACAAGGACGCCGACAAGAGGAAGTCGGCCAAGGATAGCGGTCGAGGAGGAGGAAGTCGACGTTGGGAGTGCGGGCTGTGCGGTGACCCCGACCACCTCTCCTACGAGTGCCCTGACCGCAGTGACTCCGACGACAACGACGCCACGGGAGGCCGCGGGAGGTCTGGCATCCGTCGTCCCCGTCGAGGCAGAAACCAGCCGCGCAAGGAGAAGCAGTCAAACAAGTCGTCGACCTCGGCGAAGGACGCCGACTCCTCTCCTGGCGGCAAAGGGTGAGACGACCAGGAGGCGACGTGCTCGCTGGTCGGCGTCGTGGAGCCGACCGTCTCGTTGGCGCCGGAGGCTGGCGAGAACTTCCAGGCGATGGCGGCAGCCGTGCAGGCCAACCTGGCGGTAGTTTTGCTCGATAGTGGTTGCTCCCACCACTTGATGGGGACGAAGGAGGTCTTCGTCGACCTGCAGCCGAGCGGTGACGTGAAGCACGTGCGTGGTTTCAACGGGGCTCTGCAGGACGTACAGGGTCGGGGCACGGTCGCCTTGCAAGGGAAGTCCGGGAAGCAGGTGCTGATCTCCGACGTGCTCTACGTTCCGGGCGTGCACGCGAACCTGCTGTCGGCTGGCCAGCTGAAGGAGAACGATATGAGGCTACAGGAGGACGGCGACGAGATGCTTCTCGTCTCGGCGGCAAGGGACGTCCTTGGTCAGGCGTCCTACAGTGGCCGGGTCCTCTGCACCGACCTGCGTCCTTGCTCGGCGAAGTCGACGTCGCCCATGACGGATGTGGTGGCCCTGAGGGCGATAGTCTTGGCGACGAAGTCGACCCCGGACAAACTAAATACGAGGCTTGCGCACGTCGCCATGGACACTATCTGGAGCTCGGCGAAGCATGAGGTCGCCGTTGGGCTGGACCTCAAGTCGGCGTAAGGTGCAGACTCACCGTGTGTTTTGTGCGTCGGCGGGAAGCTGGCGCGACACACCTTCCCCGACCAAGGCTTCGACGCCGACGACGTGCTGGCAGTCGTGCACGTCGACCTGTGCGGGCCGTTCCGCGTGGCTGCCAAAGACGGCAGCCTTTACTTCTTGTTGCTGAAGGACCGCAAGACCCGCTATGTGTGGGTGAGGCCGGTCGCCAAGGAGTCGGATGTGCTGCAGGAGTTTGTGCAGTGGCTGGCGGTGACTGAGCGACAGACGAAGAAGTCGGTGTTGATGCTGCGCTCTGACCGGGGTGGAGAGTTACTCGGGAAGAAGTTCACCGACTTCGTGGACGGAAAGGAGATAGTCCACGACCTGACCTGCCCGTACACCCCGCAGCAAAACGGCATGGCAGAGCGGGAGATGAGGACGGTGGTGGAGTCGGTGCGGACGATGCTGCTGCACATGGGCGTGCAGCATCACTGGTGGCACCTTGCTCTGCGGCAGGCCGTCCAGATCCGCAATTGCCTTGAGAGGTCGACACTGCCGCCAGGGACGACGCCGTACCAGCTACTTACCGGGCAGAAGCCCGATTTGTCGCTGGCACGGGTGTGGGGCTGCATGGCGCAGTTCCTCGTCCCCGAGCAGCAGCGTGGTGGGAAGCTCAAGCCAAAGGCGAAGTGGGGCCTTCATCTCGGCGTGTCGAAGGAGAGCAACGGCTGGGAGCTCCTCGATATCGCCGACAACCGGGTGGTCACCACGAGAACATGTCGCTGGAAGTGTGGAAGTCGGAGCACGGGCCGGCGTCAGGACGGACGTCGACCACCCCGCCGAAGGAAACCTCGGCGGCGACGCTGCCTCTGCTCGCTGAGGTCAGTGAGCTTGGTGATGGGGACGCCGAGGTCGTCCGTCCTCCTTCCCCTCCCCTTGCACCCCTTGCCCCTCCCCTCGTGGTCGACCTGCGTGGGCTGACTCCGATGTCGGCCTCCGGCGATGAGGGGAGCAGTGGGGCGTCGCCTGTGGCGCCGGCCAAGAGCATCGCCGGTGGCCGATTAACTCGCCTACACCAACGTAACCAGCTTCAAGTTTCACTTCCTTCTCTTCTTTCTAGCAGATCTGCTCAAGGAGCTCAACGTGCTGAACATGAAGTTTCAACGTCGCCAGGTAAGATGCATGCTCTGTTATTCTAGCCATGTCTTAATAGCACCAATCTCACATCCCCTTGGTTGTACATTTACAGGTTGACGCCACAGAAGTGCAGCAAACCGTTGACAACACGAAGTTGACACTCCGCAGTCGCTACATGGAGTGTGGCGGCGCGCAACACGGTCAGATTGTGACCGTTGAAGGCGTCGACCGTGATGACACACCCACCATGCTCACCTACGAGTTCCACAAGAGACATCTGGATAGTCAGAGCAATGGGAGTGCTGAGTCTGGGGGTGCTGGTTCTAAAGGTGCTGCGCGTCCTAGTGGTGGTGGAGTCATTGGTGCTCCTGCTGGAGGTTCTGGGGGTGGACAGCAGCAACAGTCTCGTCGGTTCCGCTCTAGCGGCGGAGCTGGAGGTGCTGGAGGTGCTGGAGGCGCTGGCGCTGGAGGTGCTGGAGGCGCTGAAGCTGTAGCTCCTGGTGCTGCCGGTGCTGGTGCTAGAGGCACTGGATCTGGAGGTACTCGTGCTGGAGGCACTGGAGCTGGAGATGTTGGAGGTGCTGGAGGCGCTGGAACTAGAGGTACTGGCGCTGGAGGTGTTGGAGCTACTGGAGGTGCCGGTGCTGGAGGCACTGGAGCTGTAGGTACTGGTGCTGGAGGTGCTAGAGCTGTAGGTACTGGTGCTGAAGGTGCTGGAGCTGGAGGTGCTGGAAGTGCTGGAGGTACTGGAGATGGAGGTGCTGGTGCTGGAAGTACTGTAGCTGGAGGCCCTGGTACTGTTGGTACTGCACAGCGGCGACCGTTTTTCTTGCCGCAGCCGCAATCGTCACTACCACCACCTAGCTCGAATTTTCGCCAGGTTCTTAGTCTTTCGTCTTCCACTGTCCTTACTCCTCCCTTACTGTGTCCACCGCCTGACCCGTCTCAGACACAGTTACGACGGACTCCCCACTTCCTGCTCTTTATCCTTACACTGAGCAGCCAGACTCCCTGACAAAGAGACGTGACCCTGCGTCTCGTCGTGCCTCGCCTATTTGCACTGTTCGCCGTGCTCTTCGTGTTCCTCGTCCTCGTCCTCCACCAGTCCCCGGCACTCACACTATGACACTTTGTCCTCTCCTGTGTTCCACAGCGTGTTTCTCTACCGTCTCCTCCCGAGTCCTCCCTTCCTGACATTTCTGACCCTGAGTCTGACCTTGCTCTTGCTGCTAATCCTACTGTCACGCGTTTTCTGGCCACCTTCGTCAATGACCCTTCCTTCGAGTCCACTGCTGCGTCTCCCTTAGTCACTAAGCTCGTTGACTTCGCTACTACCTGTCGTCTAGACTACGTCACGAGTCTTGTTACTGAGTCTGAGTCTGACTGTCCTCCGCCCGTTGGGGGTGAGCTTGCCCTTGGCACTTACGTCCTTGGGGACAGGCAGTTTGAGCTGGAGAGCCTTGCGGCTACTGTACCTCATCTCGCTTCCATGCTTCTTTGCCCTGAGGGAGACCCGGATGCTCTAGACATCCCCACCCCGCGCTCTTACGCAGAGGCGCTCACGGGTGAGTACTCCGCTCAGTGGCAGACAACTATGGATGTAGAGATGGCTTCCTGGAAGTCCACAGGCACCTTCGTCGACGTAGTTCCCCCACCTGGGGCGAACATAGTCGATGGCATGTGGACTTTCAGAGTGACGCGACCGCCGAGTTCTCCGCCTGTCTTCAAGGCGTGTTACGTTGCACAAGGCTTCGGTCAGCGACAGGGGGTCAACTTCTTCCAGACCTTCTTCCCCACCCCGAAGATGACCACTCTTCGGGTGTTACTGCACGTTGCAGCACAGCGTGACTACGAGCTCCAGTCGCTTGATTTCATCACAGCTTTCTTGCAGGGCAGCCTTCACGAGGAGATCTGGCTGCGCCGCCCACCTAGCTTCACTGGGTCGTTTTCTAAGGGTACTCATGTTGGATGCACGTAATTTTGAGTGCATGTCATCCTAACGTCCTGCCGAGTGCTCGTGCTATTAATTCGTGCATTGTTTGCATGAGCATATGTCATTGTGCATGGCTGTTAGATATTATCATCTCTGTGCTTTTCTCCAAGTATAAATGCTTGATCATGCAGGAGAAATCCAGAGCTTTCCAACGATACCAAGATCGCCTTATTCCGACCAAGATCGCCCAATTTACAAGATTTCCAAGACTTGGATTTCTTATTACCTTTTGGGGTTATATATAATTTGGGCAATTATTGGGTCATGACTTTAAAGGGTTCTTTGGTTGGGTGGTTAGGGAAG
Source organism: Closterium sp. Naga37s-1 (assembly GCA_947471745.1). NCBI lineage: Eukaryota > Viridiplantae > Streptophyta > Zygnematophyceae > Desmidiales > Closteriaceae > Closterium > Closterium sp. Naga37s-1. The sequence continues at coordinate 3,840,652 of CANJKZ010000093.1, read as the reverse complement.
GCAACTTTAACTTTTGGATTGGGATGGCTAGAAGTTTCTAGCATGGGTTGCAAATGTTGCAACACCTAGGCAAAATCCAACTAGATTGGATTTTGCATGTGACACCTCAAGGACCTTATGATGAGGGTTGCATCCTTGCTGCTAGGAAGGTTCCTACCATCCTTCCCTAGCTCTTGGAGAACCCCTTCCCTCTCATGGTTCTCTTGAAGTTCCCAACTCCAATTTTCTATGCCCTAATGCTTGTACTTCCAACACCATTCTAGTCATGCGGCTGCTGGACGTTTACAAGTCGTTCTCACTCTCTTGACCATTTTTCTAATTGATTCGAATTGGAGATGGTAGCTAAGCCTATGGCGCATAATTCTACCAAGCGGATTTGCGTTTAGTTGAGAAATGTGTTCGTCGTAAGTTCTCAAAGTGACGGATCCTAAACAACAACCCACAGGAGCCTCCGGCGGCCAGTCTACGGTCTCCGTCAGGCGCCCCGCAAGTGGCACGACACATTGAGGACTACACTTGGGGCTCTTAAGTTAGCTCCTTCAACTGCTGACCCGTGGCTATTTTTGCGCACCGACTCTTCTCTGCCGCCGTTCTACATCCGTGTGTACGTCGACGACTTGGTCTTTGCTACTCTTGACACCGAGGCCCTGGCCCTTGTGAAGGCGGAGCTGCGGAAGAGACACACCTGCAATGACCTGGGTGAGCTATGTAGCTATCTTGGCTTGCAGATCACCCGGGATAGAGCACGGCGCACCATCACTCTGACTCAGTAACACATGGTGCACCAGTTCCTTCAGCGCTTCGGCTTCCGGTTCTCCTCGCCACAGTCCACTCCTCTGCCTACAGGCCACTCGCTCTCAGCTCCACCTTCTGACGAGTCCGTAAAGCCGAGTGGTCAGTATCCAGAGCTTGTGGGCTGCCTCGTATACCTAATGACCTGCACTCGACCAGACCTCGCGTACCCTCTCAGCATCGTGGCGCGTTACGTTGCGCCCGGGAGACACCGACCAGAGCACTGGCGGGCTGCACAGAGGGTGCTCCATCACTTGTGCAGTACATCCGGCATGGGGCTCGTGCTTGGAGGACAGGGTTCAGTTGTACTCACCGGACACTCAAACTCTTCTTGGGCAGACGACCAAGCGACTCAGCAGTCATCACAGGGTTACACTTTCAGTCTTGGCTCCGGTTCAGTTTCCTGGCGTTGTAGTGCATCATTACGAAATTGGATTTATCGGGACGAATTTCCTATGAAATTTCGTCTCGATAAGTCGAGTTTCAGGAGGGGGGACTTTTGTATGCTCTTCAGGGAAAACTTCGCTAAGGGAAAAATTACCCAAATGCATCAGTGTGGCCTACACAGTTACACCCACATATCAGGAAATACTAACCCGCCAAATAATTACCCAAACACATCAGTGTCACCCCTAAATTTCACCCTTGTAATCAATATACGTTGCGATATGAAACATAATGAGTAGGCATTCCTATACGATGCAGGAGCCGAATCTACCGAGTACAAAGTTGAGGAATCAGAAGAGTCGAAGCGACACCAGCAACCGTCAGATCAAGACCGTTGCAGGCAAAAACATTCAAAGTGAAAAGAGCGGGAACAGGTTTGAAACGGGTTCCCGCGTCGCACGATTAAATTTCGCTGCAATAAGAGAATGTACCCCTTAGAGTACATGGCTAGTCTAGGTCTTTTCGTATTCCCTGCATTTCCAATATAAACTCGATGTTTGCCTGCTTTTAATCATCTCAGTCATTTACATTCACACTGACCTAAGTTCAACACTTCCGCTGCAACTTTACCTGCGATCAACCCTGAAGATTCTCAGCCGCTGGTTTGCGGGTGTTGAGACAGTTCACTCGCGATGTACGAGAAATCAGGCCTGCAGATAACAGAGGCAAAGAGCAGGCAACCTAGCTGGTGGTGGTAAGTATGGACTCCAGCGGGGAACAGGGCTTTGTTGTAAGGCTTATGGTTCGGTCAAGGAGTGCGGTAAGGAGTGGAGAGAGGTACAAGCGTTTACTAAGTTGTTCTGCGTACTTGGCTGCTGAGAGGTGAATGGCTTATGGCGAGTAGGAGGTATTGAGGCCGAAAAACTGCTTCACGTCCTGGTTGCAGTGATGTCTATGGGCGTCGCTAGGTTCCTTTCGAGTTGTTCAAGCAGCTCGTTGCTTGACCCTATGTAGAGCAGATCGTCGACATAGACCGTAAGTAGAATTCAGTCGCCGCGGAAATCTCGGCGGTACATTCCTAGATCGTGAGGCAGCTGCTTGAAACCAATCTCAAGCAAAATGTTGTGCAGGTACTGCGGCCAGAGCCTGGGCGCCTGTTTGATCCCGTAGAGGGATTTCCACAGCTGGCACACACGTGAGTCCCCTTCACCGTATGTGTGCGACTGCTCCACGTAGATTACTGCATCCACCAACGCATAGAGGTTTGCGCTCTTCACGTTGATTTGTCGGAGCGGCAGGTGTATTGCGGCAACGATGGCGAGCAGAATTTTGACCGAGGTGTGACGGCTGACCGGTGCAAATGTTTGATCGAAGTGATGTCATGCCCCTGATCGTAGCCACGTAGTAGCGCGCCTTGAAGCGCTCAATCATGCCGTCTGCTGCGGTCTTCACCCGGAAGACCCATTTTCCCAAAAGGTTTCTTCTCCCTTTGATTGCGGCGCGATCGACGAGCACCCAGGTGTCGCGGGATTCGAGCGCTTGGATTTCTTCATCTATCGCCTCGCGCCACTCCTTGTTGTGGGGACCCGTCAGCGCTTGTCGCGGGTTCTTTGGCTTGATGACGCGTGGCGCCGTTGACGTGGCGGTGTGGAGTCCTAGCAGCTGTAGCCCTGAGACGGTGCTGTCATGGTGGAGCTGGGAAATAACCTCCTGCACGTCATCGTCACCACTCTCTGGCTTAGGTGGCAGTGGCGGTGCTGCGCCTCTGCTGCTTCCTCCTGCTCCGCAGGCTCCTCCTTTAGGGGGATCTTCATCATCATCGTCGCTGCTGTGGCGATCACCTCCTGTGAATTTGCCAATGATTTCCTGCTCCAGGATGGCTGAGGCGGCTTCATCCTCAGGTGTAGCGTAGCTGTGCCCGTCTTTGGCATAGACTCGGTTCGCGTTCGTCTGCTCGTCTTCGCGGAATTGGGCGAGGTTGAGCCGTTCGTAGAAGATGACGTCGCGTGCGTTCGTGATTTTTTGGCTGAGTAGGTCCAGGATGATCCACACCTTGTATTCGCGGCTGATGCTGAGGTGGGTTCCCCAGCGCGCGCGGCTTGCAAACTTGCCGATGGTTGACGTCGGCGGGAGATATTGCACCATGCACCCATAGACGCGGAGCATGGACGTGTCGCCTTTCGTGCCCGACCATTTCAGGTGCGGGGACAGGTTCCCGGCGATGGCCGTGGTAGAGAGGGGGTTGTGCTCTCGTATGGCATGGTGCATTGCATTGAGGTTGTTCTTCAGCCCCAAGCCTTCTGCGACAGTGATGGCTGACTCGTTGTCCACACAAAGGATGGTCGGCGTCCCAGCGTCCAATAGTTGGAACTCGGCGAGGAGGAAACAAAGTCGACGTGCCTCCTTGCCAGCTTCGGTGGCCGCGACGTACTCCGACTCGGTCGACGAGAGTGTCGCGCACTTGATGCACTGGCTCGTCCAGGAGACTGTGGCCCCTCCAAAGACGAACACGTAGCCGCGTGTGCTTGTTCGGTTCTGCTTGTCATCAGCATCGTCGGCGTCCACGTAGCCGACCAGACACAGCGACTCTGGTCCACCGCCAAACTCCACGGCGGTGTCACGGGTGGTCGCTCCTCACCGCCAAACTCCAAGGCGATGACCGGCCTCGTCGTCGTTGCCGCGAACTGCAAGGAGCCAACCTTGTGCCGATACTCCTCCTTTCGCGCTTGAGTATCCTCGTCGTCGAACGTCAGCTCGGTGTAGGCGTCGACAAAGACCGGCATCTTTGGGATCCGCCAAGTCTGTTCCTCATCGATGAAACGTCTGCGCAGCTTCCCAACGTAGGTCTGCTGGTGGAGCCAAAGCTTGCGCGCAGGTCGATCGTGCACGATCTCCAGCCCGAGATACTTCTTCACCGGGCTGATCTCGCGCAGCTCAAAGGCAGCCTTTAGCAGCTCCTTCAGCTCCTTCAGCATGGCAAGGCTGCTGCTGGCGGCGAGAAGGTCGTCGACGTAGACGAGCACCCAGCACGTCACTCCATCGTCTGCGACCTTGAAGTACAGCGCCTAGTCAACCTGGCTCTTGCTCCAGCCGGCGGTGGTCAGCACCGCGTAGAGCGCTGAGTACCACAGCAGTGGCGACTGCTTCAGCCCATACAAGCTCTTCAGTAGCTTGCATACGCAGGCTGATACAAGTAGAGCACGCGGTCGAGCTCCGAACGCGTTCTTCATGTCGAGCTGCACAAATTCTTGCACACGCTCACACCACGCATGCAACGCACGAACATATGATGGGAGGCAGACAGACGTGAATGCAAATGATAGCATCACATAACATTGACCTCATAGGCAGACTTCACCTGCAGCACACCATGCTATTGCTATCGCGGTGCGTCTCCCGCCGAGTCTCCTACCTCCTTTGAACAACACTGGCCGACCTGCTCTTGTGGACAGCACTAAAGGCTGCCCACATAAACGAGCCTACAAGCGAGCTAGAACAGAGCCTCATGTGGCATCAAGCGACGCTGCATGTGTGCCTAGGGGGACTGGGGCTCATAGACCCGCTCTCTGAGGCGCCGACGGCTTACCTGGCCTCAATGAATGCGGCGAACTGTCTCATGCAGCAAGCTTTGATAGCCCTAGACAACCCCCTGCGGCACGTGTCTAACCTTGTCTCGCCCCTGGGAGAGGAATCAACAGCGGCTGACGGCAAAGGCATGCTGCGGGATCTAAGGAACCGACTCCCTGAACAGGCACAAGAGTTAATGCAAGAATACCACCAGAAGGGTGATGGGAGGGGTCATTTGCAGCTGATTCTCTTGCGACACATGAACCTCGACCAAGCAGCAGAGCTCGTGGGAGGTACCAAGATAGACAAGCCAGGGTTCGACAACAAGCATGTGATATCCTCACTGAGCCTGCAGGCGACGGGGGCAGGGGATTGGCTCCATGCGATTACCACCCGTGGCGATCTCACCTTCTTGCCAGTCCAGTTTGCAACGGCACTAGGCTTCCGCCTAGGACTCCCCCTACCAGTGACAGAAAAGTGCCCCTGCAAGGGGAGGTGCTCAGACATCACGACAGGAGCCTCCCCAACCACTTGCTGCGGCGTGCCGAAGAGGGGAGGGGGGGGGGGGGGGGGAGAACGAGCACGCACAACGCCCTGGTGTATGCGGCGCTGCGAATAGCCAAGGTGGCCGATTACATGACCCTATACGAGACGGCAATCTTCCTGCCCATAATCAGCCAAAAGCGAGCAAATTTAGTCATCCGTCACAGGGAGTCAGGGGAGACTTGGGTCATCGATGTTACGGTGACAGATCTGGTCCTGCTGGGCGGATCTGTCACCTATACCATGCCTGTACCTTATGAACCTATCAATTACCGGCTACGGCACGGGCGATTGGCTGACGGCCATCCCAATAGATCCCTCTCACCGCGTCGCCCCCGAGCACTTCGCCAACGCAGTCCGATTTTGGTTTGGCCTCCCATTCTCTACTCGAGCTAACTGCAACTGCAAGGACCACACCGAGATCACTGACCTACGGCTACCGAATAATCTCTTCCGCTGCGGTACGGGGAAGCACAGAATCAACACCCATAACGAGCTCCGGGATGCCTGCATCACCATGGCAAAAGACGACGGCTTTATCATCCACGGAGAATCAGCCGCATATTGCCCGATCGAGGAGCAGACGGCAGACCTCACCATGCGCGACAAGATCTCAGGAGCAGTGTACATTTGTGACGTCACCATCACCAATCTCATCAGCACCAGGGATCCGAATGCAACCAAGGGAAGAGGATGGGCGGTAGGGGAGATGGCGGACAAAAGGACAAACACTATGCCAACCGGCCAGACACGGTTGGCTTCTTCACCCTAGCGGTTGAGACCTACGGGTGTCCATGTGCCGAGGTACCTAAGTTCCTGAAGCTGCTGGTGGATACGGCTGCAAGGCGTTACTTTAACGCCCAACCTCACTCAATTTTGGCGGCCAAGTTCCTTCACCTTTTTAGACAGCGGGTGGTCTGCAGCCCTTGAAAGGGCCCAGTCCGTAGGGTACCTAATCAAATCTAGTCAAGCAGCAGTAGTGGAAAACCCACCTGTGGGAGGGGTCCAGTCCTAGTTGTATCTTGGGGATTGTTGTGCAGTGATCAAGCCACTTGTGGAGCTGTAGAGCCTATTTGGTGTTTTTAACACAGAGATCCTTCCAAGAAGCCGGTGATCCGGAGTCAAAACTCGTCTCCAACAATTCCAAGCAACTCCTGGCCTTGCACGATCACCCCCTGAAGCGGGTGGCACACCACTAGCAGTGGGCAGGGACGCACCGACAATGGGAGGAAGAGAGTCACTAACAGACATCACAGCACGCCTACCAGAGCCGGCGCGAGTCGTTGCTGCCCCACCCTCCTTCATTGGAGGTGCCTTCCGTGCTCGCGCCGCAGGTGAAATTTTCACAAGCTTCGGCGATGCTCTTTTGACGGAGCTCCTAAAATTCGCGGCACCCTAGCTCTTCTTCTTCTGTGATGGTAAAATTCTTCTTGGGGTCACGCCAGTGGGGGTATAGTTTGATGAACTCCTCCTTGGTGTAGGGTCGCGCCACTCTACGGGCGTCAAAGGTTTGGCGACGTCGTCCCCCAAGGATCCCTTGAAGACGCTCCATGACGGGTCTCGGAAGAGGATCTTCTTCAGTGCCGTAAACGTGGTGTGTCGCGACTTCGAGCTGCAACATTGACATTCCTTCGTCCGGCAGCGCGTATTGCTCACCTTCAGCGATCGCGGCAAGTCATTGGCCGGCGATGTGAACGTTTGTCGATGCACTCGGCGTGCGGCAATCTCTGCAGATGCTGTTGGGGTCAAGGTCATGCAGAGCTACCTCGCGCGGATGCGGGTGATGTGGCACCCATGGGCTCCCGTCAGGGTGCTTCCACCCAGAGCGGTGGATGTGCTCGAAGCGCAGCGGGATGAATTAGTTAATGCTGTCCTAAATTTCAAATAGCACGTACACCCCGTTGTCGGCATGCGCTCATCCGATTTGCTTGCGTGGCTTGCCGAGCGGCACGTGATGAAGAATTATGTCGTGTGTTCGCGGGTCGGTGCTGAGCTACACACCGCAATCCATTTGTTGCAACGCTGAATTGAGGTTCAACCGTAGGTTCTACACGATGAGAACATCATTTAGGGTGATATGCTTGTTGCTCCCGTGCACCTTGAGGACGACAATGCCTTGCGCACTTGCGCGCAGGCGGTCGTTGTTCGCCACGGTGATGTAAGTGACATCGGGGGTGGGGACGGCATTGGATATGAAACGCGCAATGAATTGATTGATCACCTGGGTACATCACGAGGCTATAACCAGGTATCCAGGTGCTACACGCGAAGGTTCGAGGGTCGCAAAGCGACCCGAATGGATCCTTCCCGAATTCGGTAGAAGCTGTTCGGTGGAAACCGATTAGCACCGAAATTGGTGCACACAATCCTAGTTTGGTGCCTATAACAAAAATAAATATAGTAAAGCACCTAACCTAGGAAATTAGGCAAAATCATGCAAAATATAATAGAATTATGCTAGATAAAGCATTATAAAGTAAACGCAAGCAAGTAATGCCTAGCAAACGAACCCTCACACGCCCCCCCCTCAAAGCTGGGTGGCGTGAGAAACACCCTGCTTGACAATATAATCCTTGAGAGCACGGCGTGCGCTGCCCGTGTCAGATTCTGCAACCCTCCAAAGGGTCATATTTCTTACCGCAAGGGTGAGAAACACCCTGGTTGGCGTGCCAAGCCCCGTCACACACACAGCACAGACACCAAGCCAGCGACTCGCCCAGCAGCCAGGTCGACCTCTGGATACCACATCCGAGGTCGGCTTCGCAGGAAGTACCCCAGGGACCATCGCACACGTCGCCTGGGTAACTCGATTGACCGGGCAACCATGCCTGGCCGACCAGACTGATCGGTCCCCGTCTACACCAAGCCGACATCCCCCAAGGTCGGCGCCAAGGACGACAACGTTGCGCACTTGATGCGCTGGCTCGACCAGGAGACTGTGGTCCCTCCGAAGACAAACAAGTAGCCGCCCATGATTGTCCGGTTGTGCTTGTCGCCAGCGTCGTCGGCGTCAACGTAGCTGACCAGCTTCAGCGACTCTAGTCCACCGCCGAACTCCAGGGCGGTGCCGCAAGTGTTGGCAAGGTAGGCGAGGCAGCGGTCGACCTCGCACCAGTGCTGGTCGCTCCTCACCATGAGGCCGCTCCCGAGCTTGCTGCAGGAGAAGGCGATATCCAGCCTCGTCATCGTCGCCGCGAACTTTAGCGAGCCGATCTTTTGACGATACTCCCCCTCCTGGCGCTCCTGTGCCTCCTCGTCGTCGAACATCAGCTCGATGTAGGCGTCGACGGACACCAGCGTCTTCAGGGTGCGCCCCGTCTGCTCCTCGTCTATGAACCGCCTGCGCAGCTTGTCACCGTAGCCATGTTGACGCATCCACAGCTTCCTCGCCGGCCTGTCGCGCACGATCTCCAGCCCAAGGTACTTCACCACCGGCGAGATCTTGCGCAGCTTGAAGGCGGTCTCCAGCAGCTCATTCAGCTCCTTCAGCATGGTTGTGCTGCTGCTGGCGGCGAGCAGGTCGTCGACGTAGACCAGCACCCAATAGGCCACTACGTCGCCGCCGACCTTGAAGTAGAGTGCCTGGTCGACCTGTCTCTTCTTCCAGCCGGCGCCGACCAGCACGTTGTCGAGCATCTTGTACCACAACAGCGGCGACTGCTTCAGCCCGTACTGGCTCTTCAGCAGCTTGCACACCTCGCCGGTTCCATCGTTGAAGTAGTCCGGCTAGTACATGTACTGTTGGATGCACGTCATTCCGAGTGCACGTCATCCTAACGTCCTGCCGAGTGCTCGTGCTATTCATGCGTGCATTGTTTGCATGAGCATATGTCATTATGCATGGCTGTTGGATTTTACCATATCTGTGTTTTTCTCCATGTCTACATGCTTGATCATGCAGGAGAAATCCAGACCTTTCCAACGATACCAATATCGCCTTATTCCGACGAAGATCGCCCAACTTACAAGATTTCCAAGACCTGGAAATCTTATTACCTTTTGGGGTTATATCTAATTTGGGTGATTGCTTGGACATGACTATAAAGGGATCTTTGGTTGGGTGGTTAGGAAGGCAACTTTGACTTTTGGATTGGGGTGGCTAGAAGTTTCTAGCATGGGTTGCAAATGTTGCAACACCTATGCAAAATCCAACTAGATTGGATTTTGCATGTGACACATCAAGGACCTCATGATGAGGGTTGCATCCTTGCTGCTAGGAAGGTTCCTACCATCTTTCCCTAGCTGTTGGAGAACCCCTTCTTTCTCATGGTTCTCTTGGAGTCCCCAACTCCAATTTTCTATTCCTTAATGTTTGTTCTTCCTCCACCATTCTACTCATGCAGCTGCTGGACTTTTTCAGCTGGTTCTCACTCTCTACTCCATCTTTTTAACTGATTTGAATTGCAGATGGTAGCTAAGCCTAAGGCGCACAATCCTACCTAGCGGATTTGCAAATGGTTGAGAAATGAATTCGTCGTAAGCTCTCAAAGTGACGGATCCTGAAGAGCAAGTGGTATCAGAGCGGGTAGTCGACTTTGAGACGACGAATCGTCGTAAATTCTCAACCAATGTTGAAAAGTGGGACCATTTTCTAGTAGCTCTGATCGCGAAATTTTGATTGGTGGTCGAACCACGTTCTAGTTCGAAGTATCTAATCTGCGACGGCGATTTTCGTAGAATCAAAAATTCTGGCAGAATTCTCGTCGTAGTCGGCACCGTACACCTGCGTGAAGCCTTTTACGACCAAGCGCGCCTTCTCGCGGGCGACCGTGTCGTTGATGTGGTACTTTGTCATCTGCACCCACCAATTATTCATGATGTTCACCCCGCGCGGATGCTCGACCAGCTCCCATGTTCCGTTGGCAATGAGGCTGTGAACCTCCTCGTCCATCGCCGCCGTCACCTGCATTGCCTTTCCAGCTCGCCAACGCCTCCTTCACCGTCATCGTTGCGATGTCCCTGCGGTGCTCTGGGTCGACGTGCACGTCGGGATCAAGCTCGGGCACGTCGACGTCGGCCTGCGCGTCGTCGAGCAACGTGCTGTAGGATGTCGGGGGCAGGCAAGGATGGTAGCTCGGCTTCTCGCGAGGCTTGCCAAGGTTGGAATGAGTGGAACGTCGCAGCTTTGGCTCGTCAGCTTTGATTTCCACCACATCGCTATCAATGGACTGCTCGCCTGCGGACAGCTCCCCTTCATCGTCGTCGGGTTCACCAACAACCTCCACAACGTCGCTTGACGACCCATCGTTGAGCTGCTCCCCTGTCGTCGGCTCCTCTGCGGACGCTTCCTTGGTTGATAGCTCCCCTATTGTTGACTACTTCGCACCCTCGTCGACGAGCTTGACGTCACATCAGCTGCTGACAATGCCACTGGTCGGTGTCACAGGCGACGCCCCAAGGCTTCCCTCATCGTCGGTGGCCGACGACGAGGTCGGCTCAGGCAGGTCGGCGACGAGGGGTGACACAGCGGGAGCAAGGTGAGGAGGGGAAGGATAGACATTCTCGATGCCCTTGTCAACAGGCGAGCAGTGGGAACGTCACCGTCGAGGAGTCCGTCAGCGAGTGGGTCTGCATCCGTCCCGACGCCGGCTCATACTTCACCTTTCACATCTCCAACAACAGCGTTTCGTAGAAGATGGCCTTCGACCGTCGTGACGACCTTGTTGTCGGTGAGGTCAAGCACTTCCCAGCCCTTGCTCTCTAGTGACACACCAAGATGGAGCCCCCACCGGGCCTTCTGCGCCAGCTTCCCTCCACGCTGCTACTCTGGGACCATGGACTGCACCATGCATTCCCACACATGCACCAGCGTTGGGTTGGGCTTCTTGCCGGTCAGCAGCTGGTGCGGTGTCGTCCCCGGCGGCAGCGTCGAACGCTCAAGGCAGTTGCGCACCCAGGCAGCCTGCCGCAGGGCAAGGTGCCACCAGTGGTGGTGCACGCCCATGTGCAGCAGCATCGCCCGTACTGCCTCGACAACCATGCGCATCTCTCTCCTCGCCGTGCCGTTCTGCTGCGAAGTGTACGGGCAGGTCAGGTCATGGACGATTCCTTCGTCGTCGATGAAGTCGGTGAAGTCCGTCCCCAGGAACTCGCCTCCGTGGTCGGAGCGGAGCATCATCACCGACTTCTTGGTTTGCCTCTCCACGACCAGCAGCCACTTCTCGAACACATGCAGGAGATCGCTTTTCTTGGTGACCGGCCTCACCCACACATAGCGCGTCTTCCGGTCCTTCAGCAGAAGGAAGTAGATGCTGCCATCCTTGGCGGCCACTCGGAACAGCCCGCACAGGTCAATGTGCACGACAGCCATGGTCTCCTCCATGTCAGAACCCTTGTCAGGGAAGGTATGCCGCGCAAGTCTCCCGCCTACGCAGGAGACACACAGCAAGTCGGCCCCAGTCGATGGCTTGATGTCCAGGCCGGTGGCGACTTCGTGCTTCGCTGAGCTCGTGATGGTGTCGATGCCGACGTGCGCGATCTTCGCATGCCACCTGTCCGGCATCGACTTCTACGTCGACGATGGCTTCGTCGAGTAGGGCTGAAGGTCGGTGTAAAGGATGCTGTTGGAGTAGGCTAGAGCTCGCTCTGGACTTTATTTTGGTGCTCTTTTCTTATTTCGTGATGCTTAGAGCAAGTTACGCTTTCAGGTTCAATTTAGGTTCATTTTGTAGCTATAGCATAAATTGAATACACCGAAGGTCCATTAGGGTTTCCAACTCCTTTCTAGAATTGTATCTCAACACTCTTTCTTAGTACAATTTCTCTCGCTACCTTCTCTCTCGCTAGCCATGGCAGCCATATTCTCAACTTTAGCATGGTATCTAGAGCCAAATCCTTCTCGTTTTGTCCTGATTCATCTCTTAGTACGGTTTAGGCCTTAGGCATCCGGCGCGCTACTTCTTACCTAGTCGAATTTTCCCTATAATTTCGACGCTCAAATTTCTTCAAATATTTATAATCGTGGACCCTTCTACCCATCGCCCGCGGCCTCCCTGCCTAGACACGTGCCCCGTCCCCTAGTCGCCCGCCATGTCCTGTCGTCGCGCGTCCCCCCCTGCCCCTCCTCGTCGCTCCTTTCATCCCACCGCGGCGTCGCGCGCCCTGCCCGCCGTCGACGATCGACGGATTTGATGACCCTTCTCCGCCACCAAGTACAAGGATGACGGTCAGATTGGGTTAAAATCCGGTGGGGGAATATGGCGGCTCAAACGGGTATACTATACCCACGGAACGCACGGGCGATGAAGCGCCCATACGCAAAGTGGCAGGGGGCTGATCAACACATGGCACTCGTCGACCAATGCGGAGCACACTGAGGCCATTTAGCTGGCGTGATGGTGCGTCGTCGTCATCCTCGTCGAGCTCCATTGTACACGTAGTGATTGGAAACAGTAGAGACAGCTCTGAAACACGAGAAGAAGCAGAGATCCCCTCCAAGTCTAGAACAATGGCGTGCATGAGGCCGATTCAACGAGCCAAAGCTGTCGTGAGGACGAATGGAAACATTGGCAAGGAGAAACAGAAATGTCCACCTTGACAGCAAAGTGTCAGAATGAACAAGGGTGATTGAACTAACAAGATTGGGAGTACAAGTAGGAAACCCTAGAATGTTGTACCCCCTAAGGCTAAACCCACTATAGCCTACAGAATATAAAACATATACAATGTTTGACACACCCCCATAGGCTAAGTGGGAGACAACCAGATGGTCACAAGACCAGTCAAAGCAAAGCAAAGCAAAACAAGCTCAAGGTGGATCTCAAGGATACCACACAAATTCCGAGCACAAGCAAGCGGTCACAAGACCAGTTCACATGCAGTTTGATAATATAACAAGAGGTACAGTGATCACAACCTAGCAAGTGTAAGCATGCAAGTATATATATAGAGATCACAGTACAAGCAGAGTCAAGAAGTGAGCAAGTGAGGGACAGTAGGCACAAGGCCTAGAATAGTACAGAAACGCTGATGATCACAAGGCTGAAGCGCCTTGGTGAACACATCAGCAGTGTTGGCCCGAGTGGCCACGTAAGCAAGACGAAGCTGACCACGCTGCTGCAGCTCTCGAGCAAGGAAGTAGCGCAGAGCGATGTGCTTCGTTCTGTGCTCCAGTCTGTGCTCCTGACACAAGGCAAGGGCGGTCTTGTTGTCGACGTACAGCACTGGAGGAGAACGAGGCCGCTCTCCCAGGTCGGTCAGCAGGTAGGTGAGCCAGCGTAACTCCTGTGCAGCCATGGATGTGGCGTAGATCTCAGCCTCACAACTGGAGCTGAGAACTGAAGACGAGCGTGTAGAACGCCAAGAAACTGAACCACAGCCAAGGCTGAAGGTGTAACCCTGAGACGACCGCTGCATAGCCTGGTCGTCAGCCCAAGAAGCGTCTGAGTGCCCAGTGAGGACAACGTCTCTCCATCCTCCAAGCACAAGCCCCATGCCCGACGTACTGCACAAGTAGCGCAACAGCCTCTTAGCTGCATCCATGTGCTCCTTCCGGTGACGGCCAGGAGCGACATAGCGTGCTAGGATGCTAAGAGGGTATGCAAGGTCAGGTCGAGTGCAGGTTCTCAGGTACATGAGGCAGCCCACAAGCTCTGGATACGGGCCACTCGGCTCTACGGACTCATCCGAAGGCAGAGCTGAGAGCGAGTGACCAGTAGGCAGAGGAGTGGGCTGAGGCGAGGAGTACGTGAAGCGGAAGCGCTGAAGGACCTGCTGCACCATGTGTGACTGAGTCAAGGTGATGGTGCGCTGTGCTCTGTCCCGGGTGATCCGCAAGCCAAGATAGCTTGTCAGTTCACCCAGGTCTGTGCACGTGTGTCTCTTCTGCAGCTCCGACTTCACGTGGGCGAGTCCCTCAGTGTCAGCAGTAGAAAAGACCAAGTCGTCTACGTACACGAGAACGAAGAACGGCGGCAGAGAGGTGTCGGTGCGTAGAAACAGCGACGGGTCAGCAGTAGAAGGAGCAAACCCAAGAGCAGCAAGAGTCGTCCTCAGTGTGTCGTGCCACTCACGGGGTGCCTGGCGGAGACCGTAGACTGGCCGCCGGAGGCTCCACTGGGTACCAGGAGGGAACGACCCAGTGAAGCTAGGTGGGCGGCGCAGCCAGATCTCCTCGTGCAGGCTGCCCTGTAGGAACGCAGTGCTGAAGTCAAGAGAGTGGAGCTCGTAGTCACGCTGAGCGGCGACGTGCAGCAGAACCCGAAGAGTGGTCATCTTCGGGGTCGGGGAGAAGTTCTGGAAGAAGTCAACTCCCTCTCGCTGACTGAAGCCTCGTGCAACGTAACGCGCCTTGAAGACAGGCGGAGAACCCGGCGGCCGCTTCACCCTGAAAATCCACATGCCACTGACGATGTTCGCCCCAGGTGGGGGAACCTCGTCGACGTAGGTGCCTGTGGACTTCCAGGAAGCCATCTCTGCGTCCATGGCTGTCTGCCACTGAGAGGAGTAGGGACCCTCCATCGCCTCTGCGTAAGAGCGTGGGGTCGGGATAACTGGTGCATCCGGGTCTCCCTCAGGGGCAATCAGCATGGACACGAGATGAGGTAAAGCAGCAGCAAAGCACTCAAACTCCTCCTGTCTGTCCTCAAGGACGTCCGTGCCAAGAGCACACTCACCCCCGACGGACGGAGGACAGACAGACTCAGACTCAGCAACAAGGCTAGCAGCGTAGTCTAGACGACAGACAGCAGCAAAGTCAACAAGCTCAGCGACTAGAGCAGACACAGCAGAGGACTCAAAGGTAGGGTCAGTGACAACAGTAGCGAGGAAACGCGTGATAGTAGGACTGGCAGCACGAGCAAGGTCTGACGGCGGGTCAGCAATGTCAGGAAGAGAGGACGCAGGAGGAGACGGCAGAGGGACACGCTGTGGAGCAGTGGAAGGACGCAGGGTCATATAGTGAGTGCCAAGGACAGGAGGAGGACGCTGACGCGGAGCACGACGACCAGCGCGGACAGCGCGGACAGGCGACTCTGGACGCGACTCAGGCGACTCTGGGCTAGACTCAGGCGACGGAGGACGAGACTCAGGCTCACGACGCTCCGTAAGACTACCCGTCGGCGCAGTGTAAGGAGAAGGACCAGGCAGCGGAGAGGCAGGCTGTAACTGTGACTGCGACTGGACAGGCAGTGGACTCAGTAGGGGAGGAGTAGGACCAGTAGAGGGCGGGAGACCAAGAACCTGCTGAAGGAGCGGAACGTAGTACGGCCGCGGCCGCTCAGCACCTCCAGCTCCAACCCCCTCAGCCGCTCGAGTCCCAGCAGCTCCAGTACCTCCAGTACGAGCACCTCCAGGACCAGCGGCTCCAGCAGCTCCAGCACCAGCAGCACCACCAGCAGCACCAGCACCTCCAGCAGCTCCAGCAGCACCGCCAGCAGCAGCAGTGCCTCCAGCAGCTCCAGCACCAGCAGCACCTCCAGCAGCTCCAGCAGCACCAGCAGCACCTCCAGCGGCTCCAGCAGCACCGCCAGCAGTAGTAGTGCCTCCAGCAGCTCCAGCACCCGCAGCACCTCCAGCAGCTCCAGCAGCACCAGCACCAGCAGCACCTCCAGCAACGCCAGCAGCACCGCCAGCAGCAGCAGCACCTCCAGCAGCACCTCCAGCAGCGCCAGTACCAGCAGCACCTCCAGCAGCGCCAGCAGCACCGCCAGCAGCAGCAGCACCTCCAGCAGCACCTCCAGCAGCGCCAGCAGCACTGCCAGTAGCAGCAGCACCTCCAGCAGCTCCAGCTTTAGGGTCCGCGACACTAGTAGCGCCACTCCGGAGACTGCAGCGCCGAGCGTACCACTCTTGGAGCCGCTGGGGAGAGGGCAGCTCCCGCCTAGGAGGGGAACCACGAGCACCAGCTCCAGCAGCACCCCTAGCTCCAGAAGCACCCCTCCTGAGGCTGCAGTACTGTAAGTACCACTCACGCAGCTGCTGTGAGGAGAGAGCGCCTCCAGGTGTAGCACGCTCAGTCGCAGCACCCTCTGTCTCAGTACCCTCACACGTAGCACTCCCAGGCTCAGCACCCCCAGACTCAGCACCCCCAGACTCAGCACCCGCAGGCTCCGCACCCCCAGGCACAGCACCCCCAGACTCCGCGACCCCAGGCTCCGCACCCCCAGGCTCTGCACCCCCAGGCTCCGCACCCCCAGGCTCAGCACCCCTAGCAGGACGAGAGTCGACAGCTACCTCGACAGGCTCAACCGGGTCTACCTGGGACACACCTGAGGGAGCGGCACCCTGAGGGGGGAGGGGGTCTACCACAGCAGCACCTGGCGCGAGGAAGAGAGGCGGGGGGGGGAGCGGGGCAGTGCGGTAGGGGAAGAGGCGGTAGTAGGGCACCGACTCGTCAAAAGTGACGTCCTGAGAGGGAAGGACACGGCGCGAGGTGGCGTGGTAAAACTGCCAACCAGACGCGTCCGGGACAAAGCCAAGGAAGACACAAGGAACAGCGCGGGAGGAGAGCTTGTCCGCGGACGTATCGCGAACAAAAGCTCGAGATCCCCAGACCCGAAAACGCGACGCATCGCCAACCTCTCCCGTCCAACGCAGTGTCGGTGAAGTCTCCGGAACGGAGACACGGGGCCAGAGGTTGAGCTGATGCGCAGCGTAGCGGACCGCAAACGGCCACAGAAAGTGGGGGGCAGCCGCATGGATCAAGGAGGTACGAGCGACCTCCATGACCAAGCCAATGCGGCGCTCAACAACCCCATTCTGCTGTGGAGAGGCCGGAAGCGTGAACGACTGCTCAATGCCCTCCCCCTGACAGAAGGCCCTCAAGAGGTCGGAGGAAAACTCCCCACCTCTGTCAGAGTGCAGACGCAGGACAGGAAAGTCCGAGTGGAACCTCTCGCTGAGCTGGAGACGGGCAGCGCGGATCCAAGGGATCAAAACATCAGGGACTTCACCCTTGGTGCGCAAGGGGAAGACCGTGGTGTAGCGCGAGTAGTCGTCAACAACTATCAAGAAGTACCTCTCGTGACCCTGTCCACGAACGCGGGCTGGGCCCCACACGTCCATGTGGAGCGTCTGCAGGGGAGCAGTCGTCGGGGGAAACGAGGGGGAGTGAGGAGCGGCGCGCTGCCGCCCCTCGACACAGGGAAGACAAGGAGGAGCTGGCGAGGGCGGGAGGGGAGGGAGAACCCTGGGAAGACCAGAGACAAGGTACCGGGAGTGCATACCACGAAGGCGCTGCACTGACGGGTGACCAAGGCGGGACCGCAGGACAAGGGAGGACAGTGGAGGAGGTCGCAATGACCGGACCCCCAGAGGGGTCAGCAAGGGAGACTGCAACCGGCCGAGCAAGCTGCTCAAGGGCAGTGCGGTCACGGAAGAAACAGCGGGAAGCACCTGAGTCCAGTGTGAAGGTGTGCAGTGCCTCAGTAAACGCAGTACCAGAGGGCGCAGACTCACGAGTACCTAGAGCAGCAGCCTCACCAGCACCTGGGGCAACAGACACACTAGCACCTAGAGCGGCAGCCTCACCAGCACCTGAGGCAACAGACACACGAGCACCTAGTGCGGCAGCCTCACCAGTACCTAGAGCAGCAGACTGAATACCGGGGTCAGGCGGCAAACACAGGTGACAGGCTCCCTCGGCACTAGTAGACAATGCATACATTGCAGTGAGAATAGCATCATAGGCAAGAGCAAAGATATCTACCCTCTGTCCAAGCAGCTCCACCCAGTCGGGGAGCTCAGCGTCGTCGCCAAACTCTGTACTCCAATCGTCACTCAGACGAGCGAAGCAGTGGGACTCTGTGTGACCACGCGTCCCGCAAGGCTGACCAGTCCGGGCACCCGTGCTAATAACGTACGGGCAGCGAGCAGTACTCAGCGACCCTCTACTCTGAGCGTACCACTTACGAAGCTGCTGGGGCGAAAGAGGCTCGCGCGGACGACGCTGCTGCTGCACCGGGCCACTACAAGAAGCTCCCGAACTACCCACTCCAGGACGACTCCCACTACGGCCACCCCGACAACCCCAACTGGCGTACCACTCACGAAGCTGCTGGGGCGTGAGGGACACACGCGGACGGCCGTGGAGCTGCATCTGGCCACGCCAGGAGCAGCAGTAGCAGCAGTAGCGGCAGTAACAGCAGTAGCAGCAGGAGCAGAAAAAGCAGTAGCAGCAATAGCAGCGGTAGCAGCGCGGGCAGGGCAGTGCTCACCAGTGGTGGGAAGGGCAGGCGCAAGACGGCGGCGACAGCGGGGCCGGGCCGCGGCAGGGAGCTCCGCGGCAACTGCTGCAGGGCGGGGTCGGGCCGCGACGGCAGCTGCTCCAGGGGCCAGGGGCGGCTCCTGCAGTGGCTAATGCTCCAGTGGCCAGGGGCGGCTGCTGCAGGGGCGGCTGCTCCAGGGGCCAGGGGCGGCTGCTGCAGGGGCGGCTGCTCCAGGGGCGGCTGCTCCAGGGGCCAGGGGCGGCTCCTGCAGTGGCGGCTGCTCCAGTGGCCAGGGGCGGCTGTGTCAAACATTATATGTTTACATTGTGTAGGCTATTGTGGGTTTAGCCTTAGGGGGTACAACAAACTTAGGGTTTCCTACTTGTACCCAACTTTCTGCTAGTTTCATCATTCTGGTTCGTTCTTAGTTTCTAACTTGGTATCGCGAGCCTAGGTCGTAACCTAGGACCGAATCGTTAAGGGCCCACCGTTTTCGCATAGTCGCGCCCTAGCGCGCCTCGCCTAGTTGCGCCCTCGAGCGCCCTCCTCTCTCTCTCTCTCACTATCGCGCGCCCTAGCGCGCCTCTCGCGATCGGCCCCGCCTAGCCCGCACGCCCTAGCGTGCCCCGTGCGATCGGCCCCGCCCACCTCGTACGCCCTAGCGTGCGACCCGAGCAGCACCACGCGCGTCGCCTGCCCCGCGCGCCCTTTTCGAGCCCCGTGTGGCCCCGCGTGCTAGCTGCCCCGCGCGCCCTTGCGTGCCTCTTACGGACCGGCCCCACCCCTTAGCGCGCGCCCTTGCGTACCCCGTGCGACCGGCCCACACCCACCCGCGCGCCTTTGCGAGCCCCTCGCGTACCGGCCCCGCCCTAGCTAGCCCGCCACCTCGTGCCCGTGCGACCGGCCCACACCCACCCGCGCGCCCTTGCGTGCCCCTCGTGTACCGGCCCCGCCCTCGCTAGCTCGCCACCTCGTGCCCCGTGCGGACCGGCCCCGCCCTGCCGTGCACGCCCTCGCGTGCCCCACCTCGAGTAGCCGCTGCCTAGCCGAGCCGAACCGCCCTACCGAACCGCGCCGCCCTACCGAGCCGCGCCGCCCTACCGAGCCGCGCCACTGCTGCTGTCACTGCTACTGACACTACTGCTGTTACTAGTGCTACTGCTACTGCTCTTACTGCAACTATGGCTAGCCCTGCTGTGCTCGCTTTCGATGCTGAGGGCCGCCCACTGAAGTTTGACACCTGGCTAGATGACTTGCACCTGTTCCTCCAGCTCACTGCCAAGGAGGACATCTCGCTGTACGATCACGCACTAGGCCACGCTGCTGCCCCTGCTGTTACTGCTGACAGTACTGCCCGCTCACAGTGGCAGACTCGTGACGCCCACGCTCGCTTTGCTATTCGCAACTCCCTGCCGGTAGATGAGCGCGAGCACTTTGGCCAGCACAAAACTGCGCAGGCACTGTACACTGCTGTAGTTGCACGCTACTCCTCACCTGCCTCTGCTGCGCTAGGCCGTCTCTCGCTCCCCTACCTGTTCCCAGACCTGTCCGCTTTCGCCACAGTCGCTGACCTCATCACGCACCTCCGCACTAGTGAGGCTCGCTTCCGTGCCGCTATGCCCGCTGAGTTTCTTGCCACCCACCCACCCCCGCTCTGGCTCACTCTCTACTACCTTGTCACCCGTCTCCCTGACTCTCTTCGTGCGGTCAGGGACCACTTCCTCGCTCGCTGCCCCACTGAGCTCACCGTTGACCTGCTCGAGAAGGAACTGCTTGCAGCTGAGACTAGCATAGTCGTTGTAGCTGCCTCTCGTGGCGACCCCCGCACCCCTTTCTTCGAGGGGTGTTCCCCTTCCCCCCTTCTCCCCTCTGTCGCCTCTGCTGCTGCTGTCGACCTCGTTGGTACTGAGCAGGTCGGGACTGCGTCCGCTCCGAGCTGGCGCCGCAGCGGCAAGGGCAAAGGGGGCAAGGGAGGTGGAGGTGACGGCGGGGGAGGTGGTGGTGGGGGCGGTGGCGGCGGTGGGGGTGGTGGCGGGGCTGGAGGGGCTAGTGGCAGCGGTGGGGGTGGAGGCGGCAGCAGCGGAGGAGGTGGCCGGGGTGGGGGCGGTGGTTGGGGCGGCGGTGGACGCGGAGGCGGCAGGGGCGGTGGTGGTCGAGGTGGTGGAGGCGGCGGTGGTGGTCGTGGAGGCACTGGCGGTGGCCAGAGCCAGCAGCACACTCCGTCGTCCCAGGAGCTTCGTGAGTGGTACTCTCAGCACAGGGGGGGGGGGTGGCCTTAGCTGCACGTACGTCATCCGCACTGGCCAGACGTGTGGGAGGGCGCACACCACGCAGCGTTGCTTCTCCCGCCTTGACGACGCTTGGCGCACTCAGTTCCCTACTGCCACTGAGCTGCCCCCCTGGGCTGAGCTGATGAGGAAGAACATTGATATCTATGCTCTTGACTTTGATGCTATTCTCACTGCCATGTGTGTGTTGTCTACTAGTGGAGAGGGTGATCAGTACCTGCGTGTTCCGCCCGACCCGGGCATTCGGACCAGTGAGGCTGCCGCTCTAGGTGCTTGCGTGTCTGCTGCCCCAGGTGCTGGTGAGGCTGCTGCTCTAGGTGCTTGCGTGTCTGCTGCCCCAGGTGCTGGTGAGGCTGCTGCTCTAGGTGCTAGTGAGTCTGCCCCCCCTGGTACTGAGTCCACTGAGGCACTGCACACCTTCACTCTAGACTCAGGAGCTTCTCGCTGTTTCTTTCGTGACCGCACTGCCCTTGAGCAGCTTGCTCGGCCAGTTGCTGTCTCCCTTGCTGACCCCTCTGGGGGTCCGGTCATTGCGACCTCCTCCACTGTCCTTCCTTGTCCTGCGGTTCCGTCGGGCACACTGTCAGGTCTCCACCTCCCCTCGTTCCCCCACCTGGGGCGAACATCGTCAGTGGCATGTGGATTTTCAGGGTGAAGCGGCCGCCGGGTTCTCCGCCTGTCTTCAAGGCGCGTTACGTTGCACGAGGCTTCAGTCAACGAGAGGGAGTTGACTTCTTCCAGACCTTCTCCTCTACCGCGAAGATGACCACTCTTCGGGTGCTGCTGCACGTCGCCGCTCAGCGTAACTACGAACTTCACTCTCTTGACTTCAGCACAGCCTTCCTACAGGGCAGCCTGCACGAGGAGATCTGGCTGCGCCGCCCACCTGGCTTCACTGGGTCGTTTCCTGCTGGTACCCTGTGGAGCCTCCGGCGGCCAGTCTACGGTCTCCGCCAGGCGCCCAGCGAGTGGCACGACACACTGAGGACAACTCTTGCGACTCTTGGGTTTGCTCCTTCCACTGCTGACCCGTCGCTGTTTCTACGCACCGACACCACTCTGCCGCCGTTCTACGTTCTCGTGTACGTAGACGACTTGGTCTTTGCTACTGCTGACACTGAGGCACTCGCCCACGTGAAGTCGGAGCTGCAGAAGAGACACACGTGCACAGACCTGGGTGAGCTGACAAGCTATCTTGGCTTGCGGATCACCCGGGACAGAGCACAGCGCACCATCACCTTGACTCAGTCACACATGGTCCAGCAGGTCCTTCAGCGCTTCCGCTTCACGTACTCCTCGCCTCAGCCCACTCCTCTGCCTACCGGTCACTCGCTCTCAGCTCTGCCTTCGGATGAGTCCGTAGAGCCGAGTGGCCCGTATCCAGAGCTTGTGGGCTGCCTCATGTACCTGATGACCTGCACTCGACCTGACCTAGCCTACCCTCTTAGCATCCTAGCACGCTATGTCGCTCCTGGCCGTCACCGGAAGGAGCACATGGATGCAGCTAAGAGGGTGTTGCGCTACTTGTGCAGTACGTCGGGCATGGGGCTTGTGCTTGGAGGACGGCGCGACGTTGTCCTCACTGGACACTCAGACGCTTCTTGGGCTGACGACCAGGCTACTCAGCGGTCGTCTCAGGGTTACACCTTCAGCCTTGGCTCTGGCTCAGTTTCTTGGCGTTCTACACGCTCTTCCTCTGTTCTCAGCTCCAGTTGTGAGGCTGAGATCTACGCCACAGCCATGGCTGCCCAGGAGCTTCGCTGGCTCACCTACCTGCTGACCGACCTGGGAGAGCGGCCTCGTTCTCCTCCAGTGCTGTACGTCGACAACAAGACCGCCCTTGCCTTGTGTCAGGAGCACAGACTGGAGCACAGAACGAAGCACATCGCTCTGCGCTACTTCCTTGCTCGAGAGCTGCAGCAGCGTGGTCAGCTTCGTCTTTCGTACGTGGCCACTCGGGCCAACACTGCTGATGTGTTCACCAAGGCACTTCAGCCTTGTGATCATCAGCGTTTCTGTACTGTTCTAGGCCTTGTGCCTACTGTCCCTCACTTGCTCACTTCTTGACTCTGCTTGTACTGTGATCTCTATATATATACCTGCATGCTTACTCTTGCTAGGTTGTGATCACTGTACCTCTTGTTTATTATCAAACTGCATGTGAACTGGTCTTGTGACCGCTTGCTTGTGCTCGGAATTTGTGTGGTATCCTTGAGATCCACCCTGAGCTTTGCTTTGATTTTCCTTGCTTTGACTGGTCTTGTGACCGTCTGGTTGTCTCCCACTTAGCCTATGGGGGTGTGTCAAACATTATTTTTTTACATTGTGTAGGCTATAGTGGGTTTAGCCTTAGGGAGTACAACAAACTTAGGGTTTCCTACTTGTACCCAACTTTCTGCTAGTTTCATCATTCTCGTTCGTTCTTAGTTTCTAACTGGCTGCTCCAGGGGCGGCTTCTCCAGTGGCCAGGGGCGGCTGCTGCATGGGCGGCTGCTCAAGGGGCCAGGGGCGGCTGCTGCAGGGGCGGCTGCTCCAGAGGCGGCTGCTCCAGGGGCCAGGCGCGGGGTAGGTCAGGGCGACGCAGCGGGCAGGGGCGACGCGCGAGCAGGGGCGACGCGGCGGGCAGGGCGACGCGGCGGGCAGGGGCGACGCCGCGGGCAGGGCGACGCGGCGGGCAGGGGCGACGCCGCGGGCAGGGGCGACGCGGCGGGCAGAGCGACGCGGCGGGCAGGGGCGACGCCGCGGGCAGGGCGACGCGGCGGGCAGGTGGCGACGCCGCGGGCAGGTGGCGACGCCGCGGGCAGGCGGCGACGCCGCGGGCAGGGCGACGTGGCGGGCAGCTGGGCGCGGCCGCGTCAGTAGTGGGGCGCGGCCGCGTTACTGCAGGGCGGGGCCGCGTCCGCGTCGGCGGGGCCGCGACTGTGACCTGACGGGGCCGCGACAGCGACCTTACGGGGTCGCGCGCTGGCCTGACGGGCCTGCAGAGGCTGCGTGCGGGCGGCGAGGGCCTGCAGGGGCGGCGCGCGGTCGGGCAGAGGCTGCGCGCGGGCCTGACGGGTCTGCAGGGGCGGCTCTCCGTCCTGACGGGCCTGCAGAGGCGGCTCGGGGGCCTGACGGGTCTGCAGAGGCGGCTCGGGGGCCTGACGGACCTGCAGGGGCGGCTCGAGGGCCGTACTAGCTTGCAGGGGCGTCGCACTGGCCTAGGGCAGCAGGAGGCAGCGCGAGGGCTGCAAGACGGCACGCGGGCAGAACGAAGGGCGGGGCGTGCGAGGGCGCACTAGCAGAAAAAGGGCGCACGAGGGCGCACGTAAGGTAGGGCGCACGAGGGCGCACGTAAGGTAGGGCGCACGAGGGCGCTTCTAGCGAAATAGTGGGCCCGTAGTAGAAAGCGGTCCTAGGTGGCAACCTAGGCTCGTGATACCATGTCAGAATGAACAAGGGTGATTGAACTAACAAGATTGGGAGTACAAGTAGGAAACCCTAGAATGTTGTACCCCCTAAGGCTAAACCCACTATAGCCTACAGAATATAAACATATACAATGTTTGACACAAAGCTGGACGGTGGGCGGTGTGCTTTGTATTGACTACAACGTGGCATATTTTTACTGTTACGTGTGAAAGCCGAGAATTGAGAACTCGGTAAATGGGTATTTTTAAAACAACCCTGACTGGTACGGGTACAAAATCGTAAGCCTTGATTTTCAGTGTAAAAAAAAAAAACTCCTACACTTTTGGGGGACATGTAAATGTAGAAAACCGGCTCCCATAAAGGGTAATCTGGACATTTTATCCTTGAAAATATGCCCTTCATTTGTAATTATATGTGTATTCTTTAGGCTATATTAGGTTGCTCTATAGGGAGTATATGTTGGCTAGATATGTCAACTCAATCCCACCATTCTAGTCATTCTTTCTATTTCTAACCTGAGGTAGGTAGGTAGGCGGGGCGGAAGTGTGAGACCTAACCTAAGCGCGTGATCCATGTTAATGAGAGAATGAAATTACTAGAATGAGAACGTACAGGGGGGTATATGCAAACCTGTAACCTCGAAAGGGCACATCAACCTAGCCTACATTAGTACATATACAAATATTGATGTGTGCGTTGACAATATCGCCCGCCAAAATATCCCGCCAAGTGTTCGGCTTGTGGCAGAGCCAAGACTCAAGCCCTATAATATATTAAATCATCGCGTGCGACTGATGACGACCAGACGCCACGTCGACCTGCTACTTGGGTGGCTTGACCTAACCAGTGAAGACGAAATGTGGGTCGCTCCTGACCCGCTTCAGGGACACTCGGTATTACGGGATTATCTCTTGCGGAGAGTCACTACACAACGGGAGTGGACTATGAATGAAGGCACGGGGTTGTGCGAGTGATCGTAGCGTTCTTACTCCTTGCTGTGTTCACAAAGAAATGTGGCAGGAGTTTCACTAGAAATTGAAATGAACATTAGATTACAATGAGGCATACAAGTCAATATAGCTAGAATGGCATTGCAACACCTAGCAAGCCCTTTGGAGGGCGAACTCCGCCAGCGCAGCAGAAGAGCGGCTTGCCAACGCTGCATCAGAGTAGTTCTGCCAGCGTTGCACCACAGCGGTCTGCCAGCGCCGCAGAGGCAGGTGAACATCTGCGCATGAGCGCACCTACCAAGTAGGTGCAGATAGACGGTCGCGTCGCCAGGAACATTGCGCAGGTGCCAGGTAGAACACGTGTCGACGGTTTTTCCAGCCGTGCACCGTCGAGCACGTGATACCGTTCCGCGAGTTGACTTGGCGAAAACATGATAAGGCTAAGTTCGCGCACATCTGCGAGCTTCGCAGTCGAGCAGCTTTGGTCGACTGGTTCGACGCTACTCCGTCGAACAGCCTTCGACGAGATGAGCCCGTCGCGCAGAGCTCGTCGACGGATTCGTCGCGCAGAGCCTCTCGACGGACTCGTCGCGCAGAGCCTCTCGACGGACTCGTCGACAACCGCTGTCGTCGACCAGCGACTTCCGTAGAGGGTGTCGACCGAATCCCGTCGAGCAGAACCTGCTCGACCATCACCTCCGTCGACCAGCAGAAGCCTACTCAACGACCACTTCTCAAGTGACTATGCGTCGACTGCGAGATCGGCTGCGCCCAAGCGAGGCCGGGGCCTTTCTCTTTGACATCTCTCCTGCGGACGTGTGCTTGATGTGGACCACCTTTCTTTAAGGTGGGGGTAGTGTAAGGAGTTTCTCCCATTCCTTACTGACTCTCGCCACTACGCGTACGTATGCAACTTTTCGGACCTCGCCTCTGTCGAAGAGAAAGGCCCCGCCCTCGCTTGGGCGCAGCCGATCTCGCCGTCGACGAGAAGTTCGCGACGGATTGGTCGACAAAATGGGCTTCTGCAGTTCGACGGAAGTTGCGGTCGAGCAGGCTCTGCTCGACAAAATCTGGTCGACGAGCTCTGCGCGACGAGCTCTGGTCGACGATCTCTGCGCGACGAGTTCCCGTCGAATAGCGCTGGTCGACGATCCTGGTCGAGGAACTCTGGTCGAAGAGTTCGGGTCGAGGAGCTCTGCTCGGCGAACGCTGTTCGACCGAGCGATGTCGAGCTGATCGACCGAAGTTGCAGAGTTGTGCGAAACTCTGCGGAGGCGTGCGAACTTTCACCCAGGAGGTTTTGGCGAAGTTCTACCTGCGGAACGGCATCACGTGGTCGACGGTGCGCACCTGGCGAAACCAACGACACGTTTTCTACCTGGCACCTGCGCAATGTGCCTGACGGTGAAACCGCCAACCTGCACCTACTTGGTAGGTGCGCACATCTGCGCAGATAGACAGCCCGCGACTGTAGATAGTTACCTGCGACTGCAGATAGTCACCTGCGACTGCAGTACTGGCAGACTGCGCGCAGTGCAGCGCTGGCAGATTACTCTGCTGCAGCGTTGGCAAGCCGCTCTTCTGCTGCGCTGGCAGATTTCGCTCTTGCTAGGTTCTGCATGCCATTCTAGTCCTTTGTTCTGCATGCCTCAATTGTACTATCAACTTTTCATTGCAAATTGTTCTTTTCAACTTCCTTAGTGGAAACTCTTGCCAAACTTCTCTGTGAACACAGCAAGCAGTAAGAACGCTAGTGCAAAGCTACGATCACTCGCACAACCCCGTGCCCTCCTCCGTAGTCCACTCCCGTTGTGTAGTGACTCTCCGCATGGTGCGGTGAGCGTGGACGGCCCCGCGTTAGAACCTTCAGATAGCCGACTTCTACGTTCATTACCTAAGTTGTTGTTAGGCCGGCAGCCGTCTTAATTGCCATGGTCGACCCCGTGGTCGAAGCAGGTGTAGAAGATACCCTGCAGGAGAGAGAGGCTGGTGTTCGGGCACGCCACGAGGCTGGCGGGTACGGCGAGGCGGACTTGGAGATTCTGCTCCTTGGAACTCGTGCGCAGTGGGCGCGTGAGCACCCCCCTCCCCGTGCAGAAGCGACGCGTCCGCCTCTCCCCGACCCGTGCACAACGAAGGTGATGGCGGCTATGTTGTCGGCGGTGGAAGCACGAGTGTTCGCGGAGTGATTCGGCCCGCCGGCGTCAACATTGGCGGAGTGCAGGCGCAAGTGCTGCGATCGTCTGCGACTGGAGGCAGCTCGAACGGCAACATCGATGGTCGACGTCAATCTCCTCTGCGGAGTGGAGTCAGGCCGACTTCGGCGACTCATGCGTCGGCTGGTCGAGACAGAGGCATCGCGCCGGCGTACGGATATTTTAAATTTTCGCCGGACAAGATCGCTGTGCCGAAGTCGCACGAAGGTCGACACGACTTGATCACGTGGATTGAATCCATCGAGCCTCAGCTGGAGATCGCCGGATTGAAGAAGTTCGTCGACGGCAATGTAGACACGTCAGACGCAGACGACTCTGAACTCTTGGCGGAATTTCGCGCTGCTCATTGACTAACATTCATGGACATTTCAAGGTGTTGCTCGCCTCTGGTGCAGGTCGCATTGACGTCGTGCAGACAACGGGTGGATGCTGGCTACCAAGCGTGGCAGTACATCATGCGCACCTACAAAGCGACCGACGACCTCTACATCAGTCACCTGGAGAAGAAGTTGACCAACATTCGGATGGGGGAGCAGGAATCGGCGACCGAGTACTGCAATCAAGCGCGGCGAGTTTTGGCCGATCTGCGGATGGCCGGCGTCGACTACTCGATGGCGTCGTATGTCACCCATGTCATCAGCGGCCTCCCCTTGGGTTACAATTTGATGCGCCGGATGCTGACAATTCCCGGCACGTGCGAGACTCTGAACAAGGACTCGCTTTCGGCCACATCATCCAGGACGAGTTCATGCATGAGCCTGAGCGACCTGCAGAACTGCTTCGCAGGCCCACTGCGTCGCCCCGGCGAAGCAGGGACGCCAACAGGGGCAGCGTGGGAAGTCTGGCGGAGGTGCTGGCTGGAAGTCGTCGAACGTGAAATTGACGGAGGGTGCCGACCGCGGGAAGTCGGCGAAAGGAGGAGATCGCGGCAGCAATGGCTCGCGTCGAGAAGGACGCCGCTGCTACATCTGCGATGCTCCCGACCACCTCTCGTACGACTGCCCCGACCGTGACGAGTCTGACGACGACCGAGACGTCAACCGCAGAAAGTCAGATGGTGGCCGTCGTCGTCGAGAAAACCAGCCGCGCAAGGAGAAGCAGGCGTCGAAGACGTCTTCGACGAATGATGCGGACTCCTCTGGCCGCAACGCTCGTGGCGAGGAGGCTTCGTGCTCGATGGTCGGCGTGGTGGAGCCGACGATCTCCCTGGCACTGGAGGCTGGCGAAAACTTCAAGGCGGTCGCTGCTGCTGTGCAGGCCAACCCCACTGTTGTGCTGCTTGACAGCGGCTGCTCCCACCATTTGATGGGGACGAAGGAGGCCTTTGTCAACATGCAGCCGAGCGGAGACGTGCGCCACGTCCACGGCTTCAACGGGGCACTTCAGAGCGTCGAAGGCAGAGGCACCGTTGTTCTACAAGGGGAGGCCGGGAAGCAGGTCCTCGTCCCCGATGTACTCTACGTTCCGGGTGTGCACGCGAACATGCTGTCTGCTGGCCAGCTCAAGGAGAACGGCGTGAAGCTGCAGAACGAGGGCGGAGAGATGCTGCTGGGGTCTTTTGCCGACGATGTCCTTGGTCGAGCACGCTACTCCGACAGAATTCTCTGCACCGACCTGCGCCCCAGCTCGACGAAGTCTACGACGACTTTGACGGAGGTTGTGGCTCTGCGGACTATCGCGCCAGCGACAAAGTTGACCCCGGACATGTTGCACGCACGGCTTGCGCACGTCGGCGTTGACACAATCAAGAGCTCGGCGAAGCATGAGGTCGCCGCCGGTCTGGACATCAAGAAGTCGACCGCAGCTGATCTGTCGTGTGCCTCTTGCGTCGGCGGCAAACTTGCACGGCACAACTTCCCCGACCAAGGATCGGACGCCGAGAATGCGCTTGATGTGGTGCACATCGACCTCCGCGGGCCATTTCGAGTGGCCGCCAACGATGGCAGCCTCTACTTTCTTCTGCTGAAAGTCGCTACGTGTGGGTGAGGCCGATCGCGAAGAAGAGCAACGTGCTGGTCGTCTTCGAAAAATGGCTGAAGGAGGTGGAGCGGCAGACGTCGAAGACGGTGAAGAAGTTGCGTTCGGACCGCGGAGGGGAGTTCCTCGGTCGCGCCTTTACCGACCTCGTCGAGGACAAGGGAATCCTCCACAATCTGACGTGCCCCTACACTCCGCAGCAGAACGGGATGGCAGAGCGGGAGATGCGCACGGTGGTCGAGGCTGTACGAACGATGCTTCTGCACATGGGCGTGAAGCATCACTGGTGGCACCTCGCTCTGCGACAGGCCGTCTGGGTGCGCAACTGCCTCGAGCGTGCTTCTCTGCCGAAGGGGACGACGCCACACGAGCTGCTGATCGAAAAAATTCCGGATCTTACGCTCGCGCGCGTGTGGGGCTGCATGGTGCAGTTCATGTTCCCCGAGCAGCAGCGCGGTGGGAAGTTGGTGCCGAAGGCCCGTTGGGGTCTCCACCTCGGCGTGTCGCCGGAGAGCAAGGGCTGGGAGGTGCTCGACTTGACGGACAACAAAATCGTCACGACGGTCGACGCGATCTTCTACGAGAACCTGTCGATGGAGAAGTGGAAGGCAGAGTACGGGCCGGCGTCGGCGAGGACGCCGTCTGCCCCGCCGCCGGATTCCTCCTCGGAGATGCCTCCTCTGCTCGCCTTCGACGAGCCTGATGGCGAGGATGTAGAGGAAGTCCCACTCCCTCCTCCTGTTGTGCCCTCGTCGGCCGCCGACGATGAGGGGAGACTTGGTGCGTCGCCTGCGGCGCCGACCGGTTGCATCGCCGGTGGCAGACGTGACGGCGAGAAGGTCGGCGACGGGAAGCGGCAGACGACAAGGGAGCTGTCGGCGTCGAAGCCGACTTCGGCGAAGCCGTCGGCAGAGGCGCCACTTGCAGAGAAGCTCTCGGAAGCGGTGCCAGCTTCAGGGGAGCCGTTGGCAGAGAAGCTGATCCTGGGGGAGCCGTCGGTAGAGGAGCTGCCGTAGGGGAGCAGTTCGACGATGACTCGTCGAGCGACGACGTTGTGGAAGTCGTCGGTGCGGCTGGTGGCGGACAAGGGGAGCAGTCCGAAGACGACGGCGTGGTAGAGGTCGCGGTCAAAAAGGAGAAACCACGCCGTTCTACCCGCCCCAACATCAGCAAGCCGTCTGAGAAGCTGAGCTACCACGCTTGTCTGCCGCCGACGCCCTACAGCACTCGGCTCGACGACGCAGAGGACGATATCGATCTGCCCGAGCTCGACCCTGACATGCACGCCGATCCAGAGCATCGCTGGGACATCGCCAACATGACGGTGAAAGAGGCGTTGGCGAGCTGGAAAGGCAAGGCGGTGAAAGCCGCCATGGACGAGGAGATCAAGAGTCTCATCTCTAACGGGACGTGGGAGCTGGTCGAGCGTCCGCGCGGTGTCAACGTGATGAAGAATCGATGGGTACTCACGACGAAGTACCACGTCGACGACACGGTCGCCCACGAGAAGGCTCGCCTGGTGGTGAACGGTTTCACGCAGGTCTACGGCGCAGACTACGACGAGAAGTACGCGCCGGTGGGGAGCTACGTAACTCTACGGATCTTCCTCAGCATCGTAGCAGTCCTCGACCTGCACCTGATGCGGCTGGACATGAAAAATGCGTTTCGGCAGAGCAAGCTGGATCGCCCTCTACATGTACCAGCCCGACTACTTCAACGACGGAACCGGTCGCGTCTGCAAGCTGCTGAAGAGCTTGTACGGACTAAAGCAGAGTCCGCTGCTGTGGTACTCGGCGCTCGACGCGGTGCTAACCGGCGCCGACTGGAAGAAGAGCTAGGTCGATGAGGCGCTGTACTTCAAGGTCGGCGACGACGGAGTGGCGTGCTGGGTGCTCGTCTACGTCGACGACCTGCTCGCTGCAAGCAGCAGCGCTGCGGTGCTGAAGGAGCTAAAGGAGCTGCTGGAGGCCGCCTTCGAGCTGCGCGAAATCAGCCCGGTCAAGAAGTATCTCGGGCTGGAAATCGTGTGCGACCGTCCTGCGCGAAAGTTGTGGCTTCACTAGCAAGTCTACGTTGACAAGTTGCGTCGCCGTTTCATCGACGAGGAGCAGACCAGGCGAGTGCCGAAGACGCCGGTCTCCATCGACGCCTACGCAGAGCTGGTGTTCGACGACGAGGAGTTTCAGTCGCGCGAGGAAGCAGAGTACCGGCAGAAGGTCGGCTCGCTGCAGTTCGCGGCCACCACGACGAGGCCCGACATTGCATTCGCTTGCAGCAAGCTCGTATCCGGCCTGACAGTGCGGAGCGACAACCACTGGCGTGAGGTCGATCGCTGTCTGCACTACCTCGTTGAAACTCGTGTCTCCGCTCTGGAGTTCGGCGGCGGACCAGAGTCGCTGTGTCTGGTCAGCTATGCAGATGCCGACGACGCTGGCGACAAGCAGAATCGGACAAGCACGGGCGGCTACGTTTTCGTCTTCGGAGGAGCCGCAGTCTCCTGGTCGAGCCAGTGCACCAAGTGCGCAACGCTCTCGTCGACCGAATCAGAGTACGTCGCAACCACGGAAGCTGGCAAGGAGGCTCGCCGTCTACGCTTCCTCCTTGCAGAATTCCGACTGCTCGACCCAAGGAAGCCGACTGTTCTGCACGTGGACAACCAGTCGGCAATCACTGTCGCAGAGGGCTTGGGGCTCAAGGGCAACCTCAAGCACATGGAGCGACGCTACGCCTGGCTCCAACAGATGGTGAAGCGCGGGAAGATTGCTCTGCAGTACATCCCGACCTCCGAGCAGCCGGCAGATTTTCTGACGAATGCGCTGCATTTTCCTGCTTTCAACCGGTGCTCCGTCGCAATCGGCCAAGTGCGTCTGGCCGACGTGGGCGACGGGGATGACGAGGTGCAGCAGTAGGTGCCGTGCCCTTCTGCACGCCTGGTGCGGTGATCTGCGTGCTATGTGGTGGGTGCACGCAGAAGGAATTTTCTCCTTGTATTCTATCCCTCTCGGTTCTGGGTGGACCTTGTGTGTGGGTGCCCAAGCGTGAGCTGGGCAGGGGAGTGTCGAAGAGAAAGGCCCCGCCCTCGCTTGGGCGCAGCCGATCTCGCCGTCGACGAGAAGTTCGCGACGGATTGGTCGACGAAATGGGCTTCTGCAGTTCGACGGAAGTTGGTCGAGCAGGCTCTGCTCGACAAAATCTGGTCGACGAGCTCTGCGCGACGAGCTCTGGTTGACGATCTCTGCGCGACGAGTTCCCGTCGAAGAGCGCTGGTCGACGATCCTGGTCGAGGACTCTGGTCGAAGAGTTCGGGTCGAGGAGCTCTGCTCGGCGAAGGCTGTTCGACCGAGCGATGTCGAGTTGATCGACTGAAGTTAAAGAGCTGTGCGAAACTCTGCGGAGGCGTGCGAACTTTCGCCCATGAGGTTTTGGCGAAGTTCTATCTGCGGAACGGCATCACGTGGTCGACGGTGCGCACCTGGCGAAACCAACGACACGTTTTCTACCTGACACCTGCGCAATGTGCCTGACGGTGAAACTGCCAACCTGCACCTACTTGGTAGGTGCGCACATCTGCGCAGATTGACAACATGCGACTGCAGATAGTCACATGCGACTGCAGTACTGGCAGACTGCGCGCAGTGCAACGCTGGCAGATTACTCTGCTGCAGCGTTGGCAAGCCGCTCTTCTGCTGCGCTGGCAGATTTCGCCCTTGCTAGGTGTTGCATGCCATTCTAGTCATTTTGTTCTGCATGCCTCAATTGCACTATCACCTTTTCATTGCAAGTTGTTCCTTCAATTCCTTAGTGGAAACTCTTGCCAAACTTCTCTGTGAACACATTAAGCAGTAAGAATGCTAGTGCAGGCTACGATCACTCGCACAACCCCGTGCCCTCCTCCGTAGTCCACTCCCGTTGTGTAGTGACTCTCCGCAGCCTCCTTATCGTGACCCGCGTCGCATTCGAACTCGGCAGCTACGAGGAAATGACGGACCACCCTAATTTCTAGTTTTCGATTCCAACGGGCAGTGGCTTTGACAGCGCCCCGCTCCACGATCGCGTCCAATTCCCACGGGCAATCTGTTTTTTTCAAAACAAGTTTGTTGGGCAATAAAACAAACAAATCCTCTGGGGAAGGCATGCAAAGAGGGGATGCATCAACCCTAAACACATTGCCGCAAGGTGTTTAGGGCTGATGCCGCCCAGTCTGACATGCCTTTCCCGAGAGGGTATATTGTTTTTGCCCCGGAAAATAACTTAATATGTGGATTGAGGCCCACAAACTGGCCGTGGGAATTAGACGCGAGCGCAAAGCCGTGCGCTGCCAAAACCACTGCCCATTGGAATTGAAAACTAGAAATCAGGGTGGCCCGTCATTTCCTCACCGGACCTCGCCTTCCGAGTTCCCCGCCTAGCTACCATAGGTCCCTCGCTTTATCTTAGCTAGGCTTCATTGTATTGTGAGTACCGGTAGTTGTAATAAGAGCTTCTTGATTGAGAACTCATAATATCCAACATAACAACCATACAACCCAGTTTGTGGACCAATCAATCAGCTCGCCCCAACCCATCTTCCTTCCTGAGGCGTGTGGGCTCTGTGCCGCCATCCACGTGCTTCCCATCCATCCACTATCGACTCGCAGCTCCTCCACACATACTCACCTGCACGTCTCACCATCCCGCACGCCCTTCCATGGGTGCACCCGCGCATGCGGCGCATGTCCCCGTGCTCCACGGCGGCAGTTCTACGCCGCGCCGTCATCCGCACATCATTCCGCCACGCGCGTCGTCCGCTCCGTCGCTCCGCCTGTCTACTGCCGCTGTCCCGCGCTCTTGTCGTGCGTTCGGCGTCACGCCCGCCTCTCTCCGCGCCCTTCGCAGCCCAGCGAGGCGCCTTGCCGCCCGTGGGGGCGCGCGTGGCGGCGTGCAGTGCAGCGCGGACGTGCCCGACTATCTGCCCGCCTCCTGGTGCGCACTGCGCGTTCCCGCCGTGCAGCCGCCGCACCACCTCCGCGCTCTTTATTAACCCCGCCTTGTGCCCGCAACAAAGCAGCGGTCCGCCCACGTGCGTCCGCCCATGCGGGTCCGTGGAGCAACCCCACCCATGGGGTCAGCACCCCGTTCTACCGCTCCTCCCCCATCGCGCTCTTCCCTCTCGCTCTGCTTCGCTTCTCACGCGCAGCTGCCCCCAAGCTCCTTCCGTTCTCCGCCACCAGTCTCCCTCCAGCCCGCCCTTGACCTGCCCTTCCCCCCTCCCGCTCCCCTGTCCCCCACTTTGGCTGCTCCCGCGGCGAGTGCGTGCGCGGAGTGCAGGGCACGTGGCACGGAGCGCAAGCCACTGGGGCCCAGGCTAGAGGTACTGGGGCTGTGTGGGAAGCGCGCTGGGGAGGTGGGGGTTGATGGGGTGGTTTTACTAGTAGTAGCATGGCGCATTGATACGCGCTGTAGCGTGTTGCATGCACTCAAGGCAACGAGCACCTACGTCCTACGTGCACCCCCTGAGGTGCAGGTCCGTGCCCCCCTGTCCCCTCCCTTCCTTCCCCTCTGTCCCCCGCCCCCGGCAGTGGAGTGCGGAGGAGGCGGTGCAGCAGCAGCTGTGTGCGCTGCAGAGCAATGACGACCCGTACCCCGACCACGGCGTGGAGGTCATGTACCGCGTGCGTGCACCCATGCACCTCTGCTGCCATGCACCTCTGCTGCCATGCACCTCTGCTGCCATGCACCTCTGCTGCCATGCACCTCTGCTGCCATGCTGCAATGCTGCTGCTGCCGCCGCCTCGGCTGTTCCCGCTGCCGCTGCCGCTGTTGTGCGAGCGTGCATGCCCATCAGTGTGCCACCGTACGTGCTGCCTCTTGCCTCACTCACTGAACTCGCTATCATGACTTCATTTTAAAGTTCTCTAACTCCCTTCAACCTGCATCTTTGCTCTTTACTCCTTCCCACCCTTCCTCCCCATCCCTTCCTTTCAGTTTGCAGGGTTCGACCCATTTGAGCGATCGCGGTACTTTGGGCCGCGCTTTGACCTGGGGCAGGTGAGGGCACGCGCCCACATGGCACCGTGCTGCATGAAGTGCCTGCCCTCGTGTCTTGTGCTCGCCACACATGCGCCCTGCGCCAGTCTGCCTCCGCCCATCGCTGCACACCACCCGCGTCACACCACTCCATTCCAGACCTCTCTGCCCGGCCCCCCACCCGTGCTGCACCACTCCCCCCAAGCTTACTTGGACTTACCTAACATCAACACAAGGACCATCCCCCCCCTTTTTTTTTTTTTTTTCCCTCAACCCGCCCGACTAAACTCTGGTTAACATGGTTAACGTTAATTGGCTTCAGTTAACCTTGTCCTCGAAAACGTTTGAGGCCAGCTTAGCCCCCACCCCCTCATACTTCTCCCCACATTCGTTCACTATTTTTCGTACGTCCTCTGTTCACGAGGAGTGATTGTCCCTCTTAAGCTGAGTGCAACGTCCCACAAGTACTCCCTTCATTGTTCCCCACCACCACTGTTTTTCCCCCACGCCCTCCCCATCTCGCCTGGCCCACGTGGCAGTTTGAGAGGTTTCGGCGGCTCTTCCACCACACGCACTACCGTGTGCTGCTCTCCCACAAGCGCCATTGCCTCCTCTCCTCCTTCTACGTCTCCCCAGTACCCACCACCCCGTCCACTCCTCATCATCCATCCATTTGCCCTTGCTCGAGCTTCTCTGACCTGCCACGTTTCCCTCTGCATTCTGCTTTTGAGAACTAGAAAATTCACCCGTTTTTGTTTTACTCCTTCCACCTTTTTTTCAACCCTTGAGCCTGTGTGGTCCTTCCCCTCCCTCTCCTTCCCACCCGTAACCGTGTGCGGCATGCATGTGGGGGGTGCAGGCGCGCATGAAGCAGAGGGTGGAGGTGGAGGGGGTGCGGCCGGGCGAGCTGGAGGTGTTTGAGTTCACGCTGGAGCAGGTGAGCGCATGGGGGTGGGGACTCCAGTGGACAGAGCAGATAGGGGTACGTGGGGGCAGGTAGGAGGCGGCGGGGGAGGCAGGGTTGGTGGCGCGTTTGCGGTATTGGCATTGGCGCTTGGTGGTTGAGGGGCTGAATCGTGCTGTTGCTTCCGTGCAGCCTTGCACGCCCACATGGGTGCTCACGGTGGTGCTGGGGGGATGACACGGAGAGGCGTAGCAATGGTGAGCGAGTGTGAGGCACGTGGAGGCAGTGCACAGCAGCAATAGTGGTGCATGTGATGTGCCTCTCCTTCAAATTGCCTCACCAGGGTACACGTACATGTTCCCCTCATTATGCATGCACACATTTTGTTCCCCCTTCCCCCCTCCCCTCCACTCCCCACCTGTGGGTTCGCCGTGGCCTTCCCTGCTCTCCACGCCTGCCCCTGGGGCGGTGCGTGGTGGTGGCAGAGGAAGGGCGGCAGCTGGGACGGGTACTGGTTCACGGAAAGTTTGGTGCACGACGGCGAGGGGCTCACTGGAGGCGTGGCGTACTAGCCATGCACACATGCATGCATGGCACTCCGAAGGCATGCCCCACTGCACTACTAGTTGAGCAACTTGATTCGCCCATGTGGGCCGCACCACTAGCTGGGCAACTTGATTCGCAGTCTTGTTGTAATGCATTGGTATCTGCATGACAGAGGTCTATAAGGTCACCTTTACCGTATCGGCCCACATAGTACACCCAGGTTTTGCCGTCACATTATCCATTACCTAACCCCCCCTAGGACATAATACCGTACCAGGGCGAGGAGCTGGGTCTGAATGAACATCCTTGCAGCATACCCTAAGAGCTTGTTCCTACGGCCT
Organism: Closterium sp. Naga37s-1; assembly: GCA_947471745.1. Classification (NCBI taxonomy): domain Eukaryota; kingdom Viridiplantae; phylum Streptophyta; class Zygnematophyceae; order Desmidiales; family Closteriaceae; genus Closterium; species Closterium sp. Naga37s-1. The sequence goes on along the minus strand of CANJKZ010000093.1, from coordinate 3,803,579 downwards.
CATATCAGGCCACCTCGTATCAAGATTGTACTTATTGCCTGGTAAAACTAGCGAGAGGTTTTGGGTTTAGGGGAATTTTCAGTGTGAGCCTGATATGAGCCTGATGTGAGCCCTCCTCCCCTTTCCGAAATACCTCATCCGCCCAGATAGAACCCCCCCAGTTGATTGGGCCTAGGGGCTTATTGGTAATACCGTAACCCCAATTTCCTGCAATTTTTGCATGACACTGTTCTCTCAGAAGATGCCTAGACATTCAATCGTATGCACATTCCTTCTTCGTGCAAGGCACAACACGGATTTCGTTCGATAACGAACCTGCTTTCATGGGTCTCCAATATTTGGTTGACATCGTTCCCTCTCAGTTCAGTACAAACGGTTGAGCACGATGATGAGCGCTTTCGTAGCGGTTTTCACGCCTCACCACTCTGAACCAGCCTGAACATTCATGCATGAACATTCGGGACCAATGCCAAGAAGGCAAAAGAGGTCTGGATTGTTCTCGAACCTTCTCCACCTTCGCAGCCTACACTTATAAAGCCCTGCTTCAGCCATTTACGCAGCTCATTTTCAGCCATCCAACCAAGTTTGATCATCTCCTGTTTCGTCCACTTGAACTGAAATTAATCGCCGTTACAGCCATGGGTCAGCTTCGCCTTGGTGTCACTCTTACCGCGGCTCTCGTCTGCGTGTTGGCGCTCATAGCCGCAGCTGCAGCAGCCAAAGACCTCTATTCCGTAAGTCGCCGCTCATCCGTGCACGCCTCTCTCGGTACCTCGCGGTTCTCGTGCGCACCTGACTCTCGTGTCTCGCACTTGCTTCTCGCGCTCAAACCTTACAGCACTTCATGGTCTCTCCTCGTCTCTCCCTCGCCACCAGGTGCTGGGCGTGGAGCGGGCGGCCAGCGACAAGGACATCCGCAAGGCCTTCTACAAGTCAGTGCCTCGCCCCTTTGCCTCCCTTGCTCCCCCTTCGTCGCCTCATGCTCGCTCGCCTTCCGTCACCGTCACCGTCGTCGCACGCTAGTCCGTCCTCTTGCCGCCACGCATGTGGAATCTCATCGATTTCGTCTTTCCACTCCTCTCGTGCGTCCCGTGGCCTATCTGTGGCGCGTGTGCGCGGTGCAGGTTATCGCTCAAGTACCACCCTGATAAGAACCCCTCCAAGTCAGCCAAGGCCAAGTTCATGGAAATCTCTCACGGTACGTCACTCTCACGTTCCTGCGCCCACGCTCGCCTTCGGCCTTCGCGCCTTCCTTTTCCCTTGTCTTAATTAGACCTGTGCCCTGACGCCTATCTGTGTTCCCGTGTCGTCCGCCCCCCTGCAGCGTACGACGTGCTGTCGGATCCGGACAAGCGCACGCAGTACGACCTCATGGGGGACCCCTCCGACCCGCCACACTCCGCGCACTCCGCGCACTCCTCCAGTGGGCGCACCAAGGCGGGGGGGCAGCACCAGTGGCAGGGCGGGCCAGGCTTCAGTGGCTTTGGGTGGGGTGAAGGCGCGGGGGCGGGAGGAGGAAAAGGGAGCAGTGGAGGGAATGCGTACACGTATCGCTTCTCCTCTGGCAATGGTGCGGGTGCAGGAGGCACAAGCGGCAAGTCGTCGTCCTTCTCCTTCTCCTCCTCCGGTGCTTCCCCCTTCTCATTCGCCTCCTCTGGCTCCTCCGCTCCCAACGTTGAGGAGCTGCTTGCATCCTTCGGCATGGGAGGCATGGGGGGTATGGGTGGTATGGGGGGCATGGGGGGCATGGGGGGCATGGGGGGCATGGGGGGCATGGGTGGCATGGGTGGCATGGGAAAACAATTTGGCAAGGCGTTTTCGTCGTCCAAGTCGCGCAGTGGCAAGAAGCATGGGCATGGTGGAGCGCCGAGCATGGAGGAGCTGCTGGCGGGCTTCATGGGTGGCGCTGCTGGTGGTGGCCCCTGGCACGGTGCACAGCAGCGCAGCAAGGCGTCTGCTGGCGGGTTCAGCGGAGGCCAAGGATTCAAGTCCTCAAGTTCGTCCAGCAAGGCCCGCACAGCCAACCAGAGGGCCAAGACAGCGGGTTCAACTGGGGGTGGAATGAAGGGTCAGAAGAAGGCTTATAGAAGATAAGGCAGACACTGGGAAGCCTTAAGCTACAAACGTGAGAGTGGCCATGTACATAGTTGGCGGCCCAGAAATGCCAATTCAGAAAGAGTGTCCTTACAGGCGATGGTGGGATCAGGAAAAGCTGATCACTGTGCCTTGGATGCAGTGCCTTTTTTTTGTCTCTCGTACTGTAATTGATCCGTTTGTAAAAACAAACAAGCAAACAAATGTCGGAAATTCCCTTACCTCTCTCTGCCCTTGGTGGTTTCCCTCTCTCTGGCGCTCTGTGTCCTCACTCCTTGACCCACACTCAGTCATGTCTTCTGTGGTGCTTACTTCCCTTATTTCTGGCTTGGTGTAACCTTCCTGCTGCCTTTACTGCTTCTGACCATTGGTATCCCTTTGCCCCCTCCCGTGATCCTGCGCCGCCCTCGCCCTAGTCACGGGACCCTGATACCCTGCCACCCTGCCTCCCGCACGTGCCACGTTCGTGATGTGATCCACTGCTCGTACTCCTGCCTCGCTCTCCAGCACCAGCACCCCTGAATCGCGCACTTCCTTCACCGTCCAACGCTGCTGTGAAAGTCCCACATCCAGCCCATCCTTCTTAGGGCGCCGTATGTACACCTCCTGTCCCTGCTGTAGCGCCTCTGGTGCTCCACTTGCCCTCTGCTCCTGTCTCTGCCGGTAGCGGTGAATGTCCCGCAGACTCTCCAAGGCCGCTGGCAGCAAGCGCCTCAAGTATTCTCCCCTAACAGCTGCCAGTGCTGCCCACTTCTCAGACGTACCCGCCGTAACCACATCTGTCAGAACTCGCGGTGCCCCCACCGGCAGAACTGCCTCTCGGCCAAAGAGGAGATGATAGGGGGACAGATCCCTGAGTGCCGCCTGCTTGCTAAACCTGTATCCCGCCATTATCCAGTGCAGGTGCCTGTCCCAGTCCCGCTTCTTTGTCTCTCCATACGCTCGCAGCCCACGCTTCAAGGTCTGGATGAGCCTCTCGGTTAGGCCGTCACTCTGCGGATGATACCTGGACGTGGTGCGATGAGGAATCAAGCACGAGGCCAGGAGCTCCTCGAATTCCCCTTGGAACTCAGTACCCTGGTCTGTCAGCACTTCCCCACATGCCCCAAAGCGCGTCAGAACTTGTTCTTCGAAGGCTTCTGCCACTGCTCCAGCTGTCTTGTGACTTACGGCCCGCACTTCCACCCACTTGCTCACATGTTCAATCATGACCACCACATATCGCCGCCCTCTCTTGGTTAATGGCAGTTCTCCTGCCAGGTCCAATGACCACCGATAACCCAGCCCCACGACCGGCAGAGGCTGCAGCTCAGCCTTACTCCTCTCGAAAGCCGCTCGATTCCTGATGCAGGCTGGGCACTTGGCCACCCAGTCTTTGATCTCCCGGCGCATTCCTGCCCACCACCACCCCGTCTGCAGCAGTTGTTGCGTACGAAGCGGGCCAAAGTGCCCCAGCTTGTTATGTACCTCCTGAATCACACCTTCCCGTTCCTTTGGTTCCGGCACTCTCTTCCATCCATCTTGCGTCCTGATCTGCACTTGGTTCTGGTACCAGCGATAATGCTGCCCCCTGCTTCGAGCCCTTGCCGAAACCACCGCTCCTTCTGCAGTTTCCCCGCGCAGCCATGCCAGCGTCTCCTGATCTTCCCACACATCCGTAGCTCCTGCCTGCTGCTCCCTGCGTAGCGGTGTCACGGGGTCTGTCACTAGTGCTGCCAGCGCCATTTCTGGTGCTACTGCCGGCGGATTCCTGGATAAGCCATCCACGTGCTGCATGGTTTTCCCCGGGCGATGCCTAATAGTGAACTGGTATTCCTGCAGCTTCATCGCCCACCTGGCGTTCCTCCCCGTGAGACTCTGGTTCTGCATCAGCCATAGCAGCGGCTGATGATCAGTGACCAGCGTAAAGGGTCCTCCTTGCAGGTACACGCGAAAATGTCCCACTGCCCACACCGCGGCCAATCCCTCTCCCTCATACGATGAGTAATTCGCCTCCGCCGGGTTGCACGAACGGCTGGCGAAGGCCACTACCTTCTCCTCCCCTCCTTCCTGCTGGCTTAGAATAGCTCCCATACCCGTGCTGCTCTAGTCCGTGTAGAGCACAAAGGGTTTGTCTGCCCTTGGCAGCTGTAGCACCGCGCCTTTCTTGACTGCTCCCATCAGATCCTTGAGTGCCACCTTCTGCTGCTCACCCCACTGCCACCTGGCCTCGTCCTTCAGCAGCTTGTTCAATGGTGCTGCCCTCCTGCTGAAGTTCTCCACGAACTTACGATAGTAGTTCAGGAATCCCAGCAGGGACCTGAGTGCGCTCTTGTCCTTGGGCTGAGACACCTGGTCTAGAATGGCCACCTTCGCTTGTTGTATAGCCAACTTCCCTCCCACCACTTCAAATCCCAGGTACGTCACTGCCGTGTGCCCGAAGCGGCACTTCTTCGGGTGACAGGTCAGCCCTGCTTCCCTTATCCTTCGCAATGCCTCGGCCAACCGCTTCACATGTTCTTCTGGCGTAGTGCTGAACACTATGACATCGTCGATGTAGCACAGGGCCCCCTCCATCCCACGTAGCACCGCATCCATCACTCTCTGAAACAGCAGCGAAGCGTTCTTGAGGCCAAAAGGCATCCTGTTCCACTCGTATGCGCCGTCCGGTCCGTGGAAGGCAGACTTCGCTTTATCTGCCTCTGCGATGGGGATTTGATTAAATCCTTGCCTCATGTCCAGCGTGGAAAACACCCGCGCCTCCGCCAGCTGATCGAAGAGCTCGTCCACCATTGGAGTGGAATACCTTTCAGGGACTGTCACCTTGTTCAGGTCCCGGTAGTCGCCGCACATGCGACGCGCCAGCACGGTCCCGGTGAGATCCATTCTGGCCGCCACCACTGTTGCCGCCGCATACTTCGATTCTGACCGACGTATGAGCCCTGCCTCCAACAGCTCCAGGCACTTCTCCTTGCATATCTCCAGGTCCTGTGGGCTCATTCTGCGCCTCCTCTGGTAAACCGGCACCGTAGTGGTTAGCTCAAGTGTCATGACCGCGCAGTTGCAGCATCCCAATTCCTTCAGCGAGTAGGCGAACGTCTGTCGATGCGAAGCCAGCAGGGCTTCTACTGCTTGCCGATGTTCCCCTTGCAGCCCTTCTCCCACGTCCCACGAGCACTGCTCCTCCTCCGGTCTTGCTGCCCCGCCCATTGTTCTCTCGTGGGTCTCTTCTCCTCCTGGTGTCTGCGGGTCTGCCTCGGTTGTCGTCGCGTCCAGCGCCATGAATGCTGGCCCTATGGGTGGCCAACCTGGTGGGTCGAAATAGTCGTAGAATCCTTCTCCCATGTCAAAGTCTGAGTCATGAAACTCCTCTGGGGTGTCCCCTCTGCCCACACCCGATTCTTCTTCCATTTCTTCCTCTGCCTCTTCTTCCCAGTCTTCCTCGCTTTCTTGTGGGTCTGCATATCGTCCTGGTATGGCTTCTCTGTCGTCCCTCCAGTTGGCTCGCCTGTGCTCCTCCGGGATCTCCACCACTGGTTCTCTTCTTTCTCTTCCAGTCCTCCCAGCATTGTCCATGCTTCCGTCTCCTTATTCGCCGCCAGTTGTGTTTGTGGCCTGACCGCCGTTGCCTTGCCGATGCGCCTCTCCAGCCATTTCCTCTCGAGATGGTTGGCCATGGTCATGAACAGCCACTGTAGTGCGTTTAAATCCATAGCCCTGCCCAGCGCCGCCCTCCTTTCTTTCTCCGTCATCTGCTCACATGCCGTTGCGCCTGCCAGGAAACCCATGGCCAGTTCTCTCTCCTGTGCTGTGGGCTCTTCCCACACTCCACGTGCCTGATCATATACCATGCCCGGGTCCGCATCATCCTTGAAGCCCCTCGCGTTCTCGTATGATACTAGCGTTGGCCATGCCTGCCGAGGCTCTCCCACCTTGTTGCATGGGTACAGCGTGGGGTGGTCCGCTTCCGTGACCGGCGCCGCCAGCCTCCCTGGCTCCAGAATATCTTCCACCCGCCTCGCCCTTGGTCGCTCCATCCGTGACAGCTGATACCTCAGCGCCGCTTCTGGCACCACGTTTTGCCAGTACCTCCTCGGCCGGTGCGCTCTGCTCCCATTCTGTACTGCATCCCACGCCACTCCTGCCCCCAGTTCCTCCGTGATTTCTTCGCTGGCTGCTTTTATGGTCATCGGCCATGTCCACATTCTCGATGATGTAAGCCACCTCCCCTTGCCGCTTCTTAATCATCTTCAGCACTCGCATCAGGTCTCTGAATTGCGCGCTCCGCGCGTCTCCCATGCCTCGGCCCCTCCCTGCTCGGGACAGCCCTTGACAGCTCCACCCCGCGATAACCAAATCAATCCGTCCCCATTGCGCCAGTAGGCCGTCGTCAATCTCCTCCACTCCGCTGCATAACCACTCTGCTCCCCTTTCTGCCGCTTCTTCCATTAACTGTTCAGGATACCTGGCTTTGAGCAGCTTGAGATGGTGCCATGCCATCAAGTTCGCGCCGCCGTCATTGTCCACGTACAGGTACTTGGCCACTGTGTGTCCTGACTTTAGCACCGCCGCCAGTCCAGTGGCTATTCCGCCGTACAACTCCAGTATCACTAACGGCTTTTGGAGTGCTCGCAGGTTCAGTACAGGTTCTCGCAGGTTGTCGCTGGCCCCCCAGATCTCTTCGTACTATTTCCTGGCAGACTCCGTTTGCCCCATTTCCTTCCACGTCATGACGCCCAGCTCTTCTTCTAGCGGTTTTTCCATCGCCTGATAGGCCTCCCTTGGTTCCCTTCTGATGAACCGCACTGGTAGCTCTGCCAGCTCACTGTCGTGCTCCCAGTAGGTCACCCGATACTTCAGCCGTTCTTCCCACATGCAGATGGTGGTGCCGATGGCAAACAAGTACTCCACTCCCAGCAGTAGATCGTAATCTTCTGATGTAGACACTCCACAGTGCATCCGCACTACGCACTCGTCTTGATGTCCAGGCCGTATCACGATTTCCACCGTGCTGCGGGTTTTCGGCATCCACTTCGCCGTGCCTCCTTCCGCGGTCATCAGTAGGTAGCCCTCGGGTATCACTCGGTCCTCTCTGTCCAATCCCATCAGCTTGGCCATGGGTGCTCCGATCAGCACGTTGTGCGCTCCTGTGTCCACAATCGCCTGCTTGACTTTGACGCCGCCCACACTCATCACCCCCGGTTCCACCACCAATACTGACGGCTCACATGCCATCCTCTCCAGGGGATGGCGTCGTGCTGCTCCCGCAGTTCTCGCCTCCGTGGTGTCTCTACTCGGTCCTTGCTCCCGCACTGGGGTTTCTCGCGGGAAGTACCGGTGTTGTGCTCGTAACCCAAGTTCCTCCCTCTCCCGCACAAGACGTGCCATCAGCGCAAAGCTGGCCTCGCTCCCTTCCTCGTGTTCTTCCTCCGTCCTTGCTAGCATTGCGTTTCCCTTTTGCTCCGGTCCGGCCATCTCCTCCAGCTGACGCTGTAGTCGAGCGATCTGTGCCTTTACTTCCTCCGGATCTTTCTTCATTCGTCCTTCCCGCCTGGAGGCGTAGCAGTCTTTCCCTTGATGTCCCTTTCTTCCACAGCGGTCACACACCGGTGCGTCGGGGCAGTCTCTCCTCAGGTGATCTTCACTCCCGCAGGTGGAGCAGGCCGGCGGACTACGACAATCCCTCCTCAAATGCCCTGGCTGGCCGCAGTTGTGGCAACGCCGTTCATCTCCCGCCCCACGTGGTGGCTTCTCCCTTTCCGCACGCGTCGCTGCCCAGGCTGGCCTCCTCCGCTCGCTTCCCCTTTCCGTAGTCGTCTCGATTTCGCACAGCCGACGACCGATCTCCACTCGTTTCACCATTTCGTAGACTTCTTTCAGCGTGGCTTGTGTCCCCATCTCGAAGACCCGGACTGCCACATCTCGCCGAAGTTCGTAGTGTAGTCCGTTCAGAAATTTGCTAATCAGCCGGCTCGTGTCTTGACAACTCATGTCTTCCGCCAGTTCCACCAGCCGTCTGTAGTATGCCAGTAGCGACTCCCCCGTGCGACGGCGGAACTCCCTGAATTCCGCTACCCTTTCCGGTGTCTGCGCTGAGAATTGATCTTCTAGCATACTCAAGAAACGCGTCGTAGGATCTCGTTCTCCCGGTGCGGCACTCGCTGTCCACTCCAGTAGCTCTCTCCTGCTGAGGCGATAGAAGGTTTCCGCTTCTCCGGTCAGAGTATTAGCGAGTCCCCTGAAAAACTCTTCTGGATCCAGCCGATCTCGTTCCCACCTGGCCCGTAGGTTGTCCAACTGCATCACATAATTCTTGATCGTTGGTCCTCGCCGTGTGTCGCCGGAAAAATGCTCGGGGACTTCAATTTTCGGCAGCAGAGTGTATTTCCATCGCTGCGCGGACGCATCCTCTTGCCACGACACGCTCCTCTGATAAGAGCCGGTTGAGCGTTCTCCCCCTTCGGTGCGCATCGGTCTTCCTTCCGATCGCCCATCCTTCCTTGCCGTTCCTTGGGATTCTTTTCCCTCGCCTTCCGGTCGACCCGCTCTTTCAGCGTCCCGTTTCGGCGAACCATCGTCTCGGGGCTCATCAACCCCCATGTCCGTTCCCTGATTCATCGCACCCGGTAGTCCAGTTGCCGTCGCCTCCGCGTTCCCGTTCTCTTCTTCTAAGCCGTATTCCGTCCCTCCTCGTGTGCGCATACTACTACCACCAAAGATTGTTTGTATGTGATAAGCCCATACGGCTTACTCACATCTGCTAACAAGAACTGCCTACAGTGCTCCTTCCATATCTCCAGGGTTTGTTATGGCCTGACGCTCACTCCCACATGATTCAGAGACAATCACATGAGTATAACAGAACATACAAACAATACAGAGCTCAACACCCGTACCCCCTATATCCGTGCCTGCCTCCTCCCCCTATTGCTATGCCTCTAGAACCCCTTGAAGGTGGTGGCCTTCCGCCAGAGCGAATGGCCAACCTTCCATCCTCTTGCCACTGCCACTTAGCCGCCCTGCTGCCTGACCTCCAGCTCGTGCCTGTAATTCCAGCTGGCTCGGGTATTCAACCTGCAAGGAAATGAAACATGCACGCGTCACACAAAACAAGAGCTCCTTCCAGCTGTCACCCCTCCCCACTCCCCTCATGCGACAGTTTGCTGACTTAGCAGCTCTCCTCGCCGAGCCATCATCCGAACCTCGCTCCCGTCCTCGGTGTTCAAGTGCTTCGATACCTGTACAAATATACAGTATATACACCCCCTTCTCTACTCAATAGAACTTGCGACACAAACAAATACATGTACACACACTGAAGTGGTACCATCATTCTTCGGATAACTGACTCTACTCTGATTATGTTGCGAATTTGAAAAGATAGAATTTTATTACCGTACCGTAGTTCATCATTGAAAAATATTTACGATATCGCAGTACAGTATTTGTTGTATAGGATACAACTGCAATGTTAGAATGAGCGAAAGAACAAGAAAGGTGGCAGAATCATAAGCAACCGAAGCAGGGCTGCAGATTGGTTTTTGGGTACCGTACCGTACACTGAGCACTCAGTGTCCCTAGGAGTGGAAGGGTACATTCCTGTGTGGACACGAGTGTCTCAATGTCGTTTTTCCCGAGACGCGTCCGCACATTTGCCCAACTTCGCGTCACAAAGTACTGATATACGGCGACATTGTGCGACAAGATTGAGAGGTATAGTTGTATGCTTTTATTGGCTGACACAATTTGACACGAGCATGGACGTGTTGGCGCCGGGCAGAGATGCAAAACCATTGTGCATTATTCGGGACCCACGAAGCGGGTCACAGTAACGCAGCTTGCAAATGATGCGCCACCAGTTGGGATAGGCACAACATACACAGGTGCAAAACAGAGGCCCTTGCACAAGTACAAACAGCAAGCATCACATACAAAGTGCAGAGCTCACTGCTGTTGCAACTATGGCAGAGCCTCGTGTTGTGCCTCTCAGAATTGTAGGCACAAAGTTGAAGCAGGAAAGAGGGGTTTCACTAGCAAGCAATGGGATACATATAGCAAACCCTAGTTGGGCTGTACTCACTTTAAGAGTACTGTTAAGAATTAACAAGCAGGAATGATTGCATTGAATGAATTGTGGGTACAAGTACTAACCCTAATCTTGGGTTGTACCCCACATGGTCTACCCCACTATAGCCTACACACAACAAGCACAGATATGGTTTGACACACCCCCATAGGCAAAGTGGGGGAGAACAAGGGGTCACAAGACCAGTCAAGAAAAGCAAAGCAAGCTCAGGGTGGATCACAACGTCACCACACACTCCGAGCACAAGCAAAGGGCCACAAGGCCAGTTTACATGCAGAGGTATATATGCAACAACAACAGTACAGTGATCACTACCTAGCAAGAGTAAACATGCATGTATATATATGTATATATAGATCACAGTACAACCAGAGACTACAGCAAGTGAGGAAACGTAGGCACCAGGCCTAGAGCAGTGCAGAAGCGCTGATGATCACCAGCCGGAAGGGCCTTGGTGAACACATCAGCTGTGTTGGCCCGGGTGGGCACACGAGCGACACGAAGCTGACCACGCTGCTGCAACTCTCGAGCAAGGAAGTAACGCAGAGCGATGTGCTTCGTTCTGTGCTCCAGTCTGTGCTCCTGACACAAGGCAATGGCAGCCTTGTTGTCGACGTACACAACTGGAGGAGAACGAGGCCTCTCTCCCAAGTCGGTCAACAGGTAGGTGAGCCAGCGTAGCTCCTGTGCAGCCATGGCTGTGGCGTAGATCTCAGCCTCACAACTGGAGCTGAGAACAGAAAACGAGTGTGTAGACCGCCAAGAAACAGATCCAGAGCCAAAGCTGAACGTGTAACCCTGTGACGACCGCTGCGTAGCCAGGTCGTCAACCCAAGAAGCGTCTGAGTGCCCAGTGAGGACAACTGAGCTCCGCCCTCCAAGCACGAGCCCCATGCCCGATGTACTGCACAAGTAGCGCAGTACCCTCTTTGCAGCATCCATGTGCACCTTTCGGTGCCTACCAGGAGCCACGTAGCGTGCCAGAAGGCCAAGAGGGTACACAAGGTCAGGACGAGTGCAGGTCATCAGGTACATGAGGCAACCCACTAGCTCTGGGTACGGACCACTCGGCTCTACGGACTCGTCCGAAGGTGGAGCTGAGAGCGAGTGACCGGTAGCCAGAGGAGTGGACTGTGGCGAGGACCAAGTGAAGCCGAAGCGCTGAAGGACCTGCTGCACCATGTGTGACTGAGTCAGTGTGATGGTGCGCCGTGCTCTGTCCCGGGTGATCTGCAGGCCAAGGTAGCTGCGCAGCTCACCCAGGTCTGTGCACGTGTGTCTCTTCTGCAGCTCCGACTTCACAAGGGCGAGAGCCTCAGTGTCAGCAGTGGCAAAGACCAAGTCGTCGACGTACACGAGGATGTAGAACGGCGGCAGCGAAGTGTCGGTGCGCAGAAACATCGACGGGTCAGCAGTGGAAGGTGCAAACCCAAGAGCCGCAAGTGTCGTCCTCAGTGTGTCGTGCCACTCATGAGGCGCCTGACGGAGACCGTAGACTGGCCGGCGGAGGCTCCATTGGGTACCAGGAGGGAACGACCCCGTGAAGCCAGGTGGGCGGCGCAGCCAGATCTCCTCGTGCAGACTGCCCTGTAAGAACTGTGCTCAAGTCCAGAGAGTGAAGCTCGTAGTCACGCTGAGCGGCAACGTGCAGCAGCACCCGAAGAGTGGTCATCTTCGGGGTGGGGGAGAAGGTCTGGAAGAAGTCAACTCCCTGTCGCTGACTGAAGCCTCGTGCAACGTAACGAGCCTTGAAGACAGGCGGAGAATCCGGCGGCCGCTTCACCCTGAAAATCCACATGCCATCGACTACATTCGCCCCAGGAGGGGAAACTGCGTCGACGTAAGTGCCTCTGGAATTCCAAGATGCCATCTCTGCGTCCATGGCTGTCTGCCACTGAGAGGAGTACTCACCCGCGATCGCCTCAGCGTAAGAGCGCGGGGTCGGGATGTCTGGAGCATCCGGGTCTCCCTTAGGGGCAAGCAGCATGGCCACGAGATGAGGCGCAGCGGCTGCAAGACACTCAAAGTCTTCCTGCCTGTCCTCAAGGACGTCCGTGCCAAGAGCACACTCACCCCCGACGGACGGAGGACAGACAGACTCAGACTCAGCAACAAGACTAGCAGCGAAGTCTAGACGACAGGCAGCAGCAAAGTCAACAAGCTCAGAGACTAAGGCAGACGCAGCAGCAGACTCAAACGACGGGTCAGTGACAACAGTGGCTAGCAGACGCGTGACAGTGGGGTGAGCAGCACGAACCAGGTCAGATTCAGGGTCCTGAACGTCAGGCAGAGAAGACGCAGGAGGACACGGCAGGGGAACACGCTGTGGAACAGAGGAAGGACGAAGTGCCATAGCGTGCGTGCCAGGGACAGGAGGCGGACGATCATGAGGAACACGACTACCAGTGCGACGCGCGCGAACAGGCGAGGCAGGACGAGACGCAGGCTCACGACGCTCTGTAAGCGAGTCTGTCTGCTCAGTGTAAGGAGAAGGAGCAGGCAGCGGAGAGCCGGGCTGTAACGGGAGACCAGTAGAAGACGGGAGGCTAAGAACCTGGCGAAGCGCGGAGTTAGGCGGTGGCAGAGACGACGGTGACGGTGGAGCGAAGAACATTCGCGGCTGTCCAGTACCACCAGCACTAGTACCACCAGCTCCAGCGCCTCCAGCAGCTCCAGAACCTCCAGCTCCAGCGCCTCTAGCTCCAGCGCCTCCAGCTCCAGTACCTCCAGCTCCAGCGCCTCCAGCGCCAGCGCCTCTAGCTCCAAAGCCCGCAGCACCACAAGCTCCGGCAGCTCCAGCACCTCCAGGACGAGCACCAGCAGCTCCAGCGCCTCCAGCTGCTCCAGAACCTCCAGCTCCAGGGCCTCCAGCAGTAGCACCTCCAGCTCCAGTGACTCAAACAGCAGCACCTCCAGCTCCAGCGCCTCCAGCAGCTCCAGAACCTCCATCTCCAGCGCCTCCAGCAGCAGCACCTCCAGCTCCAGTGACTCCAGCAGCAGCACCTCCAGCTCCAGCTCCTCCAGCAGCTCCAGAACCTCCAGCTCCAGCGCCACCAGTAGCAGCACCTCCAAAACTGGCACCTCCAGCTCCAGGGTCTCCAACGCCAGGGTCGACAGCACCAGCTCCAGGGCCTCCAGCTCCAGTACCTCCAGCAGCAGCACCCCCAGAGCCGACACCTCCAGCTCCAGGAGCAGTACTAGTCCCGGCAGCTCCAGTACCTCCAGTACGAGCGCCTCCAGGACCAGAGACACCAGCACTCCCAGCGCCTGCACGACAAGCAGCTCCAGCAGCACGACTCCTCAGGAGGGTACGCGACGCAAGCCACTCTCGTGCCTGCTGTGGTGAGACAGGCCCGCGTCGTGAAACGAGACCCAGAGAACGCCAGCAGACTCAGCACCCCCCGACCCGTCACCCTCTGGCTCAGCACCCCCAGGCTCCGCACTCGTAGGCTCAGCACCCCCAGACTCCGCAGCCGCAGGCTCAGCACCCCCAGGAGTAGTACCAGTCCCGGCAGCTCCAGTACCTCCAGTACGAGCACCTCCAGGACCAGAGACACCAGCACTCCCAGCGCCTCCACGACAAGCAGCTCCAGCAGCACGACTCCTCAGGCGGGTACGCGACGCAAGCCACTCTCGTGCCTGCTGTGGTGAGACAGGCCCGCGTCGTGAAACGAGACCCAGAGGAACGCCAACAGACTCAGCACCCCCCGACCCGGCACCCTCCGGCTCAGAACCCCCAGACTCCGCAGCCGCAGGCTCAGCACCCCCAGGCTCCGCACTCCCCAGCACCTCACGCGCAGGCTCAGCACCCCCAGACGCAGCACCCCCAGCAGCACCTCCCGCAGCAGCACCTGGGTCGCTAGTGACCTCTACAGGCTCAGCCACGGGGGGCGGGTCTACCTGAGACACACCTGAAGGAGCAGGACCCTGAGGGGGGAGGGGGTCTACCGGAGGGGGACCTGAAGCGAGGAAAAGCGACGGGGGAGGGAGAGGGGCAGTGCGGTAGGGGAAGAGACGGTCGAAAGGAACCGACTCGTCAAAGGTGACGTCCTGAGAGGGGAAGGCACGGCGCGAGGTGGGGTGGTAAAACTGCCAGCCAGGCGCGTCAGGGACAAAGCCAAGGAAGACACATGGAACGGTGCGGGAGGAGAGCTTGTCCGCGGACGTATCGCGGACAAAAGCACGAGATCCCCAGACCCGGAAACGCGACGCATCGCCAACCTCCCCCGTCCGACGCAGTGTGGGCGAGGTCTCCGGCAAGGAGACACGGGGCCAGAGGTTGAGGTGCTGCGCGGCGTACCGGACCGCAAACGGCCACAGAAAATGGGGAGCCGCCGCAGGGATCAAGGAGGTACGAGCGACCTCCATGACTAAGCCGATGCGGCGCTCAGCAATCCCATTTTGCTGCGGTGAGCCCGGAAGCGTGAACGACTGCTCGATGCCCTCCCCTGACAGAAGGCCCGCAAGAGGTCGGAGGTAAACTCACCACCTCTGTCAGAGTGCAGACGCAGGACAGGAAGGTCCTGGAGGAACCTGCGGCGGAGCTGGAGACGAACTGCTCGGATCCAAGGGATCAGGACAGCAGGGACCTCACCTTTGGTGCGCAAGGGGAAGACCGTGGTGTAACGCGAGTAGTCGTCGACAACCAGCAGAAAGTACCGCTCACCGCCCTGTCCACGAACGCGGGCTGGGCCCCACACGTCCAGGTGGAGGGTCTGCAGAGGAGCCTCTGTCGAGGGAAACGAGGAGGAGTGAGGAGCGGCGCGCTGCCGCCCCTCGACGCAAGGAAGGCAGGGCGGCGCAGGCGAGGCAGGGAGGGGAGGGAGAGACCTGGGAAGACCAGACACAAGGAGGCGACGGTGCATGCCACGGAGACGTGGCAAGGAGGGGTGACCCAGGCGGTGGTGCCAGAGAAGAGTCTGGTGCGACAGGGAGCGACACTCACAGGGGGAGGCTACCAGACCTGACGCAGACACCTGACCGACAGCAGCTACCTGAGGAGACACAGTCGTCAGTGTGTAAAGACTCGACCCTTGCCGACGGGTGAACGTGGCCAGGTGACGGCCAGTCCTGGAGCACGTACAGATCGCCACACGCTGTCCTCCAGGGGTAAAGGTGTCAACCCAATGATCCTGGAGGACGGCGTTGCTCACCAAGTTCGTCGAGAACGAGGGGAGATGGAGACCTGACGGTGAGCCAGACAGAACCGCCGGGCACGGAAGCACAGTGGTGGACCGTGCAAGAACTGGGCCCCCTTAGGGGTCAGCCAGAGAGACTGCAACAGGTGCAGGGAGTGGTGTGAGTGCGGTACTGTCACGGAAGAAGCAGCGGGAAGCACCTGAGTCAAGCGTGAAGGTGTGCAAGGCCTCAGCAGGCGCAGTACCTGAGAGAGCAGACTCACCAGCACCTAAGGCAGCAGCCTCACTAGCACCTAGAGCAGCAACCTCTATACCGGGGTCGTACTGCACACATAGGTAACAGTCACTCTCAGCACCACCAGGCAAAGCAGACATGGCAGTAAGGATGACGTCATAGTCTAAAGCAAAGACATCAATGGCCGACCTAAGCAGCTCAAGCCAGTGGGGGGTCTCAGCCTCGTCGCCAAACTCTGCGTGCCAGGCGTCAGTCAAATAGGCGAAGCAGCGGGACTGTGTGTGACCAGGTGTCCCACAGGTCTGACCAGCTCGACGACCTGTGCAAATGACGTACGGACAGCGACCAGGACTCGGAGACGTCCCACGCTCGTAAAGCCACTCACGAAGCTGCCGGGGCGTAAGGGTCGGACGCCGCCGTAGCTGCATCTGGCCACCGCCAGAGACTCCACACCACACAGCTCCACACCGCCACGACTCCCACTGCTGCCACCACCGCCGTCACCACTCCCACCGCGACTACAAAGTGAAGTCATGGCGGGCAAGCTAGGAGGAGCGCGACCTCTAGGGCAGTACGGAGTGAAGGCAATAGTACGAGTAGCAGCAGCAGTAAGACGAACAGCAGAGCGGCTCGTGAGGCTAGGCTTCAGCACCTCCAGCACTCCTAGCAGCACCTCCACCAGCAGCAGCAGTAGCACGAGCAGAAGGGCGGATCGTGTCGGGTGGCGCGGCTCGGCCTGGGCGGCGCGGGCAGCAGGGCGCGCGCTGTGGAGGGCAGCAGAGCACGACGCGCTGGCTGCAGCAGGGCAGCAGGGCACGACGCGCGGGCTGCAGCAGAGCGCGACGCGCGGGGCAGCAGCGCGCGACGCGCGGGCTGCCGTAGGGCGCGACGCGCGGGGCAGCAGCGGGCGACGGGCGGGCTGCCGTAGGGCGCGACGCGCGGGGCAGCAGAGCACGACGCGCGGGGCAGCAGCGCGCGGCGCGCAGGCTGCCGTAGAGCGCGATGCGCGGGGCAGGGCGCTGGCGCAGGGCAGGGCGCTGGCGCAGGGCAGGGCGCTGGCGCAGGGCAGGGCGCTGGCGCAGGGCAGGGCGCTGGCGCAGGGCAGGGCGCTGGCGCAGAGCAGGGCAGGGTGCTGGCGCAGGGCAGGGCACTGGCGCAGGGCAGGGCAGGGGACTGGCACAGGGCAGGGCGCTGGCGCAGGGCAGGGCGCTGGCGCAGGGCAGGGCAGGGCGCGCACTGACAGTGCAGCGCAGGGCAGGGCGTGGGGTAACGCGGTAACCGTAGTCGATCACTAGGTAATGGTGGGCCCGAAAAAAAACGGTCATACGGACCTACTGCTCTGAAACCATGTTAGGAATTAACAAGCAGGAATGATTGCATTGAATGAATTGTGGGTACAAGTACTAACCCTAATCTTGGGTTGTACCCCACATGGGCTACCCTACCCCACTATAGCCTACACACAACAAGCACAGATATGGTTTTGACAAGTACCCCACTGCAGACTACACAAATAACACATTCAGACACACCCCTATAGGCAAAGTGGGGTATGATCAGCACAGCAAGCAGTCGCAAAAGAAGTTCACAAGCACAAGCAAAACTAGAGGCAGTCACAGAGGGCAAGTGAGCAGGAGGAGGGACTGTGAGAGGAGTGGAGATAGGAGGCGACGGGTGAAGCCGCAGACACACGGGCAACAGGAGCGGCGTGCACGGGCTACCGGACACAAGCAAGGGTATCCGGACTACTGGAGTCACTGGCTCCGCGGCTAAGATGAGCGGCTGGAGCAACGGACCCACGGGCGACTGGCGCAGCAGGCTCGCTGGGCTACCGGAGCAAGGGTGGCCCCCGGACTACTGGCGCTGCTGACGTCACGACGGCTACCTCCGTTCAACCTCCCCCAACTCTCCCACACCCCTTGCTGCTCCCCTAGCTCCACTCCCACGACACCCCCCTAGCGCCACTCCCTCGGCTCCCACACACCCACCCCCCTCAGCGGCAGCTGCAGCAGTGGGAGACGGAGGAGGAGGAGGAGCAGGGGACGGCTCACACACCCGCCACCCCCATACCCGCCACCCCCATTCCCCAAACGCAGGCGGCGCGTGTGCGGCGCGGGGCAGATACGCGCGCAGCAGCTGGGGCGGCGTGCGAGCGGAAGCGGGGCGGCGCGTGGGTCCCTGGGGCGCTGCGACGGGCGACGGGCAGGGCGGCGCGCAGGCCCCCAGGGCGCCGCGACGGGCGACGGGAGGGGGGGCGACGCGCGGGCCCCCAGGGCGCTGCGGCGGGCGACGGGCAGGGCGGCGCGCGGGCCCCCGGGGCGCTTCGACGGGCGACGGGAAGGGCAGCGCGCAGGCCCCCAGGGCGCCGCGACGGGCGACGGGAGGGGGGGAGACGCGCGGGCCCCCAGGGCGCCGCGGCGGGCGACGGGCAGGGTGGCGCGCGGGCCCCCGGGGCGCTTCGACGGGTGACGGGAGGGGGGCGGCGCGCGGGCCCCCGGGACGCCGCGGCGGGCGACGGGAGGGGACAGCGCGCGGGCCCCCGGGGCGCCGCGTCGGGCGACGAAACCGCCGCGCGCGCCCGGGGCGCGCGGCGGGCAGAAAACCGCCACGCGCTCGAGCGCGTGGCGGGCAAAAAACCGCCGCGCGCCCCGAGCGCGCGGCGGGAAGAAAAAACGCCACGCGCGCAGGGCGCGCGGCAGGGAGAAGACGTCGCGCGCCCGAGGCGCGCGACAGGTAGGACAGCAGCGGAAGCAGGTGGGCCCTCAGGCCAGGAGCGATCTTGCTCTGATAGCATGGCAGAATAGTAGGCACAAAGTTGAAGCAGGAAAGAGGGGTTTCACTAGCAAGCAATGGGATACATATAGCAAACCCTAGTTGGGCTGTACTTGTCAAACATTCATGCTATAGTCTTTCTAGGCTGTAGTGGGGTAGACAGTATGGGGTACAGTTTCCTAGGGTTACATATTTGTACCCAACTCATTTCCTAGTCAATCATTCCTCTTTCTTCACATGGTATAGAGCAAATTCCCTAGTGGACCGTTTCTTCCTAAGGGCCCACCACTATTTTTTTTTTTCCTAACCTGCCCGAAGCGTGCTTCGCGCTCTGCCCTACCCTACCCTTTCGCGGTCCCTTAACGGCCTGCCCTTCTCCTGAGGCCCGTCGCGGCCCCCCTTTGCGGCCCCTTCGCGGCCCATTCGCGGCCCCTTAGCGGCCCCTTCGCGGCCCCTTAGTGGCCCCTTTGCGGCCCCTTAGCGGCCCCTTAGCGGCCCCTTCGCGGCCCCTTAGCGGCCCCTTCGCGGCCCCTTAGTGGCCCCTTCGCGGCCCCTTAGCGGCCCCTTCGCGGCCCCTTAGTGGCCCCTTCGCGGCCCCTTCGCGGCCCCTTAGCGGCCCCTTCACGGCCCCCTTAGCGGCCCCCTTTCGCGGCCCCTTAGCGGCCCCTTCGCGGCCCCTTCGCGGCCCCGCCCCGTTGCCCGTAGCGGCCCCACCCCGTCGCCAGTCGCGGCCCCGCCCCATCGCCACCCGGGTGTCGCCCCTGCCTCGTCGCGACGCCCCTGCGGGACCCGCGCGTCGCCCCCGCCTCGTCGCGACGCCCCTGCGGGACCCGCGAGGCGCGACTCCTGCGCGTCACGACGCCCCAACGGGACCCGGGCGTCGCCCCCCGCTCGTCGCGACGCCCCTGCGGGACCCGCGTGGCGTCGCCCCTGCCCGCCGCGGCGTCCTGCCCTACCCCGCGCCCGACCTTCGGACGGCCGCCCCTGCCCCGCCCTGCAGCAGCTGCCGTCGCGGCCCTGCCCCGCCCTGCAACAGCTGCCGTTGCGGCCCTGCCCCGCCCTGCAGCAGCGGCCGTCGCGGCCCGGCCCCGCCCTGCAGCAGCTGCCGCGGAGCTCCCTGCCGCGGTCGCGGCCCCGCCCTTCAGCAGCTACCGCGGAGCCCTCGCCCTGCAGTGGTAGCGGCCTCGCCGTTGCCGCCGTCGTACGCCTGCCCTTCTCGCCACTGGTGAGCACTACCGTGCCCGTACTGCTGTTACTGCTGCTCCTGCTGCTACTGCTCTTACTACTGTTACTGCTGCTACTGCTACTACTGCGGCTACTACTGCTACTGCTGCTACTACTGCTACTACTGCTAGTGCGGCTACTACTGCTACTGCTGCTCCTGGCGGTGGCCAGATGCAGCTCCAGCGACGCCCGCGTGAGTCCCTCACGCCCCAGCAGCTTCGTGAGTGGTACGCTGATTTGGGTTGTCGGGGTGGCCGTAGTGGGAGTCGTCCTGGAGTGAGTAGTTCGGGAGCTTCTTGTAGTGGCCAGGTGCAGCTGCAGCGTCGTCCGCGCGCGGTCCTTTTGCCCCAGCAGCTTCGTGAGTGGTACGCTCAGCGTGGAGGGTCACGGAGTACTCGCTGCCCGTACGTCATTCGCACTGGTGCTCGGAATAGTCAGCCTTGCGGGACGTTGGGTCACACAGAGTCCCGCTGCTTCGCCCGTCTGAGCGACGCCTGGCGTACAGAGTTTGGCGACGCGGCTGAGCTCCCCGACTGGGTGGAGCTGCTTAGGCAGAGGGTAAATATCTATGCTCTTGACTATGATGCTATCCTCACTGCCATGTATGCATTGCCTACTAGTGCTAAGGGTGCCAGTTACCTGTGTGTGCTGCCTGACCCCGGTATCCAGTCTGCTGCTCTAGGTACTGGTGAGGCTGCTGTTCTAGGTGCTGGTGCGTCTCCTGCTCCAGGTGCCGGTGAGGCTGCTGCTCTAGGTGCTCGTGCGTCTCCTGCTCCAGGTGTCGGTGAGGCTGCTGCTCTAGGTGCTAGTGAGTCTACTGCTCCAGGTGCTGGTGCGTCTGCTCTCTCTGGTGCTACGCCTGCTGCGGTCTTACACACCTTCACTCTTGACTCAGGGGCCTCCCGCTCCTTCTTTCGCGACTGCACCACACTCACGCCGCTTGGTCGGCCGGTTGCAGTCTCCCTGGCAGACCCCTCTGGGGGTCCTGTCCTTGCCCACTACTCCACTGTCCTACCGTGTCCGGCGGCCCCGTCTGGCTCCCTGTCAGGTCTTTACCTCCCCTCGTTCTCTACGAACCTGGTGAGTGGTGCTGACCTACAGGATGGAGGGGTTGACCAGTTCACTCCTGCGAGTCAGCGGGTGACCCACTGCACGTGTGCTCGGACGGGCCGACACTTGGCCACATTTACCCGTCAGCCGAAGTCGAGCCCGTACACAGTGACTACCGAGTCTCCTCCGGTTACTGCGTTTGGTCAGGTAGCTGCGTCGGGTCAGGTGTTTGCTTCAGCGTCCAGGTCTGGTCCTGAGTCTGCCCCCTGCTCGTGTCGCCTCCTGTCTCACGAGACTCTCCTTTGGCACCACCGCCTTGGTCACCCCTCCCTCCCTCGTCTTCGAGGCATGGCCTCTCGTGTCCTTGTCTCAGGTCTGCCCCCTTCCCTCCCTCCCCTTCCTCCGGGGCCTGCCCCTACCTGCGTTCCCTGCGTCGAGGGCCGGCAGCGCGCTGCTCCTCACTCCTCCGAGTTTCCTCCGACAGAGGCTCCACTGCAGACTCTTCACATGGACGTGTGGGGCCCAGCCCGCGTCCGTGGACAGGGTCACGAGCGTTACTTCCTGCTGGTTGTTGACGACTACTCGCGTTACACCACGGTCTTCCCCTTGCGCCGCAAGGGTGAGGTCACTGAGGTGTTGATCGACTGGATCCGCGCTGCTCGTCTCCAGCTCAGAGAGAGTTTCGGCTCGGACTTTCCTGTTGTGCGTCTGCACTCGGACAGAGGTGGAGAGTTTTCCTCCGCTCTTCTGCGAGCCTTCTGTCGGGCGGAGGGCATCCGCCAGACGTTCACGCTTCCGGCCTCTCCACAGCAAAATGGGATTGCTGAGCGCCGCATTGGCATGGTCATGGATGTCGCTCGTACGTCCATGATCCATGCGGCTGCTCCCCATTTTCTGTGGCCGTTCGCGGTTCAGTACGCGGCGCATCAGATCAACCTCCAGCCCCGGGTCTCCATGCCGGAGACCACCCCCACTCTGCGGTGGACGGGGAAGGTTGGCGATGCGTCTGCGTTCCGTGTCTGGGGATCTCGAGCTTTCGTCCGCGACTTGTCTGCGGACAAGCTGTCCTCCCGTGCCGTTCCCTGCGTCTTCCTTGGCTTCCCCCCTGACGCGCCTGGTTGGCAGTTTTACCACCCCACCTCGCGCCGTGTTCTGTCCTCTCAGGATGTCACGTTTGACGAGTCGGTTCCTTACTACCGTCTCTTCCCCTACCGCACTGCCCCCCTTCCCCCCCCGCCGCTCTTCCTCGCGCCAGGTACTCCTCCGGTAGACCCCCTCCCCCCTCAGGGTCCTGCCCCCTCAGGTGTGTCTCAGGTAGACGCAGTCGAGCCTGTTGAGGTAGCTGTTGACTCTGGTGCTGCTAGGGGTGCTGAGCCTGGGGGTGCAGGGTCTGAGGGTGCTGAGCCTGGGGGTGCTGAGCCTGGGGTTGCTGAGTCTGGGGGTGCTGAGCCTGGGGGTGCTGAGCCTGGGGTTGCTGAGTCTGGGGGTGCTGAGACTGGAGGTCCTCCGAGTGTCCCGTCGCGGCGGGAGCCCCTCTCTCCACGACAGCTTCGTGAGTGGTACGCTCGGCGCTGCAGCCGTGCTGCTGGAGCTGGGGGGCCTACTGCTGGAGGTGCTACTGGTGCTGGAGCTGCTGCTGGAGCTAGTGGAGGTGCTGCTGTTGCTGGAGCTGCTGGAGGTACTGCTGGTGCTGGAGCTGCTGGTGGTACTGCTGGAGGTGCTGCTGGTGCTGGAGCTGCTGGAGGTGCTGCTGGTGCTGGTGCTTCTGGAGGTGCTGCTGGAGGTGCTGCTGGTGCTGGAGCTGCTGGTGGTGCTGCTGGAGGTGCTGCTGGTGCTGGAGCTGCTGGAGGTGCTGCTGGTGCTGGAGCTCCAGGAGGTGCTGCTGGTGCTGGAGGTGCTGCTGGAGGTACTGCTGGTGCTGGAGCTGCTGGTGGTGCTGCTGGAGGTGCTGCTGGTGCTGGAGCTGCTGGAGGTGCTGCTGGTGCTGGTTCTGCTGGAGGTGCTGCTGGTGCTGGAGCTGCTGGAGGTGCTGCTGGTGCTGGAGCTGCTGGAGGTGCTGCTGGTGCTGGAGCTGCTGGAGCTGCTGGTCCTGGAGGTGCTCGTACTGGAGGTACTGGAGCTACTGGGACTGGAGCTGCTGC
Source organism: Closterium sp. Naga37s-1 (assembly GCA_947471745.1). Classification (NCBI taxonomy): domain Eukaryota; kingdom Viridiplantae; phylum Streptophyta; class Zygnematophyceae; order Desmidiales; family Closteriaceae; genus Closterium; species Closterium sp. Naga37s-1. Next base: position 3,780,860 of record CANJKZ010000093.1, on the reverse strand, counting down.
GGGAGTTGGAGCTGGCGGTGCTGGAGCTGCTGGAGCTGCTGGTGGTGCTACGGGAGTTGTAGCTGGAGACCCTGGAGCTGGGGGTGCTGGTGCTGTCTCTGCTGGTTCAGGAGGTGCTGCGCGGCCGCGGCCGTACTACGTTCCACTCCTTCAGCAGGTTCTTGGCCTCCCGCCCTCTACTGGTCCTACTCCTCCCCTCCTGAGTCCACCGCCTGTCCAGTCGCAGTCACAGTTACAGCCAGCCTCTCCGCTGCCTGGTCCTTCTCCTTACGCTGGGCCGACTAGAGGCCTTACGGAGCGTCGTGAGCCTGAGTCTCGTCCTACGTCGCCTGAGTCTCGTCCAGAGTCCCCTATTCGCGCTGTCCACGCGGTCCGCACTGGTCGTCGTGTTCCGCGTGAGCGTCATCCTCCTGTCCCTGGCACTCACTATATGACCCTGCGTCCTTCCACTGCTCCACAGCGTGTCCCTCTGCCGTCTCCTCCTGCGTCCTCTCTTCCTGACGGTCCGTACCCGGAGTCTGACTCCCTTCGTGCTGCCAGTCCTACTGTCACGCGTTTCCTCGCCACTGTTGTCACTGACCCTTCCTTTGAGTCCACTGCTGCGTCTGCTCTAGTTTCTGAGCTTGTTGACTTTGCTGCTGCCTGTCGTCTAGACTACGCCGCTAGCCTTGTTGCTGAGTCTGAGTCTGTCTGTCCTCCGTCCGTCCGGGGTGAGTGTGCTCTTGGCACGGACGTCCTTGAGGACAGACAGGAGGAGTTTGAGTGCTTTGCCGCTGCTTTGCCTCATCTCGTGTCCATGCTGATTGCCCCTGAGGGAGACCCGGATGCACCAGACATCCCGACCCCGCGCTCTTACGCAGAGGCGATAGAGGGTCCCTACTCCTCTCAGTGGCAGACAGCCATGGACGCAGAGATGGCTTCCTGGAAGTCCACAGGCACCTACGTCGACGAGGTTCCCCCGCCTGGGGGAACATCGTCAGTGGCATGTGGATTTTCAGGGTGAAGCGGCCGCCGGGTTCTCCGCCTGTCTTCAAGGCGCGTTACGTTGCACGAGGCTTCAGTCAGCGTGAGGGAGTTGACTTCTTCCAGACCTTCTCCCCTACCCCGAAGATGACCACTCTTCGGGTTCTGCTGCACGTCGCCGCTCAGCGTGACTACGAGCTCCACTCTCTTGACTTCAGCACTGCTTTCCTACAGGGCAGCCTGCACGAGGAGATCTGGCTGCGCCGCCCTCCTGGCTTCACTGGGTCGTTTCCTCCTGGTACCCAGTGGAGCCTCCGGCGGCCAGTCTACGGTCTCCGCCAGGCACCCCGTGAGTGGCACGACACACTGAGGACGACTCTTGCTGCTCTTGGGTTTGCTCCTTCTACTGCTGACCCGTCGCTGTTTCTACGCACCGACACCTCTCTTCCGCCGTTCTTCGTTCTCGTGTACGTAGACGACTTGGTCTTTGCTACTGCTGACACTGAGGCACTCGCCCACGTGAAGTCGGAGCTGCAGAAGAGACACACGTGCACAAACCTAGGTGAGCTGACAAGCTATGTTGGCTTGCGGATCACCCGGGACAGAGCACAGCGCACCATCACCTTGACTCAGTCACACATGGTGCAGCAGGTCCTTCAGCGCTTCCGCTTCACGTACTCCTCGCCTCAGCCCACTCCTCTGCCTACTGGTCACTCGCTCTCAGCTCTGCCTTCGGATGAGTCCATCGAGTTGAGTGGCCCGTATCCAGAGCTTGTGGGCTGCCTCATGTACCTGATGACCTGCACTCGACCTGACCTTGCATACCCTCTTAGCATCCTAGCACGCTATGTCGCTCCTGGCCGTCACCGGAAGGAGCACATGGATGCAGCTAAGAGGCTGTTGCGCTACTTGTGCAGTACGTCGGGCATGGGGCTTGTGCTTGGAGGACGGGCTCGAGTTGTCCTCACTGGTCACGCAGGCGCTTCTTTGGTTGACGACTTGGCTACACAGCGGTCGTCACAGGGTTACACCTTCAGCCTTGGTTCCGGCTCTGTTTCGTGGCGGTCTACCTGCTCGTCTTTTGTTCTAGGCTCCAGCTGTGAGGCTGAGATCTACGCAGGGGCCATGGCTGCACAGGAGTTACGCTGGCTCACCTACCTGCTGACCGACCTGGGAGAGCCGCCTCGTTCTCCTCCAGTTCTGTACGTAGACAACAAGGCCATGCTGGCCTTGTGTCAGGAGCACAGACTGGAGCACAGAACGAAGCACATTGCTCTTCGCTACTTCCTTGCACGTGAGCTGCAGCAGCGTGGTCAGCGGCGTCTTGCTTACGTGGCCTCTCCGGCCAACACTGCTGATATATTTACCAAGGCACTTCAGCCTTGTGATCATGAGCGCTTCTGTACTATGTTAGGTCTTGTGCCTACCTGGCCTCACTTCCTTACCTCTTGAATTTGCTTTGTACTGTGATCTATATATCCTGCACCTGCCTATTTTCCTTTGCTAGGTTGCGATCACTGTCTTGCTTGTTCACCTTGATCTATAAGCCTGCATGTGAACTGGCCTTGTGGCCTTTGAACTTGTGCTCGGAATGTGTGGTGACGTTGTGATCCACCCTGAGCTTGCCTTGCTTGACTGGTCTTGTGACCCCTTGTTCTCCCCCACTTTGCCTATGGGGGTGTGTCAAACATTCATGCTATAGTCTTTCTAGGCTGTAGTGGGGTAGACAGTATGGGGTACAGTTTCCTAGGGTTACATATTTGTACCCAACTCATTTCCTAGTCAATCATTCCTCTTTCTTCAAAGTACTCACTATAGAGTACCCCACTGCAGACTAGACAAATAACACATTCTGACAGTGCCTTCCCTAATGCGACTGCTAGTCGCATGGATCACGTTCTACTACTCTATTTTCATGGACGTGGTCGCTAGGGCGGTAGACGGCTTGCTGGAAGCCAATGTCTTCGCCGAAGACATCTCGTCGCCGTCTAGCTCGCACGGCTCCAACAGGACTTAGCGAAGGATCGTCTCAGGGTTGGTCGCTGGTTGAGTTGTTGCAGCGGAAGTATTGACCTCAGGTCAGAGTGAATGTAATTGACTGAGATGATTAAAAGCATGCATACATCGAGTTTATATATAGAGTACAGGGAATACGAAACGACCTAGACTAGCCCATGTACTCTAAGGGGTACATTCCCTTATTACAGCGAAGTTCAACCGTGCGGCGCGGGAACCCGTTTCAAACCTGTTCCCTCTCTTTTCATTTCAAATGCATCTGCCTGCATCGGTCTTGATCTAACGGTTGCTGGTGTCGCTTCTGCTCTTCTGACTCCTCGACTTCATACTCGGTAGAGTCGGCTCCTGCAGCATACAGGAGTGCCTTACTCATTTTTCATATCGTAACTCTTCCTGGTTGCGCAGAGGGCTGACTCGCTTGACTACTCTGGTAAGGTTGGAGCAGTGCTGGTACTGCTGACGTGTCAGTCGCTTGGTGAGGAAATCGGCTGCCATCTCGGTGGTGGGGCAGTACGTGAGGTCAACCTTGCACTGGTCAATTTCGTCCTTGACGAAAAAGTAACGAAGCGCGATGTGCTTCGTGTGGTTGACGAACCCTGGCTTGTTCGCGATCTTGATGGCGCTTTGGTTGTCGCAATGGAGGCGAAAGGTGGACGAGGTTGAGATTTTTGCTTCCTGCAGTAGTTCTTGCAGGTAGAGTCCTTGCTGTCGCGGAGATGTACTCTGCTTCGGCCGATGACAAGGCAACCAGTTCCTGCTTTTGTGAGTTCCAGGAAATTGGTCCTGTTGGCTCCAGGCGAAAGACGAAGTCGGTTCGCGACCGTCGATTGGCGGGGTCAGCAGTATGTTCTGCGTCCACGTAACCGTTGATGCTGAATGATGTTGCTGTCAGCGTGGAGTAGGAGAGCCCGATGTGAAGTGTGGATATGAAGTACTGTAGGGCGCGCTCCAAGTCCAGGTGGTTTTCTGCTACTGGTTTGCGGGAGTACTGTGCCAGTTGGCTGGCGATGTACGAAAGGTCGGGTCGGCAAGTAACGGAGGCGAACAGCAGGCACCCCAGTTGTTGCTGGTAGAGGTGGAGTCCTGTGGGTGACAGAGGTTTGTTGTCCGGTTTGTAGTTGGCGCTAGGGTTACGGTAAGGAGTTGAGAGTGGCGCGGGTGAGATTTTGAAGCGTTCCCCCAGCTGCTCTGCGTACTTAGAGGCTGACAATTGAATTGCTTCTGGCGCATAAGTGATGTTCAGGCCCAGGAACTGCGCGGCCTTGTGGTTGATGGTGATGTCAACGCGCTGCGCCAGGTTTGCTCCGAACTGGTCCAGGAGCTTGTTCCAGGTGCCGGTGTACAGCAGGTCATCAACATAGACTGTCAGGAGGATGTAATCGCCGTTGAAGTGGAGGCAGTACATTCCTTGGTCGTGCGGCAGCTGCCTGAAGCCGATCTCCAGAAGTATCTTGTGTAAGTGCTGCTGCCAGAGACGCGTCGCCTGTTTTATGCCGTAGAGAAATTTCTTCAGCTGGCAAACCCTGCGATCTCCTTCCCCGTAGGTGTGAGGTTGCTCCACGAAGATGGTTGCGTCGACCAACGCATATAGGAACGCGTTCTCGACGTCGATCTGCAGCAGTGGTAAGTGCTTAGCTGCAGCGATGGCGAGTAGTACCCCCACAGAGGTATGGCGACTGACGGGAGCGAAGGTCTGGTCGAAGTCGATGCCGTGGCGCTGGTCGTAGCCGCGTACAACCCAGCGTGCCTTGAAACGCTCGATAGTTCCGTCAGCTGCAGTCTTCAGACAAAAAACCCATTTTCCGCTTAGCACCCTCCTCCCCTTCACTGCTGCACGATCGACTACGACCCAGGTGTCTCGTGACTCTAGTGCTTTCAGCTCCGCATCCATGGCTGCACGCCACTCCTTGGCGTGTGGTCTGGTGAGGGCGTGTCGTGGGTTCTAAGGTTCGACAATGCGGGGGGCGGAGGTGACTGCCGCATGCAGGCCGAGAAGTTGAAGGCCTGTGACTTTGGAGGCGCCTTCGGCTTCCTGAGCGGTGACCTCTACTACGTTGTCATTGTTGAGTGATGCTACCATTCGCATTCACGTCTGTCTGCCTCCCATCATATGTTCATGCGTTGCATGCGTATTGTGAGTGTGTGCAAGAATTTGTGTTTTGTGCGGTTTGGTTTTTCTGAGTGTGTGTGTGAATGTTATTTGGCTTGAGCAGATATCTGAAGTGACTCCTCTGCTCAAGAGCTTTCCGAGGAACCAAGTATCGCTTCAATCGGAGCACAAACAAGAAGGTTACGAACGTTGGAGTTCGTATGCTTTTGATATTTGGTTGTGGTGACTATGGGAAGTTGTGGGGTTGACTCAATATGGGGTACAGACTTTTGGGGGTTGGGAAATTCGTCTTTTCTACTGTAGTTGCTGCCAAATGGTTGGGAGAAACCAAACCAGGTTGGCAAGTGTGGCCAAGTTGGGTTGAGGTGGATTGTGGAGGTTGGGATAGTGACAAAGGTCAAAGTTGGGTTGCCTATGGGGAAGGGAATTGTATGGCATGGGGTTTCCTTGGTTGGGGACTCTCTTGGGATCTTCCCTCTCGTCCTCCTCATCCCTTCCACCTGGTTTAGTGCTACTCCAATTCTCTTGTGTGAACTTTGTGATTGAGTTAAGTTCTTATGGCAGCATACCCCCCTGTACGCCGAAATTGATAAGTCGAGATTTACTTCACCTCTTGATACGTTTCAACTTGGGAATTGTAGCCACGGAGTAGGGCTACAACATATATGAGTTTAGTGAAGTTTTGACTGTGCACTTTTCGTCGACGGCGTTTCTTGTGAGCGCAACTATTCTGTCCAGAAATAGGGACCAACGATTTTGAGAAATTTAGGCACCTAATCTTCATAGACTCCGTCCTTAGTCTCTAACAAGTGGTATCAGAGGTGATTAAGGACCCTATGAGGAGTCTACTGAAGTGTGAAGACCCTCCTAGACCCACCATGGCCTGTGGGCGTGCCTAAGTGGAGTTCTGGAGGTTGGATGTGACTTCCGCTAAGGGGAAACTCTGCCAAAATTTCGTTGGCGCCGACACTTGTGAAGATTGTGTGGATCTATATTGTGACCAGCAAAGGGGGGAGCTGAAACCTCTGATTGGGAGCAGAGGAGATGAATCAAGGGAGTGGAGATGCAGCTGAGAAGAGGAGTGAACCGCCACCATCCAAGATCGAAGCTTTGGATGGCTCCAACTATGAGGAATGGAGCGGGCGGATGCGGAGCGCCTTCAAGCGCTACAAGCTGCTGAAAATTGCAATGGGAGAGGAGAAGATGCCGGGGGAAGGAGATGCCCGCGATCGGTGGATTGAGAAGAGCGCGGTGCTTTACGACCTCATCCTCCAATCGGTCAACAACGACATGTTCCAGCACATCAAGGATTTGGTGGAGTTGGATGATTCCGGACCGAAGGCATGGAAGCTGCTACGCGACGTGATTCAGCCCAACACGCTGCCGATGGTGATTGTGTTGGAGAAGGAGTTGGCTGCCCTCTCCATGAAACCGGGAGATGATGTGAAACCGGTCCTTGACAAGATCAAGGACACCTATGCGAGGATGGCAGCGGCGGGCAGCGAAGTGTCGCAGATGCAACAGTGCACCAATATCATCTCGGTGCTCGACAACTCGTGGGACAACCTCATCCCCACCCTCAACGTTCAGCAGGACAAATGGACGCCTGAGTGGCTACGGCAGCAGATTGTGCAGGAGGACTTCCGCAGACGCCACACGGGAGGTGGTGCTGCCAACAAAACTGCTGAGGGGTATGGAGCTGCAGGAGGCAGCAGAGGAAGAGGGGGAGGGAGAGGCCGAGGCCGTGGGAGAGGCTTTGGCAGAGGGAGAGGCCGAGGTGACTACAATGAGGGGCATGGGAGCTCTGGTGGCAGGGGGAGCACCCGAATGGAGGGTGCGTGCTGGTACTGCAAGAAGGCTGGACACCCGTGGTTCAAGTGTTTCAGCCGGCCTGAGGGATGGGCCCCACCAGGCATGAAGCCGCCAAGTGGTGAACGTGCACGCGGTGGCGCTGTGCAAGGTTCAGGTGCACAAGGTGATGGTGCACAAGGTAAAGCCTACCCTGGGATGTTCCTCATGGTTGAGGATGTGCAAGGGAGTGGGGGTGATGTGGGTTCAGTTGGGAAGGTTGTGATGCACCCCCTCACTCACTGGGTGATCGATTCAGGTTGCACGAGTCATATGACCCCACGGGCAGATTTGCTTGATGAGGTAAAACCTCCTGGGAAGATCAAGTTTGTGGCTGCCGCTTCAGGTGCTTTGCTCCCTGTGATTGGTGTTGGGAATGCCAAGGTGATGGGAGCCAATGGAGAGCTTGTGGGGCTTGGGAATGTGCTGTTGGTTGAAGGTTTGTCCGCTAACCTTCTTTCTGTGCGCCGGCTGCAGAAGAGCAAGGCTGAAGTTACCTTCGGCCCAACCAGCTGCCGTGCAAAGCTTGGGAAGTTGCTGCTCTGGAACTTGGAGGAGAAGAGCAGCTGCATCAAGGACCTGTGGCAGCTGCCCATCATCCCTTGGAAGGGGAAACCACCAGCAACGGCAAAGGCAGCGGCAGCGGCTAAAGCAACTGCGGGAGGAGAGGAGACTGCACCAACTGCTGGGGCCCTGGATGCAGTCAAGAAGGTGCAGCAGCCACAACAGCCACATGGTGAGGTGCTTGCTGGTGTGGATGCAACAGCTGCATGGGCAAAGGCTTCATCTGGGAGTGGTGAGGCTGATTGGGAGACGTGGCATGAGAGGCTGTGCCATGTGAACATTCCTATGCTGCAGAAGTTGGTTAAGGGAGGGTGCTTGAAGGGGTTGGAGGTGAAGGGGGCAGCAAAGGAGATTGGGAGCTGCCCTACATGCCTTGAAACGAAGTTCACGAAGTTTCCCTTCAGCAGCAGCACGGGACCAGCCAAGGCACCGCTCGCGCTTGTGCACATGGATGTGGTGGGCCCCACGAGGGCCCTTTCTCTCTCGGGCAGCCGCTACTTCTTGACCATTGTGGACGACCACACGCGTGCGGTGTGGGTCTACCCTCTGAAGACTAAGGGGGAGGTGGCAGCGGCTGTTCTCAAGGAGTGGATGCCGAGAGCTCAAAGGGAGAGCGGACATAAGGTGAAGGTGATCCGCACTGACAACGGGGGAGAATTCATTGGCGCTGATTTTGAGGCGGTGCTGAAGAAGAAGGGGATCCAGCATCAGCTCACGGTGCCCTACAACCCTCAGCAGAACGGTGTGGCTGAGCGGTTCAACCGGACCCTGCAGGAAGGTGCTCGCACTCTCCTTGGGCGTGCAGGGCTGCCGGATCCGTTTTGGGTGACTGCACTGCGGCAGGTCGCCCTTGTGAAGAACAGGGTGCTGGCGACTGTGGGGGACAAGCAGTGGGTCCCCTACACCAAGTGGTATGGGATTGCACCAGCTGTGAACATGCTGAGAGCCTTTGGGTGCATGGTGGTGTTTCATGTGCCTAAGGAGAAGAGGGGAAAACTGGAAGCTTCTGGGAGATGGGGTGTGCACTTGGGGCTTGCTAAGGATCACAAGGGCTGGCTGATTTGGGACTTGACCAGCCAGCAGCTGACTGTGTCAAGGGATGTGAAGTTCCTTGAGTCCTTGTACTACAAGGAGTGGAAGCAGCAGCAGCAGCAGAAGCTTCCTACGACACCGCTAATTGTCGAGGCCGATGAGGTGCAGCGGCCTTCGAGGCAAGTGGAGGTTTCTGTCTCTGAGAATGAGATCTCTGGGGTGACTGAGGATGGGGGAGAACCTGAGGTGGAGGAGCAGCAGCAGCAGCAACAGCAGCAGCAGCCGCAGCAGCAGGAGGAGCAAGGTGCTCCACAAGGTGCCGGACGTACGGCTGACCGTCCTAGGAGGGATGTGCGCCCTCCTAACAGGCTGACCTATGCAAGCCGTGGCAAGCCAAAGGTGGTAAGGGCTGGGAGTGTGGCTGAGCAGTGTGATGAGGATGAGATAGCACACTGCTACTGGGCAGCCGTCCCTGAGCCCAAGACGCTAGCTGAGGCATTTAGCGGGCCCGATGCTGAAAAGTGGAAGCAGAGTGTGAAGGAGGAGTATGATTCTCTGCTGGAGAATGAGACGTGGGAGCTGTGTGAGCTGCCACCCGGGAAGAAGGCCATTTCTTCCAAGCTGATTTTCAGGCACAAGTACGGACCTGATGGGGCGCTGACCCGCTACAAGTCAAGGCTTGTGGCTAAGGGGTTTCAGCAGACAAAGGGAAAGGACTTCAACGAGCTCTATGCTCCTGTGGGGAAAGGCACAACACTTCGGGTGTCATTGGCAATGGCAGCAAACCGTGGATGGCGGGTGAAGCAGATGGACATCACCACCGCCTTCCTCAATGGGATCATTCTGGAGGAGCTGTACATGTTACAGCCTGAGGGTTTGGATGATGGGAGCGGCAGGGTGTGCAGGCTGAAGAAGGCCATCTATGGCCTGAAGCAGGCTCCTCGTGCATGGTACCACAAGTTAGAGGAGACTCTGCTGGCTGGGGGTTTCAAGAAGAGTGAGTGTGATCACAGCTTGTTCCTGCTGCAGGAGAAGGAGCAGTTTCTCATGCTCCTGGTGTATGTGGACGACATTCTGCTCTTCTCTGAGTCGTCTGCAATGATTGAGCATGTGGAGGAGATGCTGGAGATGCAGTTTAAGTGCTCCAAGATGGGAGATGTGAAGTACTATTTAGGGATGCATGTGGAGAGGGACCTTGACAAGGGAGTGTTGAGGTTGCACCAGAGAAAGTATTGTGAGGGGCTGGCTGAGAAGTATGGGCTGCAAGATGGAGGAAAGCCAGCCACCCCACTGCCTTCGGGGTTCACTGTGGAGCCCTGTGCTGATGAGGAGGTGGTGGGTGAGAGTGACAGGAAACTTTTTCATTCCATGGTTGGGGCACTCAACTATGCGGCTAACCACACACGGCCTGACATTGCCTTTGCAACATCCAGGCTTGCCAGTGTGGTTTCACGCCCCAGTCATGAGCAGCTGGAAGCGGCCAAGAGGTTGGTCCGCTATGTGAGTGCAACGGCATCAGTGGGTTTGGAGTACAGTGCTGTGAGGCAGAGGCTGCAGAGGAGTGCAGCTGATTTGGGCAAGGGGGAGATGCTCCTGACCTGCTACACTGACGCTAGCTTCAACTCGGTGAAAGCGGATGGCACCAGCATTGGAGGCTATGTGTGCCTGTTCGGAGGTGGTGCAGTGAGCTGGCGCAGTAAGAAGCAGAATGAGGTGGGGCAGTCCTCGTGTGAGACAGAGTACATGGCCCTGCATCATGGGGCAAAGGAGGTGGTGTGGCTGAGGCGTTTGTTGGAGGAGATTGGAGTTGGTCAGAGGGAGCCGACTGTGATTTTCTGTGATAATGAGTCGGCGGTGAAGCTAGCGAAGAATGCTTGTCTTCATGGGCTGACCAAACACATCAGGCCTAAGTGGCACTGGGTGAGAAGGCTCCTGGACAAGGAGGTGCGGCTGGAGATTGTGAAGACCCATCAGCAGGCGGCTGACATTCTCACCAAGCGCCTGGCTGAATCTGAGCATTGGAAGGGCATGAAGCTTGCTGGGATGAGTGTGCATTGAGGGTGCATGCTTGAGCTATGGCATGTGGGATGATGGTTGGCAGCCAGAGGGGGAGTTTGTTGAGTGATGCTACCATTCGCATTCACGTCTGTCTGCCTCCCATCATATGTTCATGCGTTGCATGCGTATTGTGAGTGTGTGCAAGAATTTGTGTTTTGTGCGGTTTGGTTTTTCTGAGTGTGTGTGTGAATGTTATTTGGCTTGAGCAGATATCTGAAGTGACTCCTCTGCTCAAGAGCTTTCCGAGGAACCAAGTATCGCTTCAATCGGAGCACAAACAAGAAAGTTACGAACGTTGGAGTTCGTATGCTTTTGATATTTGGTTGTGGTGACTATGGGAAGTTGTGGGGTTGACTCAATATGGGGTACAGACTTTTGGGGGTTGGGAAATTCGTCTTTTCTACTGTAGTTGCTGCCAAATGGTTGGGAGAAACCAAACCAGGTTGGCAAGTGTGGCCAAGTTGGGTTGAGGTGGATTGTGGAGGTTGGGATAGTGACAAAGGTCAAAGTTGGGTTGCCTATGGGGAAGGGAATTGTATGGCATGGGGTTTCCTTGGTTGGGGACTCTCTTGGGATCTTCCCTCTCGTCCTCCTCATCCCTTCCACCTGGTTTAGTGCTACTCCAATTCTCTTGTGTGAACTTTGTGATTGAGTTAAGTTCTTATGGCAGCATACCCCCCTGTACGCCGAAATTGATAAGTCGAGATTTACTTCACCTCTTGATACGTTTCAACTTGGGAATTGTAGCCACGGAGTAGGGCTACAACATATATGAGTTTAGTGAAGTTTTGACTGTGCACTTTTCGTCGACGGCGTTTCTTGTGAGCGCAACTATTCTGTCCAGAAATAGGGACCAACGATTTTGAGAAATTTAGGCACCTAATCTTCATAGACTCCGTCCTTAGTCTCTAACAGTCATCATCGCTTTCGTAGGATGGCGAGGTGTTGCTTGGCGGAGCGTGGCGACGTGACGGTCCGGACGCGGGAGCGTCATCGCTGTCATCATCGTCGTCGTCGTTGCGTGGACGAGGAGGTACGCCAGGATGTTCGTCCGTGGGGTCGCGGTCGAGTGCTGCTGCTGCAGCCTCATCTTCTGGCGTAGCGAAGCTGCGGCTGTGGTTGGCGTAGGCTCGTACGACATGGCGAAGCTGATCTTCGTTCCACTGCTTCAAGGTGAGTCGTTCGTAGAAGAGGATGTCGCGCGCCGGTACGATCTTGTCGTTGTCGATGTTAAGGATCATCCAGCCCTTGTACTCGTGGCCGAGTCCCAGGTGCACTCCCCATCGTGCACGTTGTGTGAACTTCCCGATGGTCGCGGATGTCGGCCGATACTGCACCATTCACCCCCAAACCCTCAGCATGGTGGTATCTCCCCTTGTCCCGGTCCACTTCATGTGCGGGGAGAGATTTCCCCTGTTCGCCGTGGTGGAGAGGAGGTTGTGCAGGCGCACGGCGTGATTCATGGCGTACGGCCATGACTTCTTGACTGATTCATGAGGGCGCGAACCTTCGTCATGAGAGTGCGGTTGACTCTTTTTGCGACGCCTTGTTGCTGGTGAGCGTAGGGGAGTGAGATGTCATGCTTGATCCCCTTTTCCGCGAGAAGCCCTTCCAGCTCATGGCTGCAAAACTCCTTGGCGCCGTCGATCTGCCAGATTTTTAGCTTCTTTCCTGATTGGCAACGCATGTGCGAGCCTGATGCGAAAAACTTCAGGAGCCTTGGAGCGGACGTCGACGTTGGCGACCCAGAAGTGTCGTGGGTACGCGTCCACGAAGGTGGGGGTGTTGTTCTCACCGTTGAGTCCTTCACAGGTAATAACGATGAAATCGCTGTAAACCTTATGCAGCTTCTTGTAGCGATTGGAGCTCGGCTCCAGTGAGGGGAAAGCTTGGTGTGTGAGGGCAGCAGTGGGGCAGACGATGCAGGTGGTTGGGTGTGATGTGCTGAGCGGTTCCGTGCCGTCGGGGCGCAGGAGTGCTCCTGGAAGAAAGACTTTGGCGCGGAGGCAGTTGTTGAATGTCTGGAGCGAGGGGTGTCTGGGTCGCTGATGCCAGAGATCTTCTTCTGCGCGAACTCCAGGGGTGCGCAGGTAACGTGCGTGATATGCGGCTGCTTCTTCTTATGTTTCATGCGGGATTTCAAGCATGGGTCCTTCTTCTTCTCCTGGCTCTGTTTCGTCTTCATCCTCCTTTGGTTCTGGTTCTGCTGCTGTCTCCCCATCTGCAGGTTCTGTTGTGAGGTAAAGCGCGAGGAAGTTGCGGTCGGGGATGATGGTGAGTGGAGTCCTGGTGCCCTCGATGAGTCGGGCGAATGGATCTGGGCGTGAGATTGGTCCAATCACATCGCGAGGAAGGGTTGATGGTACGTTCCCCTCCTCAATCGTAGACCAGTTCGAGCTCCAGTTATAGGGTGACTGTGGCGGAGATGCGCGTCTGTGCGGGGGTCGTCCGAGGGGAATTGCGACTCGTGGGGGTCGTTCTCCGCGTTCGGCGGCAATTTCTCGTTCTATCTCCTCCAGCTCTTCTCTGGTGGGCGGGGAATCCGTGTAGTCGTTTTCGCCCCATCCTCCTGCATCACCCCAACCGCCTGTTCCCCATCCTTGCACCGAGCCGGATGCGCCAGTTGCAGATCCCAATGTTGCTCCGGTGCCATCGTCGTCTCTCTATGCACCGCGTCGCGCGGACTCCTCGTCCCAGCCTGCCGCGATGCGTTCTTGATAAAGATTTTCCTTCCTCGTTGTTGGCGACGGTGACGTAGGTTGCGGGGCCATGACTGATGTTCGAGATGTATCGGACAGATCCCACCATGTGTTGTCCAGGTACCAGGTGTTGTGATTAAAATTGTTGTTGCGGAGGAGGAGTGCGAGCCGCGGTGTCACCAGTGTCGCCTTATATTTCCTTTCATAATACTCATCTTCTCTCCATCCCACGGGAACGAAGTGCTGGTGATTGTGGGGTGGGCTTTCCCGCAGTTGTATTGGCTGATGCCAATCTTGCTCGTCCTCGTCGTTGTAGTAGGAGTCTTCTGTGAAGGGATTGTTCCACCCTTCCTCAGGTTGAATTAATCTGCCGATAGGCTCGTCCTCTACGTCCGGCGAGGGAGCTCGTGGGCGACGCCTTGTCGCCATTTTTGCGATTACGTTTCTGGCAGCTCCGGTCTGAGGTGTTTGTGTCTGCTGCTGCTGGTGTTGTTGAGCAGATGGACGAGGAGCTTGGTTTTGTGGCTGAAGATTGCGAGCGTCTTCTCGGCCAGCCTAGTTGTTCTGGTGAGTGGATTTCTGGTGGCGATTTTTGAACTGGTATCAGCAACGGTCCGTTGAGTGTCCGAATATCTTGCATATTTTGCAGTAGTGGCGCCTCGGTTTCTGTGACTCTTGATTGTCGGCGTAGAAGGCGAGTTGGTCCCATCGTGGCGCGGAGTTGGACTTGTTTGAGTCCATGTCTTGCTGTTCTGTCAGGAGAGCGGCGTGTTAAAATATGGAAAAAGGAATGATTGCATTAGGGTTTGGGAGCAATACAAGTAGGCAACGCTGGAGGTGTTGTACCCTATATGGGCAATTGTATTTTGACACACCCCCATAGGCAAAGTGGGGGATAACAAGAACAACCAATGGTCACAAGACCAGTCAAGCAAGGGAACAAAGCAAAGCAAAGCTCTGGGTGGATCTCAAGATCACCACGCATTCTGAGCACAAGCAAGCGACCACACGGCCAGTTCACATGCAAAGTTTATAAAAGCAATCGCCATACACTGATCACAGACTAGCAAGTGCAAACATGCAGGTATAATCATATATATAAGAGTACAATTGCAAGGCAAGATCAAGAGACAAGCAGGTGACGCCGAGTGGGCACAAGCCCAAGAGCAGTGCAGAAACGCTGATGATTACTAGACCCAAGGGCCTTGGTGAAGACATCAGCAGTGTTGGCCTGTGTGGCCACGTAAGCAAGACGAAGCTGACCACGCTGCTGCAGCTCACGCGTGAGGAAGTAACGGAGAGCGATGTGCTTCGTTCTGTGCTCCGATCTCTGGTCCAGACACAAGGCAATCATGGCCTTGTTGTTGACGTACAGAACTGGAGGAGAACGAGGTCGCTCACCCAAGTCGGTCAGCAGGTAGGTCAGCCAGCGGAGCTCCTGTGCAGCCATAGCCCCAGCGTAGATCTCGGCCTCACAGCTGGAACTAAGTACATAAGAAGAGCGAGTGGACCTCCACGAGACAGAACCAGTGCCGAGGCTGAAACTGTACCCCTGTGTCGACCGGTGAGCCTTCTGGTCGTCAGCCCAAGAAGCGTCTGGGTGACCGGTGAGAACAACTGAACCCGGTCCTCCAAGCACGAGCCCCATGCCCGATGTAATGCACAAGTGACGCAATACCCTCTTCGCAGCTTCCCAGTGCACCTTTCGGTGTCTACCGGAAGCCAAGTAGCGAGCCAAGAGGCTAAGAGGGTACGCAAGGTCAGGTCGTGTGCACGTCATCAGGTACATGAGGCAACCCACAAGCTCTCGGTACGGACCACTCGGCTCTACGGACTCGTCCGAAGGTGGAGCTGAGAGCGAGTGGCCGGTAGACAGAGGAGTGGATTGTGGCGAGGACCACGTGAAGTCGAAGCACTGAAGGACCTGCTGCACCATGTGTGACTGAGTGAGGGTGATGGTGCGGCGTGCTCTGTCCCGGGTGATCTGCAAGCCAAGATAGCTCCGCAGCTCACCCAGGTCAGTGCAGGTGTGTCTCTCCTGCAGCTCGGCCTTCACCAAGGCCAGAGCCTCAGTGTCAGCAGTAGCCAAAACCAAGTCGTCAACGTACTCGAGAACGTAGAACGGCGGCAGAGAAGTGTCTGTGCGCAGAAACAACGAAGGGTCAGCAGTCGAGGGAGCGAAGCCAGGAGCCGCGAGTATAGTCCTCAGTGTGTCGTGCCACTTGAGGGGCGCCTGTCGTAGGCCGTAGACTGGTCGCCGAAGACTCCACTGGGTACCCTCAGGAAACGACCCAGTGAAGCCACGTGGACGGCGCAACCAGATAGCCTCGTGAAGGCTGCCCTGCAAGAAGGCTGTCGAGAAGTCGAGGGAGTGAAGCTCATAGTCGCGCTGTGCTGCAACGTGCAGTAGCACCCGAAGAGTGGTCATCTTCGGGGTGGGGGAGAAGGTCTGAAAGAAGTCGACCCCCTCACACTGACTGAAGGCGGCACAAAGCGGCAAAGCGGCAAAGTCAACAAGCTCAGTAACTAAGGCAGACACAGCAGCAGACTCAAAGGAAGGGTCAGTCACAACTGTGGCAAGGAGACGAGTGACAGTCGGATTGGCAGCCCGGACAAGGTCAGACTCAGGGTCAGGAACGTGCGGAAGAGAGGACGCCGGAGGCGAAGGCAGGACAACACGCTGTGGAACAGAGGAAGGACGGAGTGTCATATCGTGAGTGCCGGTTAGCCGGAGCACGAGGACGACAAACACGACGAACACGAGCAGGGACAGAAGCTCTAGTCTCAGGCTCTCGACTCTCAGGAGTGGAAGCACGAGTCTCAGGCTCACGACGCGCAATCAAGGACGCAGTCACCTCATTGTGAGGAGCAGGAGCAGGCAGCGGGGAGCCAGGCAGTAGCTGTGGCTGAGACTGGTCAGGCGGTGGGAACAGTAACGGAGGAGTAGTACCAGCAACCGGGAACTCAGTAGTAGCAAGCGGGATACTGAGAAGGTGACGAAGCGCAGACGGCTGTGGCTGAGTAGTCGCACCCCCAGAACCTCCAGCTCCAGTAGCAACAGCACCCCCAGAACCAGTACCACCAGCTCCACCACCGGGACTGCCCCAACGGACAGCCCACTCGCGAAGCTGCAGCGGCGAGAGCGACTCCTGCCGACTAGCACCACTAACTCCAGTACCTCCAGTAGTACCTCCAGTATCTGCACCGCCTCCAGTACCAGTACCTCCAGCACGGCCAACTCCAGGAACACCAGTACTAGCACCTCCAGGGCCAGTACCTCCAGCAGCACCTGCGCCTCCAGTACCTCCTGCAGCACCTGTGTCTCCAGTACCAGGAACACTAGCACTAGCACCTCCAGGGCCAGCACCTCCAGAACCTGCAGCTCCAGCACGTTCGGCGCCACCACCAGGACTGCCCCAACGAACAGCCCACTCGCGAAGCCGCTCCGGCGAGAGAGACTCCTGGCGACGTGAGCCAGGACTACCCGCAGCAGCACCCACAGCAGCAGCACCTCCAGTACCTCCAGCAGCACCAGGAGTCCCAGCACCTCCAGCTCTAGTAGTACGAGCACGGCTAGCTCCACCACCAGGGCTGCCCCACTGGACAGCCCACTCGCGAAGCCGCTCCGGCGAGAGAGCCTCCTGCCGACTCGTACCAGGACCACCAGCACCAATACCTCCAGTACCTCCTGTTCCTAGAGGACACTCAGCACCCCCAGAACCAGCATCCCCAAAACCAGCACCCCCAGTGGTACTACCTCCTGCAACACCAGAGTCCACAGCGACAGGCTGCAGCGGCGGTGAAGAAGGTCGAGGCGGAAACCCAGGAGGGACCGCCAAGCGCGCAGAGCGCCGAGGGGTCACAGCGGCAGCAGGAGTCGTGTCACCCCCCTCAGCTGGGATAGAGGTGTCAGAGGAGACCTCGACTGGCTCAACCAAGGGGGACGGGTCAACCTGAGGCACACCTGAGGGAGCAGGACCCTGCGGGGGAGTGGGGCTACCAGGGGGGGGTTGGAGACCAGTGCGAGAGGCGGGAGGGGCACGGGGGAACTGCGATGGGGGTGGAGACGGTAGAAGCAGACAGACTCGTCAAAGGTGATTCCTGGGAGAAGAGAACACGACGGGAACCCGGGTGGTAAACTGCCAGCCCGGGCCGTCGGTAGGGAAGCCAAGGAAGACGCAGCGAAGAGTGCGGGGAGAGAGCTTCCCCGCAGGGGGGTCGCGAACAAGCGAAAGGGCACCCCAGACCCGAAACGGCGACGCATCACCAACATCGCCTGTCCACCGCAGAGTGGGGGAGGTCTCCGGGTGGGAGACACGGGGCCAGAGGTTGAGTTGCTCAGCAGCGTATCGGACCGCAAACGGCCACTGAAAATGGGGAGCAGCCGCATGGACGATGGAGGTGCGAGCAACCTCCATCACCAAGCCAATGCGGCGCTCTGCAATCCCATTCTACTGTGGAGAGGCTGGAAGCGTGAATGTCTGGAGGATGCCCTCAGCACTACAGAAGTCCTCGAGGAGGTCGGAGGAAAACTCACCACCTCGGTCAGAGTGCAGTCGCAAGACCGGGAGGTCCTGCTGAAACCGAGCACTGAGTTGGCGACGGACAGCACGAATCCAGCGGATCAGAACACTGCGGACCTCCGCCTTGCTCTGCAAGGGGAAGACCGTGGTGTAGCGCGTGTAGTCGTCTACAACCAGCAAGAAGTGCTCTCCGCCCTGTCCAGGGACTCGGGCTAGACCCCACACGTCCATGTGGAGGTTCTGCAGAGGAGCTGTGGTCGGAGGAAACGAGGAGGAGTGAGGAGCGGCGCGCTGCCGCCCCTCGACGCAGGGAAGGCACGGCGGCGCAAGCGACCTCGGGAGCGGGGGCAGGGACCTGGGAAGCCCAGATACAAGGAGACAAGAGCGCATGCCACGAAGGCGTGGCAAGGAGGGGTGGTGCCAGAGGAGAGTCTGGTGCGTGAGGAGACGATACGAGCAAGACGCAGCGACCTCAACCGACGCAGCTACCTGACCTGACTCAGCTACCAGTGCAGACTCAGTCCAGGTTCAGTTGTTTCGCCAGCCCCTTTCCTATCAGCACGTTGTGTTCTCCCGTGTTGATGATGGCCTGCTTCACCGGTAGCCCTCCCACCGTTAAACTCCCTTTCTCTGCTATCAGCACAGACGCTTGGCAGACCATGCGCTCATTTGGGTGTCTTCGCATGCCCGTGCTTCGGGTTTCCGCTCGGTGCTGGCTTCTCCTACTGGTTCCGGTGCTCGTCTCGCTGGTTTGGGGTTGGCTGTTGCGCGGCCTTAGATCCAACTCCTCCCGGTCTTTGGGGTGCGCCATCACTACATACTCTCGTATGTACTCCTCCTCCTCCTCCTCCTCATCCTCGCTCTCGATTTCCTCGTACGCCATCATTGCCCGTGCTTTCACTTCATTTCCGGGCTGCATCTTCTCCAGTCGCAGCTGCAGCTTTCCGAGTTCTGCCTGCAGCTCTTCTTGGCTTACCCCATGTGCCTCCCTTGGCTTGCTGTAGCATTCCTCCCTTCTATGCCCCCTTTTTCCACAGTTGTCACAGCTCGGAGCCTTCGGGCAATCCCGCTTTAGGTGTCCTCCTTCTCCGCACAGGTGACAGGCCCGACTGTCCACTCTGCCTCCCCGCTCGCTGACCGCTTCCGGTACCGCCGCGGCTGCCCAACTGGTTCGCGCTCTGCCGCGTGTCTCTCTATCTTCCAAGTCCAACATCCTCTGGGCGTGCTCTGTTCTTTTCGCCAGCCCGTAAACTTCCTTGAGGGTGACATCGGCGCCGATGCTGTACACTGTATTCTTCATGACGCCCCTCAGTTCTTCGTCCAGGCCGCGTACGAACTTCCGCACTAGCAGGCGCTCATCTCTATTCTCTAGGTCCTCCGCCAACTCCTTCAATCTGCAATAGTATGCGAGCAGCGATTCCTCTTTCTTCCTCTTGAAGTCCTGGAACTCCTCGACCCTGGCCTTCGTCTGCCCGATGAATTCATTTCTCAGCATCTGGATGAACCTTGCTGTCGGATTCTCGATCTCGCCGCATGTCAACTCCTCCAATATTTCTTCCCGGACCAGGCGGTAGAAGGTTTCTGTCTCCCCGGTGAGGGTCCCCACCATCTTCCTGAAGAACTCTGACGGGTCGTATCCGTCTCTCTCCCAACAATATTGCACGGTCTCTAGCTGCATCAGAAAATTCTTCAGGCTCGGTCCTGCACCCGGGGTGCCGCTGTATCGTTCGGCCACTTCCACTTAGGGCAGGTTCGCGGATTTCCACCGCCTCTCATACCCCCTTTGCTCTCCTTCGGGCTCTCCAGACAGTGTCGCTACACCGCTCTCCACTAGTTCCCCCCTTGCTGTGGTTCCGATCGTTGGGCCCCTTCCTCCGCGTCCCCCCATTCCGGGCATTTCGGACGGCGGGCTCTTAGTTTCACGAATGCGGCCGAACGTGTCACTGAGATTGTTCCGTGTCGACTCCTTCGGCGTTCCTCCGGGTTCTGACGCGGTCTTGCGCTCGCGTTCTCTATCCATTATTTCTGCTGCTGCACGGGCCCGTTGATAAGGGGTACGATATGTGGGCGATCCATCCTCCTTCGGGATTGGCGCAGTGCTACTCGTCTCGTCTATAGCCTGCGCACGCCAGCTTGGCTCCGCCTTTCTATGTTCGGTTCTTCTCCAGAGGCGAGTTCTTAGCAGGTCTCTGTCTTTGCTATTCATCGGCTTCACCTCTTGCGTGTTTGTTGAAAAGCCCTCTCTCCAGGTGCTTGGCACCTAGCGTCACTAGATCCAGGCTAGCTCGGCTGGCTCAAAACCTAGAGAGGGTTTACCCAGTAGCTTGCGGGGTTGGCTTCGTCGTATTGCTTGTATGCCTAAAGGTTGCCCAGGATCTGACTCAAACTTAGTTGCGAAAACAACTATGCAAGCGGTAAATGCAATTCCCCACTTGTCCTTAAGTAATATGTTTAGTTTACCGTTACCCCAACGGTGCCCTTCTTTCGGTTCCCTCCCTCCTTTCCCCGCGCTTGACCGATTTGCTATCCCCCCTATTACTTGCCTTTCTATCATACTAGTCATGACTATATTTTGAGTTCATCTACTGCTACAATTATAATCATGACATCCCTCATGTCGTCTGCCATGTCCACATTTTCCAAGATGTATAGCACTTCTCCTTGCTTTGCTTGGATCATCTCCAGCACCTTCTTGAGATCCCTGAACGTCGCTCTCCTGCTATCATGCATTCCCCTCCCTTCTCCGGCTCTCGAGTATCCTTCGCACTCCCATCCTGCGACCACCAGGATTATTTTCCCCCAGGCCTGCAGCTGGCTCTCGGTGATGTCTCTTACGTCGTCTACCGTCAACGCCTCTTCTTCTGGAATTGCGATGAACATCAGCTGCTGCGGGTAGTCCCTTAGTAGATCCATCGCATGGCCTCTTGCCACTCTCCTCACTAGCGGATCTTTCTCCACGTGTATCCAGCGGCTGACAAAGCATCCGGCCTTCAGTGCTGCAGCTAGCCCTGTTCCGATCCCCCCGAAGAGCTCCAGGATGGTGAGTCCTCCTTCCAAGGTCCAGGTACGGCTCACCCTTTCCTTGAGCTCCGGCACCCCCTGACCCGCTTCTCTCTTCATCACTCATCGGTCGTACTCCTTTGCGTATTCCTCCCACGTCTAGTCATCCAGGTGCCTCGTCAGGTCCGTCGTTTCTGCCCTGTAGGCCTCTTTCGGCTCTTGTTTAACGAACTTGACTGGGAGGGTCCCCACCGAGCTCTCTGGATCCCAGTATTGCACTCGATACAGCACATTCTCTTACCACGTGCAGATCGTTGCCCCCACCTTGTAGAGTAATTCCATTCCCACCAACATGTCATAGTCCTCGGACTCGCTTACTCCGCACTTGAGCCTTATGCAACACTCCTTCTCCATTCCCGGCCTGAGGATGATCTCTACGGGCTGCTTCGTGCATGGCATCCACTTCGGGGTCCCTCCCTCTGCAGTCATGAGGAGAATCCCTCGCACTACCAGATTCCCTGGCGCCTCGAGCTTCAGCTGCTTGGCGAGTCCCTTTCCGAGTAGCACATGATGGGCGCCTGTGTCGATGATTTCCTGCGCCACCGGCAGTCCTCCCACTTGGATGCCCCCAGGCTCTGCAATCAGGACCGACGACTGGCACACCAACCTCTCGTTTGGGTGCCTCCTCATTTCACTGGGCACACTCCTTTCCCTCTGCACTTCCCTCTGTTGCCTCGTTGCTGTGCCGCTGCTGTTGCTACTGGCCGAGGTCTCAGATCAAGGTCACTACGGTCTCGGGGGTATGCCATCAAGCCGTACTCCTGCTCGAAGCTCTCCTCATCCTCTTCTTCTTCAGCCACTTCTTCATTGCTAGCATTGCTCTGGTGCGTTCCGGCGCCGCGGGCATCTGTTCCAGCTGCCGTTGTACCTTCTTGAGTTCCGCTTCTAGGTCCTGTCGGCTCGGCAGTGCTTCTCTGCTCACCCTCGAGTAGCATTCTTCTGTCTTGTGCCCTCTTCTGTCGCACTTCTCGCATGTCCCGCCGCTCCGCACTCATGGCAACTCCTAGCCTCCAACCGGCTCATCTTGGTTCTCCAAGTCTTCCGCCGCTCCGCACTCATGGCAACTCCTAGCCTCCAACCAAGGCTCACCCTCGAGGGTTGCATCCTTGTTGCTGGGAAGGTTCCTACAATCCTTCCCTAGCTCTTGGAGAACCCCTTCCCTCTCATGGTTCTCTTGGAGTCCCCAACTCCAACTTCCTATGCCTTAATGTTTGTACTTCCTCCACTATTATAGTCATGCAGCTGCTGGACGTTTTCAAGTCGTTCTCACTCTCTAGACCATCTTTCTAATTGATTCGAATTGGAGATAGTAAATAGGGCTATGACGCAAAATCCTACCGAGCGGATGTGCGATTAATTGAGAATTGAATTCGTAGTAAGATCTCAAAGCGACGGATCCTGAACAACAAGTGGTATCAGAGCGGGTAGTCGACTTTGAGACGACGAATCGTCATCAATTCTCAACCAATGTTGACGAGTGAGACCATTTTCTAGTATCCCGCCTCGCAAACGTTTGATTGGTGGTTAAACCGCGTCCTAATTCGAAGTACTCATTCCGCGACGGCGAGTTTCGTAGAATCGAAATTTCTGGAAGAATTCTCTCCAAACGATTTTGTCAAGTTTCCACCGTTCATAAGGCCTCAATATGACTGGTACGGACTCCGGATGTGTTAATGGCGAGATGGCTAGAGGTATAGAGGCTGGAGAGCAAGGGGGAGTTGCTGGTGGTGGAGAGGGGACTCACCAACCAGCCAACCCTATGCTACCCTCAACTTATACACCAACTCCTACAACCGTGGATCCCGTGAAGGCGTTCTCTATTGAGAAGGGTCATGGGGGAGGACTACGAGCACTGGAGCTTCCGCATGAGGCTGATGTACACCCAATACAAGTTATTGGATCTGGTGGAGGGGAAGGAGAAGATGCCGGAGGCCGCGGGGCTGAAAGAAGAGTGGATGAAGCGATCGTTCGACGCGTACATGCTCATGGTGCAAGCGGTTGGCGGACGACAACTTGACCACATCAAGGACCTCTTGGGTGATCCAGAGTGTGGCCCCAAGGCTTGGAGGAAGCTTCTGGATGTGCACTCACCGACACATGCTACCGGCATTGTGCTACTCGCGCGGCGGCTACGCGACATCAAGTTCGTCGATGGAGAGCCGATGCAACCCATGTTGAATGAGTTGCGCGACAACTTCACGAAGCTCCAAGGCGGCGGTGTGGTATACCCGGAGCTCGTGCAATGCGTGGAGATCGTGATAGGGCTGCCGGAGTCGTGGTCTGCCCTTGCAATCAACCTCAACTCCCAACAACCCTAATGGAGCGTGGATTGCATCCGGGCGCGCATCCTTGAGGAGGACTTGCGGCAGCGGAGTGTGGAGCGCTCGGAGGAGGGGGCTGGCTATGGAGTTGGAGGTGGAAAGAGTGGCTTCAAGAAGAAGTGGAAGGGCAACAACAAGGACAACTATAAAGAGGAGAGCGGCAGAGGTCAAGGAGAGGTGTGTTTCTATTGCAAGAAGCGCGGACATCGTTGGAGGAAGTGCTACCAACGACCCAAGGATTGGACCCCGCCTTCATCAAGCAACCAGCATGGTGGCAAGAGGAGTGGGGGAGTCATGGGAGCTAGTGGAGAGGAGAAGGATGAGGAGAAAGGCGGCAAATCTGAGGAGCGGAAGGCCAAGTTCTTTTTCTTCGTGAACGAAGGCGCAACCGACCCCACCATGGCTGCCAAGGTTCTTCTACACCCCCTCACCCATTGGGTGATTGTCTCTAGGAGCTCGTGGCATATGAATCCTCGCGCCGACCTACTTGATGAGATTCAGCCCACACCCATCTCTACAGTCACATCCGCGACGGGCGCCAAGGCCAAGGTCATGAGCATGGGATGCGCTAAGTTCATGGGAGCGGATGGAGAGCTCGTGGGGCTGAAGAACGTGCTGTGGGTGCCGGACTTGTGCACGAACCTGATTTCTACCGGCTGATTGGAAGATGCGGGTGTGAACACCGAGACGATTGGCTCGGAGCGCTATCGTGCCTACAACGATGACCGCCTCATTTGGGACCTGCGGCGGAAGGGAGATGTCCACAAGCAGATGTGGCAGATTCCGGTTCTCCCTTGGCGGAAATCAGGCAAGGCGGCAGCTGCGGCATCAATGGAGGAGAGCGTCACCGAGGAGGAGCAGCAAGGTGTGCAAGGAGAGGAGCTGATTGGAGGAAGTGCGGCGGTGAGGGCGTCGGCTACCTCGGGCCAAGCGAATTGGGAGACTTGGCATCGGCGGCTCGCACACGTGGCTGTTTCCACATTGGAGGTGATGCACAAGGAGAAGTGCGTGCATGGGCTGCAACTGCAAGGAGATGGCGGCCCCTATGGTAGCTGCGAGGCGTGCATGCAAAACAAGTTTGCACGGCTCCCGTTTCCACGTGCGGAGGGATCAGCAAAGGCACCATTGGAGGTGGTGCACATGGACCTGGTGGGTCCTATGAGGACGGAGGGGACTGGGGGAGTGTTGTACTTCCTCACCATGGTGGACGAATGGAGCCGTTTCACGTGGGCACGTCCCTTGTCCAAGAAGAGCGATGCTGCAGCGGCGATCAAGGAGGATTGGTTGCCGATGGTGGAGCGGCAAACGATGCGGTTGGTGAAGGTGCTGAGGAGTGACCATGGTGGAGAGTTCCTTGGAGTGGAATTCACCAAGTTTCTCAAGAGAAACGGCACCCGACACCAGCTGACCTGCCCTGGAACACCGCAGCAAACGGCATTGCTGAGCGTGCCAACCGGACCATTGGCGCGGCGGCTAAGACATTGTTGGGGGCTGCTGGGATGCCCTACAAGTTCTGGCCTGAAGGTGTTCGCCATGTCATCACGGTCAAGAACAGAGTCTTGACGCATGTTGGCGACAAGCATTAGGTGCCGTACGAGCGTTGGCTTGGGAAGAAGCCAGCCATTGATATGCTGCGGGTGTGGGGCTGCATGGGGCTTGTGATGGCACAAGCTAGAAGTTGCTGCTGTGTGGGCTGTCAATCTTGGGATGGCTCCTGACTCGAAGGGGTGGCCGATGTGGGACCCCAAGAGAAAGAAGACGCTGGTCAGCCGTGACGTCAAGTTTGTGGAGGACGTCATGTACAAGGACTGGCAGCAGCAGCTGCACCAGCAGGTGCAGATTTTCTTGCGTCTGCAGGAGATTGAGCGGTCTGCAGTTGAGGAGGTTCAGCTGCACCTTGATGACCTCCCTGTATTAGAGCTGACCAGTGACCACAGTGGCGGTGGAGAGCAGCAAGTTGCTGGTCCTGCTACAGATGAGGGGTTCGATGATGAGTCGGCACGTGTGGACTCACCATCTCAGCCCGAGCCTGCAGCATCGGCCAAGGTCACTAAAAGGAGTGTGCAGAGGGGAGCTTCACCACACGGGCAGCAGACTGCAACCCGCGAGAAGAGAGTGGCAGCACCACCTTCAAGGCTGAAGTATAGCCGTTTGGGAGGACCCAAGCAAGGTGCCATGACGGTTCAGGCGGATGAGGGAGATGATGAGGAGATGGCCTTCTGTTTCTTTACACCTCTGTCTGGAGAACCAGCCACATTGGAGGAGGCACTGAGTGGTCCCCTGAAGGAGGAGTGGTAGGCTGCCATGGATGCGGAGTTCAACAGTCTCATTGAGAATGGGACTTGGGAGCTTGTTGAGTTACCCGAGGGGTGACGGCCGATCAGCAGCACGTGGGTCTTCAAGGTGAAGAGTAGAGCTGATGGTGCGTTGGAGCGGTTCAAGGGCCGCTTGGTCGCCAAGGGATTTCAGTAGAAAGAAAAGGTCGAATTCGGGGAGATCTTCGCTCCCGTTGCTAAGCCTGTGACACTAAGGACTTTGCTGGCTGGCGCAGCTGTGAAGGGATGGCACGTAAAGCAGATGGGTATCACCACTACGTTCCTCAATGGAGTGCTGCTGGAGGATATCTACATGGCGCAACCCGACGGCTATGAGGATGGGACCAGCCGTGTGTGCAAGCTCAAGAAGGCTATCTATGGCCTTAAGCAAGCGCCCAGGTGCAGGTACGAGAAGCTGGAGGAGGTGCTGCTGGGTGGAGGCTTCAAGACGTCCCAAGCGGATCACAGCTTGTTTCTGCTTGGAGAGGGGGAGCAGCTGCTCTTGCTGCTGGTGTATGTCGACGACATACTGCTGTTCTTACCTTCCATGGAGCAGATTGAGAGGACACAGAAGCTGCTGATGGACAACTTCAAGTGCAAGATGTTGGGGGATGTCCACTACTACTTGGGGCTGCAGATTGAGAGGGATGTTGGGAGGAGGTGGCTGAAGGTGCATCATTCACACTACATCTCTGGTGTCATGGAGCGCTATGGTGTGACTGGAGGTCGCACTGTGATGACACCGTTCCCTGCAGGCTTCAAACTGAAGAAGGCAGCTGATGAGGATGATGTGCTTGAGGATGAGCAGCAGAATGAGTACCAGTCACTCATTGGGAGTGTGATGTATGAAGCTGTGCATACGCGACCTGATGCTTCATTCGGAGTGGGTTAGGTGGCCAGAGTTGTGCAGCGGCTAACTGAGGAGCACTTGGAGGTGGCAAAGCGCTTGGTGTGCTACCTCGGATCAACGGCATCTGCTGGTGTTCAGTTTTCAGCTGGCGGCCAGCTGAAACAGTTTGGAGCAGATGGGATCACGCCTGGAACCTTGAAGCTGCCATTCTTCACAGACGCTACATGGGCCTCGGAGGAGGAGTATCAGTCATCTGTTGGTGGCTTTGTCTGCATGGTCGGAGGTGGACCAGTGAGTTGGAGGTCTAAGAAGCAGAGTGAGATTGCTCAGTCTTTGGGAGAGGCAGAGTACATGGCGATGTACCATGCCATCAAGGAGATTGTGCTCCTGAGGAAGCTGCGGGAGGACATGGGAGCTGAACAGGGACCTACACCACTTTTCTCCGACAGCGAAGCTGCTATTGGCATGGCCAATAATCCTTTCCTGAATGGGCTGAACAAGCACATGAAGATTAAGTGGCACTGGGTGAGGCAGATGGTGAAGGAGGGGATTGTTGAGCTTCACCCGGACCAAGCGGTTGGTCCGGGTGCTAACACCATCTATGGGCGCCTCAACCACTCCACTGTGTCAAGTATCGAGGGAAACAATCGAGAGTACATCATGAACAAGTGTTATCCCCTCTAAGAAACTAAACCGTGGTCTAGCCTATAACTATATGCATATATATATATATACATATAAATAACATACAGACATATAGTTTAACACACTCCTTGTTGCTTCTGGTGTCCCGACAACCTCTACCGTGGCTTCTTTGGGCCTCAGGCCATTCCCTAGGACTGGACTATTCTCATGCGCCGTGGTTTGCAGATTTTTACTATAGACGTGTCGGATCTTTATGCTGCTCTGTATGATGCTGACTATAATACTGCTGGGTCTTATTATTCGTGTGCGCCTAGACTATGGTCCTTAGTTGCCTCCAGTGTAGGGTCTTTTGCTGTTCCTTGCCCAGGAGCGTCCACTCCTTCATGCTTTACTCTGGAGTGTCTCAGTGCTTCTTGATGATTGTGTAGGTGGTTGTGGTATTTTTCTCTAGTTGGTTGTGGGCTAAGGGCTTGGGAAAAATGTGATAGAAATGAACTTGCACCAACAAGCACCAACAAAGCTCCAATACTCACTACAACATCTTTGGTGTTGCTGGTGGGGCACATTGGGTTGTTGGGGATTGTGCGAGGGTTGGGCTTGTGAACTTTGTCAAACTCATCACTTTTCATATCTGAACTTTTGTTATAGCTATTATCTAGATCTAATCCACGGCTGCCAAGGGACTCCGCCAGGATACCACGTTGCACTCAAATTGCGATAGCAATCGGCCTAGATCTTGGTTGGAGAGTAGAGATTATGACCTTTCCCACGCATACCTGCTCAAAGTATAAGAATACGTGAGCTGAACGCAATGGCTCGTCAAAATTTCTTACTACGCTCTCTAGATTCGCACACTTCCAGCTCTAGTCACTGTCGCTTTGGCCGGCACCTTCCTCTAGACCGGTCGTCGCTCACAGCGATACTACCCTCCCGTGTCCGGCAATCCCCTTTGGCTCCGTCACTGGTCTATGCATCCCCTCGTTTTCAAGGAACTTGGTGGGTGTCGGTCGTCTCCAGGACCGCGGTGTCATCACCACGTTTCCTGGACATGAGTGGTTTGTGAACCTTACGGATGCTACCACTGGGGCACCTCTTGCAGGCACCTACGTCGATGCGGTTCCTCCTCCTCGGGAAAACGTAGTCGATGGCATGTGGATCTTCAAGGTGAAGCGGCCACCTGGATCGCCGCCTGTCATCAAGGCGCGATACGTGGCGAGAGGCTTCAGTCAGCGAGAGGGGGTACACTTCTTCGAGACCTTCTTTCCCACCCCGAAGATGACCACTCTTCGGGTGTTGCTGCACATCACAGCCCAGCGCGACTACGAGCTTCACTCACTAGACGTTTCCACTGCGTTATTTCCAGGGCAGCCTCCACAAGCAGATCTGGTTGCGCCACCCGCCTGGTTTCGCTGGGTCGTTTCCTCCTGTCACCCAGTGGAGTCTCCGCCGGCCAGTCCACGGTCTGCGCCAGGCACCTCGCAAGTGGCACAATGCACAACTCACCACTCTTGGTTCTGTCGGCTTACTCTCCATCTTCTGCTGACCCTAATATCCACGCCGTTCTACGTTCTTGTTTACGTCAACGACCTGCTCTTTGCTACTCCCGACCGAGCTGCACTGGCCGCAATGAAGGCCGAGTTGCAGAGGAGACACACCTGCACTGACTTGGGTGAGCTGGCTCGTTACCTGGGCTTGCAGATCACTTGAGACAGAGCAGTGCGCACCATTACACTATCACAGTCGCGCATGGTACAGCAGATCCTCGACCGGTTCGGTTTTCGCTTCTCTTCTCAACATGCTATTCCACTCGCTGTTGACCACGGACTCGCGGCTCTTGTTCCTGACGTGCCTGCTGAGCCTATTGGTCAATAAGCTAAGCAGGTGGCATGCCTCATGTACCTGATGACCTGTACTCGTCCAGACCTTTTTCGGAACTCTTCTTCTGCTTGCTCTTCCTTCGTCACCTTGTTGTGGTCCCTCTCCTTGCTCGTCCTGCACTCTGGCTCCTCACCCCATCAGACCTCTTACTTCTCTGTGCAGCTCCTTGGTCTTCTCAACAGCCTCAGTCACTAAAAAAAACACCTCCACAGCTTACTAGCTCGGCAGACTCTTTGATAACACACCCGTGCCTTACTGGCTTGCAAAGGTTGGCTTCTCTGTGTGCTTGGCGCTAGGATAGAATTATGCTCACTTAAACTAGATGTGAAAACAAACACGCAAGCAAGGCACTACTCCTCTGGTTCTTGACTAAGTATTCAATCTGCTGGTTACCGTTGTTTTGCGACGGCACCACCTTTTCGCCCGAATCACTTGGGTCCCGCCCGATACCTTTCCTTCCCGCCAGATTCGCTATAAGGCTTTCCTACACATCCTACTTGTCTTGTTTTTATATTGTTCGTTACTACTCTTGCAATTAAAAACATGACAGCTGTCGGAACTCTTCTTCTGCTTGCTCTTCCTTATTCACCTTGCCGTGGTCCCTCTGCTTGCTCGTCCTGCACTCTGGCTCCTCACCCCATCAGACCTCTTACTTCTCTGTGCAGCCCCTTGGTCTTCTCAGCAGCCTCAGTCACTTGCCCCCTCCTCAGCTTCTCTCTTTCTCCTGGCCGCCGATGGACTTTCTCCTGGGACGGGTGCTGCTACTTCCTTCCTGCTTCAGCCTGGCCCCTTTCCTCGTCTCCCTTCCTCGGCCTGGCCCGGGCCACATTGGTTCTGTGATCCTGCCTCTCTTGTCCTCTCTCACTTACCAATACCACCACCCCCGATTCCTTCACTTCCTTCACTCTCCACCGTTCTGTACTCAGTCCTATGTCCATCATGTCATGTCTAGCTTGCTTCAGGTAGACCTCTTCCCCCACTCCCAGCTCCTTCTCTTTCCTAGCAGATCCCCCCTCTTTCCTTTTCTTGTATCTCTGGGCATCTCTCAGCTGTGCTACGTGCAGGTTTTCCAAGGCTGCTGGCAGGATTTCCCTGACGTACCTGGCTCGTGCTTCTGCCAGCCCCACCCAACTTTCCTCTGAGTCCACCGTCACCACCCCTGTCAACAGTCTGGGTGCATCCACGGGCTATATGGGCTCTCTCCCCTAGCAGCAGATAGTACGGTGATAAGTCTCTGAGAGCCGCTTGCTTGCTGAATCGATACCCCGCCGCTACCCACGGTAAGCGGGCATCCCCGTCTCTCTTAAACCTCTCTCCGTATGCCCGCAGTCCTCTTTTCACTATTTGCACGAATCTCTCAGTCAGGCCGTCGCTCTGGGGATGGTACCTCAAGGTCCTTCTGTGTGTGATGCCGCTTTCCCAGGAACTTTGTTCCTTGATCGGTCAAGACTTCTCCACAAGCCCCGAACCTTGTCAACACCTGCTCCTCGAAGGCTTCTGCTATTCTTGCCGAATTCTTGCTCGGCAACGCTTTCAATTCCACCCACTTGCTGCCGTGTTCAATCATGATGAGGATGTACCTCTTCCCTCCGCGGCTAAGTGGGATCTCTCCTGCCAGGTCCAGGGACCACCTGAACCCCAGCCCTCTGATCGGCACGAATGTAGCTCGTCTCTTCCTCTCTCCAACTCTGCTTTGTTCCTGCTGCATAGCTCGCAGGTGCCCACCCACTCCCGAATCTCTTTCCTCATGCCTGCCCACCACCATCCTGTCTCCACTAGCTGGCTCGTCCTGAGGCTTCCATAGTGCCCCAACTGACTGTGCACCTTGGCGATTATTCCCTCCCTCTCTTCTTTCTTGGGGACCAGCTTCCACCCTTCCTTGGTGTTCTTCTGCAATTGCTCCTGGTACCAGCGGTAGTGTGCTCCTCTTGCTCTGGCTCGCTCACTGGCCGGCTCTGCTTCCGTGGTCTTTCCTTGTATCCATTTTAGCACCTCAGTGTCCTCCCACACGTCTTCTAGCCCCTTTCCCTGCTTCCGTCTAGCTCCCTCTCCGTCTATCAACCTGACCAAGGCCACTAGGCAGGCTGTCGGGCTTGTTGGAAGCGGGTTTCAGGATAGCCCGTGTACATGCTGCAGGGTCTTTTCTGGCCTATGCCTGATGGTGAACTCATACTCCTGTAGTCTCATGGCCCACCTGGCGTTCCTCCCTGTCAACGCCTGGTTCGTCATTAGCCAAGTCAGCAGTTGATGGTCTGTTATTAGCACGAAGGGCCTGCCTTGCAGGTACACTCTGAAGTGCGTAACCCCCCACACCGCTGCCAGCCCCTCTCCTTCGTATGAACAATAGTTCGCTTCAGCTGGGTTGCAAATTCTGCTTGCGAACGCCACCACCATCTCTTGCCCCTGTCTCTGTTGACATAGGATGGCCCCCATCCCTGCATTGCTCCAGTCTGTATATAACACAAAGGGGTCTTTTTTGCTGGGAAGGGTGAGCAGTGTTGCAGTCTTCACTGCTTGAAGCAGTGCCTCCATTGCCCCCATGTTCCGCTTCTCCCCACTGCCATGCCTGTTCTTCCCTCAGCAGCCTGTTCAGTACGGCTGAAGTACGGCTGAAGTTGGGCACGAACTTCCGGTAGTAGTTCAAGAAGCCCAGAACTGCTCGGAGGGTGCTTCGGTTGTTTGGTGGTGGCACTCTGTCCAGCACTTCCACTTTTGCTTGCTGGATGCTCATGGTCCCCCCTTGCACCTCGAACCCTAGGTACTTCACAGAGCTGTTGCCGAAGCTGCATTTCTTTGGATGGCACGTTAGGCCTGCTTCCCGTATGGCTTCCAGGGTGTCCTTCACGTCTTGCACGTGCTGCTCTTCTGACGCGCTGAAGACGACCACGTCATCAATGTAACATGCCGCCGCGGGTACAATCCTTAGTGCCGCATCCACGGTGCGCTAGAACAGTGCTGAAGCATTCTTCATGCCAAACGGCATGAATTTCCATCCGTAGAGTCCATCAGGTCCATGAAACGATGTCTTTTTGCAGTCCTTGGGTGGGATGGGTATTTGGTTGAATCCTTGTCTCAGGTCCAGGGTTGTGAACACAGTTGCCCCTTGCAGCTTTTAAATATCTCTTCCGCCGACTGCATAGGATACCTATCTGCCACAGTCACCTTGTTGAGCCCGCGGTAATCCCCGCACATCCACCTGGCGGACACTTCTCCTGTCAAGTCTTTTCTGGCGGGTACCACCGTTGCTGCCGCATAATCGCGCTCGGATCTTTGGATGAGCCCTGCCTCTAGCAACTCCGCGCACTTTTCCATTCATATATCCAAGTCCCCGGGGCTCATCCTCCTTTTCCGCTGGTATATGGGCACTTCTGCGGTTAGGTTGATCTTCATCCGGTGAGTGGTACACTTTCCCAGCTCCTGCAAACTGTACAAAAATGTCTCTCGGTGCTGCTTCAGCACCTCTTGCAGCACCTTGGCAGTTTCTGCCCCCATTCTTGTGCCAATGGGCCAATCTTCTTTTGGAGCCCTTTCCTTTTTCTCTGCTCTCTCCTCTTCTCCTTTTGGCCCCCCCTTCTCTGGCTCCTCCTCCTCCCTTGCAGCTCTTGCTTCACCGATTGCCATGAAGGCCCACCCTTCCATGATGCACCCTTCTTGTTGCTCCTCGATGGCCTGTAGCTGCCTTCTCCTCCTCTCTACCTCTTCCTCTTCCCGATGTCACTCGCTGATCTCTATCCCTCTCTGTGTCTCTTTCGTTTTTAGGTGCATGCGTATGGTTTCTATCAACCAGCTCATCACATTCAAGTCCATGGCTCGTCCCAGCGCTGCCCTTCTCTGCTTCTCCGTTACTTGCAGGTGTGCCGTTGCTCCCCAACGGTGCCCCATGGCTAGTTCCCGTTCCTGTGCAGTTGGCTCCTCCCATCGGTTGCTTCTCACATCATACACCATCCCTGGCCCTGGCAACTCCCCCTCCATGATGAAACCCCTGGCCCCCTCATATGCCACCAGCGCCTGCCTCGGATTCCCCTGCTCGTTGCACAGGTACTGCGAAGGATGGTCTAGGCTTTTCACTGAGGCTGGTAGCCTGTTCGGCCCTAAGATGTCACTGACCAGTCTTGGCTCTGGTCTCTGCATCTGCGCTAGAGAGTGCCTCAGGCTCGCCTCTGAAATGCCATTCTGCCAGTACCTTCTAGGCCGATGTGCTCTGAAGCCTAGCTGTGCCGCATCTGCTACTTGTCCTCTCCCCACGGCTTCCTCAATTTCCGCGAATGCTCTTTTCACTGGTTCCCTCCTGTCCTCCGCTAGGTCAACATTTTCCAGGATATACAGCACCTCGCCCTGCTTTTTCTGCACCATCTCCAACACTCTTTTCAGATCCCTGAATGATGCCCCCCTGGTATCCTCCATGCCTCTTCCTTCTCCCGCCCTGGAGTAGCCCTGGCACTCCCATCCAGCAACTATCAAGTCGATCTGCCCCCATTTCCCGAGCTGCTCCTTGGTGATGTCTCTTACATCGTCTACAGTGGTGTCTTCCTCCACGGGAATTGCGCTGGCTAGCAGTTGCTGCGGGTATTCTTCCAGCAGTAGTTGTGCGTGGTGCCTTGCCATCCACCTCACCACCGGGTCCTTTTCCACGTGTATCCACTTCCTAACCATGCAGCCCGCCTTGAGTGCAGCCGCCAAGCCGGTACCGATGCCTCTGTACAGCTCCATCACGCATAGAGCGATTTCCAGCGCCCATACCCATGTGACGCGCTCCTTCAGAGACAGCGGATTCCCCCCTTTCAGCCTTCTTTCCGTTCGTCGCTCGTACTCATCCGCGTACTGCTCCCACCTCCAGTCATCTAGCTCCCTGGATAGATCTGTCCTTTGGGCTCCGTATGCTTCTCTCGGTTCCTGCCGGATGAACTTTACAGGGAGGGTCCCCACCGAGCTTTCTGGATCCCAGTACCGGACCCTGTAGATCACCTTCTCTTGCCAGGTACAGATTGTGGCTCCTACTCGGTACAGTAACTCCATGGCGACCAAGACATCATAGTCTTCCGATTCAGAGACCCCACAGTTGACGCGGATGCAGCATTCCTTCTTAGTTCCTGGCCTTAATACTACAGCAATCGCCCGTTGAGTGCGAGGCATCCACTTAGGCTCTCCTCCCTCCGCCGTCATGAGCAGGGTGCCTCGCTCTACCAGCCTTCCTGGTAAGTCTAGCTTCAGCTGCTTGGCCAGACCCTTGCCGATCAGTACGTGGTGCGCCCCCGTGTCAATTATAACTTGCCCTACCGGTAGCCCTCCAACCGTCATGCTTCCCTTTTCTGCAATTAGCACCGATGCCTGGCAGACCAGCCTCTCGTTAGGATGTCTGCGCATCTCGTGGTGCCTTGCTCCTTCTCCCTGGCTCAGCCTCTGCAACCGTTCCCTGCTTACTCCACTTTGCTGGCTTTGAGTTGCCATGGGTTGCAGGCCTATTTCGTCTCTGCCTCTGGGAAATGCCATGCGTGAATATTCATTCACATATTCGTCCTCACTCTCGTCCGCATCCTCTATCTCCTCTTACGCGAGCATTGCCCTGCCTCGCACCTCTGCCTTAGGATTTTTGTCCAGCTTCAGCTGGAGCTTTCTGATCTCTTCTTGCAGCTCTTCCCTGCTGGCTGTCTCCTCAGCTCTCCTCCTGCTGTAGCATGCATCCTTCCTGTGCCCCCTTTTCCCGCAGTTGTCACATGTTGGCGCCTTCGGCCAATCTCTCTTCAGGTGCCCGCCTTCTCCGCATTCGCTTCGACCATGTATAATGTGCTCGGGTTCTGTCATGGCTGCTGCCGCCTAGGATGTCTTCGCTTTTCCGCGCGTCTCTCCGTCCTCGAGATCCAACATCCTCTGTGCATGCTCGGTCCTTTTTGCCAGTCCGTATACTTCTCTTAGTGTGATGTCTGCGCCCACCCCATACACGGTGTTCCTGACTAGACTCCTCAGCTCCTCGTCTAAGCCTCGTACAAACTTCCGTACCAGTAGCCTTTCTTCCTTGCTCTCCAGGTCCTCCGCTAGCTCCTGTAGTCGGCAATAGTACGCGAGCAATGATTCTTCTTTCTTGCAGCAAAACTCTCTGAACTCTTCTACTCGCGCCTTTGTCTGGCCCAGGAACTCCTTCCGTAGCATCTGCAGAAAACGCGCCGTCGGGTTTTCGATTTCTCCGCATGCTAGCTCTTCGAGGATCTCTTCGCGCACCATGCTGTAGAATGTTTCTGCCTCCTTTACGAGTGTCGCCACCATTCTGCGAAAGAACTCCGTGGGGTCTAAGCCGTCTCTCTCCCAGCAGCACTTAATCGTCTCCAACTGCATCAAGTAGTTCTTCAAGATCAGCCCTGACCCGGGTATTCCGGTGAAACGCTTTGCTACCTCTAGCTTCGGTAACGCCGGCGAAGCCCCTCGTCTCTCCCTCGCGGATCATGTGACATTGCCTCTGCCGGCAATGTAGCGACTCTGGTTTCAGTGATCTCGTGGTGGGACGGCGTGCGCATTTCTCTTCCCCGCCTGGTGTGCAGCCAATCCTCTTGCCCGCTTCCTGCCGCTGGGTTCATCCCTGGCATTGGCTTCGGCAATCTCTCTTCCCTCGTGGTTTCCCACCTGGCCCGCGTCTCTTGCGCCCATCGCAGTTCGTGAGGCGTCTCTCCAGGGTCAGATGCAGCTTGGCGCGGGTCATTCATGGTCGGTTCGGCTCCCCACGTGCATTGGTGTGAAGTCCGGTAAGGCTCCGACGCTACCGTGTCGGGATCAGCTATGTTCGCCGTCCGTTCTCTCGTTGTGGTCGTGCTGGCTTGAGCCAGCCAGCTTGGCGCTGCTTGAATCTCCTCGCGCCAGTATTGCTGTCCTGATCTCACTTTATATCTATCGCTCATTCCGCGTCGGCGATCTCTTGCGTGTTTGTTAAAAAGGCGTGCTCAAGCAGGCTGTGCTAACACCTCCACAACTTACTAGCTCGGCAGACTCTCTGATAACACACCCGTGCCTTACTCGCTTGCAAAGGTTGGCTTCTCAGTGTGCTTGGCGCTAGGATAGAATTAGGCTCACTAAAGCTAGATGTGAAAACAAACACGCAAGCAAGGCACTACTCCTCTGGTTCTTGCCCAAGTATTCAACCTACTGGTTACCGTTGTTTTGCAACGGCACCACCTTTTCGCCCGAATCACTTGGGTCCCGCCCGATTCCTTCCCGCCAGATTCCCTATAAGGCTTTCCTACACATCCTACTTGTCTTGTTTTTATATTGTTCGTTACTACTCCTGCAATTAAAAACATGACACCTTGCATACCCTCTCAGCATCCTAGCGCGCTTTGTTGCGCCTGGCCGGCACCGGCCTGCCCACTGGGCAGCCGCTAAGAAAGTTTTGCTCTATCTGGCGAGCACATCAGGCATGGGGCTTGTGCTTGGAGGGAGACAGCAGGTCAGGCTCCCCATGCACATTGACTCGTCGTGGGCGGATGACCTTGAGTCACGGAGGTCTTATCAGGGCTACTTTTTCAGCCTTGGCTCCAGAGGTCTCTCGTTGAGGTCTACCTGTGCGTCGTCAGTTGCTCTCTCTAGCTGTGAGGCTGAGATCTACACTGGTGCTATGGCTGCACAGGAGCTCGGCTGGCTCACCTTTCTACTCACCAACCCGGATGAGTTGCCTCGCGCTGCTCCGGCCTTGTTCGCAGACAACAAGGCCATGATCCTGTTGTGTAGGAGCCTTGACTGGTGGGCAGCATGAAGCACGTTGAGCTGCAGTACTTCTTCGTACGCAAGTTGCAGCAGCGCGGCCAGGCACACGTGGTTTCAGTGGCCTCAAAGGCCAACACTGCTGACAACTTCACCAAGGCAATTCAGCCTTTTGACCATCAGCGCTTCTGTACTCAGCTCAGACTAGTTGCTTGTGGTCCACACTTGCTAGTTTCTTGATCACTGGTCCACACTATATAAATATATATATATATGTGTTTATGTGTGTGTGTGTGTGTGTGTGTGTGTGTGTGTGTGTGTGTGTGTGTGTGTGTGTGTGTGTGTGTGTGTGTGTGTGTGTGCGAATTCTTGGACTTGCCGTGTGGCCCTGTTTGTTTGAGAGGTTGGACTAGTTGTGCCGCCCTGAGTTTGCATGTTGTTGCTCAGTGATTGCCCCTCACCTAGCCTAGAGAATTTGTCAAACGATATTTTGTTATATGTTTGGTAGGCTAGGTATAGTATGCTAGGGCATACTATAAAGGGTACGTGTTTGGTTGATATAACCCTGCATGTAATTGTACTAGATATCCACTTCAGTTCCTATTCAGACACTGGAGCGCACATGACGCAGCTGCACACCTCGCCATCGTTGATCACCTCCCGCCGATTGAGCAGGATCACTTTGGCCAGGCGACGAAGGCGATGGAGCTTCTGGATGCTGATATCGCTCGCTACTCAACTCTGTCCACTGCGACTCTAGGCCACCACCTCCTGCCTTACTTCTCTCCCGACCTCCCCTCGTGTCTTTTGGTGAAGAGGTTCAAGCATTAGGTCGACCTTTGGCTGGTTACCCGTTTCGTTAATTCCGTAAGGTGGTCTTCGCGACAACCGTGTGTCCAAGGTCAAAATTTGATTAGCAAGAAGGACACTGAACTGGGGTCAAACTCAAAATCGAATCTCAAATTGCATGTTAAGTGCGTCGTGTGTCCTGTTGATCATCTTGAAATTGCGAAGTATGCAACAGTCGCAAAACACATCGTGCGTACTACCGAAACCAAATAGAGGGTTTCCGGGGTTGCCAATATCCATGTGGCAGTGGAGGTGGCACGAAACAATAAATTCGCCACGGCAACTGCTAGGCATGGGAGATGCATGGTCAATTGGCGCGAAATATCTTGACCACGCCAACATTTTTCAATTTCACGCGCGGCTCCTGCGTATTTTGGCGGTTATTAATTCTCACTGAAAACGAAAGTCACATATTCCATTTTTTTCAACTCGTGAAGCACAGAAATAGAAGCCATGAATCCAGACACCAACATAGGCAACGGGAACCCAGGCACATCGTCCAACTGTCAAACATTGTATATGTTTGTGTTCTGTAGGCTGTAGCGGGTTTAGCCTTAGGGGGTACAACTTCTAGAGTTTCATACTTGTACTCCCAACTTTCTTAGTTCAATCACTCTTCTCAATTCCGGGTCTGGGGATCTCGTGCTTTTGTCCGCGATACGTCCGCGGACAAGCTCTCCTCTCGCGCTGTTCCTTGTGTCTTCCTTGGCTTTGACCCGGATGCGTCTGGTTGGCAGTTTTACCACGCCACCTCGCGCCGTGTCCTACCCTCTCAGGACGTCACTTTCGACGCCCACTACCGCCTCTTCCCCTACCGCACTGCCTCGCTCCCCCCCCCGCCTCTCTTCCTCGCACCAGGTGCTGCTGTGGTAGACCCCCTCCCCCCTCAGGGTGCCGCTCCCTCAGGTGTGTCTCAGGCTGACCCGGTTGAGCCTGTCGAGGTAGTTGTCGACTCTCGTCCTGCTAGGGGTGCTGAGCCTGAGCGTGCGGAGCCTGGGGGTGCGGAGCCTGGGGGTGCGGAGCCTGGGGGTGCTGAGCCTGAGCGTGGGGAGTCTGGGGGTGCTGAGCCTGAGGGTGCTGAGTCTGGGGGTGCTGAGCCTGAGAGTGCTACGTCTGAGGGTACTGAGCCTGGGGGTGCTGCGACTGACAGTGCTGTGCCTGGAGGCGCTCCCTCTTCACAGCAGCTGCGGGAGTGGTACTCGCGGTACTGCAGCCTCAGGAGGGGCGCTTCTGGGGCTAGGGGTGCTGCTGGAGCTTGTGCTCGTGGTTCCCCGCCTAGGCGGGAGCCGCCCTCTCCCCAGCGGCTCCGAGACTGGTACGCTCGGCGCTGCAGTCTCCGGAGTGGCGCTACTGGTGCTTTGGACCCTGGAGCTGGAGCTGCTGCTGGTGCAGCGGACCCTGGAGCTGGAGCTGCTGCTGGTGCAGGAGCTGCTGGTGGTGCTGCTGGTGGTGCTGCTGGTGCTGGAGCTGCTAGAGGCACTGCTGGTGTCACAATGTAAAATTAACTAAAACAGAAAGTACAAACAAGATATATGCAAAACCTAACCCTACTGCAAGTAGAAAATAACATAAATGAGAACACCTAGACTAGAACTACACAAACTATAGAATTATAGTTTGACACACCCCCATAGTCTAGGTGACGGTAGTCCTGTAGAAACAACAAGAGCAAGCAACGGTCACAAGACCAGTCCACAAGAACAAGACAAATCTCAGGGTGGAGCTCAAAGTCACCACACACTCCGAGAGCAAACAAGGGGCCACAAGGCCAGTCCACATGCAGGTATATAGCAAATATAAAGAGATGCAAGAGTACAAGACATGCAGGAAAAGGCATCTCTACGTAAGCAAGTGTGGACGGGCAGGCACAAGGCCAAGCTGGGTGCAGAAACGCTGGTGGTCACAAGGCGGCAACGCCTTGGTGAAGATATCTGCCGTGTTGGCCTCAGAGACCACACGGACCACGCGGGCCTGGCCACGCTGCTGCAACTCACGCAGAAGGAAGTAACGAAGCTGGATGTGTTTCGCCTTCCCAACCAGTCGGGGCTCCTCACACAACAGGACAGCAGACCTGTTGTCGGCGAACAAGACTGGGGGAGAGCGAGGCCGCTCACCAAGGTCGGTGAGAAGGAAAGACAGCCAGTGAAGCTCCTGAGCGGCCATGGCCGCAGCGTACACCTCGGCCTCACAGCTGGAACCGGCGACAGACGACGCCCGAGTCGACCGCCACGAAACAGCACCTGCCCCGAGGCTAAAGGAGTACCCCTGTGTAGACCGACGCGTCTCCGCGTCGTCGGCCCACGACGAGTCTGAGTAACCTGTGAGTGTAACTGGCTGCTTCCCTCCAAGGACAAGTCCCATGCCTGATGTACTCGCCACATACTTCGCCACCCTCTTAGCAGCGGACCAGTGGGACGGTCGGTGTCTCCCAGGCGCAACAAAGCGCGCAAGGACGCTAAGAGGGTAGGCTAGGTCTGGGCGAGTACAGGCCATCAGGTACATGAGACAACCCACCAGCTCAGGATATGGACCACTGGACTCGAATGACTCGTCCGAAGGTGGAGCCGTGAGCCCATGATCCACAGCAAGAGGGGTGAGCTGTGCATTGGAGAACGGGAAGCGAAACCGCGTGAGGATCTGCTCGACCATATGCGACTGCGTCAGCGTAATGGTGCGAGCTGCCCTGTCCCTGGTGATCTGCAGGCCAAGGTAGTGCTGCAGCTCACCAAGGTCAGTGCAAGTGTGTCTCCTCTGCAGTTCCTCCTTCACGGAGGCCAGCGCGCGTCGGTCGGGAGTGGCGAACACCAGGTCGTCGACGTAGACCACGACAAAGCACGGGGTCGATCCACGGCGGACGAACAGTGACGGGTCGGCAGACGACGGAAAGAAGTCAAGCGCTGCAAGGGTCGAGCGAAGTGTGTCGTGCCACTCACGTGGAGCCTGACGCAGGCCGTAGACTGGTCGACGCAGCTGCCACTGGGTCCCAGGTGGGAAAGATCCAGTGAAGCCAGGCGGGCGACGCAGCCAGATCTGCTCGTGCAGGCTCCCCTGAAGGAACGCGGTGGAAAAGTCCAAGGAGTGCAACTCGTAGTCGCGCTGGACTGCAATATGCAGCAGCACCCGAAGAGTACTCATCTTCGGGGTGGGCGCAAAGGTCTGGAAGAATTCCACCCCCTCTCGCTGACTGAAGCCTCTCGCCACATAGCGCGCCTTGAACACTGGTGGTGATCCAGGCGGCCGCTTCACCTTGTAGAGCCATCGGCCACTGACGACGTTCGTCCCAAGTGGTGGGACTGCGTCGACGTAAGTGCCTGTGGACCTATAAGATGCCATCTCTGCCTCCTCAGCTGCTATCCAGTACGAGGCCCAAGGTCCCGAGACCGCCTCAGCGTGATTGCGAGGGATCGGGATGTCAAGAGCGTCTGGATCCCCCTCAGGGGTAAGCAGCATGGCGCAGAGATGAGGAACAGCGGCCGCAAGGAAACCAAGCTCAAACTGCCTGTCCTCTAGGACCTCCAGGGGAAAGACAGGAGCACCCCTAGAGGACGGAGAACGAGCAGGGCCACTCACCAAGTGAGCGGCGTAGTCAAGGCGGTGGGAAGAGGCAAAGCCAGCGACAGTGGTAACAAGTGCTGAGACAGACGACAGGGGTGCAGTCGGGTGAGTGACCAACGCGGACAAGACACGGGAGACGACAGGACGGGAGGCACGAAGGTAGTCGGACAACGGGTCGTGAAGCACAGTGAGGGACGACTCAGGAGGCTGTGGAAGGACAGGAGGAGGTGGAACACGAGAGCGAAGAACAAGGTGGAACGGACCGTCTGCACGGTAACGGGACCGACGACGCTCTGGGGACACAGCACGACTGAGGGGAGAACGACGAGTCCACTGGGACGAGGAAAGGGACTCAACAGGGGGAACAGGAGGGGACGGTAGGGCACCACGAACAAAGCGTGCAGGTGCTGGGTCGGGGAGGTCGCGTAGTCGCAGTCGCCGCTGCTCCGCCTCCTCTGGCGTCTGCTGCGACGGTACCGGCCCCTGCTGCTGCTCCTGTGGCTCCGCCTCTGCCCTCTCCAGCTGCGACTGCAGCTGCACCCGCTGCTGCGACCGGGACTCCTGTGCTACCCTCTCCCGCTGCGGTCGTGACTCCTCCTCTACTCTCTCCTGCTGGGTCTGTAACTGCACCTGCTGCTGCGGGTGGGACTCCTGCTCTACCCTCTCCTGGTGCGGCCGTGACTGCTCCTCTACTCTCTCCTGCTGTGTCTGTAACTGCACCTGCTGCTGCGGGCGGGACTCCTGCTCTACCCTCTCCTGGTGCTGTCGTGACTCCTCCTCTACCCTCTCCTGCTGTGGCTGTGACTCCTCCTCTACTCTCTCCTGCTGCTGCTGCGGCTGCTGCTGCTGCTGGTGCTGCTGCTGCTGCTGCCGCCGCTGCTGCTGCTGCTGCTGCTGCTGCTACTGCTGCTGCTGCTGCTGCTGCTGCTGCTCCTGCTCCTGCTGCTGTGCCCTCTCAAACCGCTCACGCTCCTCCCTCTCCAACCTGAGGAGACGCTGCTCACGGGTCAGGAAACGTACAGCTCGCGGTGTAGGCGCCACAGTGCCAGTGCCTCCAGCTCCAGCACCCCCCGAACCAGCACCTCCACCACCGACACCCCCGGGGCCTCCAGTACCTCCCGCAGGAACACCCCCAGGCTCCGCAGCAACCGGCCGCAGAGAAGAACGAGGAGGAAACTGCGGGACGGACGGGAAGCCAGGGGGTGAGGCGGGGCGAGGCCGCCGAGTCGAGGCTGCCGTGTCCTCCACAGGAGTGACCTCCACGCCCACAACCCCTGCACCCCCAGAGCCGACACCACCAGCTCCTGCAGCCCCAGTACCCTCACCCTCCGCAACTGCACCTCCCGCACCCCCAGACACGACAGGGACTGGACGCTGCGGGGGGGAAGACTGCGGAGTGACGTGCGACACACCTGACGGGGCAGGACGCGAAGGGGGGGGGGGCTACCGGGGCGACTGGTGGCGGCTCAAGGGTGAGGAACAGCGGGGGGGAAAAGGCCTCAGTACCTCGGTGGGGGCGACTCCTGTAGTAACAGACAGACTCGTCGAACGTGACGTCCTGAGAAGCGAAGAACTGGTAGGTGACCGGGTCGTAGAACACCCAGCCGGAGGCGTCCAAAGGGAAGCCAAGAAAGACGCAGGCACGAGTGCGCGGAGACAACTTGTTCGCGCCAGGGGCGCGAACGTGAGCCAGAGAACCCCAGACACGGAAGTCAGCTGCTACGCCCGGAGAACCTGTCCAAAGGGAGACCGGCGTCACCCGTGGCCGTGCGTCACTGGGCCACAGGTTTAGCTGGTGCGCGGCGTAGCGGACCGCCTGAGGCCACAAGAACTGGGGGGCACCGGCATGGCACATGGAGGTCCGGGCAACCTCCATGACCAGGCCGATGCGTCGCTCGGCTACCCCGTTCTGCTGCGGTGAGGCTGGTAGCGTGTAAGACTGGATGATCCCCCGACCCTGACAGAACGTCTCCAAACGAGTGGAAGAAAACTCACCACCACAGTCTGAGTGTAGGCGAAGCCCACACAGGCCCTGGGCGCCACCCCACGCTAGTAGCCACGGCTCGAGGACGGTAGGCACGTCGGCCTTCCGTCGCAAGGGGAAAACCGTGGTGTAGCGGGAGTAGTCGTCCACCACAATCAGGAAGTAGCGCTCCTGACGTGGCCCAAGGACCGGGGAGGGGCCCCAGACGTCCAAGTGCAGGGTCTGGAAGGGAGCCATGGTGGGGGGAACGAGGAGGAGTGAGGGGCAGCGCGCTACCGACCCTCGACGCAAGGAGTGCACGGCGGCGCAGGCGAGCGGGGAAGCGGTGCAAGCGACTCTGGGAGACCTGAGACAAGACGGTAACGTGCCATCCTACTGAGACGCGGGAACGACGGGTGGCCTAGACGGTGGTGCCAGAGGACCGACGGGTGGGTGAGGGACCGACAGTCACACGACACAGCAGCTACCTGACCTGACCTGACCTGACCTGACCAAGTGTGGTGGGACCTAGTGTGTAGTGAGTACAGACCAGAGCCCGGCTCCCTGTGAAAAGTGGCCAGAGGGGCCCCAGTGGTACCGACTGTGCAGGAGGCAACAGGCTCGTCGAGTGGGAAAGTAGTGACTACACCTAGGTCGTGGAGGTGACTGACACCTACC
This sequence comes from Closterium sp. Naga37s-1, assembly GCA_947471745.1. Classification (NCBI taxonomy): domain Eukaryota; kingdom Viridiplantae; phylum Streptophyta; class Zygnematophyceae; order Desmidiales; family Closteriaceae; genus Closterium; species Closterium sp. Naga37s-1. The sequence goes on along the minus strand of CANJKZ010000093.1, from coordinate 3,737,247 downwards.
AGGTTCCTGGAGAACGAGGGGGTGTAGTAACCTGTGAGGAACCCAGAGGGAGCCGCCGGACACGGGAGAGTGGTGGTGCTGCGGGCAACTACAGGTCCCACAGAGGGGTCAGCCAAGGCGACAGTGACTGGAGAGCGCAGTGGTGTGAGGTCAGTACAGTCGCGAAAGAAACAGCTGGACGCTCCAGAGTCTAGGGTGAAGGAAAGCTGTGCAGTCTGTGAGATCGCACCCGAGCCAGCTGCAAAGGCTGGTAGACTGGTGGTAGCTGCAGCTCCTACACAAAGACCCTCAGAGGCGCCTGGACTGGAAACAACACACGCACCAAGACTGGAAACACATGTCTCTACTCGTGCAGCCGGGAATGGTCCTAGACCAGGTAGCTGAGACTCAACTGGTGCAGCAGTGCGCTGGCGAAGTCGCGAGGGCCAGTGCGGTGTAATAGCGTGAGGACCAAAACGCTCACGGTGGAGGTCGTCGAGTCGACGGTAGCAGCTGGACGCAGAGTGGGCAGGACTCCAACAGGTGGTGCCAGCACCAGGTCCTGTCAGGGCCCGGTACCCGCAGGGGCCGACGTCTCGCCCACTGCTAGCTGAGCCACTGCTGGGGGCTCCACCCTTTGGACCCGCAGGTCCCCACTGCCGGGAGTGCTGCGGCTGGCCCTGCTGCTGTAGAACTCAAGTACACGCCATGTGAGCCTATGCTGCTGCTGGTTCTGCTGGGGGCAGCCTAAGCTGCTACTGGTGTGCTGGGGGCAGCCTAAGCTGCTGATGATGCGCTGGCGGTAGCCTAAGCTGCTGCTCGAGCGCTGGGGCAGCCTATGCTGCTTCTGGTTTTGCAGGGGGGGCAGCCTAAACCGCTGCTACTGGTGCTGCTGGTGGCGGGTTTCAGCGGGTGGGACAGGTGGGACAGCGGGTGCGGTTCGGTGCGGTTCTGCGCGGTTCTGTGCGGTTCTGTGCAGTTCTGCTGGGTGGAGAGTACCGGGTGGGGCAGCTGATTCCGGGTGAGGTGACTGGAACGGGTGGGGCAGCAGCTCTGGCTGGAACGGGTGGGGCAGCGAGTGCGGTTCTGTGCGGTTCTGTGCAGTTCAGTGCGGTTCTACGCGATTCTGTGCGGTTCTGTGCGGTTCTGCGGGGTGGAGAGTACCGGGTGGGGCGGCTGAGTCCGGGTGAGGTGACTGGAACGGGTGGGGCAGCAGTTCTGGCTGGAACGGGTGGGGCAGCGGGTGCGGTTCTGTGCGGTTCTGTGCAGTTCAGTGCGGTTCTGCGCGGTTCTGTGCGGTTCTGTGCGGTTCTGCGGGGTGGAGAGTACCGGGTGGGAAGGCTGATTCCGGGTGAGGTGACTAGAACGGGTGGGGCAGCAGCTCTGGCTGGAACGGGTGGGGCAGCGGGTGCGGTTCTGTTCAGTTCTGTGCAGTTCAGTGCGGTTCTGCGCGGTTTTGTGCGGTTCTGTGCGGTTCTGTGCGGTTCTGCGGGGTGGAGAGTACCGGGTGGGGCAGCTGATTCCGGGTGAGGTGACTGGAACGGGTGGGGCAGCAGCTCTGGCTTGAACGGGTGGGGCAGCGGGTGCGGTTCTGTGCGGTTCTTGTGCAGTTCAGTCCGATTTCTAGTGTGGCGGCGGATTTCTGCACGTGGGGCGGCAGATCGCAGGTGAGGCGACGGCTAACGGACCGGGCGGCGGGTAAGGCAGCGGGTAGGGCCGTGTCTAACGGGTGGGGAGGCAGTTATGACGGTGGGAAACAGGTGGGGCGACGGGTCGCTCGTGCGCGCGGCTGCTGCTGTGCGTGCGTGCGACTAACGACGGGGCCGCGGGGCCCGCTAGCGAAGGAGCCTCGGGGGCCACGAACGAAGGGCCGCGTGGCCGGCTAACGAAGGGCCGCGGGGCTTGCTAACGAAGGGTCGCGGGGCCCGCTAACGAACAGCCGCGACGGGTGACGGGCGACGGGAAAAAAAAAAAAGGGAAATGGCCGCGATCGACGGGGGGAAACGGGCGACTGGCGACGGCGAGTGGGGGGGGTCTACAGGCGACGGGGCTAAGGTAAGCGCGCTACGGGCGGTCTAGGACGGGGCGCGACTAGGTGGGCCCATGATAGTCGAGTGATTTTTCCTAAGGGGAAAATCTCGCTAGGGTTAACCTAGCTCTATACCATGCCACAATGTAAAATTAACTGAAACAGAAAGTACAAACAAGATATATGCAAAACCTAACCCTAGTGCAAGTAGAAAATAACATAAATGCGAACACCTAGACTAGAACTACTCAAACTATAGAATTATAGTTTGACAGCTGGTGCTGGAGGTGCTGCTGGTGCTGGAGCTGCTGGAGGCGCTGCTGGTGCTGGAGGTGCTGCTGGTGCTGCTGGAGGTGCTGCTGGTGCAGGTGCTGCTGGAGGTGCTGCTGGTGCTGGAGCTACTGGAGGTCCTGCTGGTGCTGGAGCTGCTGGAGCCGCTGGTTCTGGAGGTGCTCGTACTGGAGGTACTGGAGCTGCTGGGACTGGAGCTGCTGCGGGGGTTGGAGCTGGAGGTACTGGAGCTGCTGGGGTTGCTGGTGGTGCTGCGGGAGTTGTAGCTGGAGACCCTGGGGCTGAGGGTGCTGGTGCTGTCTCTGCTGGTTCAGGAGGTGCTGAGCGGCCGCGGCCGTACTACGTTCCGCTCCTTCAGCAGGTTCTTGGCCTCCCGCCCTCCACTGGTCCTTCTCCTCCCCTACTGAGTCCACCACCTGTCCAGTCGCAGTCACAGTTACCGCTTGCCTCTCCGCTGCCTGGTCCTTCTCCTTACGCTGGGCCGACTGGAGGTCTTACGGTGCGTCGTGAGCCTGAGTCTCGTCCTGCGTCGCCTGAGTCTCGTCCTACGTCGCCTGAGTCTCGTCCAGAGTCGCTTGACCGCTCTGTCCACGCTGGTCGTCGTGCTCCGCGTCAGTGTCCTCCTCCTGTCCTTGGCACTCACTATATGACCCTGCGTCCTTCCACTGCTCCACAGCGTGTCCCTCTGCCGTCTCCTCCTGCGTCCTCTCTTCCTGACGGTCCGGACCCGGAGTCTGACTCCCTTCGTGCTGCCAGTCCTACTGTCACGCGTTTTCTCGCCACTGTTGTCACTGGCCCTTCCTTTGAGTCCTCTGCTGCGCCTGCTCTTGTCGCTGAGCTTGTTGACTTTGCTGCCGCCTGTCGTCTAGACTACGCCGCTAGCCTTGTTGCTGAGTCTGAGTCTGTCTGTCCTCCGTCCGTCGGGGGTGAGTGTGCTCTTGGCATGGACGTCCTTGAGGACAGACAGGAGGAGTTTGAGTGCTTTGCCGCTGCTTTACCTCATCTCGTGTCCATGCTGATTGCCCCTTAGGGAGACCCGGATGCACCAGACATCCTGACCCCACGCTCTTACGCAGAGGCGATGGAGGGTCCCTACTCCTCTCAGTGGCAGACAGCCATGGACGCAGAGATGGCTTCCTGGAAGTCCACAGGCACCTACGTCGACGAGGTTCCCCCACCTGGGGCGAACATCGTCAGTGGCATGTGGATTTTTAGGGTGAAGCGGCCGCCGGGTTCTCCGCCTGTCTTCAAGGCGCGTTACATTGCACGAGGCTTCAGTCAGCGAGAGGGAGTTGACTTCTTCCAAACCTTCTCCCCGACCCCGAAGATGCCCACTCTTCGGGTTCTGCTGCACGTCGCCGCTCAGCGTGACTACGAGCTCCACTCTCTTGACTTCAGCACTGCTTTCCTACAGGGCAGCCTGCACGAGGAGATCTGGCTGCGCCGCCCACCTGGCTTCACTGGGTCGTTCCCTGCTGGTACCCAGTGGAGCCTCCGGCGGCCAGTCTACGGTCTCCGCCAGGCACCCCGTGAGTGGCACGACACACTGAGGACTACTCTTGCTGCTCTTGGGTTTGCTCCTTCTACTGCTGACCCGTCGCTGTTTCTACGCACTGACACCACTCTGCCGCCGTTCTACGTTCTCGTGTACGTAGACGACTTGGTCTTTGCTACTGCTGACACTGAGGCACTCGCCCACGTGAAGTCGGAGCTGCAGAAGAGACACACGTGCACAGACCTGGGTGAGCTGACAAGCTATCTTGGCTTGCGGATCACCCGGGACAGAGCACAGCGTACCATCACCTTGACTCAGTCACACATGGTGCAGCAGGTCCTTCAGCTCTTCAACTTCACGTACTCCTCGCCTCAGCCCACTCCTCTGCCTACCGGTCACTCGCTCTCAGCTCTGCCTTCGGATGAGTCCGTAGAGCCGAGTGGCCCATATCCAGAGCTTGTGGGCTGCCTCATGTATCTGATGACCTGCACTCGACCTGACCTTGCATACCCTCTTAGCATCCTAGCACGCTATGTCGCTCCTGGCCGTCACCGGAAGGAGCACATGGATGCCGCTAAGAGGGTGTTGCGCTACTTGTGCAGTACGTCGGGCATGGGGCTTGTGCTTGGAGGACGGAGCGACGTTGTCCTCACTGGGCACTCAGACGCTTCTTGGGCTGACGACCAGGCTACGCAGCGGTCGTCTCAGGGTTACACCTTCAGCCTTGGCTCTGGTTCAGTTTCTTGGCGTTCTACACGCTCGTCTTCAGTTCTCAGCTCCAGTTGTGAGGCTGAGATCTACGCCACAGCCATGGCTGCACAGGAGTTACGCTGGCTCACCTACCTGCTGACCGACCTGGGAGAGAGGCCTCGTTCTCCTCCAGTGCTGTACGTCGACAACAAGGCCGCCATTGCCTTGTGTCAGGAGCACAGACTGGAGCACAGGACGAAGCACATCGCTCTGCGCTACTTCCTTGCTCGAGAGTTGCAGCAGTGTGGTCAGCTTCGTCTTGCTTACGTGGCCACTCGGGCCAACACTGCTGATGTGTTCACCAAGGCGCTTCAGCCTTGTGATCATCAGCGTTTCTGTACTGTTCTAGGCCTTGTGCCTACTGTGCCTCACTTGCTTACTTCTTGACTCTGCTTGTACTGTGATCTCTATATATATACCTGCATGCTTACACTTGCTAGGTTGTGATCTCTGTACCTCTTGTTATATTATCAAACTGCATGTGAACTGGTCTTGTGACCGCTTGCTTGTGCTCGGAATTTGTGTGGTATCCTTGAGATCCACCCTGAGCTGTGCTTTGCCTTGCTTTGCTTTGACTGGTCTTGTGACCATCTGGTTGTCTCCCACTTTGCCTATGGGGGTGTGTCAAACATTGTATATGTTTGTGTTCTGTAGGCTGTAGTGGGTTTAGCCTTAGGGGGTACAACTTCTAGGGTTTCATACTTGTACTCCCAACTTTCTTAGTTCAATCACTCTTCTCAATTCTAACACCAACCCCACTGCCGCTACTCCAGCAACTGCGAATCATGCTAGGCCACAACAGCGCCGTACTACCACCACCACCACCTCCATGCTCGACCTACTACCACGCCTGCCACTGGCCGCCTTCTGGAAGTGATCGACCTAAAAACTATTGTCCTGCAAGTGCCTGATCCTAACGCCCCCCCTAACTCCGACGTCGACACCCTCGCTTATTTCGACGCTGGCGAGGTTGAAACGGACGTCGACGAGATTGCCGAAGAAGAAGGATAACCTGCCATGACGGGAGAGAAACGCGGCTTGGGGGGCGCGGAGGTTATACAGCTGGCGTGGGTATGCCATGACAAGGACGAGGATGTTCGCAGCCAGACACGCCTGCAGGGATAGAACCGTGACGTTACGGTTTGGGAAGAGCTGACACGGCTCCACCGAAACTTCCGTCACAAGTTCACCGCGGTGATGGCAAAGGTCTTCCGTATGGAGGCTCCTTACTGCAAAGTGCGTGACCTCTTGCTGGAGAAGTCAGGCAAGGGTCGCCCTCCCAAAATCCCCATTTAATACAATTTTTACGACCGCATCTTCGACAATCGTGCTAACGCACGCCCTCCTGCGCTTGCCGAGAGTCTTCCGGGAGCCAACGACATCCGCTCACCGCCGTCCACGCCCAGCATAGCAGGTATGTATGATGAACTTTGTCAAACTCCGTGCACACACGAGAGGAACAGATTTGCATTGATAAAGATGCAGGAATACATTGAAGTCCCATTCAGTTGCTCTAATCGGATCATTCGCCCCACCCCTACAATTTGTGATCCATCTTTACAGATCAAGGTCCAACGACCGAGGGTGTGGGGTCAGGCATTTCGCCTCTGGCTATGGTGGCGTCACCGTCCCCATCTTGCACCACGCACCCCATTTCTCCGCCGGCTCCACCCGCAACCTCCCTTGCGCTCCACGTGTCAACCAAAGTGGCGCGTGCGGGTCTGTCGCTGAGCGGGCACCGCGTCGTTCGCTGGCCTCGGCCTTCGGCTGCGGGCACATACATTTACGGCATGGAAGTGGGAGGAACACCATCGATGGGTAGTCAACTGACTGGGTCTGACGCGGAACTATGCGACGAAATAGCTATGCGCATTGCAGGGAGTATGGGCGGACTTTTCCGCGACAACTTCGAGCAGTTCATAGAACTCACCCGAGAGCTGGTGCAGACTGGTTCGGATGCCCCAGCCGCCAAGAAGCGTAATGATAGCCCTCCAGACGCTAACAGTGGCGGGTCAGCGTGAAGCCCACGGCGCTTGACGAGTAGTGCGGCGCTTGTGCCGCAGGACCCTGCTCCCACCATTGGTTCCGCTCGCGTGGCTCCTCCAGACGCGGTCACGCCCCGAGCACCAGGTTGATGTTGTGCAGGGTCACGCACGATGCAACGTAGCACGGTGCATGGAAGATGTCGCACTCGAGCGGGCCGTCTAGCAGTCGCCACTTGGTCTTCACTCGGCCGTTGACCAGTTCGACCACCATCTGTGCACGCGACTGCTGCAGGTTCCAGACCCGCTGCTCGTCAGGCAGGTGGCGACCAATAGTTGCTCGGTAGGGTGTGTATAGATATTGGCACAGGCCGTATGCCACGTCGGAAACAATCACGTAGTCCAGTAGACCCCCCTCTTCAATGCAAGTCCTTGCAGGGCTGTTTTGGAAGACTCGAGCGTCGTTGACACTACCAGGCCACCCGACGAAAAAAAATTCCCAAATTTGGCCATTTCTGTCACAGGTTAGTTGCTCTATTATTGAATAATATCCTTTTCTATTTCTAAAGTCATCTCGATGAGGCCCATACCCACGACTCCGTATGTAGGTGTCATCCATATCACCCACTACGCCGGGAATGCCAGCAGATGCACGAAATTCCCATTTCGAAAGCCTCAAACATTTCACGGTCGGGCCACCCAACCCACAACGGTGTCAAAACCACCTCCATGAACTTCAGGACACGTGTGAACAATTTCTGGGTGTAAGAATCAGTATGCCCGAAATGAAGACCAATTTGGAGGAAGGATAAATCGTGGCCCAGCTTGCTAAGTGCCATCGCAATGTGCACAAACTTGTAAACCTGGTTCTGCCACGTTGCGAACCTGCTGTGCTGGTACTGCCTCACAAGGTACGTGAAAGTGCGCTTATCCACGCGTATGTTTTCGTAAAAGCTTCCGTCGGGCAGGACGGAAGTCCAATGCATGCGGGAGTCCAGGCGATCGCCCCTGGCAAACACGCGTGTTTGGCGGAGCAAAAATGCTACGACGAGTGCTGGCAGCCCAAAAACCAATGGCGATAGATACTGGCAGCAGGAACAGTCGCAGGTACCCCTGCCACACGATGCCGAGAAAGCGGATAAGTTGAAGGTTGGTCATTCTTGCGAGAATGTGTTGGATTGTAGTTTGGCCACGGGGGCAATTTGTAGCCCTCGTGTCACCGTGTCGCACGAATCATACGTGGCGCACTGTCAAGGCGTGAGAACTGGGTAACCTACGAATGTTGAACGCGACACAAAAGTGAGTGTACAAAGTTGAACCACGATACTCGAACTTCGATGTACCATGTGATTTATGAGTGGAGATTTTGCGATTCGTCCGAGCTCGAGCCGCTTGAGCTCGTGTCACAGGACCCTCCTGCTGAGGCTTACTTCCCCTCACCACGGCCGTGTTTGTCTGGTGATCTTTCAGTTGTTCTCCCTTCTCGTTATCCAACACCAGTATCCCTGATGGGCGTACTTCCCTCACCCTCCTTTTTGTCCCTACCTCGACGTCCAAGGTCTCTTGTTTTGCCCGCTTCAAGTATACCTCCTGCCCCTTGCTCACTCCCTTCTTTGCTCTTCCCCCTATCCCTTGCTGCTGCCGTTGCTCATAACGTCTGGCATCCCTCAACTGTGTGGTGTGGAGGTTTTCCAATGCTGCTGGCATCATCACCTGCAAGTACCTTGCTTTGGCTACCCAATTGTCTATGGTGCCTGTTGTCACCGTGTCCGTGAGGACACGTGGAGCACCCACTGGCAGCACCGGCTCACAGCCAAACAGGAGGCTGTATGGTGAATGATCTCTTAAGGCAGCCTGCTTCCCAAACCTGTATCCTGCTGCAATCTAGTGCAGCTCATCGTCCCAGGCCTGCTTCCTCTTCTCCCCATATGCCCGCAACCCTCGCTTTAGAGTCTGCACCAGGCGCTCGGTTAGCCCGTCATTGTGTGGGTGATAGCGGGAGGTGCGCCTGTGAGTGATCCCCGCTTCCTCTAACAGCTTCTTGAATTCCCCTTGAAACTCTGTTCCCTAGTCGGTGAGCAGCTCTGCACATCCCCCAAATCTGCAAATCACGTGTTCCTTGAATGCCGCTGCCACATGCCTTGAGCTCTTGCTGGGGATAGCTCTGACTTCCAGCCACTTGCTCACATGCTCCACCATGAGCACGATATATTGTTTGCCTCCTCGACTCAATGGCAATCCCCCAGCCAGATCTAAGGACCACCTAAAGCCCTGGCCACGGATGGGCAAGGACTGCCGCTCAGCTCTTGCTTGGGTGAGGTTTTCCGTGCTCTGTTGGCATGCCTCACAGCCCTCCACCCACCTCTGCACTTGCCTGCGCATCCCTTCCCACAACCAACCCGTCTTCAGCAGCTGCACTATCCTTTGTCATGTCTGAAATGTCCGACTTTTGTGTGCACCTCTTTGATCGCTTCCTCCCTCTCGCCCGGTGCTGGCACCAGCTTCCACCCATCCTCTGTCTGTATCTGTAGCTGCTGCTGGTACCACCTGTAGTGGTGCCCCCTCCCTCTCACTCTCTCTCTCATCTCTTCATCTTCCCCTATCTCCCCTTTCACCATCGCGTGGCCTGTTCATCCTCCCAAATATCTGCTGGCCCCTTGCTCCCCTTGAGCCTGCTCAGCTCCACATGTTTTGCCAGCAATGTCAAAGTCACTGTAGGTTCTAGCGGTGGGGGGTTTCGGGAGAGACCGTCCACATGCTGCAAGGTCTTTCCTAGCCTGTGTTTGATCTTGAAGTCGTATTCCTGCAGTTGCATCGCCCACCATGCGTTCCTGCCCGTCAACCCCGGCGTTGTCATCACCCATGTCAGTGGCTGGTGATCTGACAACAAGGTGAACTCCCGGCCTTGCAGGTACAATCTGAAGTGCCCCACGGCCCATACCGTTGCTAATCCCTCCCCTATGTATGAGCTGTACTGCGCCTCTGCCGAGTTGCAGCTCCTGCTTGTGTATGCTACCACCTTCTCCTCTCCCTTTACCTCCTGGCAGAGTTTCCCTCCCATCCCTTGGCTGCTCCAGTCGGTGTAGAGGGTGAACGGCTGGTCTGCGGCCGGCAGCTGCAACACGGTTGCTGTTTTCACCCAAACCAACTGAGTGGCTTAGTAAAAGCGGCGGGTGGAGGCAAGTCAGCGACAAGAGCAACGACGAATGGAGGAGGACTAGTGAGTTCTATAATGAGGGAGGCAAGGACATTAAAGACTGTAGGGCGGGGCGGTCCAGAGAAAGTCAGTGAACGGATGAGCGGAGACAGCAAGGGGCGACCGAGGAGGCGACGGGAGAACAAAAGGTGTCGGATCATGAGAGACGCAAGAACGGAGGAGCATAGGGTCGACACTAAGAAGGGGAGACAAGGGACGACGAACCCAGTGGTCGGAGTAAAGAGTCGAGTCAGGAGACAAAGGTGGAGACAACTGTGAAGGCAGAGGAAGACGAGCCGGAGACGAGGCCGGAGAGGAAACACAGGATCGTAGCATGTGAGAGACGGTTGGGGAGGGGTAGGTGGTCGGTCAGTTGAGTTAGAAGAAATACCAAGAAGGTGAAGTGCAAACACTGGCGGCGACGGCGGCTGCTGCTGCGGCAACGGCAGCGGCTGCTGCAGGGCTGAACTTCCTGCGCCCGTGGAAACCCTAGTACCAGTACCTTCTGCGGCGGCACCCCCAGAACCAGCGCTCTCAGCGCCAGCAACCCCAGAACCAGCACCCCCAGAGCCAGCACCCACAACGGCAGCACCCTTAGAACCAGCACGCCCAGCGGCAACATCCCCAGAGTTCACGGCGACTGGCTGCGGCAGCGACGACGGCAAAGGTGTCGACATAGGAGGCGCACCTCAACTTACTGGGCCTTAAGAGTCAGCAGACTCCCCCACCGCCTCAACCGAGGGATGGGGGGTGACGTGCGACACAATAGCCGCAGCAGAGCGTTGGGGCAGGGGAGCAAGCGGAGGAGTTGGAGTGAGATAGAAGGGAAAGAGGGGGACCGGGGTACCGCAGTGAGGTAAGCGAGTGTAGAAGCCGACGGGTTCGTTAATGGTGACGTCACGAAAGCGGAGGAAGCGGTGAGTCAAAGGGTGGTAGAAGAGCCGGTCAAGGGCATCGAGGGGGGAATCAAGGAAGACACACGGGAGTTTGCAGGCTGAGAGCTTGTCCGCGCGAGGGTCACGCGGACGTAAGCAAGGCAGCCCTTGACGTGAATTTCATACGCAGCACTAGGGGATACAGTCAAGAGGAGTGTCGACAAAACATGCGACCGTGAGACATGGAGCCACACGTTAAGCTGGTGTGTGGCGTAGCGGATTGCAAACGGCCATAGAAAACGTGGGGCACCGACATGAATCACGGAGTTACGAGCGATTTCCATGACCAATCCAATGTGACGCTCGGCTAACCAATTCTGTTACGGCGAGTCCGGGAGCGTGAACGCCTGGGTGATGCCCTCCGAACGATAGAGCAGGCCAAGGCGACCAGAGGGGAACTCACCACCACAGTTTGAGTGCCGACAAAGCACGCGATAGGTTCGCTGGTGCGGACGGCTACAAGCTACCGGATGAGGTCATCAGGCACGTCGGCCTTCCGCTCCAAGGGATACACCATGGTTTAGCGGGAGTAGTCGTCAACAACAACTAGGAAGAAGTGCTCCCGGTACGGCCTAGGCTACCACCTCCGCCCGGCTTCCCGCGCTGCCCTTGCTGTAGATTCAGCTTCTTCGGTGCAGCGTAGTTTGCCTGTGGAAGGAGCTCCGTGGGCTGTTCGGCCTCCTACATTGCCTCGTCTTGAAGGATGTAGCTGGTGATGGAGTCCTCGTCGAGGGACTCACGCGTGCCGGGCACCATCATCATCCTCTTCATGAGGTTGTAGCCGCGCGGCAGGCCCTTGACGATGTGGGTGATGTAGGACGCCGTCGAGCATTCGGCGCCCGCCATCCGCATCTCAGCCAGGATCCGTCAAGCACGGTTGCAGTAGTCCGTCGCCGACTCCTGCTCGCCCATCCGAATGTGTGTCATCTTCTCCTCCAGCTGTCCGGTGTACAGGTTGTCCCTGACCTGGTACGTCAACAGGATGAAGTGCCATGCCTGGTGACCAGCATCCAGTCGCTCTCGACTGCTCCTGAGCGCCAGCTGCACCACCGGCGAGCAGAACCTCGAGATGACCATGAAGGTGAGCAAGTGAGCCGCACGAAACTCCCCGCGCAGCTCGACATCGTCCAAGGGCGGAATTGGCACTGTGCCGTCGGCGAAGCCCTTCAGTCCGGCGACCTCCAGCTGAGGTTCTATCGACTCCCTCCAAGTGATGAGGTCCCGTCGACCTTGCAGCGGTGCGACAGTGATCCGGTCCGGCGAGAACTTGAAGTAGCCATACGCCGGTGCAATCCCGCCCGCCGTCACATGCGTCGTCGGCGAGAGCCTTCCACCGCTTCGTAGAGGAGAGCGACGTCGACCATCGACATCGGCACGCGAGCTGCCTGCAGCCGCCGTCGACCGCTGCACTCGCGCCTGAATCCCGTCGACACCACCGTCGACCTTGATCACCCCTCTCTGCCTCGTGCCTTCGCTGCCGCTGACTCGTGCACCACCGTCGACCTCGTCGTCGACGCCACCTTCGTTGCGCACCGGTCGAGGAGATGCAGGACGGGAAGGGTGTTCCGTCGCCCACTGCGACCGGATGCCCAACTCGGCGATCACCAAGGGGATCGTCCCGTATTCGCCATCTGCGTGGCGTCTCCTCGCGTCAGCCAAACGTGCCTCCAAGGTGTCCGCTATGCCCGCATCAACTACGGGGTCGACCATGGCGACTAACGCTGATGCCGGCCTACGAACGACTTAGTAGGTGCAAAGGTCGGCTCCTATCTGAAGGTAATCTGCGGGGCCGTCCACGCTCACCGCACCATGCGGAGAGTCACTCTACAACGGTAGTGAGCTAGACTACGGGGGTTGGCACAAACTACTAGGAGTGATCGCAGCTTTGCTTAGTTCCTTGGTGCTTGCACATTCACGGGAGAAATCGGCAAGAGTTTCCACTAGCAAAGTCGAAATTACAGAATGGTTGAACAAGCAATGACAAAATTGACTACATCAGGCACCTAGCAACCCTGCAGCTAGCCTGCCAGCGTTGCGTAGAGGAGCCGCGCCAGCACTGCGGAAAGGCGACCTGCCAACAGAGCAGGTCGACGGCGTGCCAACGTTGCAGCAGAGCGGCTGTCCAGCGTTGCCCCGTAGAACACAGCAGTGCGCACGCTCGCAGGTGCGCGCAGACGATTGGCCCGACTTGCATTGCTATGCATCTGTCGGCTGTTGTCTGCGCCTGACGAGCCACATCGACTTCGGGATACCAGCCCAAAGTCGCCTTCGCCCATCACATCTACGCAGGGGCCATGGCTGCACAGGAGTTACGCTGGCTCACCTACCTGCTGACCGACCTGGGAGAGCCGCCTCGTTCTCCTCCAGTTCTGTACGTAGACAACAAGGCCATGCTGGCCTTGTGTCAGGAGCACAGACTGGAGCACAGAACGAAGCACATTGCTCTTCGCTACTTCCTTGCACGTGAGCTGCAGCAGCGTGGTCAGCGGCGTCTTGCTTACGTGGCCTCTCCGGCCAACACTGCTGATATATTTACCAAGGCACTTCAGCCTTGTGATCATGAGCGCTTCTGTACTATGTTAGGTCTTGTGCCTACCTGGCCTCACTTCCTTACCTCTTGAATTTGCTTTGTACTGTGATCTATATATCCTGCACCTGCCTATTTTCCTTTGCTAGGTTGCGATCACTGTCTTGCTTGTTCACCTTGATCTATAAGCCTGCATGTGAACTGGCCTTGTGGCCTTTGAACTTGTGCTCGGAATGTGTGGTGACGTTGTGATCCACCCTGAGCTTGCCTTGCTTGACTGGTCTTGTGACCCCTTGTTCTCCCCCACTTTGCCTATGGGGGTGTGTCAAACATTCATGCTATAGTCTTTCTAGGCTGTAGTGGGGTAGACAGTATGGGGTACAGTTTCCTAGGGTTACATATTTGTACCCAACTCATTTCCTAGTCAATCATTCCTCTTTCTTCAAAGTACTCACTATAGAGTACCCCACTGCAGACTAGACAAATAACACATTCTGACAGTGCCTTCCCTAATGCGACTGCTAGTCGCATGGATCACGTTCTACTACTCTATTTTCATGGACGTGGTCGCTAGGGCGGTAGACGGCTTGCTGGAAGCCAATGTCTTCGCCGAAGACATCTCGTCGCCGTCTAGCTCGCACGGCTCCAACAGGACTTAGCGAAGGATCGTCTCAGGGTTGGTCGCTGGTTGAGTTGTTGCAGCGGAAGTATTGACCTCAGGTCAGAGTGAATGTAATTGACTGAGATGATTAAAAGCATGCATACATCGAGTTTATATATAGAGTACAGGGAATACGAAACGACCTAGACTAGCCCATGTACTCTAAGGGGTACATTCCCTTATTACAGCGAAGTTCAACCGTGCGGCGCGGGAACCCGTTTCAAACCTGTTCCCTCTCTTTTCATTTCAAATGCATCTGCCTGCATCGGTCTTGATCTAACGGTTGCTGGTGTCGCTTCTGCTCTTCTGACTCCTCGACTTCATACTCGGTAGAGTCGGCTCCTGCAGCATACAGGAGTGCCTTACTCATTTTTCATATCGTAACTCTTCCTGGTTGCGCAGAGGGCTGACTCGCTTGACTACTCTGGTAAGGTTGGAGCAGTGCTGGTACTGCTGACGTGTCAGTCGCTTGGTGAGGAAATCGGCTGCCATCTCGGTGGTGGGGCAGTACGTGAGGTCAACCTTGCACTGGTCAATTTCGTCCTTGACGAAAAAGTAACGAAGCGCGATGTGCTTCGTGTGGTTGACGAACCCTGGCTTGTTCGCGATCTTGATGGCGCTTTGGTTGTCGCAATGGAGGCGAAAGGTGGACGAGGTTGAGATTTTTGCTTCCTGCAGTAGTTCTTGCAGGTAGAGTCCTTGCTGTCGCGGAGATGTACTCTGCTTCGGCCGATGACAAGGCAACCAGTTCCTGCTTTTGTGAGTTCCAGGAAATTGGTCCTGTTGGCTCCAGGCGAAAGACGAAGTCGGTTCGCGACCGTCGATTGGCGGGGTCAGCAGTATGTTCTGCGTCCACGTAACCGTTGATGCTGAATGATGTTGCTGTCAGCGTGGAGTAGGAGAGCCCGATGTGAAGTGTGGATATGAAGTACTGTAGGGCGCGCTCCAAGTCCAGGTGGTTTTCTGCTACTGGTTTGCGGGAGTACTGTGCCAGTTGGCTGGCGATGTACGAAAGGTCGGGTCGGCAAGTAACGGAGGCGAACAGCAGGCACCCCAGTTGTTGCTGGTAGAGGTGGAGTCCTGTGGGTGACAGAGGTTTGTTGTCCGGTTTGTAGTTGGCGCTAGGGTTACGGTAAGGAGTTGAGAGTGGCGCGGGTGAGATTTTGAAGCGTTCCCCCAGCTGCTCTGCGTACTTAGAGGCTGACAATTGAATTGCTTCTGGCGCATAAGTGATGTTCAGGCCCAGGAACTGCGCGGCCTTGTGGTTGATGGTGATGTCAACGCGCTGCGCCAGGTTTGCTCCGAACTGGTCCAGGAGCTTGTTCCAGGTGCCGGTGTATAGCAGGTCATCAACATAGACTGTCAGGAGGATGTAATCGCCGTTGAAGTGGAGGCAGTACATTCCTTGGTCGTGCGGCAGCTGCCTGAAGCCGATCTCCAGAAGTATCTTGTGTAAGTGCTGCTGCCAGAGACGCGTCGCCTGTTTTATGCCGTAGAGAAATTTCTTCAGCTGGCAAACCCTGCGATCTCCTTCCCCGTAGGTGTGAGGTTGCTCCACGAAGATGGTTGCGTCGACCAACGCATATAGGAACGCGTTCTCGACGTCGATCTGCAGCAGTGGTAAGTGCTTAGCTGCAGCGATGGCGAGTAGTACCCTCACAGAGGTATGGCGACTGACGGGAGCGAAGGTCTGGTCGAAGTCGATGCCGTGGCGCTGGTCGTAGCCGCGTACAACCCAGCGTGCCTTGAAACGCTCGATAGTTCCGTCAGCTGCAGTCTTCAGACAAAAAACCCATTTTCCGCTTAGCACCCTCCTCCCCTTCACTGCTGCACGATCGACTACGACCCAGGTGTCTCGTGACTCTAGTGCTTTCAGCTCCGCATCCATGGCTGCACGCCACTCCTTGGCGTGTGGTCTGGTGAGGGCGTGTCGTGGGTTCTAAGGTTCGACAATGCGGGGGGCGGAGGTGACTGCCGCATGCAGGCCGAGAAGTTGAAGGCCTGTGACTTTGGAGGCGCCTTCGGCTTCCTGAGCGGTGACCTCTACTACGTTGTCATTGTTGAGTGATGCTACCATTCGCATTCACGTCTGTCTGCCTCCCATCATATGTTCATGCGTTGCATGCGTATTGTGAGTGTGTGCAAGAATTTGTGTTTTGTGCGGTTTGGTTTTTCTGAGTGTGTGTGTGAATGTTATTTGGCTTGAGCAGATATCTGAAGTGACTCCTCTGCTCAAGAGCTTTCCGAGGAACCAAGTATCGCTTCAATCGGAGCACAAACAAGAAAGTTACGAACGTTGGAGTTCGTATGCTTTTGATATTTGGTTGTGGTGACTATGGGAAGTTGTGGGGTTGACTCAATATGGGGTACAGACTTTTGGGGGTTGGGAAATTCGTCTTTTCTACTGTAGTTGCTGCCAAATGGTTGGGAGAAACCAAACCAGGTTGGCAAGTGTGGCCAAGTTGGGTTGAGGTGGATTGTGGAGGTTGGGATAGTGACAAAGGTCAAAGTTGGGTTGCCTATGGGGAAGGGAATTGTATGGCATGGGGTTTCCTTGGTTGGGGACTCTCTTGGGATCTTCCCTCTCGTCCTCCTCATCCCTTCCACCTGGTTTAGTGCTACTCCAATTCTCTTGTGTGAACTTTGTGATTGAGTTAAGTTCTTATGGCAGCATACCCCCCTGTACGCCGAAATTGATAAGTCGAGATTTACTTCACCTCTTGATACGTTTCAACTTGGGAATTGTAGCCACGGAGTAGGGCTACAACATATATGAGTTTAGTGAAGTTTTGACTGTGCACTTTTCGTCGACGGCGTTTCTTGTGAGCGCAACTATTCTGTCCAGAAATAGGGACCAACGATTTTGAGAAATTTAGGCACCTAATCTTCATAGACTCCGTCCTTAGTCTCTAACAAAGACATCGCAAGCTTTGTCCCCAACATAACCCATGAGTTCCCGCCATAACTTGTGAACTTTGGGTCCCTGTCCGAGATGAGTGTAGCGGGGATGCCGTGGATGGTGATGATGCGGTCGAATAAAGAGGCGAGAAGTTGCTTCAGAAGTAATCGTGGCGTTGGTCGGGATAAAATGTCCCATTTTAGAGAACTTGTCGATCATCACGAGTATAGATTCATGCCCTCGTAAGGTCGAAGGAAGCCCAGTAATATAGTCGAGGCTAACGACTTGCCATGGCTGCTCCGGTACGGGTAGAGGCTGAAGTGACCCTGCTTTTTTCTGCTTGCTACTCTTCATCCGCTGGCACGTGTCACATGAGGTGACGAACTGCTGCACGTCTGCTGCCATCCGGGGCCAGAAGCAATTCTTAGCTATCCCTGGTAATGTCTTGTTACTCCCGAAATGTCCTGCGTATGCTAAGTCGTGAAACTCCTCTAGTAAGATCTGTCGGAGTGGGGCACAGTTCGGTACCCACGTGTTTCCTGAACCTTTCCTTACCGCTAAGTCTTTCTCCCACTGTGGCTTTTGTTTCTGTGCTGTAGCGATTTCTGCGTCCACGAAATACCCATGTTGGATTAGACCGTTGAGAAGAGGGATCATCCCGTCGAGCCGGATGCCTGTTACATGCCCTGGGCGGCTCAGCCCGTCGGCCTTGTTGTGTAGCCCTGGCTTGTAGACGATGTCGTAGTGGAAGTCTGTTTCCAGGTAGTCCATCCACCGCACTTGTCGTCGTGAGAGCATAGGCTGCGACTTGAGGTATTTGAGACTGCAGTGGCCAGTGTAGACTGTAGTTTTGGTATCTGAGTTCGGTTTATCCTCCTCTGCTGCTGCCATCACTAGTGCTATGTAACCCGTGTTGTCCGTTCGAACCGTGCAAGTGTCGTTTCAGGAACATCCCCTGTATCCGTCCAGCTTCGCAGCTCCACACGTTTTCCATTGTTGTCGCCTTCCGGTTGACCCAGTCGATCTCAGGGTTGAACCGCTTCAGAAAATCACACCCCAAGATGAAATCCAGTCCCTTGATGTTTGTGATCGGCAACGTCGGCTTCCACCTCAACGCACCTATGTGCAGCTGCAGTGTTGACTTGCTGTGGATGAGAAGCTTCGTACCGTCCACCATCGTTGCTGTGAACTAGGTCTCTACCGAGGACTCCCCAATTTTCTCCAACGTCCCGCGGTCGCACACCAAGTGAGACGCTCCACTATCCACCATAGCCTGGAGGCGTTGCCCTTTGCAGAGCACCTCGAGCTGTAGTGGTTGTTGCCGCTCCGAGTAGCCATACATGGTCTTGCTTATAGGATCATAGGGTACATCAAGTATATTATCCCTAGGTCCTACTCTTGAAGCTGTAGACTCAATATCAGTTTTCGCCTGAGTGGGGTTAGAAGGATTTATCCGAGGCCGATTCGGGTTCTCATGGGCCTGGAAACTTCCCCTAAGCTTTTGCAGCTGTGTAGGCTTCACCTGTGGGGAACGGGGAGCCTTAACACTGTGCTGCTGGGAGAGAATATTAACTTATCGGAACGCTCGACCCTTTTCAACGCTCCGGAGTTGGATCCCCAACTTATCTCGTAACGGTACTATTTCTAAATGCTTTTTCTTAGCCTCTAACTCTCAATTTTTTTTTTTCAAAGGCTTTCAAACCACGAGAACTCATATTCTTAGTTAAAATATTTTTTAGGATAACTTTAACGAGTTCTTACTCTCGGTGTTCGGCTGGAGTTTCTCGGTCAGTGCAGAGTCTTTTTTTGCGGAGTCTCTTTTCGTCTCGGCGATTTCTGCTGGTACCGGCCAGTCGTGACGTTTTAAATTTGCGCCATCATTTTCTCCATTTTTTCGCCCGCTCCGAAGTCGCCACGTCCTCGCCCTTTTTCCTTTTTTTGATCTTTTCGCGATCGCCAAGTCGATCTGCGGCTACTGGCGATTCTCGTGCTTTTACTTCGGGGGTGCCATACTGTTCTTGCCCTGCAGCTCCGCACGTGCCTTCTTCATTTTCCAACACACCAAGAATCGATGTCCGGCTGTGCGCAAAAATCGCACGTTTCGGATTTTGCCGACTGATTTACGTACCCGAATTGACGTTTTTCGTTGGCGCCCCTGTTTAGTACCAAACTATATAGTAAATAACGCACTTACCCTTATTACCAACCACATGGGAAAATAACGAACTTACTCTTAGTACCAACCTTTGCGGAGATTCACTCTACAACGGTGGGAGCTAGACAATGGGGAAGGCACGGGTTGTGGGAAGGGGCTGGTCTTGTACCAGGCACCCAAAGACCCTTGGAGGTGACCCCGAGGAGAGGATTTAAGTTTGATTAAGTCTAAATAGCCTGAGTTTATTAGGCCCTTACACCAACAAGCTGGTATCAGAGCTGCGTTATAGCGATCTTCGTTATAGTTACCTATGGCGGGAAAGGATTCGGCGGGATCTAATAAATCTTCAGCCCAAGATCGTAGTGGCAGCCAAGATTCTGGTGTTTCAGCGCCAAGGGGAGCACGAACAAACCAGGGCTCGCTGATCAAGGAGGTGCTGAAAAACTTCACCGTCGAGAAGTTCAATGGTGAGGCCTATGATGATTGGGCCTGGAAAATGCAACTCTATTTCCATCAAATTGGATTGCTGAAACTAATGATTGGGAAGGAGCCTAGACCGAGTGACCCCGCGCTGCATGAAGATTGGGACGAGCGCACCTCGGCTGGCTACTACTTGAAGTCGCAGAGTTTGGAGCTGAACCAGCGTCACCACGTCATGCACCTGCTGCCGGAGGTTGAGTGCGGTCTGAAGGCGTGGACCGTGCTGAAGAAGCTGCACGCCCCGACCTCCGTTGCCGCGACGCTCATGATGGAGAGGGAGCTGTCGGCGTCACGCCTAAGCGAGGGAGAGCCGGTGCAACCTGTCCTGTACAAGATGCGTGATCTCTACCCGAAGCTGGCGACCGCGGGAATCACCTACCCGGAGCAGACCAAGTACCTGAAGATGCTCTCGCTGCTGCCGAAGTCGTGGCTTCAATACACGAGCGGATTGAGCCTGCCGCAGAACCAGAGCTTGTGGACGCTCGACTGGGTGCGGACGAAGATTTTGGAGGAGGACTTCCATCGCCGCCAACTGAGGGGTGGAGACGAGGGCAGCAGCGGATACGGTATGCAAGGAGGCAAACGTGGCAGAGGACGTGGCTTCCGTGGTGCTGGTCGCGGTGCGAAGTAGGACGATGACTCCAACGACCAAAATGGAGGTACCGGTTGGGGTCGCAGTGCGAAATCTGGACGTGGGGGCAGATCGGGTGCTGGTGGCAAAATTGCTGCTGGTATTGTGAGAAGGCGGGGCATCCCTGGTTCTTGTGCTATAAGAAACCCGAAGGATGGACCCCCCGGAATCGCCATCAGGATGGCGGGACACGGAGCAACCAGAAACGTGGCGTGAATATGGTCGCAGCTTCGTCCGATGATAACCCGAAAGGCAAAGGCGGTGCTGAGAAGAAAAAGGAGCGCACCGCGGGCCTGTTCTTCCATGTTGGAGTGGAGGGGGAGCAAGGAGAAGGCTCTGCGAAGGTTGGAGCAGAGCTGCACCCCCTGGACTTTTGGGTGTTGGACACGAGCGCTGCGTGAACGATGACGCCGCGCAAGGACCTACTAGCCGACCTACGCGCTGCACCAATGACTGAGGTGTGCTCTGCCTCTGGACACGCGTTGAAGGGTGGCAGGTGCGGACAAGCTGCATTCAAAAGAGCGGATGTTAAGCCGGTGGTGCTGCACGACGTTCTGCTCGATCCTGACCTCAAGGCCAACCTCATAAACC
Organism: Closterium sp. Naga37s-1; assembly: GCA_947471745.1. Taxonomy (NCBI): domain Eukaryota; kingdom Viridiplantae; phylum Streptophyta; class Zygnematophyceae; order Desmidiales; family Closteriaceae; genus Closterium; species Closterium sp. Naga37s-1. Next base: position 3,716,646 of record CANJKZ010000093.1, on the reverse strand, counting down.
TCCGTAAGCTTGCCAAGGCTGGGGTGAATACTAGCACGGATGGGGCACGCACTTACAAGGGGCAGCTGGGCAACCGGGTGCTTTGGGATCTGCACGAGAGCAAGGATGTGTACAGATCCATGTGGCACCTGCCAGCATTGGTGTGGCACGGTGGAGGGCGGGCTAGAGCGGGGTCTGTGTCCTAGGGGGAGTGCAACGCCGTGGGAGCCGTTGGAATGAAAGTGTCGGCCAGATCTGGGGAGACGGATTGGGCAACGGGCGTTCAGATTCGGGAAGCCACTCCTTGAATGCAGCGAGCGCGTCGCTCTTCAGCTTCAATGTCTTCCCCCAGGTGTACCGTGAGGTATTGTCCACAAAAAGAATGTAGTACCTGCTTCCATCCATGGCTGGGGTCTGAAATGGACCGCAGTCGTCAGTATGGACCAGCCCAAGAACCTGCTCTTCTCGCTCGTCGTGCAGCAGAAATGTTTGGCGAGTGAGCTTTGCTGGCAGGAGGTGCACGGCATATCCTCACCTCCTTTCTACAGGTCCATACCAAATATGCCGCCGCTCATGGCTGTCCGCTTCACTGCATCGAAGTGGGCGTGCCCCAGGCGAGCGTGCCACATGTTGGGCGTTGCCTTGGTGCCCACCGCGTACGTCTTGAGGCTGGCCGCTCCATCCTTCATTTCCGGCTTGCGTAACGCCACATCAGCAACCGCCTTAAGTCATGCCGTTGCATGTCGCTGCAGCCACCGTGCCATTGCATGCCACTCCAGCCGCCGTGCCGTTGCATGCCGCTGCAGCCACCGTGCCGTTGCTTGCTGGCCATGGTTTCAAGTCAAGGCAGAGAAGACGATGGCGGTAGCTTGCCGTTGCAGCAACTTGTCCTCCCGATGCGATGATGCGAGTGACACCTTCTTCGGTTTGCAGATTCTCCCTAGTCCACGGACTATGTTGGCCTTCATTCCTGGCACAAAGAGGACATCATGCAGGGTCACACGCAAGCCGTAAGTGCCCTCCAGCAAACCCCACCAACACCGGCGACTTCCTGCATAGAACCATCAAACCCTTTCACGGATTTCGTTGCAGATGGGTCATGGATCACCGTGAATCACTCCTTGCGGCCGGTCATATGTTCGGAGCATCCCGAGTCAAGGAACCACAAGTCCTTGTCGTTGGCCAGCAACTTTACAGCCGAACATGCGACGGTGAGCGCCACGCCCTTCCCGTCTCCTTCAGCTACGTTCGCGGCTGCCGCGGGCGTGTATCCTCCTTGTTGGGGCACTTGGCAGCCATGTGCCCCTCCTCATTGCGGTTGTAGCAGCGCCCCTTGAAGGGGCCTCGCTTCTTCTCCCGCTTGCCATCATCCTTCTTGTCCGTCTGATCTCTTCCCCCTTTTCCTTCCTTCCCGTTGACCCCCGTTGTAGCCACAATGGTGTTGATAGCGCCCAAGAAAGCAGATGCATCGCTGGTGATATGCTTGTAACTCTGTTCAATGGAGAGAGACTGCTCCTCCATCAACACCTCGCTGAACACGCGTTCCACCGTCATGTCAGGGCTGGAAATGTCGAGCTTGCGGCGAAGAAATCCGTACTCCGGTGGCAGGCCCTTCAGCACGTGAGCGGCAAGCGTGGCCATGTGGACCTCTTGTCCAATGGTCAGCAGCTCCGCTCGGATGGTGCGGGCCCTATTGCAGTAGGATTCCGCCGTCTCGTCATCTCCCTTCCTGAGTTGGGCTAACTGGGTCTGAAGTAGGGAAGCGTGGAGGGCATCACGAACTTGATAAGTAGATAAGATATATGCCCATGCTAGCTGCCCGGCTTTCTCTTGCTGAGAGAAACCAGAGATAGACATTCGGATGGGTGGAGAAACACAGCGGTTCAGCACTATGAATGCAAGCATTTGGCCCTTTGCGTACTCCCCTCGTTGCAAGGGGTTGTTCGGGGCCAAGCTTGGTGCTGTCCCGTTGCAAAACTGCCACAAATCGGCGCACTGGAGCTGAGGTTGGATGGCGCTGACCCATGCGGTGAGGTCGTGCCTTCCCTCCAGCAGCGGCTTCACGGAGATATGTTCAACTCCAAACTTGAATTGACCGTAGCTCGTCCCGATCAATCCCGTGTCGATGGTCGGTGCAACAGCTCCTCCGCCAATGCCCACGGCACCAGGAGCCTCGTGCTCAGCTCCTCCCCCACCAGCTCGGTGGTTGCTCCGCCGCACGCTCGCGAACCATGCGTAGTAGACGACCGTCCACAATGAGGTCCCGTCAGACGTCACACCTCTGTGCGGATTCTACTCGCCATCGCCGCCGCTAAGCACCTACCACTGCGGCGGATCGACGTGAAAATGCGTTCTTGTACGCGCTGGTTTATGGAGCATCCGAGTACCTACGGGGAAGGAGACCCAAGGGTCTTCCAGCTGAAGAACTCCCGATACGGGATTCAACATGCTCCAAGGGTGTGCCAGCTGAAGAAATCCCTCTACGGGATTAAAACAGGTGTCGCGACTCTGGCAGCAGCACCTCCACAAAATACTGCTCGAGATCGGCTTCAACCCGTTGACATCACCATCAACCACTAGGTCACTCAGTTTTTGGGACTCAACATCACCTACGCACCAGAAGCAATTCACCTGTCAGCCTCTAAATACGCGTAGGAATGGGGCGAACGATTCAAGATTCCACCCGGACCACTTCCAACTCCCTACCACTCGCCCAGCACCAACTACAAACTGGACAACAAACCTCGCCCGCAGGACTCCAACTCTACCAGCAGCAACTAGGTTGCCAGCTGTTCGCCTCTGTCACGTACCGACCCGACCTTTCGTACATCACCCGCCAGATGGCACAGTACCCACGCAAGTCAGTGGCAGAGAACCAGCAGGACCTGGAGCGCGCCCTGCAGTACTTAATCTCCACACCTGACATCGGGCTCTCGTACTCCACGCTGACAACACCATCCTTCAACCATACTGGCTACCTGGACGCATATCACGCCGCTGACCCTGCCAATCGACGGTCACGAACAGGGTTCGTATTCCTCCTCGAGCCAACGGGTCCACATTCCTAGAACTCCCAGAAGCAGGAGCTGGTTGCCCTGTCGTCAGCCGAAGCAGAGTACATCGCCGCAACCACCGTAGTTCGCGAAGGGCTCTACCTGCAAAAATTGCTACAGGAGGCGAAAATCCCAACATCGCCAACATTTCGCCTCCACTGCGTTGTCAGGATTGCGAACAAACCGGGTTTCGTCAACCGAACGAAGCAGATCGAGCTTCTATACTTTTTCGTCAAGGACGAAATTGACCAAGGCAAGGTTGACCTGACGAACGGCCCTACCACCAAGATGGCAGTCGACTTTCTTACCAAGCGACTGCCACGCCAGCAGTACCAGCACCGCTCCAACCTCATTGGCGTGGTCAAGCGAGTCATCCCTCGACACGTCCAGGAATGAAGGGGGGTGTTGAGATATGAAACTAAATGAGAAGGCATTCCTGTACGCTGCAGGAGCCGACTCTACCGAGTATGAAGTCGAGGAGTCAGAAGAGTCGAAGCGACATCAGCAACCGTCAGATCGAGATCAATGCAGGCAGAAACATTCGAAGTGAAATTGGCGGGAACATGATTGAACTTAATGGAATGTACCCCATAGAGTACATAGCTAGCTATGTCGTTTCGCATTCCTTTGTATTTCCTATATAAACCTATGGATGCATCTGCTATAATCATTTCGGTACATTCACTCTGACCTGAGGTCAACAGTTCCGCTGCAAACATCACCTGCGATCATCCCTGAGCCGATCAGTGGCTAAGTCCTTCTTAGGGTTGTAACATGGTATAAGAGCTACTCAGGGATTCTTCGCACCCCTACTGCCGCAAAGTTCGCCGAACCAAATTTTGCAAACGGCACACGCTCCCTAGTCAAGATGGCCGGAGGATCCGGAGGCTTAGCGAATCTGACGGCTGAAGGCCAGCCCAACCCGGCTGCAACACCAAAGGCGACAACTACGATAAGCTCTGTCGCACTCGAACAACTACTTCAGCAGCTGTCAACATTGGAGCAATATCTCCAAACATTGCGGAATGGCGACGCGGGAACCTCCTCGCAACCCGCACAACCTACTCAGCCGGTCACGAATGACCGAGGAACCGCCCCGCACACCTTCTCCCTTGAAACAAATAATTCAGCACCACCAGCCCCCCGTCCAAGTGATGAAGAAATTAACTCTGCGCAGGCACGTTTTCACAACATTTCCAAGATCAAGACTAGTACCGTCTTTGACGGGAAGGACTTTTATGCATGGATCTTTGAACTAGAGCTCCTACTCCAAACAGCTCAGTTCTACCACTACTTTGACGGCTCCTATCCAAGTCCGGTAACCAACACCGAAGACGCTCGGGCTTTGTACTATACCGAGTCCTGATGGCGTATAGCGTGCTGCTATGAAACATGACACTCGCGGAGCAACTCGGCATACGCTCCTACAAGGAGAACCCAGCTCCAGCACAAGAAGCTTGGAAGCACCTGACGAAGGTGTATCAGCCGAAAGATTTTGTCACCTCCAGCAGGCTCCTGCAGCAACTCATGGAGATCAAGATGGGGCACGGGGAGAAAGAGAACTCATACATTAATTGCTGTCTTAACATCCGCAATCAAATTGGAAGCACATGAGCACAATTTGAGAAGATATCTTCGTCAACATAGTGCTCGCCGGACTCAAGCCAGAGTGGAAGCCCTGCAAGGCGCTACTCCGACAGCAGGGAGCAATTTCTGAAGCTTCTCTATGTGCCGCACTTCTCGTCGAACAGCAAGATATGGACTCAAGCAAAACAAACTCCGCGCCGCGACGAGAACGTTTCGCCTTCTACGCCGACAACCGAGAAGAGCGACGACAACTGCGGCGCCACTATTGCAAAATTCGCAAAGCCTTTGGGCATTCAACGGAACAATGCAGATTCCGGTCCAACAATCGCCACCCCAATTCCACTCACCACAACAACTGGGTCAGCCGACAAGACGTACTACAGTCACAACCCCAAGCTTCACGTCCACCTGCATAATAGCAACAGTAGCAGCAGACACAAACGCCACAGACAGGAGGAACAAGAAACGTCATCGGAAATATGGCGATGCGCCGCCGCGCACGAGCTACTACGCCTCACGAAGAAGAACACGTCGGCCTGTTGATACAAACAGAAGAGGGCCGTAATATCCCCTTTACCGACGAACACTACTATGATGACGACGACCAGCAAGATTGGAATCTACCAATCCAGCTACGCGAAAGCCCTCCTCACCGTCATGATCAGCGACCCGTTCTTCAGGGCTGGAACGAGCAAGAAGACTTCCTCAGAGTCAACACGGCGACTATCGTTACGCCGCGACTCGCGCTGCTCCAACGCGGAAATACCGACAACTACAACAAATGGTACCTGGATAGCTGTTGTGGGCAGCACATGGTGGGGTCGACGCGTTACATCTCTAACGCCACTGCCACTCCCAACGTTACCAACGTTACTTTCGCAAACAACAACCAACTGCGAGAAAATGCCCAAGGCATGGTCGTGTTGAAAGCACGAGACAGCAACATGCACATCACCTTCAACGATGTGCTCTACGTACCGAACCTTCGCTTCAACCTGCTATTCGCGGGACAACTCTCTGAATGCGGGGTCACGTTCACCACCGACCCCCTCATGCGAGACATCTAGCTTCACTTCGCTCCCCCCGACAAGGAGCGCAAATACCTCGGATGGGCACGCTCGATCAACGGAGTGTACGTGCTCGACTTCGATGTCCCCGACTGCAGCGGCACCTCCGACGAGCTTGTGGATCTCGTCCCGCTGGAATTCGCCTACACATCGGAAAACTCATGGAAGCATCCAGACGACCGACCCTGGATTAGGCGCAATCCTCACCCCCGCAAGACGGGTCTACACACTCCTGAGCCAAATGGCCTCTGCACCAGCTACTTCACACCTAACGCCTCCTGCACCAACGTCGCCGAAGGAGGACTTGCCGATATTGCAGAAGCCGAAAGCTTTGCGCCAACCGACGAAGGGATGACAGAAACGGAACTCGCCACAGCATCCTACTGCATCTTCGGCTCGCCATAACGTCCGCACCCTGGATCTGCAGCTGACCACCTTCGTTGGATCCTGGAAGGGGAGGCAAAGGGGACGTACGATGCAAAGGGTCAACCTCGCCCCTACACCATAGACATCCACCATTTCGTACACAAGGAGTGGAAGGACCCCGACAAACTAGAGGAACCAAGCTTCAAATAACAAGAGGAAGCGGACGCACGAAAGGCAGAGGAAGACCTCGAGAGAGAGAGAATCGCGTCAGGCTGGGACCTTGAATGGGCACGACGCGGAGGAAGATGGGGCACAAGCAGCTCGGCAGACACAGGTGGCACATGGGCATCCTCTACAGGCGCCTGGAGAACAAGCCGCGGCGGCGGCAACTGGGGTACCACTGGAAGAGGCTGGGGAAATACATAAGCTGACCTCACCCGAGAAGAACTAGAGGAGGCAGAGAGAGAAATGGAAGCTTCTACGGACCCCACCAAGAACTATAGTTCCCCTCGGGCGACGTTCGCAGAACCTGCCATCACTACCTCGCTCACCTCCTGTGTGGAATTCGTCCCGTTCCTGGACCGATTGGGGCAACGAGCCGTCAACACCGCCACGAGATACCTACGGACCACTCCCTTCTCGTCCGGTCCCTCTCGCTCGATTCATCGAAGGCACCACCACTCCGCTCCTAACCATCCCAAACCGCAGCTTTCTCGCGTTTGCAACGTCAACCCTACCAGCAGACGGAGAACCAGAAGCAGAGGCACAAGAGGAAGAAGGAGAAGAAGGAGAAGAAGCACCGGCCGAGACAAATCCTGACGAGACAGAGGAAGAGGCAAACGCGCGTCGTGCACGATACCTGCACACCCCTGCAGTTCGCGCAGATGATGACCTTTGGCATCAACGTCTCGGCCACCCCTCGCGCCAAACCTTCAACAACTGCCTCACTGCTAAAGTTTTCCTCCCTGGCGCCTTACGCCCTGACGGCACAGAACCGCGGAGCACCTCACAATCACAAATCTGCATCGTCTGCCCCACAGCTGCACTCACACACCAAGCCTACCCCTCGCTCGAGCCAAGCACCAACCGCTATAAGAAGCTGCACAAGGTGTATAGTGATTTCCTAGTCGTGGGCTATGGCGGGATCAACGATGAGTGCTATACCCTCACCTTCGTGGAAGTGAACCCACGTTACGTCTGCGTGGCGAATGTTGACAGTCGCGCGAAGGCATCTGAAGTGTTCCGCGTCTGGTTGGCTCACGCGCAGCGACAATCGGGAAAGAAGTTGAAGATATGGCAGACGGACGGCGCTGAAGAATTTCGCAGCAACGAGCTCCAGAATTTTCTCACTGAAAAGGGGATCCTGCACCACATCTCTATTCCCTACGCTCACCAGCAGCAAGGCGTCGCCGAGCGCATCAATCGCACTCTCATGACAAAAGCGCGCGCACTCCTGAAGCAGTCCGGCCTCCCCACCAAGTACTGGCCCTACGCCATGCATCACGCTGCCACGCTACATAACCTCCTGTCCACCAACGCCAACAGAGGAAACGTCTCAACCTCATGTGAAGTGGACTGGGACCAAGCGCTCCATGCTGAGTGTCTAGGCTTGCATGGTACAATACAGGCCGACTTCTGCTACATCGGAAAAATTACCGACCGCGCGCGCTGGGGGATTCGTCTTGGGATCAGCTACGAATACAAGGGCTGGTTAATTCTGGACTAGGACACCAACAATGTCGTACCTGCGCGAGACATTCTCTTCTACGAACGTCTCACTCTCGCAACTTACCTTGAAGACCGGCGAGCAGGAGCTACGCGGGCCTACGCCAACAGCGGCAGGATCTTCGCCTCTCCTGAAGACGAGGCAGCAGACACGGCCCCCGACCGCGACCCCACCGAAGAACATCACAGCGTACCTCCTCGCCCGCCCGACGAAGACAACGATGATGACGATGTCAATGCGCAAGGCCCCCCACGTCGACAGGACCCCGCAAGGAGCGCTCCGCTCGCACACGAAGGCGACAACGACGATGTGGTTGAAGTAACCACTCAGGAGCAGCATGGTGCTACGAATGTTACGGGCCTGCAACTACTCGGCCTATACACCGCCACGACCACCGCTCCACGCGCCGTCGAGCCTAAGAACCCACGGCAGGCCTTGACTGGCGCCCACGCCAAGGAGTGGCGTGCAGCCGTGGACGCGGAGCTACGGCCGCTGGAATCACGGGACACCTGGGTCCTAGTCGATCGTGCAGCAGTGAACGGGAGGAGGGTGCTATATGGAAAATGGGTATTCCGTCTTAAAATTGCCACCGACGGAACTATTGAGAGATTCAAGGCGAGGTGAGTCGTACGCGGGTACGACAAGCGCCATGGGATCAACTTTGACCAAACCTTCGCTCCCGTCAGACGTCACACCTCTGTGCAGATTCTACTCGCCATCGCCGCCGCTAAGCACCTACCACTGCGGCGGATCGACGTGAAAACTGCGTTCTTGTACGCGCTGGTTGATGCGACCATCTTCGTGGAGCAGCCGAGTACCTACGGGGAAGGAGACCCAAGGGTCTGCCAGCTGAAGAAATCCATCTACGGGATTAAACAGGCGCCACGACTCTGGCAGCAGCACTTGCACAAAATAGTGCTCGAGGTCGGCTTCAAGCAGCTACCGCACGACCCGGGGATGTACCGCCTTCACTTCAACGGTGACTACATCCTCTTGACAGTCTACGTCGATGACCTGCTGTATACCGGAACTAGCAACGTGCTTCTCGACCAATTTGAAAGGAACGTGGGGCAGCGTGTTGACATCACCATCAACCACAAGGTCACTCAGTTCCTGGGACTCAACATCACTTACGCGCCAGAAGCATTTCACCTGTCAGCCTCTAAGTCAGCCTCTAAGTACGCGGACGATTCAAGATTCCACCCGCACCCTCAACTCCCTACCGCTCGCCCAGCACTAGCTACAAACCGGACAACAAACCTCTGTCGCCCGCAGGACTCCAACTCTACCAGCAGCGATTGGGTTGCTTGTTGTTCGCCTCTGTCACCTGCCGACCCGACCTTTCGTACATCGCCAACCAGCTGGCACAGTAATCACGCAAGCCGGTGGCAAAGAACCAGCTGGACATGGAGCGAGCCCTGCAGTACTTCATCTCCACACCTGACACCGGGCTCTCGTACTCCACGCTGACAACACCATCCTTCAACCTTACCGGCTACTTGGACTCAGATCACGCCGCTGACCCTGCCAATTGACGGTCACGAACAGGGTTTGTATTCCGCCTCGAGCCAACGGGTCCAATTTCGTGGAACTCCTTGAAGCAGGAGATGGTTGCCTTGTCGTCAGCCGCGCAGCTTCTCCTCGTCGACAGTGACTCGAAGTTGGTCGATCAGAGGCTGCCTCGTCATGCCCTCCACTAACGTGGTGAACTTAGACATCGCTAGCTTGTGCTTGTTAGTGCCGGCGTGCTTCCGGAAGGAATGTGTCTGCACGTCTGTGGCACCTTTCCCGCGCCTCCCGCACTTGCCTATGTCGCCAACATGGGCCTGACAAACACTGCACTTAAACGCAGGCAGCCCAGTAGAGGTTTTTGTTAGGACAAGCCAGGAAAAACGACCACGCCACTGCGTAGCGAACTTATCATGTGCATCCTCATACACATCATCAATGAATTGAGCTAAATTGATGTCTAGTCGTGGACGCGGCCGTTCAGATGGGCCAGCCTCATTGTTGTCAACCACTGTCGTCGCAGACGCCTTCGCAAAGCTCAATGTAGCATGCTTGAGTCGGACGTTGCGCGCTTTGGTGGCGGCGGTGGGCTGACTGACATGATCCGGGGCTGAACCAACAGTAGGTTCTTCATCCGTCACAATCACAGTATCAGTTGGAGATGAGACTGCTGGTGTTGGTTCTTTCGGTGTGGGGATTGTATCAGGACTGGCGCGAGCCGCCTTCTCGAGTGCTAGCGAGCTAAGCAAAAAATCTAACCCCGTTCTGACATGAGGACTGTCATCATCCTCGTCGCCTGTGGCGGCATCGGCCTGGAAAGCCATCGCGGGGTCTGAGAAAGGCTGCCGAGCAGGAACTAGGGAGGTGGTGGTTGACAGTGTGTTGAAGCACGGGGTGGGATGAAACCCTAGCTCAAAACACAAGGCCCTTTACCCCTCCACGGGCCATCAATGAAAGGGCTGTGGTTACCTGCCTAGCATGCACGGCAACGACGAGGCGCTACTGCCATGCACCGCTGTCTGCACTGTTTCATGGTTGCAAAATGGGGCAACGTGGTACTCGTAATGTCCTTGTTGGCTAGAAATGCTACCAAAAGGACCAATAAGCACACAAAGAAGGTGTGCGCTGGTGTTTACGTGGGAAAAACCGTGCCGTAGGGTTTCGGGGAGTTAACGCAGTCGACTGCAACGTGGCTTCAAACAACCCAGCTGGAGCATGCTCAAGTCCCGTCATCGGCATCTCCCTCGATGAGAGCACGGATCGGTGCAGTGGGAAGCACCTAATCCTCTACGTCACCTTCATCCGCAACTGCAAGCTGGTGACGGAGTTCATGCAGCTTATCACAGTGGATAAGGCGGACGCCACCTCGCTGCTAAGTCTACTTCTGTCGCACCTGCAGGCAGTCGGCGTCGACCTGAGGTGGATCTCGGGCATCAGCACTGATTGTGTCAACGTCATGATGGGGCCTGGTGACACGCCTCCGACTGCGCATCCTCCACTTGGTGTCGTTGCACTGCATCACGCACAGGTATATCGAATCGTGTAGCTAATCGACTAACTTGTGTTGTTCTTATTCTGCCTGATTCTAACACCGTTGTTCTTTTTTGTTGTACAGGGAGGCACTGGCTGCCAGGCATGCCGCTGAGAAGATACCAGCCTTCGGCATCATCGACTCGGTGATTCAAACCGTGGCTGAGCATCTCGGCAGGTCCGGGCCGTGGCACCAGTGGTTCATGGGCCTGTAAGAGATCTTCACGTCAACAAGCCTGCAACTGCAAGCGATTCATGCAGTTCGCTGGCTCTCGCGGGGCAATGCCGTGCTGAGGCTTATCGCCGAGCTGCCTGCTCTGATCGCGATGCTGAAGGAGTGGGATGCAAACCTGTATGCGCTCGTGACAAGCTACAAGTTTCATTTCCTTCTGTTCTTCATTGCTGACGTGCTGGAGCAGTTAAACATCCTCAGCCGGGCTTTCCAGCACAATGAGGTGAGCTGGTTTATGTTGTCTTCCATTCCATACACGTACCGTTGCCTCTGCAATGTTCAATGACCGTGACTAACACCCCTCCTTTCATTTCTTTCCTTGTCATCAGCTGGATTATGCCAGTGTCCATGCGCATATAAAACGCACAACCCCCCACATCGAGAGCCGCTATGTCGACTGCGGCGATGACTTCGGTGGCGGCGTGAGCAAGAGGTTGTCTCCTTTCCTCGCGCGTCATGGGCCTGGAGGAAACAGGGAGGTGACTGGCGAGGGTGTTGAGTCCGACGGGCGCCCCACACGCTTCACCTTCAAGCTGCATGAGGACGACCTGGAGGAGTGTGAGGGTCCCGCGAATCATGATGGCTGCGCGGACGCCTGCACCGAGTTCGCGGAGAAGATCGTCCACGAGTTGGTTTCGCGGCTTGGCGACCTGGAGGGAATGTCAGGGGCGAAGCTGTACACCCCAAATGAGTGGCCGGGAGAGAGGAATGTGAGATGCCTCCAGTGGCTGGAGTCTCTGGTCACATTGTTCAAGGCCGACATGTGTGAGGAAATTCTGCCAGGTAAGCACGGAATTCCCTCACCGTTGAATGTGCTTTCTTTTCATTATCATTGAGCCGCTACATCGTTGTATCCTCGTATGTGATGTAACGCAGTGCTCTTAAATCCTTATTCTAGTCTCTTTACGTTTCCTCCCCCGCCAGGAATCAACAAGCGATGTGCGGTGAAGGAGCTGTGCATGTTCACCTCGGTGGTTGCAGCATCCAACAAGAACGAGCGAAGCTTCCACGCGGGACTCACCTCTATGCTGAAGACGCCTGACTGGCGCGACAACTACCCCAACCTGGTGCGATTGTGGGTGGCGGTAGCTGTTCTGCCGCTGAGCACCGTGGAGTGCGAGAGAGGGTTCTCATGGCAGAACATTATCAAGTCGTGGCAGCGAGGGTCGTTGAAGGACGCGAGGTTTGGAGACCTCATGTGCATGAGCCTCATGCAGTATGAGCCGAACCGGAAAGAGATTGTGGGGATCTGGAGGAGCTACAAGAAGCGCAAGCCCCACATCAACGCTCCTATTACTGGAGGGATGCGACAGAGCAGGCGGGGCAAGGAGCCTGTGGATGAGGAGATGGTAGTAGTCGACCTAGGAGATGATGATGCATGTGATAGTGATGATGGATTCAATGAGTAGCCTAGATAGGATGGTATTAGTATGTTATAATAGTTAGTAAGTATGTATGTATGTAGTAGGCAGGCACTCGTTGCTTGCTGTTAACTAGAGTGGTTTAACAAAGGCCAACAGACGGTCCTCCAGAACGAAAATTACAATCAGACATAATACTAGTGGAGACTCTGAATATTCATAATTTTTTAACTTAGGACTCTGATTTTTCAGTTTTTTTTTGTACCAACTCTGATTTATCAGACACAATCAGTGTACCATGTCTGACGAATCGGACAGCCCAAAAACGAATATGAGGGCCTGCCAGCAACCGTCAGATTGAGACCAATGCAGGTAGAAACATTCGAAGTGAAATTGGCGGAAACAGGTTAGAAACGGGTTCCCACGCCGCACGGTTTGAACTTCGCTGCAATAAGGGAATGTACCCCTTAGAGTACATGGCTAGCTAGGTTGTTTCGCATTCCTTCGCATTTTCTATTTACCTACCGGTATGTATGCATCTGCTGTACCGTACCGTATTACCCCGGATAGTAGCGCATATGCGCTTATAATAAAATCAGTTTTTTCAAGGGGGGCGCTTGTAATTGAGTATCGGCCATAAGCGCCGGCGCTTATATAATAACAAATACAGAAATACAAATTCAACGCACCAAATTGTGCATTTCAGTCTCGTAAGTTCAATCGAATCGAACTTTTACAGCGTCTTGAATCAGAATCGCGCGAGGGCGATTTCCTGACTGTGCACCAGGCCCTCAGATTCGTTTTTAGCCTGTCTGATTGGTCAGACTCTCTCACAGTTTTAGTCTGAAAATGACAGAGTTGCCAAAAAAAAAAGGCTGAAAGTTCAGAGTGTCTTAAAAAAAAAGTCTGAAAGATTCAGAATCACCGCCTATAACAAGTCTGATTGTCCTCCTAGCTGTCTTGCTCAACTATTGGACTTGTTTGAACTATTTGACGTACATTGCAAAAGCCTACATTCATAAATGCTACTTGCTTTGCTATACATGCATCCTAGCACTACAACAACCTAGTAATCCTCCTCTCCTAGACTCCTACTCGTTAAATCCATCATCATCATCGCTGTCAACTGCATCCTGCTCTTCTTCTAGGTCAACTACTTCCATCTCTTCATCTGCCTCCCTGCCCCTGTTGTGTTGCTTTCCTGCAGGCGGGAGTGGAGCGTTGCTCTGGGGCTTGCGCTTCTTGTAACTCCTCCACACGGTCACAATCTCATCCCAGTCGGGGGCGTAATCCATCAAGCTCATGCACATCAGGTCCCCCAGGCGAGCATCCTTAAGCGCGCCCCTCTTCCACGACTTAATTATGTTCTGGCGGGAAAACCCCCGCTCGCACTCCACGGTGCTCAGTGGCAGTACAGTGACCGCCACCCACAGGAGCACCAAGTTGGGGTAGTTATCCCGCCAGTCGGGAGTCTTGAGCATGGCAGTGAGGCCCGCGTGAAAACTGCGCTCGCCCTTGGTAGATGCTGCAAGCACCGAAGTGAACATGCGCAGCTCCTTCTCTGCGCGGCGCTTGTCAATTCCTGACGGGATGGGTAGTAAAACAGGAGGAGCAAGCTCAGAACCCAAATTCAAACACTCTTTGAAGCCTCACATGCAATACAAGCGAAGCATCGGGATAGCCTGATATTTAAAGCAACCTCCTAAATGGCTTACCTGGCAGGATCTCATCGGTCAGGTCGGCCTTAAACAGCGTGACTAGCGACTGCAGCCACTCGAGGCACATGTGGTTCCTCTCTCCTCGCTCCAGCGGGTACTCGTCGGGGGTGAAGAGCCTTGCGCCGGACATCCCGTTCAGGTCGCCAAGCCGGTGCTCCAGTTGGTGCACGATCACCTCGGCGAACTCCGTGCACACCTCCACGCAGCCATCGTGTGTGCCGGGCCCTTCGAACTCCTCCAGCTCGTCCTCGTGCAGCACGAATTTGAAGCGTGCTGGTCGGCCGTCCGAATCAATCCCTTCAACCTTCACCTCCCGGTTTCCACCAGGCCCATGGCGCGCGATGAAGGGGGACAGCAGCTCGCTAACACCGCCACCGAAGTCGTCTCCGCAGTCGACGTAGCGGCTCTCGATGTGGGATGTTGTACGTTTGATCTGCGCATGCACGCTGGCATAATCAAGCTGGAAAGAAGCACGTGGAAAGGTGGTTAGTGACTGAAGGTAAGAACACACTAAGCATGCATAAACACAAACACTAAACATGACTCAGGAGCTTACCTCCTTGTGCTGGAAGGCCCTGTTGAGGATGTTCAGCTGCTCAAGCACATCTGCAATGAAAAACAGCAAGAAATGAAACCTGTAGCTCGTCACCAGCGCATAGAGCGTCGCGTCCCACTCCTTCAACATCACGATGAGAGCCGGAAGGACGGCGACGAGCCTGAGCACCGCGTCGCCCCGCGAAAGCCAACGGACCGCATGGATCCCTTGCAGCTCCAGTGAGGTGGAGGTGAAGACTTCCTGCAGCCCCATGAACCGCTGATGCCATGGCCCACTACGACCGAGATGCTCAGCCACGGTGCGGATCACCGTGTCAATAACGTTGAAGGCGGGAATCTTCTCTGCGGCTGTTTTAGCCGCCAGTGCCTCCCTGTAAATACAAAAAGGGAAACATTAGTCACTCGTAACCGTTAAAAAACTGAAAACCATATGCACCTACAGGCATACCTGTGCGCGATGCAGTGGGATGACACCAGGTGCGGGATGCGCACGTGGAGGCGTGTGGTGAGGCCGCTCTTGCTGCCCATCATGACGTTCGCGCCGTCGGTGCTGATCCCTGCAATGCGCTGCAGGTCGACCCCGACCGCCAGCAGGTGTGATAGCAGGACGCCCAGGAGAGAAGCGGCGTCGGCCTTCTCCACGGTGAGAAGCGCCATGAACTCCGTGACGACCTTGAAGTCCCGGACGAACGTGATGAACAGGATCATGTGCTTCCCGCTGCACCTATCCGTGCTCTCGTCAATCGAGATCCCGACGAAGGGCGACGATAGCACATGTTGCAGCTGCGTTGTCTGGAGCCATGTAGCTGTAGCTTGCGTCAGCTCACCGAAGCCGTATCTGCACATGGAACCGATAGTCAGTAACAACGTAATTAGAACATTAATAAAACGCAGGTGTTTAAAAATAGGCGTACGACAGTTGCACTCACGTGGTGTAGTAGGTGCCGTACCCTCTCTTCAGGAAGCCTTGCACGCCCTTCTCCGACAAGTACCGCACCAGTTTGACCCACATCCCCATGGGCGCGTCGGACCTGCTGATGAACAGCAACGAGTCCAGAAGGGCAACTGTCCGCATCTTCTCACTGTCAACCGCGGCGCGATGGTGGTCGATCTGAGGCTGCCGTCCACCGCACTCCTCTTCAGATCTCTGTCTCTCAACCGCCAGCTTGTGCTTCGCCGTGCCAGCGTGTTTACGGAAGGACTGTGTCTGCAGGTCGGTGGCGCCTTTTCCGCGCCTCCCGCACTTTCCTGCATCGCCAGCATAAGCTGCACAAACGGTACACTTGAACGCAGGCATGCCGGTAGTGGTTTTAGTGATCCTGAGCCACGGAAAACGGGTAGACCAATGGTTTTTAAACTTGTCAACTGCTTCGTCGTAAACTCCCTCGATGAGCTCGGCCAGATTGATGTTGAGGCGAGGTAGCGGTCGGTCAGATGTGCCGGGAGCGTTGTTGCCGTTTGCAGTTGACGACGCTGGTTTGCCGAAGGTCAAGGTCGTCTGCTTGAGACGGACTGTGCGCACAGTGGTCTGAGTCGGAATATGCGACTGTGAATCGACGGTTGGTTCCGCAGAAGTCTCTGCCACATGCTCGCCAGAAAGTGAGATAATTGGAGCCGCGGGTGCTTTCGACATGGGGATCGTATCGGGCGTGGCGCGTGCTGCTTTATCGATATCTAGAGTACTAAGCAAGAAGTCCAAGCCTGTTAAGGCAGGCCGCTCATCAGTTTCGTCGTCGCCAGTGGCGGGATTGTCCAGCACCGCCATGGCGGCGGGGCTGTGAAAGAGCCTGCCGAGCAGGAACTAGGAGAGGATGGATGAGGTAAAACTGGGCACTGGCTTGGGCCCGTGAGTTGAAGCTGGGGGGTGAGGATGAAACCCTAGCACAAGACGAAGGCCTTTTACAAAGATGGGCCATCCATCATTGAGTTGTGTGGGTGGTTGCCTACCATGCACGGCAACGACGAGGCGCATCCTTGCAGTGTGTGGTGTGGATGTTGCAGCATCGTGGTACACGATGCTGCCTAAAGGACCGTCTGCTTGCCATCACGTTTACGTGGGTGGCAACTGCTGCAGCATCTTGTACAGGGGTGGTAGTGGAGTTCGTGACGGTGGACAAAAGATGCCAAACGCACCAATCAGTGCGCAGGGAGAGTGTGAGCTGGAGCTTACACCGAGGGAAAGAACGCGCCGCAGGGCGGGTGAAACATCCAGCTGTACGAGGGAAACATCGGGCCGCAGGGCGGCGGTACAGGTACAATGTATGTACCACAGCTAATTCTGGATGTCGGCGCGCAGGTAGATTCATTCAGAGTCGGAACTCGTTTGTACTCTGAATTCATCAGAGTACACTCCCGGAAAACTCTGAAACGTCAGAGTCAGCCTATAGAAAATTCTGATTTTCACAGAGTTGATAGAATAATAAATCTGAATTTTACAGAGTACACCCCAAAAAAAATCTGAAATCTCAGACTAAAACAAGCAAATCAGACAAAAAACTCTGACTTCTGGGGGCCTGCTGTGCACAGAGATTTGGCACGTCACTTTGCCTGCGAGCCAGCTCATCCTGACTGGACGCGCAACAAATGAAGCCTTCGAAAGTCAAACAAATTGAAAATGGGTGGTGACTCGCTTGAAATTCGAAATTCGTTACCGTTTTAATCAGGATTGTAAAATAAAAATATGCATGCGCTTATAAAAAAACAGGGTTTTACAGGGGGGGCGAGTCGCGGCTATAAGCGCATGCTCCAGATAGAAGCGCCGGCGCTTTTAAACGGACGGCGCTTATATCCGGGGCCATACGGTAATCATCTCAGTCAATTACATTCATTCTGGCCTGAGGTCAACACTTCCGCTGCAAATATCACCTGCGATCAACCCTGAGCTGATCTCTGGATACCGCAAGTACTTCTTAGGATTGTAACAGAAACCAACTATGGTATTTTCTATGGGAGATCACAGTATCAGCAACAAACTACACTGTGTATGACGTAACATGTATTCTATTGTGCCAAGCCCACACAATCCACCTACATGAGCAATTTGCACATCATTTACACCGAAATAAAAAAATGAAACAAAATTGTGGTATGCTTTGCAGTACACACCATATATAGTGAGTGATCGTTACAGAAGTCCTAAGGCCAAACGGCCAACCTGGACATCATTACTATAAAGGACCTCTTTACGCAACAGTGCCGTGCCCTCGCCACCATTCCCACCTCTACCGTATCCGCGTTGTACCCTGCTGGTTTCCTGTGGTGTTAACCTGTACCACTCGCAACTCATCGCTCTGTTCACTGTACAGGTGCCTATCCCCCATCAGGCCCCTCCATGCCGCCCATGCCCGCCACTTGCCCGCCTTCAGGATACTCCCCCACATGCCCCATGCCCAGTGGCCCATTCGGCATGCCTGCACCCATGCCCCCCCTGCCCATTTGTATATGTGACTGGGGCTGCATGTAAAGTGTCCCCATCGACCCTCCTCCCATGCCCCCCATTGCCATGCTTCCTCCCAATGCTCCCCCCATGCCTCCCATGTGTGCCGCAGCAGCAGCAGCAGCCATGTCATGTGTGTTGGGCTGTAGTTCTCCTGCTCCTCCTGCCACTGGCCCCCCTGCACCACCCATGCCACTCCCCATGCTCTCCATTTGCCCCATTTGTCGGTACTGCAGGGCTGCAGCCATGTTCGAGCCTGGCACACCCGAACCTGGCATGCCCGAGCCTGGCACACCCGGGCCTGGCATGGAGGCTGATGCAAGGCTTTGAGGGGGCATGGAGTAGAGGGAGGAGGGCGCCGTGGCCATCATGGCAGCGGCGGCTGCTGCTTGCGGCGCCATCATCATGGTGAGGGGGGGGGACGGCGCCGACGCATCCGTGCGCATGGCAGGCATGGGGGGCGCGTGGCTGCCCATACCCATGCCGCCCGCACCTGCTGGCCCCCCCACCATCCCGTTGCCCGGTGCTGCTGCTGGCCCCTGTCCCATGCCTGGCGCTGGTAGGTGCGCTGCTGAGACTGCGCAGCCTCAACAGGGGTGTTGGGAGGGAGACAGAGGGGGAGAGAGGGACAGAGAGAGAGAGAGAGAGAGAGAGAGAGTGTGCGTGTGTATGTGTTGTGAGAAAGAGAGAGGGAGGGAGAGAGAATGAAGGTTCCAGCAGGCGTGCAGGAGCCATCAATGTGCATGCGTGTGCGCTGGCAGCATACATGGGGCCATATGGCGGCGCAGTGGTATGCGGCGCTTCCATGCTGCCGCCCATGAGTACATGGGCAGAGTGAAGCGGCAGGGATGCAGAGGGGGTGCTGCACGCGTGTGGGGAGGACGATGAGCCCAGCAGGCATGCAGCACAGCGGTGGGCGGGTGAAGAGAATACTTACCAGGGCATTTGACAAGGGAGGTGACACCAAAGATGAGAGAGGCGAGGAGGCCGAATAAAAATGCGTGGGGAAATAGAGAATGGCAGCACAGCATGCGAGTGACGGGCCCGGTGCGCTCTCCCCCGTGTTTCACTCACAGCTGTCCATCTCTCTCTTGATGCCGCCGTACCCCTGCCCGCCCACACCCCCGCCTGCACCCGCACTGCCGAACGCGCCAGAGGCGGCAGCGGCGGGCAGCATGGAGGGGTGCTGCGCGCCCACCAGCCCCGCCATGCCCGGCAAGTACGACGCCGCCGCTGCCATCTCCGCCGCCGCTGCTGCCTGCGCATGCGCTTGCGCTTGCGCCTGCGCTTGCGCCTGAATCTGCGCTTGTGCCTGCGCCTGCGAGTGCGTGAGGACGGCGGAGCCTCCCGCCAGAGCGCGCAGGCGGGAGATCTCCGCCTGCGACATGGCCAGCTCCGCCTGCAGGCGCACCACCTGGCGGGGCGAGGGGCCGACGCAGGGGGTTATGGGGAAAGATGCGCGCAAGGGTCGGGAGCGGTGGAAATGCAAGGGTCGACGAAATTAGGTCTCTCGTCAAAGGACCACCTTTTCTCCGCGCCCCCTCCTGCCTGCCAGCGGTGCCGTCCCCTATAACAGCGGCGCAAGTTCGCCGCATTCACCGACAGATTTGCGCCGGGCGGCCACGAAATCGGCGTGACGCAATGATCACGGCGGGTGGGGGAATTTATGCGGGTTTCCGAGCGAGCGAGGCGGCTTACCTGTTGCTGCAGCGCGAAGAGCGCGCCGACGCAGCCGTACACGGGGTCGCTGATGCGCGCCTCCGCCTCGTACGACAGGCTGTTCACGGCGTCCTCGCGGCTGGGCGGCGGCAGCTCCTGCAGCAGCTTGCCCACGTTGCTGGCGCCGAATATCCGGTGCACGTTGGCGAAGCGCAGGCTCTGATCGGGCGAGAAGTACGCGGCGAAGATGCACGTGCTCGTGCACTTGCGCCGCAGGAACTTGCACGCGCCGCACGGCGACACCGACGACGCCGCCGCCCCGCCAGCGGAGGCGCCGGAAGCTGCAGGGGCGGCGCTGCCTGAGAGCGTGGGCGTCGTGGTTGCCGACGATGGCCCGCCTGCGCCGCCGCCGGCGCTGGCGGCGGCGGGGCTCGCCACTGCGCCCATGGAAGCGCCGCCGCCAACCCCTCCGCCTGCACCCACGGGCGCGCCATTCTGACCCCCCAATCCTTCCCCTCCGCCGCTCCCTGCACCCCCAAGCTGCCCCGCCGCCGCTGCCGTGGCGGAATCGAGCATGCCCTCGGGCGCGCACGCGGGAAGCGCATGCCCCTGGGGCGCGGTGGGAGCGACGGGCTGCCCAGGGTGGGTTGCGGCGGGGACGGGGAGCGCGGCCGGCGGGAGCGGCGGCATGTGCGGAGGCTGCGAGGCGGGGAGCGGGGCGGAGGGATTGAGGGCGGGCGAGGAGTCGATGAGGAGGGAGTGGCTGCTGGGGACGGACGTCATGTGCGTGTCCATGGCGGGGGGCGCGACGACCACGCGCACGAGGCGACACGCGGAACGGCGATGGGTTAGGGTGCGATGGTGGCACTGGCGATGCGGATATGCGGAGGAGCGCGGAACGGACTGCCTGCCCAATGCGACGCGCGCCTCGCACCCGGCGGACAGGCAGCCCTGGTCCAGCGACGCAACGCCCCGCGCCGTGCGCGCTCCGCGCTGCAGCCGTCGTGAACACCGCACTCCGCGACGACTGGCGAATTCGAGACAAGAAAGGAAGGATCGAAACTGTCTTCCTACCGCGGACCCCCCTGATCTACGTCGCTCGAGGTGGAATTCCGATCTGCGGGCTGGGCGCACGCCGGAGTCCGGCAAGGCGGCAGAATTAGCCCGAAAACGGGGTCTTGCGCGAATGGCTTACATAATTGCGCCGCCGATGGGGGGACTCCTAGAATGGACGAAACCCCACCAGGGAAGATTCGATGCTGCGCTATTATACTCCATGCATCATCGCTGAGCAGCGCAGTTGTAGGACCGCACCATACTAAACCCGAACGATCGCGAGGAGACCACCTCGGCGACTAAAGACGAGCGACCGCCAACAAGAATTTGCGAGTGTGGTGTGATGAGGAACAGGGGGTGACACTGGACATGGACGCAAGAATGGGGTAATCTGGAAGCGCGCGGATGTGGTGGGCAGCGTACTGATTGTGTGTGAGGGTGGTGCTGCGACGAGCGATGCAAGGTCGAGACTGGTGTTCGCAGACGTTGGTTGGTGCTGCTCGGAGAGTGGCTACACTCGGAGCAGAGCGACCTGAACCTCAGCTGATGCAGAGGAGGACGTTCGCATGACTGCTGCAACGACTGCTGCGACAAAAAAAATCTACACTCCATCGCCCAGCTGCGCACTCACCACAGGAGGGAGCAGAGCATCCCTCCGCCTTGCGCCATCTTTCCTCTAGCTACGTTCCATCTCCTCTCCTTCCGCATCGCGAAAGCGCCGTTCGCGCAGATGGTTGATCTGGGGTTACCCTGCCTCTGAGAAACTCCCCTCGGCTGGTGATTGGCGACCATGTGGCGATTTGCACAGTGGACTAGCGCGCCGAGCTGACGAACAAGGGCCACACGTGCATGAAACGGAAGCAGTGAATTTTGAATTCT
Organism: Closterium sp. Naga37s-1; assembly: GCA_947471745.1. Taxonomy (NCBI): domain Eukaryota; kingdom Viridiplantae; phylum Streptophyta; class Zygnematophyceae; order Desmidiales; family Closteriaceae; genus Closterium; species Closterium sp. Naga37s-1. The sequence continues at coordinate 3,694,933 of CANJKZ010000093.1, read as the reverse complement.
GCCACCAAGGCATACCCACCGGTGCACCACCACCACCAAAACGCGACCAGAGCAATGCAACTGCTTCGTTGTGCACCCACCCGCTCCACACTTGGAAGAATTGGCGAAATATGCGACTTCGCGAAGTCTCACCACTTCTACGTTTTCGCCGTGTCAAACCCTTTCTGTGGCGGATCCATTCCATCACTCACGAGCTGCACGGCGGTATTGGTGGATGTGTGTGGCACGTGGTGTACTTAGCAGATCGAGGCTGACCATTCACGGAAGCCAAATGGCAAGCCCAAGCTGTTCCGATCTTTCCTCAGAATCTTGTTGAACCAGCTACTACCTTCGATTGGCCAAGGGTTGATGGCCTGACAGCAGTTTCGGAGCTTTGTTATCTAGCCATCTAAAAATATTATAGATATGATATATCGTAAGGTACAGCAAAGAGTTCCCCAACTTATAGAAACTAACAAAACACAAGGGGTGTGTGTAAGAATAAAGCGCATAACAATTGATGAATCATGGAAAAACGAGTAACTACCGTAAGCGTCTCGTGTTTGCTGCGATTAGAAGTTGATCGCCCATAGGATCACCTCAGGAAGGTTCGTACAGAATTGATTGGTAGTGGTGGGCCCTTGACCAGGCCCTCAGATTCAGTTTTAGGGTCGTCAACCCATCAGGGTCCCCCTGTGTGTAAACTCTGATTGACAGTGTTCCAAAAAAATAAAATCCTGAAATGACAGTGTTGCGTTTGTAAAAAGCCTGATGCATCAGTGTTACACTAGTAAAAAGGCTGTCACTAATGCGTCGCAGGTGATGGCAACGGGGCAGGATCCTTGGCAGCCCTCCAGCACCACATGGTGGCCAAGTTCGGATTGGCCAAGACTGACTGCTGCAGCGAAACGGCCCAATGGTGTGAGGCGCCGCGCCAACAAAACACCTCTGAACGTGAACCAGAGGCAGAATTTCACAGGTTGGCCTCGCCACGGGGTGCTTACACCTCGGGAATCTGAGATTCCCTTTAATTGCGGTCAAATCCACACGGCACAGGTAAGAAACGCTTTCAGTGTTGGTTTTGTTACAACGTTGTGGCATCAGTGTACTAGGGGAAATAAGTCTGAAATTTCAGTGTGGCCTAACAAAAAAGGCTGAAAGATCAGTCCCTCAAAATTCTCAACACTGTCTTTTCAGGGTAGGTAAAAAAAGGACTGCCAAAATCAGGAATTTCAGGGTTTTTTTCCTGATATCTGAGGCCCTGCCCTTGACCTCAATTTAGAGTGGATGTAAAATGATTGAGATGATAAAAAATATGCAAATACAGGAGTATAAATAAGAGTACAGGGTGGAATATGTTGTTATAAGTGAAGGATCGTAGTGAACAGAATAAGGCTGTTAAGTTTAAGGAGAGACAAAGAAGTCTCTGAATGACCTTGTTGATAAGATTGAAAGAGAACAAGATGGTTAAAGGATAGTGATACAAGGAATAAATAGCAATCCTAGCTAGCCATGTACTCTGAGGGGTACATTCCTTTATTAACCGAATTGCATTGCTACAGTAACCACGACTACTGCTATTCTTGACAGTTACCATGTTGCAGCGCGTAACTACCAAGTGTGGTTACTGGGCAGTCAAGGGTCACGACCGTTGACTGTCTTCGACTGTTGACCTTCGGGTGACCCTCGACCTTCCGCATGCTCTATATGAGCTATTGCGATACTGATACAGGCGCGTTACTTCGTTATGGAGTGACGCGCGAGTGGAGAGCCTTCGGTAATGTTTATGATAACCTTTCGGTTATTCCAACACTCCCCTTCATTCCTGAAGGTGAGCCACGTGGAATTTCTTCGAGATCCCGCAGAGGTCGGTGCAGTGCTGAAACTTCTGACGTGGCAGTTTCTTGGTCAAGAAATCTGCTGCCATGTCACCGGTTGGGCAGTACGTGAGTTTGACCTTGCCCTTGTCGATCTCGTCCTTGACGAAGAAGTAACGGAGTGCGATGTGTTTCGTGCGGTTCACGAAGCCGGGCTTGTTCGCGATCTTGATCGCGCTCTGGTTGTCGCAGAGTAACGTGAAGTGCCCGTTCATCGTCACTTTCGCTTCCTGTAGGAGCTCCATCAGGTACAGTCCTTCGCGAACAGCTGCGCTGGCGGCGATGAATTCAGCTTCTGCTGACGAAAGTGCAATTAGCTCCTGCTTCTGGGAGTTCCAAGAGATGAGTCCGGCAGGTTGGAGTTGAAAAATGAATCCTGTACGGGAGCGTCTGTTGTCAATGTCTCCCGCGTGGTCTGCATCAACGTAGCCGTGAAGCTGTAGAGTAGCGGTGAGGTTAGCTTCGTAGGTGAGTCCGACGTCAGGAGTAGAAACGAACTATTGGAGTGCACGGCGTAGATCCAGTAGATTCTCCCCTTCAGGTCGCTTCAGGTACTGTGCGAGCCGGCTCGCGACGTAGGAGATATCGGGCCGGCACGTGACGGCGGCGAACAGGAGACACCCCAGCTGCTGCTGATAGAGGCGATGGTCCTCGAGTGAGAGCGGGGTTGTGTCAGGTTCGTGATTAGTAGGAGGAGTGCGGAAGGGGGTGGTGAGATTAATCGGGGCGACAACGAATTTCTTTGCTAGAGTTTCCGCGTATTTAGCGGCGGAGAGATGGATGGAGGTGGCAGATTGGGTGATGTTGAGGCCCAGAAATTGGGTGATGTTGTGGTTGATGGTCACTTCAAGCTTCTATTTGATATCCGCCTCAAACCGATCCAGCAGCTCCGTGTCGTCGCCGGTGTAGAGGAGATCGTCGACGTAGGCGACGAGAAGAATGAACTTGCCGCGCGACTCCTTCCGGTACATTCCAAGGTCGTGCGGTAGTTGCTTGAATCCGAGCTCCGTGAGGACGGTGTGCAGGTAATTCTGCCATAGTCGAGGTGCCTGCTTAATCCCATAGAGGGATTTTTGAAGGAGGCAGACGGCGTCGTCGCTCTCCTCGAAGGCATGCGGCTGCTCGACAAAGATGATGGCGTCGACGGGGGCGTACAGGAATGCATTGCCGACGTCGATTTGACGGAGTGGCCGCTGCTTGACGGCTGCGATGCAGATGAGGATGCGCACCGAGGTGTGTCGTCCGACAGGCGCGTAGGTGAGGTCAAAATCCACCATGTGAATTTGCTCGAACCCGCGCACCACCCACCTTGCTTTGTATTTGTCGATGGAGCCGTCTGCAAGTGTTTTGATTCGGAAGACCCATTTGCCGCTGAGAATTTTCCTCCCCTTCGCTGATGATCGTGGAACCAACTTCCACGTTCCGCGGCTCTTGAGTGCTGCTACTTCTGCGGCCATGGCTGCCTTCCATTTCTCACTGTCGGGGCCAGACAAGGCCTGGCAAACGGTGGTGGGTTCCTTGGGGGAGTTGTGGCGAATAGCTACGGCGAGCCCAAGGATGCGGAGACCGGTTTCGTTGGTCTTCTCGTAGTGAAGGCGATCGTAGTCGTGAAAGCTGGTGAATTCGACGACGTTGTCGTCGCTGTCGTTGCCGAGGCGGAGGGTGTCTTGCGAGGTGTTTGGAGGTAGTAACTCGGCATCAGGTGATCGGCGCGCTGTGCTGTTGTAGTTGTGGGCTTCGTGAGTTGTATCGTCGGGATCGAATCGATCTAAAGGAATGAATGTTGGAGTCTGGAATGGGCATGTAAGGGGGATGTTGGGTGCGCTGTCAAATTGCGTGACATCTGCTGCATCAGCATCTTCTGCCAGGTGAGCTTCATCGTGTGGAGTTGCAAAGCTGCGGTGTCCCTCGAAAACCCTTTCCGGCGCCTTGTCAGCTTCGCGGTGCTCCTTGAACAGTGGCAGAGTCAGCTTCTCGTAGAAGATGCAGTCACGTGATTTTGTAACTTCGTGTGTCGCATAGTCCAGCACGATCCACGCCTTGTATTCCTTTTCGATTCCGAGGTGGATGCCCCAGCGTGCTTGGTCAGCAAATTTTCCGGTCCTTGCTGTGTGTGGCCTGTACTGTACCATGCAGCCGAACACTCGAAGCAGACGCGTGTCTGCCTTTCTGCCCATCCAAGCCCTGTAGAAAGAGTTGTTGTTCTCAAGGCTTCGGGATGACAGCAAGTTGTGCAGCCGGACAGCGTGGTTCATCGCAAAAGGCTAGTACTTGGTTGGGACGGCTGACTGCTTCATCAGGGCCCTCATCCTGGTGGCAAGGCTCCTGTTTGTCCGTTCTGCTACGCCTTGCTGCTCGTGAGCATAGGGCAGGGACACCAGATGCTCAATCCCCTTCTACTTGAAGAGTTCCTTAAACTCAGTTGAGAAGAACTCCAAACCCCCGTTAGTCTGGTAGGTTTTCAGCTTCAGTCCAGACTGGCGTTCAGCCCGCTTCATCTATGCCACGAAGCATTCAAAGGCAAGAGAGCGGCAATCGGTGTTGATAGCCCAGACGTAGCGTGTGCAAGCGTCGATGAAGGTAAGGGTGTAGGGTTCACCGTCGAGCCCGCTTTGACTTAAAACCATGAAATCGTGGCTGGTAAGGGTGTAGACTTTCTCCAGCGGCTTGTAGCGTTCGTAGCCGGGAGGTAAGTCCGGAAAATGTTTGTGGGCGAGTGACGCAGTTGGGCACATGGTGCAGGGCAAGGTCAGCCGATTCTGCTGTGAGGGAGCCTCCTCGAGGAAGAAGCAGCGCGTCGTCGTCGAAGACTCCGGCCTTGAGAGAATTCTTGAGCGTGATGTGCGAGGGGTGTCCGAGTCGCTGGTGCCATGTTTCCGGTTCCGCACGGTACCCGACTGTCCTCTGATAGTATTTGTTCCTCTCTGCTGCGTCGTTCTGCTCCTTTTCAGGTCCTATGTCGGCGGCGGCGTCAGTGTCAGTTGCGAAGACCCGAATGGAGTCCCGTTCCAGAAGCGCGCGGGGAATTCCGATGATGTCGTCGGTGTCGCCGGCGTGAACTTGCTCGCCGGTGACGAGAAGATACTGAGATGGTTGCGCCTTGGGCCAGTCGGCGACGGGAAGGCCTTTCATGGGAATTCTGAAGTAACTGTATTCGGCGCCGATGACCTCGATCTGTTTTGACCCTTGTTCTGGTGACGGCGGCTCCTCGGTAGGTTCTGGTAATTCTGCTGCTTCCTCGAAGAATTCATAAGTTACCTCTTCCTCTGATTCTTCTTGCATCGGTTCTGGTGTGTCAGGAGCGTATTGATCCGGGAGAGGAGGTCCGCCCCAGCTAGTGCCACGTGTTGCCCAGTATGGGTCAACAGCCGCGGTATCCGCAGGAGGGAGTCCCGGAGCTTCAGGATAGGCAGGGGCAGCTTGCCCCCATCCTCCTTCGCTTGTTGAAGTTCCCCAGCCGCCTCCGGTTCCCCAACCGCCTCCGGTTCCCCAGTCGCCTCCGGTGGCAGCGCCAGCCTCCGTTGGAGCATTGGCGTCGCCTTTGGATGCCGAGATAGTGCCCCGTCCTTCTGCAGCTGCTTCTTCTGGCGTTAGAATTTCCCCCAATGGGCCGACTGCTGGACCAGGACTGCCCAATCCTGTTTCAGCCTTTTCGCTTTCTTCGGTGATTGGTTCCGCAGGTGCTGACGTGCCGCTGTCTGCTTCCATTGATGCAGGTCCGGTCTCAGCTGGGTTGGAGGTCGAGGCAGTTGGAACGGTGCGAAGTCGAAGAAGACCGTCGGAAGCAGGTCGCTCGAGGTCCATTTCGGTGGGATGCGACCATGTTGGTGGCTCCGAAGGAGTTGTTTTGAGCAGCAGGGTGCGGTCAGAATCTCCAGTGGTGCCCTGGGCTGAGAACTGCAGTACGGAGACTCCGTCATCGTCAATCGCCTTGCCGATGTAAGAGTTGTTGTAGAAAAGCTCAAAGGCCTTGTCCTTGCAGTTGCTGCGAATGTCGACTCCGCACCGCATGAGTTGTGCCGATGAGGGCAGGTTGTAACGCAGATTTGGGGCGACAAGCACATCACCGATGTGAATGGTGAACTTGGTGTCATCGGCTTCAAGGTAAACTTCGCCGATGTCGTATGCCTTGAGTGTGCTGTTGTTCGCAACTGTGATTTCGCACGGTCGTCGCATGCGTTTTGAGTTGCTGATGAACGTTGGTGATCCCACCATGTGCTGTACGCAGCAGCTGTCCAAGTACCAGGTGTTGATGATCTCGCGGCTCTGTCGCGCGATGTTGGCGATTTTCGGTGTAATGACGCGATCGAAGTCGCTGGTGTATGGCGAGAGAGCGAAATACCTGTTCGCCGAAATACTGGGAGGGGATTCCGGCGTCGGCCGGGGCAGCTCGAAATCAGGTGGGATGTTGGTTGGGCGGTCGATCCAACGGTGGATGGTGGGATCGTTTTCTGGACTAGGTGCAATGGGGTTGATGGGCGCGATAGGCGGATATTCGATGTTGTCGTAATATCGAATGCCTCTGCGGCGCCGTGCCATACAGCTCATGATCGTTCCCTTGCCCTTGTCTTTGTTGGAGATGCGTGCAGGAGTTTGAGAAGTGCTTGCTACCGAAGGTGGTGACACGGTCGAGGTTATAACAGGAGAAGCCGAGGGTGCCGATTGCTACGGACTGGCGGGGTTGTTGCGCCTTTCGTCTGCGGCCTTTCGCTTGTAGCACCGATCGTTAGTGTCAAAGTATATGCATGTTATATATGTGTAGGCTGTAGTGGGGTAGCCAATATGGGGTACAGCCCCTTTTAGGGTTTCATACTTGTACCCAACTCTTCCATAGTTCATCATTCGTGTCTCTAGATTCTAACATGGTTTCAGAGCAGTAGGTCCGTAGGACCGTTTTTTTTCGGGCCCACCTACCGCTACCCCACGACTGTGATTGTGACTGTGCCTGTGACGTGCTGCGCTTCGCGCGCCGTCTGCCTGCTGCCTGCTGTCTGCTGACTGCGCGGTCTGCTGCTGCTTAGAGCGCGCAGACCTGATTCCTGCGCGCGGCCCGGTTTTTGCCCCGCGCGCCGCCCAAGCTGCCCGAGTCGCGCTTCGGCAGCCCGCGCGCGGCTCGCTGCTGCTCCGCGCGCCGCGTCCGCAGCCCGCGCTGCTTGCTGCAGCCCCGCGCGTCGTGTCCGCTGCCCGCGCGTCGCGCTGCAGCCCCGCGCGTCGCGTCCGCTGCCCGCGCGTCGCGCTGCAGCCCTGCGCGCCGCGGCTGCCGTCCTCGCGCAGCCCGCTGAGGCTTCGCGCGCCGCGCCCGCAGCTCGCGTAGCCTGCTGCAGCCCCGCGCGCCGCGGCTGCCCCTGTTCGACGCGACGCCCCCCCCCCCCCCCTGGACGCCGCCCCTACCTGACTGCCGCCGTCGCTCCTGCAGCAGCTGCCGCGGAGCGCCCTGCCACGGTCGCGGCCCCGCCCTGCAGATGCTGCCGCGGAGCCTCCTGCTGCTGTCGCGGCCCCGCCCTGCAGCAGTCCTCGCGGCCCCGCCCTGCAGCGGTCACGGCCCCGCCCTGCAACAGCTGTCGCGGACCTGCTCTACCGCCGACGTGGCCCTGCTCTGCCGCAGCTGTCGCGGCCCCGCCGTCGCCGCCGTCGTGCGCCTACCCGGCCGCCGCCCGCCGAGCGCCGGCCCTGCTTGCCCGGCGAGCGCCTGCCCTTCCCGCCACTGGTGAGCACCTACCTTGTTCGCGCGCTGCCGCGTCATCTACCTGCCTGCCTGCCGCACCTGCCCTGCCCGCGCTGCTACTGCTGCTACTGCTGCTACTTCTGTTACTGCTGCTAGGCTACTGCTGCTGCTACTGCTGCTACTTCTGCTACTGCTGCTACTGGCGGTGGCCAGATGCAGCTCCAGCGACGTCCACGCGAGTCTCTCCCGCCCCAGCAGCTTCGTGAGTGGTACGCTAGTTGGGGTTGTGGCGGTAGCCGTCGTAGCTGTCGCCCTGGAGCTGGTCAGTTGGGAGCGTCTGGCAGTGGCCAGGTGCAGCTGCAGCGGCGTCCACGCGAGACACTTACGTCCCAGCAGCTTCACGAGTGGTACGCTCAGAGCAGAGGGTCTCGGAGTACCGTTCGCTGCCCGTACGTCATTCGCACAGGTGATCGGGCTGGTCAGGCTTGCGGGACGCTTGGTCACACACAGTCCCGCTGCTTCGCCCGTCTGAGCGACGCCTGGCGTACCGAGTTTGGCGACGAGGCTGAGATCCCCACCTGGCTGGAGCTGCTTGGGCAGAGGGTAGATATCTTTGCTCTTGACTATGATGCTATTCTCACTGCCATGTATGCATTGCCTACTAGTGCTGACCGTGCCTGCTACCTGTGCGTACCGCCTGACCCAGGTATAGAGCATGCTGCTCTAGGTGCTGGTGAGGCTGCTGCTCTAGGTGCTAGTGCGTCTCCTGCTCTAGGTGCTGGTGAGGCTTCTGCTCCAGGTGCTGGTGAGTCTGCTCTCTCTGGTACTGCGACTGCTGAGGCCTTGTACACCTTCACACTTGACTCAGGTGCTTCTCGCTCCTTCTTTCGCGACAGCACCACCCTCACGCCGCTCCGTTGGCCGGTTGCAGTCTCCCTGGCAGACCCCTCTGGGGGTCCAGTCCTTGCGCACTCCTCCACGGTCCTGCCGTGTCCGGCGGTCCCGTCTGGCTCCCTGTTAGGTCTTCACCTCCCCTCGTTCTCTACGAACTTGGTGAGTGGTGCTGACCTCCAGGACCAGTGGGTTGACCAGTTCACTCCTGGAGGTCAGCGCGTGACCCACTGTACGTGCCCCCGGACGGGCCGGCACCTGGCCACGTTTACCCGTGCCCTGGCTCGAGTCTGTACACACTGACTACTGTGTCCCCTCAGGTCGCTGCGTCTGCATCTGCGTCAGGTCAGCTAGCGACCCCCTGCTCGTGTCGCGCTTTGTCGCACCAGACCCTCCTTTGGCACCACCGCCTTGGTCACCCCTCGGTGCAGCGCCTTCGTAGCATGCACCGCCGTGTTCTTGTCTCTGGTCTTCCCCGGGTTCTCCCTCCCCTCCCACCCTCGCCTGCTCCTCCCTGTCTTCCCTGCGTCGAGGGGCGGCAGCGCGCCGCTCCTCACTCCTCCTCGTTTCCCCCGACGACTGCTCCCCTGCAGACCCTGCACATGGACGTGTGGGGCCCAGCCCGCGTCAGTGGGCAGGACCGCGAGCGGTACTTCCTGCTGGTTGTTGACGACTACTCGCGTTACACCACGGTCTTCCCCTTGCGCACCAAGGGTGAGGTCCCTGATGTTTTGATCCCTTGGATCCGCGCTGCCCGTCTCCAGCTCCGCGAGCGGTTCAGGACGGAGTTTCCCGTCCTGCGTCTGCACTCTGACAGAGGTGGGGAGTTTTCCTCCGACCTTCTGCAGAGCTTTTGTCGTGGGGAGGGCATTCGCCAGACTTTCACGCTTCCGGCCTCTCCGCAGTAGAATGGGGTTGCTGAGCGCCGCATTGGCTTGGTCATGGAGGTCGCTCGTACCTCCATGGTCCATGCGGCTGCCCCCCATTTTCTGTGGCCGTTTGCGGTCCGCTACGCCGCGCATCAGCTCAACCTCTGGCCCCGTGTCTCCTTGCCGGAGACCTCGCCCACACTGCGGTGGACGGGGGAGGTTGGCGATGCGTCGGTGTTCCGGGTCTGGGGTTCTCGTGCCTTTGTCCGCGATACCACCGCGGACAAGCTCTCCGCCCGCACTGTTCCCTGTGTCTTCCTTGGCTTTGTCCCTGACGCGCCTGGTTGGCAGTTTTACCACCCCACCTCGCGCCGTGTCTTCCCCTCTCAGGACGTCACGTTCGACGAGTCGGTTCCTTTTACCGTCTCTTCCCCTACCGCACTGCCCCTCTCCCCCCCCCGCCGCTCTTCCTCGCTCCAGGTGCTCCCTAGGTAGACCCCCTCCCCGCTCCCGGTCCTGCTCCTTCAGGTGTGTCTCAGGTAGACCCTCCTCCCTTGTCTGCGCCGGTTGAGGTCACTGGTGACTCAGGTCCTGCTGGGGATGGTCCTGCTTGGGGTGCTGCTTCTGGGGGTGCTGAGCCTGGGGGTGCGGAGCCTGGGGGTGCTGAGCATGGGGGTGCGGAGCCTGGGGGTGCTGAGCCTGGGGGTGCGGAGCCTGGAGGTGCTGAGCCTGGGCGTGAGGAGTCTGGGGGTGCTGAGCCTGGGGGTGCTGAGTCTGGGGGTGCTGCACCTGGGGGCGCTGAGGCGTCTGGTGAGCAGTCTCCCTGGAGCGGCCATCTCCGTAGTCGCTCCGCTGGTGCCTCGCCGCTGCACTCTCGTCGTCGTCTCCCTCTCTCCCCACAGCAGCTGCGTGAGTGGTACGTTAGCCGTCAGGGTCGAGCTGCTGGAGCTGGGGGCCCTGCTGCGAAAGGTGCTGGTGTTAGAGGCACTGGAGCCGGCGCTGTCCCTCTCTCCCCACAGCAGCTGCGTGAGTGGTACGTTAGCCGTCAGGGTCACGCTGCTGGAGCTAGGGGCCCTGCTGCTGGAGGCGTTGGAGCTGGTGACTCTGCTACTGGTGTTGTTTCTACTGGAGGTACTGGAGCTGCTGGGACTGGAGGTCCTGCTGGACCTGGAGGTGCTGCTGTCGACTCTGAGGTTGGGGGCCCTGGAGCTGGAGGTGCCGGCTCTGGGGGTGCTACTGCTGGTGGCGCTGGAGCTGGAGGTTCTGGAGCTGCTGCGGGTGCTGGCGCTGGAGGTTCTGGAGCTGTTGGAGGTGCTGGCGCTGGTGGCGCTGGAGCTGGAGGTTCTGGAGCTGCTGCGGGTGCTGGCGCTGGAGGTTCTGGAGCTGCAGGAGGTGTTGGAGCTACTGGTGCTGGTGTCACTGCACCGCCGCGACCATTCTTCGCTCCGCCGTCACCTTCGTCTCGGCCACCGCCTGGCTCCGTGCTTCGCCAGGTTCTTAGCCTCCCGTCTTCTACTGGTCTTCCGTTACAGCCTGGTTCACCGCTGCCTGCTCCTTCTCCTTACACTGAGCTGACAGGCGGTCTTGCTGAGCGTCGTGAGCCTGCGTCTCGTCCTGTCTCGCCTGTTCGCACTGTCCGCACTGGTCGTACTGGTCGTCGTGTTCCTCGTGAGCGTCCGCCGGCTGTCCCCGGCACACACCTCATGGCCCTGCGTCCTTCCTCTGCTCCGCAGCGTGTTCCCCTGCCATCCCCTCCTGCGTCTTCTCTGCCTGACGTTCCAGAGCCTGAGTCTGACCGCGCTCGTGCTGCTCACCCTACTGTCACGCATCTGCTAGCCACAGTTGTCACTGACCCGTCGTTTGAGTCTGCTGCTGCGTCTGCCTTAGTCGCTGAGCTTGTTGACTTTGCTGCTGCCTGTCGTCTGGACTACGCCGCTAGTCTTGTTGCTGAGTCTGAGTCTGTCTGTCCTCCGTCCGTCGGGGGTGAGTGTGCTCTTGGCACGGACGTCCTTGAGGACAGGCAGGAGGACCTTGAGTGTCTTGCAGCCGCTGCGCCTCATCTCGTGTCCATGCTGCTTGCCCCTGAGGGAGACCCGGATGCTCCAGACATCCCGACCCCGCGCTCTTACGCTGAGGCGATCGCGGGTGAGTACTCCTCTCAGTGGCAGACAGCCATGGACGCAGAGATGGCATCCTGGAAGTCCACAGGCACTTACGTCGACGAGGTTCCCCCTCCTGGGGCGAACATCGTCGATGGCATGTGGATTTTCAGGGTGAAGCGGCCGCCAGGTTCTCCGCCTGTCTTCAAGGCTCGTTACGTTGCTCGAGGTTTCAGTCAGCGAGAGGGAGTAGACTTCTTCCAGACATACTCCCCCACCCCGAAGATGACCACTCTTCGGGTGCTGCTGCACGTTGCCGCTCAGCGTGACTACGAGCTTCACTCTCTTGACTTCAGCACAGCCTTCTTACAGGGCAGCCTGCACGAGGAGATCTGGCTGCGCCGCCCACCTGGCTTCACTGGGTCGTTCCCTCCTGGTACCCAGTGGAGCCTCCGGCGGCCGGTCTACGGTCTCCGCCAGGCGCCACGTGAGTGGCACGACACACTGAGGACGACACTTGCGGCTCTTGGGTTTGCTCCGTCGACTGCTGACCCGTCGCTGTTTCTGCGCACCGACACTTCGCTGCCGCCGTTCTAGATCCTCGTGTACGTCGACGACTTGGTCTTTGCCACTGCTGACACCGAGGCTCTCGCCCTTGTGAAGTCGGAGCTGCAGAAGAGACACACGTGCACAGACCTGGGTGAGCTGCGCAGCTACCTTGGCTTGCAGATCACCCGGGACAGAGCACGCCGCACCATCACACTGACTCAATCACACATGGTGCAGCAGGTCCTTCAGCGCTTCCGCTTCACCTGGTCCTCGGCACAGGCCACTCCTCTGGCTACAGGTCACTCGCTCTCAGCTCCACCTTCGGACGAGTCCGTAGAGCCGAGTGGTCCTTACCCAGAGCTAGTGGGCTGCCTCATGTACCTGATGACCTACACTCGTCCTGACCTTGCGTACCCTCTTGGCCTTCTGGCTCGCTACGTGGCTCCTGGTCGGCACCGAAAGGTGCACATGGATGCTGCTAAGAGGGTACTGCGCTACTTGTGCAGCACATCGGGCATGGGGCTCGTGCTTGGAGGACGGGGCGACGTTGTCCTCACTGGGCAATCGGACGCTTCTTGGGTTGACGACCAGGCTACGCAGCGGTCGTCACGGGGTTACACCGTCAGCCTTGGCTCTGGCTCTGTTTCTTGGCGGTCTACACGCTCGTCCTCTGTTCTCGGCTCCAGTTATGAGGCTGAGATCTACGCCACAGCCATGGCTGCACAGGAGTTACGCTGGCTCACCTACCTGCTGACCGACTTGGGAGAGAGGCCTCGTTCTCCTCCAGTGCTGTACGTCGACAACAAGGCCGCCATTGCCTTGTGTCAGGAGCACAGACTGGAGCACAGAACGAAGTACATCGCTCTGCGTTACTTCCTGGCTCGAGAGTTGCAGCAGCGTGGTCCGCTTCGTCTTGCTCACGTGGCCACTCGGGCCGACACTGCTGATATATTCACCAAGGCGCTTCCGTCTGGTGATCATCAGCGTTTCTGCACTCTGTTAGGCCTTGTGCCCACGTTTCCTCACTTGCTGTAGACTTTGCTTGTACTGTGATCTATATATATACCTGCATGCTTGCTCTGCTAGGTAGAGATCACTGTGCTGTTGTTGTTGCATATATACCTCTGCATGTGAACTGGCCTTGTGGCCCTTTGCTTGTGCTCAGTGTGTGTGGTGACGTTGTGATCCACCCTGAGCTTGCTTTGCTTCTCTTGACTGGTCTTGTGACCCCTTGCTCTCCCCCACTTTGCCTATGGGGGTGTGTCAAAGTATATACATGTTATATATGTGTAGGCTGTAGTGGGGTAGCCAATATGGCGTACAGCCCCTTTTAGGGTTTCATACTTGTACCCAACTCTTCCATAGTTCATCATTCCTGTCTCTAGATTCTAACAGATAGTGTGCCCAGGCTTCTTGCAGTATTTGCAGAAAGTTCCTTTCTTGCCGTGCTGCTCCCCTTCAGTTGTTCCAACGTAGAAGACTAACTTCTTCCGCTTGTTGTTCTTCTCATTGTACAGATCAATCTCCTTCTGCTCGGAGAGAAGCGTGGCGCACAAGGCGGACTCGGAGACGGTTGCTCGAGCACGGAGCAACGATTGGCACTGTCGCCAATCGGGTCAAAGACCGGAAATAACCATGGAGACGAACATGTCGTCGGGAACGGTTGCGCCGCACTTCTTAATGTGGTCGCGCAGATTGCGGCACCGATTAATATATGGTCCCGCCTTCTCCCCTTGTTGCATTTTAACCGATGTAAGTTGGCTGAGTAGGCGACTCATTGTGACGGGATCTGTTGCCATGTATGAGATGCGCAGGTGCTCCCAAGAAGAGTACGCGGGTGCCCACTCTGATTTATAGGAGCGAATGCCAAGCTGCTCGGCGGGAGAGAGGTTTCGGAGGAGGGTGGTGTACGCGAGAAGTGACTCATGGTAGTACTGGTTCTTCTCTTGGATGGTGCCTTCCGTCGGAAACGGTAAGCTTCCATCGTAGTACATCCAGATTTGAGCGGTTGTCGCGAGGAGCTCAAACTCGAAGCTCCACGTGTAAAAGTAATTGCCGTCGAAGGGAACTGATGTTTTCAGCGTTGAAGTCAGAACGAACTTTGTTTGCATTGTCGCAATTGTGTCTGAATGTGCGCGTTGTTGACCGTCTTGCGCAGGAGCTGAAGCTTGACGGTTGTCAAAGGTAAATGACCTCTCGGAGTTGACGCGGCGGTCTTCTCCAGGGAGAGGGAGTCCAGCAACTCCACGTGCGTAGCTCGAGCCATCGATGCTCATGGCTTGATGGCTCTCAAGAGCGTTGATGCGAGCGACCAGCTGCTCAACGAGAGCAGCGCTGACGGAGGTCACTTCTGATGGTGCAGTGGGCGTTGCTGGTGGTGGGCCCGGAGAATCTGCAGTCCCCTTTTCAGGGGCCATAGTGATGCAGAATTTGTAATGGTTTAACGAGTAATTTATAAAGAGGTTATTCTATAAAGAACGAGAATTTGACAGTCCTTATAATCCACTCTAGCTCTCATACCATGTTGTTATAAATGAAGGATTGTAGTGAACAGAATAAGGCTGTTAAGTTTAAGGAAAGACTATGAAGTCTCTGAATGACCTTGTTGATAAGATTGAAAGAGAATAAGATGGTTAAATAATAGTGATACAAGGAATAAATAGCAATCCTAGCTAGCCATGTACTCTGAGGGGTACATTCCCTTATTAACCGAATTGCATTGCTACAGTAACCACGACTATTGCTATTCTTGACAGTTACCATGTTGCAGCGCGTAACTACCAAGTGCGGTTACTGGGCAGTCAAGGGTCACGACTGTTGACCTTCGGGTGACCCTCGACCTTCTGCATGCTCTATATGAGCTATTGCGATATTGATACAGGCAAGTTACTTCGTTATGGAGTGACGCGCGAGTGGAGAGCCTTCGGGAATGTTTATGATAACCTTTCGGTTATTCCAACAGAATACGAAACGACCGAACTAGCCATGTACTATAAGGGGTACATTTCCTTATTGCAGTGAAACCCAACCGTGCGACTCAGACGGTTACGAAACTGTCCGGGCAGAATCCTCGCCACTGCTGCTGCGTGATGCTGTCTGCCTTGACCGTCCAGATGCTTCGTAACCGTATGTCACTTCGCGTCACTTCCGCCCTTTCGTCTTCAGACTCGGTATTGCATGCTTAGCTTGCTACTGTCAGGAGTGCACAGTAACACTTCATCTTTTACTATTCGTAACACCCCCCTTCACTCCTGGCCGTAGCAGGTCTTGACCCGCTTGACTATGCGGAGAATAGTATTCTACGGGAGAGCTGAATTGCGTGGGACGCACGGTCAGAGTTGTGGCAGTGATTCTTGACAGAGTGTTGGAATGCCTTAGTAGAATTCAAGCATAGTTTCACTAAGGAAAGTTGATAGAACAAGATTAGAATACAAGCAAAGAGAACCAAATAGCAGAAGACAGAACCTTGAAGAGAACATTCCTCGGCATACACTTGACTCTGTCGAGCCAGCAACGGCAGGTGAAAACGACAAGCACATGCACCTTTCACCTGAGTTGGCAGTTGCTCAGGTTTTACAACATTCATAGTTGTATACGTTTTTGTAGTTAACAAAAACGTGTTTCAGCTTCTGTTCCTTAGCAGATTCGAATTTTCCTGGGGAGTACAATTTCCGAGATTACCTGATTGGTTGAAATTCGCGTACATTGCGAATTTCAGAGCCAAGTAATTCTGGTCGACCAGAATCGCTCTGCTCGACGAAACACTCGTCGAACTAAATTCTGTCGACCAGAAATCCGTCGAAACACCAATTCTGCCAATTCCGTCTATCAGAAAGGCTCGTCTTCGACGCCGTTTTACTCCCGTCGACGAGCTCCTCCTAGACGAGGACTTTGATCGAGCAGAGGAAACACTTCTACCTCGACCAATTAATCTCGTCGACAAGCGACCCGTCGCACACAGATAAAAGTCCCCGAAGTCTCCGATGACCACGAAACAAACACCGTCTTGTTCCAAAATGCCTGGTCGACTTCGCCCAAGCGAGGGCGGGGCCTTTTCTCTTCGACAGACTACTCCGCTAAGTTCGGAGCAGTGCTGGTACTGCTGACGTGACAGTCGCTTCGTGAGAAAGTCGGCTGCCATGTCACCCGTCAGGCAATAGGTTAGGTCAACCTTGCCCTTGTCAACTTCGTCCTTGACGAAGAAGTACCGCAGCGAGATGTGTTTGGTGCGGTTGACGAACCCAGGCTTGTTCGCAATCCTGATCGCGCTCTGGTTGTCGCAGTGCAGGTGGAAGTTCGGCGAAGCTGGAATTTTCGCCTCCTGCAGCAGCTCCTGTAGATAGAGGCCTCCGCGAACAGCTGCTGTTGCTGCGATGAATTCGGCTTCCGCCGATGACAGGGCAACCAGCTCCTGTTTCTGTGAGTTCCAGGAGATGGGGCCGCTAGGCTCGAGGCGAAACAAGAACCCAGTTCTGGACCGTCGATTGTCGGGGTCAGCAGCGTGATCAGTGTCCACGTAGCCGATGAGGTTGAAGGAGGAGGTTGGTACTGTGGAGTAGCAGAGCCCGACATTGGGCGTTGATATGAAGATTCTCAGCCGTTGGTTTGCGGGAGTACTGAGCAAGCTGGCTCGTGATGTACGAGAGATCGGGCCTGTAGGTAACAGAGGCGAAGAGTAGGCATCCCAACTGCTGCTGGTAAATCTAAAGCCCAAGGGGGGACATGGCTTTGTTGTCAGTCTTGTGGTTGGGTCTTGGAGTGCGGTAAGGGGTGGAGAGTGGTGCAGGTGCAATGTTGAAGCTCTTGGCAAGTTCCTCTGCATACTTGGCTGCTGAGAGATGAATGGCTTCTGGCGAGTAGGAGATGTTCAGCCCAAGGAACTGCTTCACGTCATGGTTGCAGGTGATGTCGATGTAGACCGTGAGTAGGATGTATTCGCCGGGGAAATCACGGCAATACATCCCTGAATCGTGAGGCAGCTGCTTGAAGCCAATTTCAAGCAGGATGTTGTGCAGGTACTGCTGCCAGAGCCTCGGTGCTTGTTTGATTCCGTAGAGAGACTTTCGCAGCTGGCACACGCGCGAATTTCCTTCACCGTACGTGCGCGGCTGCTCCACGTAGATCACAGCATCCACTAACGCATAGAGGAACGCGTTCTTCACATTGATCTGCCGAAGCGGTAAGTGTCTTGCGGCGGCGATGGCGAGGAGGATTCTGACAGAGGTGTGACGGCTGACCAGCGCAAACGTCTGGTCGAAGTCGATGCCGTGCCTCTGGTCGTAGCCACGCACGACCCATCGCGCCTTAAATCGCTCAATCGTGCCGTCTGCTGCGGTCTTCACGCGGAAGACCCATTTCCCGGAAAGAATCCTTCTCCCTTTGATTGCCGCTCGATCGACAAGCACCCAAGTGTCGCGGGATTCAAGTGCCTTGATTTCTGCATCCATCGCCTTGCGCCATTCCTTGCTGTGTGGTCCCGTGAGTGCTTGGCGCGGGTTTTTCGGCTCGATGACACGTGGCGCCGTTGAGGTGGCGGTGTGGAGCCCGAGAAGCTGCAGTCCAGAGACGGTGCTGTCGTGGCGGTGCTGTCGTGGGATGACCTCCTGCACGTCATCGTCGTCTCTCTCTGGTTCAGGTGGTGCTGACGGTGCTGCGCCTCTGCCGCTTCCTTCTACTCCGCCGATTCATCCTCCAGGGGAATCGTCGTCGTCGTCCTCGTCGCTGTGGCGATCACCTCTTGTGAACTCGCCTCTGGTGTGCTGCTCCAGAATGGCTGCTGCAGCTTCGTCCTCAGGTGTGGCGTAGCTGTCCCCGTCGTTGGCGTAAACGCGATTCACGTTCGCCCGCTCGTCTTCGTGAAATTGCTCGAGGAAGAGCCGCTCGTAGAAGATGACGTCGCGCGCGTTTGTGACCTTCTGGCTCATAAGGTCCAGGATAAGCCACGCCTTGTGTTCGTGGCTGATGCCGAGGTGAATTCCCCAGCGCGCGCGGCCTGCGAATTTCTCGATAGTTGATGTTGGCGGGCGGTACTGCACCATGCATCCCCACACGCGGAGCATGGATGTGTCCCCCTTGGTCCCCATCCACAGCAGGTTGTGCACCCGCACGGCTTGGTGCATTGCGTAGGTCCAGTATATTGGTGGAAGCTTCGATTGCTTCATCAGCGCCCACACCTTCGTCATGAGCGTACGATTCGTGCGCTCGGCTACGCCCTGCTGCTGGTTCGCATAGGGGAGGGAAATGTGATGCTCGATTCCCTTCTGCGCGAGGTAATACTGCAGCTCCTTGCTCCTGAATTCCGCTGCGCCGTCCGATTGCCAAATCTTCAGCTTCTCCCCAGATTGCCGCTGCGGGTGCGCCAGTCATAGACGGAAGACTTCGTATGCTCTGCTGCGCGCCTCCACGTTTACGATCCAGACATAGCGCGTTCCCGCGTCGACAAAGGTGAGCGTATACAGCTCGTTGTTGATTCCGCAATGCCCCACGTTGAGGAAGTCGCTGTACACTTTGTGCAGCTTGGGGTAGCCGTTGGTTCCAGGTTCGAGTAGCGGAAACGGCTGGTGACTCAACGCAGCTTCGGGGCAGACGGTGCAGTTGCGCGGGTGTCTCGTGCTCCTCACTTCGGTGCCATCTGGGCGCAGGAGTGCGCCAGGCGCAAACACGCCGGCTTCGATGCAAGTTTTCAATGTTACGCGTGAGGGGTGACCAAGGCGCTAGTGCCAGAGGTCATCGTTGGCGCGGAATCCAGAGGTGCGCATGTAGCGTGCGCGTGCTGCTTCGGGGTCCTCGTCAGGTACTGGGGCAGGTTCCGCCGGCGCTTCTTCAGATTCTTCTTCTTCGTTCGTCGTCGTCAGCATCAGCACCAAGAATTCCCTGTCGAGAATCACGGAGAAGGGAATCTTGGTCCCAGGGATGGTTCCAGGGACAAAGGTTGGCTCGCGCGGCTCGGGGTCAGGCCCGTAAACAGTACGCCGCGGGGTAGAGGGCTCATTTCCCCAGTCGATGGTGTCCCAAGGGTTGCGGTGCGTTTGGATGTCAAGTGGGGGTAGTGTAGGTGCAGGGCGGCGCGGAGGGCGACCAAGAGGAACAACAGGAGGTTCTTCCTCGTTTTCTTCTTCCCCCCTTTGGTCCTTGCGGGAAGCTCCCCAGCCTTCGCCGGAAGTGCCCCATCCGATTGTCTCGCCGCCAGATGCGGCGCCCCATCCGCCGGTGTTGCCACCAGTTGCGGCTCCCCATCCACCGGTGTTGCCACCAGTTGCGGCTCCCCATTCGCCAGTGTCGCTCGTACCCCATCCGCCAGAGCTTCCCCACCCCCCTTCATTGGAGCCGCTCTCCTCTTCTTCCCATCCGCTCCAGGCGAATGTTCCGCGTGACTCGGCGAGACTCCTTTGGCGAAGCTCTTCCGCTTCGCGGCGCGCCAATTCTTCTTCTTCCGCCACGGTAAGCTTCTTCGTGGGGTCGCGCCAGTGGGGGTAGATTTCCATGAACGTCTCCTTTGTGTAAGGCCGCGGCACGCGGTGCGCATCGAAGGTGCCGACACCGGTACCACGTAGCATGCCCTGAAGATGTTGTGATGCTGGTCCGAGGAGGGGATGCTCCTCCGTTCTGAAGACGCCGCGCGTTGCAATTTCGAGCTCCAAGGTTGACATCCCTTCCTCAGGAGGTGCGAGTCGTTCTGCTTCGGCGATGGCGGCGAGGTTGCGGCCGGCAATCGCGCTGGTGGAGGCAGTGGGCGTGTGGCAATCTCTGCAAATGCCGTCTAGATCTGGATCATGCAACGCCAGTTCGCGTGGGTGCGGGTGATGCGGCACCCACGGTCTTCCGTCAGGATGTTTCCCGTCCGAACGGTGAATGTGTTCGAAGCGCAGGGGAACGAGATCGATGAGTTCCTGCGAGTCGCCGCTGCAGTCAGGAATATCGAAGTTGAGGATGTAGACTCCATTTTCGGAGTGCGCTCGTCCGATCTGCTTGCGCGTCTTGTTCGGCGCGGTGTAGTGAAGCAGGATGTCGCGCGTCTCGGGGTCGGTGCTGAGGTCAACTCCGCAGTCCATGAGTTGCGCCGCCGAGAGAAGATTAAAGCGCAAATTCTGCACACTCAGCACGTCGTTCAGCGTGATGTGCGTCCTACTCTCTCGAGCCTTGAGCACCACGATTCCTTGCGCGCTTGCGCGCAGTCGTGTGTTGTTCGCCACCGTGACATAGGTCACGGCGGGAGTGGGGACGGCGTTGGATATGTAACGCTTAGAGCCCACCATATGCTGCCCACAACAGCTATCCAGGTACCACGTGTTGTAGCGCCTGTTGTCGTTAAGTGCGAGCAGAGCCAGTCGCGGAGTAACGATGTGCGGTGTGTCAATCGATTGGAGCCGCCCGCGTATCAGGTACGTGCGGGGGGCTTTCAAGCAGCGGGACTGGAAGATTCCAATCCTGTTTGTCGTCGTCGCTGAAATCGTGGCGCGTGCTGAACGGATTGTTAGCCGTGAACGCTCCGATTCGGTGGCGTGCTGGCTCCGGTGATGGCGTGCGCACGCGGGGACGACACGACCAGCTTGTCATCGTCATGTTGCCCATGACGTTGCGGACGGGGGCAGTCTGTGACGGTTGCTGCTGCTGATGCTGAACCGCTGGGTTCAGGTTGCGCGATGGGGGTTGGTGCCCCTGGGCTTGACGCGTGTCGTTTTGTGCGTCTTGTCGACCGGACCAGTTGCTCGGATTGGTCTGATGAGGGCGAGATCGGAACTTGCAGTAAAGGCGCCACGGCCGTCGCTCTTCTGTGTTGTCGGCGTAGAAGGCGAGGCGTTCTCGGTCTCCTCGCGGCTCTGGTCGCTGCTGATCCATATTCCTTTGTTCGACGAGAAGGGCGGCGCATAGGGCGGCCTCCGAGATGACCCCATGCTGTCGGAGAAGCGCCTTACAGAGTCGCCACACTGGGCCGAGCCCTTGAAGCACGATAGTTACAAAGATTTCTTCGGAAATACTGCTCCCCAACTTCGCGATTCAATCGCGTAAGCTCTGACAGCGATTAATGTAGCTGTTGGCCTTCTTCCCTGGGGCCATTTTCGTCTCCAGTAGCTGCTGGAGCAGGCGGCTCGATGAAGCCGAATCTTTCGGTTGGTATACGCCGTTCAGGTGGCGTCAAGCGTCGAGGGCTGGAGCAGAGGTCGCCTTGTACGATCGAATGCTCAACTGCTCCGCCGGCGACATGTTCCGCAGGAGGACGCCATACGCCATCAGAGACTTGCTGTAATACTGAGCCCGGGTGTCAGCGGTGTCCTCAGCGGGTCCCGAGTAGCTCCCGTCGAAGTAATGGAATATCTGCGCGTTTTGCAGCAGCAGCTCCAGCTCGAAGCTCCACGCATAGAAGTCTCTGCCGTCAAAACACACACTTGACTTGGAAGTTGAGCCATTTGTGTCGAGGGAGAAGGTGTGCGGGGCGGTATTGTGACCATTCGATGTCGGTTGAGAGGGTTGAGAAGAAGTTCCCGCGTCGCCATTCCGCAATGTTTGGAGTCCTTGCTCCAAGCTGGTGAGTCGCTGAAGCAGTTGTGCGAGGACGGCGGTTCCAATCGTCGTCGTTTCCTCGTTTGTCGCAGCCGGGTTGGGCTGCGCTTCAGCCGTCAGATTCGTCTGACCACCAGATCCTCCGGCCATTCTCACACGCGAGCGTGTGCCGGACGCCACTTTCCGTTCGCCGAAGACTTCGGAGTTGGCAGTGCGAAGGATTCCCGCGTCGCTCTCATACCATGCTGCGATCATAAGTTGATCGCCCCTAGGATCACCCCAGGAAGGTTGGCACAGAGTTGATTGGTAGTGGTGGGCCCTTGACCTCAATTTAGAGTGGATGTAAAATGATTGAGATGATTAAATACATGCAAATACAGGAACATAAATAAGAATACAGGGTGGAATACAAAACGACCTAGCTAGCCATGTAGTCTAAGGGGTACATTCCCTTATTGCAGCGAAACCCAACCGTGCGACTCCAGACGGTTACGAAACTGTCAGGGCAGAATCCTCGCCACTGCTGCTGCCTGATGCAGTGTGCCTTGACGGTCCAGATGCTTCGTAATCGTATGTCCCTCCGCGTCACTTCCGCCCTTTCGTCTTCAGACTCGGTATTGCATGCTTCGCTTGCTACTGTCAGGAGTGCACAGTAACACTTCATCTTTTACAATTCGTAACAATGTTCCTCTAGAATCATAGTAACTATCACACGATTTAGGAACGTAGCAGAATTTATTGTGGTTAGATGAGAAAGCTTGAACCTGTTTACTATTTTGGTGCTGTACCTGAATCGCAAGTTCACGAAGCACTAATTGATTAGCATCACGACCACCGGTAGTTTTGTATTTTTTGCCAACACCCACGCTTGTAATGCCACGCAAGCTGTTACGAGTGCAATTGAACGTTCGAGTGAGAATTGCACTATCGAAGCAATCAATACATTGAGCGAAGGCATGAGCGAAGAATATATAGCGAAGCTAGCGTGGAAACGGTAATGCGAGAAATTGGGGTGCGCTACGGGCCTAGCGCCGAGGTTGGGAATTGTCGAGGCGGAGGTCCGGAGCGCGAGTTACCAACCGAACCGTGAGGTTGGGTCGCATCGTGAAACAGTGGCGGGAGTCGTGGTCGAGGCGAGTGTCGCGAGCGTGGAACGTTCACGGATGGGTGCCGATGGCGGGAACGGGCATGTACGCGGTAAGCAGGGACGCGAAGTAAGGGAAAGGAATTTTCCTTACACTACCCCCCTCCCCAAGGAGGCCCCTCTTATGAGAGCGCGTGTACATCTCGAAAGTTTTAGCTGCGCAGATACTCAGTTAGGACAGGGTGATTTTCAATTCTATCCAGGGGAACCCAGTTGTCTTCGGTGGGCGTGCGGTCTTTCCAGCGGATCAGGAATTCGATCATGCGGGCTCCCCGTGGGTCACGTACTCGGTGGCTCAGTATTTTTTCGGGCGTGATGATTGGCTCTGTCGGCGGTCGTGTCATGCTGGCGGGGCGGTTGCGAGGCAGTTGGCTGGTGGATGGCACGTATGGGCAAAGCAGGCTGACGTGGAATGACGGGCTGACGTACCAGTCAGCACGGAGGAGGAGATGGGCGGTGACGGGTGTGATCATGTGGCTGATGCGAAATGGCCCGCAATATCGGGGGCGGAGTTTTGGGGTGATGGGCAGGCGGAGGGTTTGAGTGTCGAGTAATACCAGGTCGTCGGGTTGGTAAGTGACGGGGCGGCGGTGTCGGTCGGCGTTGCGCTTAGCGATGATGTTTGATTTTTTTATTGCTTCTGCTGCTCGGGTCCGTGCTGCTTGCAGTATTTCTGCGAACTGTTGCGCGGGTGGGACTGGGTTGTCGGGATTCGGGGTCATGGGTACTGTGGGGTCTTGTCCGTAGTTCAGATAAAACGTTGACTGTTGGGTCGTGGCAGATGGCGAGTTGTTGTACGCGAACTCGATGAGTGGCAGTTGCTGTTCCCACGTGGTCGGGTCGTCGCACGTGGCCCGGATGAGCTGTTCCATGGTCTGATTTGTCCATTCTGTCTGTCCGCCGGTTTCGGGGTGGTATGATGAACTGAACTGTAGTCGTGTGCCGAACTGCTGCCACAGGTTCCGCCAGAAGTTGCTGGTAAATTTCGTGTCGCGGTCGGTGATGATCGCCGATGGTATCCCGTGTAGTCGAACGATGGTGGCGATGAAGAGGCGAGCTGTTTCTTCGGCTGTGATTGATTTCTTGCAGGCTGCGAAATGTGCCATTTTCGTCAGCCGATCGACGACGACCAGGATCGCGTCATTCCCACTTGCTCCAGCCGGTAACCCCGTGACGAAGTCCATCGTCACCTGCTGCCAAGCACGCTCTGGGGGTGGTATCGGCTGCAAGTGTCCTGCCGGTCGTTGTCGTGACGACTTCATGAGCTGGCAGGTGGGACACGATGCCACGCGTCGTTGCACATCGGTCAGCATCTCGGGCCAGTAGTAATACCGCTGCAGTTGCTGCCGTGTTTTCTCTATCCCGAAATGTCCTGAGGTAACCCCGTCGTGTGCCTCCTGTAGTAACAGCTCCCTTAGTAAAATGTAGCCCGGTACCCAGATGCGTTCGGTTCCGGCTTTTACGTAATGCACCCCTTTTGCTGCTGCGAACTGCTGCGAGTTGCCTCCGGTAAAGAAGGGGCCTGTCTGATACCCGTGGGTAAATAGGCCTGTCAGTAGCGGGCTGGTCTGTGCGAGTAGTATGGCGTGGATCTGGGCAGTTAGGCGGGTCAGTGCGTCGGCAATGTTCGATGCTCCCTTTTTATAGGTGACCGTGTAGTGGAAGTTTGACTCGAGGAAATCGAGCCAGCGGATCTGTCGTGGGTTGAGGTGGGGCTGTGCGCGGAGGTACTGTAGTGATATGTGGTATGTCCGTACTGTCACGTCTGCGCCGGTCAAGTAACAGCGCCAGACTTTGAACGCATGCACGATCGCGAGCATTTCGCGGTCGTGTATCGGGTAATTTTTCTCGGGCGGATGCAGCTTTCGTGACTCATATGCGATGGGCTGTAGGCCGTTGCCGAAATCCTGTAGCAGTACGGCTCCAATGGCGATGTCGCTTGCGTCTGTAACTACTTCGAAGGGGCGGTGTGGGTCGGCGATGCGCAGGACGGGCGGTGAACAGAGAACAGTTTTAAGAGCAGAGAAGGCAGCATGCTCTTTCTTCCCCCACGTAAAAACGACCCCCTTCCGCAGTAAATCCGTCAGTGGGGCAGTTAACCATGCCATGTCGGGGACGAACCGACGCACATAATTAACGAACCCTAAAAAACTCTGCAGCTCCGTGATGTTTGTCGGGGGGTGCCACGCGCTTACCGTGTCCAGCTTCTTTGGGTCGATCTCAACCCCAGCCTCCAAAATAACGTGCCCAAAAAATTCTAACCTGTCCTGAAAGAACTCGCACTTGGAACCCTTGGTCAGTAGGCGGTGCTCGTCTAAAACCTTAAAAACTGCTTCCAGATTTGCTAAGTGCTGCTGCTTATCGCGACTGTAGACTAGGATGTCGTCGAGGTAAACTATCACGCATTTATCCAAGAGTGGCCTAAACGCCTCGTTCATGGTCATTTGAAATGTCGCCGGGGCGTTGGTCAGCCCAAATGGCATCACGGTGTACTCGAATGACCCGCACCTAGTCCTAAATGCCGTCTTGGCGCAGTCCGATGGTTCGACCCTAATCTGATGGTAACCTCCCCGTAAGTCAATTTTTTAAGAGACCCGTGCTGTTTGCAGTTGATCTATTAGTTCGTCGGCATGGGGAATGGGGTATCGCGACTTGACTGTTACCCTGTTCAGTGCTCTGTAGTCGATACACATGCGAAACCCTCCGTCTTTCTTCGGTGTGAACAGTATCGGTGCGGCGAACGGCGATGAACTTGGTCGAATGAACTTTTTTTCTAACAGGTAATCTAACTGCTTCCTCAGTTCATCGAGCTCGGGCTGTGTCAGTCGAAACTGTCGCTGTACAGTTTGCTGTGCCCCCGGTTCTAATTCTATTCGGTGAACGTGTGCCCGCTGAGGTGGCAGTCCCTCTGGTAAATCGTCCGGAAAAATCCCCGGGTACCGTTTCAGTATTTCCTGTAGTTCGGGCGGTACAGCTGCTAGCAGTGTCTGAAAATCACTCGGCTGCTCTGCTTCTCCTACCAACGCTATATCCACCGCGTACACGTCAGCTCCAGCGGCGACAACCCGTTTCATTGTGACGGCGTTGACGTGGACCGTTGAAGACTCAGGCGACTGCCAGCGAGGTAGCTCGACCCAGTTACCGCTACTTCGCACAGTGCAGCTACCTGTCGTCCAGTCGATTTGCGGGTTGTACCGTCGCAGCCAATCACGTCCCAATAAAATATCGTGCCCATCTAGTGTCGTGGCGAGCATTTCTTGTGTAAACCCGAAGTTTCCCCCGCAGCGGACTTTCACTCTCTCCACCTTTTCCCGTATGGCCAGCGGCGTGCCGTCAACTAAGCGTGCATCTATCTCCGGTAAACACCGACTAAGTGTCAGTTGCAGCTTCCGTGCGGTTGCGGTATTAACTAAGCTGTGACTTGCCCCTCCGTCTTTAAAAATCTTCACTGCTGCTCCCTGTATTTTCCCGTGAACCAGTACCGGGCAATCCGTCGCTGTACCCTCCTTATTCGTCCGAGCCCGATCGATAGCATGAATCGGTACTGTGACACGGTGAGGGTCGGTGAGGTTGGGCGAGCAGGTTGTCTTGTCAGTAGTTGGCCCGATTTCTACTGACTGCTAGCGTTTCCCTGCCTCTGAGATTCCCTCCCCTGCTCTGCTCCGCGGCGTCTCAGCTCCTCTGGGCATTCGCTCTTGCGATGGCCCGGCCTATTGCAAGCAAAGCAGCGCCCCTTAAATGGCGCGGCAGCTGCATTCGCTGCAACGGCGTGTACAGTGGC
This sequence comes from Closterium sp. Naga37s-1, assembly GCA_947471745.1. Taxonomy (NCBI): domain Eukaryota; kingdom Viridiplantae; phylum Streptophyta; class Zygnematophyceae; order Desmidiales; family Closteriaceae; genus Closterium; species Closterium sp. Naga37s-1. The sequence goes on along the minus strand of CANJKZ010000093.1, from coordinate 3,668,578 downwards.
GTGCTCGGCCGGCCCCCGAGGACGTTGTCCGTAGTAGGACCCCGGTCTCGGTCGGCGTAAAATATCGATCTTCTCGGCGAGCGCAAGGATCTCGTTGAAGTTCGAGAGCCCGCGTAGCATGATTTCGTGCGAGATATCCGGCTTCAGCCCTCCGACGTAACGGTCCACCCGCTCCGCTTAGTACATGTAGCCGACTTGCTCGCATAATGCGAGAAAACCGCTCGTGTAGTCTTGGACCGACCCGAGTTGTTGCCAAGTACGCAGTCTCTGACGCGCTGAAATAGAAGCCGCAATCGGCTCGAAACGCGCCCGAAGCCCTGCGCACCACGCATCCCACGTGTTGTACTGAGCGGTTTCGCAGAATGAACGCCAGGTGACGGCTGGACCCGTGGGCCCTTCCTCTTGCGACAGCGGCTCGTAGGCGCGTGGCGACGTCACGATAACTCGCCACCAGTCCATGGCGGGGCCCCCCAGCAACGAGACCGCATAACAAATTTTCGCTGCGTCCGACTCGACGTAATTCGCGTCGAAGAAGACGTTCATCGTGAAGACCCACGATTGAACCGTTGGACCTCCACGCTGGCTCGGGTCGAAACAGGGCGGGCGCTGCGGCTTGAGTGACATTGGTGCCATGATGGCGTGGTCGTCACTCGTTGCTACAAACTCCACGTGCCGACGGTTTTCGCGAGGTCCCCGCGGGCTTGGTGCGGCCCTGTTCCTCTCCATGCCAGGCATTGATTGAGCGGCGCCATCACTGGCTGCGCTAGAGCGCTGTCCCACGCTGTCGTTTTGTGTCGGTGTGCCTGATGAGATGACGATCGGCTCCTCCGACGGTGCCGGTGCATTTGCAGATGCGTGTGGTGCTGGAGCGTTCACCATGGATTGCTGAAGAGCGGAGTCGCGTTCCGCCGTGAGAGTCGCAATTTCAAGCGCCGAATCTTCGACTTGGCGCACGAGACGGTCGAGTTGCTCCTGCGTGAGTGTCGCGAGGGTGAATTCGGCCATGGCGGGGGTGTCGGGCAAGCTCAGCGAGAGCCTCTGTCCTGGCCGTGCGTGCTTACGAGAGAGCACTACGAGCGGCGGTGCTGTTTTCGCTGAGAGACGTCTACCCCCTCCAAAAATTGAGATAGTGGGGAAAGCGAAGGTGTGGGTGCGGTCCGAGAAGAGATCGTAGGCTCTGATACTAAGTATTACGAGTGCAATTGAACGAGCGAGTGAGAATTGCACTATCGAAGCAATCAATACATTGAGCGAAGGCATGAGCGAAGAATATATAGCGAAGCTAGCGTGGTGACGGTAATGCGAGAAATTGGGGTGCGCTACGGGCCTAGCGCCGAGGTTGGGAATTGTCGAGGCGGAGGTCCGGAGCGCGGGTTACAAACCGAACCGTGAGGTTGGGACGCATCGTGAAACATGTCTAACTATAATTGTTATGGTTTGTATTTGCTAGTCTAGGTGGTGTACACTTATGTTTAGGTTTGGCTAGGGTTGACCAGGGTTTGCTATATCTTCCTTGTCCTTGTCATTTCTAGTCATTCATTATTCCGTTACCTCGTTGACATGGTATAGAGCAGTTCGATTCCCATGGGCCCACCGCCCCGCGCTCGTCCGTTAGTAACGCGTTACCCGTAGTGCCCCGTCACCCCTTAGCACCAGCCCCCCCCCCCGTCGAATCGCGCGCTAAAGAGAGACCCCCGCCCCCCCCCCCCCCCACGTCACGTCCTAGGAAGGCCCCCGCAGGCCCCCGAATCGCGAGTTAGAAGGACCCCCGCGGGTCCCCCACGTCGCGACCTAGGAAGGCCCCCGCGGGCCCCCCGAATCGCGATCTAGAAGAACCCCCGCGGGTCCCCCCACGTCGCGACCTAGAAAGGCCCCCGCGGGCCCCCGAATCGCGACCTAAGAAGGACCCCCGCGGGTCCCCCCACGTCGCGACCTAGAAAGGCCCCTGCGGGCCCCCGAATCGCGACCTAAGAAGGACCCCCGCAGGTCCCCCCACGTCGCGACCTAGAAAGGCCCCTGCGGGCCCCCGAATCGCGACCTAAGAAGGACCCCCGCAGGTCCCCCCACGTCGCGACCTAGAAAGGCCCCCGCGGGCCCCCGAATCACGCGCGTTCCTCACCCCCCCCCGTAGCCTGTCGCCCCGCAGGCCTCCCTGTCGCGTCCCTTCCCCGTCGCCTCCCCGTCGCGCCCCTTCCCCGTCGCCTCCCCGTCGCGTCCCCTCTTCGTCGCCTCCCCTTCCCCTACCCGTCGCGTCCCCTCCCCGCCGCCCTGCAATCCGCCAGCTACGTACGCCAGCCCCGTCGCGCCCCCGTACGCCAGCCCCGTCGCGTCCCAGTCCGCCAGCCCCGTCCCCCAGCCCCGTCCGCCAGCCCCGTCGCGTCCCCTCCCCGTACGCCCTGCAGTCCGCCAGTTTCGCCTGCCACCAGCCCTCCAGAACCGCCCAGGACCGTCCAGAACCGTCCTGAACCGCCCAGGACCGTCCAGAACCGCCCAGGACCGTCCAGAACCGTCCAGAACCGCCCAGGAACGTTCAGAACTGTCCAGAACCGCCCAGGACAGTCCAGGACCGCCCAGAACCGCCCGCGACCGCCCAGGACCGTCCAGAACCGTCCAGAACCGCCCAGGACCGTCCAGGACCGCCCAGAACCGCCCAGGACAGTCCAGGACCGCCTAGAACCGCCCAGGACCGCCCAAGACCGTCCAGAACCGTCCAGAACCGCCCAGGACCGTCCAGGACCGCCCAGAACCGCCCAGAACCGCCCAGGACCGCCCAGGACCGTCCAGAACTGTCTAGAACCGCCCAGGACCGTCCAAAACCGTCCAGAACCACCCAGAACCGCCCAAAACCGTTCCCCAATGCCAGAACCAGCAGCAGCATAGGCTGCCCCCTGCAGAACCAGCAGCAGCATTGGCTGCCCCCAGCAGCACCAGCAGCAGCATAGGCTGCCCCCAGCAGACTCAGCAGCAGCATAGGCTGTAGCTAGCAGCCGCTCCCCACCGCGCTCGGCCGTCTCTAGCGCCTACCATGGAGTGTGCTAGAGTTCTGCAGCAGCAGCAGGGTCAGCCGCAGCAACAGCAGCTACAGCACTCCCGGCAGTGGGGACCTGAGGGTCCTAGTCGTACCGATCGCAGTAGCGGCTCAGCCAGTAGTGGGCGCGACGTCGGTCACTGCGGGTACCGGATCCTGACTGGCCCGGGTGCTGGCACCACCTGCTGGAGTCCTGACCACTCTGCGTCCCGCTGCTACCGTCGCCTCGATGACCTCCACCGTGAGCGTTTTGGTCCCCACGCTATTACACCGCACTGGCCCTCGCGTCTTCGATAGCGCACTGCTGCACCAGTTGAGTCTCACCGACCTGGTCTAGGACCGTTGCCGGCTGCACGAGTAGAGACATGTGTTTCCACTCTTGGTGCGTGTGTTGTTTCCAGTCCGGGCCCCTCTGAGCGTCTTTGTGTAGGAGCTGCAGCTACCACTAGTCTAGCACCAGCCTTTGTCGCTGGCTCGGGTGCGACCTCACATACTGCACAGCTTTCCTTCACCCTAGACTCTGGAGTGTCCAGCTGCTTCTTTCGCGACTGTACTGACCTCACACCACTGCGCACTCCAGTCACTGTCGCCTTGGCTAACCCCTCCGTGGGACCTGTAGTTGCCCACAGCACCACCACTCTCCCGTGCCCGGCGGCTCCCTCTGGGTTTCTCACAGGTTACTACACCCCCAGGTTCTCCAGGAACCTGGTGGGTGTCAGTCACCTCCACGACCTAGGCGTAGTCACTACTTTCCCACTCGACGAGCCAGTTGCCTCCTGCACAGTCGGTGCCACTGGGGCACCTCTGGCCACTTTGCACAGGGAGCCGGGCTCTGGTCTGTAATCACTACACACAGGGTCCCACCACACTGGGTCAGGTCAGATCAGGTCAGGTCAGGTCAGGTAGCTGCTGTGTCGTGCGACTGTCGGTCACTCACCCACCCGTCGGTCCTCTGGCACCACCGTCTAGGTCACCCGTCGTTCCCACGTCTCAGTAGGATGGCACGTTACCGTCTAGTCTCAGGTCTCCCACAGTCGCTTGCCCCGCTTCCTCGCTCGCCTGCGCCGCCGTGCACTCCTTGCGTCGAGGGTCGGTAGCACGCTGCCCCTCACTCCTCCTCGTTCCCCCCCACCACGGCTCCCTTCCAGACCCTTCACTTGGACGTTTGGGGCCTCTCCCCGGTCCGTGGCCCACATCAGGAGCGCTACTTCCTGATTGTGGTGGACGACTACTCCCGTTACACCACGGTTTTCCCCTTGCGACGGAAGGCCGACGTGCCTACCGTCCTCGAGCCGTGGCTACTTGCGTGGGGTGACGCCCAGGCCCTTTGTGAGCTCCGCTTGCACTCGGACCGTGGTGGTGAGTTTTCTTCCACTCGCCTAGAGACGTTCTGTCAGGGTCGGGGGATCCTTCAGTCTTACACGCTACCAGCCTCGCCGCAGCAGAACGGGGTAGCCGAGCGACGCATCGGCCTGGTCATGGAGGTTGCCCGAACCTCCATGTGCCATGCCGGTACCCCCCAGTTCCTGTGGCCTCAGGCAGTCCGCTACGCCGCGCACCAGCTGAACCTGTGGCCCAGTGACGCACGGCCACGGGTGACGCCGGTCTCCCTTTGGACAGGTTCTCCGGGCGTAGCAGCTGACTTCCGCGTCTGGGGTTCTTTGGCTCACGTTCGCGCCCCTGACGCGAACAACTTGTCTCCTCGCACTCGTGCCTGCGTCTTTCTTGGCTTCCCTTTGGACACCGCCGGCTGGGTGTTCTACGACCCACTCACCTACGAGTTCTTCAGTTCCAGGACATCACGTTCGACGAGTCTGTCTGTTACTACAGGAGTCGCCCCCACCGAGGTACTGAGGTCTTTTCCCCCCCCGCTGTTCCTCACCCTTGAGCCCCCCCAAGTAGCCCCCCCCCCCTTCGCGTCCTGCCCCGTCAGGTGTGTCGCACGTCACTCCGCAGTCGTCCCCCCCGCAGCGTCCAGTCCCTGTCGTGTCTGGGGGTGCGGGAGGTGCAGTTGCGGAGGGTGAGGGTGCTGGGGCTGCTGGAGCTGGTGGTGTCGGTTCTGGGGGTGCAGGGGGTGTTGGCGTGGAGGTCACTCCCGTGGAGGACACGGCAGCCTCGACTAGGCGGCCTCGCCCCGCGTCACCCCCTGGCTTCCCGTCCGACCCGCAGTTCCCTCCTCGTTCTTCTCTGCGGCCGGTTGCTGCGGAGCCTAGGGGTGTTCCTGCGGCAGGTACTGGAGGCCCCGGGGGTGTCGGTGGTGGAGGTGCTGGTTCTGGGGGTGCTGGAGCTGGAGGCACTGGCACTCTGGCGCCTACACCGTGCACTGTACGTTTCCTGACCCGTCTCCTCCGGTTGGAGAGGGAGGAGCATGAGAGGTTTGAGAGGGCACAGCAGCAGCAGCAGGAGCAGTCTCAGTCGCAGCAGCAGGAGAGAGTAGAGGAGGAGTCACTGCAGCAGCAGGTGCAGTTGCAGCCGCAGCAGGAGAGAGTAGAGGAGGAGTCACGAGTGCAGCAGCGGGTGCAGTTGCAGTCGCAGCAGGAGAGAGTAGAGGAGGTTTCACGGCCGCACCAGGAGAGGGTCGAGCAGGAGTCCCGCCCGCAGCAGCAGGTGCGGTTACAGACACAGCAGGAGAGAGTAGAGGAGGAGTCACGGCCGCACTAGGAGAGGGTAGAGCAGGAGTCCCACCCGCAGCAGCAGGTGCAGTTACAGACCCAGCAGGAGAGAGTAGAGGAGGAGTCACGGCCGCAACAGGAGAGGGTAGCGCAGGGGTCCCAGTCGCAGCAGCGAGTGCAGCTGCAGTCGCAGCAGGAGAGGGCAGAGGCGGAGCCACAGGAGCAGCAGCAGGGGCCGGTACCGTCGCAGCAGACGCCAGAGGAGGCGGAGCAGCAGCGACTGCGACTCCGCGACCTCCCCGACCCAGCACCTGCACGCTTTGTTCGTGGTCCCCTACCGTCCCCTCCTGTTCCCTGAGCACCTCACTTGTTTGCTTAGAGATGCTTTGTCTTGTAGTATTGCATCTCACTATATATCATATATCTGTGCTTGTGGACAGGCCTTGTGGCCCCTTGCTTTTGTAGAGATGCTTGTCATGCATGTCTTGTACTCTTGCATCTTCTATATTTGCTTTGTCATTGTATGTGAACTGGCCTTGTGGCCTCGTGTTTGTTCTCGGAATGCGTGGTGATCTTGAGATCCACCCCGAGCTTTTGTTTATTCTTCTGAACTGGTCTTGTGACCATTGTTTGTTCTTGCTGACTGGTCCTGTGACCCTTGCTCTTAGACTGTGTGTTGCTTTCCACCGGACTACCGTCACCTAGACTATGGGGGTGTATCAAACTAAAAATGTTATGGTTTGTATTTGCTAGTCTAGGTGGTGTACACTTATGTTTAGGGTTGGCTAGGGTTGACCAGGGTTTGCTATATCTTCCTTGTCCTTGTCATTTCTAGTCATTCGTTATTCCGTTACCTCGTTGACAAAACAGTGGCGGGAGTCGTGGTCGAGGAGAGTGTTGCGAGCGGGTAACGTTCACGGATGGGTGCCGATGGCGGGAACGGGCATGTACGCGGTAAGCAGGGACGCGAAGTAAGGGAAAGGAATTTTCCTTACACAAGCCCATAAAACCCTGGATTTTTCACCCAAGATTCACGGATTTTCGGTAGTTTATATTTATACCGACATTGACTTTTAAACCTTTTGTTGAGGTAAGATACTGATTTGTTACATTTCAGTAGCTCAATACTCTTACGAAGTACTATAATATCGGAAGTGTTATGGTAGCAATGTAGATGTTCACTAGTGTAGCTCTTATTGGCGAGAATTGTCTCTTGACTATTCGCGTGATGATACAGTAGAAACGTTATTGGTATATGATGACTCGTTAAAAGGCAAAAAACACAATAGCGTATACATCATCCTGTATGTACTTATAACTACAAAGTCCTTGTATCATAGTAATCACATAAGTTTATATCACGATACAAGCTTACACGCATGTCTGATGATAACGCAAAGGGCACTACCAAGGTCCAAGCGGCAAGACTCACAGCACTTTAGAGCATTCGTATTCTGATTGACCTTCAACTTCGCAACCTTTATTCCACGGTGATCCCATGCTGAACCCTTTGTTCCTGCATTTTTTCAACAGTTCATACAATTTATGTCGCAGTATCTAGCAGCACAACAATCTTTAATCCCGCTTAATATGGGAACAACTTTTACAAATGTTGGTGGAACCTCATATGGAATAAGCAACAACAACATATGGCTTACCTGGCTCCACCTCGCCAGGAGCCACGAAGCTCCTTCGATGTTATTATGATGAATGCTCGTGCTTAACAACAACTACAACATTAGCATGATGAAGGACAATCGGTAAACGGCACAACATATTACCCTATGATGAATGCTCGTGCTGAATATCCTCAAGATGCAAACTCCAAAGCCCTTTAACGACAAATACTTATTTTCCCTAAAGCCTTGAGTTTGAGCTTATGAAAGAAGAAAAAGTATAGGAATATTTCACCAGAGAAGCTTTGTAATTAGTCAAAGGCTCGCATGATGACCAGCATAACTACGCGCTTAGAGAAGAAGAATGTGAGATCTTACAGGAAGTTTGTAAGTTCATCTCAACTAGCATGGCAACATTCGAAGATTATGTATCAGGCAACTAGCAGCATCACAATAAGCAGCCTGATGGTACAGCTTACAAATGCACGGATGAAAAACAGAGAAACAACAATAGAATGCATCAACAACTGGAGACTGTTACACGATCAATACACGAGCAATGAAGGGTATTTCCCTGAAGACATGTTTGTCATAGTTTTTATTGCGAGATTTAGACCATAGTGGCGTCGGTCTTGTTCTCTTCTTCATGATGGTGAAATATGGAGATTAAACTCTTTTCGACAAGGGCATGACACTATGTTGTGAGAGCAGTGCAGCGGACGATTTTGTCATAATTGAATTTGAATTTGAACCTACCACGGTAGATAGTGAGTGCGTTCTTGCTTTCAATACTTGGGGCCGATTCTCATCCAATGGACCTTGTTAAAGACTCTGCTAATCTTGGGTTCTGGTTGCGTCCGAAATAGAAACACGTGGTACATCGTCCGCAGTTGAATCAACGAGTGAAAAGAAGGCAACACCAGTTCAACACATGCAACATAATTTGGTTCCTTTGACTTATTTAGCATCCGCAAGGACCTTGGTTGTTAACACCTCTGCAACACAACAAGCCACTAAAAAACGTTTACAACAATATCTTGGTTGTCATCACATTCATTGATGCTGCAACCTGATAGGTTTGGCACCTCAACATATTGTCGTGGCATCTTGCCTTCGATGCCTGCACTGTTTGATACCCGGCAGCTGAATGAGAGGTTAATTTAAAACTCAAAAGTTTTCGCACCGATGGAGGTCTCGAGTACCACTCAGTGCTTTTAGGCTTTCTAGGGTGAACGCGGATTCAAGCGTCTGCAATCACTTCCCTATCAGCGTCAATAGCTGGGTGTTGCAGGACCTATAGGCATCTATGCGCAAGCTGCTTCAGCAAGCACACCTGCTAGCTAACCAGTAGCGATATGCAAAGAACCACACGTGCTTGGCCGCGATGATGTAACTCACGCAGCAGGAAGTACCGTAGCTGGATGTGCTTCGCTCTGCCCTTTAAGATAGGCTCCCGACACATGAGGATCATGTCCATGTTGTCAGCGAACAGGACCGGGGCAGAGCGAGGCGGCTCACTTAAGTCAATGACCAAGAAATTCAGCCAGCAGAGCTCCTGAGCTGCCATAGCACCAGTGTAGATATCTGCCTCACAGCTGGACGAAGCCACTGACGACGAGCGAGCCAACCTTCTTCACGAGACAACTCCAGTGCCAAGACTGAAACAATAGCCCAGATTAGACCTTCGAGTCTCGGGGTCTTCTGCCCACGACGCGTCTGTGTGTCCCACGAGAGTGACTGGCTGACGTCGCGAAGCACAATACCCTCTTAGCAGCTGACCAGTGCTCAGGTTGGTGCCTCCCAGTCGCAACAAAGTGAGCAAGGATGCTGGGAAGAAAGGCAAGGCCTGGGCGAGTGCATAATGCATCTCATCAGCTCGGCGTACTGACCACTAGGCTCAACAGACTCGTCAGGAACAGGAGCCCGCGGTCGATCGCAAGAGGGGTGGGGTGTTCAAAGAAGAACTGAAAGCCGAACAGCTAGAGGATCTGCTGCACCATATGTGACCGAGTCAGAGTGATGGTGCGATCTGCTCTGTCCCTAGTGATCTATGGGACAAGGTAACGGCGCAACTCACCAAGGTCACAACAAGTGTCTCCTCTACTGCTCAGCCTTCACTGAGGCCAGTGCACTGCTGTCGGGAGTAGCGAAGACCAAGTCGTCGACGTCAACCAGGATGTAGACGGGAGTCGAGAAGGAGTGAACGAAAAGAGAGAGGGGTCAGTAGAAGACGGAGAGAAGCCAAGAGCAGCGAGGGTAGTGTGTAATGTGTTGTGCCACTCATGAGAAGCTTGACGCAGACCGTAGACTGGCCGTCAAAGGCTCCACTCAGTCCAAGGAGGCAAAGAGCCAATGAAGCCAGGTGGACGGCGGAGCCAGATCTGCTTGTGTAGACTGCCCTGAAGAAAAACAGTGGAGAATATAAGTGAGTGTAGCTTGTACTCACACTAAGCTACGATGTGCAGCAACACTCGAAATCTGGTCATCTTCGAGGTGGGAGAGAACATATGAAAGAAGTCTACCCCCTCTCGCTGACTAAAGCCTCTAGCCACATAGCGCGCCTTGAAGACAGGCGACCGCCAGCTTAATCTGTGGCCCGTATCTCACGCCCACAGGATACGCCGACCCGCCTTTGGTCTGGGTCTCGTGGTCTTGCTGCTGCGTTTCGTGTATGGGGCTCTCTGGCCCACGTTCGCGCCCCTGTCGCGGACAAGCTGTCTGCTCGTACGCTCCCTTGCGTCTTCCTTGGTTTCCCTCTAGTCGCCCCTGGCTGGGCGTTCTACGCAACGGAGCACTACCGTTACTTCAGCCCTGACGACGTCACGTTCGACGAGTCGGTCTGTTTTTACAGGAGTTGCCCCCACAGAGGTACTGAGGACTCCCCCCTCCCCCCCCACCCCACTTGTTCCTCATCGGCGTCCCCCCCCCCCCGCCCCCCCCCCCCCTCTCTTCCCCCCTCCCCCCCCCCCGCTCCTCCGGTAGACCCCCCCCCCCCCCCCGGTCAAACTATGATTGTTATAGTTTGTGTTTGATAGTCTAAGTGGTGTACGTTTGTGTTTAGGGTTGGCTAGGGTTTGCTATATAAACCCGTGTATGCCATTGTTGAGTTCATTCATTCTTCCGTTCTCACGTTTACATGGTAAAGAGCTAGTTCATTCCTATGCGCCCACCGCCGCCCGTCGCTCGTAGCTCGTAAGCTCCTCGTAGCCCGACGCCCCAACGCGCCCAGTTTTTTCGTACGCACCCCCCCTGTTCGTGCCTTCGCAAGGCCCCCGCGGGCCCCTCGTTCGTCCCGTAAGCCCCCCCCCCCCCTCCCCCCGCGGGCCCTTCGTTCGTTTCGTGGTGCGGCCCCTCATGGCCCTTCGTGCGTCCCGTAGTACGGCCCCCGCGAGTCCTTTGTTCGTCCCGTAGCGCGGCCCCCGCGGGCCCCTTCGTACGTCCCGTAGCCCGCACCCCCCCGCGGGCCTCCCGTTCGTCCCTTAGCGCGGCCCCCGCGGGTGCTCTCGTTCGTCCCGTAGCGCGTCCCCGTGGCCCTTTACGTGCGTCCCATCGTACGGCCCGCCCGCAAACCCCTCGTTCGACCCGTAGCCCCACCCCCCTCCCACCTCGTGGGTTTGTCGTTCATCCTGTAGCGCGGCCCCCCGCGGGGCTTCTCGTCGCGACCTAGGTCGCGCGTCACCCGCCGTGCGGAACCCTAGCGCCCGTCGCCCGACGCCTTATCGCCCGCGCCCGGAACCCTAGCCCGTCGCGCCCGTCGCCCGTCCCTCGCCCTGGCCCGATGCGCCCGTAACCCTAGCGCTAGCCCGTCGCCCTAGCCCGTCGCCCGTCGCACACTAGCACGATCAGCAGCGGATGCAGCACGCCGCCCCACGCCAGCGCGAGCAGCAGCTAGCGCCAGCAGCAGCAGCTAGTGCCAGCAACAACAGCCCGCGCCAGCAACAGCAGCTAGCGCCTGCAGCAGCATTCAGCGCCAGCAGCAGCCGCCCGTGCCTTCGCTATGTTCTGCCCGACCGCTTCCCACCACTCTCTACTCTCCCGTGTCCGGCGGCCCACTCTAGGGTCCTTACAGGTTACTACATCCCCTCGTTCTCCACGAACTTGGTGGGTGTCAATCACCTCCACGACCTCGGAGTAGTCACCACTTTCCCTTTCGACGAGCCTGTTGCCTCCTGCACAGACGGTGCCACTGGGGCGCCACTAGCCACCTTTAACAGGGAGCCAAGCGCTGGTCTATACTCGTTTTACACTGGGTCCCACCACACTAAAGTCAGGTCACGTCAGGTGAGGTCAGGTAGCTGCCGTGTCGTGCGACTATCGGTCACTCACGCACCCGTCGGTCCTTTGGCACCACCGTCTACGGCACCCGTCCTTCCCGCGTCTTAGTCCCACCCGCCCCGCGTCCCCGCTCGCCTGCGCCGCCGTGCACTCCTTGCATCGAGGGTCGGCAGCGCGCTGCCCCTCACTCCTCCTCGTTCCCACCCACCACGTCTCCCTTACAGACCCTGCACTTGGACGTCTGGGGCCCCTCCCCGGTCCTTGGCCCACGTCAGGAGCGCTACTTCCTGATTGTGGTGGACGACTACCCCCGCTACACCGCGGTGTTTCCTTTGCAACGAAAGGCGGACGTGACTACCGTCCTCGAGCCATGGCTACTAGCGAGGGGTGGTGGTGAGTTTGCTTCCACTCGTCTGGAGGTGTTCTGTCAGAGTCAGGGGATCATCCAGTCTTACACGCTACCAGACTCTCCACAGCAGAACGGGGTAGCTGAGCGACGCATCGTCCTGGTCATAGAGGTTGCCCGTACCTCCATGTGCCATGCCGGTACACCCCAGTTTCTGTGGCCCCAGGTAGTCCGCTACGCCGCGCACGAGCTGAACCTGTGGCCCAGTGACGCACGGCCACAGGTGACACCTGTCTTCCTTTGGACAGGGTCTCGGGTGTAGCAGCTGACTACCTCGTCTGGGGTTCTCTGGCTCACGTCCGCGCCCCTGGCGCGAACAAGTTGTCTGCGCGCAGTCGTGCGAGCGTCTTTCTTGGCTTCTCTCTAGACGCCTCTGGCTGGGCGTTCTACGACCCGGTCACCCACCAGTTCTTCGATTCTCAGGACGTCACTTTTGACGAGTCGGTCTGTTACTACAGGAGTCGCCCCCACCTAGGTTCCGAAACCATTTTCCCCCCGATATTCCTCACCCCTGACCCTCCCCCAGTTGCCCTGGTTTCCCCCCCCCCTTCGCGTCCGGCCCCGTCAGGTGTGTTGCACGTCACTCCGCAGTCGTCTCCCCCGCAGCGTCCAGTCCCTGTCGTGTCTGGGGGTGTGGGAGGTGCAGTTGCGGAGGGTGAGGGTACTGGGGCTACTGGAGCTGGTGGTCCTGTCTCTGGGGTTAGCGGGGGTGTGGGAGTGGAGGCCCCTCCCGTGGAGGACACGGCTGCCTCGAGTCGGCGGCCTCGCCCCCCCTCACCCCGTGGCTTTCCACCAGTTCCACAGTTCCCTCCTCGTTCGCCTCCGCGGCCGGTCGTTGCGGAGTCTGGGGGGGTTCCTGCCGGAGGTACTGGAGGCCCTAGGGGTGTTGTTGGTGGAGGTTCTGGTTCTGGGGGTGCTGGCACCTCGGCGCCTACACCGCGCACTGTACGTTTCCTGACACGTGAGCAGAGTCTTCTTCGTTTGGAGAGGGAGGAGCGGAAGCGGTTTGAGAGGGCACAGCTACTGTAGCAGCATCAGCAGGAGCAGTCTCAGTCGGAGCGTCAAGAGATAGTAGAGGAGGAGTCACAGCCGCACCAGGAGAGAGTAGAGGAGGAGTTACGGCCGCAGCAGCAGGTGCAGTTGCAGCCACAAAATGAGAGAGTAGAGGAGGATTCCCGGCCGCAGCAGCAGGTGCAGTTGCAGCCGCAACAGCAGGTGCAGTTGTGGCCGCAGCAGGAGAGGGTAGAGGTGGAGTCACGGCCGCAGCAGCAGGTGCAGTTGCAGCAGCAGCAGAAGAGGGTAGAGGAGGAGTCACGGCCGCAACAGCAGGTGCAGTTGCAGCCCCAAAAGGAGAGAGTAGAGGAGGAGCCACACCCGCAGCAGCATCAGGGGCAGGTGCCGCCGCAGCAGACGCCGGAGGAGGCGGAGCAGCAGCGACTGAGAGACCTGCCCGACCCGGCACCTGCACGCTTGGTCTGTGGTCCTCTACCCTCCCCTTCAGTTCCCCCTGTCGAGTCCCTTGCCTCGTCCTCGTGGACTCGCCGTTCTCCCCTCGGTCGTGTTGTGTCTCCAGAGCCTCGTCGGTCTTGATACCGTGCTGACGACCCGTTTCACCTTGTACCCAGCTCTCGTGTTCCACCTCCTCCTGTCCTTTAACAGCTTCCTGAGTCGTCCCTTACTGTGTTTCCCGACCCACTGTCCGACTACCTCCGTGCCTCCCGTCCTATCGCCTCCCGTGTTTTGTCCTCGTTGGTCACTAACCCGACGCCCCACCCGCTGTCTGTCTCGGCTCTTCTTACCACTATCGCTGGGTTTGCCTCTTCCCACCGCCTTGACTACGCCTCCCACCTGGTGAGCGGCACTGCTCGTTCTCCGTCCACTGGGGGTGTTCCTGTTTTTTCCCCTGGAGGTCCTGGAGGACAGGCAGCTCGAGCTTGGCTTCCTTGCGGCCACTGTTCCTCATCTCTGCGCCATGCTGCTTGCCCGTGAGGGACGCCCTTGACATTCCGATCACTCACGCCGAGGCGGTCTCGAGACCTTGGGCCTCGTACTGGATAGCAGTTGAGGAGGCAGAGATGGCATCTTATAGGTCCACATGCACCTATGTGGACGCCGTCCCACCACCTGAGGTGAACGTCGTCAGTGGCATGTGGCTCTACAAGGTGAAGCAGCCGCCTGGAGCACCACCGGTGTTCAAGGCGCGCTGTGTGGCAAGAGGCTTCAGTCATCGAGAGGGGGTAGACTTCTTTCAGACCTTCGCTCCCACTCCAATGATGACCACTCTTCGGGTGTTGCTGCATATTGCAGCCCAGCGCGACTACGAGTTGCACTCTTTGGACTTCTTCACCGCCTTTCTTCAGGGGAGCCTACACGAGCAAATATGGTTGCGTCGTCCGCCTGGCTTCATTGGCACTTTCCCTCCTGGGACCCAGTGGCACCTGCGTCGACCTGTCTACGGCCTGCGGCAGGCTCCCCGCGAGTTGCACGACACGCTACGTATGACTCTTGCAGCGCTTGAATTCTTTCCGTCATCTGGCGACCCGTCGCTGTTCGTCCGCCGCGACTCGACCCCGTTCTTTGTTCTGGTCTACGTTGACGACCTGGTCTTCGCCACTCCCGACCGACGCGCACTGGCCTCCGTGAAAGAGGAACTGCAGAGGAGACACACTTGCACTGACCTTGGTGAACTGCAGCGCTACTTTGGCCTGGAGATCACTAGGGACAGGGCAGCTCGCACCATTACGCTGACGCAGTCACATATGGTCGAGCAGATCCTCACACGGTTTCGCTTCCCGTTCTCTAAGGTACAGCTCACCCTTCTTGCTGTGGATCATGGGCTCACGGCTCCACCTTCGGACAAGCCATTTGAGTCCAGTGGTCCATATCCTGAGCTGGTGGGTTGTCTCATGTACCTGATGACCTATACTCGCCCGTACCTAGCTTACCCTCTTAGCGTCCTTGGGCGCTTTGTTGCGCCTTGGAGACACCGACCTTCCCACTGGTTCGCGGCTAAGAGGGTGGCAAAGTATGTGGCGAGCACATCACGCATGGGACCTGTGATTGGAGGGAAGCAACCAGTTACACTCACTTGTTTCTCGGACACGTCGTGGGCCGACGACGCCGAGTCACTGCTGTCTACACAGGGTTACTGCTTTAACCTTGGGACCGGAGCTGTTTCGTGGAGGGCGACTCGGGCGTCGTCCGTCTCCAGTTCCAGATGTGAGGCAGAGGTGTACGCTGCGGCCATGGCCGCCCAGGAGCTTCGCTGTCTGTCTTTCCTCCTCACCGAGCTTGGTGAGCGGCCTCGCTCTCCCCAGTCTTGTTCGGTGACAACAGGTCTGCTATCCTGTTGTGCGAGGAGCCCCGACTGGTTGGGAAGGCGAAGCAAATCCAGCTTTGTTACTTCCTTCTGCGCGAGTTGCAGCAGCGTGGCCAGGAACTCGTGCGACGTGTGGTCTCTGAGGCCAACACAGCATATATCTTCACCAAGGCGTTGCCACCTTGTGACCACCAGCGTTTCTGCACCCAGCTAGGCCTTGCGTCTACCGGCCCTCACTTGCTTCCGTAAAGATGCTTTGTCTTGTACTCTTGCATCTCACTATCCTATATCTCTGTTTGTGGACAGGCCTTGTGGCCCCTTACTTTTGTAGAGATGCTTGTCATGAATGTCTTGTACTCTTGCATCTTCTATATTTGCTATTTCCTTGCATGTGAACTGACCTTGTGGCCTCCTGCTTGTTCTCGGACTGCGTGGTTATCTTGAGATCCACCCCGAGATTTGTTTTATTCTTGTGAACTGGTCTTGTGACCGCTGCTTGTGCTTGTTTTATTCTTAGCATGTGTGTTGCTTTCCACAGGACTACCGTCACCTAGACTATGGGAGTGTGTCAAACTATAATTGTTATAGTTTGTGTTTGCTAGTCTAGGTGGTGTACATATGTGTTTAGGGTTGGCTAGGGTTTGCTATGGTTTTCTATATGAACCCTTGTATGCCATTGTTGTGTTCATTCATTCTTCCGTTCTCACGTTGACACCCCCCCCCCCCCCTCGCGTCTTGCTCCGTTAGGTGTGTTGCACGTTAACCAGTCGTCCCCGCCACCATTGTCACCGCAGCGCCTGGTCCCTGTTCACTCAGAGGGTGCCGGTGATGCAGCTGCGGAGGGTGCGGGCCCTGGGGTGCTGGCACTAGTGATGACGACTCTGAGGGTGCCGGAGGTACGGTTGCGGGGGGCCTTCCTTCACTTGCGACTGTGGGGGAGTCTCTGGACTCGTGTAGCCCGGCCAGATGGGAGGCCCCTCCTGTGGAGGACACGTCTGCCTTGCGTCGGAGGCCCCACCCCGCCTCACCCCCCCGTTTCCCGTCCCTTCCGCTGTTCCCTCCTAGTTCACCTCTGCAGGCGGCCGCTACGGAGTCTGAGGGTGTTCCTGCAAGAGGTACTGGAGGCGCTGGGGATGTTGTTGTTGGAGGTCCTAGCATTCTAGGTGCTGGTGGGGTGCTGGAGCTCGAGGCACTGACTCTGGGGAGCCTGGTCAGCCTGCCGTACGTTACCTGACGCGTCAGTTGCGTCTTTGACAGCTGGAGAGGGAGGAGCAAGAGCTATTGGAGAAGGAGGAGCAGGAGCAATTAGAGCGGGAGGAGCAGGAGCACTTGTAGCAGCAGCAGCAACAGCCGCAGCCGCAGCCACAGCCGCAGCAGCACCAGCAGCGACAGACGCAGCCGCCTCGGCAGCAGCAGCAACAGAAGCTTGCTAACCCCTCGCTAGCGCGTTTCCTTCGTAGTCGTTTGCACTCTCCTTCTAATCCTCCTGACCTGTCACTTTCCCAGTCCCCGTGGTCTCGTGGTGCTCCTCTCAGCCGTGCTGTGTCCCATGAGCTTCGTCCGTCTCGTTATCGTGCCGACGACCCCTTTTACATTGTTATCCGCTCTCGTGTTCCACCTCCTCCGGTCCTCCCGTTGCCTTCCGCGTCGTCCCTCTCCGTGTCTCCCGCTCCGTTCTACGACTCCCTATGTGCCGCTCGTCCTGTCGTCTCCCGTAATCTTTTGCTGTTGGTTACACACCCGACTGCTCCTTCACCGTCAATCTCGGCTCTCATCGCTGCTGTCGTTGACTTTGCCTCCACACACCGCCTTGACTACGCCGCTCAGCTGGTGTGTGGTCCTGCCCGTTCTCCGTCCCTTGGGGGTGTTCCTGCCTTTGGCATGGAGGTCCTAGAGGACAGGCATTTCGAGCTAGAGTTCATTGCGGCCGCTACCTCCCACCTCTGCGCCATGCTGCTTTCCCTTGAGGGGGACCAGAGGCCCTTGACATCTCGACTCCTCGCACTCACGCGGAGGCAGTCTCGGGACCTCGGGCCTCTGAGTGGATAGTAGATGAGGAGGCAGAGATGGCATCTTATAGGTCCACAGGCACCTACGTCGACGCAGTCCCACCACCTGGGGCGAACGTCGTCAATGCCATGTGGATCAATAAGGCGAAGCGACCACCTGGCGTGTTATGTGGCGAGAGGCTTCAGTCAGCGCTAGGGGGTAGACTTCTTCCAGATGTTCTCCCCCACCCCAAACATGACCACTCTTCGGGTGTCACTGCACGTCGCAACACAGCGCGACTACGAGTTGCACTCACTGGACTTCTCCAGTGCGTTCCGTCAGAACATATCTGCACGAGCAGATCAGGCTGCGCCGGCCACCTGGTTTCACTGGCTCTTTGCCTCCGAGGACCCAGTAGAACCTGCGTCGACCGGTCTACAAGTGGCACGACACTCTCCGCACGACCCTTGCTACACTTCGTTTCTTCCCGTTGTCTGCCGACCTGTCGCTCTTCGTCCACCGCACCTCGACCCCGTTCTTTATCCTGGTCTACGTCGACGACTTGGTCTTCGCCACTCCCGATAGGAGTGCACTGAACTTGGTGAAGGCCGAACTGCATAGGACGCACACTTGCACTGACCTTGGTGAGCTGCAACGCTATCTTGGCCTGCAGATCACCAGAGATAGAGCTGCTCGCACTATTATGCCGACGCAGTTGCATATGGTGCAGCAGATCCCCAAGCGGTTCTGCCTTCATTTTTCCTCGACACAACCCACCCCTCTTGATGTGGATCATAAGCTCATGGCTCCATATTCGGACGAGTCATTTTAGCCAAGTGGTCCATACGCAAAGTTGGTGGATTGTCTCATGTACCTGATGGCCTGTACTCGCCCAGACCTCGCTTTCCCTCTCGACGTCCTGGCTCGCTTTGTTGCGACTGCGAGACACCGACCTGGTCACTGGTTGGCTGCTAGGAGGGTAGAAAAGTACTTGGGAGCACATCAGGCATGGGACTTGTGCTTGGAGGACGCAAGCCAGTTAGGCTCACCGGACGCTCGGACTCGTCGTACGCGTACGACACTGAGACGCTGAGGTCTTCTCATGGGTACTGCTTCTGTCTTGAGACCGGAGCTGTTTCGTGGAGGTCGACTCGGGCGTCGTTTGTTGCTGGTTCCAGCTGTGAGGCAGAGATCTACACTGGGGCCATGGCTGCACATGAGCTTCCCTGATTGTCTTTCCTGCTCACTGACCTCCGTGAGCGGCCTCGCTCTCCCCTAGACTTGTTCACTGACAACAGGTCCATGTTGTGCAAGGAACCTCGACTGGTGGGCAGGGCGAAGCACATCCTGCTGCGCTACATTCTACTGCGCGAGTTGCACAAGCGTGGCCAGGCCCGCGTGGTACCCGTGGCCTCGGAGGCCAACACTGCGGACATCTTCAAGAAGGCAATGCCACCGCTTTGTTGTGCCTGCAGGCCCTCACTTGCTTTCATCATGGTGCATTCATCTTGCTTTGTATTTGTCTTGTATTCTTGCATCCACATATATACCTGCATGTGGAATTGTCTTGTGACCCCCTGCTTGCTCTTATACTGTGTGGTGACTTCGTGATCCACCCTGAGTTGCATCTCTTGTTTGTTGCTTGTTCTTGCTGCCTGGTCTTATTACCATTGCTCTCAGACTGTGTGGTTACTTTGTGATCCACCTTGAGCTCTGTGTTGTTTCCACAGGACTACCCTCGCCTAGACTATGGGGGTCTGTCAAACTATATTTATTATGTTTTGTGTAGTATAGGCAGGTTACTCTATAGCGGGTATACAATTTGTTGTGTAGTGCCATCATATGCATTCAGATCTATCCGCCCCCCATCTTAATTTTCTACGTCGCATGCGTGGTATGCATGTGTGAAGGACTTTGTGTTTGGCATGGTTTGCACATTGTGAGTGTGTGTGATTTTTTTTTGTTTGAACAGATATCTGAAATGACTTCGCTGCTCAAGAGCTTTCCGACGAACCAAAGACCGCTTCAATTGGAGCAAGAACGAGAAAGGTACGAGCGAGCGAATTTTGTATGCTTTTGATATTTTCGTTGTAACGACTTTGGGAATTTGTGGGGTGACTCTTTATGAGGTACCGGCTAGGAGTGTGGCTGAGCAGTGTGATAGGATGAGATTGCACACATCTATTGGGCAGCCATCCCTGAGCCCAAGACCGGGCCTGATGCTGAAAAGTGGAAGAAGAGTGTGAAGGAGGAGTATGACTCACTCTTGGAGAATGAGACTTGGGAGTTGGTGAGTTGCCTCCTGGGAAGAAGGCAATTTATTCCAAGCTGATCTTAATGCATAAGTACGGCCCTGATGGGGGGCTGGCACGCTACAAGTCAATGCTTGTGGCAAAGGGGTTTCAGCAGACAAAAGGGACAGACTTTGTTGAGGTCTTTGCTCCTGTGAGGAAGGGCACAACATTGAGGATGATGTTGGCAACGGCTGCAAACCGTGAATGGAGGATTTAGCAGATGGATATAATGACAGTTTTTCTCAATGGGATCATCCAGGAGGAGTTGTACATGCTGCAGCCTGAGGGGTTGGATGATGGGAGCGGCAGGGTGTGTAGGCTGAAGAAGGCCATCTGTGGTATGAAGCAGGCTCTTCGTGCATGGTATCACAAGCTGGATGAGACGCTTCTGGCTGGGGGTTTCAAGAAGAGTGAATGTGACCACAGCCTGTCACTGCTGCAAGAGAAGGATCAGTTGCTCATGCTCTTGGTGTATGTGGATGCCATCCTTCTCTTCTGTGAGTCATCTGCATGGATTGACAGTGTGGTGGAGATGTTGGAGATGCAGTTCAAGTGTTCTAAGATGGGGGATGTGAAGTACTACCTTGGGATGGGGAGAAAGACCTTGACAAGGGAGTGTTGAGGTTGCACCAGAGGAAGTACTATAAGGGGCTGACTGAGAAGTATAGGCTGCAGGATGGGGGAAAGCCTGCTACCCCACTTCCTTCGGGGTTCACTGTGGAGCCATGTGCTGATGAAGAGGTGGTGGGTGAGAGTGAGAAGAAACTTTTACATTCTATGGTTGGGGCACTCAACTGTGCAGCGAATTACACACGGCCTGATATTGCATTTGATACATCAAGGCTGGCTAGTGTGGTTTCACGCCCCAGTCATGAGCAGCTGGAAGTGGCCAAGAGTAAAGTGCTGTGAGACAGAGGCAGCATTGGGGTGCTGCTGATTGAGCAAAGGGGAGATGCTTTTGACTTGTTGAGCAAAGTGCAGTGCTGCTGATTGAGCAAAGGGTGTCATACTGACGCTATCTTCAATTCAGTGAAGCCGGATGGCACCAGCATTGGAGGCTATGTGTGCCTGTTTGTAGGTGGTGCAATGGGCTGGCGCAACAAGAAGCAGAATGAGGTGGGGCTATCCCAAGTGAGACTGAGTACATGGCCCTTCATTATGCGGCCAAGGAGGTGGTGTGGCTGAGACGTTTGTTGGAGGAGATCGGTGTTGGTCAAAAGGAGCCAACTATGATATTCAGTGACAATGATTCGGCTGTGAAGTTGGCCGAGAATGCTTGTCTTCATGGGCTGACGAAGCACACGAGGCCAAAGTGGCACTGGGTGAGAAGGCTCCGGGATAAGGATGTGCGTCTGGAGATGATGAAGAACCAGCAACAGGCTGCAGATCTCTTCACCAAGCGCTTGGCTGAACTTGAGCATTGGAGGGCATGAAGCTTGCTGGAATGAGTGTGCATCGACGGTGCATGCTTGAGCTATAGCATGTGGATGATGATTGGCAGCCAGAGGGGGAGTTTGTAGTGTGATGCCATCATACCTTTCTACGTTGCATGCATGATATGCGTGTGCGAAAGACATTGTGTCACCGCATATGCACTCTATGTATATGCAATAATAGTAGTATAAGGGTGTAGGAGGTAGTATAGTGTGTAAGCGTATATGCACTTAATGCATATACATCAACACTAGTATGGGGCGTAGAATGCATTGTAGTGACTATTGTAATAGGTAAAGAAGGGGGTAACCGAAAAGGGATGGTTGAGAGTGCGGGGGAAAGCACCGAGGGGCGAAATGGGAAACCAAATCCCAACCCCGAGCCGCACATTGGGAAATGTGCAGCCTGGGGTTGGGCCAGGTAAGGCCACTCACACTCACCCACTCGATGCTTGTTTTATGTTATTCTCTCGGACTAGTAACTCTAAACTCTAGCATTTGGTGGCACACCACTAAGAGGGAACCTATGGGTGAGGGAGCAATCCCTTTTATAACAGAAAACAAGTGTAAGCAAGTAGTCATGGACAAGTACGAGCTGTGTTGGGGTAGGATATACAGTCGCCGTGAGGAGGAACGGCCGCGACGCAAACCGTCGCGCGGGCGGGGGCGATCCCTGGAGCGATCGCCGCGAAGGCCGTCTTTCCGTGCAGACCGAGTTCCCATCGCAAGGGACCGACGTGAGGAATGATTGACGAGTGTAGGAGCGAGCGGTGTAGGGTACGCCGTGGGCACGGACGGAGGTGCGTGGCTGAGAGAGAGACCGTGCGGGACTGGAGACGAGAGCGGAGACCGCCGTGGCGCGGGAATGTTCCGCTTGTCGGAAGGGTGGGGAGAGCGCCGTTGGCGAGGGTTCGAGGGACTTCCCCCCGGCCGAGGAGGAGACCTTGGCGCCGATCACGGAGGGGAGGCATCCCAGGGGAATGAGGCGCAAGAGGCGGCCCGTGAGGAAGATGCGCAAGCGGACGACGAGAACCGAGAGCTGCAGGTCGAGGGCGCCAAGGGAGAAAACGACGGAGACGACCCAGCAGTTGGAGTGGCGAGGCCGAACCCGCACAGGCGGACAATAATGCTGCCGCGAGCCAGGCGGTGGCCGAGGGATCAAGGTTCGGGCGGAAGGAGTCGCGCGGGCGAGACGTCAGCTGCGGGGAAGGGTACCGCGCGGAGGATTCACTTCAACAGGAACGAAGGGACCAGGATTAGAGTTTCCGCACTTCCTGGCTGCAGGGACAGCGTGGCAAAGGGAGGGCGGAACGGTCGTCAGAAGAGGATCGGAGGCGCAGAGGGTGTCGAGTAGGCGACTCCTGCTCGCCCGATAGGCTTCAGAAGCCTGGAGGCTGGAGCGGCGGCAGCTCACGTTTGTCGGACCGGCGTCAGACACGCGGAGGAAAATGGGAGGATGAGCCGCGCTCACCTTATCGATACTGGCATTAGGAAAGGAGACGTGAGAAGGAGCCCAGGTCACAGGATTGGCATGGTCAGCAGCAGGGGGAGCGCAGCGGCGGAGCACGCTCGCCTGGCCGAGATAGGCAGAGAGAGAGGAGGACAAGCGGTGGGTCCCGCTCGCCAGAAGTGCGCCGCCAGCAGAGAGAGAAGGACGGCGAGGGGAAGCGATCGCCAGAGGACCACCGGCAGCGTCACACGAGGGAAGATGCGTGGTCACCTTCGCCGAAAAGACAGCGACGGCGCGAGACGAGCCAAGGAGGATGGAAGAAGGCGTACAACTCGCCAGCTCGACAGTGGGAGCAAGCAATGGAGGAGCCCGAGGGAGAGGCGCAGCGAGACGAGATGGAATCGGCAGGAGAGCAGATCGGAGGGCAGAAGTTTGGTGTATGGCGCGGAACGGGCCCGAGAGGCCAGGGAAGGGATGGAAAAGGCCAAGGAGAGAGGAACGGATGGAAGGCGGCCAGGAGGAGCAATTGAATCATGGGGAGAAGGGCAAGGGAGTGCTGCCACCGCGCCGCGAGTAGAAGTACCCGCCAGGTTCTCAGGAGATCAACGGGCATGTGGGAAACGTGAGATATCGGTGCGACAGGCACGGTATGGACCCGGTGGACTTCTTCCTAAGCTTACCGAACACACTGGAAGGAGAGGCAGAGACGCTGTACCGCATGAGGATGGACGAACTGCTGTGGAGGGCAGGGAGGTATGGAGAAGACCCCACTGAGGCATTCATGCAGCGGCTGCAGCGACAATTCCCAGGACACATGGCGGAACGCATAAGGGAGTTTCAGGAGTTTAGGAGAGGACGGACAGAGTCACTACTGACCTACTACAACAGACTGATTAGCGCGGCGGAAGACATGAAATTCTCGGACAACAGTCTCCTCATCAGCAAGTTCCTAGGGGGCCTAGATGAGACGCTGGGGGGAGGGCTGAGGATGAGGGTGTACGAGCTGGGAGCTGAAGCGGCGCTGGAGGAGGTATTCGAACTGGCGGGGAAGGTGGAGCTCGCACAAAGGAAGTATGAGGCATACCTGCCGAGGCCAACGGAAAGAAGCTGCAGGCCGAACTGGGCGGCAACCATGATACCGGAAGAAAAGGGGAGGTCAAGCACTGGAGGGGAGATGAGAACCGACACCCGCACATGTCACCTGTGCGGACAGATGGGGCACATCCGCAAGGACCGCAAGAACTGTGATGGCTGTGGGAAACCAGGGCACCGGAAGCGAGAGTATCCTGCTGCGGCAAGATGTGAGATTTGTGGGAAGAGAGGGCACGAAGCCAAGGAGTGCTATCGGTGGGAAGTTGGAGCAAGGAGAAACCCAGAAGAGTTACAGGGGCAGATCAGCAGGCTGCAGTCACAACTGCAAGCCATGGGGCCAAGATGGGAAGCCGAGGCGGGGATGTACGCCAGGGATGAAGAGGGGAAGGAGGTGGAGCCGGACGTGCAATGTGCCCTCATGACATGGAGGGGGAGAGAAGAGATGGGGCTGTGGAGCGGAGGAAGGGATGGCAGGCAGGAGCATGGCAGGAAAGAACGTGAGCAGGGACACAAGCCAGACGCGCTGCACAAGAGAGACCCCCGGCACGCCACCCACAAGAAAGATTGGCGTGTCAGACCTCGGTGCTACTGGTGGAAGCAGGAGCAATGGAGGTGGAAGGAAAGAAGGTGAGGATGGCAATCATTGACACAGGAGCACAGAGTGTGATGCTGGGCAAGGGGATGGCAGAGCGGTTGGGGCTGATGGCCCCAGAGAGGCACGTGGCGAATGGCATGTTTGTAATGACAGCAGAGGGAGGGGAACCAAAGTGGATGCCATGCACACGGACACCCATAGAGCTGACCCTGTTGCAGAGAGGGGAACATGAAACCCGGATCAGGTTGAAGTGTGGGATCTCGGAGTCGGAGGACTTTGATATATTGGTGGGAACTGAAATGGTGTTCGCGGTGGGCATGAGCATATGCACCTGGACAGAGAGGGTGGAGTTCCGGACGAGATACTGGAAGGAGGGACCCTTAGGGCAGCTGCTAGTGCAATTCGTGAAGTTGGAGCCGAAGAGGGCCTACCAAGCCAGTGCGGGCGAAGCAGCAAGGAGGCAGCAGACGGAGGGGCAGGGAGGAGTAGCAAAGACCAGAGAAGGGCCCAGGATGATGCTAGTGGGCGTACCAGGGCAGCAAAGTGACTGGCAGCAGCCCATTCGCCCGGTGGAGCTGCTTGGAGGAATTGGGGCAGGGCTGGCGGCGGTAGTAAAGAATGGAATAGCGGTGCAGCAATGCATATATGTAGAGCAAGCGCCAGAGGTGAGGAGAATGGCTGAACATCACGCGTGGAAGTTGCGAGCAGAGTTTCCGGAGCTCCTGAGTGATTCGGGATGCCATGGGCGGCACCAATATGACGTAAGTCAGATAACGGAGGTGCAGGTGGCCAGCTGGGGGCAGGTAGACCTGCTGGTGGCAAGGTGGGAGTGCCAAGGAGTATCCTGGGCAGGAAAAGGGAAGGGAGGGGAGGACCCGAGAACGAAGCTGATGGAGAACCTATTCTGCATCTTGGAGTGGCTGCAGGAAAGACAGGGAAGGGTGGCATACCTGCTAGAGAATCTGGATATGAAGGGGGACTGCCGGGAGCCGATTCGGCTGGTAAGGGTGAGGATCAGCAGAC
This sequence comes from Closterium sp. Naga37s-1, assembly GCA_947471745.1. Classification (NCBI taxonomy): domain Eukaryota; kingdom Viridiplantae; phylum Streptophyta; class Zygnematophyceae; order Desmidiales; family Closteriaceae; genus Closterium; species Closterium sp. Naga37s-1. The sequence goes on along the minus strand of CANJKZ010000093.1, from coordinate 3,643,446 downwards.
AGCTGGGAGAGGGGATGAGCTGTGATGCGGCCAGGGCAGGATCATATGCGCACCGGCTCAGGATGTACTGGCAAAACGTTGTCCCGGTGCTGCGCCTGCAAGAAGAAGTGGATGGGGTGAAAAGAGCGCCGGGAAGAAGGGTGCTAGATATCTTAGAGCCAGGGCGAACTCCTGCACCGGTTTGCCAGAAGAGCTACAGCAGGCATTACCCGTGCAACCAAGTGGGACAAGACAGAGGAACCCTGCCCACCTTGGTAGCTTCTGCGGGCGCGTCCGGCTACAAGTGGGAGAGAGGGAATCCGGGACCAGGATTGGTGTAAGATCACAAACAAGGGCGTTGGGAGGAACCAACCGCGATGTAGCGGGAGCTGGCCATGGGATACGGGGCGACTGTCACAGCAGCCCCAGGGGTGAGTGAAGAAGACATGAGGAGAGCACTGGGGAACGCCATGGACGGATACATGATGAGGTGGCTGATCCAGAGGATGTGGCGAGAAACGGTCTTGAGCTGGGGGCATGAAGCAGAGAAGGGGGATGCGGCGCCAGTCCCACAAGAAGCATGGACCCGCAAGGAGGAAGAGATAGAGAAGTGGACTGTGGGGGAGGCGGTGAGTGAAGAAGGAAAGAAAGCCATGCGGGAGGTGCTAGCCAAGCACAAGAAGTGCTTTGCCTTCACGCTGCAGGAGTTGGGAAGGTGCAAGGTGAAAGAAATGGAGCTGAAACTGAGCAGCACGGAACCCGTGTTTCACTGGAGGAGGAAGATGCCACATGGGGATGAGGAAATCTGCAAGGAGACTGCTGGAAGCCGTACTGATCAGACGCTCAGAATCAGAATACGCCACACCAACGGTAGTAGCAGCTAGGAAGGATCTAACAGGGGAGATACTAAGCAGGAGGATTTGCGGTGACTACAGAGCGCTCAACAAAATCACCATAGCGGACAGGTACCCGATGGCGATGGCAGAAGAGATATTTGACAAGCTAGCGGACGGGGTCTTCTTCACGACGCTGGACTTGCGGCAGGGGTTCAACCAAATCAAAATCAGAGAGGAAGACATCGAGAAGACGGCCTTCCATGGGCCAGATGGGCTTTACGAGTGGCTGTACATGCCGTTTGGGTTGAGGAACGCATCAGCCGTGTTCCAGAGGGTTATGGATGCTGTGCTACGAGATGTGGAATGTGCTGCATGCTACATAGATGACGTGGTGATCTTCAGCACCACTAAGCAACATCATCTGCAAGATGTGGAGAGGACATTGGCGGCACTAGAGGCAGCAGGACTCACATGCCACCCCAAGAAGTGCAGGTGGGGGGAGCAAACTGTGCATTATCTGGGCTACGAGGTGAAAGGGGGGCAGATTGGGATTCAACAGGCAAAGGTGGAGGTCTTGGACAGGCTGCGGGAACCTAAGGACAAGTCAGGGCTGAGAGCAGTGCTGGGCTTCCTGAGTTACTACCGCCGGTTTGTGCCCAAATTCAGCAAGCGAGCGGTGGCGTTGAATGGGCTGCTGAGGGAGGACAAGGCATGGGAGTGAGGAGAAGCACAAAAGGGAGCACAGCAGGACTCCGTCCTTTGTCCATCGAAGGTGCTCCTGAACTTGGTAGTGATGTTTTAAAGGACAAGCATTACGAGCCAGCTTTCTTTGCGGCCGCTGCTCCTCGTCTCTGCACCATGCTGCTCGCCCCTAAGGGTGACCCAGACCTTCTTGACATCCCAACCCCTTGCACCTATGCTGAAGCAATCTTGAGACCCTGGGCCGCTTAGTGGATAGCAGCCATGGATGCCGAGATTGCATCTTGGAGGTTCACACGCACCTACGTCGATGTAGTTCCCCCTCCTGGGGCGAAAATCTACTATGGCTTGTGGATCTTCAACGAGAAGCGGCCACCTGGAAAGCCGCCTGTCGTCAAGGTGCACTACGAGGATATATGTGTCAGACTTTCTCCCCCACCTCAGACATGACCACTCTTCGGTTACTGCTACATGTCGCAGCGTAGCGCAACTACGAGCTTCCGCCGCCCACCTGGCATCAATGGGTCCTTTCCTCCTGGGACCCAGTGGAGCCTTGAACTGCCCATCTATGGTCTGCGTCAGGGTCCTCGTGAGTGGCACGACACACTGCGCGCAACACTGTCTAACCTCCACTTCTTCCCGTCCTCTGCTGACCCGTCTTTCTTCGTTCGCTCTGGCTCTACCCCGTTCCTCATTTTGATCTATGTAAACGGCCAAGTCTTCGCTAATCTAGACAAAGTTGCACTGGCCTTGGTTGAAGGCCAAGCCGCTGAGGAGACACGCTTGCACTGACCTAGGTGAGCTGCGCCGCTATCTTGGACGGCAGATCACTAAGGTTCACTCTCACTCAGTCTCACATGGTGTAGCAGTTCCTCTAGCGCTTTTGTTTTGTAATGCAGTCATGTGCATTCATGCCTGTCTGCCTCCCATCTTATGTTTTCAACTAGCATGAGTGGTATGCATGTGTAAAATACTTTGTAGTTGGCATCATTTGGACCTTGTGAGTGTGTGAGGAGCATGTATCGAAAAGGACTTCTCTGTTCAAGAGCGTTCAGGCAAACGAAGAACGAGAAACCTACGAGTGATCGAAGTTCGTATGCTTATGATATATTGTTGCGGTGACTGTAGGAATTTGTGGGGCGACTCGATGTGGGGTATTGACCATCGGGGGTTGGGAAAATTTGTCACTACTATAGTTGCTGCCAAGTGATTGGGAGAAACCAAGCAAGGTTGGAAAAAAGAGAAGGGTTAAAGTTGCGTTCTTATAGGGAGAAAACTTGTGTGCATATGAGGTTTCCTTGGTTGGGGACTCCCTGAGGACCTTCTCTTTCGTCCTCCCCTTCCTCTCCCACCTGGTTTTCTTGCCTTTCTAATTCCTTGTAAGGTTCTTGGTAACATTTGAGCTTGCGTTAAATTTAAGCTATAGCATTACCCCCAGTGCACCAAAATTCATATCTCAGGAAATACTTCACCTCGTGGTACGACTCTAATTTGTAATAATAGCCAGCTACAACACATATTTTGAATTGATGGAGTTCTAGCTGTTATCGTTTTATCGACGACGTTTCTTGTGAAGACGGCGTTTCTGTCTAGAAACATTGGCCATGATTTTGAGAATTTGGCACCCTAAACTATCAAGACTCTATCCTCAATATTATAGCTGATAAAAGACTTTGTGAAGAGTCTACTAAGGTGTCAAGACCCTTGAAGGCCCAGCATGGCCCGTGGACGTGCCTATGCGAGTTCTGAAGGTTGGATGTGACTTTCGCTAAGGGGAAACTCTTTCGAATTTCGTTGGCCCCGATACTTGTGATGATTTTGAGAATCTTCAGTGTGGACAACAAAGGGGGGAGCTGAAACTCATAATCTGCTGAGAAATAGATGAATGAGAGAGGAGAAGATGCTCCTGGAAGGGGAGTAGGAGCTGAGAAGGCACTTGAACCTCCACCCTCCAAGATTGAAGCATTGGATGGCTCCAGCTATGAGGAGTGGAGTGGGAGAATGAGGAGTGCCTTCTAGATGTACAAGCTGCTGAAGTTGGCTACGGAAGAAGAAAAGATACCTGAGGAAGGAGAGGCTCATGATCGGTGGATTGAGAAGAGCGCGGTGCTGTTCGACCTCATCCTTCAATCGGTCAACAACGGCATGTTTTGGCACATCAAATATTTGGTGGAATTGGAACCAAGTGCTTGGAAGCTTCTACGCCACATCATACAGCCCAACAGGCTGCCCATGATGCTTGTGTTGGAGAGGGAGTTGGCTGCCATCTCCATGCGACTCGGCGATTACAAGAAGCCGGTTCTTGACAAGATCAAGGACTCTTATGCGAGGATGGCGGCGGTGGGGCAGCATTGTGTTATAGCAGTAGCATTGCACAAAAAGGTGTTGGAAAACTCATGGGACAAGGTTGTAACGATCGCTAAGGCTTCCTTATCGTGGATTGGGTAGTTCAGTTCAGCTCAACCTAGCTTCTTACTTAGGTAAGCCATTGGTTGCAAACCGCGTCCGTGATCCTGCATCAGTACTGCTCCAACCTTCACATAATTGTACCTCTACAGTGCCTGTCCTGGTACACCATAGTTAGCCAAACAAAGCAGTACAATTCTGAATTGGATAGAACTGATCTGCCCATTCAAATAAACCGAACTGCAAGGCTTCCATCTTGGGTTCCTTTGCGAGCTCGTCCTTTCTGCTTGCACTGTTCATAGCGCGTACAATGTTGTGCCGAAGCTCACATCGCGCGCGTACATGCAAATGCATCAAGCGAAAATTACAAAAGCAAACAAACACACGAACACACCATTCACACGCAAATGCATTCGCATACTCATGCTCGTACAAACAGACAGCAGGATGCCGTGCAAAGTGAATTTGCACCCAACACACTCCCCCTCAGCCTGCCGGTTGCATTCCCATAATTCCACACTAGCTTATGCTCATTCCACTCATGCGCACACAATGCCAATGTGGTTCATCCGCAAGCCTCTTGGTGAGGAAGTCTGCTGGCTGCTGGTGAGTCTTGATGTAGATTGGTCACCGTCCCCCTTTTCACCTCCTTACGCAGCCAGTGCCACTTGATGCGCATGTGCCTGTTCAGCCCATGAAGCACAGCGTTCCTGGCCATCCCAAGAGCCCCCTTGCTATCACAGAACAGCGGTGTAGCAACCTTCTGCTCCTGGCCAATCTCCTCTAACAGCCTCCCCATCCAAATAACCTCCTTTACCCCATGGAACATAGCCATGTACTCGAACTCTACCGAGGAAAGTGCCATCTCGCTCTGCTTCTTGGACCTCCACCTAACGGTTCCTCCCCCAACCAGGCAGATGTATCCTCCCACCGAAGAGGAATCCTCTTTCTCAGAAGCCCAAGTAGCATCGGTAAACCAAGTGAGAAAGAGCTTGCCTTCTCCAAGCCTCCCCCCCTTCTCCTTCAGCACCTCAACCCCCTTCTGCTTCACATGTGCAGATGCGGAGTATTGAACTCCAGTGCTTGGGTGAGAGTTCAGGTAATTCACCATACGTTCAGCTGCATCCACCTGCTCCTCAGATGGATTCTGCACCACCCTGACCAGCTGCCCAACCGAGAATGAGATGTCGGGCCTAGTGTGAACAGCTGCGTACAAGAGGCTGCCCACCAAGGACTGAAAAATCTGCTGCTTCTCGGCTTCAACCCCGTCATACGCAGCAGCCTTCACAAGCTTGAATTCAGCTGGCAGGAGAGTTGGAACCTTGCGCTCCTTCTCAATCCCATACTTCTCCCCCAGCTGCATGATGAACTTCTCCTGGTGCAGCACATGTGATCCAGATCCCTCCCCTCGTGCATCCCAATGTAGTACTTTACCTCCCCAAGGGTCTTGCCTTTGAAGTTCTCCATAAGGTGCTGCTGCACTTTCTGGATCTCGTTCATGCTGCTGCTGAAGAGAAGAATGTCGTCCACGTAGACCAGAAACATCACCAGCTTCTCCTTCTCCCCCTTGAGAAAGAGACTCTCATCACAGCTGCTGGTCCTGAATCCCATCTCCTCTATAACAGCTGCCAGCTTCTGGTACCAGCAGCGGGGCGCTTGCTTCAAGCCGTAGATAGACTTGTTGAGCTTGCACCCCCTGCCCGTACCATCCTCATACCCAGGTGGCTGTGTCATGTACACCTCCTCCTCTAAAATCCCATTGAAGAATGCCGTTGATATGTCCATCTGAATGATGTATTTCCCACTAACGGCTGAATCTGCCAACAAGACAAGGAAGGTAGGGGGTTTGGCAGTGGGAGCAAAGATCTCATTGAAGTCCTGGTTCTCCTTCTGCTGAAACCCCTTGGCCACCAACCTACTCTTGTAGATGGTGATCTGCCCCTTGTCATCGGTCTTGATCCTCAGCACCTTGCACTGTACCGCTTTCTTCCCCTCTGGAAGCACCACCAGTTCCCAAGTCCCATTCTCTAGCTGGCTCTGGTATTCAGCATCCCTAGAAGCCAGCCACTTGTCTCCATTTGGCCCAGCTAGTGCCTCCTCCATGCTAGCTGGTTCCTCTGGTGCAGGGGCAAGAAAGCAGTATGCAGGTTCATCCTCCTCATCCCGGTCATAGCCATGGGGTAGAATCAGCATGGCCTCCTGATTCCCAAGCTGCTGCTCTGCTACATCAGCTCCTGCAATTAGCTTCCTAGTGGCCAGGCGGGTACGTCCTGGCCTGGTGACGGGTATTTCCTATCCCTTCACTATGGCACCTTTCAGCTTCCTCCTTGATGGTAGTTTAGGCACCTTAGCTTTGCCCTGCTGCTGCTCGCCTCCCTCGGATCCAGCAGTTTCACTAGTGCTACCACTAATCTTCACACCATCTCCTCCACCAGCAGGTGCCTCCTCTCCATCACCACCCTTTGCAGCTGCCTCCTCTCCCTCCTCCCACACACTAGGAGTCAGGTCCAGCTGCATGGTGATCTGCTCCATCTGCTGGGACACCTTGGCCTCCGGCTGTTTCTCCCAGCTCCCATACATCATGCCTTCAACAAACTTCACATCCCTGCTGTCAAACAACACACCCTTGCATGGTTCCCACAGCAGCCATCCATTGCTCTCAGCAGCCAGCCCCAAATGCACACACAGATTGCACTTGCCCCCAACTTACTTCGGTGGACTTTGGGGACGCGGGCAACTGCCATGTAACCGAACACCCTCAGCATGTCCACCGGCGGCTTCCTCCCAAGCCACCTCTCCAACGGGACCCAGGAGTCATCCCCAACCTTGGTGAGCAAACTGTTCCTAGCCACGGTAGCGTGCCAGATAGCATGGGGCCACATGGAATTGCCCACCCCTGATTCAATGAGCAGCACCCTAGCTGTCTCTAGAATGGTCCGGTTCGCCCGTTCTGCTACACCGTTGGATTGTGGGGTGTAAGCCGTGGTCGGCTCCTTCTGGATGCCCTGCTTCTTAAGCCAAGCGGTCATTTCATTTCAAAGGAACTCACCACCCCGGTCTGTCCTAATCCGCTTCACCACGCATTCTGCTTGCTTCTCCACGAACTGCAGCCAATCTTCCCGTATCGTGGAGGCGGCGTGGTCCTTATGCTTCAGCGGATACGCCCACATCAGCCTGCTCCAATCATCCACTATAGTTAGTAAATACCGCTCCCCCTTGTGCCCTTGCACCGGCAGCGGCCCCACCAAGTCCATTGGACCAGGTCTAAAGGATTCTTGCTCCTGCCAGCCACACTATGGAAGGGGAAGCGGGTGCACTTTGAGAGCAAACAGATTTCACAGTTGTCATCAGGTGGCTGTCTGTTCAGCTTCAAGCCCTTAACGGCTCCATCCTTCTCTAACTGCTTCAGCAAAGGCATTGCCACATGCCCCAAGCGACGGTGTGCCGTTGCCCAATCCGTCTCCCCAGATCTGGCCGACACTTTCATTCCAACGGCTCCCACGGCGTTGCACTCCCCCTAGGACACAGACCCCGCTCTAGCCCGCCCTCCACCGTGCCACACCAATGCTGGCAGCTGCCACATGGATCTGTACACATCCTTGCTCTCGTGCAGATCCCAAAGCACCCGGTTGCCCAGCTGCCCCTTGTAAGTGCATGCCCCATCCGTGCTAGTATTCACCCCAGCCATGGCAAGCTTACGGAGGTTTATGAGGTTGGCCTTGAGGTCAGGATCGAGCAGAACGTCGTGCAGCATCACCGGCTTGCCATCCGCTCTCTTGAATGCAGCTTGTCCGCACCTGCTACCCTTCAACGCGTGTCCAGAGGCAGAGCACACCTCAGTCTTTGGTGCAGCGCGTAGGTCGGCTAGCAGATCCTTGCGCGGCGTCATCGTTCACGCAGCGCTCGTGTCCAACACCCAAAAGTCCAGGGGGTGCAGCTCTGCTCCAACCATAGCAGAGCCTTCTCCTTGCTCCCCCTCCTCTCCAACATGGAAGAACTGGCCCGCGGTGCGCTCCTTTTTCTTCTCAGCACCGCCTTTGCCTTCCGGGTTACCATATTCACTCCGCTTTTCTGGTTGCTCCGCGTCCCGCCATCCTGATGGCGATTCCGGGGGGTCCATCTTTCGGGTTTCTTATAGCACAAGAACCAGGGATGCCCCGCCTTCTCACAATACCAGCAGCAATTTTGCCACCAGCACCCGATCTGCCCCCACGTCCAGATTTCGCACTTCGACCCCAACCGGTACCTCCATTTTGGTCGTTGGAGTCATCGTCCTTCTTCGCACCGCGACCAGCACCACGGAAGCCACGTCCTCTGCCACGTTTGCCTCCTTGCATACCGTATCCGCTGCTGCCCTCGTCTCCACCCCTCAGTTGGCGGCGACGGAAGTCCTCCTCCAAAATCTTCGTCCGCACCCAGTCGAGCGTCCACAAGCTCTGGTTCTGCGGCAGGCTCAATCCGCCCGTGTATTGAAGCCACAACTTCGGCAGCAGCGAGAGCATCTTCAGGTACTTGGTCTGCTCCGGGTAGGTGATTCCCGCGGTCGCCAGCTTCGGGTAGAGATCACGCATCTTGTACAGGACAGGTTGCACCGGCTCTCCCTCGCTTAGGCGTGACGCCGACAGCTCCCTCTCCATCATGAGCGTCGCGGCAACGGAGGTCGGGGCGTGCAGCTTCTTCAGCACGGTCCACGCCTTCAGACCGCACTCAACCTCCGGCAGCAGGTGCATGACGTGGTGACGCTGGTTCAGCTCCAAACTCTGCGACTTCAAGTAGTAGCCAGCCGAGGTGCGCTCGTCCCAATCTTCCTGCAGCGCGGGGTCACTCGGTCTAGGCTCCTTCCCAATCATTAGTTTCAGCAATCCAATTTGACGGAAATATAGTTGCATTTTCCAGGCCCAATCATCATAGCCCTCACCGTTGAACTTCTCGACGGTGAAGTTTTTCAGCACCTCCTTGATCAGCGAGCCCTGGTTTGTTCGTGCTCCCCTTGGCGCTGAAACACCAGAATCTTGGCTGCCACTACGATCTTGGGCTGAAAATTTACTAGATCCCGCCGAATCCCTTCCCGCCATAGGTAACTATAACGAAGATCGCTATAAGGTGTAAGGTCCTAATAAACTCAGGCTTCAAACTTAAATCCTCTCCTCGGGGTCACCTCCAAGGGTCTTTGGGTGCCTGGTACAAGACCAGCCCCTTCCCACAAACCGTGCCTTCCCCATTGTCTAGCTCCCACCGTTGTAGAGTGAATCTCCGCAAAGGTTGGTACTAAGAGTAAGTTCGTTATTTTCCCATGTGGTTGGTAATAAGAGTAAGTGCGTTATTTACTATATAGTTTGGTACTAAACAGGGGCGCCGACGTAAAGCGTCGATTCGGGTATGTAAACCAGTTGGCAAAATCCGAAACGTGCGAGTTTTGCGCACAGCTGGACATTGATTCTTGGTGTGTTGGAAAATGAAGAAGGCATGTGCGGAGCTGCAGGGCAAGAACAGTACGGCACCCCCGAAGTAAAAAAACGAGAATCGCCAGTAGCCGCAGATCGATTTGGCGATCGCGAAAAGACCTGGAATATGAAAAAGGGCGACGACGTGGCGACTTCGGAGCGGGCGAAAAAAGGGAGAAAATGATGGCGCGAATTTAAAACGTCACGACTGGCCGGTACCAGCGGAAATCGCCGAGACGAAGAGAGACTCCGCAAAAAAGGACTCTGCACTGACCGGGAAACTCCAGCCGAACACCGAGAGTAAGAACTTGTTTAAGTTATCCTAAAAATTATTTTAACTAAGAATATGAGTTCTCGTGGTTTGAAAGCCTTTGAAAAAAAATATGGGAGAGTTAGAGGCTAAGAAAAAGCATTTAGAAATAGTAACACGGGTTACATAGCACTAGTGATGGCAGCAGCAGAGGAGGAAAAACCGAACTCAGAACTACCTAGAGGGAGCCAAAACTACAGTCTACACTGGCCCCTGCAGTCTCAAATACCTCAAGTCGCAGCCTATGCTCTAACGACGACAGGTGCGGTGGATGGACTACCTGGAAACAGACTTCCACTACGACATCGTCTACAAGCCAGGGCGACACAACAAGGCCGACGGGCTGAGCCGCCCAGGGCATGTAACAGGCATCCGGCTCGACGGGATGATCCCTCTTCTCAACGGTCTAATCCAACATGGGTATTCCGTGGACGCAGAAATCGCTACAGCACAGAAACAAAAGCCACAGTGGGAGAAAGACTTAGCGGTAAGGAAAGGTTCAGGAAACACGTGGGTACCGAACTGTGCCCCACTCCGACAGATCTTACTAGAGGAGTTTCACGACTTAGCATACGCGGGACATTTCGGGAGTAACAAGACATTACCAGGGATAGCTAAGAATTGCTTCTGGCCCCGGATGGCAGCAGACGTGCAGCAGTTCGTCACCTCATGTGACACGTGCCAGCGGATGAAGAGTAGCAAGCAGAAAAAAGCAGGGTCACTTCAGCCTCTACCCGTACCGGAGCAGCCATGGCAAGTCGTTAGCCTCGACTATATTACTGGGCTTCCTTCGACCTTACGAGGGCATGAATCTATACTCGTGATGATCGACAAGTTCTCTAATATGGGACATATTATCCCGACCAACGCCACGGTTACTTCTGAAGCAACTTCTCGCCTCTTTATTCAGCCGCATCATCACCATCCACGGCATCCCATCTACACTCATCTCGGACAGGGACCCAAAGTTCACAAGTTATGGCGGGAACTCATGGGTTTGTTGGGGACAAAGCTTGCGATGTCTTCAGCATACCACCCCCAGACTGACGGACAGAATGAGCGACTCAATCAGGTGGTTGAACAGTTACTGCACACAACTTGCAAAGACGACAGTAACCCTTGGGATCTACTGTTACCGACCTTACAGTTCCCCTACAACAACACTTCTCATGCGGCCACAGGGAAATCACCCTTTCTTCCTGTGTTACGGGCGCGAACCAATTACACCCAGCAGCCAAGAATACCGGCACAAGTCCAAGCCGCACATGAGTTCGTCACCACCATGCAGCAGCTACGGGAGAAGACTCAGAGACGTCTCACCACGATGCAGAACTCCTATAAGCAGTATGCCTATCGACAGCGACGTGATCACACGATAGCAGTCGAGGACCAAGTTCTTCTCGACACATGCAACTTGGACTTGTCTCATCTTCCGTCCAAACCCAGGCCTCGTTTCCGCGGTCATTTTCGCGTTGAGACCGTGGGGACACCAGTTACATTCCGCTTGCGCTAACCAAACCCGTGGAAGCTTCACAACGCTTTCCATGTTCAGCTACTGTAGCCCTACAAGGACCTCAACCAACAGTTCACGGGACGAAAGAACCGCCATCATCACCTGATCTCGTATAGGATGAACCAGAGTTCTAGGTGGAACGAGTTCTCACTCATTGACACAGACGCGGCACCACGCTCGAGTTCCTGATACGCTGGAAGGGATATGACCCGTTAGAGGATAGTTGGGTTGCAGAAGCAAATTTGGGCACCGCACGCCGTGCTCTCAAGGATTATCTTACCAAGCACGGTGTATCTCACACCACCCAGCTTGGAGGGGGGGGACGTGTGAGAGTACGACTGCTTTATCTACATGGATTTGCCTTATTATGATTTACTTTGCTTATAGTTATTTTATTATGCATGCGTTTGCTTGCTTTCCTTGTTCCGTTGCTTAACTATTGTTATAGGTACCGGAATAGGTTGTGTGCACCGAATTCTAGGCTTTTCGATTGCCACCAAATTGCTTCTACCCAATTCGGGAAGGACCCGTTCGGGACACGTCGCGACCCGCGGAACCTTCTAGTAAGACCCGGGTTACTGGCCTTGTGTCGAGCCTATATATAGCCTCGTGTTGTACCCAGGCTATCATAATATTTTTTCTGAACCAGTTCTTTGATCCTCAAATATAGTTACCCGTAAAATTGGTATTAATAGTAAGTGCATTGCTTTACCATGTAATTAGTACTAAGAGTAAGTGCTCTACTTACCCATATGATTGGTACTACAAGTAGGTGTGTTGCTTACCCATATGGTTGGTACTAAGAGTATGTGCGTTATTTACCCATATGGTTGGTACCAAGAGTAAGTGCATTACGTACACATATGTTTGGTACTAAGAGAAAGTGCGTTATTTACACATGTGGTTGGTACTAAGAGTAAGTGCATATGGTTGGTACGAAGAGTAAGTACTTTACTAAACCATATGGTTGGTACTAAGAGTAAGTGCGCTACGTACCCATACAGTTGGTACTAAGATTAAGGGCATTAGTTGTTCATTGGGTTGCTACTAAGAGTAAGTACGTTACTTACCCATATGATTGGTACTAAGAAAAAATGCGTTACCTGCCTATTTGGTTGGTACTGTGAGTAAACTTGTAACTTAGACATATGAATGGTACTAAGAGAGTGCGGTACTTACCCATGTGGTTTGTACTAGGAGTAAGTGCGTTACGTACCCATATGATTGCTACTAAGAGAAAGTGCGTTACTTTCCCATATGGTTGGTACCAAGAGAAAGTGCGTTACGTACGCATATGATTGGTACTAGGAGTATGTGCCCTTACTTACCCATATGGTTGGTACTAAGACCAAGTCCGTGACTTACTCATATGGTTGGTAGCAAGAGTAAGTGCGTTATGTACACATATGATTGGTACCACGAGAAAGTGCGTTACTTACCCATGTGGTTGGTACGGTGGCAGATTGAAGCCGCATCCTCTGCCGATTGCGCAAAACTGATGCTGTGGGCCTTTCCGCACCCCTACTGGGGACATATCTATTCGTCGTGTGCACCGCCGGTGGAGGTGAGAATCATTGCCGGGTCCTCCATGATAGCACGCGGATTTGAGGCAGGACGTGGAGGTGCGGGTTTCTGATCTGGGACCGGAGGCAACCCTCAAAGAAGCGTACGAGATCGTGAAGAGGGTGGAGACCGGCAAGCGGCTTTATGAGGTGGAGCGAAGGGGTGAACGCGGGCCGGAACGACGACGCCCAGCATGGACGGCGGCGCCAGCGTATCCAGAGCCAGGGACTAGGTCGTGCGGAGATGAGCGGAGGTGCCATAACTGTGGGCAGCAGTGCCATATGCGGAGGGAGTGCCGCAACCCGTCAGCATGCTCACTGTGTGGAGACCGCTCTCATCTGCGCAGGGAGTGCCCGGAAGCACCAGTGTATGGACGCTGCGGGAGACGGTGGCACAAGGAGACAGACTGCTACTCAAACCGGAAAGGTCGGCGGAGGGGCGAAGATCCGGAGGATAAACATGCGACGATAGCGAGGCTGAGAGCGCAACTGGCGGCACTGGAAGCCAAGGAAGAACGCCAGCCGGCAATGTTAGCGCAAGAGGAGGAGGAAGCGAGCGACCCAGCGTTCATGCTGATGGCGAAACCGGCTAGGGACCGGGAAGAATTGGGGTTGAGAAGCGCGGGCGCTCCTCGGATGTGTCTCGCCGCGGGCCTCGTTCCTGCGTTGGTTGCTCCTGCGGGAAGTGCCGGTACCGTGCACGCAAACCCAATTCATCCCTCTCCCGCGCCGGGCGAGCCATCAAAGCGAAGCTGGCTTTACTGCCATCATCGTCTTCCTCCTCCGATCTAGCCAGCATCGCTTCCCTTCGCGTCTTGTCCTTCGACTTCCTCCAACTGTCGTTGCAGACGCGCTATCTGTGCCCTCATGCCCTCTGGGTCCCTCTTAGCGCGTCCCTCCCTCCCCGTCGCGTAGCAGCCCTTCTCTTGGTGTCCTTTCTTTCCGGATCGTTCGCACGTCGGCGCGTTGGGACAGTCCCGCCTCATGTGTTCTTCACTTCCGCACGTAGAGCAAGCGGGTGGGTTGCGACAGTCCCTTCGAAGATGCCCTGGCTGACCGCAGTTGTGGCACCGCCTCTCGTCGCCCGTCCTGCGCGGCGGCCTCTCCCGCTCGGCCGGTGTTGCTGCCCAAGCAGATCTTCTCCGTTCCCCACTCCTGTCCGTCGTGGCTTCGATCTCATATAGCCGTCTGCCCGTCTCAACGTGCTTCACCACCTCGTACACCTCCTTCAATGTTGCTCGCGCCCCCATGTCGAAGACTCGCACCGACAAGTCGCGTCGAAGTTCGTAGTGCAGCCCGTTCACGAATTTGCTGACTAGCCGCCCCGAGTAATGGCAGCTCATGTCCTCAGCCAACTCCACAGCCGACCGTAATACGCTAGCAACGACTCTCCCGTCCGTCGTCGGAAATCCCGGAACTTCGATACTCGCTCCGGGGTCTGCGCCGGGAATTGGTCTTCCAGCATGCCTAGGAAGTGCGCCGTCGGGTCTCACTCTCCCGGGGCTGCTCGAGCGGTCCACTCTAGTAGCTCTCGCCGACTGATGCGATAAAATGTCTCAGCCTCTCCAGTTAGTGTGTTGGTCAATTCGTGGAAGAAGTCCTCAGAGTCCAGTTGATCCCGCTCCCATCTTGCCCGCAAATTATCCAGCTGCATCACGTAATTCTTGATCGACGGTCCTCGCCGTGTTTCTCCCGAGAAACGCTCCGGCACTTCGATTTTCGGCAGCAGCGTGTACTTCCATCGTTGCACTGACGCCCCTTCCTGCGATGATGCACTCCGCTGGTAGGATCCTGACAGACGATCCTCCCTTCCACTCCGCATTGGTCGCTCCTCCGATCGCGAGTCCTTCTTCTCTGCCTCAGCAGCTTCCTTCTCCCCCGACACGTGCTCTTGACGATCTTGTCCTTCCGCCTCTCGCCGGGGAGAATCCGGCCCGCGGCCAACTTCCTCCCGCGTATCCGTCCCTTGATTCATGCCTCGCACCCTTATCGGCGATCCTTGCCGTGACCTTACTATCTTGACCTCTAACTCGTATTCAGTCCCGCCACGCGTCCGCATACTACTGCATCTCGATTGTTTGTATATGATAAGCCTTCCGGGCTTCCTCACCAGTCCACCTATATGAGCCTGCTATATCCCTAATGTCTGTTATGGCCTGTTGCCTCACGACTGCTCGAACCGAAGCAATTACATGAGATTAGCACAGAACATACAAACAATGCAATGTCATTTGCCCGTACCTCCTATATCCTCCCGAACTCCTCCCCCTATTGCTACACCCTATGATTCCCCTGGAGGTGATGGTCTCTACACCGTAGTGAAGAGTCAACCCGCCCTCCTCTTGCCACTGGCACTTAGCCATCCAACTGCTAATCCTCCAGCTCGTGCTTGTAATTCCAGCTGGCTCGGGCACTCGACCTGCAAAGAAACGAACATGCGCACGCACACAAAACAAAGTAGCACCTGCCAGTTGTCATCTCACCTCCTGTCCCCAACCTTGATTTCTGCCTATCCTGTTCATTCTGCCATGCGGCAATCCCTCACCCCCGCTTTCCTCGATACTCGCTTCTCCTCAGTACTGTACAAATATACAGTATATACCTGCTCCTCGGTTCGCCTTATCTCGCGACACTTGTCCCAATCCCTTTTATGCTCCTCCCCGTACGCTCTCAATCCATTTTTCATTGTCTGCACCAGCCTCTCTGTCAGCCCATTGCTTGAGCGTGGTATCGTGAGGTACAGCGGTGCCTGATGCCACTGGCTTTCAGCAGACCATCAAATGCTCCCTTGAGTTCTGTTCCCTGGTCAGTCGGCACATCTCCGCATGTTCTCAGCCGGGTGATCACCATCTCTTCAAACGCCTCCGCCACTGCTTCAACTGTCTTGTGCACCAGTGGCTTTGCTTCCGCCCACTTGCTTACGTGTTCCACCATCAGAAGGATATACCTTCTCCCTTTTTTTGTGACAGGCAGCTCCCCCGCAATGTCCAGCGACCATCTGTAGCCTAGGCTCACTATGGGAAGTGGCTGTAGCTCCGCCTTCTCACGTTCCATCAGTGCCCGGTTCCTGCAGCACGCCTCGCAGCGCCGCACCCAGTCTTTGATCTGCTTCCGCACCCCTGCCCACCACCAGCCCATCTGCACCGGCTGCTGCATTCGCAACGGCCCATAGTGTCCTAGCTTCCCCATGCACTTCGCAGATGATTCCCTCCCTCTCTCCTGGTGCCGGCAGGTGCTTCCACCCTTCTCCCGTCCGCAGCTGGACCTGCCCCTTGTACCAACGGTAGTATTCTCCTCTGGCTTTCACCCTGGTTGAGGTGGCTCCTCCTTCCCCCCTGAGTCCAAGCCAACGCCTCCGTATCTTCCTAGATGTCTGCCGGACCCCCTTTCTTCTCACCCCACTCCCTCTTTTGATCTGCCCCTTTCGCCATCGCCATCAGACAGGCGGATGGCTGCACCTCTGGCGGATTGCGAGACAACCCGTCCACGTGCTGCATTGTCTTTCCTGGTCGGTGCTTGATCTCAAAATCGTACTCTTGTAATTTCATCGCCCAAAGAGCATTGCGTCCTGTCAGGTCCGTAGACTGTATCAGCCACAGGAGGGGTTGGTGGTCCGTCACCAGAGTGAATTTCCTGCCATGAAGATACACGCGGAATTGCTTCACCGCCTACACCACTGCCAGTCCCTCTCCTTCGTATGACGAGTAGTTAGCTTCCGCGGCGTTACAGCTTCGGCTGGCAAATGCCGCCACCTTCTCCACCTCCCCATTCATCTGCGCCAGGACTGCCCCCATGCCTTCACTGCTCCAGTTGGTGTACAGGGTTAAGGGATGATTTGCCTTCGGCAACTCCAGGACCGCACCATTCTTGACTGCCCCTATCAGGTCCTGCACCGCCCTCTCCTGGTCTGGCCCCCATTCCCCCATTCAATGCCGTCACCCGCCTGCTGAAGTTGGGCACGAACTTCCTATAGTATTTTAAGAAGCCCAGCAGCGCTCGGAGGGTGCTCCTGTCCTTTATGCACTGCCACCCAATCCACCACTTCTACCTTCGCATGCTGAACCCCAATCTTCCTTCCCTCCACTTCGACCCCAAGTACCCCGCTGTCTGCTGCCCGAATTTGCACTTCCGCCACTTACCAATAACGTTTGTACTAAGAGTAAATGCGTTACCTATTCATATGGTTAGTACTCAATAAGTGCGTTCCTTACCGATATGGTAGGTACCAAGAGAACGTGCAATCTTTTTCCATATGGTTGGTACCACGAATAAAGGTGTTCCTTACACATATGGTTGGTATAAATAGTAAGTGCGTTCCTTACCAAAGTGCGTTAGTTACCTACGTTGTTGTTACAAAGAGTAGGTGCGTTCCTTATTCATAGGATTGGAACTAAAAATAGCTGCGTTACTTACTCACGTGGTTGGTATTAAGAGTAAATACAATCCTGACGCATAGGGTTGGTACGAAGGGTAAGTGCATAACTTAACCATATGGTTTGTATATGTGTATGTAAGTTCCTTACCCTTATGGTTGGTACTAATAGTAAGTGTGTTCCTTACCCATATGGTTGGTAGTAAGAGTACGTGCGTTACATATATATGTGGTTGGTACTAAGCGAATGTGCGTTCCTTACCCATATGGTTGGTACTTGGAGTTTGTGGGTTACTTACGCATATGGTTGGTACGAAAAGTAATTGCGTTACTTACCCACGTGGTTGGTACTGAGAGTAAGTGCGGTACTTACCTATATGGTTTGTAGTAAGTTCTTGCACTTGAAGTTCTCCATCAGCTGCTGCTGCACATTCTGGATCTCCTTCATGCTGCTGCTGAAGAGAAGAATGTCGTCCACGTAGACCAGAAACATCACCAGCTTCTCCTTCTCCCCCTTGAGAAAGAGGCTCTCATCGCAGCTGCTGGTCCTGAATCCCATCTCCTCTAAAACAGCTGCCAAGTTCTGGTACCAGCAGCGTGGCGCTTGCTTCAATCCGTAGATGGACTTTTTTCAGCTTGCACACCCTTCTCGTACCATCCTCATACCCAGGCGGCTGCGTCATGTACACATCCTCCTCTAAAATCCCATTGAGGAATGCCGTTGACATATCCATCTGAATGATGAATTTCCCACTAACGGCTGCATCTGCCAACAAGACACGGAGGGTAGGGGGTTTGGCAGTGGGAGCAAAGATCTCATTGAAGTCCTGCTTCTCCTTCTGCATAAACCCCTTAGCCACCAGCCTACTCTTGTAGATGGTGACCTCTCCCTTGTCATCAGTCTTGATCCTTAGCACCCGCTTGCACTGTACGGCTTTGTTCCCCTCCGGCAGCACCACCAGATCCCATGTCCCATTCTCTAGCAGGCTTTGGTACTCAGCATCCCTAGAAACCAGCCACTTCTCCCTATCTGGTCCAGCTAATGCCTCCTCCATGCTAGCTGGTTCCTCTGGTGCAGGGGCAAGAAAACAGTAGGCAGGTTCATCCTCCTCATCCGGGTCATGGCCATGCGGTAGAATCAGCAATGCCTCCTCATTCCCAAGCTGCTGCTCCGCTACACCTGATCCTGCAGTCAGCTCCTTAGTAGCCATACAGGTACGTCCTAGCCTGGAGACGGGTGTCTCTCATCCCTTGATAACGACACCCTTCGGCTTCTTAGTTTTCCCCTGCTGCTGCTCTCGTCCCTCGGATCCAGCAGCTCCACTAGTGCTACCGTCAGTCTCCACACCATTTTTTCCACCAGCAGGTGCCTCCTGTACCCTCTCTCCATCACCATTCCCTGCAGCTGCCTCATCTCCCTCCTCCCACACACTAGCTGCATGGTGATCTGCTCCATCTGCTGGGACACCCTGGCCTCCGGCTGTTTCTCCCAGCTCCCATACATCATGCCCTCAACAAACTTCACATCCCTGCTGTCAAACAACACACCCTTGGATGGTTCCCACAGCAGCCATCCCTTGCTCTCAGCAGCCAGCCGCAAATGCACACACCAGATTGCACTCGCCCCCAACTTACTTCGGTAGACTTTGGGGACATGGGCGACTGCCATGTAACCGAACACTCTCAGCATGTCCACTGGCGGCTTCCTCCCAAGCCACCTCTCCAACAGCACCCACGAGTCATCACCAACCTTAGTGAGCACCCTGTTCCTAACCACGGTTGCGTGCCGGACAGCATGGGGCCACATGGAATTGCCCACCCCTGATTCTATGAGCAGCGCCCTAGCTGTCTCCAGAATGGTCCGGTTCGCCCGTTCTGCTACACCGTTGGACTGTGGGGTGTAAGCCGTGGTCAGCTCCCTCTGCATGCCCTGCTTTTTAAGCCAGGCCGTCGTCTCAGCTCCAAGGAACTCACCACCCCGGCCTGTCCTGATCCGCTTCACCACTCACTCCGCTTGCTTCTCTACGAACGGCAGCCAATCTTCCCGTATCGTAGAGGCGGCGTGGTCCTTCTGCTTCAGCGGATATGCCAACATAAGCCTGCTCCAAGCATCCACTATGGTCGGGAAGTACCGCTCCCCCTTGTGTCCCTGAACCGGCAGCGGCCCCACCAAGTCCATGTGGAGCAGCTCTAAAGGCTTCTTGCTCCTGCCAGCCACACTATGGAAGGGGAAACTGGTGTGTTTGGATAGCAAGCCGATTTCACAGTTGTCATCAGGTGGCTGTCCGTTCAGCTTCAGCAAAGGCATTGCCACATGCCCCAAGCGTCGGCGTGCCGTTGCCCAATCCGTCTCCCCAGATCTGGCCGACACTTTCACACCAACGGCTCCCACGGCGTTGCACTCCCCCTGGGACGCAGACCCCTCTCTAGCCTGCCCCCCACCGTGCCATGCCAATGCCGGCAGCTGCCACATGGATCCTTGCTCTCGTGCAGATCCCAAAGCACCCGATTGCCCAGCTGCCCCTTGTAAGTGCGTGACCCATCCGTGCTAGTGCTCACCCCAGCCTTGGCAAGCTTACGGAGGGAGATGAGGTTGGCCTTGAGATCAGGAACGAGGAGAACGCCGTGCAGCACCACCGGCTTGCAATCCGCTCCCTTAAACGCAGCTCGTCCCGCACCAGCCACCTTCAGCGCGTGTCCAGAGGCAGAGGACACCTCAGAGATTGGTGCAAAGCTTAGGTCGTCTAGCAGGTCCTTGTGCGGCGTCATCGTCCAAGCAGCGCCCGTGTCCAACACCCAAAGGTCCAGGGGGTGCAGCTCTGCTCCAACCTTGGCAGAACCGTCTCCTTGCTCCCCCTCGTCTCCAACATGGAAGAACTGGCCCGCGGTGCGCTCCTTCTTCTTTTCCGCACCGCCGTTGCTCTTCAGGTTGTTGTCGGACGAATCGGCGACCATGTTCGCGCCGTTTTTCTGGTTCCTCCGCGCGCCGCCATCCTGGTGAAGATTCTGGGGGGTCCATCCATCGGGTTTCTTATAGCACAAAAACCAGGGGTGCCCCTCCTTCTCACAATACCAGCAACTCCCTTTCATTTTGCCACCAACACCCGACTTGCCCCTACGTCCAGATTTCGCACCGCGACCCCAACCGGTACCTCCTAGTTGGTCGTTGGAGTCGTCGTCCTTCTTTGCACCACGACCAGCACCACGGAAGCTACGTCCTCTGCCACGTTTGCCTCCTTGCATGCCGTAGCCGCTGCTGCCCTCGTCTCCACCCCTCAGTTGGCGGCGACGGAAGTCCTCCTCCAGAATCTTTGTCCGCACCCACTCGAACGTCCACGAGCTCTGGTTCTGCGGCAGGCTTAATCCGCTCGTGAATAGAAGCCACGATTCTGGCAGCAGCGAGAGCATCTTCAAGCCCTTGGTCTGCTCCGGGTAGGTGATTCCCGCGGTCGCCAACTTCGCGTAGAGGTCGCGCATCTTGTCCAGGACAGGTTGCACCGGCTCTCCCTCGCTCAGGCGCAACGCGGACAGCTCCCTCTCCAGCATCAACGTTGCAACAACGGAGGTCGGGGCGTGCAGGTCCTTCAACACGGTCCATGCCTTCGGACCGCGCTCAACCTCCGGCAGCAGGTGCATAACGTGGTGACGCCAAAATAGTAAGAGTACATTGTACATCGCGCAGCGTATCGTGCAGACCGTTGATCGGATTAAGCTGAGAATTTCATATATCGAAGCTCGCTCCAAGTGCTTTAAAATGTGCCAAGTTGCCTCGCGTAACGTTCTGCCATTACAGAGTTATGGCTCAGACAGCGTTGGCCTAGCGTCGTAGTGCTAGCGTACTAGCGTTGACTCGGGTAGCATTCCGCCATCGTACCGCGTAGAAACGAAATTCCATGAAGGGAGGAATTCGCTTGAATCAAATTTACTATATCCAGGTACAAACAGAGAAGGAATAAATAGCTCTAGCTAGCAAGGACCTTGGGAATCAACCTGGGAACAACCAGGGATGATCCCAAATAATTCCAAGCAACAGAACCAACCTGGCTGGACAAAGCAGCAGGTGGTAGGTTGGTAAACAACCGCTGGTTCTGTTTTTTCAACCTGGGAAAACAACAACCAGGTACAGGTCCAAAAAATAGAACCTGTTTTGTCAGGTCTTCACCTCCCCTCGTTCTCTACGAACTTGGTGAGTGGTGCTGACCTCCAGGACCAGTGGGTTGACCAGTTCACTCCTGAAGGTCAGCGCGTGACCCACTGTACGTGCTCCCGGACGGGCCGGCACCTGGCCACATTTACCCGTGCGCCTGGCTCGAGTCTGTACACACTGTCTACTGTGTCCCCTCACGTCGCTGCGTCTGCGTCTGCGTCAGGTCAGCTAGCGGCCCCCTGCTCGTGTCGCGCTTTGTCGCACCACACCCTCCTTTGGCACCACCGTATTGGTCACCCCTTGGTGCAGCGCCTTTGTAGCATGCACCGCCGTGTCCTTGTCTCTGGTCTTCCCAGGGTTCTCCCTCCCCTCCCACCCTCGCCTGCTCCTCCTTGTCTTCCCTGTGTCGAGGGGCGGCAGTGCACCGCTCCTCACTCCTCCTCGTTTCCCTTGACGACTGCTCCCCTATAGACCCTGCACATGGACGTATGGGGCCCTGCCCGCGTCAATGGGCAGGACCGCGAGCGGTACTTCCTGCTGGTTGTTGACGACTACTCGCGTTACACCACGGTCTTCCCCTTGCGCACCAAGGGTGAGGTCCCTGATGTTTTGATCCCTTGGATCCGCACTGCCTGTCTCCAGCTCCGCGAGCGGTTCGGGACGGAGTTTCCCGTCCTGCGTCTGCACTCTGACAGAGGTGGGGAGTTTTCCTCCGGCCTTCTGCAGAGCTTTTGTCGTGGGGAGGGCATTCTCCAGACGTTCACGCTTCCGGCCTCTCCGCAGCAGAATGGGGTTGCTGAGCGCCGCATTGGCTTGGTCATGGAGGTCGCTCGTACCTCCATGGTCCATGCAGCTGCCCCCTATTTTCTGTGGCCGTTTGCGGTCCGCTACGCCGCACATCAGCTGAACCTATGGCCCCGTGTCTCCTTGCCGGAGACCTCGCCCACACTGCGGTAGACGGGGAAGGTTGGCGATGCGTCAGTGTTCCGGGTCTGGGGTTCTTGTGCCTTTGTCCGAAAGGGCTCCGATGCAAAGTCGACAGCGTGCCAACGCTGCAGGTTGACGGCGTGCCAGCGTTGCTCCCGCAGTACAGCATCGCACCAGCTTCGCAGGTGCTCGCAGATGATTGGCGTGCTGAGCCTCGTCACCTGCACAACGCACACACCAAGTCAACCTGGCGCTGACGTCTGCATCTGATCAGCCACGTCGACCTCGGGATACCACCACCGAGGTCGGACTCGCCAACTTCGCCTGGGCGACCGTCGCACTCCTCCGCAGGACTTCGTCACCCAGGTAACCTGGTCGACCGGGCAACCATGTCGACCAGCTGCTCCTGTATGTGCCCGTCGACCTCCCAAGTCGACGACCACCCCAAGTCGACCTCACCAGGTCGACCACACCCCTGGTCGACCTGCTCCAGGTCGACGTCCCTCATGGTCGACTAGCTCCACGTCGACCAGCACTCCTGGTCGACCAGCTCCATGTCGACCAGCGCAGTTGTCAGCCGACCACCCAAGTCGGCTACCCGAAGTCGGCGTCACCAAGTTGACGCCCTGCTACTCGACGCCCAGCTGCTCGGCGTCCTGAGTTGAGGTCGACGTCGGCTCCTCCTCCGTCGACCACCAGGTCAGGTCGACCACCAGGTCGACATCATGCCTGGTCGACCACCACCAAGTCGACCAGCAGGCCTGGTCGACCAACCACCAGGTCGGCCAGCAGTCCTGTCAGCCGACCACCCAAGTCGGCTGCCCCCAAGTTGGCGTCACCAAGTTGACGCCCTCCGCAGGTCGACTTCCCAGGTCGACCTCCCTGAAGTCGGCGCCACCCTGAAGTCGGCGCCCGTGCAGTGGCCCCCGTGCAGGTCGACCTCCTCGTCCACCAGCTCGCCCACTGCTGCAGGTCGGCTGCTCCCCTCACACCCGACCACGAAGTCAGCTCCGCCCAAGCGAAGACGGGGCCAACACACAACTCCCGTTGACACTCCCCTGCCGCGTTCACGCTTGGGCCCCCAGCCCACACGGCAGTACTCCTCGGAGAATAGCTCGTCGACGTGCACCCAACACACAGCACGTCGTCCACCGCACCAGCCATGCAAGAGGGCATGGCACCTACTGCTGCACGTCGTCAACTTCGTCACCCACGTCGGCCAAGCGCACCTGGCCGATGGCGACGGAGCACCGGTTGAAGGCTGGATAGTGCAGCGCCTTCGTCAGGAAGTCGGCCGGCTGCTCGGTGGTCGGAATGTATCTCAGCGAGAACTTCCCGCGCCTCACCATGTGCTGCAGTCAGGCCTGTCGCCGCTCCATGTACTTGAGGTTGCCCGTCAACCCCATGCCCTCGGCGACTTTGATGGCCGACTTGTTGTCCACCCGAAGGACGGTCGGCTTCCCGGCATCCAGCTGCCGGAACTCTGTCCAGCAGACGAGCAGGTCGTCGACGTAGACCAGCACCCAGCAGGCCACTCCGTCCTCTCCGACCTTGAAGTAGAGAGCCTCGTCGACCTGGCTCTTCTTCCACCCGGCGCCGACCAGCACGTCGTTGAGCGCCAAGTACCACAGCAGCGGCGACTGCTTCAGGCCGTACAGGCTCTTCAGCAGCTTGCAGACCCGGCCGGTTCCGTCGTTGAAGTAGTCCGGCTGGGACATGTAGAGCACCCGGTCGAGCTTGCTCTGCAGGAAGGCATTCTTCATGTCGAGCTGCATCAGGTTGAGGTTGAGGACGGCGACGATGCTGAGGAAGATCCTCAGCGTGACGTAGCTGCCCACCGGCGCGAACGTCTCGTCGTAGTCGGCGCCGTACACCTGCGTGAAGCCCTTCACGACCAGCCTCGCCTTCTCTCGCTCGACGGTGTCGTCGACGTGGTACTTCGTCGTCAACACCCACCGGTTCTTCATGATGTTGACTCCCGGCGGGCGTTCGACCAGCTCCCAAGTGCCCATGTTGATGAGGCTGCGGATCTCCTCCTCCATGGCGGCCTTCACCGCCGGGCCCTTCCAGCTCGCCAAAGCCTCCTTCACCGTCATCGTCGAGATGTCCCAACGGTGCTCGGGGTCGGCCAGCATGTCCAGGTCGAGCTCCGGAAACTCCTCATCCTCCTCGGCGTCGTCGTCGTACAGCAGGTCGTCGTCATCGTCCACGTCGTACACCGTGGTGAAGGCAGCGGGGACGAAGAAGTCGGGTGGCCTCCGAAGTCGGCCGGACTTCCGGGGTTCAGGCGGAACCTCCACCACGTCACTCTTGGTGGACTCCTCGGCGTCCCCACCTTCGTCGTCGTCTTCACTGCCCTCGTCGTCCTGCTGCACCTCGGTCGACTTCCTGGTCGACCTCTCCCCTGTGGTCGGCGTCCCTGCCGACTGCCTGGTTGCCGACTGCTCCGTGGTCGGCTTCACCGCTGCCTGCTCCCCTGTCGGCTGCTTCTCAGCTGCCTTCTTCGCCGACTTCACCCAAGTCGGCTGCTCCTCCTCGACCTGCTCCTCCCCTGTCAACGTCAACTTCACTCCCGCGTCGACTTGTCACTCGTCACGTCGGCCACCGGCGATGCCCTTGGCCGGCGCCGAAGGCGACGCCCCACTACTCCCCTCATCGCCGGAGGCTGACACCGAGGTCAGCCCGCGTTGGTCGGCCACGAGGGGAGGGGCAGGAGAGGGAGGGGAAGGAGGACGGACGTCCTCGTCGTCCTCAGCAGCAAGCCCACCGACCTCGGCGATCAGAGGCAGCGTCGCCGTCGAGGTGTCGGTTGGTGGGGTGGACGGCGTTCGGCCGGACACCGACCCGTGCTCCGACTTCCACTCGGCCAGCGACATCTCCTCGTAGAAGACCACGTCCGACGTGGTGACCACCCGGTTGGCGTCGATGTCGAGGAGCTCCCAGCCCTTGCTCTCCGCCGACACGCCAAGGTGAAGGCCCCACCTGGCCTTCGGCTTCAACTTCCCACCACGCTGCTGCTCGGGGACAAGGAACTGCGCCATGCAGCCCCACACCCTCGCCATCGACAAGCTGGGCTTCTGGCCGACCAGCAGCTGGTACGACGTCCTCCCCGGCGGCAACGTCGACCTCTCAAGGCAGTTGCGGACCCAGACGGCCTGCCGCAAAGCGAGGTGCCACCAGTGGTGCTGCACGCCCATGTGCAGCAGCATCGTCCGCACCGACTCCACCACCGTCCTCATCTCCCGCTCCGCCATGCCGTTCTGCTGCGGGGTGTACGGGCAGGTCAGGTCGTGGACGATCCCCTGTCCGTCCACGAAGTCGGTGATCTTCTTCCCGAGGAACTCCCCTCCTCGGTCGGAGCGAAGCATCAGCACCGACTTCTTCGTCTGCCTCTCCACCAACACCAGCCACTTCTGGAACTCCAGCAGCACATCCGACTTCTTGGCGACCGGCCTCACCCACACGAAGCGGGACTTGCGGTCCTTCAGCAGCAAGAAGTACAGGCTGCCGTCCTTGGCAGCCACGCGGAACGGCCCGCACAGGTCGATGTGCACGACAGCCAGCACGTCGTCGGCGTCGGAGCCTTGGTCGGGGAAGGTGTGCCGCGCCAGCTTCCCGCCGACGCACGAGACACACGGTGAGTCGGCGCCCGTCGCCGACTTGAGGTCCAGCCCAATGGCGACCTCGTTCTTCGCCGAGCTTCGAATGGTATCCATGCCGACATGCGCAAGTCTCGCATGCATCCTGTCCGGCGTCGACTTCGTCTTGGAGACAATCGCCCGCAGGGCCACAACCTCCGGCGTGGGCGACGTCGACCTCGTTGAGCAGGGACGCAGGTCGGTGCAGAGGACACGCCCGGAGTACGTCGCCCGCAGAACTCCTCTCCTGCTGCCGAGACGAGGAGCATCCCGTCGCCGTCCTCCTGCAGCTTCACGCCGTGCTCCTTCAGCTGGCCGGACGACAGCAGGTTGGCCCGCACACCCGGGACGTACAGCACGTCGGGGATGAGCACCTGCTTCCCGGCCTCTCCCTGCAGGGCGACGGTGCCACGGCCCTGGACGTCCTGCAGCGCCCCATTGAAGCCGTGCACGTGCTTGATGGAGCCGCTCGGCTGCAGGTCGACGAAGACTTCCTTCGTCCCCATCAGGTGGTGGGAGCAGCCGCTGTCGAGCAGGACCACCGCCGGGTTCGCCTGCACAGCTGCCGCCACTGCCTGGAAGTCCTCTCCGGCCTCCGGTGCCAGCGAGACGGTCGGCTCCACGACGCCGACCAGCGAGCACGACGCCGTCTTGTCGTCCCGCCCCTTGCCGCCAGCAGAGGAGTCGGCGTCCTTCGCCGAGGTTGACGTCGTCGACTGCTTCTCCTTGCGCGGCTTGTTTCCTCCTCGACGAGGACGACGACTGCCAGACCTCCCGCGGCCTCCCTTGGCGCCGTCATCGTCGGAATCACTGCGGTCGAGGCACTCGAAGGAGAGGTGGTCGGGGTCGCCGCACAACCAGCACTCCCGACGTCGACTTCCTCCTCCTCGACCGCTGTCCTTGGTCGACTTCTTCTTGTCGACTTCCTTGGTCGACTTCCAGCCACTGCTGCCTCCGCCGCCAGACTGTCCGCGCTGCCCGGGTCGACCTCCTGGTTTGGCCGGGGCGACGAAGTTGGCCTGCGCCAAGAGCTTTTGTGACCACTCTGCCTCCTGCATCGCCTCGTCCTGTAGGATGTACGAGGTCAAGTTGTCCTCGTTGAGCGTCGTCCTCGTGCCCGGCGCCATGGACAGCCGCTTCAGGAGGTTGTAGTTGCTCGAAAGTCCCTGCATGACGTGGGTGACGTACGACGCCGTCGAGTACTGCGCGCCGGCCATTCTGATGGTGGCGAGAATTCGCCTGGCCCGGTTGCAGTAGTCGGTCGCCGTCTCCTCGTCACCCATACGAAGGTGCGTCAGCTGTCCCTCCAGCTGGGCGATGAACAGGTCGTCGGTGACTTGGTAGGTCGACTCAATGAAGTGCCACGCCTGGTGGCCGGCGTCGAGGTACTCCTGACACCACTTCAAGGCGATCTGCACGCCCGGCGAGCAGCACCGCGAGATGACCATGAAGGTCAACAGCTGCACGGCGCGAAACTCTGCACGTAGATCGGGGTCGTCCGGCGTCACCACGGATCCTCGGGCAAAGTTGATCAGCCCGGCCATCTCCAGCTGGGGCTCAATGGCTTCCTTCCAGGTGAGAATGTCTTGTCGACCAACGAGCGGCGGGGTGACCAAGATCCTGTCCGGCGCAAACTTGAAGTAGCCGTAGCTCGGTGCAATCCCGCCCGCCGTCACCTGGGTCGCCAACATCGGCGACAAACCGCTTCGTCGTCCTCCGACGTCGCCCTGCGAGGAGCCTGCAGCCGCCGACGACTGCACCCCTCGCGCCTGAACGCCGCCGACTTCATCGGCGTGAATCACACCTCTCTGCCTCGACGTGCCTCCCGCACTGCTGCCGACTTGGCCACCTCCGGCGTTGACGCCCACGTCGACGCCGCCTTCGTTGGTCACCGGTCGAGGAGAAGCCGGTCGAGAAGGGGGATGCTCCGTCGCCCACACAGAGCGGAGTCCAGCCTCGACGACCGCCCAGGGTATCGTCCCGTACTCCTGGGCCTCATGGCGTCTCCTCGCATCCTCCAGCCGTCCCTCCAGGGTGTCCATCACCTTGGTGTCACCTATGCGCACGTTAGTGACTGCACGGCTGCCGGCCTACGAACAACTTAGGTAAGTGACCTCTACGTCGACCTGACTGAAAGGTAAGTCGTGTGCCGTCCACGCTCACCGCACCATGCGGAGATAACTACTACAACGGGAGCTAGACTACGGGCTAGGCACGGATGCTCGTGTGATCTCTGCGTTCGTTGGTCCTTAGTCGTTTTCCTAGTGCACACACTGCTTGCTAGTTCAAGGGGCAATTTGGCAAGAGTTTCACTAAGAAAGGTTGACAACAATGGTACAATGAAGTTGGCATGGCAAGACTACATCAGAGCTAGCATTCAGGTCGGTCGACTGCCAGCACAGCATGGTCGACCGCGTTCCAGCACGACTTGGTCGACCGCGCTCCAGCAGTGCAAAGTCGACGGCGTGCCAACACTGCAGGTTGACGGCGTGCCAGCATTGCTCCCGCAGTACAGCATCGCACCAGCTTCACAGGTGCTCGCAGATGATTGGCGTGCTGAGCCTCGTCACCTGCACAACGCACACACCAAGTCAACCTGGCGCTGACGTCTGCATCTGATCAGCCATGTCGACCTCGGGATACCACCACCGAGGTCGGACTCGCCAACTTCGCCTGGGCGACCGTCGCACTCCTCCGCAGGACTTCGTCACCCAGGTAACCTGGTCGACCGGGCAACCATGTCGACCAGCTGCTCCTGTATGTGCCCGTCGACCTCCCAAGTCGACGACCACCCCAAGTCGACCTCACCAGGTCGACCACACCCCTGGTCGACCAGCTCCAGGTCGACGTCCCTCATGGTCGACTAGCTCCACGCCGACCAGCACTCCTGGTCGACCAGCTCCATGTCGACCAGCGCAGTTGTCAGCCGACCACCCAAGTCGGCTACCCGAAGTCGGCGTCACCAAGTTGACGCCCTGCTACTCGACGCCCAGCTGCTCGGCGTCCTGAGTTGAGGTCGACGTCGGCTCCTCCTCCGTCGACCACCAGGTCAGGTCGACCACCAGGTCGACATCATGCCTGGTCGACCACCACCAAGTCGACCAGCAGGCCTGGTCGACCAACCACCAGGTCGGCCAGCAGTCCTGTCAGCCGACCACCCAAGTCGGCTGCCCCCAAGTTGGCGTCACCAAGTTGACGCCCTCCGCAGGTCGACTTCCCAGGTCGACCTCCCTGAAGTCGGCGCCACCCTGAAGTCGGCGCCCGTGCAGTGGCCCCCGTGCAGGTCGACCTCCTCGTCAACCAGCTCGCCCACTGCTGCAGGTCGGCTGCTCCCCTCACACCCGACCACGAAGTCAGCTCCGCCCAAGCGAGGACGGGGCCAACACACAACTCCCGTTGACATTACATACTCATTTGGTTGGTACAAAGAGTAAGTGCGTTTCTCACCCATATGGTTGGTACTAAAAGTAATTGCGTTACGTACCCACGTGGTTGGTACCAAGAGTAAATGCGTTAGTTACCCATATGGTTTGTACGAAGAGTAAATGCGTTAGTTATTTATTTGGTTGGTACTAAGAATATGTGCGTTACTTACTTATATGGTTGGTACGAAGATAAACTGCGTTCCGTACCCATATGGTTGGTACTAAGAATATGTGCGTTACTTACCCATATAGTTGGTACTAAGAGTATTTGTGTTACCTACCGAAGTGGTTGGTTCTGAGAATACATTCGTTACTTACCCACGTGGTTGGTACCAAGATTAAATGCGTTACTTAACCATATGGTTTGTACTAAGAGTAAATACGTTAGTTACTTATTTGGTTGGTACTAAGAATATGTGAGTTACTTACTCATATAGTTGGTACTAAAATAAATTGCGTTCTGTACCCATATGGTTGGTACTAAGAATAAGTGCGTTACTTACCCATATAGTTGGTACTAAGAGTATTTGTGTTTCCTACCCATGTGGTTGGTACCAAGATTAAATGCATTACTTACCCATATGGTTTGTATTAAGAGTAAATGCGTTACTTATTCATATGGTTGGTACTAAGAATTTGTGCGTTTCTTACCCACATGATTGGGTAAGTATTTGTGCGTACCTAATCCAATTGTCTGTTGTTGTGGCTTCACCGTCTGCTAATATTCCAGTAAAGAAAGCTCAATATATTTAAAAAACAAAGAAGCTGTGGCAGTCCCATGGCCCGGAACCTCTCCTTGTGCCTACAACTTCCTACCCTTAGCTAGGAAACATCATTCAGAGAACGAAGTCTACCTAGCTTGCCACCCAGATCTTCAGCCTGCACACTCCAGCTGGCGGCAACGACTTCCAGCTCCTTCCGGACTCGGCTGCAACGGAAAGCGGAAACAAACACATGCACACCGCACACACATTCCATTCGCCACCCTTCCTCCAACCTCTCTTAGTTTGCCTTGATACCGACATCAGCCTCGCCCACCTTCGCCATCCCCAACGTCCCACTCGATACTTCCCATCCAGCTGCCGAGTTACCCACCCTCATCCCCACCAGCCAGCTCATACGCCTTACTCTCCATTTTGCTTATGTACAAATATACAAATGCCACCCTGGTCACGCTACGCCTCCCTCTGTAAAAAATACATATGTGATCACTTCAGTATTGTGACAGCTGTCGGAATCCTACCCCACTCTCAGCTTCTCTTTGCTCTCTTGTGACTCTCACCTACCATCTCCTACCCTCTTCTGTCTCTCCTCTTCTGACACCCCTTCACTTTCCTTCCGGTGGTTCTCTGCCGACTTCACCCTACTTTCTCCTTGCCATTGTCTTGGTTCATCTTTTGTTCAGCTCCTTCCTGCCCCCTCTCCCATGACGACTTGCAGCCGTCCTCGAGCGCGTGATGGGACCTGACTGGCCGAGCCTCTCTCGCTCGCTGCGTTTCTTGGCAACACTCGTCACGTGATCTGCCACCCGCTTACCCTTCCCATCTTCCAGGACAATCACTCCCGACGGCTTCACTCCTTTCACCTTCCAGCACTGCTGAGTGACGCCAACATCCAGGGCATCTTTCCGCTGTCGCTTCAGATACATATCTTTCCGCTGTCGCTGCTGCTGCCCTTCGCCCGTTGCCTCTGCTTGTACCTTTCAATGTCGTGCAGCTGTGCCACGTGTAGGTTCTCTATAGCAGCTGGTAGCAGATGACGCTGGTAAGCCGCCCTTGCTGCTCCCACTTCTCCGGCGAACCTGTGGTCACCACGTCGAGTAGCAGCTTTGTTGCCACGACCTTGAGAGCCGCCTGCTTGCTGAAACGATACCCCGCCATCACCCAGCATAACTGCTTATCCCAGTCCCACTTGTGCTCCTCCCCGTATGCCCTCAGCCCTTTCTTGACCGTCTGTACCAGCCTCTCCGTCAACCCATCAGTCTGCGGGTGGTAGCGAGAGGTGAGGCGCTGGCCTTCAGAAGCGCGTCGAACTCTCCCTTGAACTCAGTGCCCTGGTCCGTGAACACCTCTCCACATGCCCCCAGGCGGGTGATTACCATCTCCTCGAATGCCTCTGCGACCGCCTCTTCTGTCTTGTCGTCCAGCGGCTTCTTTTCTGCCCACTTTCTCACATGTTCCACCATCAGAAGTATGCACCTTCTCTCCTTTGTCGTGACCGGCAGCTCCCCCACAATGTCCAATGACCAACAGAGCCCAAGCTCAGGATGGGAAACGGCTGCAGCTCAGCTTTCTCCCACTCCATAACGACACGGTTCCTGGAGCATGCTTCGCAGCGCCACAACCCAGTCCTTGACTTGCTTGCGCATTCCCGCCCACCACCAGCCTGTCTGCACCAGTTGCTGGGTTCTCAGCGGTCCGTAGTGGCCCAGCCTACTGTGGACCTCCCGTATGATGCCATCCCGTTCTCCTGGTGCCGGAACGTGCTACCACCCCTCCCCCGTCCCCAGCTGCACCTGTCACTTAAACCAACGGTAGTTTTCTCCCCTCGCTCGCACCCTAGACGAGGCTGCCCCTCCTTCCCCGGTTGCCCCCTGAATCCAAGCCAGCGCCTCTATGTCTTCTCAAATTTCAGTTGGTCCCCCCTTTCTCTCTCCCCGCTCCCTCTCTTCATCCGCTTTCATCGCCATAGCCATCAGGCAGGCTGACGGCTGCACCTCTGGCGGATTACAAGACAATCCGTCCACGTGCTTCATGGATTTGCCCGGACGGTGCTTGATCTCGAAGTCATACTCTTGGAATATCATTGCCCATCGAGCATTGCGCCCTGTCAAGTCTGGCGTCTGCATCAGCCATAGGAGCGGTTGATGGTCCGTCAC
Source organism: Closterium sp. Naga37s-1 (assembly GCA_947471745.1). NCBI lineage: Eukaryota > Viridiplantae > Streptophyta > Zygnematophyceae > Desmidiales > Closteriaceae > Closterium > Closterium sp. Naga37s-1. Next base: position 3,611,310 of record CANJKZ010000093.1, on the reverse strand, counting down.
TAACGTAAACCTCCTGCCATGCAGGTACATTCGGAAGTGTTTCACTGCCCACACAACCGCCAGGCCTTCCCCTTCGTATGACGAGTAGTTCGCTTCCGCGGCATTGCAGCTTCGGCTAGCGAAAGCCACCACCTTTTCCACTCCTCCCTTCATCTGCGCCAGGACCGCAACCATGCCCGCGCTCCTCCAATCCGTGTAGAGGACAAATGGCTGGTCCGCCTTGGGGAGCTCCAGAATTGCCCCATTCTTCACTGCTCCCATTAAGGCCTTCACTGTCATCTCCTGCTCCTGCCCCACTCCCACTTATGGTCCTCCCTCAGCAGTTAATTCAGCAGAGTTGCCCGACGGCTGAAGTTCGGCATGAACTTTCTGTAGTAGTTCAAGAAGCCCAAGATGGCCCTCAGCGCACTCTTGTGCTTGGGTACTGCAACCCGCTCCAGAACCTCCACCTTCGCCCGCTGAATCCTGATCTTCCCTCGTTCCACCTCAAACCCCAGATACTCCACGGTTAGCTGACCAAACTCATTAGCCTTGAGCGTGACCTCCTTAATAGCCTTGAGCGTGGCCTCCACGTCTCTCACTTGGGACTTGCTATCCGTGCTGAACACGATCACGTCATCAATGTAACACGCTGCATTCGGCACACCACGCAGCACCTGGTCCATCACCCGTTGAAACTCAGCCGAGGCAGACTTCAAGCCGAACGGCATCGTGTGCCACTCGTACTGCCTGTCTGGCCCATGAAAGGAGGTCTTCTTCTTCTTATCTGTCTGGCCCATGAAAGGGGATTTGATTAAGCCATTGGCGCAGGTCCAGCGTGGTGAACACCAGCGCCTCCGCCAACTGATCGAAAATCCCATCCGCAATTGGTGTCTGGTACCGCTTCATCACCCTCACCTTGTTCAGGCCACGATAGTCCCCGCACATACGCTTCGATAACATCTTCCCCGTCAGGTCGGTACGGCCTGCTACCACTGTTGCCGCCGCGTCTTCTGAGTTGGACCGCCTAATCAGTCCCGCCTCCTACAGCTCCTGATACTTCTCCGTGCACACGTTCACTTCATCCTGCGTCATCCTTCGGTGCCGCTGGTAGACCGGTATTTCCGTGGTGAGATCAATCGTTATTTCCTCCACTTTGTAGCGCCTCACCTCCTTCAGGGTGTATGCAAAAGCCGAACGGTGCCTGCTTAGACTGTTCCAATTGTCCCAGCATCGCCCTCGCCAGCGCATCTTTCGTTGCTGCCCGCTCCGTCTGGGGCCGAACAGCCATGGCCTTGTCCCGCTTCCGCTCCCACCGCACTTAAGAGTTGTACATCCTGATGGTTGCCACTAGCCAGTGCATCATGTTCAAGTCCATTGCTCGCCGCAGCGCCCTCCTCTTCTCCTTCTCGGTCACTTTCGGGTGAGCCGTCGCGTCCTCCATGAATCCCATGGCCAGTTCCCTCTCCTGAGCTATCCAAGTTTGCGACTCGTAGTTATACACTGTTAGGCCCCTTGGCCTAAATCCGCTAAGGAATAGCGGGGTTGACTAAATTGAGGATAAACGCGGCGGACGACGTTGGCGAAAGAGAGTGTTGGCGAAATAGGCGAAGAGGTAACTGAGTAATTGAAGAGTTGAATGAGAATTGATTGATAATGGCAAGTACAAGCAAGGTTCAAGTAGCATGCAAGAGCGATTGTTGGAAAGTACTTCGTGGGACTAGAAAGTAGAAGGCAAGAAAGCTAGAGTGCCACGTGGCACTAGGAAATCTTGGAAATCTTGGATGAGTTGGATAATGATAAGGTTGGGATGAGGTTGGGGTACTGTTTAGGGTAAACCACCCTTGAACAGTAAAATACCCCGTAACACTACCCCCCTCCCAAGGAGGCGACGTCCGCGGCGCCTGCAGACTGAAGGTACGCTTGGAGGCAAGCGTTGTCAGGAGACAGCGAGGACGAAGGAACCCAGCTGTCGTCTGCTAGGTAATAACCACGCCAACGAACCAAGAAGTCGATGAAAGAGACACCCCCCTGGAGACGGCGACGGTGCCTGAGGATGCGCTGAATCTGGTAGTCGGGCTCGTCGGTGTCAACAGCTACCGGCAGTGGAGTGCGATCACAGCCCGAGAAGGTGGCGTTGGGATCGGTGTATGGACGAAGGAGAGACACGTGGAATGACGGGTGCATGCGGAAATGAGCGGGAAGGCGAAGGCGGTATGCAACTGGGCCTAATGCACGCTCAATGACGAATGGACCAATGAAACGAGGGCGAAGCTTGCTGTCCTGTGGCAGTCGGAGGTTGCGGCTATCCAAAAGAACACGGTCGCCGACTGCAAACGACACCTCACGACGACTGCGGTTGGTGGTGTGTGCCATGCGTGCATTTGCGAGCTCAAGGTGCTTCCTCACGTGATCATGAATGAAGGTGAAATGCTGGTGGAAGTTGTCCGCACGAGGGACTGTGGGTGTGAGATCGACACGAGTGGGGACATTGGGGTGCTGACCGTACAGTGCGAAGAACGGTGACATGCCTGTGGACGAGTGGTGCGTGTTGTTGTAGGCGAACTCGGCCATGCTCAGCTTCTTGTCCCATGCGGCTGCGTCGTGCATCGTGATGCTGCGAAGAATCTGCTCCAATGTCTGGTTCACACGCTCGGTCTGTCCGTCTGTCTCTGGATGGTACGCAGACGACATGGCTAAGCGAGTCCCAAACAGTGCGAAAAGCTGCTTCCAGAACTTCGATGTGAAACGAGGGTCGCGGTCTGAGATGATGGAATCTGGAACCCCGTGCAGTCGGACTACGTTATCTACGAACAGTGTCGCGGCTTCCTCTGCTGTGACCTTGCCGTGCGTGGGGATGAAGTGCGCTGCTCGAGAAAACTTATCCACTACCACGAAGATGGCGTCCTGACCCCTAACTGTGCGCGGTAAAGCCATGATGAAATCCATGTTAACTACCTGCCAAGGACGGTCGGGTGGTGGAATCGGCTGCAAAAGTCCTGCTTTGCGCTGGCGAGAGGACTTCGTACGCTGACACGTGTCGCACGAGCGAATGCAATCCTCTACGTCTGCTGCAAGCCCTGGCCAGAAGTACGTGCGACTAAGCGTCTTAGCCGTCTTATCTGCTCCAAAGTGACCTGCACTAACTACGTCGTGCGCCTCGGAAAGAAGAAGCTGTCGAAGAGGGTGGTAGGCGGGAACCCAAATCCGTGTGGTACCCTTTCGTATGTAGACACTACCCTGCACCTCTGCTCCTGCGGGCGGCTGCGGTGTGAAGTCGGGATCTACTGTGTAACCGTGCTCGAAGAGTGATGTAATGGATGGCCGGCAGTGACTGTGAGACTAGCGAGCTGGCAACTAGGGCGAGTGAGTGGATCCGCTGGGTTGCGAACGCCTGGCTTGTACTCTATCCTGTAGTGAAAACTCCCCTCTATGAATTCCATCCATCTAGCCTGGCGACGACTCAGCTGCGGCTGTGACTTGAGAAAGCGAAGCGAACAATGGTCCGTGCGTATAACACTATCTGCCCCCTCTAGGTAGCACCTCCACACCTTATACGCATGGATGATCGCGAGCGCCTCTTTTTCGTGAATCGGATAGTTCAACTCCGCTCCCCTAAGCTTACGCAACCCGCGGCCCTGGTCCTGAAGAAGCACTGCTCCAATGGCCCGATCTGATGCGTCGGTCACTACAACGTACGGGCGAGTAGGATCTGGGTACGACAGTGTCGGTGAAGACGTGAGCGACTGTTTCATCTGCTCGAACGCCTGCTGCTGCGCTGGACCCCAATCGAAATCTACGCCCTTCCGAAGTAGGTCGGTGAGTGGACTAGCGATTGATGCGTAACCCTGAACGAAACGACGGTAGTAATTCGCGAATCCGAGAAAGCTCTGCAACTCCTTGACTGAGGTCGGAGCTACCCAATCCTGTACTGCTGCGATCTTCTTTGGGTCGGTCCTAATGCCACTAGCGGATACGACGTGACCTAGAAACTCGACCTCGGGGAGGAAGAACTCGCACTTCGACTGCTTGGCGTACAACTGCTCCTTCCGCAAAACCTCGAAGACCTTCTGCAAGTGCTGCACGTGCTCCTCTTTCGTCTTGGAGAAGATTAGGATGTCGTCTAGATAAACTACGACGAACGACCCTAGGAACTCGGAGAGGACGGTGTTCATGAGTGTCTGAAACGTCGCTGGGGCGTTGGTCAAACCGAACGGTAGAACCCTAAACTCGTACAACCCCTGCTTCGTACGAAACGCCGTCTTGTCCTGATCCTCCGGAACTACTCGAATCTGGTGAAATCCTGAGCGAAGGTCAATCTTGGAGAAGACTCTAGCGCCCTGCACTGCATCTAGGAGATCCTCTACTCTCGGCACTGGGAATTTGTTCTTGACGGTGGCGGCGTTCAGTGCGCGGTAATCTATGCACATCCGTAACCCTCCGCCTTTCTTAGTCGCGAAAAGGATCGGTGCTGCCCAAGGCGATCTAGATGGCTGTATGAACCCCTGCGCGACAAAGTGCCTAACTTGTTGCGTCATCTCCTCTGTCTCCGCTGGACTCAACCTCCACTGCGGCTTCGCTACTGGTCTGCTTCCCGGCTCCAACTCTATCCGATGGTCTACTGCTCGGCTGGGAGGCAACCCTGGGGGTAACTCGTCGGGGAAGACGTCTGCGAACTCTGCTAACAGTGCACTCACCTCAGCAGGAAGAGTCGCCTTCTCACCAACTGCGGCACTCCCTCCTTTCCCCTCCTCAGCTTCCACCTCCTCAAGGAAAACCGCGAAGATCCGTGCCGCTCGCTTCACCAGCTGCCGCACACGAACAGCATTGATGATAGCTGTGGATGATGTGGCCCCATCACTCCACTATGGCAGCTCCCGGAACTCCCCGTCTACCTTGACGCTGCAGCTTCCCTGAGCCCAATCGAACTGAGTGTTAACCGTCCGTAGCCAATCCCTACCGAGGATGAAGTCGTAACCGTCCAGCGTCGCAGAATCGAAATAACGCCTAACCGTGATTGGCCCTAGCACTACGCGCAACTTGCGAATGATTGGTCCTATGTGGAGAGGCGTCCCATCTACCATGCAAGCGTCCTTGAAGTTGACTGCGGAATCTGCTTCAAGATGGAGACGACTAACTAGCGATGAAGACACGAACGAGTGGCTAGCTCCGCTATCTACGAGAATCTTGACTGGAACACCGCGAAGCTTCCCTAGAAGCACGACTGGACGATCAACAGTGTCTACCTCGTTCGGCGTAGATGACTGCTCTAAGGCCGTCTTCTCTACGTTGGTAGGCGTGGCGGGTTCGGAAGCGTCTACACCAGCTAGCGACCCGCTATCTACTGGCGGTTTCCGTTTCCCTGCTGCCGCTCCTTAAGCTGTGGGCAGTCCCGCTTCATGTGTCCCGGCTTTTTGCAGTAGTGACAGTTCCCCCTAAATCTCGTTTTCTGTGAGCCGTTACTGTTAACTGCACCAATCTCCATGGGCGATGGTCCGTCCCTCGATCGAGTGTCGGTGATCGGTTTGTATCCCCTATTGCGATCGTCACGACCCCGTCGGCTTCGTACTGCGTCGACGCGTTCTGCTGCTGCGACTACCGACTCGAAGGTGGACAATCCGTGAATCGCTATGATCTCCGCTATGTCCGGCTTCAACCCTTCGAGGTAGCGATCGCGCATCTCTGCTTCCGTGATATCGTCTATCTCGTTGCAGATGCTGAAGAACCGTCGTGAGTACTCCTGGACGTTTCCTATCTGTCGGAAATGACGCAGACGCTTCCTAGCAGCTTCGGAGGCATTCACCAAGTCGAACCTACTCTTCAGCGCCGCTTCAAATCCTTCCCATGTCGTCGGAACCGTGGTAACACCCAAAGCTAAACTCCCTAAGCTCGAAGTTGCAGCTGCATGCCCCTCGCCCTGTTGATGCCCGTCCAAATGAGCCCTTCTTACAGCAGTTTGCGTGAGTTGGCGCCACCACTCCGAGGCCGGGCCCCTCAGCAGCGTAACGGAGTACTCGATCCGCTGCTGCGCGTCCGCCTCTTGCACCCCGCTCGCGGCGAAGTAGTTGTTCAGCATGAAGATCCACGTCCGCACGTTCGCGTCGCGTTGACTTGGGTCGAACGGCTCGGGCTTCTGCGGCTTGAGCGCGCTTCGACGTTCCGGCAGCGCGTCCGCGCCAGTCGACGTGTTGGGTGCAGGGGATGGTGCGGCATGACCATGAGAAATTGACGCGAATTCACGAAGCTGTTGCATTTCAGCCCGTACCTGACGATTTTCCAGCGTCAACGTTTCGAGTTGGCGCATGAGCTGCAAGCGTGTTGCCCATGTCGTTGGGGACAGCGGTCATGGTTTCATCCATGTCAGCTCGACGACTCCAAGTCTGCAAGTCGGCACCGCGGGACGATGACGTCGTAGTCTCGTCGTCGACGGTCGCTCGTTGGAAGTCGCTCCCCGCGAAGGCTCTTGATACCAAGTGTTAGGCCCCTTGGCCTAAATCCGCTAAGGAATAGCGGGGTTGACTAAATTGAGGATAAACGCGGCGGAAGACTTTGGCGAAAGAGAGTGTTGGCGAAATAGGCGAAGAGGTAACTGAGTAATTGAAGAGTTGAATGAGAATTGATTGATAATGGCAAGTACAAGCAAGGTTCAAGTAGCATGCAAGAGCGATTGTTGGAAAGTACTTCGTGGGACTAGAAAGTAGAAGGCAAGAAAGCTAGAGTGCCACGTGGCACTAGGAAATCTTGGAAATCTTGGATGAGTTGGATAAAGATAAGGTTGGGATGAGGTTGGGGTACTGTTTAGGGTAAACCACCCTTGAACAGTAAAATACCCCGTAACATACACCATGCCAGGCCCCGGCATGCCCTCGTGTTCCTCGAACGCACTCGCTCCTTCAAACGAGACTAGGTCGGCCAGGCTTGCCGTGGTTTGCCCACCTCGTTGCATGGGAATTGCGTAGGGAGATCTGGATGCCGCACTGGCGCCGGCACCCTCCTGGCTTCGAGATTGTCCTGTACCAGCAGTGGGACCAGCCGCTCCATCAGTGACAGTCTGTACTGCAGCGCTTCCTTGTTCACGCCATTCGTCCAGTACCTTCTGACGCGGTGGGTCCTGCTCCCTGACTGGGCTGCCTCATACGCCACTCCCGTACCCAGCACGGCCGTCACCTCCTCATGCGCCACCTGCACCTGCTCCCGCCATGTCAACATTCTCGACGATGTACAACACGTCCCCATGCACTTTCTTGATTAGCTTCAGCACCCGTACTAACTCCCGAAACAGCCTGCTCCCCTCATCTCCCACGCCTCTGCCTTCCCCTGCCTGAGAGTAACCCTGGAACTCCCATCCGGCGATGACCACCTTGATCTTTCCTCACCGTTGCACGGTTGCTTCGTTCACGTGGCAAATATCACTTTCTTGACTCTTGATACTTTCTTCAACTGCTCCTTCGATGAACTGATGAGGATACCGCTTTTGCAGCTGCTCGGCATGCAACCACACCATCTTCACCGCCTCCGCATCCTTCTCAACCAGAATCCACTTCTCCACCGACGCTCCTGCCTTCAGCAGTGCCGCCAAGCCGGTTCTAATCCCGTCAAACAGCTCCAGGACGACCGTCGGCCCTAGCAGCCTTTTCGTGTTATTGCAGAAATCCTTTAAGACTGCCTCCGCTTGTTCCTCTCGTGGAGGCCACTCCTGCATCCTGGCGATGTGCTGCCAGCTCGGCACTCCAAGCTCCTCTCGCAGCTCTGCCTCGATGCACTGGTAAGCTTCCCTCGGCTCCCTCCACACGAACCTCACAGGCAGCGTCCTGATCGACCCTCTTTTGTCCCAGTAGAGCACCCGATACTCCACTTTCTCTTCCCATATGCAGATTGTAGAGCCCACTCCGAACAGGAACTCTACTCCGATAAGCAAATCGAAGTCTTCGGACAGCAAAACACTTGTAGGAGGCACTCCTCCACGGTCCCTGGGTTCAGAACTAAGGCCATTGGTTGCCTAGTCTTAAGCATCAATTTCGCCTCTCCGCCTTCCGCCATCATCAGCAGGTAACCTTCCACAATCAACCGCCCCGGTTGCCTCAGCTGTAGCTTCTCTGCGAGCCGCTTTCCAATCAAGACATGTGCCGTTCCTGTATCCACAATTGCCTGCTGCGCCACTAACCCGCCCACCGTGATGGCGCCTGGCTCAATCGTCAACACCGTCGCCTGGCACGCCATCCGCTCTAGCGGGTGCCTGTACGTCGCGCCTTCCTCATCCTCCTCTCGCTCGCCTGCCGCCTTGGCCCGTTCTCACGCCTTTCATCTTGTTGAAACAAATCCCGCCGTGCGTGGCTCCGCAATCCTCGTTCTTCTCGGTTGCGCGCCGGCCTTGCCATCAACACGATCTCCGGCTCCTCCGCATCTTCTTCATCCTGCGCCAACATCGCCGGCCGCTTCTCCTCCACCGCTTCCAACTCCACCAATTGCGCCCTCAGTCGCGCCATCGTCACCTGCTGATCTCCCGATTCTTCACCTCCTCGATGATCCCTCTGACTAGCGTAACACTCCCCTTCTCGGTGCCCGCGCCTGCCGCATCGCGCACCTGTTGGCGCCTCCAGATAATCCAACTGCAGGTGTGCGCGATCTCCACACAGCAATCCCTGCGGAAGTGACCGGCTGACCGCAGTTGTGGCATCTGCGACTATCAACCCTGGCGCGCTCTTCTGTCCCTTGATAGGCTGCCTCTGCTGTCCATGCCGGCCGCCTTCTCTCTGGCCCTCGTTACGCCGTTCTTTCTACCCCGTACAAGCGCCGGCCCGTTTCCACCCTCTTGACGATCTCGTATGCCTCCTTCAACGGCGCCTCCGCCCCCAGGTCGAATACTGGCACTTGTACGTTTCGCTGCAACCCGAAATTCAGCCCGTGGAGGAACTTGCCAATCAGCCTGCACTGGTCCTGGCAATTCATGTCTTCACTGAGTTCCACCAATTGCCCGTAATACGCGAGGAGTGACTTTCCGTCTCGCCGCTCAAAATCTCTGAACTTCACCACCCGTTCGGCCGTTTGCAGCGGAAACTGCTCTCGCAGCATCGCGCCGTCGGATCCCTTTCTCCCGGTGCCCGCCCGGCGGCCCATTTTAGAAGCTCCTTCTTGGAAATATGTTAGTAGGTCTCCGCTTCTCCTGCTAAGGTATTCGCCAACTCGCAAAAGAACTCTTCCGGATCCAGCCTGTCCTTCTCCCACCGCGCATGGAGGTTCTCCAGCTGCATGATGTAATTTTTCAAGGACGGGCCCCTCTTCATGTCGCCCGAACACCTCTCCGGGACCTCAATCTTTGGAAGCTGGGTGTACCTCCAGCGCTGCCCCGCCGTCTCATCCTCCGTACCCGCTGCGATGGTACCCGCTTGGCCCATCCTGTTGCGAGCGGGACTGTGCCTTGCCTCGCTAATCCTCCACTGATCCGCCTTCAGGCGCCGATCCTCCGCCGCCTGTTCCTTCGGTCCGAGCGCCGCCTTGCGGGCCAGTCGCTCCGTCGCTGGGCCCATTCTGGCCCTCCATATCTCCTTGCTTCGGCGGCTGATTCTCAACCCACCGCTCTCCTCCTTCTCCGTTCATCTTCCTCGATCTCCTTTGTGTCGGCTCCGTTACGACTAACTCCCTTCCTGAAAGCTGTTGCATGGACTGCTTGTTTGTAAGCCCCGATCCTTCCTAATCCATTTGACTGTTGTTAAGGCTTCGCAGTGTACTGCTAATCTTCCAGTAAAGAAAGCACAGTAAATAGCAAAAACAAACAAGCAGTGGCAGTCCCATGGCCCGGAACCTCTCGTTATTGTTGGTGTAAGGGCCTAATAAACTCAGGCTATTAAGACTTAATCAAACTTAAAACCTCTCCTCGGGGTCACCTCCAAGGGTCCCTGGGTGCTTGGTAGAAGACCAGCCTCTATTCTCGGGTCTGAGTATGTAGCGAGAGGGATTAAGAGGGACATAGTCAAAACAGCAAGAGTACCTTGAACGTCTCGCTGCGTGCCGTGCAGATCGTCGATCGAATTAAGCTAAGAGTTTGCTATGTTTAAGCTCACTCCAAGAACTTTAAATAAACCAAGTTGCCTCGCAAAAAGTTTTGCCATTTCAGAGTTACGAATTGGACAGCGTGTCCCTAGCGTCGTAATACTAGCGTACTAGCGTTTATTATGTAGCATTCCGCCGTCGAACCGCATAGAAACAAAATTCCAGCGAGGAAGGAATTCGCTTGAATCAATTTGACTATATCCAGAGTACAAACAGAGAAGGAAAAAATAGCTAGAGCTAGCAGGGACCTTGGGAATCAACCTGGGGATGATCCCAAACAATTCCAAGCAACAGAGCCAACCTGGCTGGACAAAACAGCAGGTGGTAGGTTGGTAAACAATCTCTGGTTCTGTTTTTTCAACCTGGGAAAACAACAACCAGGTTCAGGTCCTAAAAACAGAACATGTTTTGTCCTTGCCCAACCAGCCAAGTTGTGGTTCCCCTGGTTTCCCCTGACCCTGTAGCATGCAGATATAGACAAAAAACATCCAACCTTCACCTAATTGTACCCCTATAGTGCCTGCCCTGCTACAGTATAGTTTACCAAACAAAAGAGTACAATTCTGAGTTGGATACAACATAATCTGCGCATTCAAATGAACTGAACTGCAAAGCTTCCATCTTGGGTTCCTTTGCGAGCTTGTTCTTTCTGCTTGCACTGTTCATAGCGCGTAAAATGTTGTGCCGAAGCGCACATTGCGCGAGTACCTGCAAAAATGCGAAAAAACAAAACAAACACACGAACATTCCATTCCATGCTCACGCTTGCTGTTCTGCCAATGGATCTCTTCCTCCCTAGCCTCCCTCCTGCTTCCCGATCCTTCCTCTCGTCCTGCCTCACTCTCCTTCCTCCTTGGGTAGGCTCTGGCCACGTTGGTCCTGTGATCTTTCTTTTCCTGCCCCTTCTCACCCACCAGCACCACCACTCCGGACTCCTTTAATTCTTTGACCCTCCAGCGCTCTGTCCCCAGCCCCATGTCCATCATATCATGTTTCGCCTGCTTCAGGTATACCTCTTCCCCGGAATTTAGCTCCCTTTCCTTCTTCCCCGTGTCACCTTCTCTCCTCTTCCTATACCTCTGTGCATCTCTCAGCTGCGCCACGTGTAAGTTCTCTAGTGCTGCGGGCACCAGCTCTCGTAGGTACCGTGCCCTGGCTTCTGCTAGCCCTACCCACTGCTCCTCTGTCCCTGTTATCACCACTCCGGTCAGCAGCTTGGGCGCGTCCACTGGCAGCACGGGCACTCGGCCCAGCAGCAGAAAGTAGGGAGAGTAGTCCTTCAGTGCTGCCTGTTTGCTGAAGCGGTACCCCGCGGCTACCCACGGCAGCCTTGTATCCCAGTCCCTCTTGAACCTCTCTCCGTAGGCCCTCAAGCCCCTCTTCACTGTCTGCACGAATCTCTCCGTGAGCCCGTCACTCTGTGGATGATAGCGGGAGGTTCTCCTATGGGTGATTTCGCTCTGCTTCTGCAGCTTCTCGAACTCTCCCATGAACTCCGTGCCTTGGTCCGTCAGTACCTCCCCACATGCCCCGAACCTTGTCAGTGTTTGCTCCTCAAACGCCTCTGCTATCTTGGCCGAATTCTTACTCGGCAGGGCTTTTACCTCCACCCACTTGCTTCCATGTTCGATCATGATCAGGATATAACGCTTGCCCCTCCTGCTCAGTGGCATCTCTCCTGCCAAGTCCAGAGACCATCTGAATCCTATACCCCTGATTGGCAGCGACTGCAGCTCTTCTCTCCCCCTTTCTAACTCAGCCTTGTTCCTGCTGCACAGCTCACAGCTTGTCACCCATTCTTTGATATCTTGTCTCATGCCTGCCCACCACCATCCTGTCTCTACTAGCTGCATTGTTCGGAGGCTGCCGTAGTGGCCCATCTGCCTGTGCACTTTGGCTATAATCCCTTCCCTTTCCTCCCTCCTGGGCACTAGCTTCCATCCGTCCTTGGTGTTCTTCTGCAGCTGCTCTTGGTACCGGCGATAATGAGCTCCTCTTGCCCTAGCTCTCTTACTCGCCGGCTCTCCTTCCGTGGTTTTTCCTTGCACCCACCCCAGCACCTCTTTGTCCTCCCAGACGTCCTCCGCTCCCTTCTCCCGCCTCCTTCTTGCCCCTTCTCTGTCTATCTCTCTCGCCAGCGCCACTAGGCATGCGGTTGGCCTGCCGGGGGGTGGGTTCCTTGACAGCCCATCTACGTGCTGCAGCGTCTTGCCCGGCCGATGCCTGATGCTAAAGTCGTACTCTTGGAGGCGCATTGCCCATCTTGCATTCCTCCCTGTCAGCGCCTGGTTCGTCATTAACCACGTGAGAGGCTGGTGGTCTATCACTAGCACGAACGGTCTCTCCTGCAGGTACACTCTGAAATGATTTATTGCCCATACTGCAGCTAGTCCTTCTCCCTCGTATGAACTGTAGTTGGCCTCCGCCGGGTTGCAGCTTCTGCTGGCGAATGCTACTACCATCTGTTGTCCCTCTCTTTCTTGACACAAGATTGCCCCCATCCCCGAGCTGCTCCAGTCAGTGTAGAGTACAAAGGGGTCCTCCTTGCTGGGCAGGCTTAACATCGTGGCGGTCTTCACTGCCTTCAGCAGTGCATCCATTGCCCTTTGCTCTGCCTCTCCCCATTGCCATGCCTGCTCTTCTTTGAGCAGTCGGTTGAGCACCGCTGCTGTCCGGCTGAAATTGGGTACGAATTTGCGGTAGTAGTTCAGAAATCCAAGCACTGCTCTCAGTGTACTCCTGTCCTTGGGTGAGGGCACTCTGTCCAGCACCTCCACCTTCGCCTGCTGGATACTCATCTTTCCCCCTTGCACCTCGAAGCCCAGGTACTTAACCGAGTTGCTTCCAAAGCTGCACTTCTTTGGGTGACACGTTAGCCCCGCCTTGCTGATCGCCTCCAGCGTGTCCTTCACATCCTTCACGTGCTGCTGGTCATTTGCGCTGAAGACTACCACATCATCTATGTAGCAAGCAGCTGCAGGCACGTCTCTCAGCGTGGAATCCATGACTCTCTGAAACAAGGCCGACGCGTTTTTCATGCCGAACAGCATAAATCTCCACTCGTACAGTCCATCAGGCCCATGGAACGCGGTCTTCTTGCAGTCTTCGGGGAAGATGGGGATTTGGTTGAATCCCTGCCTGAGGTCAAGGGTGGTGAACACGGTGGCGCCCTGCAGCTTGTCGAATATTTCCTCTGCGGATTGCATTTGGTATCGGTCGGCTAGGGTAACCTTGTTCAAACCACGGTAGTCTCCACACATCCTCCTGGCCGATACCTCCTCTGTCAGGTCCTTCCTCGCTGCCACCACAGTCGTCACTGCATAGTCACTCTCTGATCTCTGAATCAGCCCCGCCTCCAGCAGTTCTGCACACTTTTCTAAGCAAATATCCAGGTCCCCTGGGCTCATTCTCATTTTTCTCTGGTAAATCGGCATCTCGCTGTTGAGCTTGATCTGCATCTGATGGGTCTTCATTTCCCCAGCTCCAGCAGCGAGTAGGCGAATGTCCTTCTGTGCTGTCTTAACACTGCTTGCAGCTCCTCCGCCGCGGCTGCCCCCATTCCTTCGCCTATTGGCCAGTCCTCCTCCTCGGTTTTCTCCCTGTGCTTTGCTTCTCTCTGCTTCTCCTTCCTTCCTTCTGCCTCCGCTCCCTCCGTGCCTGCGGGTGGGCTTGCGCGAGCTTCCGCTGCGGCTGCCCCCATTCCTTTGCCTATCGGCCAGTCCTCCTCCTCGTTTCTCTCCGTGTGCTTTGCTTCTCCCTGCTTCTCCTTCCTTCCTTCTTCCTCTGCTCCCTTCGTGCCTGCGGCTGGGCCTACTCGTGATAGCGCCATGTAGGCCCATCCTTCTCGTATCCTTTCCTCTTGCTGCTCTTCTATCTGCTCCAGCTGGCGCCTTCGCATCTGCACCTCCTCCTCTTCTTGGTATATTTCTCCTATCTCGATTGCCCGCTCTATGTCCTTCCTCTTCAGATGCATACGTATGGTTTCTATCAACCAGCACATCGCGTTTAGGTCCATGGCTCGGCCCATCGCCGCCCTGCGTTGCTTCTCTGTCACTTGCGGATGTGCTGTCGCTCCCCACATGTGGCCCATTGCCAATTCTCTTTCTCCTGCTGTCGGCTCCTCCCATTTCTTACTCCTCACATCGTATTCCATGCCGGGTCCGGGCTTGTCTTCCTCCATCACAAACCCGCGCGCCCCTGCATATGAGACCAGTGTGGGCAGAGCTTGCCGTGGCTTTCCTAGCGTGTTGCACTGATACTGCGACGGGTGATCAGGGCAGGTCACTGGTGCAGCCAGGCGTCCTGGTCCCAGTATGTCACTCAAAAAACCTAGGCTCAGGCCTCTGCATCTGAGCCAGGGAGTGCCTCAGGCTTGTCTCTGATACCCCGTTCTGCCAGTATCTCCTGGGTCGGTGTGATCTTGATCCCAGCTGGGCCGCGTCTGCTGCGACTCCCCTGCTTACTGCCTCCTCTATTTCCTCGAAGGCTCTCCTAACAGGTTCCCGGCGATCCTCTGCCAGGTCAACTTTTTCCAGGATGTAGAGCACCTCCCCCTGCTTCTTTTGCAGCATTTCCAGCACCCTCTTCAGGTCCCTGAAGGAGGCTCCCCTGCTATCCTCCATGCCCAGTCCATCTCCCGCCCTCGATTATCCTTCGCATTCCCAGCCCGCGACTACTAAATCCACATGCCCCCACTTTTCCAGCTGCTCTTCCGTGATGTCCCTCACATCGTCCACCGTGGCCTCGTCCTCTGCAGGTATGGCGGTATCGAGCAGTAGCTGCGGGTATTCCTCCAGCAGCCTAGTTGCATGGTGTCGGGCCATCCTTCTCACAGCAGGGTCTTTTTCCACGTGGATCCACTTTCGCACCCTGCACCCCGCTTTCAGCGCAGCTTCCAGGCCCGTGCCGATGCCTCCATACAGCTCCACTATGCATAGCGAGCTCTCCAAGGCCCATACCCTCGTGATCCGCTCCTTCAGAGTAGGTGGGTCTTCCCCTTTCCTTCTCCTTTCAGTCCTGCGCTCGTACTCCACCGCATTTGTTCCCAGGACTAGTCGTCCAGCTCTCCCTTCAGGTCGGTGGCCTCAGCCCGGTAGGCTTCCCTCGGCTCCTGTCTAACGAACTTCACTGGTAGAGTGCCGACGGCGCTCTCTGGATCCCAGTATTGTGCTCGGTAGAGGACCTTCTCCTGCCACGTGCATATGGTGGCTCCCACTCGGTACAGCAGGTCCATCCCGACAAGCACGTCGTATCTTCTGACTGGGACACTCCACAGACCACTCTGATACAGCACTCTTTCTCTGTTCTTGGATGCAAGACTATCTCGATGGGTCTCTGCGTCCTCGGCATCCACTTCGGCTCCCCCCCTTCTGCAGTCATGAGCAGAATTCCTCTCTCTATAAGTCTGCCCGGTAAGTCCAGCTTCAGCTGCCTCGCCAAGCCCTTCCCTATCAGGACGTGGTGAGCTCCGGTGTCAATTATGGCTTGCCCCACTGGTAGGCCGCCCACAGTCAGGCTCCCCTTTTCAGCTAGAAGTACCGAGGCTTGGCACACCAGCCGCTCGTTCGGATGCCTCCTCATTTCCTGGCTCCATTGACCTTCCCTTGGGCCAGTCCTTGGAGCTCGCGAGCTTCCCGCTTCCGCCGCTTGCGGCGGACTAGCCCTCGGCCTCAGGTTTAGGTCATCCCGCTCCCTAGGGAAGGCCATGCAGGAGTATTCCCGGATATACTATTCTTCCTCCACTTCTGCGCCCTCGATCTCCTCATATGCTAGCATGGCTCTCCCCTCGATGTCAGGCTTGAGCGTCTTCGCCAGCTTCAGCTGCAGCTTCTAGATTTCGGCTTGTAACTCTTGTATCCTCGGTTCTCCTCCTGCCGTAGCACTCCTCCTTTTTATGTCCCCGCCTTCCGCAGTTGTCGCACGTCGGCGCTTTGGGGCATTCTCGCTTCAGGTGCCCCCCTTCTCCGAACTCGTGGCAACGGCGGCTGTCCACTCGCCCGAATGTCGTCGGCTCGGCCTCGGTTATCGCTGCCGCTGCCCAGGATGTCTTGGCTTTCCTCGCGCTTCTCCATCTTCCAGATCCAGCATCCTCTGTGCATGCTCGGTGAGCCTGGCTAGCCCATACACCTCTTTCAGCGTGATGTCAGCACCCACGCCATACACTGTGTTCTGGACTACGCCGCGTAGATCCTCGTCCAGGCCTTGGACGAATTTGCGCACCAACAGCCGCTCCTCTCTGCTCTCCAGATCCTCCGCCAGCTCCTTCAGTCTGCAGTAGTACGCCAGCAGCGACTCGTCCATCTTCCTGCGGAACTCGCGGAACTCTTCCACTCGCGCTTTGGTTTGCCCAATAAATTCCTTCTTTAGTAGTTCCAGGAACCGCGTCGTGGGGTTCTTGATCTCTCCATTCTCCAGCTCCTCCAACACTTCTTTGCGGACCAGGCGGTAGAATGTCTCTGCTTCTCCTGCTAGAGTCACCACCATCCTGCGGAAGAATTCCGCGGGATCTTGCCCATCTCGCTCCCAGCAGTCTCTCACAGTCTCCAGCTGCATTAGATAGTTCTTCAGTGTCGGTCCTACCCCTGGAGTTCCAGTGAAGCGCTCCGCCACTTCCAACTTCGGCTGTGCGAGTGCGGCCCATCTGCGTTCGCGATGCGTGTCAGGCGTCGGCAGTTCCTCGGGCGCACTTGTCAACCTGGTCGCCACCATTTCGCGCCGAATGGGTGTTGGCGTGTCTCCCCCCACGTGCCGGTGCAGCCATTGTTCTTCTTCCTGCTGCGATGACGGTCCCATTCCGGGCATCGGCCTGGGCGAGCTGTTCCCGTTCTGTCGTTCCCATCGCGCTCGAGTCTCCTGCGCCCATCGCAGCTCGTGCGGCGTTTCTCCGGGATCTGAAGCTGCCTGCCTTCCGCCCTCCATCGATCCTTCAGTTCCACGTGCTCTCTGGTGCGGCGTTCGATACGCTCCTGTCTCTCGTGTCGATAGCCGCACGTTAGCTTCCCGCCGCCCGTTATCTTCCCGCCGCCCGTTCGTCGCTGCCACCCTTGGTTGCGCTCTCCAGCTCGGGCCCGCTTGAATTCTTCTCTCCAATATCGGTGGCCGTATCTTAATCTATACCTATAGTTCATCTCTAGTCGTAATCCTTGCTCGTTTGTTAAAAAGTTCCCAGATGTGCCTTCACTATCTACTGCTCTAGGGAACTGAAGCTCGGCTGGCTCTCTAGCTCAGCTACTTTCACTGGTGGCTTGCAGGGTTGGCATCACTGGTTGCTTAGCTCAAGAAGTTCGCTAGGCCAAAATTATGCTTAATGTGAGAACAAAAGAGCAAGCAAGCTGTTCCATTCCATGCTAGTTCATGCTCATTCCACTCAAGCACACACAACGCCATTGAGGCTCATCCGCAAGCCTCTTGGTGAGGAAATCTGCTGGCTGCTGGTGAGTCTTGATGTCGATCGGATTCACCGCCACTCTCTTTAACTCCTTACGCAGCCAGTGCCAGTTGATACGCATGTGCTTGTTCAGCCCATGAAGCACAGTGCTCCTGGCCATCCCAAGAGCCCCCTTGCTATCGCAACTTTCTGCTCCTGGCCAATCTCCTCCAAAAGCCTCCTCAGCGGAATCACCTCTTTAACCCCGTGTACCATTGCCACGTACTCTAATTCTACAGAGGGGAGTGCCGTCTCTGTCTGCTTTGTGGACCTCCAACTAACAGTTCCTCCCCCAACCGATAAGGAACCCTTTACCTCAGAAGCCCAAGTTGCATCGGCAAAGCAAGTGAGAAAGAGCTTGCCTTCTCCAAGCCTCTCCCCCTTCTCCTTCAGCACCTCGACCCCCTTCTTCTTCACCTTTGCAGATGCAGAGCATTGAACTCCAATGCTCGGGTACGAGACCACGCGTACAGCTACATCGACCTGCTCCTCAGACGGATTCTGCACCACCCTGGCCAGCTGCCCAACTGAGAGTGAAATGTGGGGCCTCGTGTGAACTGCTGCGTACAAGAGGCTGCTCACAAAGGACTGAAAATGCTGCTGCTCCTCGGTTTCAACCCTTTCACCCTCTGCAGCCCTCACAAGCCTGAATTCAGCTGGCAGGGGTGTTACAACCTTACGCTCATCCTCAAAATCGTATTTCTTCCCCAGCTGCTTGATGAACTTCTCCTGGTGCAGCTTCAACCACCTGTGATTCAGTTCCCTCTCCACATGCATTCTGAGGTAGTACATTACCTCCCCTAGGGTCTTGCCCTTGAATTCCTCCATCAGCTACTGCTGCATTTTCTGGATCTCCTTGAGGCTGCTGCAGAAGAGAAGAATGTTTTCCATGTAGACCAGATACATCACCAGCTTCTTCTTCTCCCCCTTGAGAAAGAGGCTATCATCGCAGCTGCTGGTCCTGCATCCCATCTCCTCTAAAGCAGATGCTAACTTCTGGTACCATAGATGGACCTATTGCGCTTGTACACCCTGCCTAGCTGCATCATATGAACCTCCTCCTCTAACATCCTGTAGAGGAATGCCATTGATACATCCATCTGAATAATGTATTTACCACTACTGGCTACATCTGCCAACAACACACGTAGGGGGTTTGGCAGTGGAGGAAAATATGTTGTTGTCGTCCTGTTTCTCCTTCTACTGAAAACCCCTAGCCACCAGCCTACTCTTGGTAAATTGTGACCTGCCCCTTGTTATCGCTCTTGATCCTATGCACCTACTTGCACTGTACCTCATGGAGCACCACCAGATCCCATGTCCCATTCTCTAGCTGGCTCTGGTACTCAGCACTTGTCCCTATCTGGTCCAGCTAGTGCCTCCTCCATGCTAGCGGTTTCCGGTGCAGGGGCAAGGAAACAGTATGCAGGCTCATAGCCACGAGGCCGAATCAGCATGGCCTCCTGATTCTCAAGCTGCTACTCTGCTATATCAGATCCTCTTGTCAGCTTCTTGGTTGCCATACGGGTATCCTCTTGTCCTCTCCCATCCCCTCACAATGACACCCTTCGGCTTCCTCTTTGGTGCTAGTGTATGAGCCTTAGCTTTGTCCTGCTGCTGTTCTCCTCTCTCGGATCCAGCAGCTGCTCTAGTGCTACCGCTAGTCTCCACACCACCTCCTCCATCCGCAGGTGCCTCCTGTACCCTCTCTCCACCACCACCCTCTGCAGCTGCTTCCTCTCCCTCCTCCCACACACTAGGAGTCAGGTCCAGCTGCATGGTGATCTGCTCCATCTGCTGGGACACCTTGGCCTCCGGCTGTTTCTCCCAGCTCCCATACATCATGCCCTCAATGAATTTCACATCCCTGCTTTCAAACATGACACCCTTGGATGGTTCCCACAGCAGCCATCCCTTGCTCTCAGAAGCCAGCCCCAAATGCACACACCAGATTGCAATTGCCCCCAACTTACTTCGGTGGACTTTCGCTTGCCCTCAACTTAGTTCGGTGGACTTTGGGGACATGGGCGATTGTCATGCAACCGAACACCCGCAGCATGTCCACCGGCGGCTTCCTCCCAAGCCACCTCTCCAACGGCACCCAAGAGTCATCCCCAACCTTGGAGAGCACCCTGTTCCTAGCAACCGTAGCGGGCCGGACAGCGTGGGGCCACATGGAGTAACCCTAAACCCAGATTCTATATGCAGCGCCCTCGCTCATTCTGCTACACTGTTGAACTGTCGGGTGTAGGCCAGTCAGCTCCCTCTGGATGCCCTGCTTCTTAAGCCAGGCCGTCATCCCATGCATATCCCAAAGCACCCGATTGCCCAGCTTCCATTTATATGTGCGTGCCCCATCCGTGCTAGTGCTTACCCCAGCGTTGGCAAGCTTACGGAGGAAAATCAGGTTGGCCTTGTATATCCCAAAGCACCCGGTTGCCCGGAGCAGACCAAGTGCCTGAAGATGCTCTCGCTGCTGCCGGAGTCGTGGCTGCAATACACGAGCGGATTGAGCCTGCCGCAGAACCAGAGCTTGTGGACGCTCGAGTGGGTACGGACGAAGATTTTGGAGGAGGACTTCCGTCGCCGCCAACTGAGGGGTGGAGACGAGGGTAGCAGCGGCTACGGCATGCAAGGAGGCAAACATGGCAGATGACGTGGCTTCCGTGGTGCTGGTCGCGGTGCGAAGAAGGACGATGACTCCAACGACCAAAATTGAGGTACCGGTTGGGGTCGCAGTAGGAAATCTGGACGTGGGGGCAGATCGGGTGCTGGTGGCAAGATGAAAGGGAGCTGCTGGTATTGTGAGAAGGAGGGGCACCCCTGGTTCTTGTGTTATAAGAAACCCGAAGGATGGACCCCCCAGAATCGCCATCAGGATGGCAGCGCGCGGAGCAACCAGAAAAGCGGAGCGAATATGGTCGCAGATTCGTCCGATGAAAATCCGAAAGGCAAAGATGGTGCTGAAAAGAAAAAGGAGCGCACCGCAGGCCAATTCTTTCATGTTGGAGACGAGGGAGGGCAAGGAGAAGGTTCTGCCAAGGTTGGAGCAGAGCTGCACCCCCTGGACTTTTGGGTGTTGGACACGGGCGCTGCGTGGACGATGACGCCATGCAAGGAACTGCTAGACGACCTACGCGCTGCACCAATCTCTGAGGTGTGCTCTGCCTCTGGACACGCGTTGAAGGTGGCTGGTGCGGGACGAACTGTATTCAAGGGAGCGGATGGCAAGCCGGTGGTGCTGCACAACGTTCCGCTCGTTCCCGACCTCAAGGCCAACCTCATCTCCCTCCGTAAGCTTGCCAAGGCTGGGGTGAGCACTAGCACGGATGGGGCACGTACTTACAAGGGGCAACCGAGTGCTTTGGGATATGCACGAGATAATTGTGGCTGGTTTCTAGGGATGCTGAATACCTAGGGACACGCTGTCATTCCAGCTTGGGAACGAGGAGGCGTTGCTGATTCTGCCTCAAAGCTATGACCCAGATGAGGAGGACGAGCCTGCATACTATTTTCTTGCCCCTGCACCGGAGGAACCAGCTAGCATGGAGGAGGCACTACCTGGGCCAGATAGGGACAAGTGGCTGGTTTCTAGGGATGCTGAATACCAGAATGGGACTTGGAATCTAGTGGTGCTGCCTGAGGGAAAGAAAGCGGTACAGTGCAAGTGGGTGCTGAGGATCAAGACCGATGACAAGGGGCAGGTCACCATTTACAAGAGTAGGTTGGTGGCTAAAGGGTTTCAGCAGAAGGAGAGCAGGACTTCAATGAGAGGCAGATGCAGCCGTTAGTGGGAAATACATCATTCAGATGGACATATCAACGGCATTCCTCAAACGGATTTTAGAGGAGGAGGTGTACATGACGCAGCCACCTGGGTATGAGGATGGTACGGGCAGGGTGTGCAAGCTCAACAAGTCTATCTACGGCTTGAAGCAGACAGCACGTTGCTGGTACCAGAAGTTGGCAGCTGTTTTATAAGAGATTGGATTCAGGACCAGCAGCTGCGATGAGATCCTTTTTCTCAAGGGGGAGAAGGAGAAGCTGGTGATGTTTCTGGTCTAAGTGGACGACATTCTTCTCTTCAACAGCAGCATGAAAGAGATCCAGAACGTGCAGCAGCAGCTCATGGAGAACTTTAAGTGCAAGACCCTTGGGGAGGTAAAGTACTACCTTGGGATGCACGTGGAGAGGGATCTGGATCACAGGTGGTTGAAGCTGCACCAGGAGAAGTTCATCATGTAGCTGGGGGAGAACTATGCGATTGAGAAGGAGCGCAAGGTTGCAACTCCTCTGCCACCTGAGTTCAAGCTTGTGAAAGCTGCTGAGGATGAAGGGGTTGAAGCGGAGGAGCAGCAGCATTTTCAGTCCTTGGTAGGTAGCCTCTTGTACGCAGCTGTTCAAACGAGGTCCGACGTTTCATTCTCGGTTGGGCAGCTGGCCAGGGTGGTGCAGAATCCATCTGAGGAGCAGTTGGATGCAACTGAATGTGTGGTGAAGTACCTGATCTGCACAGGTGAAGCAGAAAGGGGTTGAGGTGCTGAAGGAGAAGGGGGAGAGGCTTGAAGAAGGCAAGCTTTTTCTCACATGTTTTACCGATGCTACTGTTGGGTGCAAATTCACATTGCACGACATCCTGACGTCTGTTTGTACGAGTATGCGTGTGCGAATGCATTTGGGTGTGAATGGAATGTTCGTGTGTTTGTTTGCTTTCGCAATTTTCGCTTGATGAATTTGCAGGTACTCGCGCAATGTGCGCTTCGACACAACATTGTACGCGCTATGAACAGTGCCAGCAGAAAGGACGAGCTCGCAAAGGAACCCAAGATGGAAGCTTTGCAGTTCAATTGAATTGATTGCGCAGATTCAGTTCTATCCAACTCGAAATTGTGCTGTTTTGTTTGGTTGACTATAGTGTAGCAGGGCAGGCACTACAGGGGTACAATTTAGGTGAACGTTGGATGTTGTTTGTCTGTATCTGCATGCTACAGGGCCAGGGGAAACCAGCGGAACCAGCATTTGGCTGTTTGGGCAAAGACAAAACAGGTTCTGTTTTTAGGACCTGAACCTGGTTGTTGTTTTCCCAGGTTGGAAAAACAGAACCAGAGGTTGTTTACCAACCTACCACCTGCTGTTTTGTCCAGCCAGGTTGGTTCTATTGCTTGGAATTATTTGGGATCATCCTTGGTTATTCCCAGGTTGATTCCAAAGGTCCTTGCTAGCTAGAACTATTTATTCCTTCTCTGTTTGTACCTGGATATAGTCAAATTGATTCAAGTAAATTCCTTCCTTGCTGGAATTTCGTTTCTATGCGGTTCGACGGCGGAATGCTACCGAGTCAACGCTAGTACGCTAGCACTACGACGCTAGGCAAACGGTGTCCGCGCCATAACTCTGCAATGGCAGAACTTTTCGCGAGGCAACTTGGTCTATTTTAAAGCTCTTAGAGTGAGCTTTGATATTACGAATTCTCAGCTTAATCCGATCGACGGTCTGCACGGCACGCTGCGCAATGTTCAAGGTACTCTTGCTGTTTTGGCTAAGTCCCTCTTGATCCCTCTCTCTACATACTCGGACCCGAGGATAGGGGCTGGTCCTGTACCAAGCACCCAGGGACCCTTGGGGGTGACCCCCAACTATATGGGTAAGTAACGCACTTATTCTTAGTACCAACTATATCAGTAAGTAACGCACATATTCTTAGTACCAACCAAATAAATTTGTTGGGTGCAAATTCACATTGCATGACATCCTGCCTGTCAGAATGAACAAGGGTGATTGAACTAACAAGATTGGGAGTACAAGTAGGAAACCCTAGAATGTTGTACCCCCTAAGGCTAAACCCACTATAGCCTACAGAATATAAACATATACAATGTTTGACACACCCCCATAGGCTAAGTGGGAGACAACCAGATGGTCACAAGACCAGTCAAAACAAAGCAAAGCAAAACAAGCTCAGGGTGGATCTCAAGGATACCACACAAATTCCGAGCACAAGCAAGCGGTCACAAGACCAGTTCACATGCAGTTTGATAATATAACAAGAGGTACAGTGATCACAACCTAGCAAGTGTAAGCATGCAGGTATATATATAGAGATCACAGTACAAGCAGAGTCAAGAAGTAAGCAAGTGAGGCACAGTAGGCACAAGGCCTAGAACAGTACAGAAACGCTGATGATCACAAGGCTGAAGCGCCTTGGTGAACACATCAGCAGTGTTGGCCCGAGTGGCCACGTAAGCAAGACGAAGCTGACCACGCTGCTGCAGCTCTCGAGCAAGGAAGTAGCGCAGAGCGATGTGCTTCGTTCTGTGCTCCAGTCTGTGCTCCTGACACAAGGCAATGGCGGCCTTGTTGTCGACGCACAGCACTGGAGGAGAACGAGGCCGCTGTCCCTGGTCGGTCAGCAGGTAGGTGAGCCAGCGTAACTCCTGTGCAGCCACGGCTGTGGCGTAGATCTCAGCCTCACAACTGGAGCTGAGAACTGAAGACGAGCGTGTAGAACGCCAAGAATCTGAACCACAGCCAAGGCTGAAGGTGTAACCCTGAGACGACCGCTGCGTAGCCTGGTCGTCAGCCCAAGAAGCGTCTGAGTGCCCAGTGAGGACAACGTCTCTTCGTCCTCCAAGCACAAGCCCCATGCCCGACGTACTGCACAAGTAGCGCAACACCCTCTTAGCTGCATCCATGTGCTCCTTCCGGTGTCGGCCAGGAGCGACATAGCGTGCTAGGAGGCTAAGAGGGTATGCAAGGTCAGGTCGAGTGCAGGTCATCAGGTACATGAGGCAGCCCACAAGCTTTGGATACGGGCCACTCGGCTCTACGGACTCATCCGAAGGCAGAGCTGAGAGCGAGTGACCAGTAGGCAGAGGAGTGGGCTGAGGCGAGGAGTACGTGAAGCGGAAGCGCTGAAGGACCTGCTGCACCATGTGTGACTGAGTCAAGGTGATGGTGCGCTGTGCTCAGTCCCGGGTGATCCGCAAGCCAAGATAGCTTATCAGTTCACCCAGGTCTGTGCACGTGTGTCTCTTCTGCAGCTCCGACTTCACGTGGGCGGGTGCCTCAGTGTCAGCAGTAGCAAAGACCAAGTTGTCTACCTACACGAGAACGTAGAACGGCGGCAGAGTGGTGTCGGTGCGTAGAAACAGCGACGGGTCAGCAGTAGAAGGAGCAAACCCAAGAGCAGCAAGAGTCGTCCTCAGTGTGTCGTGCCACTCACGGGGTGCCTGGCGGAGACCGTAGACTGGCCGCCGGAGGCTCCACTGGGTACCAGGAGGGAACGACCCAGTGAAGCCAGGTGGGCGGCGCAGCCAGATCTCCTCGTGCAGGCTGCCCTGTAGGAACGCAGTGCTGAAGTCAAAAGAGTGGAGCTCGTAGTCACGCTGAGCGGCGACGTGCAGCAGAACCCGAAGAGTGGTCATCTTCGGGGTCGGGGAGAAGGTCTGGAAGAAGTCAACTCCCTCTCGCTGACTGAAGCCTCGTGCAACGTAACGCGCCTTGAAGACAGGCGGAGAACCCGGCGGCCGCTTCACTCTGAAAATCCACATGCCACTGACGATGTTCGCCCCAGGTGGGGGAACCTCGTCGACGTAGGTGCCTGTGGACTTCCAGGAAGCCATCTCTGCGTCCATGGCTGACTGCCACTGAGAGGAGTAGGGACCCTCCATCGCCTCTGCGTAAGAGCGTGGGGTCGGGATGACTGGTGCATCCGGGTCTCCCTCAGGGGCAATCAGCATGGACACGAGATGAAGTAAAGCAGCAGCAAAGCACTCAAACTCCTCCTGTCTGTCCTCAAGGACGTCCGTGCCAAGAGCACACTCACCCCCGACGGACGGAGGACAGACAGACTCAGACTCAGCAACAAGGCTAGCGGCGTAGTCTAGACGACAGACAGCAGCAAAGTCAACAAGCTCAGCGACTAGAGCAGACGCAGCAGAGGACTCAAAGGTAGGGTCAGTGACAACAGTAGCGAGGAAACGCGTGACAGTAGGACTGGCAGCACGAGCAAGGTCTGACGGCGGGTCAGCAACGTCAGGAAGAGAGGATGCAGGAGGAGACGGCAGAGGGACACGCTGTGGAGCAGTGGAAGGACGCAGGGTCATATAGTGAGTGCCAAGGACAGGAGGAGGACGCTGACGCGGAGCACGACGACCAGCGCGGACAGCGCGGACAGGCAACTCTGGACGCGACTCAGGCGACTCTGGGCTAGACTCAGGCGACGGAGGACGAGACTCAGGCTCACGACGCTCCGTAAGACTACCCGTCGGCGCAGTGTAAGGAGAAGGACCAGGCAGCGGAGAGGCAGGCTGTAACTGTGACTGCGACTGGACAGGCGGTGGACTCAGTAGGGGAGGAGTAGGACCAGTAGAGGGCGGGAGACCAAGAACCTGCTGAAGGAGCGGGGGGCAGACAGCTGACCTGACGCAGACGCAGACGCAGCTACCTGAGGGGACTCAGTGGTCAGTGTGTACAGGTCCGACCCCGGCTGCCGAGTGAAGGTAGCCAGGTGGCGACCCGTCCGAGCACACGTGCAGTGTGTCACGCGCTCGTAGGCAGGGGTGAACTGGTGGACACCCCCGTCCTGGAGCGCACGACCCGCCACCAAGTTCGTAGAGAACGAGGGGAGGTAGAGACCTGACAGTGTGCCCGACGGGACCGCAGGACAAGGGAGGACAGTGGAGGAGGTCGCAATGACCGGACCCCCAGAGGGGTCAGCGAGGGAGACTGCAACCGGCCGAACAAGCTACTCAAGGGCAGTGCGGTCACGGAAGAAACAGCGGGAAGCACCTGAGTCCAGTGTGAAGGTGTGCAGTGCCTCAGTAGACGCAGTACCAGAGGGCGCAGACTCACGAGTACCTAGAGCAGCAGCCTCACCAGCACCTGGGGCAACAGACACACTAGCACTTAGAGCGGCAGCCTCACCAGCACCTGAGGCAACAGACACACGAGCACCTAGTGCGGCAGCCTCACCAGTACCTAGAGCAGCAGACTGAATACCGGGGTCAGGCGGCACACACAGGTGACAGGCTCCCTCGGCACTAGTAGACAATGCATACATTGCAGTGAGAATAGCATCATAGGCAAGAGCAAAGATATCTACCCTCTGTCCAAGCAGCTCCACCCAGTCGGGGAGCTCAGCGTCGTCGCCAAACTCTGTACGCCAATCGTCACTCAGACGGGCGAAGCAGTGGGACTCTGTGTGACCACGCGTCCCGCAAGGCTGACCAGTCCGGGCACCCGTGCTTATAACGTACGGGCAGCGAGCAGTACTCAGCGACCCTCTACTCTGAGCGTACCACTCACGAAGCTGCTGGGGCGAAAGAGGCTCGCGCGGACGACGCTGCTGCTGCACCGGGCCACTACAAGAAGCTCCCGGACTACCCACTCCAGGACGACTCCCACTACGGCCACCCCGACAACCCCAACTGGCGTACCACTCACGAAGCTGCTGGGGCGTGAGGGACACACGCGGACGGCCGTGGAGCTGCATCTGGCCTCGCCAGGAGCAGCAGTAGCAGCAGTAGCGGCAGTAACAGCAGTAGCAGCAGGAGCAGTAAAAGCAGTAGCAGCAGTAGCAGCGGTAGCAGCGCGGGCAGGGCAGTGCTCACCAGTGGTGGGATGGGCAGGCGCAAGACGGCGGCGACAGCGGGGCCGGGCCGCGGCAGGGAGCTCCGCGGCAACTGCTGCAGGGCGGGGTCGGGCCGCGACGGCAGCTGCTCCAGGGGCCAGGGGCGGCTCCTGCAGTGGCTAATGCTCCAGTGGCCAGGGGCGGCTGCTCCAGGGGCCAGGGGCGGCTGCTGCAGGGGCGGCTGCTCCAGGGGCGGCTGCTCCAGGGGCCAGGGGCGTCTCCTGCAGTGGCGGCTGCTCCAGTGGCCAGGGGCGGCTGCTCCAGGGGCGGCTGCTCCAGTGGCCAGGGGCGGCTGCTGCAGGGGCGGCTGCTCCAGGGGCCAGGGGCGGCTGCTGCAGGGGCGGCTGCTCCAGAGGCGGCTGCTCCAGGGGCCAGGCGCGGGGTAGGTCAGGGCGACGCAGCGGGCAGGGGCGACGCGCGGGCAGGGGCGACGCGGCGGGCAGGGCGACGCGGCGGGCAGGGGCGACGCCGCGGGCAGGGGCGACGCGGCGGGCAGAGCGACGCGGCGGGCAGGGGCGACGCCGCGGGCAGGGCGACGCGGCGGGCAGGTGGCGACGCCGCGGGCAGGTGGCGACGCCGCGGGCAGGGCGACGTGGCGGGCAGCTGGGCGCGGCCGCGTCAGTAGTGGGGCGCGGCCGCGTTACTGCAGGGCGGGGCCGCGTCCGCGTCGGCGGGGCCGCGACTGTCACCTGACGGGGCCGCGACAGCGACCTGACGGGGTCGCGCGCTGGCCTGACGGGCCTGCAGAGGCTGCGTGCGGGCGGCGAGGGCCTGCAGGGGCGGCGCGCGGTCGGGCAGAGGCTGCGCGCGGGCCTGACGGGTCTGCAGGGGCGGCTCTCGAGCCTGACGGGCCTGCAGAGGCGGCTCGGGGGCCTGACGGGTCTGCAGAGGCGGCTCGGGGGCCTGACGGACCTGCAGGGGCGGCTCGAGGGCCGTACTAGCTTGCAGGGGCGTCGCACTGGCCTAGGGCAGCAGGAGGCAGCGCGAGGGCTGCGAGACGGCACGCGGGCAGAACGAAGGGCGGGGCGTGCGAGGGCGCACTAGCAGAAAAAGGGCGCACGAGGGCGCACGTAAGGTAGGGCGCACGAGGGCGCTTCTAGCGGAATAGTGGGCCCGTAGTAGAAAGCGGTCCTAGGTGGCAACCTAGGCTCGTGATACCATGTCAGAATGAACAAGGGTGATTGAACTAACAAGATTGGGAGTACAAGTAGGAAACCCTAGAATGTTGTACCCCCTAAGGCTAAACCCACTATAGCCTACAGAATATAAACATATACAATGTTTGACACACCCCCATAGGCTAAGTGGGAGACAACCAGATGGTCACAAGACCAGTCAAAACAAAGCAAAGCAAAACAAGCTCAGGGTGGATCTCAAGGATACCACACAAATTCCGAGCACAAGCAAGCGGTCACAAGACCAGTTCACATGCAGTTTGATAATATAACAAGAGGTACAGTGATCACAACCTAGCAAGTGTAAGCATGCAGGTATATATATAGAGATCACAGTACAAGCAGAGTCAAGAAGTAAGCAAGTGAGGCACAGTAGGCACAAGGCCTAGAACAGTACAGAAACGCTGATGATCACAAGGCTGAAGCGCCTTGGTGAACACATCAGCAGTGTTGGCCCGAGTGGCCACGTAAGCAAGACGAAGCTGACCACGCTGCTGCAGCTCTCGAGCAAGGAAGTAGCGCAGAGCGATGTGCTTCGTTCTGTGCTCCAGTCTGTGCTCCTGACACAAGGCAATGGCGGCCTTGTTGTCGACGCACAGCACTGTCCCTGGTCGGTCAGCAGGTAGGTGAGCCAGCGTAACTCCTGTGCAGCCACGGCTGTGGCGTAGATCTCAGCCTCACAACTGGAGCTGAGAACTGAAGACGAGCGTGTAGAACGCCAAGAAACTGAACCACAGCCAAGGCTGAAGGTGTAACCCTGAGACGACCGCTGCGTAGCCTGGTCGTCAGCCCAAGAAGCGTCTGAGTGCCCAGTGAGGACAACGTCTCTCCGTCCTCCAAGCACAAGCCCCATGCCCGACGTACTGCACAAGTAGCGCAACACCCTCTTAGCTGCATCCATGTGCTCCTTCCGGTGACGGCCAGGAGCGACATAGCGTGCTAGGATGCTAAGAGGGTATGCAAGGTCAGGTCGAGTGCAGGTCATCAGGTACATGAGGCAGCCCACAAGCTTTGGATACGGGCCACTCGGCTCTACGGACTCATCCGAAGGCAGAGCTGAGAGCGAGTGACCAGTAGGCAGAGGAGTGGGCTGAGGCGAGGAGTACGTGAAGCGGAAGCGCTGAAGGACCTGCTGCACCATGTGTGACTGAGTCAAGGTGATGGTGCGCTGTGCTCTGTCCCGGGTGATCCGCAAGCCAAGATAGCTTGTCAGTTCACCCAGGTCTGTGCACGTGTGTCTCTTCTGCAGCTCCGACTTCACGTGGGCGGGTGCCTCAGTGTCAGCAGTAGCAAAGACCAAGTTGTCTACGTACACGAGAACGTAGAACGGCGGCAGAGAGGTGTGGGTGCGTAGAAACAGCGACGGGTCAGCAGTAGAAGGAGCAAACCCAAGAGCAGCAAGAGTCGTCCTCAGTGTGTCGTGCCACTCACGGGGTGCCTGGCGGAGACCGTAGACTGGCCGCCGGAGGCTCCACTGGGTACCAGGAGGGAACGACCCAGTGAAGCCAGGTGGGCGGCGCAGCCAGATCTCCTCGTGCAGGCTGCCCTGTAGGAACGCAGTGCTGAAGTCAAAAGAGTGGAGCTCGTAGTCACGCTGAGCGGCGACGTGCAGCAGAACCCGAAGAGTGGTCATCTTCGGGGTCGGGGAGAAGGTCTGGAAGAAGTCAACTCCCTCTCGCTGACTGAAGCCTCGTGCAACGTAACGCGCCTTGAAGACAGGCGGAGAACCCGGCGGCCGCTTCACTCTGAAAATCCACATGCCACTGACGATGTTCGCCCCAGGTGGGGGAACCTCGTCGACGTAGGTGCCTGTGGACTTCCAGGAAGCCATCTCTGCGTCCATGGCTGACTGCCACTGAGAGGAGTAGGGACCCTCCATCGCCTCTGCGTAAGAGCGTGGGGTCGGGATAACTGGTGCATCCGGGTCTCCCTCAGGGGCAATCAGCATGGACACGAGATGAAGTAAAGCAGCAGCAAAGCACTCAAACTCCTCCTGTCTGTCCTCAAGGACGTCCGTGCCAAGAGCACACTCACCCCCGACGGACGGAGGACAGACAGTCTCAGACTCAGCAACAAGGCTAGCGGCGTAGTCTAGACGACAAACAGCAGCAAAGTCAACAAGCTCAGCGACTAGAGCAGACGCAGCAGAGGACTCAAAGGTAGGGTCAGTGACAACAGTAGCGAGGAAACGCGTGACAGTAGGACTGGCAGCACGAGCAAGGTCTGACGGCGGGTCAGCAACGTCAGGAAGAGAGGATGCAGGAGGAGACGGCAGAGGGACACGCTGTGGAGCAGTGGAAGGACGCAGGGTCATATAGTGAGTGCCAAGGACAGGAGGAGGACGCTGACGCGGAGCACGACGACCAGCGCGGACAGCGCGGACAGGCGACTCTGGACGCGACTCAGGCGACTCTGGGCTAGACTCAGGCGACGGAGGACGAGACTCAGGCTCACGACGCTCCGTAAGACTACCTGTCGGCGCAGTGTAAGGAGAAGGACCAGGCAGCGGAGAGGCAGGCTGTAACTGTGACTGCGACTGGACAGGCGGTGGACTCAGTAGGGGAGGAGTAGGACCAGTAGAGGGCGGGAGACCAAGAACCTGCTGAAGGAGCGGAACGTAGTACGGCCGCGGCCGCTCAGCACCTCCAGCTCCAACCCCCTCAGCAGCTCCAGTCCCAGCAGCTCCAGTACCTCCAGTACGAGCACCTCCAGGACCAGCGGCTCCAGCAGCTCCAGCACCAGCAGCACCACCAGCAGCACCAGCACCTCCAGCAGCTCCAGCAGCACCGCCAGCAGCAGCAGTGCCTCCAGCAGCTCCAGCACCAGCAGCACCTCCAGCAGCTCCGGCAGCACCAGCAGCACCTCCAGCGGCTCCAGCAGCACCGCCAGCAGTAGTAGTGCCTCCAGCAGCCCCAGCACTCGCAGCACCTCCAGCAGCTCCAGCAGCTCCAGCACCAGCAGCACCTCCAGCAGCGCCAGCAGCACCGCCAGCAGCAGCAGCACCTCCAGCAGCACCTACAGCAGCGCCAGTACCAGCAGCACCTCCAGCAGCGCCAGCAGCACCGCCAGCAGTAGCAGCACCTCCAGCAGCACCTCCAGCAGCGCCAGCAGCACCGCCAGTAGCAGCAGCACGTCCAGCAGCTCCAGCTCCAGGGTCCGCGACACTAGTAGCGCCACTCCGGAGACTGCAGCGCCGAGCGTACCACTCTCGGAGCCGCTGGGGAGAGGGCAGCTCCCGCCTAGGAGGGGAAGCACGAGCACCAGCTCCAGCAGCACCCCTAGCTCCAGAAGCACCCCTCCTGAGGCTCCAGTACTGTAAGTACCACTCACGCAGCTGCTGTGAGGAGAGAGCGCCTCCAGGTGTAGCACGCTCAGTCGCAGCACCCTCTGGCTCAGTACCCTCAGACGTAGCACTCCCAGGCTCAGCACCCCCAGACTCAGCACCCCCAGACTCAGCACCCGCAGGCTCCGCACCCCCAGGTACAGCACCCCCAGACTCCGCGACCCCAGGCTCCGCACCCCCAGGCTCCGCACCCCCAGGCTCCGCACCCCCAGGCTCAGCACCCCTAGCAGGACGAGAGTCGACAGCTACCTCGACAGGCTCAACCGGGTCTACCTAGGACACACCTGAGGGAGCGGCACCCTGAGGGGGGAGGGGGTCTACCACAGCAGCACCTGGCGCGAGGAAGAGAGGCGGGGGCGGGAGCGGGGCAGTGCGGTAGGGGAAGAGGCGGTAGTAGGGCACCGACTCGTCAAAAGTGACGTCCTGAGAGGGCAGGACACGGCGCGAGGTGGCGTGGTAAAACTGCCAACCAGACGCGTCCGGGACAAAGCCAAGGAAGACACAAGGAACAGCGCGGGAGGAGAGCTTGTCCGCGGACGTATCGCGAACAAAAGCTCGAGATCCCCAGACCCGAAAACGCGACGCATCACCTCTCCCGTCCAACGCAGTGTCGGCGAAGTCTCCGGAACGGAGACACGGGGCCAGAGGTTGAGCTGATGCGCAGCGTAGCGGACCGCAAACGGCCACAGAAAGTGGGGGGCAGCCGCATGGATCAAGGAGGTACGAGCGACCTCCATGACCAAGCCAATGCGGCGCTCAGCAACCCCATTCTGCTGTGGAGAGGCCGGAAGCGTGAACGACTGCTCAATGCCCTCCCCCTGACAGAAGGCCCTCAAGAGGTCGGAGGAAAACTCCCCACCTCTGTCAGAGTGCAGACGCAGGACAGGAAAGTCCGAGTGGAACCTCTCGCTGAGCTGGAGACGGGCAGCGCGGATTCAAGGGATCAAAACATCAGGGACTTCACCCTTGGTGCGCAAGGGGAAGACCGTGGTGTAGCGCGAGTAGTCGTCAACAACTATCAAGAAGTACCTCTCGTAACCCTGTCCACGAACGCGGGCTGGGCCCCACACGTCCATGTGGAGCGTCTGCAGGGGAGCAGTCGTCGGGGGAAACGAGGAGGAGTGAGGAGCGGCGCGCTGCCGCCCCTCGACACAGGGAAGACAAGGAGGAGCAGGCGAGGGCGGGAGGGGAGGGAGAACCCTGGGAAGACCAGAGACAAGGTACTGGGAGTGCATGCCACGAAGGCGCTGCACTGACGGGTGATCAAGGCGGTGGTGCCAGAGGACGGTCTCGTGCGCCAGAGAGCGACACGAGCAGGGGGCAGACAGCTGACCTGACGCAGACGCAGACGCAGCTACCTGAGGGGACTCAGTGGTCAGTGTGTACAGGTCCGACCCCGGCTGCCGAGTGAAGGTAGCCAGGTGGCGACCCGTCCGAGCACACGTGCAGTGTGTCACGCGCTCGTAGGCAGGGGTGAACTGGTGGACACCCCCGTCCTGGAGCGCACGACCCGCCACCAAGTTCGTAGAGAACGAGGGGAGGTAGAGACCTGACAGTGTGCCCGACGGGACCGCAGGACAAGGGAGGACAGTGGAGGAGGTCGCAATGACCGGACCCCCAGAGGGGTCAGCGAGGGAGACTGCAACCGGCCGAGCAAGCTACTCAAGGGCAGTGCGGTCACGGAAGAAACAGCGGGAAGCACCTGAGTCCAGTGTGAAGGTGTGCAGTGCCTCAGTAGACGCAGTACCAGAGGGCGCAGACTCACGAGTACCTAGAGCAGCAGCCTCACCAGCACCTGGGGCAACAGACACACTAGCACCTAGAGCGGCAGCCTCACCAGCACCTGAGGCAACAGACACACGAGCACCTAGTGCGGCAGCCTCACCAGTACCTAGAGCAGCAGACTGAATACCGGGGTCAGGCGGCACACACAGGTGACAGGCTCCCTCGGCACTAGTAGACAATGCATACATTGCAGTGAGAATAGCATCATAGGCAAGAGCAAAGATATCTACCCTCTGTCCAAGCAGCTCCACCCAGTCGGGGAGCTCAGCGTCGTCGCCAAACTCTGTACGCCAATCGTCACTCAGACGGGCGAAGCAGTGGGACTCTGTGTGACCACGCGTCCCGCAAGGCTGACCAGTCCGGGCACCCGTGCTTATAACGTACGGGCAGCGAGCAGTACTCAGCGACCCTCTACTCTGAGCGTACCACTCACGAAGCTGCTGGGGCGAAAGAGGCTCGCGCGGACGACGCTGCTGCTGCACCGGGCCACTACAAGAAGCTCCCGGACTACCCACTCCAGGACGACTCCCACTACGGCCACCCCGACAACCCCAACTGGCGTACCACTCACGAAGCTGCTGGGGCGTGAGGGACACACGCGGACGGCCGTGGAGCTGCATCTGGCCTCGCCAGGAGCAGCAGTAGCAGCAGTAGCGGCAGTAACAGCAGTAGCAGCAGGAGCAGTAAAAGCAGTAGCAGCAGTAGCAGCGGTAGCAGCGCGGGCAGGGCAGTGCTCACCAGTGGTGGGATGGGCAGGCGCAAGACGGCGGCGACAGCGGGGCCGGGCCGCGGCAGGGAGCTCCGCGGCAACTGCTGCAGGGCGGGGTCGGGCCGCGACGGCAGCTGCTCCAGGGGCCAGGGGCGGCTCCTGCAGTGGCTAATGCTCCAGTGGCAAGGGGCGGCTGCTGCAGGGGCGGCTGCTCCAGGGGCCAGGGGCGGCTGCTGCAGGGGCGGCTGCTCCAGGGGCGGCTGCTCCAGGGGCCAGGGGCGTCTCCTGCAGTGGCGGCTGCTCCAGTGGCCAGGGGCGGCTGCTCCAGGGGCGGCTGCTCCAGTGGCCAGGGGCGGCTGCTCCAGGGGCGGCTGCTCCAGTGGCCAGGGGCGGCTGCTGCAGGGGCGGCTGCTCCAGGGGCCAGGGGCGGCTGCTGCAGGGGCGGCTGCTCCAGAGGCGGCTGCTCCAGGGGCCAGGCGCGGGGTAGGTCAGGGCGACGCAGCGGGCAGGGGCGACGCGCGGGCAGGGGCGACGCGGCGGGCAGGGCGACGCGGCGGGCAGGGGCGACGCCGCGGGCAGGGGCGACGCGGCGGGCAGAGCGACGCGGCGGGCAGGGGCGACGCCGCGGGCAGGGCGACGCGGCGGGCAGGTGGCGACGCCGCGGGCAGGTGGCGACGCCGCGGGCAGGGCGACGTGGCGGGCAGCTGGGCGCGGCCGCGTCAGTAGTGGGGCGCGGCCGCGTTACTGCAGGGCGGGGCCGCGTCCGCGTCGGCGGGGCCGCGACTGTCACCTGACGGGGCCGCGACAGCGACCTGACGGGGTCGCGCGCTGGCCTGACGGGCCTGCAGAGGCTGCGTGCGGGCGGCGAGGGCCTGCAGGGGCGGCGCGCGGTCGGGCAGAGGCTGCGCGCGGGCCTGACGGGTCTGCAGGGGCGGCTCTCGAGCCTGACGGGCCTGCAGAGGCGGCTCGGGGGCCTGACGGGTCTGCAGAGGCGGCTCGGGGGCCTGACGGACCTGCAGGGGCGGCTCGAGGGCCGTACTAGCTTGCAGGGGCGTCGCACTGGCCTAGGGCAGCAGGAGGCAGCGCGAGGGCTGCGAGACGGCACGCGGGCAGAACGAAGGGCGGGGCGCGCAAGGGCGCACTAGCAGAAAAAGGGCGCACGAGGGCGCACGTAAGGTAGGGCGCACGAGGGCGCACGTAAGGTAGGGCGCACGAGGGCGCTTCTAGCGGAATAGTGGGCCCGTAGTAGAAAGCGGTCCTAGGTGGCAACCTAGGCTCGAGATACCATGTCAGAATGAACAAGGGTGATTGAACTAACAAGATTGGGAGTACAAGTAGGAAACCCTAGAATGTTGTACCCCCTAAGGCTAAACCCACTATAGCCTACAGAATATAAACATATACAATGTTTGACACTGCCGTCTGTTTGTACGAGTATGCGTGTGCGAATGTATTTGGGTGTGAATGGAATGTTCGTATGTTCGTTTGCTTTCGCAATTTTCGCTTGATGCATCTGCAGGTACTCGCGCAATGTGCGCTTCGGCACAACATTGTACGCGCTATGAACAGTGCAAGCAGAAAGGACGAGCTCGCAAAGGAACCCAAGATGGAAGCTTTGCGGTTCGGTTGAATTGTTTGCGCAGATTCAGTTCTATCCAACTCGAAATTGTACTGTTTTGTTTGGTTGACTATAGTGTAGCAGGACAGACACTATAGGGGTACAATTTAGCTGAAGGTTGGATGTTGTTTGTCTGTATCTGCATGCTACAGGGCCAGGGGAAACCAGCGGAACCAGCATTTGGCTGGTTGGGCAAAGACAAAACAGGTTCTATTTTTAGGACCTGAACCTGGTTGTTGTTTTCCCAGGTTGAAAAAACAGAACCAGAGGTTGTTTACCAACCTACCACCTGCTGCTTTGTCCAGCCAGGTTGGTTCTGTTGCTTGGAATTATTTGGGATCATCCCTGGTTGTTCCCAGGTTGATTCCCAAGGTCCTTGCTAGCTAGAGCTATTTATTCCTTCTCTGTTTGTACCTGGATATAGTAAATTTGATTCAAGCGAATTCCTCCCTTCATGGAATTTCGTTTCTACGCGGTACGATGGCGGAATGCTACCCGAGTCAACGCTAGTACGCTAGCACTACGACGCTAGGCCAACGCTGTCTGAGCCATAACTCTGTAATGGCAGAACGTTACGCGAGGCAACTTGGCACATTTTAAAGCACTTGGAGCGAGCTTCGATATATGAAATTCTCAGCTTAATCCGATCAACGGTCTGCACGATACGCTGCGCGATGTACAATGTACTCTTACTATTTTGGCGTCACCACGTTATGCACCTGCTGCCGGAGGTTGAGCGCGGTCCGAAGGCATGGACCGTGTTGAAGGACCTGCACGCCCCGACCTCCGTTGTTGCAGCGTTGATGCTGGAGAGGGAGCTGTCCGCGTTGCGCCTGAGCGAGGGAGAGCCGGTGCAACCTGTCCTGGACAAGATGCGCGACCTCTACGCGAAGTTGGCGACCGCGGGAATCACCTACCCGGAGCAGACCAAGGGCTTGAAGATGCTCTCGCTGCTGCCAGAATCGTGGCTTCTATTCACGAGCGGATTAAGCCTGCCGCAGAACCAGAGCTCGTGGACGTTCGAGTGGGTGCGGACAAAGATTCTGGAGGAGGACTTCCGTCGCCGCCAACTGAGGGGTGGAGACGAGGGCAGCAGCGGCTACGGCATGCAAGGAGGCAAACGTGGCAGAGGACGTAGCTTCCGTGGTGCTGGTCGTGGTGCAAAGAAGGACGACGACTCCAACGACCAACTAGGAGGTACCGGTTGGGGTCGCGGTGCGAAATCTGGACGTAGGGGCAAGTCGGGTGTTGGTGGCAAAATGAAAGGGAGTTGCTGGTATTGTGAGAAGGAGGGGCACCCCTGGTTTTTGTGCTATAAGAAACCCGATGGATGGACCCCCCAGAATCTTCACCAGGATGGCGGCGCGCGGAGGAACCAGAAAAACGGCGCGAACATGGTCGCCGATTCGTCCGACAACAACCCGAAGAGCAACGGCGGTGCGGAAAAGAAGAAGGAGCGCACCGCGGGCCAGTTCTTCCATGTTGGAGACGAGGGGGAGCAAGGAGACGGTTCTGCCAAGGTTGGAGCAGAGCTGCACCCCCTGGACCTTTGGGTGTTGGACATGGGCGCTGCTTGGACGATGACGCCGCACAAGGACCTGCTAGACGACCTAAGCTTTGCACCAATCTCTGAGGTGTCCTCTGCCTCTGGACACGCGCTGAAGGTGGCTGGTGCGGGACGAGCTGCGTTTAAGGGAGCGGATTGCAAGCCGGTGGTGCTGCACGGCGTTCTCCTCGTTCCTGATCTCAAGGCCAACCTCATCTCCCTCCGTAAGCTTGCCAAGGCTGGGGTGAGCACTAGCACGGATGGGTCACGCACTTACAAGGGGCAGCTGGGCAATCGGGTGCTTTGGGATCTGCACGAGAGCAAGGATCCATGTGGCAGCTGCCGGCATTGGCATGGCACGGTGGGGGGCAGGCTAGAGAGGGGTCTGCGTCCCAGGGGGAGTGCAACGCCGTGGGAGCCGTTGGTGTGAAAGTGTCGGCCAGATCTGGGGAGACGGATTGGGCAACGGCACGCCGACGCTTGGGGCATGTGGCAATGCCTTTGCTGAAGCTGAACGGACAGCCACCTGATGACAACTGTGAAATCGGCTTGCTATCCAAACACACCAGTTTCCCCTTCCATAGTGTGGCTGGCAGGAGCAAGAAGCCTTTAGAGCTGCTCCACATGGACTTGGTGGGGCCGCTGCCGGTTCAGGGACACAAGGGGGAGCGGTACTTACCGACCATAGTGGATGCTTGGAGCAGGCTTATGTTGGCATATCCGCTGAAGCAGAAGGACCACGCCGCCTCTACGATACGGGAAGATTGGCTGCCGTTCGTAGAGAAGCAAGCGGAGTGAGTGGTGAAGCGGATCAGGACAGGCCGGGGTGGTGAGTTCCTTGGAGCTGAGACGACGGCCTGGCTTAAAAAGCAGGGCATGCAGAGGGAGCTGACCACGGCTTACACCCCACAGTCCAACGGTGTAGCAGAACGGGCGAACCGGACCATTCTGGAGACAGCTAGGGCGCTGCTCATAGAATCAGGGGTGGGCAATTCCATGTGGCCCCATGCTGTCCGGCACGCAACCGTGGTTAGGAACAGGGTGCTCACTAAGGTTGGTGATGACTCGTGGGTGCTGTTGGAGAGGTGGCTTGGGAGGAAGCCGCCAGTGGACATGCTGAGAGTGTTCGGTTACATGGCAGTCGCCCACGTCCCCAAAGTCTACCGAAGTAAGTTGGGGGCGAGTGCAATCTGGTGTGTGCATTTGCGGCTGGCTGCTGAGAGCAAGGGATGGCTGCTGTGGGAACCATCCAAGGGTGTGTTGTTTGACAGCAGGGATGTGAAGTTTGTTGAGGGCATGATGTATGGGAGCTGGGAGAAACAGCCG
Organism: Closterium sp. Naga37s-1; assembly: GCA_947471745.1. NCBI lineage: Eukaryota > Viridiplantae > Streptophyta > Zygnematophyceae > Desmidiales > Closteriaceae > Closterium > Closterium sp. Naga37s-1. The sequence goes on along the minus strand of CANJKZ010000093.1, from coordinate 3,572,722 downwards.
GAGGCCAGGGTGTCCCAGCAGATGGAGCAGATCACCATGCAGCTAGTGTGTGGGAGGAGGGAGATGAGGCAGCTGCAGGGAATGGTGATGGAGAGAGGGTACAGGAGGCACCTGCTGGTGGAAAAAATGGTGTGGAGACTGACGGTAGCACTAGTGGAGCTGCTGGATCCAAGGGACGAGAGCAGCAGCAGGGGAAAACTAAGAAGCCGAAGGGTGTCGTTATCAAGGGATGAGAGACACCCGTCTCCAGTATGGCTACTAAGAAGCTGACTGCAGGATCAGGTGTAGCGGAGCAGCAGCTTGGGAATGAGGAGGCATTGCTGATTCTACCGCATGGCCATGACCCGGATGAGGAGGATGAACCTGCCTACTGTTTTCTTGCCCCTGCACCAGAGGAACCAGCTAGCATGGAGGAGGCATTAGCTGGACCAGATAGGGAGAAGTGGCTGGTTTCTAGGGATGCTGAGTACCAAAGCCTGCTAGAGAATGGGACATGGGATCTGGTGGTGCTGCCGGAGGGGAACAAAGCCGTACAGTGCAAGCGGGTGCTAAGGATCAAGACTGATGACAAGGGAGAGGTCACCATCTACAAGAGTAGGCTGGTGGCTAAGGGGTTTATGCAGAAGGAGAAGCAGGACTTCAATGAGATCTTTGCTCCCACTGCCAAACCCCCTACCCTCCGTGTCTTGTTGGCAGATGCAGCCGTTAGTGGGAAATTCATCATTCAGATGGATATGTCAACGGCATTCCTCAATGGGATTTTAGAGGAGGATGTGTACATGACGCAGCCGCCTGGGTATGAGGATGGTACGAGAAGGGTGTGCAAGCTGAAAAAAGTCCATCTACGGATTGAAGCAAGCGCCACGCTGCTGGTACCAGAACTTGGCAGCTGTTTTAGAGGAGATGGGATTCAGGACCAGCAGCTGCGATGAGAGCCTCTTTCTCAAGGGGGAGAAGGAGAAGCTGGTGATGTTTCTGGTCTACGTGGACGACATTCTTCTCTTCAGCAGCAGCATGAAGGAGATCCAGAATGTGCAGCAGCAGCTGATGGAGAACTTCAAGTGCAAGAACTTACTACAAACCATATAGGTAAGTACCGCACTTACTCTCAGTACCAACCACGTGGGTAAGTAACGCAATTACTTTTCGTACCAAACATATGCGTAAGTAACCCACAAACTCCAAGTACCAACCATATGGGTAAGGAACGCACATTCGCTTAGTACCCACCACATATATATGTAACGCACGTACTCTTACTACCAACCATATGGGTAAGGAACACACTTACTCTTAGTACCAACCATAAGGGTAAGGAACTTACATACACATATACAAACCATATGGTTAAGTTACGCACTTACCCTTCGTACCAACCCTATGCGTAAGGATTGTATTTACTCTTAATACCAACCACGTGAGTAAGTAACGCAGCTATTTTTAGTTCCAATCCTATGAATAAGGAACGCACCTACTCTTTGTAACAACAACGTAGGTAACTAACGCACTTTGGTAAGGAACGCACTTACTATTTATACCAACCATATGTATAAGGAACGCCTTTATTCGTGGTACCAACCATATGGAAAAAGATTGCACGTTCTCTTGGTACCTACCATATGGGTAAGGAACGCACTTATTGAGTACTAACCATATGAATAGGTAACGCATTTACTCTTAGTACAAACGTTATTGGTAAGTGGCGGAAGTGCAAATTCGGGCAGCAGACAGCGGGGTACTTGGGGTCGAAGTGGAGGGAAGGAAGATTGGGGTTCAGCATGCAAAGGTAGAAGTGGTGGATTGGGTGGCAGTGCATAAAGGACAGGAGCACCCTCCGAGCGCTGCTGGGCTTCTTAAAATACTATAGGAAGTTTGTGCCCAACTTCAGCAGGCGGGTGACGGCATTGAATGGGGAATGGGGGCCAGACCAGGAGAGGGCGGTGCAGGACCTGATGGGGGCAGTCAAGAATGGTGCGGTCCTGGAGTTGCCGAAGGCAAATCATCCCTTCACCCTGTACACCAACTGGAGCAGTGAAGGCATGGGGGCAGTCCTGGCGCAGATGAATGGGGAGGTGGAGAAGGTGGCGGCATTTGCCAGCCGAAGCTGTAACGCCGCGGAAGCTAACTACTCGTCATACGAAGGAGAGGGACTGGCAGTGGTGTGGGCGGTGAAGCTATTCCGCGTGTATCTTCATGGCAGGAAATTCACTCTGGTGACGGACCACCAACCCCTCCTGTGGCTGATGCAGACTCCGGACCTGACAGGACGCAATGCTCAGTGGGTGATGAAATTACAAGGGTATGATTTTGAGATCAAGCACCGACCAGAAAAGACAATGCAGCACGTGGACGGGTTGTCTCGCAATCCGCCAGAGGCGCAGCCATCCGCCAGTCTGATGGCGATGGCGAAAGGGGCAGATCAAAAGAGGGAGTGGGGTGAGAAGAAAGGGGGTCCGCCAGACATCTGGGAAGATACGGAGGCGTTGGCTTGGACTAAGGGGGCAACAAGGGAAGGAGGAGCCACTTCAGCCAGGGTGAAAGCCAGAGGAGAATACTACCGTTGGTACAAGGGGCAGGTCCAGCTGAGGACGGGAGAAGGGTGGGAGCACGTGCTGGCACCAGGAGAGAGGGAGGGAATCATCCGCGAAGTGCATGGGAAAGCTAGGACACTATGGGCCGTTGCGAATGCAGCAGCTGGTGCAGACGGGCTGTTGGTGGGCAGGGGTGCGGAAGCAGATCAAAGAATGGGTGCGGCACTGCGATGCGTGCTGCAGGAACCGGGCAGTGATGGAACGTGAGAAGGCGGAGCTACAGCCACTTCCTATAGTGAGCCTAGGCTACAGATGGTCGCTGGACATTGCGGGGGAGCTGTCTGTCACAACAAATGGGAGAAGGTATATCCTTATGATGGTGGAACACGCAAGCAAGTGGGCGGAAGCAAAGCCACTGGTGCACAAGACAGCTGAAGCAGTGGCGGAGGCGTTTGAAGAGATGGTGATCACCCGGCTGAGAACATGCGGAGAGGTGCCGACTGACTAGGGAACAGAATTCAAGGGAGCATTTGATGAGCTCCTGAAAGCCAGTGGCATCAGGCACCGCTGTACCTCACGATACCACGCTCAAAGCGATGAGCTGATGGAGAGGCTGGTGCAGACAGTGAAAAATGGATTGAGAGCGTACGGGGAGGAGCATAAAAGGGATTGGGGCAAGTGTCGCGAGACAAGGTGAACCGAGGAGCATGTATATACTGTATATTTGTACAGTACTGAGGAGAAGCGAGTATCGAGGAAAGCGGAGGTTGGGCGGGGGTGAGGGATTGCCGCATGGCAGAATGAACAGGTTGGGCAGAACGCAAGGTTGGGGACAAAAGGTGAGATGACAACTGGCAGGTGCTGCTTTGTTTTGTGTGCGTGCGCTTGTTCGTTTCTTTGCAGGTCGAGTGCCCGAGCTAGCTGGAATTACAAGCACGAGCTGGAGGATTAGCAGTTGGATGGCTAAGTGCCAGTGGCAAGAGGAGGGGAGGTTGACTCTTCACTACGGTGTAGAGGCCATCACCTCCAGGGGAATCATAGGGTGTAGCAATAGGGGGAGGAGTTCGGGAGGATATAGGAGGTACGGGCAAATGACATTGCATTGTTTGTATGTTCTGTGTTAATCTCATGTAATTGCTTCAGTTCGAGCAGTCGTGAGGCAACAGGACGTAACAGACATTAGGGATATAGCAGGCTCATGTAGGTGGACTGGTGAGTAAGCCCGGGAGGCATATCACATACAACCAATCGAGATGCAGTAGTATGCGGACCAGGGCTGTCGATTCAAGGGCATATGGCCTTAATGCCCTGAACATTAAGGTCTGACTTTGCTCCAGGGTCCGAATTCTCAGGTTTGGTTTTTTTGTACAGCCCGGAATCCTAACCGGCGTGGGTAGGGCCTTCCCCTGATTCTTACAGGAGGCACTTGAGGGGTTTCCCTGATTCCCCTAGGAAGTTCCGGGCCTTACCCAGGAAGATAGTTTCTTTTGCCGCTAAGTCAGAGAGAGCACTCACGTGACTCGTCAGAGATGTTATCGACTGGCTGAATAATTGCACCGCTTTCCCCCCACCACGCCTCTCCGCAAGCCCGCCACTTAGTAGTTTCAAAATGTTTGTGGCTGCAATAGTATACGTTATATAGGGATTACCTTACACCCTGAATGTTAAAGTGTAGCCCTGAATTCAAGTTTTGAGTTGGGGGCTTCCCCGGACGCTTAAAGGGTCGGAAAAGGCCACTTCCCGGGAATTTCAGGGCTGAAATCCGGGGACCTCAGACTCTCAAGTGTTGGCCTGGAACCAATCCACAGCCCTGATGCGGACGCGTGGCGGGACTGAATACGAATTAGAGGTTAAGATAGTGAGGTTTTGGCAAGGATCGCCGATAAGGGTGCGAGGCATGAATCAAGGGACGGATACGCGGGAGGAACTTGGCCGCGGGCCGGATTCTCCCCGGCGAGAGGCGGAAGGACAAGATCGTCAAGAGCACGTGTCGGGGAGAGAAGGAAGCTGCTGAGGCAGAGAAGAAGGACTCGCGATCGGAGGAGCGACCAATGCGGAGTGGAAGGGAGGATCGACCGTCAGGATCCTACCAGCGGAGTACATCATGGCAGGAAGAGGCGTCGGTGCAACGATGGAAGTACAGGCAGCTGCCGAAAATCGAAGTGCCGGAGCGTCTCTCGGGAGAAACACGGCGAGGACCGTCGATCAAGAATTACGTGATGCAGCTGGATAATTTGCGGGCAAGATGGGAGCGGGATCGACTGGACCCCGATGAGTTCTTCCGCGGATTGGCCAACACAGTAACTGGAGAGGCTGAGATATTTTATCGCATCAGTCGGCGAGAGCTACTGGAGTGGACCGCTCGAGCAGCCCCGGAGAGAGAGACCCGACGGCGCGCTTCCTGCGCCGGCGCAGACCCCGGAGCGAGTATCGGAGCTCCGGGATTTCCGACGACGGACGGGAGAGTCGTTGTCTCGCAATCCGCCAGAGGCGCAGCCATCCGCCAGTCTGATGGCGATGGCGAAAGGGGCAGATCAAAAGAGGGAGTGGGGTGAGAAGAAAGGGGGTCCGCCAGACATCTGGGAAGATACGGAGGCGTTGGCTTGGACTAAGGGGGCAACAAGGGAAGGAGGAGCCACTTCAGCCAGGGTGAAAGCCAGAGGAGAATACTACCGTTGGTACAAGGGGCAGGTCCAGCTGAGGACGGGAGAAGGGTGGGAGCACGTGCTGGCACCAGGAGAGAGGGAGGGAATCATCCGCGAAGTGCATGGGAAAGCTAGGACACTATGGGCCGTTGCGAATGCAGCAGCTGGTGCAGACGGGCTGTTGGTGGGCAGGGGTGCGGAAGCAGATCAAAGAATGGGTGCGGCACTGCGATGCGTGCTGCAGGAACCGGGCAGTGATGGAACGTGAGAAGGCGGAGCTACAGCCACTTCCTATAGTGAGCCTAGGCTACAGATGGTCGCTGGACATTGCGGGGGAGCTGTCTGTCACAACAAATGGGAGAAGGTATATCCTTATGATGGTGGAACACGCAAGCAAGTGGGCGGAAGCAAAGCCACTGGTGCACAAGACAGCTGAAGCAGTGGCGGAGGCGTTTGAAGAGATGGTGATCACCCGGCTGAGAACATGCGGAGAGGTGCCGACTGACTAGGGAACAGAATTCAAGGGAGCATTTGATGAGCTCCTGAAAGCCAGTGGCATCAGGCACCGCTGTACCTCACGATACCACGCTCAAAGCGATGAGCTGATGGAGAGGCTGGTGCAGACAGTGAAAAATGGATTGAGAGCGTACGGGGAGGAGCATAAAAGGGATTGGGGCAAGTGTCGCGAGACAAGGTGAACCGAGGAGCATGTATATACTGTATATTTGTACAGTACTGAGGAGAAGCGAGTATCGAGGAAAGCGGAGGTTGGGCGGGGGTGAGGGATTGCCGCATGGCAGAATGAACAGGTTGGGCAGAACGCAAGGTTGGGGACAAAAGGTGAGATGACAACTGGCAGGTGCTGCTTTGTTTTGTGTGCGTGCGCTTGTTCGTTTCTTTGCAGGTCGAGTGCCCGAGCTAGCTGGAATTACAAGCACGAGCTGGAGGATTAGCAGTTGGATGGCTAAGTGCCAGTGGCAAGAGGAGGGGAGGTTGACTCTTCACTACGGTGTAGAGGCCATCACCTCCAGGGGAATCATAGGGTGTAGCAATAGGGGGAGGAGTTCGGGAGGATATAGGAGGTACGGGCAAATGACATTGCATTGTTTGTATGTTCTGTGTTAATCTCATGTAATTGCTTCAGTTCGAGCAGTCGTGAGGCAACAGGACGTAACAGACATTAGGGATATAGCAGGCTCATGTAGGTGGACTGGTGAGTAAGCCCGGGAGGCATATCACATACAACCAATCGAGATGCAGTAGTATGCGGACCAGGGCTGTCGATTCAAGGGCATATGGCCTTAATGCCCTGAACATTAAGGTCTGACTTTGCTCCAGGGTCCGAATTCTCAGGTTTGGTTTTTTTGTACAGCCCGGAATCCTAACCGGCGTGGGTAGGGCCTTCCCCTGATTCTTACAGGAGGCACTTGAGGGGTTTCCCTGATTCCCCTAGGAAGTTCCGGGCCTTACCCAGGAAGATAGTTTCTTTTGCCGCTAAGTCAGAGAGAGCACTCACGTGACTCGTCAGAGATGTTATCGACTGGCTGAATAATTGCACCGCTTTCCCCCCACCACGCCTCTCCGCAAGCCCGCCACTTAGTAGTTTCAAAATGTTTGTGGCTGCAATAGTATACGTTATATAGGGATTACCTTACACCCTGAATGTTAAAGTGTAGCCCTGAATTCAAGTTTTGAGTTGGGGGCTTCCCCGGACGCTTAAAGGGTCGGAAAAGGCCACTTCCCGGGAATTTCAGGGCTGAAATCCGGGGACCTCAGACTCTCAAGTGTTGGCCTGGAACCAATCCACAGCCCTGATGCGGACGCGTGGCGGGACTGAATACGAATTAGAGGTTAAGATAGTGAGGTTTTGGCAAGGATCGCCGATAAGGGTGCGAGGCATGAATCAAGGGACGGATACGCGGGAGGAACTTGGCCGCGGGCCGGATTCTCCCCGGCGAGAGGCGGAAGGACAAGATCGTCAAGAGCACGTGTCGGGGAGAGAAGGAAGCTGCTGAGGCAGAGAAGAAGGACTCGCGATCGGAGGAGCGACCAATGCGGAGTGGAAGGGAGGATCGACCGTCAGGATCCTACCAGCGGAGTACATCATGGCAGGAAGAGGCGTCGGTGCAACGATGGAAGTACAGGCAGCTGCCGAAAATCGAAGTGCCGGAGCGTCTCTCGGGAGAAACACGGCGAGGACCGTCGATCAAGAATTACGTGATGCAGCTGGATAATTTGCGGGCAAGATGGGAGCGGGATCGACTGGACCCCGATGAGTTCTTCCGCGGATTGGCCAACACAGTAACTGGAGAGGCTGAGATATTTTATCGCATCAGTCGGCGAGAGCTACTGGAGTGGACCGCTCGAGCAGCCCCGGAGAGAGAGACCCGACGGCGCGCTTCCTGCGCCGGCGCAGACCCCGGAGCGAGTATCGGAGCTCCGGGATTTCCGACGACGGACGGGAGAGTCGTTGCTAGCGTATTACGGTCGGCTGGTGGAATTGGCTGAGGACATGAGCTGCCATGACTCGGGGCGGCTAGTCAGCAAATTCTTGAACGGGCTGCACTACGAACTTCGACGCGACGTGTCGGTACGAGTCTTCGACATGGGGGCGCGAGCGACATTGAAGGAGGTGTACGAGGCGGTGAAGCGCGTTGAGACGGGCAGACGGCCATATGAGATCGAAGCCACGACGGACAGGAGTGGGGAACGGAGAAGATCTGCCTGGGCAGCAACACCGGCCGAGCGGGAGAGGCCGCCGCGCAGGACGGGTGTCGAGAGGCGGTGCCAGAACTGCAGCCAGCCAGGGCATCTTCGGAGGGACTGTCGCAACCCACCCGCTTGCTCTACGTGCGGAAGTGAAGAACACATGAGGCGGGACTGTCCCAACGCGCCGACGTGCGAACGATGCGGAAGGAAAGGACACCTGGAGAAGGGTTGCTACGCGACGGGGAGGGAGGGACGCGCTAAGAGGGACCCGGAGGGCACGAGGGCACAGATTGCGCGTCTGCAACGACAGTTGGAGGAAGTCGAAGGACAAGACGCGAAGGGAACCGCGATGCTGGCTAGATCGGAGGAGGAAGAAGATGATGGCAGTGAAGCCAGCTTCGCTTTGATGGCTCGCCCGGCGCGGGAGAGGGATGAATTGGGTTTGCGTGCACGGTACCGGCACTTCCCGCTGGAGCAACCAACGCAGGAACGAGGCCCTTGAGCAGACGTTCACGCTTCCGGCCTCTCCGCAGCAGAATGGGGTTGCTGAGCGCCGCATTGGCTTGGTCATGGAGGTCGCTCGTACCTCCTTGATCCATGCGGCTGCCCCCCATTTTCTGTGGCCGTTTGCGGTCCGGTACGCCGCGCATCAGCTCAACCTCTGGCCCCGTGTCTCCGTTCCGGAGACCTCGCCGACACTGCATTGGACGGGAGAGGTTGGCGATGCGTCAGTGTTCCGGGTCTGGGGATCTCGTGCCTTTGTCCGCGATACGTCCGCGGACAAGCTCTCCTCCCGCGCCGTTCCTTGTGTCTTCCTTGGCTTTGTCCCCGACGCGCCAGGCTGGCAGTTTTACCACCCCACCTCGCGCCGTGTCTTCCCCTCTCAGGACGTCACGTTTGACGAGTCGGTCCCCTTTTACCGTCTCTTCCCCTACCGCACTGCCCCGCTCCCCCCTCCGCCGCTCTTCCTCACGCCAGGTGCTGCTTCGGTAGACGCCCTACCTCCCCAGGATCCTACTCCCTCAGGTGTTTCCCAGGTAGACCCAGTCGAGCCTGTCGAGGTAGCTGTCGACTCTTGTCCTGCGCGAGGTACTGAGCCTGAGCGTGCTGAGCCTGGGGGTGCTGAGCCTGGGGGTGCTGAGACAGGGGGTGCTGAGATTGGGGGTGCTGTGCCTGGGGGTGCTGAGACAGGGGGTGCTGAGACTGGGGGTGCTGAGACAGGGGGTGCTGAGCCTGGGGGTACTGTGACTGGGGGTGCTGAGCCTGGAGGTCCTGAGCCTGGGGGTACTGCGCCTGGGGGCACTCTCTCTTCACAGGAGCTGCGTGAGTGGTACTCTCGGCACTGCCGCCGCCGACGTGGTGCTGTGGGAGCTGGGGGTGATACTGGAGCTGGAGCCGAAGGCGCTGGAGCTACTGGTGCTGGTGTGGCTGCCGACCCTGGGGTTGGCGCTGGACGTGCTGGAGCCATTGGTCCTGGAGGTGCTCGTACTGGCGGTACTGGAGCTGCTGGGACTGGAGGTGCTACTGGAGCTGCTGGAGGTGCTGGTGCTACTGGAGCGGGAGCTCCTGGAGGTGCTACTGGTGCTGGCGCTAGTGGTGCTGCAGGGGCTGGAGCTGGAGGCACTGCCGCTCGTCCTACTGGAGGTGCTGGAGCTGACGGTGCTGCTGGAGCTGGTGCTCCTTGGGCTACTGGAGTTGGTGCTGCTGGAGCTGCTGGTGGTGCTGCTGGAGTTGGAGCTGACGCTGGGGGTGCTGGTGCAGTCTCTGCTGGTTCTGGAGGCGCTGCGCGGCCGCGGCCGTACTTCGTTCCGCTCCTTCAGCAGGTTCTTGGTCTCCTGCCTGCTACTGGTCCTACTCCCTCTTTAGAGTGTCGTCTCCCTGTCCGGTCGCAGTCACAGTTACAGCCTGCCTCGCCACTCCCTGGTCCTTCTCTCTACACTGGTCCGACCGGAGGTCTTACGGAGCGTCGTGAGCCTGAGTCTCGTCCTGTGTCGCCTGAGTCTCGTCCTGCGTCGCCTGTTCGTGCTGCTCGCACTGGTCGTCGTGTTCCGCGTCAGCGTCCTCCTGCTGTCCCAGGCACACACCAGATGGCGCTTCGTCCTTCCACTGCTCCACAGCGTGTCCCTCTGCCGTCTCCTCCTGCGTCCTCTCTTCCTGCTCTTTCAGACGCGGAGTCTGACTCCCTTCGTGCTGCTAGTCCTACTGTCACGCGTCTCCTGGCCACTGTTGTCACTGGCCCTTCCTTTGAGTCCACTGCTGCGTCTGCCTTAGTTGCTGAGCTTGTCGACTTTGCTGCTCACTGTCGTCTAGACTACGCCGCGAGTCTTGTTGCTGAGTCTGAGTCTGTCTGTCCTCCGTCCGTCGGGGGTGAGAGTGCTCTTGGCACGGACGTCCTTGAGGACAGACAGGAGGAGTTTGAGTGCTTTGCCGCTGCTTTACCTCATCTCATGTCCATGCTAATTGCCCCTGAGGGAGACCGGGATGCACCAGACATCCCGACCCCGCGCTCTTACGCAGAGGCGATAGAGGGTCCCTACTCCTCTCAGTGGCAGTCAGCCATGGACGCAGAGATGGCTTCCTGGAAGTCCAGAGGCACCTACGTCGACGAGGTTCCCCCGCCTGGGGCGAACATCGTCAGTGGCATGTGGATTTTCAGGGTGAAGCGGCCGCCGGGTTCTCCGCCTGTCTTCAAGGCGCGTTACGTTGCACGAGGCTTCAGTCAGCGTGAGGGAGTTGACTTCTTCCAGACCTTCTCCCCTACCCCGAAGATGACTACTCTTCGGGTTCTGCTGCACGTCGCCGCTCAGCGTGACTACGAGCTCCACTCTCTTGACTTCAGCACTGCTTTCCTACAGGGCAGCCTGCACGAGGAGATCTGGCTGCGCCGCCGACGTGGCTTCACTGGGTCGTTTCCTCCTGGTACCCAGTGGAGCATCCGGCGGCCAGTCTACGGTCTCCGCCAGGCACCCCGTGAGTGGCACGACACACTGAGGACGACTCTTGCTGCTCCTGGGTTTGCTCCTTCTACTGCTGACCCGTCGCTGTTTCTATGCCCTTACACCACTCTGCCGCCGTTCTACGTTCTCGTTTACGTAGACGACCTGGTCTTTGCTACTGCTGACACTGAGGCACTCGCCCACGTGAAGTCGGAGCTGCAGAAGAGACACACGTGCACAGACCTGGGTGAGGTGACAAGCTATCTTGGCTTGCGGATCACCCGGGACAGAGCACATCGCACCATTACCTTGACTCAGTCACACATGGTGCAGCAGGTCCTTCAGCGCTTCCGCTTCACGTACTCCTCGCCACAGTCCACTCCTCTGCCTACCGGTCACTCGCTCTCAGCTCCACCTTCGGACGAGTCCGTAGAGCCGAGTGGCCCGTATCCAGAGCTTGTGGGCTGCCTCATGTACCTGATGACCTGCACTCAACCTGACCTAGCCTACCCTCTTAGCTTCCTAGCACGCTATGTTGCTCCTGGCCGACACAGGAAGGAGCACATGGATGCTGCTAAGAGGGTGTTGCGCTACTTGTGCAGTACGTCGGGCATGGGGCTCGTGCTTGGAGGACGAGGTCCAGTTGTCCTCACTGGTCACGCAGGCGCTTCTTGGGCAGACGACTTGGCTACGCAGCGGTCGTCACAGGGTTACACCTTCAGCCTTGGCTCCGGCTCTGTTTCTTGGCGGTCTACCCGCTCGTTTTCTGTTCTCAGCTCCAGTTGTGAGGCTGAGATCTACGCGGGGGCCATGGCTGCACAGGAGTTACGCTGGCTCACCTACCTGCTGACCGACCTTGGAGAGCCGCCTCGTTCTCCTCCAGTGCTGTACATCGACAACAAGGCCATGCTGGCCTTGTGTCAGGAGCACAGACTGGAGCACAGAACAAAGCACATCGCTCTGCGCTACTTCCTTGCTCGAGAGTTGCAGCAGCGTGGTCAGCTTCGTCTTGCTTACGTGGCCACTCGGGCCAACACTGCTGATGTCTTCACCAAGGCACTTCAGCCTTGTGATCATCAGCGTTTCTGTACTGTTCTAGGCCTTGTGCCTACCTTGCCTTACTTGCTCACTTCTTGACTTTGCTTGTACTGTGATCTATATATCTATACCTGCATGATTTCACTTGCTAGGTTTTGATCACTGTCCTGTTTGTTCTATGCTATATAACTATGCATGTGAACTGGCCTTGTGGCCATCTGCTTGTGCTCAGAATGCGTTGTGACGTTGTGATCCACCCTGGGCTTGCTTTGCTTTTCTTGACTGGTCTTGTGACCCCTTGCTCTCCCCCACTTTGCCTATGGGGGTGTGTCAAACATATACTCTACAGTTTGGTTAGGCTGTAGTGGGGTAGTTACTATGGGGTACAGCAAAGTTAGGTTTTCCTACTTGTACCAACCCCTTTCCTAGTTCATTCACACTTGTTGATTCTGACATTCCTTACCCATATGGTTGGTAGTACGAGTAATCGCGTTACTTACCTATATGGTTGGTACTAAGAGAACGTGAGTTACTAACACATATGGTTGGTACTAAGAGTAACTGCGTTCCTTACCCATATGGATGGTTCTAAAAATAAGTGCGTTCATTACCCAAATGGGTGGTTATAAATTAAAGTGTGTTACTTACGCATATTGTAGGTACTAAGAGTAAGTACGTTACTTACCCATATGGTTGGAACTAAGATAGAAAGTGTTCTTTTTGTCAGAATGTATTTGCTGTCTAGCCTGCAGTGGGGTACTCTGTAATGAGTACAACCCAATTTAGGGTGTTGTACTTGTATCCCAACTCTTGCTAGTGAAACCCCATTTCTCTCCTTCCAAACCTCTCGATACTTTTCCTAAACTCGAACTCAACTACCAAGGCTCCTAAACTATGGCTCCTAAGCCAAACTCACGCTAGGATTCTGATATGTTATCAGAGCTTAACGTTCCTGGCCTGTGGTCCCACTCGATTCCGCTGCCCTACTGTGTGTCGCGCGCCCCGTGGCGCGCGACATCCCATTTTTCTTCCCGCCACGCGCTCGGAGCGCGTGGCGGTTTTCTGCCCGCCGTGCGCCCCGAGGCGCGCGGCGGGTTCCTACCTCGTCGCGGCGTCTTAGGGGCCCGCGCACTGGCCCCGACCGTCGCCTCGTCAAGGCGTTTTGGGGGCCTGCACGCAGGTCCCTCCCGTCGCCTCGTCGCGGCACTTTCGGGGCCCGCGAGCCGGCCCCTCCCGTTGCCTCGTCGCGGCGCCTTAGGGGCCTGCGCGCGGTCCCCTCTCGTTGCCAGTCGAGGCACTTTTGGGGACCTGCGCGGCTCCCTAGCACATCGCCCGTCAGGGCACAATGGGGGCCGCGCCCTTCCCCTCCCCTCCCTCCTACTTTCCGCTGCAGCAGCCGCCCCTGGAGCCGCCGCCCCTGAAGCAGCCGCCCCTGGAGCGGCCTGCCTTGCAACAGCAGCAGCCCCTGGAGCAGCCGCCCCAGCAGCAGCAGCCCCTGGAGCAGCCGCCCCAGCAGCAGCAACCCCTGGAGCCGCCGCCACTGCAGCGGCCGCCCCAGCAGCAGCAGCCCCTGAAGCAGCCGCCCCAGCAGTAGCAGCCCCTGGAGCAGCCGCCCCAGCAGCAGCAGCCTCTGGAGCAGCCGCCCCAGCAGCAGCAGCCCCTGGAGCAGCCGCCCCAGCAGCAGCAGCCCCTGGAGCAGCCGCCCCAGCAGCAGCCGCCCCAGCAGCAGCAGCCCCAGCAGCAGCAGCCCCTGGAGCAGCCGCCCCAGCAGCAGCAGCACCTGGAGCAGCCGCCCCAGCAGCATCAGCCCCAGCAGCAGCAGCCCCTAGAGCAGCCGCCCCAGCAGCAGCGGCACCTGGAGCAGCCGCCCCAGCAGCAGCAGCCCCTGGAGCAGCCGCCCCAGCAGCAGCCGCCCCAGCAGCAGCAGCCCCTGGAGCAGCCGCCCCAGCAGCAGCAGCCCCTGGAGCAGCCGCCCCAGCAGCAGCAGCCCCTGGAGCAGCCGCCCCAGCAGCAGCAGCCCCTGGAGCAGCCGCCTCAGCAGCAGCAGCCCCTGGAGCAGCCGCCCTAGCAGCAGCAGCCCCTGGAGCAGCCGCCCCAGCAGCAGCCGCCCCTGGCCCTTGCAGCAGCCGCTCCTGGACCCGGTGCAGCCGTGGGGGGGTGGGTGTGGGGGTGATGGTTGTGGGGGTGTCGGTTGTGCGTGCCGTTCCCTCCTCCTCCTCCTCCTTCGTCTCCCACTGCTGCAGCTCTCGCTGAGGGGGGTGGATGTGTGGGAGTCTGGGGTTTAGGGTTTAAGGGGGTGCTGTGGGTGTAGGGCTAGGGTTTGAGCAGGGGGTGTGTGAGAAGGGCGTTAGGCAGCTGGGGAGGTCGAGTGGAGGCAGCAGTCTTGTCGTCAGCAGCAGCAGCAGTCCGGAGGCTACAATCTCCGGTAGTCGCCAGTCGCCCGTGGGTCCGTAGCTCGTCTGCCGCTACTTTTAGCCGCGGGGCCAGTTACCCCAGTAGTCCGGAGCGCTGTTCCGGTAGCCACTGAGCCAGCAGCTCGTCTGTGTGTCTGCAGCGTCAGCAGTCGCCTCCCATCTTCTCTCCCCCACAGTCTCTCCTCCTCCTCACTTGCCCTCTGTGATTAGCTCTAGCCTTACTTACCTATTGTGAACTCTTGCTCTATGCTTGCTCATTGTGCTGATTACACCCCACTTTGGCTATGGGGGTGTGTCAGAATGTATTTGCTGTCTAGCCTGCAGTGGGGTACTCTGTAATGAGTACAACCCAATTTAGGGTGTTGTACTTGTATCCCAACTCTTGCTAGTGAAACCCCATTCCTCTCCTTCCAAACCTCTCGATACTTTTCCTAAACTCGAACTCAACTACCAAGGCTCCTAAACTATGGCTCCTAAGCCAAACTCACGCTAGGATTCTGATACTTTTCCCATATGGTTGGTAATAAGAGTAAATACGTTCCTTACCCATATGTTAAAAAGTGTGTTCCTTACCCATATGGTTTGTATTAAAAGTAATTGCGTTACTTACCAATATGGTTGGTACTAAGAGTAAGTTCGTTCCATATCCATATGGTTGGTACTAAGAGTAAGTGCGTTTTTTTTTTTTAACTGTTTGTACTAAGAGTACGTGAGTGGCTTATCCATATGGTTGGTACTAAGATAAAAAGCGTTCCTTACCCATATGGTTGATAATAAAACTAAGTGCGGTACTTACCCATATGGTTAATACTAAGCGTGAGTGTGTTCCTTACCCATATGGAGGGTACTAAGAGAAAGTGCATTATTTACCCATATGGTTTGTAGTAGTAGAAGTTGCGTTACTTACTATATGGTTGGTACCAAGAGAAGGTACGTTCCTTACCCATATGGTTGGTACTAAGAGTAAATGCGTTCCTTACCCACATGGTAGGTAATAAAAGTAAGTGCGTTCCTTACCGATATGAATGGTACTAAAAGTAAGCAAGTTCCTTACCCATATGGTTGTTACCAAAAGAAAATGCATTCCTTACCCATATGGTTGGTACTAAGAGAAAGTGTGTTTCTCACCCATAGGGTAAGTGCGTTACTAACCCATATGGTTGGTACTAAGAGTAAGTGCGTTACTAACCCATATGATCGGTACTATTAATAAGTGCGTTACTTACCCATATGGTTGGTACTAAGCGTAAGTGCGTTCCTTACCCATATGGTTGATACTAAGAATCATTACGTTCCTTACCGATATGGTGGTACTAAGAGAAGGTGCGCTCCTTACCCATATGGTTTGTACTATAAGTAATTTTGTTACTTACCTGTATGCTTGGTACCAAGAGCAAGTACGTTCCTTGCCCATATGGTTGGTACTATGAGTGAGTGCATTCCTTACCCATATGGTTGGTACTAGGAGAATATGCGTTACTAACCCATGTGTTGGTACGAAGAGTAAGCTGGTACTAAGAGTAAGTACATCACTTACTTATATGGGTGGTATCAAGAATAAGTGCTTTACTTACCCAAATGGTTGGTATTACGAGTATATCTGATACTTACCCAGATGGTTGCTACTAAGAGAAAGTGCGTTCCTTACCTAATGGTTGGAACAAAGAGAAAGTGCGTTCCCCATATGGGCGGTATTACGAAAAACTACGTTCCTTATCGATATAGTCGGTACTAAGAAAAAGGGTGTTCCTTATCCATTTGGTGGGTAATAAAACTAAGTGTCCTTACCCATATGGGCGGTACTACCAAAAACTACGTTCCTTACCGATATAGTCGGTACTAAGAAAAAGAGTGTTCCTTATCCATTTGGTGGGTAATAAAACTAAGTGCGTTACTACTTATATGGTTGGTACAGAGTGAAAGTGCAATCCTTACCCATATGGTTGGTACTAAGAGTAAGTGCATTACTTACCCATATGGTTGTTACTAAGAGAAATTGCGTTTGTCACCCATGAGGTTTGTACGAAGGGTAAGTGCGTAACTTACCCATACGGTTGGTACCAAGAATAAGTGCGTTTCTCACCCATATGGTTGGTACTAAGAGAAAGTTCGTTCCTTACCCTTATGGTTGGTAATTAAAAAAAGTGCCTTACTTACCCATATGGTTGGTACTAAGAGTTAATGCGATATTTACCCATATGGTTAGTATTAAGAGAAAGTTCGTTCCAAACCCATATGGTTGGTACTAAGAGCAAGCGTGTTCCCTACACATATAGTTGGTACTAAGTGTAAGTGCGTTACTAACCTTTATGGTTAGTACTAAGAGTAAGTGCATTGCTTTCCCAAATGGTTGGTACTAAGCGTAAGTTTGCTACTTACCCATATGGTCGGTACTAGGAGAAAGTGAGTTCCGTATCCATATGGTTGGAAATATAAGTAAGTGCGTTATTTACCTATATGGTTGGTACTAAAAGTAAGTGCGTTACTTACCCATATGGTTGGTTCTAAGAGTAAGTGCGTTCCTTACCCATATTGATGGTATTTAGAGAAAGTGTGTTTCCCACCCATACGCTTTGTATGAAGGGTAAGTCCGTAATTTACCCATATGGTTGATAAAAAGAGAAAGTTCGTTCCTTACCCATATGGTTGGAATTAAGAGTAAGTGCGTTTCTTACCCAAATGGACGGTACTAAGAAAAACAGTGTTCCTTAATCATATGGTCGGTACTAAGAAAAACATGTGCTCCTTATCCATATCGTGGGTAATAAAATTAAGTGCGTTACGTACCCATATGGTTGGTAAAAGAAAGTGCTGAGAGAAAGTGCTATCTTTACCCATATGGTTGGTAAAAGAAGTAAGTGCAGCAAGTCCATTCCCCTGGTCCCCCTCCTCCTAGTAACCAGCAATTTTACTCCCCCGCTCCTTCCCCTGCTAACCATATGGTCGGTATTAAGAGTAAGTGCATTACTTACCCATATGGTTGGTAGTAAGATAAATTGTGTTTCTCACCCATTGGGGTTTGTACGAAGGGTAGGTGCGTAACTTACCCATATGGTTGGTACCAAGAGTAAGTGCGTTCCTAACCCATAGGTTGGTACAAAGAGAAAGTGCGTTACTTACCCATATGGTTGGTACTAAGAGTAAGTGCGTTACTTACCTATATGGTTGGTACTAAGAGAAAGCGCGTTCCTTACCCATATGGTTGGTATAAAAAAGTAAGTGATTTACTATCCCATATGGTTAGTACTAAGACTAAGTGCATTCATTTCCCATCTGGCTGGTACTGAACGTAAGTGCGTTCCTTACTCATATGGTTGGTACTAAGAAAAATGGTGTTCCTTACTCATATGGTTGCTAATAAATCTATATGATTGGTACTAAGAGCAAGTGCGTTACTTACCAATATGGTTGGTACCAAGAGAAAGTGAGTTCCTTACCCATATGGTTTGTACTCAGAATAAGTCCGTTCCTTACCCATATGGTCGATTCTAAGAGTAAGTGCGTTTCTTACCCATGTGGTTGGTACTAAGAATAAGTGTGTTCCTTACCCATATGGTTGGTTTGTAGAAAAAGTGCGTTTTTCACTCATAGGCTTCGTACAAAAGGTAAGTGCGTAACCTACCCATATGGTTGGTAATTAAAGTAAGTGCGTTACTTACCCATATGGTTGGAACAGACAGAATGTACAATCCTTACCCATATGGTTGGAATTAAAGTAAGTGCGTTTCTTACCCATATTGTTGGTACCAAGATTAAGTGCATTACTAATCCATATGGTTGGTATGAGAGAACTAGCGAGGAATGAATGAACTAGAAATGAGATGGGTACAAATAGGAAAACCTAGAAAGCTGTACCCCCTAAGGTCTAACCCACTACAGCCTAAACAGGCTATATGATATATGTTTGACACACCCCCATAGGCAAAGTGGGGGAGAACAAGGGGTCACAAGACCAGTCAAGAAAAGCAAAGCAAGCTCAGGGTGGATCACGAAGTCACCATGCAGTCTGAGCATAAGCAAGTGACCACAAGGCCAGTTCACATGCAGAGTTTTATAAAGGAGAACAAGCAATACAGTGATCACAACCTAGCAAGTGTAAGCATGCAGGTATATGTATAGAGATCACAGTACAAGCAGAGTCAAGAAGTAAGCAAGTGAGGCACAGTAGGCACAAGGCCTAGAACAGTACAGAAACGCTGATGATCACAAGGCTGAAGGGCCTTGGTGAACACATCAGCAGTGTTGGCCCGAGTGGCCACGTAAGCAAGACGAAGCTGACCACGCTGCAGCAACTCTCGAGCAAGGAAGTAGCGCAGAGCGATGTGCTTCGTTCTGTGCTCCAGTCTGTGCTCCTGACACAAGGCAATCATGGCCTTGTTGTCGACGTACAGCACTGGAGGAGAACGAGGCGGCTCTCCAAGGTCGGTCAGCAGGTAGGTGAGCCAGCGTAACTCCTGTGCAGCCATGGCCCCTGCGTAGATCTCAGCCTCACAACTGGAGCTGAGAACAGAAGACGAGCGGGTAGACCGCCAAGAAACAGAGCCAGGGCTGAAGGTGTAACCCTGTGACGACCGCTGCGTAGCCAAGTCGTCAGCCCAAGAAGCGTCTGCGTGACCAGTGAGGACAACTGGAGCCCGTCCTCCAAGCACGAGCCCCATGCGCGACGTACTGCACAAGTAGCGCAACACCCTCTTAGCAGCATCCATGTGCTTCTTCCTGTGTCGGCCAGGAGCGACATAGCGTGCTAGGATGCTAAGAGGGTAGGCTAGGTCAGATCGAGTGCAGGTCATCAGGTACATGAGGCAACCCACAAGCTCTGGATACGGGCCACTCGGCTCTACGGAATCGTCCGAAGGTGGAGCTGAGAGCGAGTGACCGGTAGGCAGAGGAGTGGACTGTGGCGAGGAGTACGTGAAGCGGAAGCGCTGAAGGACCTGCTGCACATGTGTGACCGAGTCAAGGTAATGGTGCGCTGTGCTCTGTCCCGGGTGATCCGCAAGCCAAGATAGCTTGTCAGCTCACCCAGGTCTGTGCACGTGTGTCTCTTCTGCAGCTCCGACTTCACGTGGGCGAGTGCCTCAGTGTCAGCAGTAGCAAAGACCAGGTCGTCTACGTACACGAGAACGTAGAACGGCGGCAGAGTGGTGTCGGTGCGTAGAAACAGCGACGGGTCAGCAGTAGAAGGAGCAAACCCAAGAGCAGCAAGAGTCGTCCTCAGTGTGTCGTGCCACTCACGGTGTGCCTGGCGGAGACCGTAGACTGGCCGCCAGAGGCTCCACTGGGTACCAGCAGGAAACGACCCAGTGAAGCCAGGTGGGCGGCGCAGCCAGATCTCCTCGTGCAGGCTGCTCTGTAGGAAAGCAGTGCTGAATCAAGAGAATGGAGCTCGTAGTCACGCTGAGCGGCGACGTGCAGCAGAACCCGAAGAGTGGTCATCTTCGGGGTAGGGGAGAAGGTCTGGAAGAAGTCAACGCCCTCACGCTGACTGAAGCCTCGTGCAACGTAACGCGCCTTGAAGACAGGCGGAGAACCCGGCGGCCGCTTCACCCTGAAGATCCACATGCCACTGACGATGTTCGCCCCAGGCGGGGGAACCTCGTCGACGTAGGTGCCTGTGGACTTCCAGGAAGCCATCTCTGCGTCCATGGCTGACTGCCACTGAGAGGAGTAGGGACCCTCTATCGCCTCTGCGTAAGAGCGCGGGGTCGGGATGTCTGGTGCATCCGGGTCTCCCTCAGGGGCAATCAGCATGGACACGAGATGAGGTAAAGCAGCGGCAAAGTACTCAAACTCCTCGTGTCTGTCCTCAAAGACGTCCGTGCCAAGAGCACACTCACCCCCGACGGACGGAGGACAGACAGACTCAGACGCAGACTCAGCAACAAGACTAGCGGCGTAGTCTAGACGACAGGCGGCAGCAAAGTCAACAAGCTCAGCAACTAGAGCAGACGCAGCAGTGGACTCAAACGAAGGGTCAGTGACAACAGTGTCCAGGAATCGCGTGACAGTAGGACTAGCAGCACGAAGGGAGTCAGACTCCGGGTCCGGACCGTCAGGAAGAGAGGACGCAGGAGGAGAAGGCAGAGGGACACGCTGTGGTGCAGTGGACGGACGAAGTGTCATATAGTGAGTGCCCGGGACAGGAGGAGGACGCTCACGAGGAACACGACGACCAGTGCGAGCAGTGCGTACAGGCGACTCAGGACGAGACTCAGGCGATGCAGGACGAGACTCAGGCTCACGACACTCCGTAAGACCTCTAGTCGGCCCAGAGTAAGGAGAAGGACCAGGCAGTGGAGAGGCTGGCAGTAACTGCGACTGCGACTGGACAGGCGGTGGACTCAGTAAGGGAGGAGGAGAAGGACCAGTAGAAAGCGGTAGGCTAAGAACCTGCTG
The DNA here is from genome assembly GCA_947471745.1 of Closterium sp. Naga37s-1. Classification (NCBI taxonomy): domain Eukaryota; kingdom Viridiplantae; phylum Streptophyta; class Zygnematophyceae; order Desmidiales; family Closteriaceae; genus Closterium; species Closterium sp. Naga37s-1. The sequence goes on along the minus strand of CANJKZ010000093.1, from coordinate 3,552,053 downwards.
AAGAAGCGGAACGTAGTACGGCCGCGGCCGCGCAGCGCCTCCAGAAACAGCAGAGACAGCACCAGTACCCTCAGCTCCAGGGTCTCCATCTCCAACTCCAGCAGCAGCACCAGTCGCAGCACCTCCAGCAGCACCAGCTCCAGCTCCTGCAGCACCACCAGCCCCAGCCGCTCCAGTACTAGCAGGGCCTCCAGCAGCGGCAGGACCTCCAGCACGAGCACCTCCAGGACCAGCGGCTCCAGCACCAGTAGTACCTCCAGCTGCTCCAGCAGCTCCAGCACCAGCAGCACCTCCAGCGGCTCCAGCACCAGGAGGACCTCCAGCAGCTCCAGCACCTCCAGTACCAGCAACACATCCCGTTGCTCCAGCTCCAGAAGCACCTCCAGCAGCACGGCTACAGCGCCGAGCGTACCACTCACGCAGCCGCTGTGGAGAGAGAGGCTCCCGCCGGGACGAAGCACCCGAAGGATCTCCAGGTACAGCACCTCCAGACTCCACACGTGCAGGCTCAGCACCCTCAGGCTCCGCACCCCCAGACTCAGCAACCCCAGGCTCAGCACCCCCAGACTCAGCACCCCCAGGCTCAGCACCCCCAAACCCAGCACCCCCAGGCTCCGCACGCTCAGGCTCAGCACCCCCAGACCCGGCACCAGCAGGCTCAGCACCCCGAGCAGCACCAGAGTCAACAGCTACCCCGACAGGCTCGACTGCGTCTACCTGGGACACACCTGAGGGGGCAGGACCCTGGGGGGGGAGGGGGTCTACCGGGGGAGTACCTGGCGCGAGGAAGAGCGGCGGGGGGGGAAGGGGGGCAGTGCGGTAGGGGAAGAGACGGTAGTAAGGAACCGACTCGTCAAACGTGACGTCCTGAGAGGACAGAACACGGCGCGAGGTGGGGTGGTAAAACTGCCAACCAGGCGCGTCAGGGGGGAAGCCAAGGAAGACGCAGGGAACGGCACGGGAGGACAGCTTGTCCGCAGACAAGTCGCGGACGAAAGCTCGAGATCCCCAGACACGGAACGCAGACGCATCGCCAACCTTCCCCGTCCACCGCAGAGTGGGGGTGGTCTCCGGCATGGAGACCCGGGGCTGGAGGTTGACTGACGCGCCGCGTACTGAACCGTGAACGGCCACAGAAAATGGGGAGCAGCCGCATGGATCATGGACGTACGAGCGACGTCCATGACCATGCCAATGCGGCGCTCAGCAATCCCATTTTTCTGTGGAGAGGCCGGAAGCGTGAACGTCTGGCGGATGCCCTCCGCCCGACAGAAGGCTCGCAGAAGGTCGGAGGAAAACTCTCCACCTCTGTCTGAGTGCAGACGCAGAACAGGAAAGTCAGAGCCGAAACTCTCTCTGAGCTGGAGACGAGCAGCGCGGATCCAGTCGATCAACACCTCAGTGACCTCACCCTTGCGGCGCAAGGGGAAGACCGTGGTGTAACGCGAGTAGTCGTCAACAACCAGCAGGAAGTAACGCTCGTGACCCTGTCCACGGACGCGGGCTGGGCCCCACACGTCCATGTGAAGTGTCTGCAGGGGAGCCTCTGTCGGAGGAAACTCGGAGGAGTCAGGAGCGGCGCGCTGCCGGCCCTCGACGCAGGGAACACAGGTAGGGGCAGGCCCTGGAGGAAGGGGAGGGAGGGACCGGGGGAGACCTGAGACAAGGACACGGGAGGCCATGCCTCGGAGACGAGGCAGGGAGGGATGACCAAGGCGGTGGTGCCAAAGGAGAGTCTCGTGAGATAGGAGGCGACACGAGCAGGGGGCAGACTCAGGGCCAGACCGGGACGCTGCAGCAAACACCTGACCCGACGCGGCTACCTGACCAGACTCAGCAACCGGAGGAGACACGGTAGTCAGGGTGTACAGGCTCGACCCAGGCTGATGGGTGAACGTGGCCAGGTGCCGGCCCGTCCGAGTACACGAGCAGTGGGTCACCCGCTGACCTCTAGGAGTGAACTGGTCAACCCACACGTCCTGAAGGTCAGCTCCACTCACCAAGTTCGTGGAGAACGAGGGGAGGTGGAGGCCAGACAGAGAGCCAGACGGGACCGCCGGACACGGCAGGACCGTGGAGGAGTGTGCAAGGACCGGGCCCCCAGATGGGTCAGCCAGAGAGACTGCCACCGGCCGACTGAGCGGCGAGAGTGTGGTGCAGTCGCGAAAGAAGGAGCGGGAAGCACCCGAGTCAAGGGTGAAAGTGTGCAAGACCTGAGCCGACGCGGTACTTGAGAGAGCAGCCTCACCAGCACCTGGAGCAGCAGACTCACTAGCACCTAGAGCAGCAGCCTCAATGCCCGGGTCGGGCGGAACACACAGGTAACAGTCACCCTCAGCACTAATAGACATAGCATACATAGCAGCAAGGATAGCATCATAATCAAGATCAAAGATAGCAACCCCCGACTTAAGCAGAATATCCCAGCGAGGGATCTCAGTGGAGCCAGGGAACTGTGTACGCCAGGCGTCAGTCAGGCGGCCGAAGCAGCGTGGCGTGGTGTGCGGGCCGCCGCACGTCTCTCCACTGCGGTCGCCGGTGCGAAGAACGTAAGTGCAGGGACCAGCACCCCCAGACCTCCCACGCCCAGCGTACCATTCACGGAGCTGCTGAGGCGACGGGGTCTCACGGGAGCGCTGCTGCTGCTGGCGCTGGCCACCGCTAGAGCCTCCCCGCTGCCCACCACCGCCCCCGCCACCCCCACCTCCGCCGCCGCCGCCGCCGCCACCGCCACCCCCACTCTCGCTGCCTCCGCCGCCTCCACCTCCACAGCCGCCACTGAAGCCCCCACTCCCGCCACCACTCCCACCTCCACCCCCACCCCCTCCGCCTCCTCCACCGCCACCACCGCCGCCCCCGCCATCCCCTCCACCCCCTTTGCCCCCCTTGCCCTTGCCCCAGCGGCGCTTCCCACTAGGGGCAGACGCAGCGCCGACAGACTCGGTGCCAACGAGGTCGACAGCAGCAGCAGAGGCAACAGAGGGCAAAAGAGGGACAGGGGAGCACCCCTCAAAGAAAGGGGCACGAGGGTCACCACGAGAGGCTCCTACAGCGACTATACTCTTCTCAGCTGCAAGGAGGCGCTCCTCGAGGAGGTCAACGGTGAGCGTGGTGGCGACCGATCGAAGGGAGTCAGGGAGCCGGGTGACGAGGTAGTAGAGAGTGATGTACATAGGGGGGGAGGGTTCGCGGCGCAGAACTCGGCAGGAAGCGCAGCGCGGTAGCGGGTGTCACTAGTGCGGAGGTGCGTAATGAGGTCAGCGACTGTGGCAAAAGCGGCTAGGTCAGGGAACAGGTAAGGCAGCATGAGGCGGCTAAGGGCAGCAGTGGCAGGGGAGGAGTAGCGCGCAACAACAGCAGCGTACAGAGTGCTAGCAGTCTTGTACTGGCTAAAGTGCGCGCGCTCAGCAGACGGCAGGTGACTACGGACAGCAAGACGGGCAGCAGCATCGCGCGTGGTCCACTGTGAGCGAACAGTACTGGCAGCATCAGCAGCAGGTGCAGCAGAGGCGCCAGACGTGAGGTAAAAAAGAGAGACTCCCTCCTTGCTATCGCACTGCAGAAACAGCTGCAGATCATCGACCCAGACCTCAAAGTCGACCGCTCGACCCTCAGCATCGAAGATAAGGACATTAGGGCTGGCCATAGCAGCAGGAGCAGCAGCAGTGGCCTAGCGGCAGCAGCAGTAGCGCGACTCGGCAGGGCGGCGCGGCTCGGCAGGGCGGCGCGGCTCGGCAGGGCGGCGCGGGCGCAGCAGCGCGCGGGTGCGGCGGTGTGCTTACCAATGGTGGGAGTGGAGGGCCGCTACTGGTGGGGCTGGGCCGGGGCGCGTCAGCAGGGCAAGGGGCCGCCACAAGGAGGGGCCGCGGCGAGGCGGCAGGGCAGGGCCGGGACAGCAGGGCCGGCAGGGCGGCCGCAGGCTCGGCAGCGGCAGCAGGGCGGCTACGGCGGCAGCAGGGGCGACGGCAGCTGCTGCAGGGCAGGTGGCCTCGACAGTGGCGGCAGGGCAGGGGCCGCGACAGCCGCTGCAGGGGCGGCGACGACGGGGTGGCAGGGCCGCTACGACGAGCAGGCGGGCGGCGACGACTGGGCGGCAGGGCCGCTACGACGGGGCGGGCCGGCCGCGAAGAGCCGCGAAGGGCCGCGAAGGGGGGCCGCGAAGGGCCGCGAAGGGGCCGCGAAGGGCCGCGAAGGGGCCGCGAAGGGCCGCGAGGGGGGCGCGAAGGGCCGCGAGGGGGCCGCGAAGGGCCGCGAGGGGGGGCCGCGAAGGGCCGCGAAGGGGCCGCGAGGGGGCCGCGAAGGGCCGCGAGGGGGGGCCGCGAAGGGCCGCGAAGGGGCCGCGAAAGGGGCCGTTAAGGGCGGCAGGGTGGGCCGCTAAGGGTGAGAGGGCGGGCCACTAAGGGCCGCGAAGGCAGGACGGGCCGCTAAGGGCGCGACGGGCCGAAAGGCTAGGGCCGTTACGGCAGCAGCAGGGCAGAGCGCGATGCGCGCTTCGGTTAGGGTAGGAAAAAATATTTCGACGTGGTGGGCCCAAGGGAAAACGGTCCCACTAGGGAACCCGCTCTATACCATGAGAGATGAATGAATGAACTAGAAATGAGATGGGTACAAATAGGAAAACCTAGAAAGCTGTACCCCCTAAGGTCTAACCCACTACAGCCTAAACATGCTATATCATATATGTTTGACAGTTGGTACTACGAGTAGGTGCGTTACTTACCAATATGGTTGGCATTAAAAATTGTGCGTTCCTTATCTATACGATTCATACTAAGAGTAAGTGCGTTCCTTACCCATAAGGTTGGTAATATAAGTAAGTGCGTTACTTACCAATATCGTTGGTAATGAAAGTAGGTGTGCTACTTACCCATATGGTTGGTACTGAGAGTAAGTGCATTCCTTACCCATAAGGTTGGTAATATAAGTAAGTGCGTTACTTACCAATATCGTTGGTAATGAAAGTAGGTGTGCTACTTACCCATATGGTTGGTACTGAGACTAAGGGCGCATAACTTTTTCCCCTTTCCATCGTCCAGACGGTTTGGAACCATCGTCCGGACTTTGGATCGAAACGGAAAATGTTACGCACCCTAAGTGCGTTCCTTACCCATATTGTCAGTACTATGAGTAAGTGCATTCCTTATCCATATGGTTGGTACCAAAAGTAAGAGGGTTCTTTATCCATATGGTTGGTACTAAGATAAAGGGCGTTCCGTACCCATATAATTGGTAGTATGAGTTAGTGCGTTACTTACTCATATGGTTGGTAGTAAGATAAAGTGCGTTTCATACCAAAATGGTTGGTAGTAAGAGTAAGTGCGTTACTTACCCATATGATTAGTACTAGGAGTCAGTGCATTCCTCACCCATATGGTTGAAACTAAGAGAAATTCCGTTACGTACCCATATGGTTGGTACTAAAAGTAAGTGCGTTTCTTACCCATATCGTTGGTACTAAGAGTAAGTGCGTTCCTTACCCATAAGGTTGGTAATAAAAGTAAGTGCGTTCCTTACCCATATGGTTGGCATATAGCGTAAGTGCGTCACGTACCCATATGGTTGGTACTTAGAAACTGCGTTCCTTATTCATATGCTTGGTAATGAAAGTATGCGTGTTACTTACCCATAAAGTTGATCCTAACAGTAAGTGCGTACTAATCCATATAGTTGGTACTAAGAGTAAGTGCTTTACTTACCAACTTGGTCGGTACAAGGAGTAAGTTTGTTTCTCACCCATGGGATTCGTTCGGAGGATAAGTGCGTAACTTACCCGTACGGTTGGTACTAAGAGAAAGCGGGATCCTTACCCGTATGGTTGGTAAAAAAAGTAAGTGCATTACTTACCCATATGGTTGGTACCAAGAGTAACCCAAAACCCTTATCCATATAGTTGGTACTACGAGAGAGTGCGTTCCTAATTCGTTCGTTTGGTACGAAGAGTAAGTGCGTTCCTTACCCATATGGTTAGTACTAAGAGTAAATGCGTTCCTTACCCATATGGTTGGTGCTAAGACAAAGTGCGCTCCTTACCCATAAGGTTGGTACGAAGAGTGAGTGCATTCCTTACCCATTTGGTTGGTAATTAGAATAAGTGCGTACTTTCCCATATGGTTGGTACTAAGAGTAAGTGTGCTACTAACCAATATAGTTGGTACTAAGAGTATACGCGTTCTTTACCTATATGGTTGATACTTAGAGAAAGTGCGTTTCTCACCCATAGGCTTCGTACGAAGGGTGAGTGCGTAACGTACCCATACAGTTGGTACTAAGAGTAAGTGTTTTACTTACCCATATGGTTGTTACTAAGTGTAAGTGCATTACGTACCCATATGGTTGTTTACTAGGAGTAAATGTGTTACTAACCCATATGGTTGGTACTAAGAGTAAGTGCGTTCCTTACCCATATAGTTGGTACCGAAATGAAGGGTCTTTCGTACCCATATGGTTGGCACTAAGAGAATGGGTCTTCCGTACCCATATGGCTGGTACTAAGATAAAGTGTGTTACTTACCCATATGGTTGGTACTAGGAGTAAGTACAATCCTTACCCATATGGTTGGTACTAAGAGCAATTGCCTTACTTACCTATATGGTTGGTACTAACAGCAAGTGCGTTACTTACCTATATGGTCGGTACTAAGAGTAAGTGCGTTCCTTACCTATATGGTTGGTAATAAATGTAAGTGCGTTACTCACCCATATGATTGGTACTAGGAGTAAGTGCGTTCTTTACTTATATGGCTGGTTATAAAAGTAAGTGTGTTACTTACCCATTTGGTTGGCACCAAGAGAAAGTGTGTTCCTTATGTATGTGGTTGGTACTAAGAGTGGAGACGGTACTTTATCATATGGTTGGTAATAAAAGTAGGTGCGTTACTTTCCCATATGGTCGGTATTAAGAATTAGCGTGATACTAACCGATATGGTTGGTACTAATGGTAAGTGCATTCCTTACCTATATGTTGGTACTAAGAGTAAGTGCGTTCATTACCCATATGGTTGGTACTTAAAAAACGTGCGTTCTCACCTATGGGCTTTGTACGAAGGGTAAGTGCGTAACTGACACATATGGTTGGTACTAACAGTAAGCGCGTTACTTACCCATATGGTTGGTACTAAGATACAGTGCGTTCCGTACCCATATGGTTTGTAGTAAGAGGAAGTGCGTTACTTACCCATATGGTTGGTACTAGGAGTAAATAGATTACTTTCCCATATGGTTGGTACTAAGCGTAGGTGCGTTTCTTACCCATAAGGTTGGTACAAAAAGTAAGTGATTTCCTTACCCATATGGTTGGTTCTAAGAGAAAGCGCGATTCTCACTCGCGGGGTTCGTACGAAGGGTAAGTGCGTAACTTACACATATGGTTGGTACTAATAGTAAGTGCGTTATTTACCCATATGGCTGGTACAAAAACAAAGTGCGTTCCTTACCCATATGCTTTGTAGTTAGAGTAAGTGCGTTCCATACCCATATAGTTGGTAGTCAGTGTAAGTGCATTACTTACCCATATGGTTGGTACTAAAAGTAGCTGCGTTACTTATCCATATGGTTGGTACTAAGATCAAAGGGGTTCGTATGACGAGGAAGTGCGCCATTCAGTTGGTACTAGGAGTGAATGTGTTCCCATGTAGTTGGTACTAAGAGAAAGGGTGTTTATTACCCATATGATTGGTAATAAAAGTAAGTGCGTTACTTTCCCATACGGTTGGTAGTAGGAGTAAGTATGCTAGTAACCCATATGGTTGGTACTAAGAGCATGTGCGTTCCTTATCCATATGGTTGGTACTAAGAGAAATTGTGTTCCTTACCTATATGGTTGGTACTTTGAGAAAGTGCGTTTCTCAATCACGGGCTTCGTACGAAGGGTAAGTGCATAACTTCGGTTGGTACTTAGCATAAGTGCGTTACATATATTGTTGGTACTTTGAGAAAATGTACTCAAATGGTTGGTAATAAAAGTAAGTGCATTACCTACCCATATGGTTGGTACTAAGAGTACATACCTATATGGTTGGTACTAAGAGTACATACCTATATGGTTGGTACTAAAAGTAAGTGCGCTACTTACGATATGGTTGGTACTAAGCGTAAGTGTGTTCCTTACCCGTATGGTTTATTGTAAATGTAAGTGCGTTAAAAAAAGTAAGTACATTTTTTACCCTAAGGGTTGGTACTAAGATAAATGCGTAACTTACCATATGGTTGGTGTTATGAGCACGTGCGTTCCTTACCCATATGGTTAGTACTAAGAGAACGGGCGTTACTTACCCATATGGTTGGTACTAAGGGTACATTATTATATCGACACAAGTGTCCCAATCACTTTGTGACACCAAAAAACAGCATAAACAGTATTGTGTCCCAAATGTGCGTCGCCTTACAGCGACCATTACTGTATCTTTCATTGGTCAGCGTGGAACGCACTGACGTCGCGGACGATTGCAAATTGACCCTCACTTTCAAAAATCCACACGCGACTCGGAAAGCCCGACACGACCACATGCACCTAGACACCCAGCACAATGCCAATTTCGGGCAGCCCAAAAACGACTTTAGTACGATCTTGCACGTCTCCCCGCCAAAACCACACCCCCTCCAACCTCACCACCCAGATCTCTTTCAACGCGAACATGGTGTGTCCCTGCCCGTTGCGAGAAGAATCCATTGACCCTGTTGGTTGATAAACCAAATTGCGTCGGTACTAAGAGAAAGTGCGTCCCTTATCCATATGGTCGGTACTAAGAGAAAGTGCGTTCCTTACCCATATGGTTGATACTAAGAGTAAGTGTGTTCCGTAGCTATATGGTTGGTACTAAGAGTAGGTACGTTAATTACCCATATGGTATGTACTAAAAGTAAATGCGTTACTGACCCATATGGTTGGTACGAGAAATAAGTGCGTTCCTTATCCATATGGATGGTTCTAAAAATAAGTGCGTCCATTACCCAAATGGGTGGTTAAGAATTAAAGTGTGTTACTTACGCATATTGTAGGTACTAAGAGTAAGTACGTTACTTACCCATATGGTTGGAACTAAGATAAAGTGTGTCCTTTTCCCGTATGGTTGGTAATAAGAGTAAATACGTTCCTTACCCATATGTTAATTAGTGTGTTCCTTACCCATATGGTTTGTATCAAAAGTAATTGCGTTACTTACCCATATGGTTGGTACTAAGAGTAAGTTCGTTCCATATTCATATGGTTGGTACTATGAGTAAGTGAGTGGCTTATCCATATGGCTGGTACTAAGATAAAAGGCGTCCTTACCCATATGGTTGATAATAAAAGTAAGTGCGGTACTTACCCATATGGTTAATACTAAGCGTGAGTGTGAAAGTGCGTTATTTACCCATATGGTTTGTAGTAGTAGAAGTTGCGTTACTTACCTATATGGTTGGTACCAAGAGAAGGTACGTTCCTTACCCATATGGTTGGTACTAAGAGTAAGTGCGTTCCTTACCCATATGGTTGGTAATAAAAGTAAGTGCGTTCCTTACCGATATGAATGGTACTAAGAGTAAGTGCGTTCCTTACCCATATGGTTGTTACCAAAAGAAAATGCATTCCTTACCCATATGGTTGGTACTAAGAAAAAGTGTGTTTCTCACCCATAGGATAAGTGCGTTACTAACCCATATGGTTGGTACTATGAGTAAGTGCGTTACTTACCCATATGGTTGGTACTAAGCGTAAGTGCGTTCCTTACTCATATGGTTGATACTAAGAAAAATTACGTTCCTTACCCATATGGTGGTACTAAGAGAAGGTGCGCTCCTTACCCATATGGTTTGTACTAGAAGTAATTGCGTTACTTACCTGTATGCTTGGTACCAAGAGCAAGTACGTTCCTTGCCCATATGGTTGGTACTATGAGTGAGTGCGTTCCTTACCCATATGGTTGGTACTATGCATTTGTAGGTACTCGCGCAATGTGCACTTCGACACAACACTGTGCGCTATGAACAAACACTGAAAGCAGAAAGGAACCTGAACCTGGTTGGTGTTATCCCAGGTTGGAAAAAGAGTGCTCCTTATCCATTTGGTGTTCGGTACTAAGAAAAAGAGTGTTCCTTATCCATTTGGTGGGTAATAATAGTAAGTGCGTTACTACTTATATGGTTGGTACAGAGAGAAAGTGCAATCCTTACCCATATGGTTGGTACTAAGAGTAAGTGCATTACTTACCCATATGGTTGCTACTGAGAGAAATTGCGTTTCTCACCCATTAGGTTTGTACGAAGGGTAAGTCCGTAATTTACCCATACGGTTGGTACCAAGAATAAGTGCGTTCCTAACCCATATGGTTGGTACTAAGAGAAAGTGCGTTCCTTACCCTTATGGTTGGTAATTAAAGTAAGTGCCTTACTTACCCATATGGTTGGTACTAAGAGTTAATGCGTTACTTACCCATATGGTTAGTACTAAGAGAAAGTACGCTCCAAACCCATATGGTTGGTACTAAGAGCAAGCGTGTTCCGTACCCATATAGTTGGTACTAAGTGTAAGTGCGCGTTACTAACCTTTATGGTTAGTACTAAGGGTAAGTGAATTACTTTCCCAAATGGTTGGTACTAAGCGTAAGTTCGTTACTTACCCATATGGTCGGTACTAGGAGAAAGTGCGTTCCGTATCCATATGGTTGGAAATATAAGTAAGTGCGTTATTTACCTATATGGTTGGTACTAAGAGTAAGTGCGTTACTTACCCATATGGTTGGTTCTAAGAGTAAGTGCGTTCTTTACCCATATTGATGGTATTTAGAGAAAGTGTGTTTCCCACCCATACGCTTTGTATGAAGGGTAAGTCCGTAATTTACCCATATGGTTGCTAATAAGAGAAAGTTCGTTCCTTACCCATATGGTTGGTACTAGGAGTAAATGCACTACTTTCCCATATGGTTGGTACTAAGCGTAAGTGCGTTCCTTATCAATATGGTAGGCACCAAATTCAAGTGCGCTCCTTACCCATATGGTTGGTACTTATAGTAAGTGCGTTAATTACCCATATGGTTGGTACTAAGATAAGGTGTGTTCCGTACCCATATGGTTTGTGAGGAGTAATTGTGTTACTACCCATGGTTGGTACTTAGAGAAAGTGTGTTTGTCACCCATGGGGTTCGTACGAAGATGCGTTACTTACCCATGCGGTTGGTGTTAACGTGAGTTGGCCGCGTCCTCATTTCGGCAGAGCCGACACCGTGGTTGGGTGTGCGGGAGGTGCAGCCGACCGTCTGCAGTGGGCGACGCCAACTTAGGCGAGCAGGTCGACGAAGGTGGTGAACCTGCAAGGGGCCACTGCGAAACCGCCAACGACGGGAAGCCGGTGTTGGGTGAAAATTCACTTTGCACGACATCCTGCCGTTTGTTTGTACGAGTATGTATATGCGAATGCATTTGCGTGTATGGTGGGTTCGTCTGTTTGTTTGCTTTTGCAATTTTTGCTTGATGCATTTGTAGGCACTCGCGCAATGTACGCTTCGGCACAACATTGTGCGCTATGAACAGTGAAAGCAGAAAGGACGAGCTCACAAAGGAACCAAGATGGAAGCCTTGCATTTCGGTTGAATTGATTGCGCAGATTCAGTTCTATCCAACTCGAAATTGTACTGTTTTGTTTGGTTAACTATAAAGTAGCAGGGCAGGCACTATAGGGGTACAATTTGGTGAAGGTTGGATGTTGTTTGTCTGTATCTGCATGCTACAGGGCCAGGGGAAACCAGCGGAACCAGCTTTTGTCTGGTTGCACTAGGACGAAATAGGTTCTGTTTTTAGAACCTCAACCTGGTTGGTGTTATCCCAGGTTGGAAAAACAGAACCAGAAGTTGTTTACCAACCTCCCACCTACTGTTTTGTCAAACCAGGGTGGTTCTGTTGCTTGGAATTATTTGGGATCATCCCTGGTTGTTCCCAGGTTGATTTCCAAGGTCCCTGCTAGCTCTAGTATTTTTTTCCTTCTCTGTTTGTACCTGGATATACTCAAATTGATTCAAGACAATTCCTTCCTTGCTGGAATTTTGTATCTACGCGGTTCGACGACGGAATGCTACCGAGTCAACGCTAGTACGCTAGCATTACGACGCTAGGGACACGCTGTCCAATTCGTAACTCTGCAATGGCAGAACTTATCGAGAGGCTACTTGGCTCTTTTGAAAGCTCTTAGGGTGAGCTTCGATATAGCGAATTCTCAGCTTAATCCGATCGACGGTTTGCACGGCACGCTGCGCGACGTTCAAAGTACTCTTGCTGATTTCACTAAGTCCCTCTTGATCCCTCTCTCTACGTACCCGGACCCGAGTATAGGGGCTGGTCTTGTACCAATCACCCAGGGACCCTTGGAGGTGACCCTGATGAGAGGTTCTAAGTTGGATAACGTCTTAATAGCCTGAGTTTATGAGGCCCTTATACCAACAAGCTGGTATAAGAGTTGCGTTATAGCGATCCTCGTTATAAGTAGCTATGGCGGGAAAGGATTCTGCGGGAGCTAGTGAATCAACAGCCCAAGATCGTAGCGGCATCCAAGATTCTGGTGTTTTGGCGCCAAGGGGAGCGCGAACAAACCAGGGCTCGCTGATCAAGGAAGTGCTGAAAAACGTCACCGTCGAGAAGTTCAATGGTGAGGGCTATGATGATTGGGAATGGAAAACGCAACTATAATTCCGTCAGATTGGATTGCTGAAAGTAATGATTGGAGAGGAGCCTAGACCGAGTGACCCCGCGCTGCAGGAAGATTGGGACGAGCGCGCCTCGACTGGATACTACTTAATGTCGTAGTGTTTGGAGCTGAACCAGCGTCAACACGTCATGCACCTGCTGTCGGAGATTGAGTGCGGTCCGAAGGCATGGACCGTGTTGAAGGAGCTGCACGCTCCTACCTCCGTTGCCGCGACACTCATGATAGAAAGGAAGCTGTCCGCGTTGCGCCTCAGTGAGGGAGAGCCGGTGCAACCTGTTCTGAACAAAATGCGCGACCTCTACGCGAAGTTGGCGGCCGCGGGGATTGTGTATCCGGAGCAAACCAAGTGCCTGAAGATGCTCTCGCTGCTGTTGGAGTCGTGGCTTCAATACACGAGTGGTTTGAGCCTGCCGCAGAACCAAAGCTTGTGGACACTCGAGTAGGTGCGGACGAAGATTCTGGAGGATGACTTCCGTCGCCGCCAAGTGAGGGATGGAGACGACGGCAGCGGCGGCTACGTCATGCAAGGGAGCCGACGTGGCAGAGTACGTGGCTTCCGTGGTGCTGGTCGTGGTGCAAAGAAGGACGACGACTCCAACGACCAAATTGGAGGTACCGGTTGGGGTCGCAGTGGGAAATCCGGACGTGGGGGCAGATAGGGTGCTGATGGCAAAATGAAAGGGAGCTGCTGGTATTGTGAGAAGGAGGGCATCCCTGGTTCTTATGTTATAAGAAACCCGAAAGATGGACCCCCCAGAATCGCCATCAGGATGGCGACGCACGGAGCAACCAGAGAAATGGCGCGAACATGGTTGCAGATTCGTCAGACGATAACCCGAAAGGTGCTTAGACGAAAATGGAGCTCGCCGCGGGTCAGTTCTTCCATGTTGGAGACGAGGGGGAGCAAGGAGACGGTTCTGCCAAGGTTGGAGTAGAGTTGCACCCCCTGGAGTTTGGGTATTGGACACGGGCGCCTTGTGGACGATGACACGACGCAAGGACCTGCTAGACGACCTACGTGCTGCACCAATCTCTGAGATGTGCTCTGCCTCTGGACACGCGTTGAAGGTGGCTGGTGCGGGACAAGCTGCATTCAAGGTGCAGATGGCAAGCCGGTGGTGCTGCACGACGTTCTGCTCGTCTCCGACCTCAAGGCCAACCTCATCTCCCTCCGTAAGCTTGCCAAGGCTGGGGTGAGCACAGCACGGATGGGGCACGCACTTACAAGGGGCAGCCGGGCAACCAGGTGCTTTGGGATCTGGACGAGAGCAAGGATGTGTACAGATCCATGTAGCAGCTGCCGGCATTGGCGCGGCACGGTGGGGGGCAGGCTAGAGAGGGGTCTGCATCCCAGGGGGAGTGCAATGCCGTGGGAGCCGTTGGTGTGAAAGTGTCGGCCAGATCTGGGGAGACGGATTGGGTAACGGCACACCGATGCTTGGGGCATGTGGCAATGCCTTTGTTGAAGCAGCTAGAGAAGGATGGAGCCGTTTAGGGCGTGAAGCTGAACGGACAGCCACCTGATGAGAACTGTGAAATCTGTTTGCTCTCAAAGTTAACCCGTTTCCCCTTCCATAGTGTGGCTGGTAGGAGCAAGAAGCCGTTGGAACTGGTCCACATGGAATTGGTGGGGCCGCTGCCGGTGCATGGGCACAAGGGGGAGTGGTATTTCCTAACTCTAGTGGATGATTGGAGCAGGCTGATGAGGTTGTATCTACTGAAGCAGAAGGACCACGCCGCCCCCACGATACGTGAAGATTGGCTGCCGTTTGTGGAGAAGCAAGCTGAGTGTGTGGTGAAGCGGATTAGGACAGACCGGGGTGGTGAGTTCCTTGGAGCCGAGATGACCGCTTGCCTTAACAAGCAGGGCATCCAGAGGGAGCTGACCACGGCTTACACCCCACAGTCCAATGATGTAGCAGAACGGGCGAACCGGACCATTCTAGAGACAGCAAGGGCGCTCCTCATAGAATCAGGGTTGGCCAACTCCATGTGGCCCCATGCTGTCCGGCACGCTACCGTGGCTAGGAACAGGGTGCTCACCAAGGTTGGGGATGACTCATGGGTGCCGTTGGAGAGGTGGCTTGGGAGGAAGCCACCGGTAGACATGCTGAGAGTGTTCGGTTGCATGGCAGTCTTTCACGTCCCCAAAGTCTACCGAAGTAAGTTGGGGGCAAGTGCAATCTGGTGTGTGCATTTGGGGCTGGCTGCTAAGAGCAAGGGATGGCTATTATAGGAACCATGCAAGGGTGTGTTGTTTGACACCAGGGATGTGAAGTTTGTTGAGGGCATGATGTATGGAAGCTGGTAGAAACAGCCGGAGGCCAAGGTTTCCCAGCAGATGGAGCAGATCACCATGCAGCTGGACCTGACTCCTAGTGTGTGGGAGGAGGGAGAGGAGGCAGCTGCAGAGGGTGGTGATGGAGAGAAGGTACAGGAGACACCTGCTGGTGCAGGAAATGGTGTAGAGACTAGCAGTAGGAATAGGGGAGCTGCTGGATCTGAGGGAGGAGAGCAGCAGCAGGGCAAAGCCAAGGTTCCTACACTATCATCAAGGAGGAAGCTGAAGGGATGGGAAATACCCGTCACCAGGCCAGGACGTACCCGTATGGCCACTAGGAGCTGACTACAGGAGCTGATGTAACAGAGCAGCAGCTTGGGAACGAGGAGGCATTTCTGATTCTGCCTCAAGTCTATGATCCAGATGAGGAGGACGAGCCTGCATACTGTTTCCTTGCCCATGCACCAGAGGAACCAGCTAGCATGGAGGGACAAGTGGCTGGCTTCTAGGGAAAGAAAGCGGTGCAGTGCAAGTGAGTGCTGAGGATCAAGACCGATGACAAGGGGCAGGTCCCCATCTACTGGAGTAGGTTGGTGGCTAAGGGGTTTCAGCAGAAGGAGAAGCAGGACTTGAATGAGATCTTTGCTCCCACTGCCAAATCCCCTACCCTCCGTGTCTTGTTGGCAGATGCAGCCGTTAGTGGGAAATACATCATTCAGATGGACATATCAACGGCATTCCTCTGCGGGATTTTAGAGGAGGAGGTGTGCATGACGCAGCCGCCTGGGTATGAGGATGGTACGGGCAGGGTGTGCAAGCTCAACAAGTCCATCTACGGTTTGAAGCAAGCGCCACGCTGCTGGTACCAGAAGTTGGCAGCTGTTTTAGAGGAGATGGGATTCAGGACCAGCATCTGCGATGGGAGCCTCTTTCTCAAGGGGGAGAAGGAGAAGCTGGTGATGTTTCTGGTCTACATGGACGATATTCTTCTCTTCAGCAGCAGCATGAAGGAGATCTAGAACGTGCAGCAGCAGCTGATGGAGAACTTCAAGTGCAAGACCCTTGGGCAGGTAAAGTACTACATCAGGATGCACGTGGAGAGGGATGTGGATCACAGGTTGTTGAAGCTGCACCAGAAGAAGTTCATCATGCAGCTGGGGGAGAAGTATGGGATTGAGAAGGAGCGCAAGGTTGCAACTCCCCTGCTTGCTGAATTCAAGCTTGTGAATGCTGCTGAGGATGAGGAGGTTGAAGCCGAGGAGCAGCAGCATTTTCAGTTCTTGGTGGGAAGCCTCTTGTATGCAGCAGTTCACACGAGGCCCGACATCTCATTCTCGGTTGGGCAGCTGGCCAGGGTGGTGCGGAATCCGTCTGAGGAGCAGGTGGATGCAGCTGAATGCGTAGCGAAGTAACCGAGCTCGTACCACAGCATTGGAGTTCAATACTCCGCATTTGCACAGTTGAAACAGAAGGGGGTTGAGGTGCTGATGGAGAAGGGGGAGAGGCTTGGAGAAGGCAAGCTCTTTCTCACTTTCTTACCGATACTACTTGGGCTTCTTAGAAAAAGGATTCCTCTTCTGTGGGAGGATACATCTGCCTGGTTGGGGGAGGACCTGTTAGTTGGAGGTCCAAGAAGCAGACGGAGACGGCACTTTCCTCTGTAGAATCAGAGTACACGGCGATGTTCCATGGGGTGAAGGAGGTGATTTGGCTGAGGAGGCTGTTAGAGGAGATTGGCCAGGAGCAAAATGTTGCTACACCACTCTTTGTGATAGCAAGGGGGCTCTTTGGATGGCCAGGAACGCTGTGCTTCACGGGCTGAACAAGCACATGCGTATCAAGTGGCACTGGCTGCACAAGGAGGTGAACAGGGGGACGGTGAATCCGATCTATATCAAGACTCACCAGCAGCCAGCAGATTTCCTCACCAAGAGGCTTGCGGATGAACCTCATTGGCGTTGTGTGCTCATGAGTGGAATGAGCATGAACTAGAATGGATGATGGGAATACAGCCGGCAGGCAGAGGGAGAGTGTGTTGGATGCAAATTCACTTTGCACGATATCCTGCCGTCTGTTTGTACGAGTATGTGTATGGGAATGCATTAGCATGTATGGTGTGTTCGTTTGTTTGTTTGCTATTGCAATTTTTGCTTGATGCATTTGTAGGTACTCGCGCAATGTGCACTTCGACACAACACTGTGCGCTATGAACAAACACTGAAAGCAGAAAGGAACCTGAACCTGGTTGGTGTTATCCCAGGTTGGAAAAAGAGTGTTCCTTATCCATTTGGTGGGTAATAATAGTAAGTGCGTTACTACTTATATGGTTGGTACAGAGAGAAAGTGCAATCCTTACCCATATGGTTGGAACTAAGAGTAAGTGCATTACTTACCCATATGGTTGCTACTGAGAGAAATTGCGTTTCTCACCCATGAGGTTTGTACGAAGGGTAAGTCCGTAATTTACCCATACGGTTGGTACCAAGAATAAGTGCGTTCCTAACCCATATGGTTGGTACTAAGAGAAAGTGCGTTCCTTACCCTTATGGTTGGTAATTAAAGTAAGTGCCTTACTTACCCATATGGTTGGTACTAAGAGTTAATGCGTTACTTACCCATATAGTTAGTACTAAGAGAAAGTACGCTCCAAACCCATATGGTTGGTACTAAGAGCAAGCGTGTTCCGTACCCATATAGTTGGTACTAAGTGTAAGTGCGTTACTAACCTTTATGGTTAGTACTAATGGTAAGTGAATTACTTTCCCAAATGGTTGGTACTAAGCGTAAGTTCGTTACTTACCCATATGGTCGGTACTAGGAGAAAGTGCGTTCCGTATCCATATGGTTGGAAATATAAGTAAGTGCGTTATTTACCTATATGGTTGGTACTAAGAGTAAGTGCGTTACTTACCCATACTCTGCAGACCGTGGAGGGCCGCGGCACTGTCGCTCTGCAAGGGGAGGCCAGGAAGCAGGTCCTCATCCCTGACGTGCTCTACGTTCCGGGCGTGCAGGTAAACCTGCTGTCAGCCGGTCGGCTGCAGGAGAGCGGTGTGAAGCTGCAGGACGTCGGCGACGAAATGCAGCTCGTGTCGAAGGCAGGGGAGGTACTCGGTCGAGCACGCTACACCGGCCGCGTCCTCTGCACCGACCTTCGCCCCTGCTCGACGCGGTCGCCGTCGACCGAGGTGGTGGCACTGCAGACGATCGCATCAACAACAAAGTCGACGCCAGACAGGTGGCACGCGAGGCTCGCGCACGTCGCTGTCGACACGATTAAGAGCTCGGCGAAGCACGGCGTCGCCACCGGCCTCGACATCTAGCCGTCGACCGGACCTGACCTGCCGTGTGTCTCGTGTGTCGGAGGGAAGCTGGCGCGGCACACCTTCTCCGACAAGGGCTAGGACGCCGAGCAGGCACTGGCTGTCGTGCACATTGACTTGTGCGGGCCATTGACATGTGCACATTGACTTGTGCACATTGACTTGTTGCTGCCAAGGATGGCAGCTTTTCCTTCATCCTGCTGAAGGACCGCCACAGCCGATTTGTGTGGGTGAAGCCGGTCGCTAAGAAGAGCGACGTTCTGTGGGTGTTCGAGAAATGGCTGCTGGTGGTGGAGCGACATACGAAGAAGACGGTGTTGATGCTCCGTTCTGACTGCGGAGGGGAGTTCCTCGGGCGGGATTTCACCGACTTCGTCGACGGGAAGGGCATCGTCCACGACCTGACTTGTCCGTACACTCCGTAGCAGAATCGCATGGCTGAGCGGGAGTTGCGCACGGTTATCGAGTCCGTGCGGGCGATGCTGCTGCACATGGGTGTGCAGCACCACTGGTGGCACCTCGCCCTGCGGCAGGTCGTCTGGGTGCGCAACTGCTTGGAGCGATCGACGACGCCACCGGGGTCGACACCGTATCAACTGCTGACCGGCAAGAAGCCCGATCTCACGCTGGCGTGGGTGTGGGGCTGCATGGTGCAGTTCATGGTCCCCGAACAGCAGCGCGGTGGGAAGCTGGCGCCAAAGGCTCGCTGGGAACTTCACCTGGGGGTGTCGCCGGAGAGCAAGGGCTGGGAGGTGCTCGACTTGACCGACAACAAGGTGGTCACGTAGGTTGAGGCCATCTTCTACGAGACGCTGTCGCTGGAGGTGTGGAAGGTGAAGTACGGGCCTGCGTCGGGGCGGACGGAGGTCCACCCGCCGATAGACACCTTGACGGCGACGTTCTCGCTGCTCGCCGAGGTCGACGACCCTGATGATGAGGACGTCGAGGAAGTTCTGCTCTCGCCTCCGCCTCCTGTTCCTGTTGTTCCGACCCTTGTCACCGATTTGCTGGTGTCGACCATAGGCGATGAGGGGAGCTTTGTGGCGCCGCCTGTGTCGCCGGCCAGTGGCATTGCCGGCAGTCGACGTAAGACCGAGCTTGTCGACTTGAATGTGCAGCCGTCGACGACAGGGGAGCAGCAGGCAGGGGAGCAGGTGCAGAAGCAGGCAGCAGAAGTGCCGCCGCCAGGGGAGCAGCTCAAGGGGAAGTCGACAGGGGAGCTGTCGACGAAAGAGAAGTCGGCAAGCGGGCCGACGAGGGTGCTGGCGAAGCAGCTCGTCGACGACGAGGTTGTCGACGATGAAGGGGAGCTGTTGGCAGGGGAGGATTCTACCGACGGTGATGTGGTGGATGTTCTGGTCGAAAACCTGGATCTGCGACGCTCAGGCCGAAGTCGGAAGCCGCCGGAGTGGCTGAGTTTTCACGCCTGTCTGCCATCAGCCGCCTTCACCACGCTGCTCGACGACGCTGAGGCCGACGTCGTGCCGGAGATCGACCCCAACGTGCACGCCGACCCCGATCACCGCTGGGACATCGCGACGATGACGATGAAGGAGGCGTTGGCGAGCTGGAAGGGCAAGGCGGTGAAGGCCGCCATGGACGAGGAGATCCGCAGCCTCATCGGCATGTCCACGTTGGAGCTGGTCGAACGCGCGCGCGGTGTGAACATCATCAAGAACCGCTGGGTGCTGACGCCGAAGTACCACATCGACGATACGGTCGCCGGCGAGAAGGCGCACTTGGTCGTGAAGGGCTTTACGCAGGTGTATGGCGCCGACTACGACAAGTCGTATGCGCCGGCCAGCAGCTACATCACGCTGAAGATCTTCCTCAGCATCATCGCTGTTCTGGACCTGAACCTATTGCAGCTCGACATGAAGAACGCCTTCCTGGAGAGCAAGCTCGACAGGGTGCTGTATATGTACCAGCCGGAATACTATGACGACGGGACCGGCTGGGTGTGCAAGCTGCTAAAGAGTCTGTACGGGCTGAAGCAGTCGCCGCTGTTGTAGTACAAGGCGCTCGACGACGTGCTGACTGGCTCCGACTGGAAGAAGAGCCAGGTCGATGATGCGCTGTACTTCAAGGTCGGCGACGACGGAGTGACGTGCTGGGTGCGCGTCTACGTCGACGATCTGCTCGCTGCCAGGAGCAGCACCGCAATGCTGAAGGAGCTGCTGGAGGCTGCTTTTGAGCTGCGTGGGATCAGCTCGATCGAGAGGTACCTTGGGCTGGAAATCGTGCGCGACAGGCCGGCGAGGAAGCTGTGGTTGTTGCACCAGCAGACGCGTCATCGATGAGGAGCAGACCGGGCGGATCCCGAAGATACCGGTCTCCGTCGACGCCTACGCCGAGCTGACGTTCGACGACGAGGAGGAGGAGTACCGGCAGAAGGTCGGCTCGCTGCTGTTTGCGGCGACAACGACGAGGCCGGACATCGCTTTTGCGTGCAGCAAGCTGGGGAGCGGCCTCACGGTGAGGAGCGACCGGCACTGGCGCGAGGTCGACCGCTGCCTCGCCTACCTCACCGACACCCGTGACACCGCCCTGGAATTCGGCGGTGGACCAGAGTCGCTGAAGTTAGTCGACTACGTGGACGCCGACGACGCTGGCGACAAGCAGAACAGGACGAGCACGGGCGGCTACGTGTTAATCTTCGGAGGGGCAGCCATCTCCTGGTCGAGCCAGCGCATCAAGTGAGCGACCCTTTCGGCGACCGAGTCGGAGTACGTGGCAGCCGCCAAGGCAAGCAAGGAGGGACGTCGACTTCGCTTCCTCCTTGCAGAGTTCATGCTGCTCAATGCTGGGACGCCGACAGTCCTTCGTGTGGACAACAAGTCGCTGAGGGCTTAGGGCCGAAGGGCAACCTCAAGCACATGGAGCGACGCTATGCCTGGCTGCAGCAGATGGTGAAGCGCGGGAAGTTCGTGCTGAAGTACATCCCGACCACCGAGCAGCCGGCCGGCTTTCTGACGAAGGCGCTGCACTTTCCGGCCTTCAACCGGTGCTCCGTCGCAATCAACCAGGTGCGCCTGGCCGACGTCCGCGACGGGGACGATGACGTGCAGCAGTAGGTGCCATGCCCTTCTGCATTGCTGGTGCGGTGATGGCGTGCTGTGTGTGGAGTGCACGCCGAAGACGAGTTTTCTCCGTGTAGTTTTGCCGTGCGGGTTGGGGGCCCAAGCAAGAGAGGAGTGTTGACGGGAATGGAGTGTTGGCCCCGCCCTCGCTTGGGCGAAGCCGACGTAGTGGTCGGGTGGACGGGAGGTGCGGCCGGCCATCCGCATAGTTCGACGCGTGCAGGTCGACGATGTTGGTCGACCTGCAGGGAACCGCAAAGATGCTACCGACGAAGGGAAGCCGGCGGCCTAGTTCGACAGGGCAGGTCGACGAAGCAGTCCATCAACCTGCGCAGGTCTGTCGAGGAGTCGTCGAGGATAGGAGCTCGACGGCAGCAGCAGACCGTGCTGGTCGACGGAATGGTTCGTCGACCAGGATGGTATTCGACGGAACAGTGGTCGACAAGGGAGGTCGTCGACCAGGGCACCGAGTGGTCGACCCGGTCAACCAAGTTACCTTGGCAAGGTTCTGCGGGGGCACGCGAACGACGTCGAGGCCGCGATGGCGAAGGCGACATCGGGCTGGTATCCCGAAGTCGATGTGGCTCGTCAGGCGCAGACAACAGCCGACAGATGCGTGACGGTGCATGTCGGGCCAATCGTCTGCACGCACCTGCGAGCGAACGCGCTGCTGTCATCTGCGGGTGCAACGCTGGACAGCCGCCTTGCTGCAGTTTGGCACGCCATCGACCTGCTCTGTTGGCAGGCTGCGATTTTGCAGCGCTGGCGTGGCTCCTCTACGCATCGCTGGCAGGCGGTCGACCATGCTGTGCTGGCGGTCGACCAGCTGCCCTGCTAGGTTTCTAGGCTCTGATGTGGTCATTCTTGCGATTGCTGTATCAGTCATTCTGTAATGCAACTTTCCTTAGTGAAACTCTTGCCAAATTGCTCTGTGAACACACAAGTGCTAGAGAAGACTAAGGAAGCTACGATATGGCTAGTACTAAGCGTAAGTGCGTCCAACACCCCCGTAGTCTAGCTCCCGACCGTTGTAGAGTGATATGCCACACTCTACACAACGCTGGCAGATGTCGACCTTACTGTGTTGGCAATCGACCAGCTTGCCTCCTAGGTTGCTAGGCTCTTAGGTATTCATTATTACCATTGTGATTGCTATCATTCTGTAATGCAACTTTGCTAGCGAAACGCTTGACAATTCTTCCCATGAATGTGCAAGTGCTAGAGAACGCATGCAAAGCTACGATCACTCTCACAACTCGTGCCAACTTCGTAGTCTAGCTCCTACCGTTGAAGTGTGAATGTCCACAGTTCATACTAAGAGTAAATGCGTTACTTACCAATATGATTTGTACTAACAGTAATTCGTTACTTCCCCTTATGATTGGTACTAAGAGTACGTACGTTGCTTACCCATATAGATGGTACTAAGAAAAGGGGCATTTCTCACTGATATAATTGGTACTGAAAGAATGTGAGCTACTTACCTATATGGTTGGTTCTAAAAGTGATTGCGTTACCTTTCCATATGGTCGGTACTAAGAACTAGTGCGTTACTTACCCACATGGTTGGTACTAAGAGGAAGTGCGTTTCTTACCCATATGGCTAGTACTAAGCGTAAGTGCGTCCTATACCCATATGGTTCGTACTAAGAGTAAGTGCGTTACTAATCCATATGGTTGGTAGGCAGCGTAAGGCGTTCCTTACCTATATGGTTGGTACTAAATGAAAAGGCGTACCTTACTCATAAGGTTGGCACTAAGTGTAAGTGCGTTACTTACCCATATCGTGGGTACTAAAACAAAATTGCGTTACTTATCGACGTGGTTGGTACTAAGAGTAAGTGCGTTCCTTACCCAATACTGAGTAAATGCGTTCTTACCCATATGGTTGGTACTAAGACTAAGTGCGTTCTGTACCCATATAGTTCGTACTAGGGGTGAATGTGTAACTTACCAATATGGTTTGTACTAAAAGTACGTGCGTTCCTTACCCATATGCTTGGTACTAAGAGTAAGTGCGTTACTTGCCCATAAGGTTGTACTAAGAGAAATTGCGCTTCTAACTGATATGGTTGGTACTAAAAGTAAGTGCGTTACTTATCCACGTGGTTGGCACTAAGAGTAAGTGCGTTCCTTACCCATATGGTTTATACTAAGAGTAAGTGCGTTACTCATCCATATAATTGGTACTAAGAGTAAGTGCGTTACATACCCATGTGATTTGAACTGAGAGTAGGTGCGTTCCTTACCCATATGGTTGGTACTAAGAGTGTAAGTGCGTTACTTACCAATAAAATTGGTACTCAGAGTAAGCGATTGCTTACCCATTTCGATGGTACTAGGAGTATGTGCGGGCGTTATTTATATATATATAGTTGGTACTAAGAGTAAGTGCGTTCCTTATCCATAATTTGGTTGGTACTAACAGAAAGTGCGTGTCTCACCCATAGGGTTCGTACAAAGGGTAAGTGCGTAACTTACCCATACGGTTGGTACTAATAGTAAGTGTGTTCCTAACCCATATGGTTGGTACTAAGCGAAAGTGCGTTCCTTACCCATGTGCTTGGAACTAAGAGAAAGTCGTTACTTACCCATATGGTTGGTACAAAGAGTAACTGCATTACATACCCATATGGTTTGTACTAAGAGTATATTTGTTATTTTTTCCATATGGTTGGTACTAAGATTATGTGTGTTACTTACCCATACGATTGATACCAAGAGTAAGTGCGTTACTTACCTATGTAGTTTGTAGCAAGAGTAAGTGCGTTCCTTACCCGTATGCGTTCCTTACTAAGATTAAGTGGGTCACTTACCAATATGGTTTTTACTAAGAGTAAATGCGTTACTTACCCATATAATTGGTACTAAGAGTATATGCGTTACTGACCCATATGGTTGGTACTATGAGAGAATGTGTTACTTACCCATGTGGTTTATAATAAGAGTACGTTCCTTACCCATATGGTCTGTACCAAGAGTAAGAGCGTTCCTTACCCATATGGGTGGTACTAAGAGTATGTGCGTTATTTACCCTTATAGTTTTTAAATGCGTTACTTACCCATATGATTGGTACTAAGTGTACTTACATACCCATATGGTTTAACTGAGAGTAAGTGCGTTCCTTACCCATATGATTAATACTAAGAGCGTAAGTGCATTACTAACCAATATAGTTGGTACTCATAGTATGTGCGATAGTCATATAAATTATTTGTACTAAGAGTACCCATCTGAGTGGTAAGAGTAAATGCGTTACTTACCCATATGGTTGGTACTAAGAGTAAATGCATTATTTACCCTTATGGTTGGTACTAAGAGTACGTGCGTTCCTTACCCATATGGTTGGTACTAAGAGAATGGGCGTTCTCATACTATATGTTTGGTACTAAGAGAACGTGCGTTACTTACCTATATGGTTGGTACTAAGAGAAACTGCGTTCCTTACCCATATGTGTTCTAAGAGTAAGTGAGTGCCAGCAGCATTCCAATCATTCCATGCTAGTTCATACTGATTCTACTTATGCGCACACAACGCCAATGAGGATGATCCGCAAGCCTCTTGGTGAGGAAGTCTGCTGGCTGCTGGTGAGTCTTGATGTATATCGGGTTCAGCGTCCCCTTTTTCGCCTCCTTACGCAGCCCTTGCCACTTGATACGCATGTGCTTGTTCAGCCCATGAAACACAAAGTTACTGGCCATCCCAAGAGCCCCCTTGCTGTCACAAAACAGCGGAGTAGCAACCTTCTGCTCGTGGCCAATCTCCTCCAAAAGCCTCCTCAGCCAATTCACCTCCTTAACCCCATGAAACATTGCCATGTATTCGGACTCTACTGAGGAAAGCGCGGTCTCCGTTTGCTCCTTGGGCCTCCAACTAACTGGTCCTCCCCCAACCAGGCAGATGTAACCTCCAACAGATGAGGAATCCTCCACCTTTGAAGCCCAAGTAGCATCTGCAAACAACTTGAAAAAGAGCTTGCATTCTCCAAGCCTCTCCCCCTTCTCCTTCAGCACCTCAACCCCCTTTTTCTTCACCTGTGCAGATGCGGAGTATTGAATTCTTATGCCTGGGTGAGAGTTCAGGTACTTCACCACGCGTCAGCTGCATCTACCTGCTCCTCAGATGGATTCTGCACCACCCTGGGCAGCTGCCCAACCGAGAAAGAGATGTCGGGCCTTGTGTGAACAGCTGCGTACAAGAGGCTGTCCACCAAGGACTGAAAATGATGCTGCGCCTCGGTGTCAACCCCTTCATTCTTAGCAGCCTTCAAAAGCTTGAGCTCAGCTGGCAGGGGAGTTGCAACCTTGCGCTAATTTTGAATGTCATACTTCACCCCCAGCTGCTTGACGAACTTCTATTGGTGATCCAGATCTCTCTCCACGTGCATCCCGAAGTAGTACTTTACCTACCCAAGGGTCTTGCACTTGAAGTTCTCCATCAGCTGCTGCTGCACGTTTTGGATCTCCTTCATTGCAGCTGCTGGTCCTGAATCCCATCTCCTCTAAAGAAGCTGCTAACTTCTGGTACCAGCAGCGTGGCATTTGCTTCAAGTGGTAGATGGAATTGTTGAGCTTGCACACCTTGCCGTACCATCCTCATACCCAGGTGGATGCGTCATGTATACCTCCTCCTCTAAAATCCCCTAGATGAAGGCCGTTGATTCATCCATCTGAATGATGTACTTCCCACTAACGGCTGCATCTGCCAACAAGACATGGAGGGTAGGGGGTTTGGCAGTGCGAAAAAAGATCTCGTTGAAGTCCTGCTTCTCCTTATGCTGAAACCCTTTAGCCACCAGCCTACTCTTGTAGATGGTGACCTGCCCCATGTCATCAGTCTTGATCCTCAGCACCCACTTGCACTGTACCGCTTTCTTCCTCCCCTATTACTCATGTCCTAATCTGTAGCTGGCTTTGGTACTCAGCATCCCTGGAGGCAAGCCACTTGTCCGTATCTGGTCCAGCTAGTGCCTCCTCCATACTAGCTGGTTCCTCTGCTACAGGGGCAATAAAACAGTAGGCTGGTTCATCCTCCTCATCCGGGTCATAGCCATGAGGAAGGATCAGCATTGCCTCCTCATTCCCAAGCTGCTGCTCCGCTATATCAGATCCTGCAGCCAGCTGCCCTATTGCCATACAGGTACGTCCTGGCCTGGTGCCGCGTCTCTCCCATCCTCTCATAAAAACACCGTTCAGTTTCCTCCTTGATGGTAATGTAGGAGCCTTAGCTTAGCCCTGTTGCTGCTCTCCTCCCTCAGGTCCAGCAGCTCCACTAGTGCTACCACTAGCCTCTCCACCATCTCCTCCACGAGCAGGTGCCTCCTATACCCTCTCTCCATCACCACCCTCTGCAGGTCCAACTGCATGGTGATCTGCTCTATCTGTTAGAAAACCTTTGCCTCCGGTTGTTTCTCCCAGCTCCCATACATCATCCCCTCAATGAATTTCACATCCGGGCTGTCAAAGAACACACGCTTGTTGGGTTCCCACAGCAGCCATCCCTTGCTCTCAGCAGCCATCCCTACATGCGCACACCAGATTGCAATCACCCCAAACATACTTCGGTGTTTCCAGGGGACGTAAGCGACTGCCTTGTAACCGAACACCCGCAGCATGTTGCAGAGATAACTCGTACAACGGGAGCTAGACTACGGGGAAGGCACGGGGTAGGAGTGATCGTAGCGTTCCTTAGTCGTTTGCTTGTGTTCTCTCTACTTGCGCATTCACGGGGAGAATTGGCAAGAGTTTCACTAGCAAAAGTTCACAACAATGATAGCAAAATGTTGGCAAAAAAGACTACATCAGATGCTAGCAAGCATGCAGCCGACCGCGTTCCAGTACTGCAAGGTCAACCGCGCTCCAGCAGTGCAAAGTCACGGTCTGCCAACGCTGCAAATCGACGGCGTGCCAACGCTGCAGCAAGACGGCTGCACAGCGTTGCATCCGCAGGACTGCAGCGCACCCACTTCGCAGGTGCTCGCAGTTGATTGGCGTGCTATGCTTCGTCACCCGCACAGCGCAGACACCAAATCGTCCACAGGCTGTTGACTGTACCACCGAGGTCAGCTTTGCCAGAACCACCCGTGCGACTGTCGTGCACCTCCGCAGTACCCCGTCACCCGGGTAACCTGGTCGACCGGTCAACCATATCGATCTGTTGCGTCTCCTTGTGCCCGTCGACCAGTCAGGTCGACGACCACCACTGGTCGACCACACTAAGTCGACCACACCATGACAGACAGGCATGTGTGTAAGAGAGGAAAAGGGAGGATGATATAAAGAGAGGCATGAGTGGATATGAGCGACTGATGTGATGTAAATGAAGCAAGCGCATCAATTTGCAAGACGCCGTGTGGAATGTCACTTGGATGGGTGCTGCAGTTCTAGGAAGACTTAGTCCATGAGCTCATTGTTGCACAATGAATAGGAACAGGTAATGGCAGAGCAAGAGGAGATGGCGGCGGGTATGGATGAGCGGAAGAGCAAGGGAGGGGGGGGGGGGGGGGGGGGGGGGCGGCGGGCAGGGATGAGCTAGAAAGAGGGGAAGGCGGGTTGGGAGGAAGCAAAGCGTACAGGTCCTGGAGGCAAGTGAGTGGGGCGAGACACGAGAGGTCGTCCATGGAGCCTTGCATCACAGTGGGGCTCAATCGAATGATAATGCAAGATAGACAGAGGCAGCAGGGAGGGTGGCGTGCAAACGTAGACGCGTGGGGGCTAAAGCAGCAGTAGTCACAGGATCAGGGGGGGGAGCAGAAACCCCATTTGCGTGCGTTCATGGAGCATTGACCACGTGAGATTGATCAGCTTGGATAACAAAAGGCACTGAAGTGTGGCCAAGGCGCAAAGAAACAAGTTTTTCTTCTCTTTTCATTTTTTCCAACTTTGACACTCAAATACGTTGCCTTGAAAAACGTCCGCAAAAGAACGTAAAAAAAAAAAAACAAAACAAAACAAAACAAAACAAAACACAAAAAAACAAAACACAAAAAAACCAATTAAACAAACAAACAAAACAGGTAGAACAAAAACCATTGCACTTTTCAGTAAAAGTTACAAACGGCTGATGTAACAAGGGTAATCTGTTGTAAGGAGAATGTGGGGGCTGTTAGTGCTGTTGACTCGCCAGGAGATGCTGTGAAGTGCTCTTCTGCTCGTAACAACATGTTTGGAATTGAAGCGCTTTATTTTCTAACAAAGGAACGTCGTTCTTTTCCCAAAAGGTACTGTAAAAGACCATCGAAAATAACTGATTTTATCGTGTATTTTCCACCTTGGGTGTGGCAAAGAAAGGAGGCATGCAAAATGAGGCATGAGCACACGGCTGACATCCTCATAACGGCTTCACTGTACCATCGCATTCTGAAGTGATTCCTTGCGCATCCCGAGCATCAGATTCTCAAGATGCAACCACCTGCACCTGACCGCCAGCCTACACATAAT
This sequence comes from Closterium sp. Naga37s-1, assembly GCA_947471745.1. Taxonomy (NCBI): domain Eukaryota; kingdom Viridiplantae; phylum Streptophyta; class Zygnematophyceae; order Desmidiales; family Closteriaceae; genus Closterium; species Closterium sp. Naga37s-1. The sequence goes on along the minus strand of CANJKZ010000093.1, from coordinate 3,523,251 downwards.
ATTTCTCTTCCGTAGCCATGTTATGCTGCTACTGCTCTTGCAAATTGGCTGATTTGCACCATGGCATGCAACAGCAGACAAAAAGAGAGATATATGCGTCATCCCCATCAGTCTCACTTTGTGAGGTCGTCGATAATATATGGATAAGGAAAGGAAACAAGCGGAGGCATCCCAATGTGCCTGAATGTTGGGGGCAGTGTAGATGGAGGGAAAGTGAGTTAGGGAAGGATGGAGGTGCATGGTAGCAACTGATTAGTGCGTTGCGAGAGAATGAGGAGAAGCGGATGTGAAAAGCGGATAGGAATGAGGTGCCAGCTAGGCTATGGAAGAGCAGAGTGGAGAGGTTTACGAACGGCTTAGGAAGGAGAGCGGAGAGGTTTAGGGAGGAGAGGTTGGTTAGGAAGGGATACAGGAACTGGAGTGCAGTGAGGCGACTGATGCTGCCAGGGAGACTTCCACTGACAGCCACGCTTGTGAGGTTACTGAAATGGGATGCATACGAATCAGTGCAGTGACGCATGTGCCAATGCCAACAGGGGAAAACATGCATTGGCACACATATAGATGAGACTGGCTCTCGGAACTTGGTACCAAAGAAGAAGTACACTGCATAAGAAAGGTGTTATAAAAGGCAAGAAATTCACCATAAGAAACGAGAAGGGGAGAAACGCTGAGGGGAAGGAAGTAGAGAAGAAGTCAGAACGAAGAAAGCAAAGAAGCGTGAGGGAAATCAAAGGAGGCGGGAAGGAAGGGGGGAATGAGCATAACGGAGGAGAGGCGAGTACTGTATCTGCCAACAGCAACAGCGGCTGCACTTCACTCCTCGTTTGCCGTACACTGGGATCGGGTCCACAGCAGCATGCAGCAGCCGAGGAGGCAAGTGCACCCACCAGCTTGGCCTCATTTGAGTGTACCCGTCTTGAGGTCCCACACTATCAGGTCCGCCTCTTTCCTGCAGTGTAGTGTGTCAAACAGTGAAGGCACACGATCGATGAGAAACATAAGATGTGCACAAGCTTGGCTTCCCATTGGAGTGTAACCGTCTAGAGGTCCCACACTGTCACAGGCGTGCAAGAGGGGCGGAAGGAAGGCGCGAGGGTAATAGGACTATCTCATACTCGGTAATCAAGTTCCTGGGACTCAACATCACCTAGTCTGCCAATACTATCCACCTCTCCGCCGCTAAGTATGCGGAGACGCTCGGGAAGAAGTTACCCATCGCCCCAATCAACCTCTCCACACCGTTCCGCACTCCTCCCCCTTGACACACCCCGGGTACCACGCCACTCCCAGTCGCGAATCACCAGCTCTATCAGCAACAACTGGGATGCCTACTGATGAGTGTACCCGTCACGAGATTCTGAGGAGAGAAATGTTTTTTTGCAGATAGCTGGTCGACTTTTGAGTCGACTCGAACATTGCCTGCCGGGATCGCACCTTGCCATTTCCAGTCAACGCCGATTTGGCTTCACGCGAACGAAGGAATGTAGCGGAACGCGTTTCGCGGAGCCTCAATACTGAGAGGTTCGGACATATGGCAGGAAAGTCCGAGGGTACGCGTTAACGTGGGTGGATAGATACTGCAAGCGTCGGCAAATCGTCAACTCGCTGTATGGCTTGTCTGACAGTGAAAGCGATGGGACGACTGCATCTTTTTGTTTTCGTTGGCCGAGACGCACAGCACCGCAACTTGACGCCGGTCACCGGCCTAGGAAGATGGTCAACGGTCACGGTAGGTTCTCCTAGATGTCTCTCTCGAAGCGGTCGAGCAGTTCCGCTACAGGGGGTGTGGGTGGTTTGAGATCCACCTACAGCAACTGTCTATCGCTGCTGCTATTTGGTGGGGGGGGGGGGGGGTGGGTGGGTGGGTTCAGGGGGTGTGGGTGGTTTGAGATCCACCTACAGCAACTGCCGCCACACCTCCCCCTCTCTCTCTTTGCCGCTGCTGCTGCTGTGGGGGGGAGGATCAGGGGGTGTGGGTCGGTGATCCAGCTGCAGCATCTGTCGCCACAACTCTTCCTCTCTCTCTCTCTCTCTGCCGCTGTTGCTGCTGTGGGGAAGAGGTTCAGAAGGTGTGGGTGGGTGAGTCCAGCTGCAGCATCAGCTGCCTCCTCCTCATTTCATCCCCTGTCCATGTCCTACCCGTGCTTCCCGTGCCTCCCGTGCTGCCAGTGTCCCATTCTCGTATCTCCCGTGCTGCCAGTGCTTGTTGCCTGTGTCTTTCGTACTTCCCGTTCCCGTGCTTCCCATGCTGCCCGTGCTCACCCGTGCTTCCCCTGCTGCCAGGGTCCAATCCCGTGCTTCCCGTGCTGCCCGTGCCCGTTCCAGTGCCTTTCGTGCCGACCGTGCCCGTTCCCGTGTCTCCCGTGCCACCCGTTCCCGTGCTGTCTGTGTCCCACCCGTGCCTCCCATGCTGCGCGTTCCCGTGTCGTCCGTGATGCCGCCCCAGTGTTGTTCCCGTGCCTCCCGTGCTACCCGTACCGTGCTGCCGCCTCGTACCTTCGTGCTGCCCATTCGCGTGCTGCCCGTTTCCGTCGTCCAGGTCGCCACCCCGTGTCGGCCCCGTGTCTCCCGTGCTCCCCGTTCCCGTGCTGCCGTTCTTGTTGTCCGTGCTGCCGCCCCGTGCCTTCCTGTGCCTTCCTGCCCGTGCCCTGCTGCCACGTGCCTCCCGTGCCCTGCCGCCACGTGCTTCCCGTGCTGCCCGTGTCCTACCTGCACCCCGCACCCTGCACCCTGCACCCCGTGTCTCCCGTGCCGGCCGTACCTTGCCCGTGTTGTCTTGCTGCCCGTGTCCTACCCGTGCCCCACCCGTGCTGCTCGTGCCCTACCCGTGCCCCACCCGTGCCTTGCCCGTGGTTTCCCTTGTGTAGTTGCTGCCCGTTCCGTGCTCGTTCTGTTCTGTCTCTTTTGCCATCTCGCTTTCGCATACGCATTTTCGGCTCCTCCACATTGAGCACCTGCTGCGGGGCGTTCCCATGCCCAGTGAGGGTTTTACATGTGTACCCCTTCAAGTGGGGCTTTGCACATGGTTTTTCACTTCAGGCAGATAAGGGGGGTGTCGAAATAGATTTGTATCTATTTATAATATCTGCGTGTAGTGTAACTGTGGTGTAGTGCTCTTGTATGTTGGTGTACCTCATTCTTTGTTGCTTTGCTATATATACCTCGTGTTCTATAGTGTTTAAGTCTACCATTCTCGACGTTCTCTTGGTGACAACTCTCGACAACCTTGGCCTAGGCTCCTAAGCCTGTGCCCGACGTAAACCCTAGTTTCTTACTTTCATTCTTGGAACTCGACAATACTGATTTACAGCCCTGGCAGAACACAACACTTACTGGACAGCACTCACTATCTTCAAGATTTTAGCTGAGAACTGTCTGCTCACAAAAACATCGAAGTGTGAATTTCTAAGGGACATACTGATTTTTTTGGGCCACATAATTTCGGCCAACGGCGTGGAAATAGACCCTAAGAAGATTGCCACGATTCAGGCCTGGAACCCGCTGACCAACCTGACCGAGCTGCAAATTTTTTTTTGTCATCAACTACTTGCGTCGGTTCGTCCCCAACATGGCGAAGCTTACTGCCCCGCTGACCGACCTACTGAGGAAGGGGGTTGAGTATACTTGGGAGGAGAAAGAGCGAGCTGCCTTCTCTGCCCTGAAACAAATTTTGTGCTCGCCGCCCGTGTTGCGCATCGCTGATCCTCACCGCCTGTTCGAGTTCGTCACCGACGAAAGTGACATCGCCGTCGAGCCGTACTATTGCTGGACTTCGGGAATGGCCTCCAGCCAATCGCGTTCGAGTCCCGCAAGCTTCACCCACACGAACGCAACTATCTGATACACGCAAATGCTTGCGATCGTGCACGCATTCAAGATGTGGCGGTGCTACCTGACAGGATTAGACAGGGTGCATCGAATATCGTCGACGCCCTGACCCGCCCTACAGCCCAACTTCACGCCATCCTACTCGCCCAGACCAACCCACTACTGAACGGACTATTTACCCACGGCTACCGCACCGACCCATTTTTCACCACTGGAGATTCGAAGCAGCTGGCATAGACTAAGGGAGTTTATTCCGTAAAGACTGGCACCAACCGCATCTGGGTACCGGCATACTCGATGCTACGGGAACTACTACTGCAAGAGGCACACGACGGGACTATTTCGGGTCACTTCGGGGTTGAAAAATCGCGGCAGCAACTGCACGTAGCTGTTGACCGACGTACAGCACAACGTGGGATCATGCTTCACGTGTCAGGTGATGAAGAGTTCGCGCAAAAAAAAAATGCGGGTCAACTGCAGCCGATTCCACTGCCCGAACGCGCCTGGCAGCAAGTGACAATGGACTTCGTCACAGGATTACATGCGAGCCTCGGGGGTAACGACGCGGTCACGGTCGTCGTCGACCGGTTGACGAAGACGGTGCATTTCGTTGCGTGCAAGAAATCGATCGCAGCCGAATAAACCGCTCGCCTGTTCAACGCAACCGTGGTTCGCCTGCACGGGATACCAGCCGCCATCATCAGCGACAGGGGCACAAAGCAAATTCTGGAAAAACCTTTTGGAGCATTTTGGGACCCGACTATAGTCCAGCTCGTCGTACCACCCCGAAACCGACGGACAAACAGAAAGAACGAACCAGACCATGGAGCAGCTGATTTGCGCCATGTGTGACGACCCCGCAACATGCGAGCGACAATTGCCGCTGATCGAGTTTGCGTACAACAACGCCACGTCAGCAACCACGTAGCAGTAGCAATTCTAACTCAACTATGCGCAAAACCCTACAGTGCCCATGACGCCGAGTCCTGACAGCCTGACACCACGCGCGCAACAGTTTGCGGAAATCCGGCAGGCTGCCCAAACACGCGCAGCAGGGGCAATTAAGTAAAAGCAAATGTGATCGCTAAGAGAAACACCGATCCCCACCGTCGCCCCGTGACGTACCAGTCAGGAGACTAGATTCTGCTCGACACTCCGAATTTACGCCTGGACGTCGTGCCGAAACTTCGCTCGCTCTACTGTGGCCCGTATCAGATGAGCCACATGAGCATGCCCGTCACCGCCCATCTCCTGTTACCCGCCGACTGTACATCAGCCTGTCGTTCCATGTCAGCCTATTTCGACCATACATCCCAACCACGAGCCAACTGCCACGACATCGACAACCCTCGATGACGCGTCCTGCATCGGAGCCCATTGTCGACCTCGAGAAAATTTTGAGCCATCGGATTCGCCACCCCCAGTGATCTCGGAGGATTAAATTCCTCATCCGCTGGAAGGATCGCACCCCCACCGAAGACAAATGGGTACCTCTGGGCAGCATCGAAAATAACCGTGTGTCAAAATATATATGTTTAGGTTCATCTATACTATATTGGGGCTAGCTCTAGGGAGTACACAAATCATCTCAACATTGTTCTTGTACCCCCTCCCTTGACCTAATCGACACTTCTTCTTCCTACTAAGATTCTAACATGGTTTCAGCGAATGTAGGTCCTTAGGACCGTTATACCTTTTTGTTTTCCGGGCCCACCGTTAATTTTTCCGCTGCCCTCCACGATCGCGCTGCCCCACGCGTGTCGTGCTGCCCCGCGCTCCTGTTGACACGCACGCTACCTTACGCGCTGCCTTATAGCCAGAGCGCGCCCCGCTGCCCAACGCTTGCGCGTGCCCCGCTGCCCAACGCTTGCGCGTGCCTCGCTGCCCAGCGCCTGCGCGCGCCCCGCTGCCCTGCGCCCGCACGTGCCCCGCTGCCCCGTGCCCGCGCGTGCCTAGGTGCCCAGCGCCAGAGCGCGCCCTGCTGCACCGTGCCCCCACGTGCCCCGCTGCCCAGCACCCGCGCGTGCCCAGCTGCCCAGCGCCAGCGCGCGCTCTGCTGCCTAGTGCCCGCGCGTGCCCCGCTGCCCAGCGCCTGCGCGTGCCCCGCTGCCCAGCGCCAGCGCGTGCCCCGCTGCCCGTGCCCATCCGTACCCCACTGCCCAGCGCCTCCGCGCCTCTGCCCTGCCCTGTAGCGCTGCCCGCGCCCCTGCCCTGCCCGTGCGCAAGTGCTGCTGCTGCATCTGCCGCCTGCACGCTGCCCTGCACCGTGCCCTCCTCGTGAGCGCTTGCCCTGCCCGCACGCTTGCCATGCCCTGTACTGCGCTTCCTGTGCCGCCAGCTCATGCCCGTGCTGCTGCGCTACAGCACAGCTGCTACTGCTGCCTGCGCCCGCCCTATCGAGCTGAGCCGAGCCGCCCCATGCACTAGTGCTGCCCTGCGCCGCGCACCCGTGCTGTTCTCCCTGCTGCCATTTTAGTATTGCTGCTACTGCTGCTATCACTGCCACTGCTGCTGCAGTTCCTGCTGCTATGGCGACACCCACTGTGCTCACCTTTGACGCCGAGGGCCACCCGATACTGTTTGAGTCCTGGCTAGAGGACCTCCACTGGTACCTGCAGAGTGTTACTAGGGAGGATGTCTCGCTGTATGATCATACCTCGGGGTCCCTCGCTGCCCCTTCTGACTCAGCTGACTATATCCTTCGTTCCCAGTGGACTACTCGCGATGCTACTGCTGCCCTCGCTGTCTGTAGCCACCTTCCGCTAGACCAGCGCCCCCATTTTTGCCTGCTTAAGACGGTTAAAGCGCTTTGTGATGCTATAGTCAAGCGTTACTCCTCCCCGTCCTCTGCTGCGATAGGCCGACTTGCGCTGCCGTTCCTCTTTCCTGAGCTGTCCGACTTCATCACTGTCGATGACCTCATGACTCACCTGCGCTCCCTTGACACACGCTACCGTGCCGCTCTCAAGCCAGACTTTCTGGCTGAGAACCAGCCGCCCATGTATCTTACTCTCTACTTCCTCACGACCCGCCTCCCTGACACCCTTCGTGCTGTTCGATACCACTTTCTCGCCCTCGACTCCACTAAGATCACCCTAGCCACTTTTGAGACCCGTCTCTTAGAGGCTGAGTCTGTTGCCCTTGCTGTAGCTGCCTCCCGTGGCACTCCCCTCCCCTCTGTTACCTCTGCTGCTGCTGCTGTTGACTTCCTTCGTGCTGAGGAAGTCAGTGCTGCGTCTGCTCCTATTGGGAGGCGCCGCAGCGGCAAGGGCAAGGGAGGCAAGGGTGGGGGTGGTGGGGGTGGTGGGGGTGGCGGTGGCAGTGGAGGGGGTGGTGGTGGTGGGGGTGGTGGGGGAGGAGGAGGTGGCGGCGGCACTGGAGGTGGCGGGGGTGGTGGGGGCAGTAGGGGTGTTGGAGGGGGCGGGAGTGGCGCTCGAGGTGGAGCTGGCAGAAGAGGAGCTGGAGGTTCGGCTACTCGTACTGCTGCGTCTGGTGGTGCAGCAGGTGGTGGCGGCGGCTCTGGGGGTGGACAGCAGCAGCAGCTGAGCCGGCAGGTGCCGCTCTCGCGCAGCAACTTCGTGAGTGGGCGATCCGGCGTGGCAGCTCAGGTGGCCCAGCGTGCTGCGGGTACGTCCGTCGTACAGGTCAGCCTGGAGCAACTTGCATTCGCACCGACCACACGGAGCCTCGCTGCTTCTTTCGCCTCGACGATTTGTATCGTGCGGAGCATGGTGAGCAGATGACGACTCCTTACTGGCTAGCCTTGCTTTAGAAGGACATCGATATGTTTGCTTGTGACTGGGACGTGATCCATGCTGGCATGTATGCGATGTATGCTGCTTCTGCTAGTGTTGAGGATGATTGTTACTCGTGTGTGCCTAGAGTTGCTAGTGTAGAGGCTGCTAGTATAGGTTCTTGTGACTCAGCTAGCGCCGGTGCAGAGTGAGAAGAGGCCTTGCACTCTTGCACTCTAGACTCAGGCACGTCTCGCTGCTTCTTCCGCGACTCCACCACGGTCACACTGCTCACAGTCCCGGTCTCTGTCACTCTAGCCGACCCCTCCGGTGGCACAGTCGTTGCACGTGGCTCCACTGTTCTCCCGTGTCCGGCAGCCCCCTCCGGTTCCCTCTCAGGTTTCCACCTCCCCTCGTTCGCTAAGAACTTGGTGGCTACCGCTGTCCTTCAGGACCAGTTGGTCACTGTGACCCAGCCTGGGGGAGAGCTCGTGGCGATCTGTATGGACTCACGCACTAGCAAGCACCTCGCGACGTTCACTGGGAGGCCTGGGTCTAGCCTGTACACACTGGCTACTGAGTCTGCACAGATAGCTGAGTCAGGTCCGGTAGCTGCGTCAGGTGAGGTAGCTGCGTCCTGTTCGTGTCGACTCCTCACGCACCCGGTTCAGCTTTGGCACCACCGTCTTGGTCACCCCTCCCAGCTTCGTCTGCGCAGCATGCACTCCCATCACCTTGTCTCTGGCCTCCCCAGGTCCCTGCCCCCGCTCCCGAGGTCGCTTGCGTCGCCGTGCCTTCCCTGCGTCGAGGGGTGGCAGCGCGCCGCTCCTCACTCCTCCTCGTTTCATCCGACCACAGCAGACCCTCTACATGGACGTGTGGGGTCCTGCCGGCGTCACTGGACAGGGCGGAGAGCGCTACTTTTTGCTGGTTCTTGACGACTACCAAGCTACACCACGGTCTTCTCCTTGCAGAGCAAGGCGGATGTCCGCAGTATGTTGATCCGCTGGATCCGTGCTGTCCGTCGCCAGCTAAACGCTCTGTTCCGGCAGGACCTCCCGGTCCTGCGACTGCACTCTGACCGAGGTGGTGAGTTTTCCTCTCGCCTCCACGAGGACTTCTGTGGTGGTGAGGGCATCGCCCAGTCGTTCACGCTTCCGGCCTCTCCGCAGCGGAATGGGATTGAAGAGCGTCGCATTGGCTTGGTCATGGAGGTTGCTCGCACCTCCGTTTTCCATACGGCTTCTCCCCATTTTCTGTGGTCGTTTGTGGTCCGAAACGCCGCTGAGCAGCTCAACCATTGGCCCCGTGTCTCCCACCAGGAGACCTCCCCTACTCTGCGGTGGGCGGGCGAGGTTGGTGATGCGTCGGCGTTTCGGGACTGGGGTTCCCTTGCTCTTGACCGCGATCCTTGCGCGGGCAAGCTCTCTCCTCGCACTCTTCGCTGCATCTTCCTTGGCTTCCCTACTGACGCCCCGCCCTGACAGTTTTACCACCCGGGATCTCGTCGTCTCCTCTCTTCTCAGGACGTCACCTTTGACAGCCACAGCTCCCCAGTGCCCCTCCCGCCACTCTTTCTGGTACCCGACCCCCCCCCCCCCCCCCCCCGCTAGCCCCACTCCCCCCGGAGGGTCCTTCTCCCTCAAGTGTGTCCCAGGTTGACCCGTCCCCCTTGGTTGAACCGTTGGAGGTCTCCTCCGACACCTCTGGCAAAGGTGAGGGGGGTGACCCGACTGCTGCCGACACCGTGGCCCCTCGCCGCTCAGCGCGCTTGGCGGCCCCTCCTAGCTTTCCGCCTCGACCATCTTCACCGCCTCTGCAGCCCGTCGCTGTGGACTCTGGTGTAGCAGGAGGTGGTGACACTGGGGGTGCGGACTCTGGGGGTGCTGGGGGTGCTGAGTGTCCTACGGGTACAGGAGGTGCTGGAGGTGCTGCTGCTGAAGGTACTGCGGTTGGAGGTGCTGGAGGTGCTGGTGCTGGTGGTACTGGTGCAAGTCGGCAGGAGCCTCTCTCGTCGGAGCGGCTTCGCGAGTGGGCTGTCCGGTGGGGCAGCCCCGGTGGCGGAGCTGGACGTGCTGGAGCTGGAGGTGCTGGAGGTACTGGAGCTGGAGGTGCTAGTGCTAGTGTTACTGGAGTTCGCGGTGCTGGAAAGTACTGGTGCTGGAGGCGCTAGTGCTGGAGGTACTGGTGCACCTCGGCAGGAGACTCTCTCGCCAGAGCGGCTTCGCGAGTCGGCTGTCCGGTGGGGCAGCCCCGGTGGCGGAGCTGGACGTGCTGGAGCTGGAGGTGCAGGAGGTACTGGAGCTGGAGGTGCTAGTGCTAGTGTTACTGGATTTCGCGGTGCTGGAAAGTACTGGTGCTGGAGGCGCTAGTGCTGGAGGTAATGGTGCACATCGGCAGGAGACTCTCTCGCGGAGCGGCTTCGCGAGTGGGCTGTCCGGTGGGGCAGCCCCGGTGGCGGCGCTGGACGTGCTAGTATTGCAGAAGGTGGAGGTTCTCATACTGGAGCTGGTGGTCCTCCCGGACCCGTTTCTGGAGGTTCTGGGGGTGCGACTATTCAGCCGCAGCCGTCTGCGCTTAGTCACCTTCTCAGTCTCCCACCTGCTGCTACTGAGTTCCCTGTTGCTGGTACTACTCCTCCGTTACTGTTCCCACCGACTGACCAATCTCAGCCACAGTTACTACCTGACTCCGCACTGCCTGCTCCTGCTCCGTACACTGACGTGACAGACACCCAGACAGAGACTAGAGAGCCTACGTCTCGTGCTTCCACACCTGTTCGTGCTCGTCGTGTTGCCCGTCCTCGTGCTCCAGCTGTGCCAGGCACTCACTGTATGGCACTTCGTCCTTCCTCTGTTCCACAGCGTGTTGTCGTGCCGTCCCCTCGTGCGTCTTCTCATCCTGACGTCGCTGACCCTGACTCTGACCTTGTTCATGCTGCCGGTCCGACTGTCACTCGTTTTCTTGCCACGTGTGTGATTGACCCTACGTTTTCGTCTCTTGCTGCGTCTGCCTTAGTAGCTGAGCTCGTTGACTTTGCTGCTATGTGCCGCCTTGACTACGCTGCGCTTCTTGTTTTTTACTCTGACTATCCTCCGTCCATCAGGGGTGAGACTGCCCTTGGCTTTGAGAAGCTATCTTGGCTTGCAGATCACCCGGGACAGAGCACGACGCACCATCACTCTGACTCGGTCACACATGGTGCAGCAGGTCCTTCAGCGCTTCGACTTCATGTTCTCCTCGCCATCAGTCCACTCCTCTGGCTACGAACCACTCGCTCTCAGCTCCACCTTCGGACGAGTCCGTAGAGCCGAGTGGCCAGTACCCAGAGCTTGTGGGCTGCCTCATGTACCTGATGACATGCACTCGGCCTGACCTCGCGTACCCTTTCAGCCTTCTGGCCCGCTACGTGGCGCCAGGGAGACACCGCCCTGAGCACTGGCGGGCTGCTAAGAGGGTGCTGCGTTACGCGTGCAGTATGTCAGGCATGGGGCTTGTGCTTGGAGGACGGGGTTCAGTTGTTCTCACATGTCATTCAGACGCTTCTTGGGCTGACGACCAGACGACCCACCACTCGTCACAGGGTTACAGTTTCAGCCTCTGTACTGGTTCTGTCTCCTGGAGGTCCACCCGCCCGTCTTCTGTACTTAGTTCCAGCTGTGAGGCAGAGATCTACGCTGGGGCTATGGCTGCACAGGAGCTACGCTGGCTGACCTACCTGCTGACCGACTTGGGTGAACGGCCTCGTTCTCCTCCAGTTCTGTACGTCGCCAACAAGGCCATGATTGCCTTGTGTCAGGACCAGAGACTGGTGCACAGAACGAAGCACATTGCTCTCCGTCACTTCCTCGCACGAGAGCTGCAGCAGCGTGGTCAGCTTTGCCTTTCGTGCGTGGCCACACGGGCCAACGCTGCTGATGTCTTCACCAAGGCCCTAGGGTCTGGTGATCATCAGCGTTTCTGCACTACTCTTGGGCTTGTGCCCACTCTGCCTCACCTGCTTGTCTCTTGATCTTGTCTTGTACTTTGATATATAAACCTGCATGCTTCATGTTGCTAGGTTGTGATCATTATACTGCTTGTTCTATTATAAACCTGCATGTCAACTGGCCTTGTGGCCGCTTGCTTGTGCTCAGACTGCGTGGTGATCTTGAGATCCACCCTGAGCTTTGCTTTGTTTGACTTTCTTGACTGGTCTTGTGACCATTGCTTGCTCTGGCTATCCCCCATTTCGTCTATGGGGGTGTGTCAAAACATATATGTTTAGGATCATCTTGATTATATTGGGGCTAGCTCTAGGGGGTACATAAATCATCTTGACATTGTTCTTGTACCCCCTCCTCTGACCTAATCGGCACTTCTTCTTCCTACCAAGATTCTAACACCCTGTCCTCCAAATGTATCTGCGATATACACGCACTCACGTAGCGGGGGGGCTTCTTGGAGAGGGGGGTCGTGTAAGGATTGGTTTTTATATTCCTTACCGCGCATCTCATCATCGCCTACAAGACCAACCGTTTTTCTGCCCGTTATTGCTAAGGCCGTGTCCAATGCGTACAGTTACACCCCACTTGCCGCTACAGTTACCACATTTTGCAAACGTAACCACCATTTTACATTTTGTATGGAGTCGTACACCTCAGATACGTAAAATACCGACACAACCAACACGTGCTCTGAGTCAAAGCACGTAACAGCTTCATAATTCAGACGTATACGCGTGTTACGGGTGGAATGAATCGAGGTAGCGAGGATTGCACTAGAGTGTTCAACGAGTACAAAGTATGAGCGAAGGCATGAGCGGCGCAGAGAACTATTCCGGCAGGTCGAAAGACGAGAGGATGGGCCGAGGCGCATGGCGACAAAAGAGGATGGAGAGGAGCAGACGGCATTCAGGCATCCGTTGGAGCAGATGGAGTGTCAGGGCACGGTGTTGACGATAGATCCAGGAGCGGTGACGATAGGGGGGCTGGAGGCCCACAAGCAATAGTGGACACGGGGGCGGCACATGTGCTGATTGGCAAACGGCTGGCAGATGCAGCTGAGGCGGCCGAGGCGGCTGGTGCAGGAAGGGGGAGAGGCGAAGTGGATGTCGAGGACAAGGAAACATATGGCCCTAGTGCTCAACCCAGGCAAGAAGGAGGAGTGCGTGTTGCAAGTATGCTGCGGGGTGTCGGAGTCCGAAGACTTTGATCTGCTCATAGGGGTGGAATTCTTGTACGGGGTGGGGTCAACAATATGTATGTGGGAGGAGAAGGTGGAATACCGCGTGCGCTTCTGGGAACATACGGGGCCCATCGGCTCGTTGCCGGTCCGATTCGTACAAAGGGAACCTCGAGAAGCATACCAGTGCACAGAGGCGGACGTGGGGGCGGAGTTGGGGGTGCCGCCGTGGCAAGATCTGCCGATATCCAGAATTCATCCGCCGAGCAGAGACGAGCCAGAAACGCCGCTGAAGGAGCTGTGTCTGAACACTAAGTGCCTGCTGGGACCTACCGTGATGTTAGAGCTGTTCGGGGGAATCGGCATTGGATTAGTGGCGATGCTGAAGGCGGAAGCGTATGTAGACAAGTGGATACTGGTGGAAAAAGATTCGGAGGCAGTGAAAATTGCGTGGTGGCACGCGGAGCAGCTTCAGCAGCGGTACTCATCAGTTTACGGCAGGAGAGTTAGAGGCAAGCACGGAAAGTCAAGGAAGCGACATCCGGCACGTGGATGAGGCGGTAATCAGGCGATGGGGGAGAATAGATATTGTGATAGCAGGCTGGGTGTGCCAGGGTTACTCCCGCGCGTGGGAAGGGGCAGGCATATGAGACGAGCAGAGTCGCCTCTTCAGGGAGCTTGTGAGGGTGCTGAAGCTGATCAAAAGGATCCATGGGGATGTGTTGTACATCGTGGAAAGCGTGGATATGGAGGGAGACGTTAGGGAGCAAGTACAAGTGGCGCATGAGGAAGTGACCGCGGAGCTGGGGCCGGGAGTGGCTTGTGATTCGGCACAGGCAGGAAGCCGCACACATCGGGTTCGGAGGTACTGGACAAACGGGGAGACAGAAGCGGCTCTGCGTTACCGTCTGTCGCTGATGGAACGACCAGTCCCGCTGCTGGTGGAAGACATTCTGCAGACACACCGAGCGCCGGCACCTATTATGCAGCCTGACCACCCCACCCAGTTCTAGTGCAATATGGTGACAGAAGCGGCCCAGTTCTGGCCGACTCTGGTATCTTTTGAAGGTGCCACAGCGTTCAGTGAGCATGAGTTAGGGCCCGGGCCAGGAATGGTGTATGACTACATCAAGCAAGCCTGGGAGGAGCCAACGGCGCTGGAGAGGGAACTCGCTATGGGGTTCATGGAGGATGTGACGGTGCACCCAGAAGTAACGGATAAGGAGAAGAGGAGGGCCCTGAGACAGGCCATGGACCTGAACATGATGCACTGGTTGGTGGCGACGATCCGGATGTACCACGCGCAGGCGAGATGGGAGAGAATGCTGCAGAAGGCAACGGTGGTGAGGCCACAGACGGCTCAGGCGGCAGCTAATGAGGCTATGGCAAGGGCGATGTTGGGGGAGTTGGAAGAGACCGAGCGGGCGCAGCAGACTTTGGGCCGTCCGGTCGAGAGGATGTAGATCTACTTGTGGGACGAGGGGGAAGATGACTACCAGCTGTACGCGGAGCAGGCAGAGATAAGGCTGTCAGGGTCGCGAGAAGAGGAGATGGAGGACTCAAAGAGGGAGGACTTCAGCTGGCTGGAGGAGGCGCTGGAAGAAACGAGGCGGCGGGAGAGCTATGAAAGAGATTTTGGGCGCCCAACTCTGTTGGACCCCCCGCTCGACTTCGCACTAATGGCGAGCACCAGAGGGCCAGAGAGCAAGGAGCAGCAGCAGCGAGCTGAGCGGACGACAGGGAAGGTGGAAAGGAGCAGAGCGGAGGAGCACCTAAGTCGGCAGAGAAGGAGGGGAAGGAGTGGGAAATGGGAGAAGGGTTGGCAGAAGGAGACGCGGCAAGGCTGAAGGGGGTGCTGAGGCAACACCAGGCGTCTCTTGCCTTCTCGTTGAAGGAAGTGGGGCGCTGCAGGGTGGCGGAGATCACCATTGATTTTATGATCGATATACCAGTGTATCATCGGTGTAGAAGGATGACGCCAGAGGAGATACGGGTGTGCACCGAGAAGTGTCAAGAGTTGCTGGACGCAGGGCTGATCAGGCGATTCACATCGGAGTACGCAGCGGCGACGGCGGTGGCGGGGAAGGTGCTGTCGAAGCGGATGTGTGGGGACAGTTGGTGTAAGGGCCTAATAAACTCAGGCTATTAAGACGTAATCCAAGTTAAAACCTCTCCTCAATGTCACCTCCAAGGGTCCCCCAGGGTGCTTGGTACAGGAACAGCCACTATCCTCGGGTCCGAGTATGTAGAGAGAGGGATCAAGAGGGACTTAGTCAAAACAGCAAGAGTACCTTGAACGTTGCGCAGTGTGCCGTGCAGACCGTCGATCGGATTATGCTGTGAATTCGCTATATCGAAGCTCACTCTAAGAGCTTTAAAATAAACCAAGTTGACTCGCGAAAAGTTCTGCCATTGCAGAGTTATGGCTCGGACAGTGTTTGCCTAGCGTCGTAGTGCTAGCGTGCTAGCGTTGACTCGGTAACATTCTGCCGTCACACCGCGTAGAAACGAAATTCTAGCAAGGAAGGAATTCGCTTGAATCAATTGACTATATCCAGGTACAAACAGAGAAGGAATAAATAGTTATAGCCAGCAAGGACCTTGGGAATCAACCTGGGAACAACCAAGGATGATCCCAAATAATTCCAAGCAACAGAACCAACCTGGCTGGACAATTCAGCAGGTGGTATGTTGGTAAACAACCTCTGGTTCTGTTTTTCCATCCTGGGAAAACAACAACCAGGTTCAGGTCCTAAAAACAGAACCTGTTTTGTCTTTGCCCAAACAGCCAAATGCTGGTTCCGCTGGTTTCCCCTGGCCCTGTAGCATGCAGATACAGACAAACAACATCCAACCTTCACCTAAATTGTACCCCTATAGTGCCTGCCCTGCTACACTATAGTCAAACAAACAAAACAGTACAATTTCGAGTTGGATAGAACTGAATCTGCGCAATCAATTCAACCGAACTGCAAAGCTTCCATCTTGGGTTCCTTTGCGAGCTCGTCCTTTCTGCTTGCACTGTTCATAGCGCGTACAATGTGTGCCGAGGCGCATATTGCGCGAGTACCTGCAAATATATGAAGCGGAAATTGCGAAAGCAAACAAACACACGAACATTCCATTCACACCCAAATGCATTCGCACACGCATACTCGTACAAACAGACGGCAGGATGTTGTGCAATGTGAATTTGCACCCAACAGGGACTACAGGGGCCTTAACAAGGTGACGATAATGAAGCGTTATCAGACCCCTATGGCGCATGAGATATTTGATAAGTTGGTGGAGGCGCAGGTGTTTCTTTCGCTTGCGAACGGCTAGACGAGCAGCAGCGTCACGAGTAAGCCACTGAGAGCGAGTTGTACTGTCAGCTGTGGCGGCAGGGGCGAGAGAGGCGCCAGACGTGAGGTCAAACAGTGAAACTCCGTCCTCGGAATCGCTCAGTAAGAACAGCTGTAAGTCGTCGAGCCACGCATCGAACTCTATCGGGCGTCCCTCCGGATCAAACGTGAGGACACTGAGCGTGGCCATAGCGGGCAAAGCGGTAGGGCGCGCTAGCAGCAGAGCAGCACGCAGGCAGGGCTAGGCAGGCGAGCGCGCTAGCAGCAGGGCAGCACTCAGGCAAGGCAAGGCAGGGCGACGCAGCAGCGAGCGGCGTGCGGCAGGGCAGGGCGCGCTCCCCGGCCACTGCTGCTCTAGGCCGCCTTCTCCTGCCCTACCTGTTCCCAGAGCTGTCCGCCTTTGCCACAGTAGCCGACCTCGTCACTCACCTTTGCACTAGTGACACTCGCTACCGCGGTGCGCTTCCCGCCGAGTTTCTCACCAAGTACCCTCCTCCCATGTACATCACTCTCTACTTCATAGTCACCCGCCTCCCTGACTCTCTTAGCGCTGTCAGGGACCTCCTTCTCGCCCTTGACCCCACCGACCTCACTGTCGACCTGCTCGAGGTGTATTGTCGGACTCCTAAAGTCGCAAGGAATGCGGATTTGGGCTTACAACTTGCCAACAGATAAGAAATTGATCGACGTTGGAGGTCCTGCAGTTCCTGAAAACGGCCATGCGGCCTTGAGGTTATCATGCTAGCATGTTAGACCTGGTTGAGAATGGTGGGGAAGATAGGCTAGGTATGAAGAGTAAGTGCGTTACTTACCCATATGGTTGGTACTAAGTGTAAGTGTGTTACTTACCCATACTAAGTGTAAGGGCAGAACTTTCCCATATGGTTGTTACAAAGTGTAGGTTCGTTACTTATCCATATGGTCGGTACTAAGAATAAGTGCGTTAGTTTCCCATAAGATTGGTACTAAGAGTAAGTACGTTACTTACCCATGTAGTTGGTACTGATAGTAAGTGCGTTACTTACCCATATGGTTGGAACTAAAAGTACGTGATTACTTACCCATAATATTAGTACTAAGAGTAAGTACATTACTTACCCATATGGTTGGTAGTAATATAATCTGAGTTATTTACCTAAGTGGTTTGTACTAAGAGTAAGTGCGTTACATACCTATATGGTTGGTACTAAGAATAGGTGCGTTACTTACCCATGTAGTTGGTACTAAGAATATGTACTCTACTTACCCATTTGGTTGGTACTAGGAAAAAATGGGTTACTTACCCATATGGTTGGTTCAAGAGAAAGTATGTTACATACCCAAATAATCGATTCCAAGAGTAACTGCATTACGTACCCAAATGGTTGATGCTAACAGAAAGTTCGTTACTTACCCATGTGGTTTATTACTAATAGTAAGTGCGATAGTTGCCCATATGATTGGTACTAAGAGTAAGTATGTTACTTACCCATGTCGTTGGGTACAAAGTTTAAGTGCGTTACTTACCCATGTGATTGGTAGTGAGAGTAATTGTGTTAACTTCCCCTGTGGTTGGTACTTAGAGTACGTGCGATACTTTCCCATATAGTTGGTACTAAAAGTAAGTTCGTTACTTACCCATGTGATTGGTACTAAGAGTAAGTGTGTCACTAACCCATGTGGTTGGAACTAAAGGTAAGTTAATTACTTACCAATATGATTGGTACAAAAACAGTAGTGAGTTACTTACCCATGTGGTTGGTACTAGGAGTAGGTGCGTTACTTGCCCAAATGGTTGTACTAGGAGTAAGTGCGTTAGTTTCTCATATAATTGGTACTAAGTGTAAGTGCATTAATTACCCATATGGTTGGTATCAAGAGTAAGTGCGTTCCGTACCCATGTGGTTGGTATTAAGAGTAAGTGGGTTACTTTCCCAAATGGTTGGTACTAAGATTACGTGCATTACTTACCCATATGGTTGGTTAGAGTAAGTGCGTTACTTACTCATATGGTTGGTATTAAGAGTAAGTGCGTTACTTACCCAAAAGGTTGTTACTAAGAGTAGGTGCGTTACTAATCCATATGGACGGTACTATGAGTATGAGCATTATTTACCCATATGGCTGGTACTAAGAGTGAGTGTGTTACTTACCCGTAAGGTTGGCTCTAGGAGTAAGTCTGTTACTTACCGATATGGTTGGTACAAAGTGATTGTGCGTTACTAATTCATATATTTGGTACTGAGAGTAAGTGCTCTACTTACCCAGATGATTGGTACTAAGAGTAAGTGCATTACGTACCCATATGGTTGGTACCAAGAGTAAGTGCAATACTTACCTTTATGGTTGGCACTAAGAGGAAGTCTATTACTTACCCACATGTTTGGTACGAAGAGAATATACGTTACTTGCCCATATGGTTTGTACTGAGAGTAACTGCTTTATACCAATATGATTGGTACTGAGTGTAAGTGCTTTACGTACCCATATGGTTGGTACTAAGAGTACGTGCCTTACTAACCCATATGGCTGGTACTAGAAGTATGTGCGTTATGCACCCATATGGTAGGTACTGATAGTAAGAGAGTCCTTTATCTGTATTTTTGGTACTAAAAGTAAGTGCTTTACTACCCTTATGGGTGTCACAATATATAAGTGCGCTACTAATACATATGGTTGGTACTAAGACTAAGAGGATTTATTACCCATGCGTACCTTACCCTTACGGTTGGTACTAAGACAAAGTGGGTAACATACCCGTATGGTTGGTAGATTATGTGCGCTACTTGCCATATGATTGGTTTTAAAAATTAGTGCGTTCCTTAGCCTGATGATAGGACTTAAGAATAGATGCGTTACTTACCCATATAGTTGGTACTTTCTTAAGTATATCTTATGAAGTATACATCGATGATGCAAGTGTATAAATCAAGACAGTCGTACCTCAACATGGGTGAAGTAAATCCGTCCTGCCTCGGTGAGGTTCTATGGCGGATTGTAGACCAGCCATTCCACTGACACTGCCTATTTTCCTTGTCCTTTATGTGATCCAGAAGACGAGATTCTTGTAAATCCCGCCGTCGGTGAGCCTCGTGCTTCCCATGTTTTCCTGCCTTCCGACCTTTGACGGCTGCGATTTTTTTGTAGAAGGGCATGCAGTTTGAAAGCTGTCGGCACCCTTCGGGGGACGTGACGTGTCCAGAATTTCGTGTCTCAGGAAACTGCTTCAGACTTTTCACCCAAAGATGATGTATTGTGATGGCACTGAGTGTGGCTTTGGGATATGCTGAGCGGGGTCTCTTCTTACAAAAAAGCAGGTACCTAGCGAGGTGACCGGGCGGCGAGGATTGATCATGCGGATTGTGTGTTTACGGACGGAGACAACTGGTTGGATTCTTGGGCAGTCGAAAAGGCAGTGCTCTATCGTCTCGATTCCGCCACTGTGCGGGCAGTTCGGCTTCGTGCTCAGAAAAACCAACTGCTCCCCAACTTACAGGTTGCAGTTATTAATTTGGACGAGAACATACCGTGGTCTGTTTGGGATGACCGCGGAGTCCCAAACAATTCTTTGCTCTTCCAGTGATTACGTAGCTCCCTCATCGGCTGCAGCTGCCCGCCCAAAAAAAAATCTGATCTGAGGGCACCCCTTCCTACGACTGGGATCCTCTGAGGTGTGGGAGAGCCGGCCGAGGGGATGCTCAAATTGCTGTTCGGATTGAAGAGGGTTTATCTCCACTCTGATGGCGCTGCTCCCAATGCCTTGAGCGCCAACTTCACGGGCCTTTTCAATTCAAGCTCCCTAGACAGTGTATCGATGTTTTTAATAAGCGGCCCTCAGAGTTGTCTGCGCACGTCAGGTCGCTCAGGCGAGTATCCCACAGGCAGGCCGCGGCTTTCTGACCTCCGACCGGCGTGATATCCGTCAATAAGATGTTTTTGTTGTACACCACTCTTTCGTTTGCAACCTCTTCTACCAACAATGCGACGAAGTCAGGGATTACTGGTGAATGCATGATGCTCTTGCAGATCTGCTTCCACCGTACGCTGCGGCCAGTCCACTTCTTCAGCGGTTTGCTGTACGCTGTGAAGGTGTCGAGCCCCAGCGGTAAGTCAGCTGTCTCCAGTGTTATCTACTTAAAATCGTTTTTCTCTGTGATAAGCAGCCCCACCCGTTTGGCCACCAGACACGTGATGGGTATCTCTGCGTCCTTGGCGCCAATGCCCCTCTCTTTTCTTGATGCAAACCGTAGCTCTCTGCTTCAGAGCAGGAAACCCCATTCCACTGCCATTTCATAACACGAAGTTATGAATGAGCTTTAACAATCTCACCCAGATGTCTGCAGGTGGTGAGTAGAGTAACGCTTGAAACACGATGAGCGGCGTGATGAAGCAGATAATGATAACCACTATGGCTGTGATCATGAGGTGAATCGACTGCCACTTCTTCAATTCCCCCCTCATATTTTCGGTGGCTTTCACCCATGTTGGCAGACCGCTTCCAGATGGCGTCACTTAGACTCCCAACAGCCGCTCCGCTTCGTCTGGCTTCGCCCATTTGAAGCCATCTGATCTCCAAGTTTGCCTGCCGAGGTTCCGCCCAACGTGAAGCACCACCAATTTGTCTCTATTCGTCGCCAGACCGAAATCTCTTCGAAGTGTGTGGTGATCTGGTGATCGGGTCCCTTTCTTTTGAGATGAGGGTGTTGTCGTCAGCGTACCCCAGGTACGCTAGCCGTTGCCCCACCTTGCTGCTGATCCCCATCTTCCGTTTCAACGCTTCTTGCGCCAATGGTTCTATGCAGAGTCGAATGTCTTTTTGAAATCAATCAGTAGCAGATACCAGTCCTTGTCCCATGCTTCACCTCTTCTATAATGTATGACTCTAAGCCCACCGCGTCCGTCAACCGTCTCCCCGGTAAGAATCCGAACTGCTCTGGTGCAACGACCTTATGCAGAACCCGCTTCATCCTGTCCGCTACTACCCTCGCCAGAACCTTGTAGCTGCAGTTCATTAGGGTGATAGGGCGATAGTTTTTCAGCTGCGTCTTATATCATTTCTTATGCAGAATGATTGCGACTGCGTCCTTTATGTTTGCATGAACCGAGTAGGTGGAGGCGAAGCTAGAAGCAAGGCGCATGAGTTCTCCTCCCATAAGGTACTTAGAGTTAATGCGTTACTTACACATGTGGTTGGTACTAATAGTAACTGTGTTACATACCCATATGGTTGGTAATAAAAAATAATTGCGTTACTTACCAACGTGGTTGGTGCTAATAGTAAGTGCATCACTTACCCATATGGTTTGTACTAAGAGTAAGTGCGTTACTTACCCATATGGTTGGTAGTAGTAAGTGTTACTTATCCATGTTGTTGGTACTAAGTAAGTGCGTAAGTTTCCCATATGGTTGGTATTAAGAATAAGTGCGTAGTTTCCCATATGGTTGGTATTAAGACAAAGCGTGTTCCTTACCCATATGGTTGGTACTAACAGATAGTGCGTTCCTAGGCCATATGGTTGGTACTATGTGAAAATGCGTTTCTTACCTATCTGGTTGGTACTAAGAGTTCGTTCGTTTCTCACCCATGGGGCTGGTACTAAGGGTAAGAGCGTAACTTACCCATACGGTTGGTACTCAGAGTAAGTGCGTTTCTTACAGATATGGTTGGTACTAAGAGAAGTGCGTTCCTTTTCCATAAGGTTGGTACTAAGAATATGTGCGTTTCTTACCTATATGGTTGGTACCAAGAGTAAGATCGTTTCTCACCCTTGGGGCTGGTACTTTGGGTAAGTGCGTAACTTACCCATACGGTTGGTACTCAGAGTAAGTGCGTTTCTTACAGATATGGTTGGTACTAAGAGAAAGTGCGTTCCTTTTCCATAAGGTTGGTACTAAGAATATGTGCGTCCCTTACCCATATATTTGATACTAAGAGTAAGTATGTTACTTACCCATATGGTTGGTACTTAGAGTAAGTGTGTTCCTTACCTATATGGTTGGTACTAAGTATAAACGAGTTACTTATCCGTATGGTTGGTACGTAGAGTAAGTGCATTCCTTACCAATATGGTTGGTATCAAGAGTAAGTGTGTTACTTACCCATATACTTGGTATTCAGAGTAAGTGAGTTACTTACCCACATGGTTGGTACTTCGAGAAAGTGTGTTACTTATCCATATGGTGAGTAAGTACGTTACTTACCAATATGGTTGGTACTAAAAGCAATTGCGTTACTTACCCAATTGGTTGGTACTAAGAATAAATGCGTTACTTACCAATAAGGTTTGTACTAGAATTAAATGCGTGGCTTATTCATATGGTTGGTACTAAGAGTAAGTGTGTTCCTTACCCACATGGTTGGTACAAAGAGTAAGTGCGTTCTATACCTGTATGGTTGGTACTAAAAGTAAGTGCATTCATTACCCGGTTGGTAGTAAGAGTAAGCGCGTTACTTACCAACATGGTTGGTGCTAAATGAGTTGCGTTAGTTACCCACATTGTTGGTACTAAGAGTAAGTGCGTTCCTTACGCATGGGATTGGTACAAAGAAAAAACTACGTTACTTACCACATGGCTTGTACTAAGTGTAAATACAATCATTAAGCATAGGGATGGTACTAAGGGTAAGTGCGTAAAATAACCATATGGTTGGAAATAAGAGTAAGTGCATTAATTACCTATGTGGTTGGTACTTAGAGTATGTGCGGTCTTTACCCATATAAGTGCGTTATGTACCCATATGGTTGGTACTAGGAGTAAGTGCGTTATTTACCCATATAACTGCGTTATTTACCCATATAACTGCGTTCCGTACCAATATGCTTGGTACTAAGAGTAATTGCGTAACTACCCATATGGTTGGTACTAAGAATAAGTCCGTCCTTACCCGTATGGTTGGTACTGAGAAAAACGAAATGCGTTCCTTTCCCATATGGTTGGTACTAACAGTAAGTGCGTTCTTTACCCATATAGTTGGTACTAAGAGTGACTGCGTTTCTTACCCTATGGTTGGTACTAAGAGAAAGTCCATTCCTTACCCATATGGTTGGTATAAAAAGTAAGTGCGTTCTTTACCCATATAAGTGCCTTCCGTGCCGATACGGTTGGTACTAAGAGTAATTGCGATACTTACCCATAAGGTTGGTACAAAGTGTAAGTGCATTCCTTACCATGGGGTTGGTACTAAGAGTAAATGCATAACTACCCATATGGTTGGTACTAAGAGTAAATGGGTTCCTTACACATACGGTTGGTACTAAGAGAAAGTGCATTCCTGTCCCATATGGTTGGTACTAAGAATAAGTGTGTTCCTTACCCATATAGTTGGTACTAAGAGCGATTGCGTTTCTTACCCTATGATTGGTTCTTGGAGAAAGTGCGTTCCTTACCCATATGGCTGGTACTAAGAGTAAGTGCATTCGTTACCCATATAAGTGCGTTCCGTACCGATATGGTTGGTACTAAGAGTAATTGCGTTACTTACCCATATGGTTGGTACTAAGAGTAAGTGCATCCCTTACCCATGGGGTTGGTACTAAGAGTAAATTCGTGACTACCCATATGGTTGGTACTAAGAGTAAGTGCGTTCCTTACCCATATGGTTGGTACTAAGAGAAAGTGTGTTTCTCTCCCATATGGTTGGTACTAAGAGTAAGTGCGTTCCTTACCCATATAGTTGGTACTAAGAGTGAGTGCGTTTCTTACCCTATGGGTGGTACTAAGTGAAAGTGGTTTCCTTAACCATATGGTTGGTACTAAGAGTAAGTGCTTAACTAGCCCATATGGATGGTCCTAAGCGTGAGTGCGTTTGTTACCTATATCGTTGGTACTAAGAGTATGAGCGTTTCATACCCATATTGTTGGTATTAAGAGTAAGTGCGTTACTTACCAATATGGTTGCTACTAAACGTAACTGCATTACTTACCCACATGGTTGGTGCTAACACTACATACAATCCATACACATATGGTTGGCATAAGTGTGTATACGTTCCTTACCCATATGCTTGGTACCAAGAGTAAGTGCATTACCTACCTATCTAGTTGGTACTAAGAGTAAGTGCGTTCCTTACCCATATGCTTGGTACTAAGAGAAAGATGCGTTCCTTACCCATATGGTTCGTACTAAGAGTATGTGCGTTACTTACCCATATGGTTGGTACGAAGACAAATTACGTTACTTATCGACGTTGTTGGTACAGAGAGCAAGTGCATTATTTACCCATATGGTTTGTACTAAGAGTAAATGCATTACTTACCCATATGGTTGGTCCAAGAGAAAGTGTTCCTTACCTATATGGTTGGTACTAAGAGTAAGTGCGTTTCTTACCTATATGGTTGGTACTAAAAGTAATTGCGTTACTTACCCACGTGGTGGGTACCAAGAGTAATATGTTACTTACCCATATGATTTGTACTAAGAATAAATGCGTTACTTATTCATATGGTTGGTACTAAGCGTATGTGCGTTACTCACCCATATGATTGGTACTAAGATAAATTGCGTTCCTTACCAATATGGTTGGTACTAAGAACAAGTGCGTTACTTACCCATATATTTGGTACTAAAAGTAATTGCGTTGCTTACCCACGTGTTTGGTACTGAGCGCAAGTGCGCTACTTGCCCATATGGTTTGTACTAAGAGAAAGTGTGTTCCTTACCCATGTGGTTTGTACTAAGAGTAGGTGCGTTTCTTACCCATATGGATGGTACTAAGCGTAATTGCGTTACTTACCCATATGGTTTGTACTAAAACTAAATGTGTAACCTATTCATATGGTTGGTACTAAGAATATGTGCGATCCTTACCCATATGGTTGGTACCAAGAGAAAGTGCAATCCATTTTCATATGGTTGGTACTAAGAGTAAGTGCGTTACTTACCAATATAGTTGATACTAAGAGGAAGTGCGTGAGTTTCCCATATGGTTGTTACTAAGTGTGAGTGCGTTCTTTACCCATATGATTGGTACTAAGACAAAGTGAGTTCCATGCCCATATGGTTGGTACTAAGAGTAAGTTCGTTTCCTACCCATGGGGATGGTACTAAGGGTAAGTGCGTAACTTACCCATACGGTTGGTACTCAGAGTAAGTGTGTTCCTTACCCATAGGTTTGGTACTAAGAGAAAGTGCGTTCCTTTTCCATAAGGTTGGTACTAAGAATATGTGCGTTCCTTAACCATATGGTTGGTAGGAAGAGAAACTGCGTCCCTTACCCATATATTTTATACTAAGAGTAAGTATGTTACTTACCCATATGGTTGGTACTTAAGGAAGTGTGTTCCTTACCCATATGGTTGGTACTAAGAATACGTGAGTTACTTACCCATATGGTTGGTACGTAGAGTAAATGTGTTCCTTACCCATATGGTTGGTACTAAGAGTAAGTGCGTTACTTACCCATATGGTGTCAACGGGAGTTGGGTGTTGGCCACGTCCTCTCTTGGGCGGAGCCAACTTCGTGGTCGGATGTGCGGGAGGTGCAGCCAACCTGCTGCAGTGGGCTACGCTGACTTGGGCGCGCAGTTCAACATGTTTGGTCGACCTGCACGGGGCCACTGCAGAGGCGCCGACTTTGGAACGCCGGCGGCCGACTTCTACGGGTGGTCGACGACGGGGCTCGTCGATTTTAGAGGGGCGCCAACTTAGGAGGGCGCCTATTTTGGGTGGTCAACTTGGTGGCGGCGACCTGGGGAAGCCGGCTTGGTGCAGTCGGCAACCAGAAGTGTTCGACCTGGGGAGTGGCCGACTTAGTGAAGTTGGCTGGTGGGTATCAACTTGGGTGGTCGACGAGCATGTACAACTGTTGGTCGACTTTTACCGAGCAAATCGACGCTGACTTGGTGGTTCCCAGGTTGACCAAGTAACCAGGGCGACGAGGTTCTGCGGGGTGTGTGACCGTCGCCCAGGTGGTTTTTGGTGAAGTCGACCTCGGAGTGGCATCCCGAAGTCGACATGGACGATCAGGTGAAGTCAGTGACACGTGGTCGACTTGGCACCTGCGCTGTGCACGTGACGGCGCACGTCGCACCAACCGACTACGAGCACCTGCAAAGTAGGTAAGCTGCTATCACCCGAGGGTGCAACGCTGGACAGCGTTGGCACGCCGTCGACTTGCAACGTTGGCAAGCCGCCTTTCTGCAGCGCTGGAGCGGTGCGGACTTTGCTGCGCTGGAACGCGGTCGACCATGCTGCGCAGGAGGTCGACCTGCCTGTGCGCTAGGCAGACTTGCATCTGATGTAGTCCTTGTTGCCACTGTTGTATCTACCACTGTTCTGAACTTTCTCTAGTGAAACTTTTGCCGTTTTTGCCCCATGAACTCGCTAGTACCAGAGAAGCTAAGGAACTCTGCGATCACTCACACAACCGTGCCTTCTCGTTGTAGAGTTAATCTCCGCATATGCTTGGTACTCAGAGTAAGAGCGTTACTTTTCCACATGGTTGGTACTTAGAGAAAGTGTGTTCCTTATCTATATGGTGAGTAAGCGCATTACTTACCCATATGGTTGGTACTACAAGTAATTGCGTTACTTACCCACGTGGTTGGTACTAAGAGTAAATGCGTTACTTACCCATAAGGTTTGTACTAAAAGTAAATGCATGACTTATTCATATGGTTGGTACTAACAGTAAGTGTGTTCCTTACCTATATGGTTGGTACAAAGAGTAAATGTGTTCCTTACCTATATGGTTGGTACTAATAGTAAGTGCGTTCATTACCCGGTTGGTACTAAGAGTAAGTGCGTTACCAACATGGTTGCTGCAAAGAGAATTGCGTTAGTTACCCACGTGGTTGGTACTAAGAGTAAATGCGTTCCTTACGCATGGGATTGGTACAAAGAAAAAACTGTTGGGTGCAAATTTACATTGCACGACATCCTGCCGTCTGTTTGTATGCGTGTGCGAATGCTTTTGGGTGTGAATGGAATGTTCGTGTGTTTGTTTGCTTTCGCAATTTTCGCTTGATGCATTTGCAGGTACTCGCGCAATGTGCGCTTCGGCACAACATTGTACGCACTATGAACAGTGCAAGCAGAAAGGACGAGCTCGCAAAGGAACCCAAGATGGACGCTTTGCAGTTCGGTTGAATTGATTGCGCAGATTCAGTTCTATCGAACTCGAAATTGTACTGTTTTGTTTGGTTGACTATAGTGTAGCAGGGCAGGCACTATAGGGGTACAATTTAGGTGAAGGTTGGATGTTGTTTGTCTGTATCTGCATGCTACAGGGCCAGGGGAAACCAGCGGAACCAGCATTTGGCTGGTTGGGCAAAGACAAAACAGGTTCTGTTTTTAGGACCTGAACCTGGTTGTTGTTTTCCCAGGTTGGAAAAACAGAACCAGAGGTTGTTTACCAACCTACCACCTGCTGTTTTGTCCAGCCAGGTTGGTTCTGTTGCTTGGAATTATTTGGGATCATCCCTGGTTGTTCCCAGGTTGATTCCCAAGGTCCTTGCTGGCTAGAACTATTTATTCCTTCTCTGTTTGTATCTGGATATAGTGAAATTGATTCAAGCGAATTCCTTCCTTGCTGGAATTTCGTTTCTACGCGGTGCGACGGCGGAATCCTACCGAGTCAACGCTAGTACACTAGCACTACGACGCTAGGCAAACGCTGTCCGAGTCATAACTTCGTAATGGCAGAACTTTTCACGAGGCAACTTGGCTCTTTTGAAAGCTCTTAGAGTGAGCTTCGATATAGCGAGTTCTCAGCCTAATCCGATCGACGGTCTGCACGGCACGCTGCGCGACGTTCAATGTACTCTTGCTGTTTTGACTAAGTCCCTCTTGATCCCTCTCTCTACATACTCGGACCCGAGGATAGGGGCTGGTCTTGTACCAAGCACCCAAGGACCCTTGGAGGTGACCCCGAGGAGAGGTTTTAAGTTGGATAACGTCTTAATAGTCTGAGTTTATTAGGCCCTTACACCAACAAGCTGGTATCAGAGCTGCGTTATAGTGATCCTCGATATAGGTAGCTATGGCGGGCAACACCTCGACGGGAGCTGGTGAATCTTCAGCCCAAGATCGTAGCGGCAGCCAAGATTCTGGTGTTTCAGCGCCAAGGGGAGCGCGAACAAACCAGGGCTCGCTGGTCAAGGAAGTGCTGAAGAACTTCACCGTCGAGAAGTTCAATGGTGAGGGCTATGATGATTGGGCCTGGAAAATGCAACTATATTTCCGTCAGATTGGATGGCTGAAACTAATGATTGGGGAGGAGCCTAGACCGAGTGACCCCACGCTGCAGGAAGATTGGGACGAGCGCTCCTCGGCTGGCTACTACTTAATGTCGCAGAGTTTGGAGCTGAACCAGCGTCACCACGTCATGCACCTGCTGCCAGAGGTTGAATGCGGTCCGAAGGCGTGGACCGTGTTGAAGGAGCTGCACGCCCCGACCTCCGTTGTCGCAACGTTGATGCTGGAGAGGGAGCTGTCCGCGTTGCGCCTGAGCGAGGGAGAGCCGGTGCAACCTGTTCTGGACAAGATGCGTGATCTCTACGCGAAGCTGGCAACCGCGGGAATCACCTACCCGGAGCAGACCAAATGCTTGAAGATGCTCTCGCTGCTGCCGGAGTCGTGGCTGCAATACACGAGCGGATTGAGCCTGCCGCAGAACCAGAGCTTGTGGACACTCGAGTGGGTGCGGACAAAGATTCTGGAGGAGGACTTCCGTCGCCGCCAACTGAGGGGTGGAGACGACGGCAGCAGCGGCTACGGGATGCAAGGGAGCCGACGTGGCAGAGGACGTGGCTTCGGTGGTGCTGGACGCGGTGCAAAGAAGGACGACGACTCCAACGACCAACAAGGAGGTACCGGTTGGGGTCGCGGTGGGAAATCTGGACGTGGGGGCAGATCGGGTGCTGGTGGCAAAATGAAAGGGAGCTGCTGGTATTGTGAGAAGGAGGGGCACCCCTGGTTTTTGTGCTATAAGAAACCCGATGGATGGACCCCCCAGAATCGTCACCAGGATGGCGGCGCACGGAGGAACCAGAAAAGCGGCGCGAACATGGTCGCAGATTCGCCCGACGACAACCCGAAAGGCAAAGGCGGTGCTGAGAAGAAAAAGGAGCGCACCGCGGGACAGTTCTTCCATGTTGGAGACGAGGGGGAGCAAGGAGACGGTTCTGCCAAGGTTGGAGCAGAGCTGCATCCCCTGGACTTTTGGGTGTTGGACACGGGCGCTGCGTGGACGATGACGCCGCGCAAGGACCTGCTAGACGACCTACGCGCTGCACCAATCTATGAGGTGTGCTCTGCCTCTGGACATGCGTTGAAGGTGGCTGGTGCGGGACGAGCTGCATTCAAGGGAGCGGATGGCAAGCCGGTGGTGCTGCAGGACGTTCTGCTCGTTCCCGACCTCAAGGCCAACCTCATCTCCCTCCGTAAGCTCGCCAAGGCTGGGGTGAGTACTAGCACGGATGGGGCACGCACTTACAAGGGGCAGCTGGGCAACCAAGTGCTTTGGGATCTGCACGAGAGCAAGGATGTGTATAGATCCATGTGGCAGTTGCCGGCATTGGCGTGGCACGATGGGGGGCAGGCTAGAGAGAGGTCTGCATCCCAGGGGGAGTGCAACGCTGTTGGAGCGGTTGGTGTGAGAGTGTCGGCCAGATCCGGGGAGACAGATTGGGCAACGGCACACCGACGCTTGGGGCATGTAGCAATGCCTTTGCTGAAGCAGTTGGAGAAGGATGGGGCCGTCAAGGGTCTGAAGCTGAGCGGCCAGCCACCTGATGACAACTGTGAAATCTGCTTGCTATCCAAATTCACCCGTTTCCCCTTCCATAGTGTGGCTGGCAGGAGCAAGAAGCCTTTGGAGCTGGTCCACATGGACTTGGTTGGGCCGCTGCCGGTTCAGGGGCACAAAGGGGAGCGGTACTTCTTGACCATAGTGGATGATTGGAGCAGGCTGATGTGGGCGTATCCGCTGAAGCAGAAGGACCAGGCCGCCTCCACGATACGGGATGATTGGCTGCCGTTCGTGGAGAAGCAAGCGGAGTGTGTAGTGAAGCGGATCAGGACAGATCGGGGTGGTGAGTTCCTTGGAGCTGAGATGACGGCCTGGCTTAAGAAGCAGGGCATCCAGAGGGAGCTGACCACGGCTTACACCCCACAGTCCAACGGTGTAGCAGAACGGGCGAACCGGACCATTCTAGAGACAGCTAGGGCGCTGCTAATAGAATCTGGGCTGGCCAACTCCATGTGGCCCCATGCTGTCCGGCACGCTACAGTTGCTAGGAACAGGGTTCTCTCCAAGGTTGGGGATGACTCCTGGGTGCCGTTGGAGAGGTGGCTTGGGAGGAAGCCGCCGGTGGACATGCTGAGGGTGTTCGGTTGCATGGCAGTCGCCCACGTCCCCAAAGTCCACCGAAGTAAGTTAGGGGCAAATGCGGTTGGGGTGAGTACCAGAGCCTCCTGGAGAATGGGACATGGGAGCTGGTGGTGCTGCCTGAGGGGAAGAAAGCCGTACAGTGCAAGTGGGTGCTAAGGATCAAGACCGATGACAAGGGACAGGTCACCACAAGAGTAGGCTGGTGGCTAAGGGGTTTATGCAGAAGGAGAAGCAGGACTTCAATGAGATCTTTGCTCCAACTGCCAAACCCCCTACCCTCCGTGTCTTGTTGGCAGATTCAGCCGTTAGTGGGAAATTCATCATTCAGATGGATATATCAACGGCATTCCTCAATGGGATTTTAGAGGAGGATGTGTACATGACGCAGCCGCCTGGGTATGAGGATGGTACGGGCAGGGTGTGCAAGCTGAAAAAGTCCATCTACGGATTGAAGCAAGCGCCACGCTGCTGGTACCAGAAGTTGGCAGCTGTTTTAGAGGAGATGGGATTCAGGACCAGCAGCTGCGATGAGAGCCTCTTTCTCAAGGGGGAGAAGGAGAAGCTGGTGATGTTTCTGGTCTACGTGGACGACATTCTTCTCTTCAGCAGCAGCATGAAGGAGATCCAGAAAGTGCAGCAGCAGCTGATGGAGAACTTCAAGTGCAAGAACCTTGGGGAGGTAAAGTACTACCTCGGGATGCACGTGGAGAGGGATCCAGATCACAGGTGGTTGAAGCTGCACCAGGAGAAGTTCATCAAGGAGCTGGGGGAGAAGTATGGGATTGAGAATGAGCGCAAGGTTGCAACTCCCCTACCAGCAGAATTCAAGCTTGTGAAGGCTGCAGAGGATGAAGGGGTTGAAGCCGAGGAGCAGAAGAAATTTTAATCCTTGGTGGGCAGCCTCTTGTATGCAGCGGTTCACTCTTTCTCTGTTGGGCAGCTGGCAAGGGTGGTGCAGAATCCATCAGAGGAGCAGGTGGATGCAGCTGAGCGTGTGGTGAAGTACCTGAACTCTCACCCAAGCATTGGAGTTCAATACTCCGCATCTGCACAGGTGAAGCAGAAAGGGGTTGAGGTGCTGAAAGAGAAGGGGGAGCGGCTTGGGGAAGGCAAGCTGTTTCTCACTTGCTTTACCGATGCTACGTGGGCTTCTGAGAAGGAGGATTCCTCATCTGTGGGAGGATACATCTGCGTAGTTGGGGGAGGACCTGTTAGTTGGAGGTCCAAGAAGCAGACGGAGACGGCACTATCTTCCGTGGAATCGGAGTACATGGCGATGTTTCATGGGGTGAAGGAGGTGATTTGGCTGAGGAGGCTGTTAGAGGAGATTACCCAGGAGCAGAAGGTTGCTACGCCGCTGTTTTTTTATAGCAAGGGGGCTCTTGGGATGGCCAGGAACGCTGTGCTTCATGGGCTGAACAAGCACATGCGTATCAAGTGGCACTGGCTGCGTAAGGAGGTGAAGAGGGGGACGGTGAATCCGATCTACATCAAGACTCACCAGCAGCCTGCAAGACTTCCTCACCAAGAGGCTTGCGGATGAGCCTCATTGGCGTTGTGTGCGCATGAGTAGAATGAGCATGAACTAGCATAGTCAAAACAGCAAGAGTGTCCCTCTTGATCCCTCTCTCTATATACTCGGACCCGAGGATAGGGGCTGGTCTTGTACCAAGCACCCAGGGACCCTTGCAGGTGACCCCGAGGAGAGGTTTTAAGTTGGATAACGTCTTAATAGCCTGAGTTTATTAGGCCCTTACACCAACAAAAACTACGTTACTTACCACGTGGTTTGTAATAAGAGTAAAAAAATCTTTACGCATGGGGTTGGTACGAAGGGTAAGAGCGTAAATTAACCATATGGTTGGTAATAAGAGTAAGTGTGTTACTTATCTATATGGTTGGTACTCAGAATAAATGCATTCCTTATCCATATGGCTGGTACTAAGAGTAAATGCGGTCTTTACCCATATAAGTGCGATCTGTACCCATATGGTTGGTACTAGGAGTAAGTGCGTTCTTTACCCATATAAGTGCGTTTCGTACCAATATGGTTGGTACTAAGAATAATTGTGTTACTTACCCATATGGTCGGTATCAAGAATAGGTGCATTCCTTACCCATGGGGTTGGTACTAAGAGTAAATGCGTAACTACCCATGTGGTCGGTACTAAGAGTAACTGCGTTCCTTACCCATATGGTTGGTACTAAGAATAAGTGTGTTCCTTACCCATATAGTTGGTACTAAGAATGCGTGCGTTTCTTACCCTATGATTGGTTCTAGGAGAAAGTGCGTTCCTTACCCATATGGTTGATACTAAGAGTAATTGCGTTACTTACCCATATGGTTGATACTATGAGTAAGTGCATCCCTTACCCATAGCGTTGGTACTAAGAGTAAGCGTTCCTTACCCATATGGTTGGTACTAAGAGAGAGGCGTTCTTTTCCCATATGGTTGGTACTAAGAATAAGTGCGTTCCTCTAAGAGTGGGTGCGTTTCTTACCCTATGGTTGGTACACTAGTGAAAGTGCTTTCCTTACCCATATGGTCGATACTCAGAATAAGTGCTTAACGAGCCCATATGGATGGTACTACGCGTGAGTAAGTTCCTTACTTATATGGTTAGTAGTAAGAGTAATTGCGTTCCTTACCCATATGATTGGTATTAAGAGTATTAGCTTTCCTTACCCGGTTGGTACAAAGGGTAAGTGCGTTACTTACCAATATGGTTGGTACTAAAAGTAATTGCGTTAGTTACCCACGTGGTTGATACTACGAGTAAGTGCGTTCCGTATGCATGAGATTGGTACTAAAAGTAGCTGTATTACTTACCCGCATGGTTGGTGCTAAGACTAAATACAATCCATACACATATGGTTGGTAAGAAGGGTAAATGCGTAAGTTAACCATATGGTTGGCATACGTGTATGTGCGTTCCTTACCCATATGGTTGGTACTAAGAGTAAGTGCGTTACCTACCTATGTGGTTCGTAGTAAGAGTATGCGCGTTACTTACCCATATGGATGGTACTAGCAATTGCGTTACTAACCTACGTGGTTGGTACAAATATTAAATACGTTACTTACCCATATGGTTTGTACTAAGAGTAATTGCGTTACATATTCATGAGGTTGGTACTAAGAATATGTGCGTTCCTTACCCATATGGTTGGTACCAAGAGAAGTGCAATCCTTTTCCATATGGTTGGTACTAAGAGTAAATGCGTTCCTTACCCATATGGTTGGTACTAATAGTAAGTGCGTTCCTTACCAATGTGGTTGGTACTAAAAGAAATTGTGTTAGTTATCTACGTCGTTGGTACTAAGAGTAAATACAATCCCTACGCATGGGGTTGGTACGAAGGGTAAGTGCGTAACTTAACCATATGGTTGGTATATGTGCATGTACGTTCCTTACCCTTATGGTTGGTACTAAGAGTTAGTGTGTTCCTTTCCGATATGGTTGGTACTAAGACTACGGGCGTTAAGTACCCATACGGTTGGTACTAAGAGTACGTGCGTCACTTTTCTTGTTAAGTTCATAACGGGAACTTTCAGCCTTATCAATGATATTAGCTCAGCCACATTTCGTGAATCAACGTGTAATCTGAAAAATGATTAGGCAGTGCCTCAGAGGTCTAATTTTTCAGGCTAATCAGACAATTTAGTCTGATAGCGTCAGCCCTGGGTACAGGCATCACACAGTTATCCCTGTCATTTCTACCGTATCTATTCTCCCTCGGTCATGCCCTCATCTTCTTCACCTGCACTAGTAGAAGAAGGCTCCTGCTCTTCAAAGTCTGTACGGATGACGGCTGGGGTAATGCAGTGCGTTCGATACGTCTGCAGCATCCCTTGCGTGATGTGCTTGCGGTACGAATCTAGCACCAGCATCAAACGCCGAGCCGACTGCCCTTTCTTGGGGTTGAGGAAGGGCAGCACCTCCTTGGCGAGCCAAGACTTCACCGCCGCCTCATCTATCCACCCATTGTCGTGGGCTTGGACCACGACACCTGCCGAGCAGGCTAAACGAAAATGTGGCAAGGCATCAGAACAATGAACAAGGTAATGGCATCAACACATGCGTACCTTCGGGAATGTCACATTTCGGGATGTTCTTCATCTTGAACCACACCCACGGCCGCAACTTCTCTATTGAGGCAGTGCACGTGAGCATGACAGTGAGCCGCTGCTTCTCGTAGCCAGCCGTGCGGATAGGGACAGACCGCGGGCCTCTGTGGTCTATGGTCCTCTCCGCTGGCATCCCATGAACAGTGGAGTTTGATCCGCGTTGATGATGTGTGACGCGTCAATATACTGGCGTGCACGCTGGATGCGAACGAACTTCCAGAAGGCTTCACGGTCCTTGGCGCACTCTGCTAATAGGGCAGAGAAGCAGCACACATATATTAACATACTGGTCGGAACAATCACACACGAACACGCAGAGCAAGGATATGGCGGCATCGGTGAGAAAACGATAGGAAAGAGCACAGCAGAGGGCACCAGGCAAGAGAACCACGTACCTTCCGACAATTTCTGCCCAACCTTCATCTTCACCCTCAT
Organism: Closterium sp. Naga37s-1; assembly: GCA_947471745.1. Taxonomy (NCBI): domain Eukaryota; kingdom Viridiplantae; phylum Streptophyta; class Zygnematophyceae; order Desmidiales; family Closteriaceae; genus Closterium; species Closterium sp. Naga37s-1. The sequence continues at coordinate 3,488,302 of CANJKZ010000093.1, read as the reverse complement.
CACAAGGCTTTAGCGATCACGGAATCTCTGGTTCCAGTGTGAGGAGGCGTTCCAGTTCTTGTCGGGTTTGTCTTCATCCACTCTCGGCTCTACCGCTGCGTCTCGATCACCGAGATTGGCACCCCCTTTGCGCGTATTTTTGCCCTTTATGGCGGCCGCCTTTTGGGAGTTACCCTTTCCCACATATCATAATAGGATTTTTACCCGTTGTAAAAATCCTTGATTTGTTTTAGCAGGATACGATTTTTTTTCCCCTTACTGTACAATGTATGTTCACCGTTACAGTGATACCGGATCCTCCGTAGCGAGGATGTTCTTCGCGATTACGTGCAGTAGGCCGCAAAATACTCATAGAGGTGGGTTGAGATAACTACCACCGCCGGGAATTGAACCTACGACCTCACCGTTCGAAGTCACACATATCACCAGACTTCACTTACAATATTCCCAGGTACATGGGTTTATAGTATGAACAATGTACAAAGAGTCCTAAGAAATTGCAAAGAAGGTATTTCGAAAACAGGAAAACGCGTGATTGTGATGAAGGATGGGTGAAATGCGGATACAACAAAATGCAGGAGTAATGTGATGGTGTAATGGGACAAACAGATGGGATCACGAACAAACAAACAGGAGAATTACATGACCAAAAGGGAAAAACAGATGGGATCACAAACAAACAGGATAGACACATGACCGACATGACAAACAAACATGACACATGTGAAACACCAACAGACCAGACATGACTACCTCTATAACCCTTGCAACTAAGTATCAAACAACTCTACCCTACTGCAAAATATCTACCAAGGTTAACCACCTTAAAATGCGGGGGTTGTACAAGTACACGACGTCTGGAGTGTCATCACTAAATGCAGAATGGTTTGACAAAGATGGGTCTTTAGTTGATACCTCCTCTGAGATGGCTGGGAAAGCCGCCTCCAACCTGTGGCGGATTGACCTGGCCTGCGCACGCTGCAAAGCTATGGAGACACGAATGGTGTAGAAACTCTCAAATACAATTGCCAGCACACTGTCTGCTGCGCCATAAACGCCATGCCGTGCTGTTGCTCGATGACTGCGGTCCCTCAGGAATGTCTTGAAATTGCTGCACAGGCATCCGAACTTCTCAAGTACGGGGGGAATAAGTTTGACCGCAGGTCGGGCGCGTAGTGCTTTAGCATACTTGAGACATTTTTTCCACTTCCCGTTGTTTTGCTGCTAGGCCAACTGTGTGTGCAACTGTTGCTGGAGCGGAGGGCAACTGCGAGTCGGCTACAGTAGCATCTAACGCCTGTTAAAGTTTAGAAGAAAGAAGAGGGATGCACTAGCAAGAATGGGGATACAAATAGCAAAACCCTAGAAGAGTTGTACTCGCTATAGAGCACCCCACTACAGGCTAGAGCATAATATTCTGACACACCCCCATAGCCAAAGTGGGGTGTAATCAGCAGAGCAAGCAAAAGAAAACAAGCTCAGGGTGGATCACAATGTCACCACACATTCTGAGCACAAGTACAAGAGGTAGCAGTTTTATAGTTAACAAATGTAAGCAAAGCTAGAGGCTATCACAGAGGGCAAGTGAGGAGGAGGAGAGACTGTGGGGGAGAGAAGATGGGAGGCGACTGCTGACGCTGCAGACACACAGACGAGCTGCTGGCTCAGTGGCTACCGGAACAGCGCTCCGGACTACTGGGGTAACTGGCCCCGCGGCTAAAAGTAGCGGCAGACGAGCAACGGACCCACGGGCGACTGGCGACTACCGGAGATTGTAGCCTCCGGACTGCTGCTGCTGCTGACGACACGACGACCGCCTCCATTCAACCTCCCCCAACTGTCCCACCCCCATTTCACACACCCCCTGTTCAAACCCTAGCTCTACTCACACTCCACCCCCCTAGCACCACTCCGTACACTCCCACACATCCACCCCCCTCAGCGATAGCTGCAGCAGTGGGAGACGAAGGAGGAGGAGGAGCAGGCGACGCCACACACCCGCCACCCCCCAACCGCCACCCCCCAACCGCCACCCCCCAAACCCTAAAAACAGGGTAGGGAGGTAGGGGGGGGGGGCGCAACGCGCGGCCCCCTGTAGACTCCCCTCCCGTCGCCTGTCGAGGCGACCCTGGGGGGGGCCGCTTGCGGAAAGGGTGAAGAAAACGGCCTCTTTCGGTGCTGCAGTTGTTGGCTAGGACTGGAATCACTTGAGCCCAGCTGTGGACATAGCTAAGCAACGCAAACCTGTGTGCACACTGAATCCCAAGACCCCCCAAACGGATCGGTAAGAAGGCTTGTGTGTGAGCCAGCTGTCCCTCTGCCGTGTCAAGGTCCTATGCATCCTGTCGGAAGAGCGAAATGAGGGTATCGAGAAGATGGTCATCCCAGTCACTGTATGCCTCCGTGGGGGGAACCGTGCGGAGGAGGTATGAAGGTTTTGCGGACAGGCATACAGCTAGCAGATGAGCAGCAGTCTGTGGGTTCTGTAGACGGGGGAGCCATGGTGCAGCAACTCTAAGAGAGGCGATGTGTTTGTGGAGCTCGGATATGATGAATTCAGGTTCGCCTACGAGGACGCGTGCGACTATGATTCCCTTATTCTGGAGAGCAATTCCAGGGGGGAGTTGGAGTGGGTCTGGCCATCCTTGGCGCCCAGATCTGACATTTTGCTGGCAAAACACTAATGCCAAGGTGTGCAAATTGCTGCTTCAGGGCGGTAAAGACGGTTACGAGACGGTTTGGCAGTCCTAGGAGGAATGAAACGTCTGTGTATGACATGCAGAGAATGTTGGGAAAGGATGGCTAGCTGCTGCGTGATAACGTTCAGAATTGGACCGCACCGCAGGGATCCCCCTGGCGGACCCTGCGCTGCGACTGAAGCGTGTGAAGAAGTGGACCTGAATGGAAGAGGAGAGGCGAGGGACTTGCGTAGAAAAGCCGGAAGAAAGGGATGAGGGAAGAAAACTCTGAATCTTGAAGAGCAGTAAACATTGCTGTGCGGTGAAATGAATTGAAAGCGTTTGCCACATCGACATTCAGCACAGCACAGTCGACATTCGACATGTTCAATGCATGCTTTTGTCTGTGAGGTAAGGCTGTCAGTTTCGAGCTTGCAAGGACCATGCTTGGAAAGGCAAGGAGAAGCTCCGTCGTCAAGGGGGTTGTCCTTGAGGCGCTGCAGAACTGGGAGTGTGAGGATCGATATCGAGTTCGGATTTTAATAATCCTGGGTACAACTACGTGGCTATATATAGGCATGATACAAAGCAGGTAATCCAGGTGATATGTGAATGTTCCGTGCATTGGGAGCCGTCGAGAATGGAACCTTAGCGAATTCGGTAGGATAAAATCTGCCAAAAGCATGCTCACGCAAAGTCACGCGGCAATAACCGAAATTCCACCGAATTTGGTGCACGCAACCTAAATCGGTGGTATAACTATAATAAATATAGTAAAGCAATGATTCTAAGAAAACAAGCTTAAACAAGCACAAGAAGATAGAAATAAGCAAGATAATGCAGGATAAAGTAAATATGGATAAACGTAGATGCTTTACACTCACACGCCCCCCCTCAAAGCTGGGTGACGTGAGAAGCACCCTGCTTGACAAGATAATCCTTGAGAGCGCAGTGTGCGTTGCCCATATCAGCTTCTGTAACCCAACTGTCCTCCGATGGATCATATCCGTTCCAACGTATCACAAACTCAAGCGTGTTGCCGCGTCGGCGTCGAGAGCGAGGACACCTCGTACTCTGGTTCATCATGTACGAGAACAGGTGGCGGTGGCGGTAGCTGTCGTCCCTGGAACTATTGGTTGGGGTCCGTGTAGTGCTTTAGTAGTTGGACATAGAAAGCGTCGTGAAGCTTCCACGTAGTCGGTAAGCGCAAGCAGAATGTAAATGGTGTCACCATGGTCTCAACGCGGAAATGACCACAGAATTTAGGCCGGAGCTTGGATGGTAGATGAGACAATTCCAAGTTGTGTATGTCGAGAAGCACCTGATCTCAAACTACTACCGAACGACCTCGTCGATGTCGAATAGTCAGTGTCGTTGAATTTGCTGCCGCGCCACGTAGGAAGTTTTTATCGGCTTGAAACGCTGAATTAGGGCTGCCCGAAACCGCGCTCACGACCTTTCGCCTCGGATCTCGTAACTGTAAATCCACTCCAATGCCAGGCCCCAAAACAGTGTCACTGCGAGACGACTCCACCCACGAATCTACGGAAGTTGCTCCCTTTCGCGCTAGGACCGAACGCCTCCGGCAGCGTCGGCCGCGCTGCTTCGAGATTCACTGTAGCTGGTGCCGCTGTCGCAGAATGTTGGTGTCGCTGCTGCAGCGGCTACCGTCGCTGCTGCGTTCGCTCCTGCCGTGGCGACTGCTGACTGGTTAGCAAGCAACGCCTCGAGTCGTTGAAGCGTTGAGCGCGTCTGTTCTTCTTCAGCACGAAGTGCGGCGAGTTCCTGAATGAAGTTGTCGCCTTGCCTCTCCATGTCTGACATGCCTGTTCGGGAATGTCAGAACATTATAGCTTATGCTGTTGTGTAGGCTATAGTGGGGTATCCCATAGGGGGTACAACCAATTAGGGTTTCATATTTGTACTCACTTCATTTCATAGTTCATTCATTCTTGTTCAAATCTTCTCATGGTATCGAGCAGGTTCCCCCTTGGGAACTGTGCTTAGGGCCCACCACATCGATTTTTTTTTCCTGCCCGAAGCGCGCTCAGCCCGAGTCGCGCTCCGGGCCCTCACTTCGTCGAGCCGCCCTAGCGGCCCTGCACTGCGGCCCCGCCACCCGTCTCCGCGGCCCCGCCGCCCGTCTTCGCGGCCCCGCCGCCTCTCTCCTAGCGGCCCCGCCGCCCTACCTAGCGGCCCCGCCGCCCTACCTCGCGGCCTCGCCGCCCCATTGCGCGGCCCCGCCGCCCTACCTAGCGGCCCCGCCGCCCCATCGCGGCCCCGCCGCCCCATCGCGCGGCCCCGCCGCCCCATCGCGCGGCCCCGCCGCCCCATCGCGCGGCCCCGCCGCCCTTCCTCGCGGCCCCGCCACCCCATCGCGCGGCCCCGCCGCCCCATCGCGCGGCCCCGCCGCCCCATCGCGCGGCCCCGCCGCCCTACCTAGCGGCCCCGCCGCCCTTCCTCGCGGCCCCGCCACCTTACCTGCGGCCCCGCCCTTACCTGCGGCCCCGCCGCCCTCTGCTGCGGCCCCGCCACCTTACCTGCGGCCCCGCCACCTTACCTGCGGCCCCGCCACCTTACCTGCGGCCCCGCCGCCCTCTGCTGCGGCCCCGCCACCCTATCTGCGGCCCCGCCACCCTACCCGCGGCCACGCCGCCCTTACCAGCGGCCCCGCCGCCCTTACCTGCGGCCCCGTGCCCTGCAGCAGCGCAGCCGAGCCGCCCAGCAGCCGAGCCGCCCAGCGGCCGCGCCGCCCAGCAGCCGAGCCGCCCAGCAGCCGAGCCGCCCAGCAGCGGAGCCGCCGAGCCGCCGGGCCGCCCAGCAGCTGAGCCGCCGAGCCGCCGCGCCGCCCTCCTTCAGGGCCGCCCGACCTGCCCAGTCTGGTGAGCACAGCGCCTTTTCACTGCACTGTCCTCACCCCACTGTTTGCGCTGCTAGTCGTCTAGGGTCATGGCTACCCCTAGTGTTCTCGCCTTTGACGCTGAGGGTAGGGCCATTGACTTTGAGGTCTGGGTAGATGACCTGCAGCTGTTCTTACAGTGCGATAGGGCAGACGGCCTCTCTCTCTTTGACCTCACCTCTGGCACCTCCACTGCCCCTGCTGCTGATGCTGACGCCACTGTTCGCTCCCAGTGGGCCACGCGCGACGCTGCTGCACGTCTTGCTGTGCGTCGCCACCTCCCTACCTCCGAGCGTGCGCACTTTAGTCAGTACAAGAGTGCTCAGACCTTGTACGACGCTGTAGTTGCGCGCTACTCCTCCCCTGCCACTGCTGCACTGAGCCGTCTCATGCTACCGTACCTCTTTCCTGATCTTACTGCCTTTCCCACATTCACTGACCTCATTACGCACCTCCGCACTAGTGACACTCGCTACCGCGCTGCACTCCCTCCTGACTTCTGCGCCAGGAACCCCCCCCCCATGTACATCACTCTTTACTACATAGTCACTCGCCTTCCTGACTCCCTTCGCGTAGTCAGGGACCACTTTCTCTCTGTCTGTCCCACCACTCTCACTGTTGACCTCCTCGAGAAGTCCCTCCTAGCGGCCGAGAAGAGCATAGTCGCTGTAGGGGCCTCTCGTGGTGACCCGCGCACCCCCATCTTTGAGGGGTGTTCCCCCTCCCCCCTTCTGCCCTCTGTTGCCTCTGCTGCTGCGGCCGACCTCCTTGTTCTTGAGTCGGTCGGTGCGGCGTCTGCCCCTAGCGGGAGACGCCGCTCTGGCAAGGGCAAGGGGGGCAAGGGCGCTGGAGGAGCGAGCGGGGGCGGTGGAGGTGGAGGTGGCGGCAGTTGGGGGAGTGGGGGTGGCGGTGGGAGTGGAGGTGGGGGTGGAGGGGTCGGTGGCGGCAGTGGAGGTGGAGGTGGCGGCGGCGGTGGCGGTGGGAGCGGAGGTGGTGGAGGTGGCGGAGGTGGAGGCGGCGGCGGAGGCGGAGGCGGCGGCAGTAGCGGAGGCGGCGGAGGCGTCGGAGGCGGCGGGGGTGGCGGTGGTGCTGGTCGCGGGTCTTCGCAGAGGAGTGGCTCCGGTGGTGGCTCGCGCCAGCAGCAGCAGCGTGGTCGTGACACCCTGTCCCCTCAGCAGCTTCGTGAGTGGTACACTGCGCGTCAGCGGGGTGGGGGTTTTGGTCCGTGCTCCTACGTTTTGCGCACTGGCGACCGTGCGGGTGAGCAGTGTGGGGGTCCCCACCCCACCCAGCGCTGCTTTGGCCGCCTGACGGACGCGTGGCGTCACCAGTTCCCGGAGGCCTCCGAGATCCCTCGCTGGGGCGAGCTGTCTAGGGCGGGTGTTGCCATCTATGATCTTGACTTTGATGCTATTCTCTCTGCCATGTATGCTGTGTCTATTAGTGATGAGGGTGACTGTTACCGGTGTTTCCCGCCCGATCCGGGCATTGAGACTGCTGCTCTAGGTCCTGGTGAGGCTGCTGCCCTAGGTGCTTGCGACGCTGCTGCTCTAGGTGCTCGTGTGTCTGCGTCCTCAGGTACTGGTGAGTCTGCGCTCTCAGGTACTGCGTCGGCTTCGGCCTCCCTCACCTTCACCCTTGACTCTGGGGCGTCTCGCTCCTTCTTTCGGGACCGCACCACACTCACAACGCTGAGTCGACCGGTTGCAGTGTCTCTGGCTGACCCCTCTGGGGGTCCTGTCCTGTCTCGCTTCTCCACAGTCCTCCCGTGTCCGGCGGCTCCCTCTGGCACCCTGTCTGGTCTCTACCTCCCCTCGTTCTCTACGAACCTGGTGAGTGGTGCTGACCTACAGGATGCGGGGGTCCACCAGTTCACTCCTGCACGTCAGAGAGTGACCCACTGTACAGAGGCTGGCACAGGCCGACACCTGGCTACGTTCACCCGTCAGCCGGGGTCGAGCCTGTACACTCTGACCACTGCGTCTCCTCCAGTTGCTGAGTCTGGTAGGGTAGTTACGTCGGGTCAGGTGTTTGCTGCAGCGTCCAGGTCTGGTCCTGAGTCTGCCCCCTGTTCGTGTCGTCTCCTGTCTCACGAGACTCTCCTCTGGCACCACCGCCTTGGCCACCCCTCTCTGCTTCGGCTCAGAGGTATGGCCTCCCGTCTTCTTGTGTCCGGTCTCCCCCGGTCCCTCCCTCCCCTTCCTCAGGGCCCTGGCCCTGCCTGTGTCCCCTGTGTCGAGGGGCGCCTGCGTGCTGCCCCTCACTCCTCCCAGTTTCCTCCGACAGAGGCCCCGTTGCAGACACTTCACATGGACGTGTGGGGCCCAGCCCGCGTCCGTGGACAGGGTCACGAGCGCTACTTCCTGCTCGTTGTTGACGACTACTCGCGTTACACCACAGTCTTCCCCTTGCGCAGCAAGGGTGATGTCACTGAGGTGCTGATCGACTGGATCCGCACAGCTCGTCTCCAGCTCAGGCAGAGCTTCGGCTCGGACTTTCCTGTTCTGCGTCTGCACTCGGACAGAGGCGGAGAGTTCTCCTCTGGCCTTCTGCGTGCCTACTGTCGTGCACGGGGCATCCGTCAGACCTTCACGCTTCCGGACTCACCGCAGCAAAATGGGATTGCTGAGCGCCGCATTGGCATGGTCATGGACGTCGCTCGTACGTCTATGATGCATGCGGCTGCCCCCCATTTTCTGTGGCCGTTTGCGGTTCGGTACGCGGCGCATCAGATCAACCTCCACCCCAGGGTCTCCAGGCCGGAGACCTCCCCAGCCTTGCTGTGGACGGGGAAGGTTGGCGATGCGTCGGCGTTCCGGGTCTGGGGATCTCGGGCGTTTGTCCGCGACCTGTCTGCGGACAAACTATCCCCTCGTGCTGCTCCTTGCGTCTTCCTGGGGTTCCCCCCTGACGCGCCTGGGTGGCAGTTTTACCACCCCACCTCTCGCCGTGTTCTGTCCTCCCAGGACGTCACGTTTGACGAGTCGGTCCCCTACTACCGCCTCTTCCCCTACCGCACTCCGTCCCTCCCCCCACCCCCACTCTTCCTGGTACCAGGTCCCCCCCAGGTAGACCCCCTCCCCCCTCAGGGTCCTGCCCCTTCAGGTGTGTCCCAGGTAGACGCGGTCGAGCCTGTCGAGGTCACTGGTGACTCTGGTGCTGCTGAGGGTGCTGAGGCTGGGGGTGCTGTACCTGGGGGTGCGGAGCCTAGGGGTGCTGGGCCTGGGGGTGCTACGTCTGGGGGTGCTGAGCCTAGGGGTGCTGAGCCTGGGGGTGCTGAGCCTAGGGGTGCTGAGCCTGGGGGTGCTGAGCCTGGGGGTGCTGAGCCTGGGGGTGCTGAGCCTAGGGGTGCTGAGCCTGGGGGTGCTGAGCCTAGGGGTGCTACGTCTGGGGGTGCTGAGCCTAGGGGTGCTACGCCTGGGGGTGCTGAGCCTGGAGGTGCTTCGCCTGGAGGTTCTCCGAGTGCTTCGTCTCGCCGGGAGCCACTTTCTCCACAGGAGCTGCGTGCGTGGTTTGCCCGGCGCTGGAGGCGTGCTGCTGGTGCTGGAGGTCCTTCGGCTGCTGAGGGTGCTGCGGTCGCGGGTCCCAGAGGTGCTCGTCCTGGGTGCACTGGAGCTGGTGCTGCTGAGGGTGCTGGCGCTGAGACTACCGCTGGCAGTCCTACTGGGGGTGCTCCTGGTGCTGCTGGAGGTTCTGGAGCTACTGGTGGTGCTGCTGGAGCGGGTGCTCCTGCTGAGGGTTCTGGTGCTGTCCCGGCTGCTTCTAGCGTCGCCGCGCGGCCTCGACCGTACTTCGTGCCACTCCTGCAGAAGGTTCTTGGTCTTCCACCCTCTACTGGTCCTCCTCCTCCCTTAGAGTGTCCACAGCCTGTCTCGTCCCAGCTACAGTTGCAGCCTACCTCCCCTTTGCCTGCTCCTTCTCCCTACACTGGTCCTACTGGAGGTCTGGCTGAGCGTCGTGAGCCTGCGTCTCGCCCTGCGTCGCCTGTCCGTGCTGCTCGCACTAGTGGTCGCGGTTCGCGTCAGCGTCCTCCTCCTGTCCCTGGCACGCACCGGATGTCTCTGCGTCCGTCCACTGCTCCTCTGCGTGCCCCTTTGCCTTCTCCTCCTGAGTCCTCTCTTCCTGCTCTTGCCGACCCGGAGTCGGACTCTCTTCGTGCTGCCAGTCCTACTGTCACGCGTCTCCTTGCTACTGTTGTCACTGACCCTTCTTTCGAGTCTACTGCTGCGTCTGCTCTCGTTACTGAGCTCGTCGACTTTGCTGCTCGCTGTCGCTTAGACTACGCTGCTAGTCTTGTCGCTGAGTCTGAGTCTGTCTGTCCTCCGTCCGTCGGGGGTGAGTGTGCCCTTGGCACGGACGTCCTTGAGGACAGGCAGGAGGAGTTCCAGTGTCTGGCAGCTGCCTCACCTCATCTCGTGTCCGTACTGCTTACCCCTGAGGGAGACCCGGATGCACTTGACATCCCGACTCCGCGCTCTTACGCGGAGGCGATAGAGGGTCCCTACTCCTCTCAGTGGCAGGCAGCTATGGATGCAGAGATGGCTTCCTGGAAGTCCACAGGCACCTACGTTGACGCTGTCCCCCCTCCTGGGGCGAACATCGTCAGTGGCATGTGGATCTTCAGGGTGAAGCGGCCGCCGGGTTCTCCGCCTGTCTTCAAGGCGCGTTACGTGGCTCGTGGCTTCAGTCAGCGGCAGGGAGTTGACTACTTTCAGACCTTCTCCCCCACCCCGAAGATGACCACTCTTCGGGTACTGCTACACGTTGCTGCTCACCGTGACTACGAGCTGCACTCTCTTGACTTCAGCACAGCTTTCTTGCAGGGCAGCCTGCACGAGGAGATCTGGCTGCGTCGCCCACCTGGCTTCACTGGGTCTTTCCCTTCTGGTACCCAGTGGAGTCTCCGGCGTCCAGTCTACGGTCTCCGCCAGGCGCCACGTGAGTGGCACGACACACTGAGGACTACACTTGCGGCTCTTGGGTTTGCTCCTTCTACTGCCGACCCGTCGCTGTTTCTACGCACCGACACCTCTCTGCCGCCGTTCTACATCCTCGTGTACGTCGACGACTTGGTCTTTGCCACAGCTGACACTGCTGGACTCGCCTACGTGAAGTCCGAGCTGCAGAAGAGACACACGTGCACAGACCTGGGTGAACTGCGCAGCTACCTTGGCTTGCAGATCACCCGGGACAGAGCACGCCGCACCATTACCCTGACTCAGTCACACATGGTGCAGCAGGTCCTTCAGCGCTTCGGCTTCACGTACTCCTCGCCTCAGGCCACTCCTCTGCCTACTCGCCACTCGCTCTCAGCTCTGCCTTCGGATGAGTCCGTAGAGTCGAGTGGCCCGTACCCAGAGCTTGTTGGCTGCCTCATGTACCTGATGACCTGCACACGACCTGACCTTGCATACTCTCTTAGCATTCTTGCACGCTATGTTGCTCCTGGGAGACACAGACCGGAGCACATGGCTGCAGCGAAGAGGGTGTTGCGCTACTTGTGCAGTACGTCGGGCATGGGGCTTGTGCTTGGAGGGCAGAGTCCAGTGGTCCTCACTGGGCACGCGGACGCTTCTTGGGCTGACGACCAGGCTACGCAGCGGTCGTCACAGGGTTACACCTTCAGCCTTGGTTCCGGCTCTGTTTCGTGGCGGGCTACTCGCTCGTCTTCTGTTCTTGGCTCGAGTTGTGAGGCTGAGATCTACGCCGGGGCCATGGCTGCACAGGAGCTTCGCTGGCTCACCTACCTGCTGACCGACCTTGGAGAGCCGCCTCGTTCTCCTCCAGTCCTGTACGTAGACAACAAGGCCATGCTGGCCTTGTGTCGAGAGCAGCGACTGGAGCACAGAACAAAGCACATTGCTCTCCGCTACTTCCTTGCTCGTGAGCTACAGCAACGTGGTCAGTTGCGGCTTGCGTACGTGGCCTCTGAGGCCAACACTGCTGATGTCTTCACCAAGGCACTTCCGCCTTGTGATCATCAGCGCTTCTGCACTCAGCTGGGTCTTGTGCCCGTCTTGCCTCACTTGCTCTCCTCTTGACCTTGCCTGTACTCTCACATATATATATACCTGCTCTTGCTTGTCTAGCTTTATATATATGTGTGTACTCTTGCATGTGAACTGGCCGTGTGGCCTTGACCCTGTGCTCGGACTGTGTGGTGACTTTGTGATCCACCCTGAGCTTGCTTTGCTTTACTTTGCTTGACTGGTCTTGTGACCCCTTGTTCTCCCCCACTTTGCCTATGGGGGTGTGTCAGAACATTATAGCTTATGCTGTTGTCTAGGCTATAGTGGGGTATCCCATAGGGGGTACAACCAATTAGGGTTTCATATTTGTACTCACTTCATTTCATAGTTCATTCATTCTTGTTCAAATCTTCTCAGGGAACGGATTTCGAGGGGGATTACAAAATTTGCGCAGAACTGGTTTTACGTACCCAATTCGGCGCGATTGTCGTAGACCCCGCGATGTTTTTAAGGCTGGGTTTTAGCGGTTGAAGAACTCGGAATGCAAATGTGCTCCGATCACAAAGTGTGAGGATCGATGGATCGAGTTCATATTTCGATAGTTAATCCTGGGTACAACTACGTGTCAGATAACACAGGTGTTACGCGGATGTTCCGTGCATCGGGAACCGTCGGGAACGAAACCTTCGCGAATTCGGTAGAACATATTCGGCTGAAATCACGCGCACGCAAAGTCACTCGGCAATAACCGAAATTCCACAGAATTCGGTGCACGCAACCTAAATCGGTGCTATAACTATAATAAATATAGTAAAGCAGCGATTCTAAGAAAACAAGCATAAACAAGCACAAGAAAATAGGAATAAGCAAGATAATGCAGGATAAAGTAATTATGGGTAAGCATAGCCGTTGTACTCTCACAGGGAGTAGCGCGTCGAGGACAGGGGCACGTGCTCGGTTCGAGATCCTCCTGATCAACGGAGGTGATGCGAACTTGGGTGCAAAATATCGATCCCACGGCCAAGAAGCCGCGGCCAGCCATGCGTCCTCCTTGAAGATGTGGTGAATGTGAGATGATGTAGATGGCACCAGGGTGAGCTGTGCCTCCAGGTAAACCTTGTTGGGTACGATAAAGAATATATGCCTTCTTTATTGTACTTTTCAACCTGCTTGCTTTTATCAAGAAATATAAATGTCAGCTGAGAGAGAAGGCGAATATCTAAAAGCTGGGTGTGGAATGGGCCAAATCAGAGTGAAGCACGGAGGAGAATGTGGTGTTCTGACCAAGAGAGGCGAAACTTAGTTCAGCCTCTTGATTTCGACCAATGGGAGCAAGGCGCGGATAAAAACGTGGTGTTCTAAGTTGGAGGCGAAATGAACATTGACCAATGGGAGGGTTTGCTGTTCAAAACGGAGTTTGACTTTGAGCTGATCAAGATGAGCGAGAAGGTGTTCGCGCTGCGTTATTGGTTCTGCAGTTGTGACTGGCCGCTGTTGGAGCAGCGTGTTGGTTTTTTCACCGAACGAGCAGCTGATCGCGCCACGTGGGGAGTGACGTGAGTGTTACCTGCGCGCGACTGGTATTAAGCGCTCGTGGCGAGACCAGCGAAGCAATCGAGTGGTGAGTTCATTTACTCACACTCTGAACATTTGTGACAGCTCGGATGAAGAGTTGTTCACGCCTCGAAATCGAGGAATACGTGGTGAGCACCGGTTGTGTTCTGTTCGAGTTAGTGATCAAGTTACTGATCGAGCTGAACGCCACCGGCATCATCTCATGCACAGGATTCGAACGGACTTCATCGTAACCGTTCGCAAAGGGCGCGAAGTGAAAAGTTCGAATCGGCACCGTCGGAACTCTTCGCGGGTGATTTTCAAATTATTTCGGCGACGCACCGAGAGTGCGCCAGGCCAGCAAAACAAATTGGAGGGAAAGTCGACATGTGTTCAGGCTACGAGGACTCAACCTAGAAACTTAGAAACAGGGTAGGAAAATTAGAATGATCTAGGCTTAGTATAAAACTGTTTCCCTTTGCTTGATTCCATATAACTTGAGTAGAAAGTTTCCCCATGCCTGCTACCAGGACGCTGCCAAGTTTACCATTCGTTTGACTACGCCGAGAAGATGACGAACGCTGCTGCAACTCAGTGACCTCTACAACTCTCTCTCTACAAGCTCGGACCCTTGGATAGGGGCTGACGTTGGTCAGGCACCCAGGGACCCTCGGAGGTGACCCCGAGGAAAGAGTTATAGTAGTAGCTGATGCTATTAAGCAGGTGGATTAGTGTGCATTCTAAGTAACAAACCTTGTGCTGTAAAGCCGCTGCTTTGAACGCTTTCTCATGGCGTGCTCAACCTTGTGACATGGCACACTGTTTGGGGCAGTAACGACAGTGAAATTCAGATGTTGCAAATGGTGGTGAAGTTTCTGTGGAGAGTGGTAAGGTTATTGCATAAGATCCTGGGTCTGGAGGTGCTGGGAGAAGCGGGCTCTGGTTGGTGGGGCGGATAGCAGATGTGGCCGTTGCTGGTTTCATCAGTGGTGGATGTGGGACTGTTGATTTAGCTGCTGCTAGCTGCGTGGCTCCCGTCTTCGCTGGCGCTTGCTGTATCGCTGATAACTTCACTGCTTCTGACGTTATGGCAGATCATTTCAGTAGCATGTTATCGTCAACTACCATGGGCGCTGGCTGCAAAGATAGTGCTGTAGAGGCTGGTGCAACGATGTACTCGTCGAGCGGCGAAGGTCGCTCTAACGGAATTTCGAGATAAGTAGTTATGAGTTTTGATAGATCATTTAGCCCTTCAAGACGAAAGGAACCCGAGCGCTAACCATGCTGCTTACTAGGTGCGTCCTGATGGCGTTTGATGTTCGAGGCCATGAGAGAACCGAACGAGACGAGGGTGGTAGATAAGAAACCAGTAACTCGACTGTTAGAGTGATTTTTTGATATTTAAATCCAAGATTAGAACTTCACAGAAAGACTTCAGAATTATAAGAAATATGTATCTAACAAAAGAGGAGAAGTAGAGGAATCGAAAGCTGGTGCCTGATCTGAATTTCGACGGCTGGATACTGATGTTAGCGTGGAAAACGGCGTGAAAAACGGGGTAGAGAGGTGTGTAGCGGATAGCGAAATTTTTGTACAATGAATTTTATCGTCTATGCTATTAATAACAAACAGCAGGACCTCATATATCAGCCTTTTTACGCTGGTTTGACTAATTTTCAGGTTTTTTTTCTGTACCAAGGCTGAACTTTCTGGCCTTTTTATTTTGTAAGACTGATTTTTCAGCCTTTTTATCTCTGAGAATACTGATGTCGTGAATCAGCCTTTTTTTCTTCAGGGAGGCTGATGGATCAGCGTCCCTAATATTAAACCTGACGGCCTGGCAAAGAGTGCACGGTACCAGAAAGTTTACCCTGTCACAAATAGAGAATTTCTTTTTTGCCATGAATTTGTGAGGCTAATGATTTTTTACCCTACCAGTCAGGGTAGGCCTGGCTGGCTTAACACCCTGATTTCCCATGGTGGCCAAAAACCAATTCTGGACCCTGCCCTGCAAACCCCAAGGAGCACTTTGTGTTTGGTTCGACTCGACACAATATTTCTTGATGTTTCCCGCCAGGGCCCCTATTATAAGACGACTTTCTTCTGGTGGTCTGAAAATCAGACACGACCCTGTACATACCAAAATGATTTTTCAGACCAACTGTTCATGTTCATATGGTTTTTCAGGCAAAGCCTTTATGTTAATCAGAAAAAAACAGAAGAACGTCTTATAACTCGTCTGAGTATACAGACAGCGGTTATAATACGTCTGAAACAGGCAGCGAGTACAATGACTTGCTAACCGCTGTACCGCCGCAAAACCCTGAAATGGTGGGGTATAATGACTTGCTCTGAAGCCAAATTCTGTATACTCAGGCAGGGTATATAATCAAACATGACACCCGCGGAGCAACTCTGCATCCGCTCTTACAAGGATAACTCAGTTCCTGCACTGGAAGCTTGGAAGCATATGGCGAATGTGTATTAGCCGAAACATTCTGTCACCTCCAGCAGGCTCCTGCAGCAACTCATGGAGATCAAGGTGGGGAACGGGGAGAAAGCAAACTCGTACGTTAATCACTGTCGGAACATCCGCGATCAAATTGCACAATTTCAAAAGATATCTTCGTCAACATACTGCTCGCCGGACTCGGGCCAGAGTGGAAGCCCTGCAAGGCGCTACTCCGACAGCAGGGAGCAATTTCGGAAGCTTCCCTATGCGCCGCACTTCTCGTCGAACAGCAAGATATGGACTCAAGCCGCGCCGCGACGAGAACGTCTCGCCTTTTACGCCGACAACCGAGA
Source organism: Closterium sp. Naga37s-1 (assembly GCA_947471745.1). Taxonomy (NCBI): domain Eukaryota; kingdom Viridiplantae; phylum Streptophyta; class Zygnematophyceae; order Desmidiales; family Closteriaceae; genus Closterium; species Closterium sp. Naga37s-1. The sequence continues at coordinate 3,472,397 of CANJKZ010000093.1, read as the reverse complement.
AGAGCGACGACAACCGCGGCGCCACTATTGCAAAATTTGCTAAGCCTTTGGGCATTCAATGGACCGATGCTGATTCTGGTCCAACAATCGCCACCCCGATTCCACTCACCAAACAACTGGGTCAGCCAACAAGATGTACGACAGTCACAACCTCAACCTCCACATCCACCTGCACAACAACAACAGTAGCAGCAGACACAAACGCCACAGACGGAAGGAACAAGAAACGTTATCGGAAATATGGCGATGCGCCGCCGCACACGAGCTACTACGCCTCACGACGAAGAAGAACCCGTCGGCCGTAATAACCACTTTACCGACGAACACTACTATGATGACGATGACCAGCAAGACTGGAATCTACCAATCCAGCTATGCGAAAGCCCTCCTCACCGTCATGATCAGCGACCCGTTCTTCAGGGCTGGAACGAGCAAGAAGACTTCCTCAGAGTCAACACGGCGACTATCGTTACGCCGCGACTCACGCCGCTCCTGCGCGGCAATACCGACAACTACAACAACTGGTACCTGGATAGCTGCTGTGGGCTGCACATGGTGGGGTCGACGCATTACATCTCTAACGCCATTGCCACTCCCACCGTCAACTACGTTACTGTCACAAACAACAACCAACTGCGAGCAAATGCGCAAGGCATGGTCGTGTTGAAAGCACGAGACTGCAACACGCACATCACCTTCAACGATGTGCTCTACGTACCGAACCTTCGCTTCAACCTGCTATCCGCGGGACAACTCACTCAATGCGGGGTCACGTTCACCACCGACCCCCTCACGCGCGAAATCGAGCTTCACTTCGCTCCCCCCGACAAGGAGCGCAAATACCTCGGATGGGCACGCTCGATCAACGGAGTCTACGTGTTCGACTTCGATGTCCCCGACTGCAGCGGCACCTCCGACGAGATTGTGGATCTCGTCCCGCTGGAATTCGCCTACACATCGGAAAACTCATGGAAGCATCCAGACGGCCAACCCTGGATTAGGCGCAATCCTCACCCCCGCAAGACGGATCTACACACTCCTGGGCCCAATGGCCTCTGCACCAGCTGCTTCACACCTACCGCCTTCTGCACCAACGTCGCCGGAGGAGGACTTGCCGAGATTGCAGAAGTCGAAAGCCTCGAGCCGCTTGACGAAGGGATGACTGAATCGGAACTCGCCACTGCCTCCTACCGCATCTTCGGCTCGCCAGAACGTCCGCACCCTTGATCTGCAGCTGACCACCTTCACTGGATCCTGGAAGGGGACGCAAAGGGGACGAACGATGCAAAGGGTCAACCTCGCCCCTACACCAGACACATCTCTTCAAGTATACCTCTTCCTCCTCCTACACTCCTTGCCCATCCCTTGTGCCTCGAGCCTCCTGCCTCTGCTTGTACCTCTCGATGTCGCGGAGCTGCGCCACATGAGGGTTTTCCAAGGCGGTGGGTGATAGCTGTCGTAGGTACGCCGCCCTTGCTTCTGCCACCGCTATCCATTTCTCTGCCGTGACCGTTATTACCACATCCACCAGCAGCTTCGGTGCCTCCACTGGCATCACTGGCTCCTTCCCGAACAAGAGGTAATATGGTGAGACGTCCTTGAGCGCAACCTGCTTACTCAACCTATACCCTGCCATCACCCAGCAAAGTTTCTTGTGTCGGAAATTTCCTTACCCCTTGTACTTGCCTGCCTCAGCCCATTTAGTCTTGTTCCCATCTCTCTTGCCCTTCCCTTCCCTTGGTTCTCCTTCTGCTGCATTCACTGCTTCTGACTCTCCTCACTGTTCCCCGTTACTGGTACCACCTACATGAGCCTGCTATATCCCTAATGTCTGTTATAGCCTGTTGCCTCACGACTGCTCGAACTGAAGCAATTACATGAGATTAACACAGAACATACAAACAATGCAATGTCATTTGCCCGTACCTCCTATATCCTCCCGAACTCCTCCCCCTATTGCTACACCCTATGATTCCCCTGGAGGTGATGGCCTCTACACCGTAGTGAAGTGTCAACCTCCCCTCCTCTTGCCACTGGCACTTAGCCATCCAACTGCTAATCCTCCAGCTCGTGCTTGTAATTCCAGCTGGCTCAGGCACTCGACCTGCAAAGAAACGAACATGCGCACGCACACAAAACAAAGCAGCATCTGCCAGTTGTCATCTCACCTCCTGTCCCCAACCTTGCTTTCTGCCCAACCTGTTCATTCTGCCATGCGGCAATCCCTCACCCCCGCCCAACCTCCGCTTTCCTCGATACTCGCTTCTCCTCAGTAATGTACAAATATACAGTATATACATGCTCCTCGGTTCGCCTTATCTCGCAACAGCTGTCGGAAATTCCCTTACCCCTTGTACCTGCCTGCCTCAGCCCATGTAGTCTTGTTCCCATCTCTCTTGCCCTTCCCTTCCCCTGGTTCTCCTTCTGCTGCATTCCCTGCTTCTGACTCTCCTCACTGTTCCCTGTTACTGGTACCACCTTGCCCCCTCCCGTAACCCTTAGCCGCCCTCGCCCGGGTCACGGGACCCTGGTACTGCGGTGTGTTGGCTCCAGCCCTCGCCACGTTGGTAACATGATCCACTGCCCGAACCCCTGCCTCACTCTCCAGGACCAGCACCCCGGAGTCTCGAATCTCCTTGACTGTCCAGCGCTGATGAGAAAGTCCCACGTCCAGGCCGTCTTTCTTGGGTCGGCGGATGTAAACCTCTTGTCCCTGCTGCAAGGCTGCTGGCGCCCCGCCAGCCCTTTGTTCCTGGCGCTGCTTGTAACGGTGGATGTCACGCAGTTGAGCCACGTGCAGGCTCTCCAATGCCGCTGGCAGCATACGCCGCAGATACTCACCGCGGACAGCCGCCAGCGCTTCCCATTTCTCTGGTGATCCTGCAGTGACCACGTATGTCAGTAATCGTGGTCCTCCCACCGGCAGGACTGCTTCCCTCCCGAAGAGCAGATGGTAAGGAGAAAGGTCCTTCAGCGCAGCCTGCTTGCTGAACCGGTACCCCGCCATGACCCAATGAAGATGCCTGTCCCAGTCTCGTTTCTTGTTCTCCCCGTACGCTCTCAGCCCACGCTTCAAGGTCTGAATCAGAAGCTCAGTGAGCCCGTCACTCTGCGGAGAATAACGTGAGGTGGTGCAGTGCGGAATCAGGCACGAAGCCAGGAGCTCATCAAACTCCCCTTAAAAAACCGTGCCCTGGTCTGTCAGCACCTCTCCACATGCTCCAAAGCGAGTGAGCACGTGCTCTTCAAAAGCCTCCGCCACTGCCACAGCAGTCTTGTTGCTGAAGGCCGCACTTCCACCCATTTGTTCACGTGCTCGATCATTACCACCACGTACCGCTGACCTCGCTTGGTTAATGGCAGCTCCCCCGCCAGGTCCAGTGACCACCGATACCCCAGGCCCACCACAGGTAAGGGTTGCAACTCTGCCTTGCTCCTCTCAAAGGCAGCTTGGTTCCTGATACACGCCGGGCACCTGGTCACCCAGTCCTTGATCTCTCTTCGCATGCCCGCCCACCACCAGCCTGTCTGCAGCAGCTGCTGCGTTCTGAGCGAGCCGTAATGACCCAGCTTGTTGTGCACTTCCTGGATGATTCCTTCCCTCTCCTTCGGCTCAGGCACCCTCTTCCACCTGTCTTGTGTCCGAATCTGCACTTGATTCTGGTACCAGCGGTAATGCTGCCCTCGGCTTCGTGCTCGGACCGAGACCGTTGCTCCTTCTACCGTTTCTCCTCGTAACCACGCCCTGGTCTCCTGATCTGCCCAGACATCTGAGGCCCCCGCCTGCTGCTCTCTGCGGAGTGGTGTCACTGGGTCTGGCGCCATGGCCACGAGTGCCATCTCTGGTGCTACCGTGGGCGGGTTCCTGGACAGGCCATCTACATGCTGCATGGTCTTGCCCGGGCGGTGACGGATGACAAATTGATATTCCTGCAGTTTCATGGCCCAGCGCGCGTTGGGACCCGTCAGTGCCTGGTTCTGCATGAGCCACAGCAGGGGTTGATGGTCTGTAACCAGGGTGAAGGGCCGGCCCTGCAGATACACTCTGAAATGGCCCACTGCCCACACGGCTGCCAATCCTTCCCCTTCATAGGAACAATAGTTGGCTTTCGCCGGATTGCACGATCGGCTGGCAAAAGCCACCGCCTTCTCCTCCCCTCCTTCCTGTTGACTCAGGATCGCTCCCATTCCCACGCTGCTCCAATCCGTGTACAGCACAAAGGGCACACTTGCCCTTGGCAGCTGCAGCACTGCTCCCTCCTTCACAGCCCCCATCAAGTCTTTCAGTGCCGTCTTCTAAGGCTCTCCCCACTGCCACTTCAGATCTTCTTGTAGCAGCTTGTCGAAAGGGGCAGCCCTCTTGCTGAAGTTTTCAACGAACTTGCGATAGTAGTTGAGGAACCCCAGCAGGGCCCTCAGTGCACTCTTGTCCTTGGGCTGCGCCACTCGGTCAAGGACTGCCACCTTGGCCTTCTGGATTGCCAGCTTTCCTCCTGCCACTTCAAACCCCAGGTAACTTACTGACGTATGCCCGAAGCGGCACTTCTTAGGGTGGCAAGTCAGCCCCGCCTCCTTTATCCTCCGTAGCGTCTACGCCAAGCGCTCCACATGCTCTTCCGCAGTTGCGCTGTACACGATGACATCATCGATGTAGCATAGCGCCCCCTCCATTCCTCGCAGCACGGCTTCCATCACCTTTTGGAACAACAGAGAAGCATTCTTCAGTCCGAATGGCATCCGGTTTTACTCGTATGCGCCATCTGGTCCGTGTGAGATTCCCTGCTATGGGAATCTGATCGAATCCCTGCCTCATCTCTAGTGTGGAGAATATACGCGCCTCCGCCAGTTGATCAATTTTCTCGTCCACCATCGGTGTTGAGTACCGCTCTGGCACTGTGATCTTGTTTAGATCTCTATAGTCCCCACACATCCTCCTGGACAGAACTGTCCCCGCCAAGTCCATCCTCGCTGCCACCACTGTCGCCGCTACATAGCTGGATTCTGATCGTCGAATGAGCCCCGCCTCCAGCAGCTCGAGGCAATTCTCTCTGCACACCTCCAAATCCTGCAGGCTCATCCTACGCCTTCGCTGGTACACAAGAACAGTAGTCGTCAGGTTCAGCATCATGACGGCGCAGTTGCAGCATCCAAGTTCCTTCAGGGTATAGGCGAACGTCTGGCGGTGGGTTGCCAGCAGGGCTTCTACTGCCTCCCTCTGCTCCCCTTGCAAGCCTTCCCCCAGGTCCCATGCTGGCAGCTCTTCCTCTTGCCCCCGGTCCGAGGCAGTCGCTCCTCCTCCCCGGGTGTGACACGGGTCCTTCCTTCCTCTCCTGTCCAGCGCCATAAACACGGGTCCGATAGGAGGCCAGTCAGGTGGGTCGAAGAAATCTCCCTCCATGTCAAAGTCAGAGTCGTGAAATTCCTCTGGCGTGTCGCCTCTTCCTTCTCCTCCACTCTCTTCCATCTCCACTTCCTCTTCCTCCTCCTTTTCTTCTTCACTCTCCTGCGGGTACGCGTACCTCTTTGGTATTCCCTCTCGGTCATCACGCCAGCTGGCCCGTCGGCGCTCCTCCGGGATCCCTCTCCACCATTGGTTTTCCTCCTTTTCTTCCAAGCCTCCCAGCATGGTCCAAGCTTCCGTCTCTTTGTCTGCTGCTAGCCGCGTCTGTGGTCGGCTCTGCTTCGCCTTGCCAATCCTCCTCTCCAGCCACTTCCTTTCCAGGTGGTTGGCCATAATCGTGAAGAGCCAGTGGAGGGCGTTCAGGTCCATTGCTCGTCCCAACGCGGCCCTCCTGTCTTTCTCCGTCATTTGCTCGTACGCCGTTGCCCCCGCCATGAAGCCCATGGCCAGCTCCCGCTCTTGCGCTGTCGGTTCCTCCCAATTTCCCCTGGCCTGATCGTACACCATGCCCGGACCAGCCACCCCGCCCACTTCCTTGAATCCTCTGGCACCTTCGTATGCCACCAACGTGGGCCATGCTTGCCGAGGTTCCCCCACCTTGTTGCACGGGTACTGCGTGGGGTGATCCACTTCGGTAACTGGCGCCGCCAGCCTTCCTGGTTCCAGTACGTCACCTACGAGCGTCGCCCTTGGACGCTCCATCCGTGACAGCTGATACCGTAACGCGGCTTCAGGGATCACATTCTGCCAGTAGCGTCGGGGTCGGTGTGCCGTGCTCCCATTCTGTGCCGCATCCCTCGCCACTCCTGCGCCCTGCTCTTCCGTTATCTCCTCAGTGGCCGCCTGCACCGCCGGTCTCGGATCATCCGCCATGTCTACATTCTCAATGATGTAGGCCACCTCTCCCTGCCGCTTTTTTATTAGCTTCAACACTCTCACCAAGTCACGGAATTGCGCGCTCCTCTCATCTCCCATGCCCCTTCCTTTTCCGGCCCATGAATACCTCTGGCAACTCCACCCCGCAATCACCTGGTCTATCTTTCCCCACTCTGCAATCATGTTGTCATCAATCTCCTCCACTCCTCGGCGCAACTCCGCTCCTCGCTCCGCCGCCCCTTCCATGAGCTGCTCATGGTACCTGGCCTTCAGCATCTTGATGTGCTGCCACGCCATCAGATTTGCGTCGCCGTTGTTATCCACGTACAAGTATGTGCAGACCGTGTGTCCTGCCTTCAGCACTGCTGCCAGACCCGTTGCTATCTCTTCGTACAACTCCGGCAACACCAGTGGTTTCTGAAACGCTCGTAAGTTCAACTGCTGCTCCCGCAGATTGTCGCTAGCCCCCATATTTCTTCATACTGCTTTCTTGCCGCCTCCGTTTGCCCCATCTCCTTCCAGGTCATGATTCCCAGCTCTTCTTCCAGAGGCTTTTCCACGGTCTGATATGCTTCCCTCGGCTCCCTTCGGATGAACCGTACTGGCAGTTCCGCCAACGGACTCCTATGCTCCCAGTATGTCACTCGGTACATCAGTTTTTCTTCCCCACATGCAGATCGTCGTGCCGATTGCGAACAGATATTCCACCCCCAGCAAAAGATCATAGTCCTCCGACGTTGATATGCCGCAGAACATCCGCACCACACACTCGTCCTTGTGCCCGGGTCGGATCACAATCTCAACCGTGCCACGCGTCTTCGGCATCCACTTGGCCGCTCCTCCCTCCGCCGTCATGAGTAGGTACCCCTCAGGGATCACTCGGACCTCGCGGTCCAACCCCAGCAACCTCGCCATGGGGGCCCCAATCAGCACGTTATGAGCTCCCGTATCCAGTATCGCTTGCATAGCTTTGACTCCGCCCACTGTCATCACTCCCTTTTCCACCACCAGCACCGACGGTTGGCATGCCATCCTTTCCAGGGGATGTCGCCGCGTCGCTCCTTGCGGGCGCTCCTTGGATGTGTCTCGCCGGCCCTCCCCCTGACAGAAGGCTCTCAAGAGGTCGGAGGAAAACTCACCACCTCTGTCAGAGTGCAGTCGCAGGATGGGAAGGTCCGTGCGAAAACGCCTCTCCAGCTGGAGACGGGTAGCGCGGATCCAAGGGGTCAAGACATCAGGGACCTCTCCCTTGGTGCGCAAGGGGAAGACCGTGGTGTAACGCGTGTAGTCGTCAACTACCAGCAGGAAGTAGCGCTTTCCGCCCTGTCCACTGACGCGGGCTGGGCCCCACACGTCCATGTGAAGAGTTTGCAGAGGAGCCTCCGTCGGGGGGAACTCAGAGGAGTGAGGGGTGGCACGCTGGCGCCCCTCGACACAGGGAAGGCAGGGAGGGGCATGGGACGGTGGCAGGGGAGGCAGTGACTCAGGGAGACCAGAGACAAGGTAACGGGAGTGCATGCCACGAAGGCGCTGCATCGAAGGGTGACCAAGGCGGTGGTGCCAGAGGACCGTCCGGTGCGACAAGGTGCGACACGAGCAGGGGGCGGACAACTGACCTGACGCAGACGCAGACGCAGCTACCTGAGGAGACTCAGTGGTCAGTGTGTACAGGTCCGACCCCGACTGCCGAGTGAAGGTAGCCAGGTGACGACCCGTCTGAGCACACGTGCAGTGTGTCACACGCTCATAGGCAGGGGTGAACTGGTGAACACCCGCGTCCTGGAGCGCGGAACCCGCCACCAAGTTCGTAGAGAACGAGGGGAGGTAAAGACCCGACAGTGTGCCGGACGGGACAGCAGGACAAGGGAGGGCAGTGGTGGAGGTCGCAAGGACCGGACCCCCGGAGGGGTCAGCCAGGGAGACAGCAACAGGCCTAGGGAGCTGCGCTAGGGCAGTGCGGTCGCGAAAGAAACAGCGGGAAGCACCTGAGTCCAGTGTGAAGGTGTGCAGTGCCTCAGTAGACGCAGTACCTGAAGGCGCAAACTCACGAGCACCTGAAGCAGCAGACTCACCAGCACCTAGAGCGGCAGCCTCACCAGGACCCGGGGCAGCAGACGCACTAGCACCTAGAGCGGCAGCCTCACTGGTCTCAATGCCCGGGTCGGGCGGGACACACAGGTAACAGTCACCCTCAACACTAATACTCAATGCATACATGGCACCAATGATAACATCAAAGTCAAGAGCAAAGATATCAATGTTCTTTTTAAGCAGATCAGCCCAGCGGGGCAGCTCAGAGGCCTCAGGGAACTGTGCACGCCAGGCGTTGTCGAGACGGGAGAAGCAGCGCTGCTGCGTGTGGGGCCTCCCACACGTCTGACCAGCGCGGTCACCTGTGCGGATGACATACGGGCAGGTACCTCCACCCCCAGACCCCCCATGCTGAGAGTACCACTCACGAAGCTGCTGGGGCGACGGGGTCTCTCCGAGACGCTGCTGCTGGCGCTGGACACCACCCGAACCTCCACGCTGCGCCGGTCCACCCCGACCACCACCCCAGCCGCCGCCACCACGCCCACTGCCGCCCCCACCACCGCCTCCACCCCGGCCACCTCCACCACCGCTGCCGCCACCACCCCCGCCGCCGCCACTGACTCCCCCAGCCCCGCCACCGCCCCCACCACCGCCACCGCCACCACCACCGCCTCCCCCGCCGTCACCCCCACCACCCTTGCCCCCCTTGCCCCTGCCGCCCTTGCGCCTCCCACTAGGAGCAGACGCAGCCCCGACTTCCTCAGCACCAAGGTAGTCGACAGCAGCAGCAGAGGCGACAGAGGGGAGAAGGGGGACAGGGGAACACCCCTCAAAGAAAGGCGTGCGGGGGTCGCCACGAGAGGCACCTACAGCTACTATGCTAGTCTCAGCTGCAAGCAGGTGCTTCTCGAGCAGGTCAACGGTGAGCTCGGTGGGGCAGAGGGCGAGAAAGTGGTCCCTGACTGCGCGAAGAGAGTCAGGGAGACGGGTGACGAGGTGGTAGAGAGTGAGGTACATCGGTGGAGGGTTCTTGGCAAGGAACTCAGCAGGAAGGGCGGCACGGTAGCGAACGTCACTAGTGCGGAGGTGGGTGGTGAGGTCAGCAACGGTGGGAAAGGCGGACAGATTGGGGAAAAGATAGGGCAGTGAGAGACGGCCGATCATAGCAGAGGCAGGTGAGGAGTAGCGCGCGACTACAGCATCGTACAGTGCCTTAGCAGTCTTGTGCTGGCCAAAATGCGCGCGCTCATCTAACGGCAGGTGGCTGCGAATGGCTAGGCGAGCGTGAGCGTCACGAGTCTGCCACTGGGAACGAGCTGTACTGTCAGCAGTCTCAGCAGGTGCTAGAGCGGTTCCGGACGCGTGATCATACAGCGAGACATCGTCCTTAGCAGTGATCTGTAGGAACAGGTGCAGGTCGTCGAGCCAAGCATCAAACTGAATCGGACGGCCCTCAGCATCGAAAGAGAGAACGGTGGGACTGGCCATAGTGGCAGCAGTAGCAGCAGCAGCAGTAGCAGTAGGAACAGTAGGAGCAGCAGGAACAGCAGTAGCAGTAGGAACAGGAGCAGCAGTTGCTGCAGGTGGTGCATAGTAGGGCAGCGCGGCTCGGTCAGGGCGGCGCGACTCGGGCAGGACGGCGCGGCGCGGCTCGGGCAGGCAGGGTGGGCCGGCGCGCGGTCTGCGGCTGTGCGAGGCGGCGGCCTACGTGCGGGCGGCGGCCTACGTGAGGGCGGCGGCCTACGTGCGGGCGGCGGCCTACGAGCGCGAGGCGGCGGCGCGCGGGACGGCCAGCAGGGCCGGTCGACGGGCAGCTCGCGGGCTGTGCTAGGGGCCGCGCGAGGCCAGGGCGGGCTGTGCGCGGGCGGCGTCGACTACGCGGGTGGCTAGCGGGTCGCGCGCACGAGAAACGGGCCGCGCGCGGGCGGCTAGCGGGCTGCGCACGGGCAGCGTGAGAGGGAGGGCGCGCGAGGGCGCACTAGCAAAGAGGTGCACGAGGGCGCGAGGAAGGTAGGGCGCACGAGGGCGCTTCTAGCGGAACGGTGGGCCCTTAGGAACAAGCGGTCCTAGGTTCCTAACCTAGGCTCGTAATACCATGTCAGAATCAACAAGTGTGAATGAACTAGGAAAGGGGTTGGTACAATTAGGAGAACCTAACTTTGCAATACCCCATAGTAACTACCCCACTACAGCCTAACCAAACTGTAGAGTATATGTTTGACAAGGAACGCACTTATTTCTCGTACCAACCATATGGGTAAGTAACGCATTTACTTTTAGTACATACCATATGGGTAATTAGCGTACCTACTCTTAGTTTCAACCATATAGCTACGGAACACACTTACTCTTGGTACCAACCATATGGGTAAGGAACGCACTTTCTCTTAGCACCAACCACATGGGTAAGTAACGCAATTCCTCTTAGTACCAATCATGTCAGTAAGGTACGCACTTACTGATAATACCAACCATATGGGTAAGTAATCCACTTTCTCTTGGTATTAACCATATGGGTGAAGAACGCACGTTCTCTTAGTACCAACCATATGGGTAAGGAACACACTTACTCTTAATACCAACCATATGGGTAAGGAAATTACTTTCTCTTAGTACCAACCATATGGGTAAGTAAAGCACTTACTCTTAGTACCAACATATGTGTAAGTAACACACTTGATCATATTACCAATCATATGGGTCATGAGCGCAATAACTTTCAGAACCATCCATATGGGTAAGGAACACACTTACGCTTAGTACCAACCACATGGGTAAGTACCGCACTAACTCTTATTACAAACCATATAGGTAATCAACGCACTTTATCTTAGTACCATCCTCAGGTACGTCATCTTCTCCTCCAGCTGGCCGATGTACAGATCGTCGGTGACCTGGTACGTCGACGTGATGAACTGCCACGCCTGGTGGCCGGAGTCCAAGAATCCCCGGCTCGCTTCAGGGCGATCTGCACCACAGGCGAGCAGCACCGCAAGATGACCATGAAGGTCAGCAGGTGCACGGCCAAAACTCTGCGCGCAGCTCGGCGTTGGACTCCGGTGGGGTCTCCACGCTGCCGTCAACGAATCACATCAGGTCGGCCGTCTCCAGCTGGGGCTCGATGGCCTCCTTCCTGCTGAGGAGGTCATGTCGACCTACCAGTGGCACAGGGATGGCGATCTTGTCCGGCGTGAATTTGAGGTAGCCGTAAGTCGGCGCTATCCCGCCCGCCATCACGTGGGTCGCCTACGCCGGCGTCCACCGACGTCGCCTTGCGAGGTGCCCGCAGCCGCAGACCACTGCAGCCCTCGCGCCTGAACTCCACCAACTTGACCGGTGTGAATCACTCCTCTCTGCCTCGACGTGTCTCCCGGACTGCTGCCGACTTGGTCGCCGCCGTCGACTCCCTCGTCGACGCCGCCTTCGTTACGCACCGGTCGAGGAGAATCAGGTCGGGAAGGGTGTTCAGTCGCCCACTGCACACGGATGCCCAGAACGACCACCTCCAAGGGGAGGGTCGACCCGAACTCGCCAGCCTCCCTCGCCTGCAGGGTATCCGCTAAGCTTGCTTCGGCCTCGTGGCCTACCATGGCGACTCAAACGGCTGCGGCCTACGAACAAAATAGGTAGTGCACACCTAAGTCGGCTAGACTAAAGGTAAGTTGCGGTGCCGTCCACGCTCACCGCACCATGCGGAGATAACTACTACAACGGGAGCTAGACTACGAGGAAGGCACGGTTGAGAGAGTGATCGTAGCGTTCCTTGCGTGTTTCCTCCTGTTCTCTCTACGCACACATTCACGAGGAGAATTGGCAAGAGTTTCACTAGCAACAGTTAACAACACTAATAGCAACAACATTGGCAAAGTTGACTACATCAGCAAGCAAGTCTGCCTAGCATGCAAGCTGGTCGACTGCCAGCGCAGCACGGTCGAACGCGTTCCAGTGCAGCATGGTCGAATGCGTTCCAGCGCAGCACGGTCGAATGTGTTCCAGCGCAGCAAAGTCCGCACCGCTCCAGCACTGCAAGGCTTGCCAACGCACCAAGTCGACGGCGTGCAAACGCTGCAACACGGCTGTCCAGCGTTGCACCCGCAGGTGACAGCAGCGCACCTACTTCGCAGGTGCTCGTAGTTGGTTGGTCGACGTGCACTGTCACGTGCACAGCGCAGGTGCTGGGTCGACCACGTGCCACTGACTGCGCCTGATCAGCCACGTCAACGTCGGGATACCACTCCGAGATCGGCTTCGCCAGAACCACCTGGGTGACTGTCGTGCACCCTCGCAGAACCACGTCGCCCTGGTAACTTGGTCGACCAGGCAACCATGTCGACCTTGTGCCCGTCGACCACCCAGGTCGACGACCACACCAGCCGACCTCCCGAGTCGGCTACTACAGGTCGATCACCACTGGTCGACCACACCCCTGGTCGACCAGCTCTAGGTCGACCAGCCCAGCTTTTAGCCGACCACACCAAGTCGGGTTTACCAGGCCGGCGTCACCAAGTCGACGCCCTCCCAGGTCGACCTCGCCAGGTCGACCTCTAAGTGTTGACAACGGCAGCCGGCTTCCCAAAGTCGGCGGCTTTGCAGTGGCCCCATGCAGGTCGACCTAGCCCGTCGACCAGCTCGGCCAAGTCGGCGTCGCCCACTGCTGCAGGTTGGCTGCACCTCCCGCACACCCGACCGCGAAGTCGGCTCCGCCCAAGCGAGGACGGGGCCAACACACAACTCCAGTTGACAATTACTAACCATATGGATAAGGAACGTTGTTTTTCTTCGTACCAACCATATGGGTTTGCAACATACTTACTCATAATACCAACTATATAGGTAAGTAATGCACTTACTCTTAGTACCAACCATATGGGTTAGTAACGCACATTCTCTTAATACCAACCATATGAGTATGTACGCAATACTTTTAGAACAAACCATATGGCTACGGGACGCACTTTCTCTTAGTACCAACCTTATCGGTAAGCAACGCCCTTACTCTTAGTACCAACCAAATGGGTAAGTAAGGCCCTCTCTTTAAACACACTTAATTATATTACCAACCATATGGGTAAGTACTGCATTACTCTTATTACCAATCATATGGGTAATGATCGCTCCTTTTCTTAGTACCAACCATATGGGTAAGTAACGCGCTAACTCTTAGTACAAACCATATGGTGAAGGAACGCACTTACTCTTAGAACCAGCCATATGGGTAAGGAACACACTTACTCTTAGTACCAACCATGTGGATAAGTAACGCACTTACTCTTAGTACCAACATATGCGTAAGTAACACACTTAATTATATTACCAATCATATGGGTAATGAGCGCAATAATTTTTAGAAACATCCATATTGGTAAGGAACACAGTTACTCTTACTACCAACCATATGGGTAAGGAAAGCTCAAATGTTTTATACCAGCCATATAAGTAACGAACGCACGTATGGATAAGTAACGCACTTACTCTGAGTACCAACCATATGCGTAAGTAACGCACTTTTGTTTTGTACCAACCATATGGGTAAGTAACGCACTTATTCTTAGCACCAACCATATGGGTAAGTAACGCACTTTCTCTTAGTACCACCATATGGGTAAGTAACGCACTACTCTTAATACCAACCATATGGGTAAATATCGCACTTAAGCTTAGTACTAAGGGTACTTCTAGTACCCTCCATATGGGTAGGGAACGCACTTAAGCTTAGTACTGACCAGATGGGTAAGTACCGCACTTACTCTTATTACCAACCATATGGATAAGGAACGCTAATTTTCTTCGTACCAACCATATGGGTAAGCAAGGCACTTACTCTTGGTACCAACCATATGGGTAAGGAACGCATTTACTCATAATACCAACCATATGGGTTAGCAACGCGCAATCTCTTAGTACCAATCATATGGCAAGAAACGCACTTTCGCTAAGTACCAACCATATGAGTAAGTAACGCAATACTTTTAGTACAAAACATATGGGTAACGAACACACATACTCTTAGTACCAACCATATGGCTAATGAACGCACTTACTTTTAGTACCAACCATACGGGTAAGTAACGAACTTTCTCTTAGTACCAACCATATGGGTAAGTAACGCACTTACTCTTAGTACCAACCATATGCGTAAGTAACGAACTTAAGCTTAGTACTAAGAGTACTTCTAGTACCCTCCATATGGGTAAGGAACGAACTTAAGCTGAGCACTAACCAGATGGGTAAGTACCGCACTTACTCTTATTACCAACCATATGGATAAGGAACGCTACTTTTCTTCGTACCAAGCATATGGGTAAGCAAGGCACTTACTCTTAGTACCAACCATATGGGTTAGTAACGCACGTTCTCTTAGTACCAATCATATGGGTAAGAAATGCACTTTCGCTAAGTACCAACCATATGAGTAAGTACTTACTCTTAGTACCAGCCATATGGGTATGGAACGCACTTACTCTTAGTACCAACCACATGGGTAAGGAACGCACTTTCTCTTAGTACCAACCATATGCGTCTGTAACGCACTTACTTCTAGTTTCCTCCATATGGGTAAGGAACACACTAATTCTTAGTACCAAGTATATGGGTAAGTAACGCACTTACTTTTATTACAAACCATATGGGTAAAGAACGCACTTTCTTTTAGTACCAACCATATAAAAAAGTAACGCACTTACTCCTAGTACCAACCATATGCGTAAGTAACACACTTAATGATGTTACTAACCATATGGGTAAGGAACGCACAATTGATTTCAACCATCCATATGGGTAAGGAACGCACTTACACTTAGTACCAACCATCTGGGTAAGTACCGAACTTACTCATATTACCAACCATATGGATAAGGAACGCTTTTTTTCTTAGTACCTGCCATATGGGTAAGTAACGCACTTACTCTTAGTACCAACCATATGGGTAAGTAACGCACGTTCTCTTAGTACCAACCATATAAGTAAGAAAGGCAATTAATATTAGTACCAACCACGTGGGTAAGTAAGGCACTTATTCGTAGTACCAACCATATGGGTAATTAACGTACTTACTCTTGGTCCCATACATATGGGTAAAGAACACACTTACTCCTAGTACCAACCATATGGGTAAGTAACGCTCCTAAGCTTAGTACTAAGAGTACTTCTAGTACCCTCCATATGGGTAAGGAACGCACTTAAGCTTAGTACTAACCAGGATGGGTAAGTACCGCACTTACTCTTATTACCAACCATATAAATAAGGAACCCTTCTTTTCTTCGTACCAACCATACGGGTAAGCAAAGCACTTACTCTTAGTACCAACCATATGGGTCAGTAACGCACGTTCTCTTAGTACCAACCATATGGGTAAGAAACGCACTTTCGCTAAGTACCAACCATGTGAGTAAGTAACGCAATACTTTTAGTACAAAATATATGAGTAACAAACGCACGCACTCTTAGTACCAACCATATGGCTAAGGAACGCACTTACTCTTAGTACCAACCATATGGGTAAGTAACGCACTTTCTCGTAGTACCAACCATATAGGAAATTAACGCACTTAATCTTGGTACCAACCATATGCGTAAGTAACGCACATACTTCTAGTACAATCCATATGGTATGAAACACACTTACGGTTAGTACCAGTCATATGGGTAAGTACTGAACTGACTCTTTTCATCAACCTTATGGATTAGGAACGCTATTTTTCTTATTACAAGCCATATGGGTAAGCAACGAACTTACTCTTAGTACCAACATATGCGTAAGTAACACAAATAATTATATTACAAATCATATGGGTAATGAGCGCATATATTTTTATTGCCATCCATATGGGTAAGGAACGCATTTACGCCTAGTACTAACCATATGGGTAAGTACCGCACTTACTCTTATTACCAACCATATGGGTAAGGAACGCTCATACTTTTAGTACCAGCCATATGGGTAACAAACGCACTTACTCTTGTCAAACATTATATATGTTGTGCTTGTTTAGGCTACAATGGGTTAGTCTATAGGGGGTACACAATTCTAGGGTTAGGTACTTGTACTCATTTCACTGTTATTTCCACCATTCCTGTTTGTTCATCTCAACATGGTATAGAGCAGGTCCTTCACTAGGACCGTTTTTAGGGCCCACCACTACCTACCTACCTACCTACCTACTACGCCCTAGGGCACCTCGTGCTTCACGGCCCACTAAGGCCCCGCGACCCGCCCCTTAGCGACCTACGCGCCGCCCCTTAAGGCCCCGTCGGCCCACGCGCTAGCCCCTTAGCGACCCCGTCGGCCCCGCGATCGCCCCTAACGGCCCTGTCGGCCTCGCGCTCACCTCCCTAGAGGCCCCCCGTCGGCCCCGCGCTCGCCCTTAGCGGCCCCTTACGGCCTCGCGCTCGCCCCTACAAGCCCCGAACGGCCCCGCGCTCGCCTTTAGCGGCCCCTTACGGCCCCGCGCTCGCCCCTAGAGGCCTCGAACGGCCCCGCGCTCGCCCCTAGAGGCCCTGAACGGCCCCGCCAGAACGAGCCGCACGAACCGAGCCGCCCAGCCCGAACCGAGCCGCCCGAACCGAGCCGCCCAGCCTGAACCGAGCCGCGCCGCCCGAACCGAGCCGCGCCGCCCTACCTGAACCGAGCCGCGCCGCCCGTACTGGACGGAGCCTGAGAAGAAACGAGGAATGAAATGACTAAGTGAAAGTTGGGTACAAAAAGCAAACCCTAGAAAACTGTACCCCATATGTGCCACCCCACTATAGCCTACAGTAGCTATGTCATATAAATCTGACACACCCCCATAGGCAAAGTGGGGGAGAACAAGGGGTCACAGGACCAGTCAAGCAAAGCAAAACAAGCTCAGGGTGGATCACAAAGTCACCACACATTCCGAGCACAAGTTCAAGGCCACAAGGCCAGTTCACATGCAGGATTACATATATATAAAAGGCTAGACAAGCAAGAGCAGGAGTATATATATATATGCATCAGTACAAACAAGGTCAAGGGATGAGCAAGTGAGGCAAGGTGGGCACAAGACCCAGCTGAGTACAGAAGCGCTGATGATCACAAGGCGCAAGTGCCTTGGTGAAGATATCAGCAGTGTTGGCCTGAGAGGCCACGTAAGCAAGCCGCAGCTGACCACGCTGCTGTAGCTCACGAGCAAGGAAGTAGCGGAGAGCAATGTGCTTCGTTCTGTGCTCCAGTCTCTGCTCTCGACACAAGGCCAGCATGGCCTTGTTGTCTACGTACAGCACTGGAGGAGAACGAGGCCGCTCTCCGAGGTCAGTCAGCAGGTAGGTGAGCCAGCGAAGCTCCTGTGCAGCCATGGCCCCGACGTAGATCTCAGCCTCACAACTGGAGCCGAGAACAGAAGACGAGCGGGTAGCCCGCCACGAAACAGAGCCGGAACCAAGGCTGAAGGTGTAACCCTGTGACGACCGCTGCGTAGCCTGGTCGTCAGCCCAAGAAGCGTCTGCGTGCCCAGTGAGGACCACTGGACTCTGCCCTCCAAGCACAAGCCCCATGCCCGACGTACTGCACAAGTAACGCAACACCCTCTTCGCTGCAGCCATGTGCTCCGGTCTGTGTCTCCCAGGAGCAACATAGCGTGCGAGAATGCTAAGAGGGTATGCGAGGTCAGGTCGTGTGCAGGTCATCAGGTACATGAGGCAGCCAACAAGCTCTGGGTACGGGCCACTCGACTCTACGGACTCATCCGAAGGCAGAGCTGAGAGCGAGTGGCGAGTAGGCAGAGGAGTGGCCTGAGGCGAGGAGTACGTGAAGCCGAAGCGCTGAAGGACCTGCTGCACCATGTGTGACTGAGTCAGGGTAATGGTGCGGCGTGCTCTGTCCCGAGTGATCTGCAAGCCAAGGTAGCTGCGCAGTTCACCCAGGTCTGTGCACGTGTGTCTCTCCTGCAGCTCGGACTTCACGTGGGCGAGTCCAGCAGTGTCAGCTGTGGCAAAGACCAAGTCGTCGACGTACACGAGGATGTAGAACGGCGGCAAAGAAGTGTCGGTGCGCAGAAACAGCGACGGGTCGGCAGTAGAGGGAGCAAACCCAAGAGCCGCAAGTGTAGTCCTCAGTGTGTCGTGCCACTCACGCGGTGCCTGGCGGAGACCGTAGACTGGCCGCCGGAGGCTCCACTGGGTGCCAGGAGGAAAAGACCCAGTGAAGCCAGGTGGGCGACGCAGCCAGATCTCCTCGTGCAGGCTGCCCTGCAAGAAAGCAGTGCTGAAGTCAAGAGAGTGCAGCTCGTAGTCGCGGTGAGCAGCTATGTGCAGCAGTACCCGAAGAGTGGTCATCTTCGGGGTGGGAGAGAAGGTCTGAAAGTAGTCAACTCCCTGGCGCTGACTGAAGCCACGAGCCACGTAACGCGCCTTGAAGACAGGCGGAGAACCCGGCGGCCGCTTCACCCTGAAAATCCACATGCCACTGACGATGTTCGCCCCAGGCGGGGGAACCTCGTCAACGTAGGTACCTGTGGACTTCCAGGAAGCCATCTCTGTGTCCATAGCTGCCTGCCACTGAGAGGAGTAGGGACCCTCTATCGCCTCCGCGTAAGAGCGCGGAGTCGGGATGTCAAGTGCATCCGGGTCTCCCTCAGGGATAAGCAGTACGGACACGAGATGAGGTGAAGCAGCAGCCAAACACTGGAACTCCTCCTGCCTGTCCTCAAGGACGTCCGTGCCAAGGGCACACTCACCCCCGACGGACGGAGGACAGACAGACTCAGACTCAGCGACAAGACAAGCAGCGTAGTCTAGACGACAGCGAGCAGCAAAGTCGACGAGCTCAGCAACTAGGGCAGGCGCAGCAGTGGACGCAAAGGAAGGGTCAGTGACGACAGTAGCAAGGAGACGCGTGACAGTAGGACTGGCAGCACGAAGAGAGTCCGACTCTGGGTCGGGAAGAGCAGGAAGAGAGGACTCAGGAGGAGAAGGCAAAGGGGCACGCAGAGGAGCAGTGGACGGACGCAGAGACATCCGGTGCGTGCCAGGGACAGGAGGAGGACGCTGACGCGAACCACGACCACTAGCGCGAGCAGTACGGACAGGCGACGCAGGACGCGACGCAGGCTCACGACGCTCAGCAAGACCTCCAGTAGGACCAGTGTAGGGAGAAGGAGCGGGCAGTGGGGAGGCCGGCTGTAACTGTAACTGTGACAGGACAGGCTGTGGACTCTCTAAGGGAGGAGGAGGGCCAGTAGAAGGCGAGAGACCAAGAACCTGCTGAAGGAGCGGAACGAAGTACGGCCGAGGCCGCGCGGCGACTCCAGACACAGCAGGGACAGCACCAGTACCCCAAGCGGCAGCACCAGCGCCAGCAGCAACTCCAGCTCCAGTACCTCCAGCAGCACCAGTAGCACCCCCAACAGGCCCGCCTCGAGGACCGACAGCAGTAGCCTCAGCGTCAACACCCTCAGCAGCTCCAGCTCCAGTCGTACCCGCAGGCCCAGCAGCTCCAGTACTCCCAGTACGAGCACCTCCGGGACCCGCGGCACCAGCACCCTCAGTAGCCGAAGAACCTCCAGCTCCAGCAGCACGCCTCCAGCGCCGGGCAAACCACTCGCGCAGCTCCTGTGGAGAGAGTGGCTCCCGCCGAGACGAAGCACCCGGAGAACCTCCAGGCTCAGCACCGCCAGACGCCACACAAGCAGGCCCAGCTCCCTCAGGCTCCACACCCCCAGGCCCAGCACCTCCAGGCGTAGCACCCCCAGGCTCAGCACCCCCAAGCTCAGCACCCCCAGGCTCAGCACCTCCAGTAGTAGCACCTCCAGGCTCAGCACCCCCAGGCTCAGCACCCCCAGTAGTAGCACCCTCAGGCTCAGCACCCCCAGGCGTAGCACCCACACGCTCAGCACCCCCAGAGTCAGCACCCCCAGGCTCAGCACCCTCAGCAGCACCAGAGTCACCAGTAACCTCGACAGGCTCGACTGCGTCTACCTGGGACACACCTGAAGGGGCAGGACCCTGAGGGGGGAGGGGGTCTACCGGGGGGGGACCTGGCACAAGGAAGAGGAGTGGTGGGGGGAGGGACGGAGTGCGGTAGGGGAAGAGGCGGTAGTAGGGGACCGACTCGTCAAACGTGACGTCCTGGGAGGACAGAACACGGCGAGAGGTGGGGTGGTAGAACTGCCACCCTGGCGCGTCAGGGGGGAAGCCAAGGAAGACGCAAGGAGCAGCACGAGGGGACAGCTTGTCCGCAGACAAGTCGCGGACAAACGCCCGAGATCCCCAGACACGGAACGCAGACGCATCGCCAACCTTCCCCGTCCACAGCAAAGCAGGGGAGGTCTCCGGTCTGGAGACCCTAGGGTGAAGGTTGATCTGATGCGCCGCGTACCGAACCGCAAACGGCCACAGAAAATGGGGGGCAGCCGCATGCATCATGGACGTACGGGCGACGTCCATGACCATGCCAATGCGGCGCTCAGCAATCCCATTTTGCTGTGGAGAGTCCGGAAGCGTGAAGGTCTGGCGGATGCCTCGTGCTCGACAGTAGGCTCGCAGAAGGCCAGAGGAGAACTCTCCACCTCTGTCAGAGTGCAGACGCAGAACAGGAAAGTCCGAACCGAAGCTCTGCCTGAGCTGGAGACGAGCTGCGCGGATCCAGTCGATCAACACCTCAGTGACATCACCCTTGCTGCGCAAGGGGAAGACTGTGGTGTAACGCGAGTAGTCGTCAACCACCAGCAGGAAGTAGCGCTCGTGACCCTGTCCACGGACGCGGGCCGGGCCCCACACGTCCATGTGAAGCGTCTGCAGCGGGGCCTCTGTCGGAGGAAACTGGGAGGAGTGAGGGGCAGCCCGCTGCCGCCCCTCGACACAGGGGACGCAGGTAGGGCCAGGCCCCGGAGGAAGGGGAGGGAGGGACCGGGGAAGACCAGAGACAAGGACACGGGAGGCCATGCCTCGGAGACGAAGCAGGGAGGGGTGACCAAGGCGGTGGTGCCAGAGGAGAGTCTCGTGAGACAGGAGGCGACACGAACAGGGGGCAGACTCAGGACCAGACCTGGACGCTGCAGCAAACACCTGACCTGACGCAGCTACCTGACCAGATGCAGTGACTGGAGGAGACGCAGTGGTCAGGGTGTACAGGCTAAACCCCGGCCGACGGGTAAACGTGGCCAGGTGTCGGCCAGTCCGAGCGTCCGTGCAGTGGGTCACCCGCTGACTCCCAGGAGTGAACTGGTGAACCCCCGCATCCTGTAGGTCAGCACCACTCACCAAGTTCGTAGAGAACGAGGGGAGGTAAAGACCAGACAGGGTGCCAGAGGGGGCCGCCGGACACGGGAGGACAGTGGAGAAGTGAGCAAGGACAGGACCCCCAGAGGGGTCTGCCAGAGAGACCGCAACTGGCCGGCCAAGCGGCGTGAGTGTGGTGCGGTCTCGAAAGAAGGAGCGAGAAGCCCCCGAGTCAAGGGTGAAGGTGTGGGAGGCCGAGGCCGACGCAGAACCTGAGAGAGCAGACTCACCAGCACCTGAGGGAGCAGACGCACCTAGAGCAGCAGCCTCGCTAGCACCTAGAGCAGCAGCCTCACCAGTACCTAGAGCAGCAGTCTCAATGCCCGGGTCGGGCGGAAAACACCGGTAACAGTCACCCTCATCACTAATAGTCACAGTATACATGGCAGCAAGAATAGCATCAAAGTCAAGGTCAAAGACAGCCACACCCGCCCTAGACAGCTCACCCCAGCGGGGGATCTCAGTGGCCTCAGGGAACTGGTGACGCCAAGCGTCCGTCAGGCGGCCAAAGCAGCGCTGGGTGGAGTGCGCACCCCCGCACTGCTCACCCGCGCGGTCGCCGGTGCGGAGGACGTAGGTGCACGGACCAGTACCCCCACCCCTCTGGCGTGCAGCGTACCACTCACGGAGCTGCTGAGGGGAGGGGATGTCACGAGTGCGCTGCTGCTGCTGCTGCTGCTGCTGGCGCTGACCACCACCAGAGCCGACTCTCTGCGCAGCGCCACCCCGACCAGCTCCACCTCCTCCGCCGCCTCCTCCTCCACTGCCGCCACCTCCGCTCCCACCGCCACCGCCGCCGCCGCCTCCGCCTCCACTGCCACCACCGACACCTCCACCCCCGCCACCACCCCCACCGCCACCCCCACCCCCTCCACCGCCTCCACCGCCGCCTCCACCGCCCCCGCTAGCTCCTCCAGTGCCCCTGCCCCCCTTGCCCTTGCCAGGGCGGCGTCTTCCGCTAGGGGTAGACGCCGCACCGACCGACTCAAGCCCAACGAGGTCGGCCGCAGCAGCAGGGGCAACAGAGGGCAAAAGGGGGGAGGGGGAACACCCCTCAAAGATGGGGGTGCGAGGGTCACCACGAGAGGCTCCTACAGCTACTATGCTCTTCTCTGCTGCTAGGAGGGACTTCTCGAGGAGGTCAACGGTGAGAGTGGTGGGGCAAACAGAGAGGAAGTGGTCCCTGACTACGCGAAGGGAGTCAGGGAGCCGGGTGACTATGTAGTAGAGGGTGATGTACATGGGGGGGGGGTTCTTGGCGCAGAACTCTACAGGAAGCGCAGCGCGGTAGCGAGTGTCACTAGTGCGGAGGTGCGTAATGAGGTCAGCGACTGTGGGAAAGGCAGCAAGGTCAGGGAAGAGGTACGGTAGCATGAGGCGGCTAAGTGCAGCAGTGGCAGGGGAGGAGTAGCGCGCAACTACAGCGTCGTACAAGGTCTGAGCACTCTTGCACTGGCTAAAGTGCGCACGCTCAGAGGTAGGTAGGTGGCGACGCACAGCAAGACGTGCAGCAGCATCGCGCGTGGCCCACTGGGAGCGAACAGTGGCGTCAGCAGCAGCAGCGGGGGCAGGAGAGGCACCAGAAGTGAGGTCAAAGAGAGAGAGGCCGTCTGCCCTGTCGCACTGTAAGAAAAGCTGCAAGTCATCTATCCAGACGTCAAAGTCAATGGCCCGACCCTCAGCGTCAAAAGCGAGGACACTAGGGGTAGCCATGACAGCAGTAGACTAGCAGCGCAAACAGTAGGGTGAGGGCAGTGCTGTGAAAGGGGCGCTGCTCTTACCGGACAGGGCGGCTCGGGTGGCTCGGCTGTAGGGCGGCTCGGCGGCTCGGTTGCTGGGCGGCTCGGCGGCTTGGCTGCTGGGCGGCTCGGCGGCTCGGCTGCTGGGCGGCTCGGCGGCTCGGCTGCTGGGCGGCTCGGCTGCTGGGCGGCTCGGCTGCTGGGCGGCTCGGCTGCTGGGCGGCTCGGCTGCTGGGCGGCTCGGCGGCTGGGCGGCTTGGCTGCTGGGCGGCTCGGCGGGGCCGCTGAGAGGGCGGCGTCTGGGGCCGCTGGGAGGAGGCGGCGGGGCCGCTGAGAGGAGGCGGCGGGGCCGCAAAGGTAGGTGGCGGGGCCGCAGGTAGGTGGCGGGGCCGCTAGTAGGTGGCGGGGCCGCATGTAGGTGGCGGGGCCGCTGGTAGATGGCGGGGCCGCACAGGCAAGTGGCGGGGCCGCACAGTGAGGTGGCGGGGCCGCGAAGGTAGGTGGCGGGGCCGCACAGGTAGGTGGCGGGGCCGCGGAGGTAGGTGGCGGGGCCGCACAGGTAGGTGGCGGGGCCGCGAAGGTAGGTGGCGGGGCCGCACAGGTAGGTGGCGGGGCCGCGGAGGTAGGTGGCGGGGCCGCACAGTTAGGTGGCGGGGCCGCGAAGGTAGGTGGCGGGGCCGCACAGGTAGGTGGCGGGGCCGCGGAGGTAGGTGGCGGGGCCGCACAGGTAGGTGGCGGGGCCGCGTAAGGTGGCGATGGGCGCGACGGGCGCGTCGGGCGCGACGGGCGCGACAGGCGTGACGGGCGCGACGGGCCGAAAGGGCGGCGCGAAGGGCCGTAGGGGCGGCGCGACTCGGGCCGGAGCAAAACGCGCTCCGGGCAGGAAAAAAAAATTTCGTGGTGGTGGGCCCTAGGAATCGTTCCCACTAGGGAACCTGCTCGATACCATGAGAAGAAACGAGGAATGAAATGACTAAGTGAAAGTTGGGTACAAAAAGCAAACCCTAGAAAACTGTACCCCATATGTACCACCCCACTATAGCCTACAGTAGCTATGTCATATAAATCTGACAGAGCCGCCCTACTGTTTCTGGGGTGCACCTACTGCTATTACTGCTACTCTACTGTTACTCCTACTACTGCTATGGCTAGCCCTCCTGTGCTAGCTTTCGATACTGAGGGCCGCCCAGTGAGGTTCGAAACCTGGCTAGATGACCTACACCTCTTCCTACAGCTCACTCCCAAGGAGGACATCTCACTGTACGATCACGCCCTAGGCCATGCTACTGCTCCTGCTGCTACTGCTGACAGCACCACCCGCTCACAATGGCAGACTCGTGACGCCCACACTCGCTTCGCTATTCGCAACTCCCTGCCGATAGATGAGCGCGAGCACTTTGGGCAGCACAAGACTGCACAGGCACTGTACACTGCTGTCGTTGCCCGCTACTCCTCACCGGCCTCTGCCGCACTAGGCCGTCTCTCTCTTCCCTACCTGTTCCCCGACTTAGCCTCTTTCCACACAGTCGCTGACCCCTCTGGGGGTCCGGTCATTGCGACCTCCTCCACTGTCCTTCCCTGTCCTGCGGTCCCGTCGGGCACACTGTCAGGTCTCCACCTCCCCTCGTTCTCTACGAACTTGGTGGCAGGTTGTGCACTCCAGGACGGGGGTGTTCACCAGTTCACCCCTGCCTACGAGCGCGTGACACACTGCACGTGTGCTCGTACGGGCTGCCACTTGGCTACCTTCACACGGCAGCCGGGGTCGGACCTGTACACACTGACCACTGAGTCCCCTCAGGTCGCTGCGTCTGCGTCTGCGTCCGCGTCAGGTCAGCTCTCTGCCCCCTGCTCGTGTCGCTCTCTGGCGCACGAGACTGTCCTCTGGCACCACCGACTTGGTCACCCGTCTGTGCAGCGCCTTCGTGCCATGCACTCCCGGTACCTTGTCTCTGGTCTTCCCAGGGTCCTCCCTCCCCTCCCGCCCTCGCCCGCTCCTCCCTGCCTTCCCTGTGTCGAGGGGCGGCAGCGCGCCGCTCCTCACTCCTCCTCGTTTCCCCCGACTACTGCTCCCTTGCAGACGCTCCACATGGACGTGTGGGGCCCAGCCCGCGTCCGTGGTCAGGGTCAGGAGAGGTACTTCCTGATAGTTGTTGACGACTACTCGCGCTACACCACGGTCTTCCCCTTGCGCACCAAGGGTGAGGTCCCTGATGTCTTGATCCCTTGGATCCGCAGAGCCCGTCTCTAGCTCAGTGAGCGTTTTCACTCGGACTTTCCTGTCCTGCGCTTGCACTCTGACAGAGGTGGTGAGTTCTCCTCCGACCTCTTGGCAGCATACTGTGCTGAGCACGGCATTGAGCAGTCGTTCACGCTTCCGGCCTCTCCACAGCAGAATGGGGTTGCAGAGCGCCGCATTGGCCTGGTCATGGAGGTCGCCCGTACCTCCTTGATCCATGCGGCTGCCCCCCACTTTCTGTGGCCGTTTGCGGTCCGGTACGCTGCGCATCAGCTCAACCTCTGGCCCCGTGTCTCCTTGCCGGAGACCTCGCCCACACTGCTGTGGACGGGGGAGGTTGGCGATGCGTCGCGTTTCCGGGTCTGGGGATCTCGAGCTTTTGTCCGCGATACGTCTGCGGACAAGCTCTCCTCCCGTGCTGTTCCCTGCGTCTTCCTCGGCTTTGTCCCGGACGCGCCTGGTTGGCAGTTTTACCACGCCACCTCGCGCCGAGTCTTGCCCTCTCAGGACGTCACTTTTGACGAGTCCGTCCCCTACTACCGCCTCTTCCCCTACCGCACTGCCCCGCTCCCCCCCCCGCCTCTCTTCCTCGCGCCAGGTGCTGCTGTCGTAGACCCCCTCCCCCCTCAGGGTGCCGCTCCCTCAGGTGTGTCTCAGGTAGACCCGGTTGAGCCTGTTGAGGTAGCTGTCGACTCTCGTCCTGCTGCGGGTGCTGAGCCTGGGGGTGCGGAGCCTGGGGGTGCGGAGCCTGGGGGTGCTGAGCCTGGGGGTGCGGAGCTTTGGGGTACTGAGCCTGGGGGTGCTGAGCCTGGGGGTGCGGAGCTTGGGGGTACTGAGCCTGGGGGTGCTGAGCCTGGGGGTGCTGAGCCGCAGAGTCCGGAGTCTGGGGGTTCTGAGTCTGGAGGTCCTGAGCCTGAGAGTCCTACACCTAGAGGAGCCCTCTCCTCGGAGCAGCTGCGTGAGTGGTACTTACAGTACTGCAGCCTCAGGAGAGGTACCTCTGGGGCCAGGCGTACTACTCGGACTGGTGCTAGTGCTTCTCCTCCTAGCCGGGAGCTCCCCTCCCGTGAGCGGATCCGTGAGTGGTACGTGCGCCGCTGCACTCTTCGGAGTGGCGCGCCTGGTGTCGCGGACCCCGCTGCTGCCGTTGGAGCTGCTGCTGGTGCTGAGGACCCGGGCGTTGGAGCTGCTGCTGGTGCTGAGGACCCGGGCGTTGGAGCTGCTGCTGGTACTGCGGACCCGGGCGTTGGAGCTACTGCTGGTTCTGAGGACCCTGGCGCTGGTGCTGCTGCTGGTGCTGTGGAGTCGGACGTTGGAGCTGCTGCTGGTGCTGAGGACCCGGGAGTTGGAGCTGCTGCTGTTGCTGAGGACCCTGGTGCTGGTGTCTCTGCTGGTTCTGGAGTCGCTGCCCGACACCGGCCGTACTTCGTTCCGCTCCTTCAGCAGGTTCTTGGTCTCCCGCCTTCTCCCGGTCCTCCTCCTCCCTTCGAGTGTCCACAGCCTGTCCAGTCACAGTTACAGTTACAGCCCGCCTCCCCACTGCCTGCTCCTTCTCCCTACACTGGTCCTACTGGAGGTCTTGCTGAGCGTCGTGAGCCTGCGTCTCGCCCTGCGTCGCCTGTCCGTGCTGCTCGCACTAGTGGTCGTGGTTCGCGTCAGCGTCCTCCTCCTGTCCCTGGCACGCACCGGATGTCTCTGCGTCCGTCCACTACTCCTCTGCGTGCCCCTTTGCCTTCTCCTCCTGAGTCCTCTCTTCCTGCTCTTCCTGACCCGGAGTCGGACTCTCTTCGTGCTGCCAGTCCTACTGTCACGCGTCTCCTTGCTACTGTTGTCACTGACCCTTCCTTTGAGTCCACTGCTGCGTCTGCCCTAGTTGCTGAGCTCGTCGACTTTGCCTCTCGCTGTCGTCTAGACTACGCTGCTAGTCTTGTCACTGAGTCTGAGTCTGTCTGTCCTCCGTCCGTCGGGGGTGAGTGTGCCCTTGGCACGGACGTCCTTGAGGACAGGCAGGAGGAGTTCCAGTGCTTGGCTGCTGCTTCACCTCATCTCGTGTCCGTACTGCTTACCCCTGAGGGAGACCCGGATGCACTTGACATCCCGACTCCGCGCTCTTACGCGGAGGCGATAGAGGGTCCCTACTCTTCTCAGTGGCAGGCAGCTATGGATGCAGAGATGGCTTCCTGGAAGACCACAGGCACCTACGTTGACGGTGTCCCCCCTCCTGGGGCGAACATCGTCAGTGGCATGTGGATTTTCAGGGTGAAGCGGCCGCCGGGTTCTCCGCCTGTCTTCAAGGCGCGTTACGTGGCTCGTGGCTTCAGTCAGCGGCAGGGAGTTGACTACTTTCAGACCTTCTCTCCCACCCCGAAGATGACCACTCTTCGGGTACTGCTGCACGTAGCTGCTCACGGTGACTACGAGCTACACTCTCTTGACTTCAGCACTGCTTTCTTGCAGGGCAGCCTGCACGAGGAGATCTGGCTGCGCCGCCCACTTGGCTTCACTGGGACTTTTCCTCCTGGCACCCAGTGGAGCCTCCGGCGGCCAGTCTACGGTCTCCGCCAGGCACCGCGTGAGTGGCAAGACACTGAGGACTACGCTTGCGGCTCTTGGGTTTGCTCCCTCTACTGCCGACCCGTCGCTGTTTCTACGCACCGACACTTCTCTGCCGCCGTTCTACATCCTCGTGTACGTCGACGACTTGGTCTTTGCCACAGCTGACACTGCTGGACTCGCCTACGTGAAGTCCGAGCTGCAGAAGAGACACTCGTGCACAGACCTGGGTGAACTGCGCAGCTACCTTGGCTTGCAGATCACCCGGGACAGAGCACGCCGCACCATCACCCTGACTCAGTCACACATGGTGCAGCAGGTCCTTCAGCGCTTCGGCTTCACGTACTCCTCGC
This sequence comes from Closterium sp. Naga37s-1, assembly GCA_947471745.1. NCBI lineage: Eukaryota > Viridiplantae > Streptophyta > Zygnematophyceae > Desmidiales > Closteriaceae > Closterium > Closterium sp. Naga37s-1. The sequence goes on along the minus strand of CANJKZ010000093.1, from coordinate 3,443,965 downwards.
CTCAGGCCACTCCTCTGCCTACTCGCCACTCGCTCTCAGCTCTGCCTTCGGATGAGTCCGTAGAGTCGAGTGGCCCGTACCCAGAGCTTGTTGGCTGCCTCATATACCTGATGACCTGCACGCGACCTGACCTTGCATACCCTCTTAGCATTCTCGCACGCTATGTTGCTCCTGGGAGACACCGACCAGAGCACATGGCTGCAGCGAAGAGGGTGTTGCGCTACTTGTGCAGTACATCGGGCATGGGGCTAGTGCTTGGAGGGCGGAGTCCAGTGGTCCTCACTGGTCACGCAGACGCTTCTTGGGCTGACGACCAGGCTACGCAGCGGTCGTCACAGGGTTACACCTTCAGCCTTGGTTCCGGCTCTGTTTCGTGGCGGGCTACTCGCTCGTCTTCTGTTCTCGGCTCCAGTTGTGAGGCTGAGATCTACGCAGGGGCCATGGCTGCTCAGGAGCTTCGCTGGCTTACCTACCTGCTGACCGACCTTGGAGAGCCGCCTCGTTCTCCTCCAGTCCTGTACGTAGACAACAAGGCCATGCTGGCCTTGTGTCGAGAGCAGAGACTGGAGCACAGAACAAAGCACATTGCTCTCCGCTACTTCCTTGCTCGTGAGCTACAGCAGCGTGGTCAGTTGCGGCTTACGTACGTGGCCTCTGAGGCCAACACTGCTGATGTCTTCACCAAGGCACTTGCGCCTTGTGATCATCAGCGCTTCTGTACCCAGCTGGGTCTTGTGCCTGTCTTGCCTCACTTGCTCACCTCTTGACCTTGGTTGTACTGTTACATATATATGTACCTGCTCTTGCTTGTCTAGCCTTATATATATATGTACTCCTACATGTGAACTGGCCTTGTGGCCTTGAACTTGTGCTCGGAATGTGTGGTGACTTTGTGATCCACCCTGAGCTTGCTTTGCTTTGCTTTACTTGACTGGTCTTGTGACCCCTAGTTCTCCCCACTTCGCCTATGGGGGTGTGTCAAACATTATATATGTTGTGCTTGTTTAGGCTACAGTGGGTTAGTCTATAGGGGGTACACAATTCTAGGGTTAGGTACTTGTACTCATTTCACTGTTATTTCCACCATTCCTGTTTGTTCATCTCAACAACTCTTAGTACCAATTCATATGGGTTAGTAACGCAAGTTCTCTTAGTACCAACTATATGGGAAAGGAACGCACTTACTCTTAGTACCAACCATATGGGTCTCGAACGCACTTTATCTTAGTACCAACCACGTGGGTAAGTAACGCAATAAATTTTAGTACAAACCATATGGGTAAGAAACGCACTTACTCTTAGTACCAGCCATATGGGTAAGGAATGCACTTACTCCTAGTACCAACTATATGGGTAAGGAACGCACTTTCTCTTAGTACCAACAATATGCGTAAGTAACGCACTTACTTCTAGTTTCCTCCATATGGGCAAGGAACGCACTTATTCTTAGTACCAACTATACGCGTAAGTACCGCACTTACTTTTATTACCAACCATATGGGTAAGGAACGCACCTTCTTTTAGTACCAACCATATTAAAAAAAACCGAAAGGAAATTTCTCGCTATTCCTTACTGCGGCCGTCAACATCGTGTACAGCCGCAACCGTTGTTCGCTTGTTACTGCTAACGGGGCTTGGCCAACTTCGCGCGCACTGTTTCACCAAACCTCGCACTGCTGGAGCAGCCGAGTCGGCCTACGCTTCGGGACTAGCCCGAACCTTGCGCCAGCATAGCACTAGCTAGCTCGCACGCAGCATGTTACCGTTTGCATTTTTTTCATAAATGTATTCGCTAATGCCTTCGCTCATATTTTGTACTCTTTGAACACTCTAGTGCAATCCTCGCTACCTCGATTCATTGCACCCGTAACAATAACGCACTTACTCCTAGTATCAACCATATGCGTAAGTAAGACACTTAATGATATTACTAACCATATGGGTAATGAACGCACAATTGTTTGAAACCATCCATATGGGTAAGGAACGCTTTTACACTTAGTACCAACCATATGGGTAAGTACCGAACTTACTCATATGACCAACCATATGGGTAAGGAACGCTCTTTTTCTTAGTACCAGCCATATGGGTAAGTAACGCACTTACTCTTTGTAAGAACATATATATAGCTTATGCTGTTGTGTAGGCCATAGTGGGGTATCCCATAGGGGGTACAACCCAATTAGGGTTTCCTATATGTACTCACTTCATTCATAGTTCATTCATTCTCGTTCTCATTTTCACATGGAATCAGAGCAGGTCCCCTCCTAGGGACTGTTCCTTGGGCCCACCGAAACGCGCCTGCCCCTTTTTTTTTAGCGGCCCGTCGAGTCGCACCTAGTGGCCCGTAGCGCCGCCCTTACGGTCGCGTCGAGCCGCCATAGCGGCTGCGGCGCGCCGCCCCTTTTCCCGGCCCGTCGCCGCCCTTACCCGCGGCTTTACGCCGCCCTCACCGGCGGCTTCGCGCCGCCCCTTACCTGCGGCCCCGCCGCCTCTCTCGTTGCGGCCCCGCCGCCCGTCTTCGCGGCCCCGCCGCCATCTCTCGCTGCGGCCCCGCCGCCACTCACTGCGGCCCCGCCGCCCGTCTTCGCGGCCCCGCCGCCTCTCTCGCTGCGGCCCCGCCGCCTCTCACTGCGGCCCCGCCGCCCTACTCAGCGGCCCCGCCGCCCGACTTCGCGGCCCCGCCGCTTCTCTCGCTGCGGCCCCGCCGCCTCTCTCGCTGCGGCCCCGCCGCCTCTCTCGTTGCGGCCCCACCGCCCTTCCCTGCGGCCCCGCCGCTTCTCTGCAGCGGCCCCGCCGCCCGTCTTCGCGGCCCCGCCGCCTCGCTACGTCAGCGGCCCAGCCGAGCCGCCCAACAGCAGCGCAGCCGAGCCGCCCAGCAGCAGAGCAGCCGAGCCGCCCCGCCGCCGAGCCGCCCGGCCGCCGAGCCGCCCTGCCGCCGAGCCGCCCTGCTGCCGTGCCGCCCGGGAGCCGAGCAACCGAGCCGCCGTGCAGCCGAGCCGCCCTGCTGCCGAGCCGCCCTGCCGCCGAGCCGCCCGGGAGCCGAGCCGCCGAGCCACCCTGCCGCCGAGCCGCCCTGCCGCCGAGCCGCCCTGCCGCCGAGCCGCGCGGGAGCCGAGCCGCCCAGCAGCCGAGCCGCCGAGCCGCCCAGTCGCCGGGCCACCCTACTGCCGAGCCGCCCGACCTGCCCTGCCTGGTGAGCACAGCACCACTGTTACTGCGTGCCCTTCCCCTACTGCTTGCACTACTACACTGTCGTCGTCATGGCTACCCCTAGTGTCCTCGCTTTTGACGCTGAGGGTCGAGCCATTGACTTTGAGGTCTGGGTCGACGACCTGCAGCTGTTCTTACAGTGCGATAGGGCGGACGGTCTTTCCCTCTTTGACCTCACCTCTGGCGCCTCTCCTGCCCCTGCTGCTGATGCTGACCCCACTGTTCGCTCTCAGTGGGCCACCCGCGATGCTGCTGCACGTCTTGCTGTGCGTCGCCACCTGCCTACCACTGAGCGCGCGCACTTTAGTCAGTACAAGAGTGCTCAGACCTTGTACGACGCTGTAGTTGCGCGCTACTCTTCCCCTGCCACTGCTGCCCTTAGCCGCCTCATGCTACCGTACCTCTTTCCTGACCTTGCTTCCTTTCCCACTGTCGCTGACCTCATTACGCACCTCCGCACTAGTGACACTCGCTACCGAGCCGCCCTTCCTGCTGAGTTCTGCGCCAAGAACCCCCCCCCCATGTACATCACTCTCTATTACATAGTCACACGCCTCCCTGACTCCCTTCACGTAGTCAGGGACCACTTCCTCTCAGTCTGTCCCACCACTCTCACTGTCGACCTCCTCGAGAAGTCTCTCCTGGCGGCGGAGAAGAGCATCGTCGCTGTAGGAGCCTCTCGTGGTGACCCTCGCACCCCCATCTTTGAGGGGTGTTCTCCTTCCCCCCTGCTGCCCTCTGTTGCCTCTGCTGCTGCTGCCGACCTGCTTGGTCTTGAGTCAGTCTGCGCGGCGTCTGCCCCTAGCTGGAGACGCCGCCCTGGCAGGGGCAAGGGGGGCAAGGGCGCGGGTGGACCTGGCGGGGGCGGTGGAGGTGGCGGTGGAGGCGGCGGAGGGAGTGGGAGTGGCGGTGGGAGTGGTGGCGGGGGCGGTGGTGGCGGTGTCAGCAGCGGAGGAGGAGGCGGTGGCGGCGGCAGCGGTGGGAGCGGAGGCAGCGGTGGTGGTGGAGGTGGAGGCGGCGGTGGCGGAGGGGGTGGAGCTGGTCGGGGTGGTGCCCCGCAGCGTAGCGGCTCTGGTGGTGGCCAGCGTCAGCAGCAGCAGCAGCAGCAGCAGCAGCAGCAGCAGCGTTCGCGGGACATCCCCCCGCCCCAGCAGCTCCGTGAGTGGTACACGCAGCGTCAGCGGGGTGGGGGTTTTGGTCCGTGCACCTACGTCCTTCGTTCCGGCGACCGCGCGGGTCAGCAGTGTGGGGGTGCCCACCCCACCCAGCGCTGCTTTGGCCGCCTGACGGACGCTTGGCGTCAGCAGTTCCCCGAGGCTAGTGAGATTCCCCGTTGGGGAGAGCTGTCTAGGGCTGGCGTAGCTATCTTTGATCTTGACTTTGATGCTATCCTTGCTGCCATGTATGCTGTGACTATTAGTGAGGAGGGTGACTGTTACCGGTGTTTCCCGCCCGACCCGGGCATTGGTACTGCTGCGCCAGGTACTTCTGCGGCTGCTGCTCTAGGTGCCAGTGCGTCTGCACTCTCAGGTACTGGTGAGGCTGCGCTCTCAGGTACTGCGTCGGCTTCGGCCTCCCTCACCTTCACGCTTGACTCAGGGGCTTCTCGCTCCTTCTTTCGAGACCGCACCACACTCACGCCGCTTGGCCGGCCGGTTGCAGTCTCCCTGGCTGACCCCTCTGGGAGTCCTGTCCTCTCTCACTTCTCCACTGTCCTCCCGTGTCCGGCTGCCCCCTCGGGCACCTTGTCTGGTCTGTACCTCCCCTCGTTCTCGACGAACTTGGTGAGTGGTGCTGACCTGCAGGATGCGGGGGTTCACCAGTTTACTCCTGCGAGTCTCCTGTGGCACCACCGTCTTGGCCACCCCTCCTTGCCTCGTCTTCGGGGCATGGCTTCCCGTGTCCTTGTCTCTGGTCTTCCCCGGTCTCTCCCTCCCCTTCCCTCGGGACCCGGACCTTCCTGTGTCCCCTGTGTCGAGGGGCGGCTCCGGGCTGCCCCTCACTCCTCCCAGTTTCCCTCGACAGAGGCTCCTCTGCAGACGCTTCACATGGACGTGTGGGGCCCGGCCCGCGTCCGTGGGCAGGGTCATGAGCGCTACTTCCTGCTGGTGGTTGACGACTACTCGCGTTACACCACAGTCTTCCCCTTGCGCAGCAAGGGTGATGTTACTGAGGTGTTGATCGACTGGATCCGCGCAGCTCGTCTCCAGCTCAGGAGGAGCTTCGGCTCGGACTTTCTTGTTCTGCGTCTGCACTCTGACCGAGGTGGAGAGTTCTCCTCTGGCCTTCTGCGAGCCTACTGTCGTGCACGAGGCATCCGCCAGACCTTTACGCTTCCGGACTCTCCACAGCAAAATGGGATTGCTGAGCGCCGCATTGGCATGGTCATGGACGTCGCTCGTACGTCCATGATGCATGCGGCTGCCCCCCATTTTCTGTGGCCGTTTGCGGTTCGGTACGCGGCGCATCAGATCAACCTTCACCCCAGGGTCTCCCGGCCGGAGACCTCCCCAGCTCTGCTGTGGACGGGGAAGGTCGGCGATGCGTCTGCGTTCCGTGTCTGGGGATCTCGGGCGTTTGTCCGCGACTTGTCTGCGGACAAGCTGTCCCCTCGTGCTGCTCCCTGTGTCTTCCTCGGCTTCCCCCCTGACGCCCCAGGGTGGCAGTTCTACCACCCCTCCTCTCGTCGTGTTCTGTCCTCCCAGGACGTCACGTTCGACGAGTCAGTCCCCTTCTACCGCCTCTTCCCCTACCGCACTCCTTCCCTCCCCCCGCCACCGCACTTCCTTGTGCCAGGTCCCCCCCCGGTAGACCCCCTTCCCCCTCAGGGTCCTGCCCCTTCAGGTGTGTCCCAGGTAGACGCAGTCGAGCCGGTCGAGGTTGCTGGTGACTCTGGTCCTGCTGCGGGTGCTGAGCCTGGGGGTGCTGACTCTGGGGGTGCTACGCGCGTGGGTGCTGAGCCTGGGGGTGCTGAGCCTGGGGGTGCTGAGTCTGGGGGTACTGAGTCTGGGGGTACTGCGACTGGGGGTGCTGAGCCTGGGGGTGCGGAGTCTGGGGGTGCTGAGCCTGGGGGTGCTGCGACTGGGGGTGCTGAGACTGGGAGTGCTGAGCCAGGGGGTGCTGCGTCTGGAGCTGCTGAGCCTGGAGCTGCGGAGCCTGCGGCCACTGGACCTCCCCTTGTGGCGTCTGGCGGTCCGGGACCTGGCGGTTCTCCGGGTGCTTCGCCTCGGCGGGAGCCCCTCTCTCCACAGGAGCTGCGCGAGTGGTTTGCTCGCCGCTGGAGACGTACTGCTGGAGCCGGAGCTCCTTCGACTGCTGAGGGTACTTGTGCCGCTGGTCCCGGAGCTGCTGGGCCTTCGGGTCCGCCTGGAGCTGGAGCTGCTGCGGGTGTTGGTGCTGCTGGTGCTGCTGGAGGTCCTGCCCCTGGAGGTGCTGTTGGCGCTGGTACTGCTGCTGAGGGTGCTGTCCCTGCTGTGTCTGGAGTCGCCGCGCGGCCTCGGCCGTACTTCGTTCCACTCCTACAGCAGGTTCTTGGTCTTTCTCCTCCTGCAGCGTGTCCACAGCCTGTTCAGTCACAGTCCCAGTTAGAGCCCGCCTCCCCACTTCCTGCTCCCTCTCCTTACACTGGTCCCACTGGAGGTCTTGCTGAGCGTCGTGAGCCTGCGTCTCGTCCTGCGTCGCCTGTTCGTGCTGCTCGCGCTAGTGGTCGCGGTTCGCGTCAGCGTCCTCCTCCTGTCTCTGGCACGCACCGGATGTCTTTGCGTCCGTCCACTGCTCCTCTGCGTGCCCCTTTGCCTTCTCCTCCTGAGTCCTCTCTTCCTGCACTTCCCGACCCAGAGTCCGACTCTCTTCGTGCTACCAGTCCTACTGTCACACGTCTCCTTGCTACTGTCGTCACTGACCCCTCTTTTGAGTCCACTGCTGCGTCTGCTCTTGTTGCTGAGCTCGTCGACTTTGCTGCTCGCTGTCGTCTAGACTACGCTGCCGGTCTTGTTGCTGAGTCTGCGTCTGTCTGTCCTCCGTCCGTCGGGGGTGAGTGTGCTCTTGGCACGGACGTCCTTGAGGACAGGCAGGAGGAGTTCCAGTGTCTGGCTGCTGCTTCACCTCATCTCGCGTCCGTACTACTTGCCCCTGAGGGAGACCCGGATGCACTAGACATCCCGACTCCGCGCTCTTACGCGGAGGCCGTAGAGGGTCCCTACTCCTCTCAGTGGCAGGCAGCTATGGATGCAGAGATGGCGTCCTGGAAGTCCACAGGCACCTACGTTGACGCGGTTCCCCCTCCTGGGGCGAACATCGTCAGTGGCATGTGGATCTTCAGGGTGAAGCGGCCGCCGGGCTCTCCACCTGTCTTCAAGGCGCGGTACGTCGCTCGTGGCTTCAGTCAGCGGCAGGGAGTTGACTACTGCTGGACTAGCCTACGTGAAGTCCGAGCTGCAGAAGAGACACACGTGCACAGACCTGGGTGAACTGCGCAGCTACCTTGGCTTGCAGATCACTCGGGACAGAGCACGCCGCACCATTACCTTGACTCAGTCACACATGGTGCAGCAGGTCCTTCAGCGCTTTGGCTTCACGTACTCCTCGCCTCAGGCCACTCCTCTGTCTACTCGCCACTCGCTCTCAGCTCTGCCTTCGGATGAGTCCGTAGAGTCGAGTGGCCCGTACCCAGAGCTTGTTGGTTGCCTCATGTACCTGATGACCTGCACACGACCTGACCTTGCATACCCTCTTAGCATTCTTGCACGCTATGTTGCTCCTGGGAGACACCGACCAGAGCACATGGCTGCAGCGAAGAGGGTGTTGCGCTACTTGTGCAGTACGTCGGGCATGGGGCTAGTGCTTGGAGGGCGGAGTCCAGTGGTGCTCACTGGGCACGCGGACGCTTCTTGGGCTAACGACCAGGCTACGCAGCGGTCGTCGCAGGGTTACACCTTCAGTCTTGGTTCCGGCTCTGTCTCGTGGCGGGCTACTCGCTCGTCCTCTGTTCTCGGCTCCAGTTGTGAGGCTGAGATCTACGCCGGGGCCATGGCTGCACAGGAGCTTCGCTGGCTCACCTACCTGCTGACTGACCTTGGAGAGCCGCCTCGTTCTCCTCCAGTGCTGTACGTAGACAACAAGGCCATGCTGGCCTTGTGTCGAGAGCAGCGCTTGGAGCACAGAACGAAGCACATTGCTCTCCGTTACTTTCTTGCTCGTGAGCTGCAGCAGCGTGGTCAGTTGCGACTTGCGTACGTGGCCTCTGAGGCCAACACTGCTGATGTGTTCACCAAGGCACTTCCGCCTTGTGACCATCAGCGCTTCTGCACTCAGCTGGGTCTTGTACCTGTCTTGCCTCACTTGCTCTCCTCTTGACCTTGCTTGTACTGTCACATATATATACCTGCTCTTGCTTGTCTAGCTCTATATATATATATGTGCACTCCTGCATGTGAACTGGCCTTGTGGCCTTGTCGTTGTGCTCGGACTGTGTGGTGACTTTGTGATCCACCCTGAGCTTGCTGTTTTTTGCGTGACTGGTCTTGTGACCCCTTGTTCTCCCCCACTTTGCCTATGGGGGTGTGTCAGAACATATATATAGCTTATGCTGTTGTGTAGGCCATAGTGGGGTATCCCATAGGGGGTACAACCCAATTAGGGTTTCCTATATGTACTCACTTCATTCATAGTTCATTCATTCTCGTTCTCATTTTCACACTCTTAGTACCAACCATATGGATAAGTAACGCATTTACTTTGATTACCAACCATAATGGTAAGGAACTCATGTTCTCTTAGTACCAACCATATGGGTAAGTAACACACTTACTCTTAGTACCAACCACATTGGTAAGTAACGCACGTACCCTTAGTACCAACCATATGGATAAGTATCGCACTTACGCTTATTGCCAATCATATGGGTAAGGAACGCATTTACTCTTAGTACCAACCATATAAGTAAAAAAAAAGCAATTAATCTTAGTACCAACCACGTGGGTAAGTAAGGCACTTACTCGTAGTACCAACCATATGGGTAATTAACGTTCTTACTCTTGGTCCCATACAAATAGGGCTTATGGGTAAGGAACGTTCTTTCTCATAGTACCAATCATATAAGTAAGTATCGCACTTACGCTTAGTGCCAACCATATGGGTAAGTAATGCACTTACCTTTCTTACCAACCATATGGGTAAGTAACGCACTTTATCTTAGTACTAACCATATGGGTAAATAATGCACTTAAGCTTAGTACTAAGATTACTTCTAGTACCCTCCATATGGATAAGGAACGCTCTTAAGCTTAGTACTAACCAGATGGGTACGTACCGCACTTAATTTTTTCACCAACCATATGGATAAGGAACGCTATTTTTCTTAGTAGCAACCATATCGGTAAGCAACGAACTTACTCTTAGTACCAACGTATGCGTACGTAACACACGTAATTATATTACCAATCATATGGGTAATGAGCGCGATTTTTTTTAGAACCATTCATATGGGTAAGAAACCCATTTACGCCTAGTACCAACCATATGGGTATGTGAATCAAGAAAACAGGAATGAAATGACTAAGTGAAAGTTGGGTACAAAAGGCAAACCCTAGGCAACTGTACCCCATATGTGCTACCCCACTATAGCCTACAGTAGCTATGTCATATAACTCTGACACACCCCCATAGGCAAAGTGGGGGAGAACAAGGGGTCACAAGACCAGTCAAGCAAAGCAAAGCAAGCTCAGGGTGGATCACAAAGTCACCACACATTCCGAGCACAAGTTCAAGGCCACAAGGCCAGTTCACATGCAGGATTACATATATATATAAGGCTAGACAAGCAAGAGCAGGAGTATATATATATATGCAACAGTACAAACAAGGTCAAGAGGTGAGCAAGTGAGGCAAGGTAGGTACAAGACCCAGCTGAGTACAGAAGCGCTGATGATCACAAGGCGCAAGTGCCTTGGTGAAGATATCAGCAGTGTTGGCCTCAGAGGCCACGTACGCAAGTCGCAGCTGACCACACTGCTGTAGCTCACGAGCAAGGAAGTAGCGAAGAGCAATGTGCTTCGTTCTGTGCTCCAGTCTCTGCTCTCGACACAAGGCCAGCATGGCCTTGTTGTCTACGTAGAGCACTGGAGGAGAACGAGGCGGCTCTCCGAGGTCAGTCAGCAGGTAGGTGAGCCAGCAAAGCTCCTGTGCAGCCATGGCCCCGGCGTAGATCTCAGCCTCACAACTGGAGCCGAGAACAGAAGACGAGCGAGTAGCCCGCCACGAAACAGAGCCGGAACCAAGGCTGAAGGTGTAACCCTGTGACGACCGCTGCGTAGCCTGGTCGTCAGCCCAAGAAGCGTCTGCGTGTCCAGTGAGGACCACTGGACTCTGCCCTCCAAGCACAAGCCCCATGCCCGACGTACTGCACAAGTAGCGCAACACCCTCTTCGCTGCAGCCATGTGCTCCGGTCTGTGTCTCCCAGGAGCAACATAGCGTGCAAGAATGCTAAGAGAGTATGCAAGGTCAGGTCGTGTGCAGGTCATCAGGTACATGAGGCAGCCAACAAGCTCTGGGTACGGGCCACTCGACTCTACGGACTCATCCGAAGGCAGAGCTGAGAGCGAGTGGCGAGTAGGCAGAGGAGTGGCCTGAGGCGAGGAGTACGTGAAGCCGAAGCGCTGAAGGACCTGCTGCACCATGTGTGACTGAGTCAGGGTAATGGTGCGGCGTGCTCTGTCCCGGGTGATCTGCAAGCCAAGGTAGCTGCGCAGTTCACCCAGGTCTGTGCACGTGTGTCTCTTCTGCAGCTCGGTCTTCACGTGGGCGAGTCCAGCAGTGTCAGCTGTGGCAAAGACCAAGTCGTCGACGTACACGAGGATGTAGAACGGCTGCAAAGAAGTGTCGGTGCGCAGAAACAGCGACGGGTCGGCAGTAGAGGGAGCAAACCCAAGAGCCGCAAGTGTAGTCCTCAGTGTGTCGTGCCACTCACGCGATGCCTGGCGGAGACCGTAGACTGGCCGCCGGAGGCTCCACTGGGTGCCAGGAGGAAAAGACCCATTGAAGCCAGGTGGGCGACGCAGCCAGATCTCCTCGTGCAGGCTGCCCTGCAAGAAAGCAGTGCTGAAGTCAAGAGAGTGCAGCTCGTAGTCGCGGTGAGCAGCTATGTGCAGCAGTACCCGAAGAGTGGTCATCTTCGGGGTGGGAGAGAAGGTCTGAAAGTAGTCAACTCCCTGGCGCTGACTGAAGCCACGAGCCACGTAACGCGCCTTGAAGACAGGCGGAGAACCCGCGGCCGCTTCACCCTGAAAATCCACATGCCACTGACGATGTTCGCCCCAGGCGGGGGAACCTCGTCAACGTAGGTGCCTGTGGACTTCCAGGAAGCCATCTCTGCGTCCATAGCTGCCTGCCACTGAGAGGAGTAGGGACCCTCTATCGCCTCCGCGTAAGAGCGCGGAGTCGGGATGTCAAGTGCATCCGGGTCTCCCTCAGGGGTAAGCAGTACGGACACGAGATGAGGTGAAGCAGCAGCCAAACACTGGAACTCCTCCTGCCTGTCCTCAAGGACGTCCGTGCCAAGGGCACACTCACCCCCGACGGACGGAGGACAGACAGACTCAGACTCAGCAACAAGACTAGCAGCGTAGTCTAGACGATAGCGAGCAGCAAAGTCGACGAGCTCAGTAACTAGGGCAGACGCAGCAGTGGACTCAAAGGAAGGGTCAGTGACAACAGTAGCAAGGAGACGCGTGACAGTAGGACTGGCAGCACGAAGAGAGTCCGACTCCGGGTCAGGAAGAGCAGGAAGAGAGGACTCAGGAGGAGAAGGCAAAGGGGCACGCAGAGGAGCAGTGGACGGACGCAGAGACATCCGGTGCGTGCCAGGGACAGGAGGAGGACGCTGACGCGAACCACGAGCACTAGTGCGAGCAGCACGGACAGGCGACGCAGGGCGAGACGCAGGCTCACGACGCTCAGCAAGACCTCCAGTAGGACCAGTGTAGGGAGAAGGAGCGGGCAGTGGGGAGGCCGCCTGTAACTGTAACTGTGACGGGACAGGCTGTGGACACTCTAAGGGAGGAGGAGGACCAGTAGAAGGCGGGAGACCAAGAACCTGCTGAAGGAGCGGAACGAAGTACGGCCTAGGCCGTGTGGCGACTCCAGACACAGCAGGGACAGCACCAGTACCCCCAGCGGCAGCACCAGCGCCAGCAGTACCTCCAGCTCCAGCACCCCCAGCAGGACCGGCTCCAGGACCGACAGCAGTAGCCTCAGCGCCAACACCCTCAGCAGCTCCAGCTCCAGTCGTACCCGCAGGCCCAGCAGCTCCAGTACTCCCAGTACGAGCACCTCCGGGACCCGCGGCACCAGCACCCTCAGCAGCCGAAGAACCTCCAGCTCCAGCAGCACGCCTCCAGCGCCGGGCAAACCACTCGCGCAGCTCCTGTGGAGAGAGTGGCTCCCGCCGAGACGAAGCACCCGGAGAACCTCCAGGCTCAGCACCGCCAGACGCCACACGAGCAGGCCCAGCTCCCTCAGGCTCCGCACCCCCAGGCTCAGCACCTCCAGGCGTAGCACCCCCAGGCGTAGCACTCCCAGGCTCAGCACCCCCAGGCTCAGCACCCCCAGTAGTAGCACCCCCAGGCTCAGCACCCTCAGGCTCAGCACCCCCAGTAGTAGCACCCTCAGGCTCAGCACCCCCAGGCGTAGCACCCACACGCTCAGCACCCCCAGAGTCAGCACCCCCAGGCTCAGCACCCTCAGCAGCACCAGAGTCACCAGTAACCTCGACAGGCTCGACTGCGTCTACCTGGGACACACCTGAAGGGGCAGGACCCTGAGGGGGGAGGGGGTCTACCGGGGGGGGACCTGGGACAAGGAAGAGCGGTGGCGGGGGGAGGGACGGAGTGCGGTAGGGGAAGAGGCGGTAGTAGGGGACCGACTCGTCAAACGTGACGTCCTGGGAGGACAGGACACGGCGAGAGGTGGGGTGGTAGAACTGCCACCCTGGCGCGTCAGGGGGGAAGCCAAGGAAGACGCAAGGAGCAGCACGAGGGGACAGCTTGTCCGCAGACAAGTCGCGGACAAACTCCCGAGATCCCCAGACACGGAACGCAGACGCATCGCCAACCTTCCCCGTCCACAGCAAAGCTGGGGAGGTCTCCGGCATGGAGACCCTGGGGTGAAGGTTGATCTGATGCGCCGCGTACCGAACCGCAAACGGCCACAGAAAATGGGGGGCAGCCGCATGCATCATGGACGTACGGGCGACGTCCATGACCATGCCAATGCGGCGCTCAGCAATCCCATTTTGCTGTGGAGAGTCCGGAAGCGTGAAGGTCTGGCGGATGCCTCGTGCACGACAGTAGGCTCGCAGAAGGCCAGAGGAGAACTCTCCACCTCTGTCAGAGTGCAGACGCTGAACAGGAAAGTCCGAGCCGAAACTCTGCCTGAGCTGGAGACGAGCTGCGCGGATCCAGTCGATCAACACCTCAGTGACATCACCCTTGCTGCGCAAGGGGAAGACCGTGGTGTAACGCGAGTAGTCGTCCACCACCAGCAGGAAGTAGCGCTCGTGACCCTGTCCACGGACGCGGGCCGGGCCCCACACGTCCATGTGAAGCGTCTGCAGCGGGGCCTCTGTCGGAGGAAACTGGGAGGAGTGAGGGGCAGCCCGCTGCCGCCCCTCGACACAGGGGACGCAGGTAGGGCCAGGCCCCGGAGGAAGGGGAGGGAGGGACCGGGGAAGACCAGAGACAAGGACACGGGAGGCCATGCTTCGGAGACGAAGCAGGGAGGGGTGACGAAGGCGGTGGTGCCAGAGGAGAGTCTCGTGAGACAGGAGGCGACACGAACAGGGGGCAGACTCAGGACCAGACCTGGACGCTGCAGCAAACACCTGACCCGACGCAGCTACCTGACCAGACGCAGTGACTGGAGGAGACGCAGTGGTCAGGGTGTACAGGCTCGACCCCGGCCGACGGGTAAACGTGGCCAGGTGTCGGCCTGTCCGAGCGTCCGTGCAGTGGGTCACCCGCCGACTCGCAGGAGTGAACTGGTGAACCCCCGCATCCTGTAGGTCAGCACCACTCACCAAGTTCGTAGAGAACGAGGGAAGGTAAAGACCAGACAGGGTGCCAGAGGGGGCCGCCGGACACGGGAGGACAGTGGAGAAGTGAGCAAGGACAGGACCCCCAGAGGGGTCTGCCAGAGAGACTGCAACTGGCCGGCTAAGCGGCGTGAGTGTGGTGCAGTCTCGAAAGAAGGAGCGAGAAGCCCCCGAGTCAAGGGTGAAGGTGTGGGAGGCCGAAGCCGACGCAGAACCTGAGAGAGCAGACTCACCAGCACCTGAGGGAGCAGACGCACCTAGAGCAGCAGCCTCGCTAGCACCTAGAGCAGCAGCCTCACCAGTACCTAGAGCAGCAGTCTCAATGCCCGGGTCGGGCGGAAAACACCGGTAACAGTCACCCTCATCACTAATAGTCACAGTATACATGGCAGCAAGAATAGCATCAAAGTCAAGGTCAAAGACAGCGACACCTGCCCTAGACAGCTCACCCCAGCGGGGGATCTCAGTGGCCTCAGGGAACTGGTGACGCCAAGCGTCCGTCAGGCGGCCAAAGCAGCGCTGGGTGGAGTGCGCACCCCCGCACTGCTCACCCGCGCGGTCGCCGGTGCGGAGGACGTAGGTGCACGGACCAGTACCCCCACCCCTCTGGCGTGCAGTGTACCACTCACGGAGCTGCTGAGGGGAGGGGATGTCACGAGTGCGCTGCTGGTGCTGCTGCTGCTGCTGGCGCTGACCACCACCGGAGCCGACCCTCTGCGCAGCGCCACCCCGACCAGCTCCACCTCCTCCGCCGCCTCCTCCTCCACCGCCGCCACCTCCGCTCCCTCCGCCACTGCCGCTGCCGCCTCCGCCTCCACTGCCGCCACCGACACCTCCACCCCCGCCACCACCCCCACCGCCACCCCCACCTCCTCCACCGCCTCCACTGCCGCCTCCACCGCCCCCGCTAGCTCCTCCAGCGCCCCTGCCCCCCTTGCCCTTGCCAGGGCGGCGTCTCCCGCTAGGGGTAGACGCCGCACCGACCGACTCAAGCCCAACGAGGTCGGCCGCAGCAGCAGAGGCAACAGAGGGCAAAAGGGGGGAGGGGGAACACCCCTCAAAGATGGGGGTGCGAGGGTCACCACGAGAGGCTCCTACAGCTACTATGCTCTTCTCTGCTGCTAGGAGGGACTTCTCGAGGAGGTCAACGGTGAGAGTGGTGGGGCAAACTGAGAGGAAGTGGTCCCTGACTACGCGAAGGGAGTCAGGGAGCCGGGTGACTATGTAGTAGAGGGTGATGTACATGGGGGGGGGGTTCTTGGCGCAGAACTCAGCAGGAAGCGCAGCGCGGTAGCGAGTGTCACTAGTGCGTAGGCGCGTAATGAGGTCAGCGACTGTGGGAAAGGCAGCAAGGTCAGGGAAGAGGTACGGTAGCATGAGGCGGCTAAGTGCAGCAGTGGCAGGGGAGGAGTAGCGTGCAACTACAGCGTCGTACAAGGTTTGAGCACTCTTGTACTGGCTAAAGTGCGCACGCTCAGAGGTAGGCAGGTGGCGACGCACAGCAAGACGTGCAGCAGCATCGCGCGTGGCCACCTGGGAGCGAACAGTTGCGTCAGCATCAGTGGCGGGGGCAGGAGAGGCACCAGAAGTGAGGTCAAAGAGGGAGAGGCCGTCTGCCCTATCGCACTGTAAGAAAAGCTGCAGGTCATCTATCCAGACGTCAAAGTCAATGGCCCGACCCTCAGCGTCAAAAGCGAGGACACTAGGGGTAGCCATGACAGCAGTAGACTAGCAGCGCAAACAGTGGGGTGAGGGCAGTGCTGTGAGAGAGGCGCTGCTCTTACCGGACAGGGCGGCTCGGGCGGCTCGGCTGCAGGGCGGCTCGGCGACTCGGCTGCTGGGCGGCTCGGCTGCTGGGCGGCTCGGCGGCTGGGCGGCTCAGCGGCTCGGCTGCTGGGCGGCTCGGCGGCTCTGCTGCTGGGCGGCTCGGCTGCTGGGCGGCTCGGCGGCTCGGCTGCTGGGCGGCTCGGTGGCTCAGCTGCTGGGCGGCTAGGCTGCTGGGCGGCTCGGCGGGGCCGCTGAGAGGGCGGCGTCCGGGGCCGCTGGGAGGAGGCGGCGGGGCCGCTGAGAGGAGGCGGCGTGGCCGGAAAGGTAGGTGGCGGGGCCGCGTCAGGGGCCGCGACAGGGGCCGCGTCAGGGGCCGCGTCAGGGGCCGCAGCAGGGGCCGCGTCAGGGGCCGCGGCAGGGCCGCGTCAGGGCGCCGCGTCAGGGGCCGCGTCAGGGCGCCGCCAGGGGCCGCGGCAGGGCCGCGTCAGGGCCGCGGAAGGGGCCGCGGCAGGGGCCGCGTCAGGGGCCGCGTCAGGGCCGCGTCAGGGGCCGCGGCAGGGCCGCGTCAGGGCCGCAGCAGGGGCCGCGTCAGGGCGCCGCGTCAGGGGCCGCGTCAGGGCGCCGCCAGGGGCCGCGGCAGGGCCGCGTCAGGGCCGCGTCAGGGCCGCGGCAGATCCGCGTCAGGGCCGCGTCAGGGGCCGCTTCAGGGCCGCGGCAGGGGCCGCGGCAGGCCGCGTCAGGGCCGCGTCAGGGGCCGCGGCAGGGCCGCGTCAGGGCGCCGCCAGGGGCCGCGTCAGGCCGCGTCAGGGCCGCGTCAGGGCGCCACCAGGGGGCGCGTCAGGGGCCGCGATAGGGCGCCGGCAGGGGCCTCGTCAGGGCGCCGCCAGGGGCCGCATAGGGGGCGCGTGGGAGGCGGCGTAGGGGCCGCGTAGGGGCAGCGTAGGGGCCGCTAAAAAAAAAAATTTAGGGCAGGGCGCAATGTGCGCGGGCAGCTAAAAAAAAAAATTCTTATGGTGGGCCCTTAGGAAGGAACGGTCCCATGTAGGAACCCGCTCTATACCATGTGAATCAAGGAAACAGGAATGAAATGACTAAGTGAAAGTTGGGTACAAAAGGCAAACCCTAGGCAACTGTACCCCATATGTGCTACCCCACTATAGCCTACAGTAGCTATGTCATATAACTCTGACAGGGTAAGTACCACACTTACTCTTATTAACCATATGGGTAAGGAACGCTCGTTTTTTAGTATGAGCCATATGGGTAACGAACGCACTTACTCTTAGTACCAATTAATATGGGTTAGGAACGCAAGTTCTCTTAGTACCAACCATATGGGTAAGGAACGCACTTACTCTTAGTACCAACCATAAGGGTAAGGAACGCACTTTATCTTAGTACCAACCACGTGGGTAAGTAACGCAATTACTTTAATACAAACCATATAGGTAAGAAACGCACTTACTCTTAGGACCAACCATATTGGTAAGGAACGCACTTTCTCTTAGTACCAACCATATGCGTAAGTAACGCATTTACTTCTAGTTTACTCCATATGGGTAAGGAATGCACTTATTCTTAGTACCAACTATAGGGATAAGTACCGCACTTACTTTAATTAACAATCAAATGGGTAAATAATGCACTTTCCTTTAGTACCAACCATATAATAAGTAAAGCACTTACTCCTAGTACCAACCATATGCGTAACTAACACACATAATGATATTACTAACCATATGGGTATTGAATGCACAATTGTTTGAAACCATCCATATGGGTAAGGATCGCACTTGCACTCAGTACCAACCATATGAGTAAGTACCGAACTTACTCATATTACCAACCATATGGGTAAGGAACGCGCTTTTCTTAGTACCAGTCATATGGGTAAGTAACGCACTTACTCTTAGTACCAACCATATGGGTTAATAACGCACGTTCTCTTAGTACCCACCATATGGGTAAGGAACGCTCTTACTCTTAGTACCAACCATATAAGTAAGAAACGCAATTAATCGTAGTACCAACCACGTGGGTACGTAACGCACTTACTTGTAGTACCAACCATATGGTTAATTAACGCACTTACTCTTGGTCCCATACATATGGGTAAGGAACGCACTTACTCTCAGTACCAACCATATGGGTAAGTAACGCACTTTCTCTTAGTACCAACCATATGGGTAAGTAACGCACTTACTCTTAGTACCAACCATATGGGTAAATAATGCACCTACTTCTAGTACCCTCCATATGGGTAAAGAACACACATAAGCTTAGTACTAACCAGATGGATAAGTACCGCACTTACTCTTATTACCAACCATATGGATAAGGAACGCTATTTTTCTTTGTACCAACCAAATGGGTAAGCAAGGCACTTACTCTTAGTACCAACCATATGGGTAAGGAACGCATTCTCATAATACCAACCACATGAATAAGTAAAGCACTTACTCTTAGTACCAAACATATGGGTTAGTACCCCACGTTCTCTTTGTACCGACCATATGAGTAAGTAACGCAATGCTTTTAGTACAAAACATATGGGTAAGGAACGCACTCACTCTTAGTACCAACCATATGGGTAAGTAACGCACTTACACTTAGTACCAACCATATGCGTAAGTAACGCACATACTTCTAGTACAATCCATATGGTGTGGAACGCACTTACGGTTAGTACCAGCCAGATGGGTAAGTACCGCACTTACTCTTTTTACCAACCATATGGATAAGGAACGCTCTTTTTCTTACTACCAATCATATAGGTAAGCAACGCACTTACTCTTAGTACCAACCACATGGGTAAGGAACGCACTTTCTCTTAGTACCAACCATATAGATAAGTGATGCACTTACTCTTAGTACCAACCAAATTGGTAAGAAATGCACTTACTCTTAGTACCAACCGTATAGGTAAGTTACGCATTTACCTTGCGTACGAATCTTATGAGAGAACGATGTTTCTCTAAGTACCAACCATATGGGTAAGGAACGCATTCACGCTTAGTACCAACCATATGGCTTAGTAACGCACTTACTTTTGTTACCAACCATATGGGCAAAGGACGCACTTTCTCATTAGTACCAACCATATGGGTACAGAACACACATACTCCTAGTACCAACCGTATAGGTAAGTTACGCAATTACCCTTCGTTCAAACCCTATGGGTGAGAAACGCACTGTCTCTTGGTACCAACCGTACGGGTAAGGAATACAATTTCTTTTGGTACCAACCATATGGGAAAGTAATGCATTTACTTTTGGTACTCTGAGTGCCAACCATATGGATTAGTAACGAACATACTCTTAGTACAAACCATATGGGTAAGGAACGCACCTTCTCTTAGTATCAACCATATAGGTAAGCAACGTACTTACTCTTAGTACCAACTTACTCTTAGTATCAACCATATGGGTAAAGAATGAACTTACTCTTAGAACCAACCGTATGGGTAAGTTACGGACATACCCTTTGTACTTTCTCTAAACACCAGCCATATGGGTAAGGAACGCACTTACTCTTAGTACCAACCATATGGGTTTGTAACGCACTTACTTTTTGTACCAACCATATTGGTAAAGAACGCACTTACTCTTAGTACCAACCATATGGATAAAGAACGCAATTATTTTTAGTACCAACTATTTGGATAACTTACGCACTTACCTTACGTACAAACCCCATGGGTGAGAAACGAACCATCTCTTAGTACCGTCCATATGGGAAAGTAATGCATTTACGCCTAGTACCTACCATATAGATTAGTAATGCACTTACTCTTACTACAAATCGTATGGGTAAGGAACACACTTACTCTTAGTACCAACCATATGGGTAAGGAACACACTTTCTCTTAGTATCAATTATATGGGTAAGAAACGCACTTACTCTTAGCCTAACCATATGGGTAAGTAACTCACTTCATATTAGTACCAACCATATGGGAATAAAACGCACTTACTTTTGGTACCAACCATATGGGTAAGGAATGCGGAGATAACTTAAACAATGGGAGCTTCACTACGGGGAAGGCACTGGTTGTTAGAGGTGATCTCTGCGTTCCTTAGTCGTTTGCTTGTGTGTTCCTTGCTTGAACATTCACGCGGAGATTTTGCAAGAGTTTCACTAGCAAAGGTTGATAACAATGGTAAGAACAACATTGGCAACAATGACTACATCAGAGCTAGCAAGCATGCTGGTCGACCTCCAGCGCAGCACGGTCGACCGCAAACGTTGCAAAGCTCGCACCGCTCCAGCGCTGCAGGGAAGCGGCTTGTCAACGTTGCAAGTCCACGGTGTACCAACGCTGCAGCAAGTCGGCTGTACAGCGTTGCACCCGCATGACAACGGTGCACCCGCTTCGCAGGTGCGCGCAGCTGGTTGGTGCACCATGTCTCGTCACGTGCACAGCGCAGACGCCAGGCCGAGAACACGCCAGCGACTGCGCCCACCAGCCACGTCGACTTCGGGATACCACTTCCGAGATCGGCCTCGCAGATGCCTCCTGGACGACTCTCGCGCACCCCGCAGTGCTCGTCGCCCGGGTAACTGAGTAAACCGGGCAACCAGGTGGATGCCTCCAGGTCGGCGTCCTCCCAAGTCGGCTTCCTGGCGCCCAGGTCGGCGTCCAGGCCCCCTGGTCGGCGTCCAGGCGCCCAGGACGACTGGCGCCCAGGACGCCGTCCAGACGCCTAGGTCGGCGTCCAGGCATCCAGGATGCCGTCACGACGCCCAGGTCGACGTCCAGGTGCCAAGGACGCCGTCCAGACGCCCAGGATGGCGTCCCTCACAGCAGCAGGTCGGCTGTGCTCCCCGCACACCCGACAACGAAGTCAGCTCCGCCCAAGCGAGGATGGGCCCAGCACACAACTCCCGTTGACACTCCCCTGCTGCGTTCACGCTTGGGACCTCCACCCCACACGGCAGCACTACTCGGAGAATAGCTCGGCGTGCACGCAACACACAGTACGCCGGTCATCGCACCAGCCATGCAAGAGGGCATGGCACCCACTGCTGCACGTCATCATCACCGTCGCCGACGTCGACCAGTCGCACCTGGCCGATCGTGACGGAGCACCGGTTGAAGGCCGGATAGTGCAGCGCATTCGTCAGGAAGTCGGCTGGCTGCTCGGCGGTCGGGATGTATTTCAGCGAAAACTTCCCGCGGTTCACCATGTGCTGCAGCCAGGCGTATCGCCGCTCCATGTACTTGAGGTTGCCCTGCAGCCCCAGGCCCTCGGCGACCGTGGTGTCCACCAGAAGGACAGTCGGTGTCCCGGCGTCCAGCAGCCGGAGCTCTGCAAGGAGGAAGCGAAGTCGGCGTCCCTCCTTGCTAGCGTCAGTGGCCGCCACATACTCTGACTCGATCGACGACAGCGTCGTGCACTTGATGCGCTGGCTTGACCAGGAGATGGCGGCCCCTCCGAAGACGAACACGTAGCCGCCCGTGCTCGTCCTGTTCTGGTTGTCGCCGGCGTCGTCGGCGTCCACGTAGCCAACCAGCTTCAGCGACTCTGGCCCATCGCCGAACTCCAGGGCGGTGTCACGAGTGTTGGCGAGGTAGGCGAGGCAGCGGTCGACCTCGCGCCAGTGCTGGTCACTCCTCACTGTGAGGCCGCTCCCCAGCTTGCTGCAGGAGAGGGTGATGTCCGGCCTCGTCGTCATTGCCGCAAACTGCAGCGAGCCGACCTTCTGCCGGAACTCCTCCTCCTGGCGCTGCTGTGCCTCCTCGTCGTCGAACGTCAGCTCGGCGTAGGCGTCGACGGCGACTGGCGTCTTTGGGGTGCGCCCGGTCTGCTCCTCGTCGTGGAAGTGCCTGCACAGCTTGTCGGCGTAGCCCTGCTGGTGGAGCCACAGCCTCCTTGCCGGCCTGTCGCGCACGATCTTCGGACCGAGATACTTCTCCTCTGGCGAGATCTCGCGCAGTTCGAAGGCGGCTTCCAGCAGCCCCTTCAGCTGTTTCAGCATCGCGGTGCTGCTGCTGGCGGCGAGCAGGTCGTCGACGTAGACCAGCACCCAGCAGGCCGCTCCATCGGCGCCAACCTTGAAGTGAAGCGCCTGGTCGACCTGGCTCTTCTTCCGGTCGGCGCCGATCAGCACGTCGTCGAGCGCCTTGTACCACAACAGCGGCGACTGCTTTAGCCCGTACAGACTCTTCAGCAGCTTGCACACCCGGCCGGTCCCGTCGTTGTAGTAGTCCAGATGGTACATGTACAACTCTTGGTCGAGCTTGCTCTGCAGGAAGGCGTTCTTCATGTCGAGCTGCATCATGTTGAGGTCGAGGACGGCAACGATGCTGAGGAAGATCCTCAGCGTGACGTAGCTGCTCACCGGCGCGTTCGTCTCGTCGTAGTCGGCGCCATACACCTGCGTGAAGCCCTTCACGACTAGCCTCGCCTTCTCCCGGGCGACCGTGTCGTCGACGTGGTACTTGGTCATCAGCACCCACCGGTTCTCATGATGTTCACCCCGCGTGGCCGTTCAACCAGCTCCCATGTGCCCATGTCGATGAGGCTGCGGATCTCCTCGTCCATGGCGGCCTTCACCGCCTTGCCCTTCCAGCTCGCCAACGCCTCCTTCACCGCCATCGCCGCGATGTCCCAACAGTGCTCGGGGTCGGCGTGCATGTCAGGGTCGAGCTCTGGCAGATCGGCGTCCTTCTCGGCGTCTTCGTACAGCAGGTCGTCATCAGCTTCGTCGTACACCGTGGTGTAGGCAGCCGGTGGTAAGCACGCATGGTAGGACAGGAAATCAGGCGACCTCCGAATTCGGCCTGAACGCCGTGGTCCAGGCTAGACCTCCACCACATCGCTGTCGTTGGATTTCCCGGCGTCCAACTGCTCCCCTCCGTCTTCCCAGGCGTCGCTGCCCTCGACGTCCTGCTGCACCTCATTCGGCATCCCTGCCGACTTCTCCCCTGTCGTCGGCTCCCCTGCCGACTGCCCTGTCGCCGACTGCTCCGTGGTCGGCTTCGCTGCTGGCTGCTCCCTTGTCGGCGGCTTCTCTGCTGCAACCTTCTTCACCGACTGCAGCAAAGCCGGCTGCTCCTCCTTAACCTGCTGCTCCCCTGTCATTGTCGTCTCTGCCACGCCAACTGGCTGGACGTCACGTCGGCCACCGGCGATGTCATTAGCCGGCGCCACAGGCGACGCCCCACTTCTCCCCTCTTCGCCGGAGGCCGACATCAGTATTGGCCCACGCAGGTCAGCGACAAGGGGAGGGACAGGAAGGGCAGGGGAAGGGGAAAGAGGCGGACGTCCCTGGCGTCCTCATCAGTAGGCTCACCGACTTCGGTGAGCAGCGGGAGCGTCGCCGTCGAGGTGTCCGTCGGCAGGTTGACCGGCGTCCGCCCCGACGCCGGCCCGTGCTCCGACTTCCACACCTCCAGCGACATCGTCTCGTAGAACACCACGTTCGACGTGGTGGCCACCCTGTTGTCGGTGAGGTCCAGGATCTCCCATCCCTTGCTCTCCTCCGACACACCGAGGTGAAGGCCCCAACTGGCCTTCGGCTGCAGCTTTCCACCACGTTGCTGCTCGGGGACCAGGAACTGCGCCATGCAGCCCCAGACGCGTGACAGCGACAAGTCCGGATTCTTCGCGGTCAGCAGCTGAAACGGCATCGTCCCCGGCGGCAGCGTCGACCTGTCCAGGCAGTTGCACACCCACACGGCCTGCCGCAGGGCGAGGTGCCACCAGTGGTGATGCACGCCCATGTGCAGCAGCATCGTCCGCACCGACTCCACCACTGTCCGCATCTCCTGCTCCTCCATACTGTTCTGCTGCGGTGTGTAGGGGCAAGTCAAGTCGTGGACGATCCCCTTTCCGTCCACGAAGGCGGTGAAGTCCTTCCCGAGGAACTCCCCTCCCCGGTCAGAGCGCAGCATCAGCACCGACTTCTTCGTCTGCCGCTCAACCACCACCAGCCACTTCTCGAACTCCCGCAGCACGTCGGACTTCTTGGCAAACGGCCGCACCCACACGTAGCGGGTCTTGTGGTCCTTCAAAAGCAGGAAGTACAGGCTGCCATCCTTGGCAGCCACCCGAAACGGTCAGCACAGGTCGATGTGCACGACGGCCAGGGCGTCCTCGGCGTCTGAGCCCATGTCGGGGAAGGTGTGCCACGCCAGCTTCCCACCGACGCACGAGACACACGGAGAGTCAGTGCCGGCCGACGCCTTTATGTCCAGGCCAGCGGCGACCTCGTGCTTCGCCGGGCTCGTGATGGTGTCGACGCCGACGTGCGCAAGCCTGGCGTACCACCTGGTCGGCGTCGACTTTGTCGCCGAGACGATTGCCCGCAGGGCCACCACCTCCGTCTTGGCCGTCGTCGACTTCGCCGGGCAGGGACGAAGGTCAATGCAGAGGACCCGGCCGGTGTATGTCGCCCGACCGAGGACGTCCCCCGCCGCTGAGACGAGCAGCATCCTGTCACCGTTGTCCTGCAGCTTCACGCCGCTCTCCTTCAGCTGACCGGCTGATAGCAGGTTCGCGTGCACGCCCGGTACGTAGAGCACGTCGGGGATGAGCACCTGCTTCACGTACGTGCTTGACTTCGCCGCTCGGCTCCAAGTCGACGAAGGCATCCTTCGTCCCCATCAGGTGGTGCAAGCAGCCACTGTCGAGCAGGACCACCTCCGGGTTCGCCTGCATGGCTGCTGCCACCGCTTGGAATTCCTCACCGGCCTTCGGCGCCAGCGAGACGGTCGGCTCCACAATGCCGACCAGCGAGCACGACGCCTCCCCGTCGCCTCGCCCTTTGCCGCCAAATGGGGAGTCGGCGTCCTTCGCCGAGGTCGACTTGGTCGACTGCTTCTCCTTGCGCGGCTTGCTCTCCCGACGAGGGCAACGTCCGACCGACCTTCCTCGGCCACCCTTGGTGTCGTCGTCGTCGGAGTCGCTGCGGTAGGGGCACTCGAAGGAGAGGTGGTCGGGGTCGCCGCACAGCCAGCATTCCCGGCGTCGCCCTCCTCCTACACGACCGCTGTCCTTGGCCGACCTGCCCTTGTCGGCGTCCTTGGTCGGCCTCCCACCTCCGCCACCACCGCCGCCAGGCTTGCCGCGCTACCCCGGTCAACCACCTTGATTCATCGGGGCGGCGTTGTATACCTGCGGCAGGAGCTCTGTGGACCGCTCGGCATCCTGCATCGCCTCGTCCCTGAGGATGAACGAGGTCATGGAGTCCTCGTTGAGCGACTCCCGCATGCCCGGCACCACCGATAGCCGCTTCATCAGGTTGTAGCCGCTCGGGAGCCCCTTGATGACGTGCGTGACGTACGACGCCGTCGAGTACTCGACGCCGGCCATCCGCATGCTGGCAAGGAGACGCCGAGCTTGGTTGCAATAGTCGGTCGTCGCCTCCTGCTCGCCCATCCGCAGGTGCGTCATCTGCTCCTCCGACAGGCCGATGTACAGGTCGTCGGTGACCTAGTACGTTGCCGTGATGAATCGCCACGCCTGATGCCCGGCGTTCAGGTGACGCCGGCAAGACTTCAAAGCAATCTGCACCACTGGTGAGCAGCACCGCGAGATGACCGTGAAGGTCAGCAGCTGCACGGCGCGAAACTCCGCGCGCAGCTCGGCGTTGCTCTCCGGTGGCGTCTCCAAGGTGCCGTCGGCGAAGCACATCAGCCCGCCCATGTCCAGCTGGGGCTCGATGGACCTTCCGCGTGAGCAGGTCGTGACAACCAACCAGCGGGGCGGTGACGGCGACCTTGTCCGGCGTGAATTTGAAGTAGCCGTAGGTCGGCGCTATCCCTCTCGCAGTCACGTGGATCGCCGACGTCGGCGTCATGCTGCTGCAACGCCCACCGACGTCGCCTTGCGAGGAGCCCGCAGCCGCCGACGTCTGCAGCCCTCGTGCCTGAACGCCGCCGACTTCACCGTCGGCCGTCCGGAACACCCCTCTCTGCCTCGACGTGCCTCCCGCACTGCTGCCGACCTGGTCACTGGCGCCCACGTCGACGCCGCCTTCGTTGTTCACCGGTGGAGGAGAAACGGGTCGAGCAGGATGTTCCGCCGCCCACACGGCGCGGATGCCCAGCTCGACGACCTCCAAGGTGAGGGTCTGCCCGTACTCGCCATCCTCGTGGCGTTTCCTTGCATCAGCTAGGGGTGTCTCCAGGGTATCCTCGACGCCCGCGTCACCTACGGGGCCAACCATGGCGACCAACGGTGCTGCTGGCCTACGAACAAATTAGGTAGTGCGCACTTAAGTCGGCTAGACTGAAGGTAAGTCGCGGTGCCGTCCACGCTCACCACAACATGCGAAGATAACTAAAACAACGGGAGCTTCACTACGGGGAAGGCACGGGGTGTTAGGGGTGATCTCTGCGTTCCTTAGTCGTTTGCTTGTGTGTTCTCTGCTTGCACATTCACGATGAGATTTTGCAAGAGTTTCACTAGCAAAGGTTGACAACAATGGCGCAGGGGAGGATATGGCGTCTAAATACGAGCCGCTCCGCCTCAGCCTCCACCGCCGGAAATCAGCTGGCAGGGGAGTTGCAACTTTGCTCTCATTCTCAATTCCATACTTCTCCCCCAACTCCTTGATAAAGTTCTCCTGGTGCAGCTTCAACCACCTGTGATCTGGATCCCTCTCCACGTGCATCCCGAGGTAGTACTTTACCTCCCCAAGGGTCTTGCACTTGAAGTTCTCCATTAGCTGTTGCTTCACGTTTTTTATCTCCTTCATGCTGCTGCTGAAGAGAAGAATGCCGTCCACGTAGACCAGAAACATCACCAGCTTCTCTCCCTCGCCCTTGAGAAAAAGGCTCTCATTACAGCTGCTGGTCCTGAATCCCATCTCCTCTAAAGCAGCTGCCAACCTCTGGTACCAGCAGCGTGGCGCTTGCTTCAAGCCATAGATTGACTTGTTGAGCTTGCACACCCTGCCGGTACCATCCTCATACCCAGGCGGCTGCGTCATGTACACCTCCTCCTCTAGAATCCCATTCAGGAATGCCGTTGATATATCCATCTGAATGATGTATTTCCCACTAACGGCTGCATCTGCCAACAAGACATGGAGGGTAGGGGTTTTAGCAATGGGAGCAAAGATCTCATTGAAGTCATGCTTCTCCTTCTGCATAAACCCCTTAGCCACCAGCCTACTCTTGTAGATGGTGACCTGCCCCTTGTCATCGGTCTTTATCCTCAGCACCCACTTGCATTGTACCGCTTTCTTCCCCTCAGGCAGCCCCACCAGTTCCCAAGTCCCATTCTCTTGCAGGCTCTGGTACTCAGCATCCCTAGAAGCCAGCCACTTGTCCCTATCTGGTCCAGCTAATGCCTCCTCCATGCTAGCTGGTTCCTCTGGTGCAGGGGCAAGAAAACAGAACGCAGGCTCGTCCTCCTCATACGGGTCATAGCCTTGAGGCAAATCAGCAACGCCTCTTTGTTCCCCAGCTGCTGTTCTGATGCATCAGCTCCTGCAGTCAGCTTCATAGTGGCCATACGGGTACGTCCTGGCCTAGAGACGGGTGTCTCCCACCCCTTCATAACGACACCCTTCGGCTTCCTCCTTTGTGGTAGTGTAGGAACCTTAGCTTTGCCCTGCTGCTGCCAGGTCCAGCAGCTCCACTAGTGCTACCACTAGCCTCTACACCACCTCCTCCACCAGCAGGTGCCTCCTGTACCCTCTCTCCATCACCACCCTCTGCAGCTGCCTCATCTCCCTCCTCCCACATGCTAGGGGTAAGGTCCAGCTGCATGGTGATCTGCTCCATCTCCTGTGATACCTTGGCCTCCGGCTGTTTCTTCCCGCCCCCCATACATCAGGCCCTCAACAAACTTCACATCCCTGCTGTCAAACAACACACCCTTGCGTGGTTCCCACAGCAGCCATCCCTTGCTCTCAGCAGCCAGCCCCAAATGCACACACCAGATTGCACTCGCCCCCAACTTACTTCGATACTTCTTGGGGACGTGGGCGATTGCCATGCAACCGAACACCCTCAGCATGTCCACCGGCGGCTTCCTCCCAAGCCACCTCTCCAACGGCACCCACGAGTCATCACCAACCTTAGTGAGCACCCTGTTCCTAGCCACGGTAGCGTGCCGGACAGCATGGGGCCACATGGAATTGCCCACCCCTGATTCTATGAGCAGCGCCCTAGCTGTCTCCGGAATGGTCCGGTTCGCCCGTTCTGCTACACCGTTGGACTGTGGGGTGTAAGCCGTGGTCAGCTCCCTCTGGATGCCCTGCTTTTTAAGCCAGGCCGTCATTATAGCTCCAAGAAACTCACCACCCCGGTCTGTCCTAATCCGCTTCACCACAGACTTTGCTTGCTTCTCCACGAATGGCAGCCAATCATCTCGCACTGTGGAGGCAGCGTGGTCCTTCTGCTGTTCCGGGTATGCCCACATAAGCCTGCTCCAATCATCCACAATTGTGAGGAAATACCGCTCCCCCTTATGCCCCTGAGCCGGCAGCGGCCCCACCAAGACCATGTGGACCAGCTCCAAAGGCTTCTTGCTCCTACCAGCCACGCTATGGAAGGGGAAACGGGTGAATTTTGAGAGCAAACATATTTCACAGTTGTCATCGGGTGGCTATGCGTTCAGCTTCAAACCCTTGACGGCTCCATCCCTCTCTAGCTGCTTCAACAAGGGCATTGCCACATGCCCCAAACGTCGGTGTGCCGTTGCCCAATCTGTCTCCCCAGACCTGGCCGACACTCTCACACCAACCCCTCCAACGGCGTTGCACTCCCCTTGAAATGTAGGCCCCTCTATAGCCTGCCCCCCATCGTGCGACGTCAACGCCGGCAGCTGCCACATGGATCTGTACACGTCCTTACTCTCGTGCAGATCCCAAAGCACCCGATTGCCCAGCTGCCCCCTGTAAGTGCGTGCCCCATCCGAGCTAGTGCTCACCCCAGCCTTGGCAAGCTTACGGAGGGAAATCAGCTTCGCCTTAAGGTCAGGGACGAGCAGAACGTCGTGCAGCACCACCGGCTTGCCACGCAGCTCGTCCCGCACCAGCCACCTTCAACGCGTGTCTAGGGGCAGAGCACACCTCCTTGATCGGCGCAGCGCGTAGGTCGTCAAGCAGGTCCTTGCGCGGCGTATCGTCCACGCGGCGCCCGTGTCCAACACCCAAAAGTCCATGGTGTGCAGCTCTGCTCCAACCTTGTCAGAGCCGTCTCCTTGCTCCCCCTTGTCTCCCACATGGAAGAACTGGCCCGCGGCGCGCTCCTTCTTCTTCTCAGCACCGCCGTTGCCTTTCGGGTTGTCGTCAGACGAATCAGCGACCATGTTCGCGCCGTTTTTCTGGTTCCTCCTCGCGCCGCCATCCTGGTGACGATTCTGGGGGGTCCAACCTTCGGGTTTCTTATAACACAAGAACCAGGGATGCCCCTCCTTCTCACAATACCAGCAACTCCCTTTCATTTTCCCATCAGCACCCGATTTGCCCCCACGTCCAGATTTCGCACCACGACCCCAACCGGTACCTCCCAGTTGGTCGTTGGAGTCGTCGTCCTTCTTTGCACAGCGTCCAGCACCACCGAAGCCACGTCCTCTGCCACGTCGGCTCCCTTGCATCCCGTAGCCGCTACTGCCATCGTCTCCACCCCTCAGTTGGCGACGACGAAAGTCCTCCTCCAGAATCTTCGCCCGCACCCACTCAAGCGTCCACAAGCTCTGGTTCTGCGGCAGGCTCAATCCGCTCGTGAATTGAAGCCACGATTCTGGCAGCGGCGATAGCATCTTCAAGCTCTTGGTCTGCTCCGGGTAGGTGATTCCCGCGATCGCCAACTTCGCATAGAGGTCGCGCATCTTGTCCAGGACAGGTTGCACCGGCTCTCCCTCGCTCTGGCACAACGCGGACATCTCCCTCTCCAGCATCAATATTGCGACAACGGAGGTTGGGGCGTGCAGCTCCTTCAACACGGTCCACGCCTTCGGACCGCACTTATCCTCCGGCAGCAGATGCATGACGTGGTGTCGCTGGTTCAGCTCCAAACTCTGCGACATTAAGTATTAGCCAGCCGAGGAGCGCTTGCCCATTCTTCCTGCAGCGCGGGGTCACTCGGTCTAGGCTCCTCCCCAATCATTAGTTTCAGCAATCCAATCTGACGGAAATATAATTGCATTTTCCAGGCCCAATCATCATAGCACTCACCATTGAACTTCTCGACGGTGAAGTTTTTCAGCACCTCCTTGATCAGGGAGTCCTGGTTTGTACGAGCTCCCCTTGGCGCCAAAACGTCAGAATCTTGGCTGCCGCTACGATCTTGGGCTGAAGATTCACCAGCTCCCGCCGAGGTATTTCCCGCCATAGCTACCTATAAGGGCCTAATAAACTCAGTCTATTATGACGTAATCAAACTTAAAACCTCTCCGCGGGGTCACCTCCAAGGGTCCTTGGGTGCCTGGTACAAGACCAGCCCCTATCCTTGGGCCCGAGTTTGTAGAGAGAGGAGTCAAGAATGACTTAGCCAAATTAGCAAGAGTACCTTGATCGTCGCGCAGCATATCGTGCAGACCGTTGATCGGATTAAGCTGAGAATTTGCTACATCGAAGCTCGCTCCAAGAGCCATGTTGCCTCGCGAAACGTTTTGCCATTACAGAGTTATGGCTCGGACAGTGTTTGCCTAGCATCGTCATGCTAGCGTGCTAGCGTTGACTCGGTAGCATTCTGCCGTCGCACTGCGTACAAACGAAATTCCAGCAAGGAACACATTCGCTTGAATCAGTTTCACAATATCCAGGTACAAACAGAGTTCTAGCTATCTTGGACCTTGGGAATCAACCTGGGAACAACCACGGATGATCCCAAATAATTCCAAGCAACCGAACCAACCTGACTGGACAAAACAGCAGGTGGTAGGTTGGTAAACAACCTCTGGTTATGTTTTTCCAACCTGGGAAAACAACAACCAGGTTCAGGTCCTAAAAACAGAACCTCTTTTGTCTTTGCCCAACCAGCCAAATGCTGATTCCGCTGGTTTCCCCGGGCCCTGTAGCATGCAGATACAGACAAACAACATCCAACCTTCACCTAATTGTACCCCGATAGTGCCTGCCCTGCTACACTATAGTCAGCCATACAAAACAGTACAATTTCGAGTTGGATATAACTGAATTTGCGCATCCAAATGAACCGAACTGCAAAGCTTCCTGTCAGAAATGTGAAGGAAGGAACGATTGAACTTGCAAGTAGGTGGGTACAAGTAGGAAACCTAGAAGTGTTGTACCCTATATTGACTATCCCACTACAGCCTACACAGACTATGGCATATATGTTTGACACACCCCCATAGGCAAAG
The DNA here is from genome assembly GCA_947471745.1 of Closterium sp. Naga37s-1. NCBI lineage: Eukaryota > Viridiplantae > Streptophyta > Zygnematophyceae > Desmidiales > Closteriaceae > Closterium > Closterium sp. Naga37s-1. The sequence continues at coordinate 3,412,612 of CANJKZ010000093.1, read as the reverse complement.
TGGGGGAGAACAAGAGGTCACAAGACCGGTCAAGAAAGGCAAAGCAAGCTCAGGGTGGATCACAACGTCACCACGCAGTCTGAGCACAAGCATATGGCCACAAGGCCAGTTCGCATGCAGAGTTATATAAAGGAGAACAAGCAATACAGTGATCACAACCTAGCAAGTGTAAGCATGCAGGTATATGTATAGAGATCACAGTACAAGCAGGGTCAAGAAGTAAGCAAGTGAGGCACAGTAGGCACAAGGCCTAGAACAGTACAGAAACGCTGATGATCACAAGGCTGAAGCGCCTTGGTGAAGACATCAGCAGTGTTGGCCCGAGTGGCCACGTAAGCAAGACGAAGCTGACCACGCTGCTGCAACTCTCGAGCAAGGAAGTAGCGCAGAGCGATGTGCTTCGTTCTGTGCTCCAATCTGTGCTCCTGACACAAGGCAATCATGGCCTTGTTGTCGACGTACAGCACAGGAGGAGAACGAGGCGGCTCTCCCAGGTCGGTCAGCAGGTAGGTGAGCCAGCGTAACTCCTGTGCAGCCATGGCCCCTGCGTAGATCTCAGCCTCACAGCTGGAGCTGAGAACAGAAGACGAGCGGGTAGACCGCCAAGAAACAGAGCCGGAGCCAAGGCTGAAGGTGTAACCCTGTGACGACCGCTGCGTAGCCACGTCGTCAGCCCAGGAAGCGTCTGCGTGACCAGTGAGGACAACTCGAGCCCGTCCTCCAAGCACGAGCCCCATGCCCGACGTACTGCACAAGTAGCGCAACACCCTCTTAGCGGCATCCAAGTGCTCCTTCCTGTGTCTGCCAGGAGCGACATAGCGTGCTAGAATGCTAAGATGGTAGGCAAGGTCAGGTCGAGTGCAGGTCATCAGGTACATGAGGCAGCCCACAAGCTCTGGATACGGGCCACTCGGCTCTACGGACTCGTCCGAAGGTGGAGCTGAGAACGAGTGACCGGTAGGCAGAGGAGTGGACTGTGGCGAGGAGTACGTGAAGCGGAAGCGCTGAAGGATCTGCTGCACCATGTGTGACTGAGTCAAGGTAATGGTGCGCTGTGCTCTGTCCCGGGTGATCCGCAAGCCAAGATAGCTTGTCAGCTCACCCAGGTCTGTGCACATGTGTCTCTTCTGCAGCTCCGACTTCACGTGGGCAAGTCCCTCAGTGTCAGCAGTAGCAAAGACCAAGTCGTCTACGTACACGAGAACGTAGAACGGCGGCAGAGAGGTGTCGATGCGTAGAAACAGCGACGGGTCAGCAGTAGTAGGAGCAAACCCAAGAGCAGCAAGAGTCGTCCAAAGTGTGTCATGCCACTCACAGGGCGCCTGGCGGAGACCGTAGACTGGCCGCCGGAGGCTCCACTGGGTACCAGCAGGAAACGACTCAGTGAAGCCAGGTGGGCGGCGCAGCCAGATCTCCTCGTGCAGGCTGCCCTGTAGGAAAGCAGTGCTGAAGTCAAGAGAGTGAAGCTCGTAGTCACGCTGAGCGGCGACGTGCAGCAGAACCCGAAGAGTGGTCATCTTCGGGGTAGGGGAGAAGGTCTGGAAGAAGTCAACTCCCTGTCGCTGACTGAAACCAGGTGCAACGTAACGCGCCTTGAAGACAGGCGGAGAACCCGGCGGCCGCTTCACCCTGAAAATCCACATGCCACTGACGATGTTCGCCCCAGGCGGGGGAACCTCGTCGACGTAGGTGCCTGTGGACTTTCAGGAAGCCATCTCTGCGTCCATGGTTGTCTGCCACTGAGAGGAGTAGGGACCCTCTATCGCCTCTGCGTAAGAGCGCGGGGTCGGGATGTCTGGTGCATCCGGGTCTCCCTCAGGGGCAAGCAGCATGGACACGAGATGAGGTAAAGCAGCGGCAAAGCACTCAAACTCCTCCTGTCTGTCCTCAAGGACGTCCGTGCCAAGAGCACATTCACCCCCGACGGACGGAGGACAGACAGACTCAGACTCAAACTCAGCAACAAGACTAGCGGCGTAGTCTAGACGACAGGCGGCAGCAAAGTCAACAAGCTCAGCAACGAAGGGTCAGTGACAACAGTGGCCAGGAAACGCGTGACAGTAGGACTAGCAGCACGAAGGGAGTCAGACTCCGGGTCCGGACCGTCAGGAAGAGAGGACGCAGGAGGAGACGGCAGAGGGACCCGCTGGGGAGCAGTGGAAGGACGAAGTGTCATATAGTGAGTGCCGGGGACAGGAGGAGGACGCTGACGCGGAACACGACGACCAATGCGGACAGCGCGAACAGGAGACTCAGGACGAGACTCAGGCGACTCAGGACGAGACTCAGGCGACGCACGACGAGACTCAGGCTCACGACGCTCCGTAAGACCTCCAGTCGGCCCAGAGTAAGGAGAAGGACCAGGCAGTGGAGAGGCTGGCAGTAACTGCGACTGCGACTGGACAGGCGGTGGACTCAGTAAGGGGGGAGTAGGACCAGTAGAAGGCGGGAGGCCAAGAACCTGCTGAAGGAGCGGAACGTAGTACGGCCGCAGCCGCGCAGCGCCTCCAGAAACAGCAGAGGCAGCACCAGTACCCTCAGCTCCAGGGTCTCCAGCTCCAACACCCGCAGCACCACCAGCTCCAGCACCAGCAGCACCTCCAGTAGCAACAGCTCCAGCACCTCCAGCTCCAACTCCTTCAGCACCACCAGCCCCAGCAGCTCCAGTACCTCCAGTATGAGCACCTCCGGGACCAGCGGCTCCAGCACCTCCAACAGCTCCAACACCAGCAGGACCTCCACCAGCGCCAGCACCTCCAGCAGCTCCAACACCAGCAGGACCTCCAGCAGCGCCATGACCTCCAGCAGCTCCAGCACCAGCAGCACCTCCAGCAGCCCCAGCTTCAGAAGCACCTCCAGTAGCAGGCCCCCCAGCTCCAGCAGCACGGCTACAGCGCCGAGCGTACCACTCACGCAGCCGATGTGGAGAGAGGGGCTCCCGCCGCGACGGGACACCCGGAGGACCTCCAGACTCAGCACGCTCAGGCTCAGCACCCCCAGACTCAGCACCCCCAGGCTCAGCACCCCCAGGCTTCGCACGCTCAGGCTCAGCACCCCCAGGCTCCGCACCCTCAGACTCAGCAACCCCAGGCTCAGCACCCCCAGGCCCCGCACCCGCAGGCTCAGCACCCCTAGCAGTACCAGAGTCGACAGCTACCTCGACAGGCTCGACAGGGTCTACCTGGGACACACCTGAGGGGGCAGGACCCTGAGGGGGGAGGGGGTCTACCGAAGGAGCACCTGGTGCTAGGAAGAGCGGCGGGGGGGGGAGAGGGGCAGTGCGGTAAGGAAAGAGACGGTAGTAAGATACCGACTCGTCAAACGTGACGTCCTGAGAGGACAGAACACGACGCGAGGTGGGGTGGTAAAACTGCCACCCAGGCGCGTCAGGGGGGACGCCAAGGAAGACGCAGGGAACTGCACGGGAGGACAGCTTGTCCGCGGAAGAATCGCGGACAAAAGCTCGAGATCCCCAGACACGGAACACAGACGCATCGCCAACCTGACCGGATGCAGTAACAGGAGGAGACGCAGTAGTCAGTGTGCACAGGCTCGACCCAGGCCGACGGGTGAACGTAGCCAGGTGGCGGCCCGTCCGAGAGCAAGTACAGTGGGTCACACGCTGACCTCCCGGGGTGAACTGGTCAACCCACACATCCTGGAGGTCAGCTCCACTCACCAAGTTCGTAGAAAACGAGGGGAGGTGGAGCCCCGACAGTAAGCCCGACGGGGCCGCAGGACACGGTAGAACCGTGGAGGAGTGCGCAAGGACTGGGCCCCCAGAGGGGTCAGCCAGGGAGACTGCAACCGGCCGACTGAGCGGCGTGAGTGTGGTGCTGTCGCGAAAGAAGGAGCGTGAAGCACCTGAGTCAAGTGTGAAGGTGTGCAAGGCCTTAGTAGGTACAGTACCTGATAGAGCAGACTCACCAGCACCTGGAGCAGCAGACTCACTAGTACCTGGAGCAGCAGACTCACTAGCACCTAGAGCAGCAGCCTCAATGCCCGGGTCGGGCGGAACACACAGGTAACAGTCACCCTCAGCACTATCAGTCACAGCATACATGGCAGCAAGGATAGCATCGAAATTAAGATCAAAGATAGCAACATTCTGCCTAAGCAGATCACCCCAGCGAGGGTGCTCAGCGCCGTCAGGAAACTGGGCACGCCAGGCGTCAGTCAGGCGACCGAAGCAGCGCTGCGAAGTGTGCGGCAGTCCGCACGTCTCCCCACGACGCCCGCCGGTGCGAAGAACGTAGGTACAGGGACCAGCACCCCCAGCCCTCCCACGCCCAGCGTACCACTCACGGAGCTGCTGGGGCGAAAGGGTCTCACGGGAACGCGGCTGTTGCTGGCGCTGGCTACCGCCAAAGCCTCCACGCTGTGCGGCTCCACCTCGGCCAGCACCACCGCCGCCTCAACCTCCACCGCCGCTGCCGCTGCCTCCACCACCGCTACCGCTGCCTCCACCACCGCTGCCGCTGCCTCCACCACCTCCACCGCCGCCCCCACTCCCGCCACCACCCCCACCTCCACCGCCACCCCTCCGCCCCCTCCACCGCCTCCACCGCCGCCCCCTCCGTCCCCTCCACCACCCTTGCCCCCCTTGCCCTTGCTGTTGCGGTGCCTCCCACTAGGAGCAGACGCAGCCCCGACCTCCTCAGTGCCAACGAGGTCGACAGCAGCAGCAGAAGCAACAGAGGGGAGAAGGGGGACTGGGGAGCACCCCTCTAAGAAAGGGGCGCAAGGGTCGCCGCGAGAAGCACCTACAGCAACGATACTCTTCTCAGCTGCAGTAAGGCGCTCCTCTAGCAGGTCGACGGTGAGCTCGGTGGGACAAAGGGAGAGAAAGTGGTCCCTGACTGAAGAAAGGGAGTCAGGGAGACGGGTGACTAGGTAGTAGAGGGTGATGTACATGGGGGGGGGGGGTTCTTGGCTCAAAACTCAGTGGGAAGCGCAGCGCGGTAGCGGGCGTCACTAGTGCGGAGGTGAGTAATGAGGTCAGCGACTGTGGCAAAGGCGGCAAGGTCAGGGAACAGGTACGGCAGCATGAGGCGGCTGAGGGCAGCAGTGGCAGGGGAGGAGTAGCGCGCTACGACAGCGTCATACAGAGACTTAGCAGTCTTGTGCTGGCCAAAGTGCGCGCGCTCAGCAGACGGCAGGTGACTACGAACAGCAAGGCGAGCAACAGCGTCACGAGTAGTCCACTGCGAGCGAACCGTACTGTCAGCAGTGGCAGCAGGTGCAGGAGAGACACCGGACGTGTGATCGAACAGGGAGACTCCGTCCTTGGAGTCGCACTGAAGAAAGAGCTGCAGGTCATCTACCCAAACGTCGAAGTCAACAGCACGACCCTCAGCATCAAAGGTAAGAACAGTAGGGCTAGCCATAGCGGCAGAAGCAGCAGTAGCAGAAGTAGCAGCAGTAGCAGCAGAAGCAGCAGCAGCAGCAGTAGCAGAAGCCCGGGCAGGGCAGTGAGGCTCAGTAGGGCGGCGCGGCTAGACTGGGCGGCGCGGCTAGACTGGGCGGCGCGGCTCGGCTGGGCGGCGCGGCTCGGCTGGGCAGCGCGGGTGCTTACCAGGGGCGGGTGCAGGGCAGGGCCGCAGCTGGCGGTTAGGTCAGGGCCGCGACTGGGGCGGCAGCAGGGCAGGGCCGCGACTGGGCGGCGGTAGAACAGGGCCGCGACTGGGGCGGCTGCAGGGTAGGGCCGCGACGAGTCGGCGGCAGAGCAGGGCCGCGACAGGGCGGCAGCAGGGCAGGGCCGCGACTGGGCGGCGGTAGAGCAGGGCCGCGACGAGCAGCGGCAGGGCAGAGGCCGCGACGGGCGGCGAGGTCAGAGCCGCGACGAGGGGCGGCAGGGTAGGGCCGCGACGGGCGGCTAGGTCAGGCCGCGACGGGCGACAAGGCAGGGCCGCGGGTGGCGGCAGGGCAGGGCCGAGACGAGGCGGCGAGGCCGGGGCCGCGACGCGACGGCGACAGGGCAAGGCCGCGACGGGCGGCTAGGTCAGGGCCGCGATGGGCCGTTAGGGCAGGGCCGCGACGGGCCGAGAAGGCAGGGCCGTGACGGGCGGCACTAGGGCAGAGCGCGCGACGGCGCAGGTGAGGCAGGCGCGAGGCGCGCTTCGGGCAGGGCAGGAAACACAAATCGTGGTGGGCCCTAAACAAACGTTCCCACGAGGGAATCTTCTCAGAATACCATGTCAAAAATGTGAAGGAAGGAATGATTGAACTAGCAAGCAGGTGGGTACAAGTAGGAAACCTAGAAGTGTTGTACCCTATATTGACTACCCCACTATAGCCTACACAGACTATGTCATATATGTTTTACACTTCCATCTTGGGTTGATTTGTGAGCTCGTCCTATCTGCTTGCACTGGTCATAGCGCGTACAATGTTGTGCCAAAGCGCACATTGCGCGAGTACCTGCAAAGCTTCAAGCAAAAATTGCGAAAGCACACGAACATTCCATTCACACACAAATGCATTCGCACACGCATACTCATAAAAACAGACGGCAGGATGTCGAGCAATGTGAATTTGCACCCAACACATGGCTTAGTCATGCACTTACTTTTATTACCAACCATATAGGTACGGAACACACACACTCTTAGTACCAACTGTATGGGTAAGTTACGCACTTACCCTTCGTACAAACTCTATGGGTGAGAAACGCACATTCTCTTAGTACCAACCATATGGGTAAGGGATACATATTTGTTTTGTACCAACCATTTAGAAAAGTAATGCATTTACTCTGAGTGCCAACCGTATGGGTTAGTAACGCACATACTCTTAGTAAAAACCATATGGGTAAGGAACGCACATACTCATAGTACCATTCATATGGGTAAGGTACGCACTTACTCTTAGTACCAACCATATTAGTAAAAAACGCACTTACTCTTAGTACCAACCATATGCGTAAGTAACACACATACGTCTAGTACAATCTTTATGGCATGGAACGCACTTAAGGTAGTACCAATCACATGGGTAAGTACCGCATTTGCTCTTTTTACTATCCATATGGATAAGGAACGCCCTTCTTTATTACCAACCATATAGGTAAGCAATGCACTTACTCTTAGTACCAACCACATGTGTAAGTAACGCACCAACTTTGATTACCAACCACATGGGTAAGGAACGCACATACTTTTAGTTCCAACCAAATTGGTAAGAAATGCACTTACTCTTAGTACCAACCGTATGGGTAAGTTACGCACTTACCTGTCGTACGAACCTTATGAGAGAACGCAATTTCTCTAAGTACCAACCATATGGGTAAGGAACGCACTCACGCTTAGTACCAACCATATGGCTTAGTAACGCACTTACTTTTGTTACCAACCATATGGGTAAAGGACGCACTTTCTCTTTAATACCAACCATATGGGTACATAACGCACATACTCGTAGTACCAACCGTATAAGTAAGTTCCGCACTTACCCTTCGTACGAACCCTATGGGTGAGAAACGCACATTGGGTACCAACCATATAGGTAAGGAATAAATTTTGTTTTTGGTACCAACCACATGGAAATGTAACGCATTTACACTGAGTGCCAACCATATGGGTTAGTAACGCACATACTCTTAGTACAAACCATATGGGTAAGGAACGTAATTACTCATAGTACCATTCATATGGGTAAGATACGCACTTATTCCTAGTACCAACCATGGGTAAGAAACACAATTACTTTAAGTACAAACCATACGAGTAAATAACGCACTTACTCTTAGTCCCAACCGTATGGGTAAGGAACACACTTACTCTAAGTACCAAACATATGGGTAAGGAACCCACTTACTCTTAGTACCAACCAGATGCGTAAGTAACGCACTTACCCTTATTACCAACCATATAGGGTTCTTTCTCTGAGTACCAATTATATGGGAAAGCAACACACTTACTCTTAGTACCAACCATAGGGTAGGTTACGCACTTACCTGTCGTACAAATCCTGTAGGTGAGAAAAGCACTTTCTCTTAGTACCAACCATATGGGTAAGGAACGCACTTACGCTTACTACCAACCATGTGGGAAAGTAATGCATTTACTCTTAGTACCAACCATATGGGTACGTAACGCAATTACATTTAGTACAAACCATATGGGTAAGGAACGCATTCACTCGTAGTACCAACCACATGGGTAAGTAATGCACTTACTCTTAGTACCAACCATATGGGTAAGTAACGCAGTTAGTCTTAGTATCAACCATATGGGAAAGGTACGCACTTACTTTTATTACCAACCATATTGGTAAGGAACGCACGTTCATTTAGTACCAACCATATAGGTAATAAACGCAATTACTCTTAGTACCAACCATATGGGTAAGGAATGGACTTACTCTTAGTACCAACCATATGGGTAAGGAACGTACTCACGCTTAGTACCAACCATATGGCTTAGTAACGCACTTACTTTTGTTACCAACCATTGTCAGAACTATATTGTAGGCTGTAGTGGGGCACTCCTTATGGGGTACAGTATTGCTAGGTTTTGCCTATACAAACATTGTACTGTCATGTTTCTAGTCATTCCTCGTTCTATATTTTCACATGGAATCAGAGCTGTTACGCTCTTGGCCTGTGGGCCCGCCTACTGCTTCCGCTGCTACTGTTCTGCTGGTCGCGCGCCCCGGGCGCGCGACACTTTTTCATCCCGCCGCGCGCTCGTGGCGCGCGGCGGTTTTCTGCCCGCCGTGCGCCCCGGGCGCGCGCGGCGGTTTCGTCGCCCGTCGTGGCGCCCTCTCCTGTCGCCCGTCGCGGCGCCCTCTCCCGTCGCCCGTCGCGGTGCCCCGGGGGGCCCCCGCGGCGCCCTCTCCCGTCGCCCGTCGTGGCGTCACGGGGGCCGCGCGTCCCCCCCATCTCGTCGCCCGTTGTGGCGTCACGGGGGCCGCGCGTCCCCCCCATCCCGTCGCCCGTCGAGGCGCCCCGGGGGCCGCGCGTCCCCCCCATCCCGTCGCCCGTCGCGGCGCCCTGGGGGCCGCGCGCCGTCCCCCGCGCTGCTGCCCGCGCTCCTGCCCCGTGTTGCCCGTGTTAGGGTTTGGGGGTGGCGGGTGTGTGCGCAGTCCCCTGCTCCTCCTCCTCCTCCGTCTCCCACTGCTGCAGCTGCCGCTGAGGGGGGGTGGGTGTGTGAGAGCCGAGGGAGTGGTGCTAGGGGGGTGACGTGGGAGTGGAGCTAGGGGTGCAGCAAGGGGTGTGTGAAAGGGGGGTGGGATAGTTGGGGGAGGTTGAGCGGAGGCGGTCGTCGTGTCGTCAGCAGCGCCTGTAGTCCGGGGCGCTGCTCCGGTAGCCCAGTATGAGCCAGCTGCGCCAGTCGCCCGTGGGTCTGTTGCCCCTGCCGCTCGTCTTAGCCGCGGAGCCAGTTACTCCAGTAGTCCGGGGCGCTGCTCCGGTAGCCGCTGTGCCAGTGCGGCTCCTGTTGCCCGTGTGTCTGAAGCTTCAGCCGTCGCCTCCTATCTCCTCTCCTCTTACAGTCCCGCCTCCTCCTCCTCACTTGCCCTTTGTGAATGCCTCTAGCTTTGCTTGTCCTTGTGAACCTGCTCTATGCCTGCTTGCTGTGCTGATTATACCCCACTTTGACTATGGGGGTGTGTCAGAATGTGTTTGCTGTCTAGTCTGCAGTGGGGTACTCTGTAGTGAGTACAACCCAATTAGGGTTTCCTATTTGTATCCCAACTGTTGCTAGTCCAATCCTCTTTTGCCTATCTCTTTCTTGCCTAGCTAGGTAAACCCTAGCTATGGCTCCTCGTTATGCCTACTATTCTAACATGGTTTCAGAGCAGGTTCCCTAGTGGGAACGTTTTTTTTTAAGGGCCCACCACGATTTTGTTTTTCCTGCCCTGCCCGAAGCGCGCTGCCGAGCTTCCCTGCCCTGTCGCGCGCCTCGCGCCTGCCTCACCTGCGCCCTTGCGCCTGCCCTGCTGTGCGCCGTCGAGAGCCTGCCCTACCCGCGCCATCGAGCGCCTGCCCTTGCTGCGGCCGCCGTCGCGCGCCTGCCCTACACGCCGTCGAGCGCCTGCCCTGCCTGCCGCCCGTCGAGCGCCTGCCCTGCCTGCCGCCCGTTGCGGCCCTGACCTCGCCGCGCGTCGCGGCCCTGCTCTGCCGCCGCCTCGTCGCGGCCCTGCCCTACGGCCGCCCCGTTGCGGCCCTCACCTAACCGCCCATCGCGGCCCTGCCCTGCACCCGCCCCTGGTAAGCGCTCCTGCTGCCCGTCGCGTCGCGCGCCCCTGCAGCCCGTCCCGTCGCGCGCCCCTGCAGCCCGTCGCGTCGCGCGCCCCTGCAGCCCGTCGCGTCACCCGTCGGCCCTGCCCGTGCCCGTCGCGTCGCCAGAGCGGGCTGCCCCAGCCCGCCGCGACGCCCGTCCGCCCTGCCTGCCTGCGCGCCGCCACTGCCCGCCCCGCGTCGCGCCGCCCCGTGCAAGCCGCCCGCGCGCAGACCGTTGCAGCCCGCGCGCCGCCCGTCGCGAGCCTCCCCTGCAGCCCGCGAACCGCCCCTGCAGCCAGCGCGCCTGCCTCTTGCAGCCAGCGCACTGCCCCTGCAGCCCGCGAGCCACCCCTGCAGCCCGCGAGCCGCCTCTGCAGCGCCCAGTGCGCCCAGCAGGTGCTGCTGCCCTAGGAGCTACTTCTTGCTGCTGCCTACTACTGCCCTTTTGGCCGCGCGCCGCCTTTTCCTGACAGTGCGCCGCCTCGACCTACCCTAGTGCCTGTTCGCCGCCCTGCCTTTCCACTATGACGTTTCTTCGTGTTAGCAGTGGGAGTGGTGGCGGCGGTGGTGGCAGTCTAGGCGGAGCTGCTCGGTGGGGAGTTTCTGGCGGTGGCCAGATACAGCTCCAGCGACGTCCGCGCGAGTCCCTCACGCCCGAGCAGCTTCGTGAGTGGTATGCTAGTTGGGGTTGTTGCGGCCGCCGTAGTGGCTGTCGCCCTGGAGCTGGTCAGTTGGGAGCGTCTGGCGGTGGCTAGATGCAGCTGCAGCGGCGTCCGCGCGAGACACTTACGCGCCAGCAGCTTCGTGAGTGGTACGCTCAGAGTAGAGGGTCTCGGAGTACCGTTCGCTGCCCGTACGTCATTCGCACAGGTGATCGGGCTGGTCAAGCTTGCGGGACGGTTGGTCACACACAATCCCGTTGCTTCGCCCGTCTGAGCGACGCCTGGCGTACCGAGTTTGGCGACGAGGCTGAACTCCCCGACTGGGTGGAGCTGCTTAGGCAGCGGGTGGATATCTTTGCTCTTGACTATGATGCTATCCTCATTGCCATGTATGCACTGCCTACTAGTACTGAGGGTGCCTTTCACCTATGCGTACCGCTTGACCCAGGTATAGAGTCTGCTGCTCTAGGTGCTGGTGAGGCTGCTGCTCTCGGTGCTAGTGCGTCTCTTGCTCGAGGTGCTGGTGTGGCTGCTGCTCTAGGTGCTAGTGAGTCTGCTGATCCAGGTGCTGGTGAGGCTGCTCTCTCAGGTACCGTGTCGGCTCAGGTCTTGCACACTTTCACCCTTGACTCAGGTGCTTCCCGCTCCTTCTTTCGCGACTGCACCACACTCTCGCCGCTCAGTCGGCCGGTGGCAGTCTCTCTGGCTGACCCCTCTGGGGGTCCGGTCCTTGCCCACTCCTCCACGGTTCTGCCGTGTCCGGCGGTCCCGTCTGGCTCACTGTCTGGCCTCCACCTCCCCTCGTTCTCCACGAACTTGGTTAGTGGAGCTGACCTTCAGGACGCGTGGGTTGACCAGTTCACTCCTGGAGGTCAGCGGGTGACCCACTGTTCGTGTGCTCGGACGGGCCGGCACCTGGCCACGTTCACCCGTCAGCCTGGGTCGAGCCTGTACACCCTGACTACCGTGTCTCCTCCGGTTGCTGATTCTGGTCAGGTAGCTGCGTCGGGTCAGGTGTTTGCTGCAGCGTCCCGGTATGGTCCTGATTCTGCCCCCTGCTCGTGTCGCCTCCTGTCTCACCAGACTCTCCTCTGGCACCACCGCCTTGGTCACCCCTCCCTGCCTCGTCTCCGAGGCATGGCCTCCCGTGTCCTTGTCTCTGGTCTCCCCCGGTCCCTCCCTCCCCTTCCTCCCGGGCCTGCCCCTACCTGTGTTCCCTGCGTCGAGGGCCGGCAGCGCGCCGCTCCTCACTCCTCCGAGTTTCCTCCGACAGAGGCTTCGCTGCAGACTCTCCACATGGACGTGTGGGGCCCAGCCCGCGTCCGTGGACAGGGTCACGAGCGTTACTTCCTGCTGGTTGTTGACGACTACTCGCGTTACACCACAGTCTTCCCCTTGCGCCGCAAGGGTGAGGTCATTGAGGTGTTGATCGACTGGATCCGCGCTGCTCGTCTCCAGCTCAGAGAGAGTTTCGGCTCGGACTTTCCTGTTCTGCGTCTGCACTCCGACAGAGGTGGAGAGTTTTCCTCCGACCTTCTGCGAGCTTTCTGTCGGGCGGTAGGCATCCGCCAGACGTTCACGCTTCCGGCCTCTCCACAGCAAAATGGGATTGCCGAGCGCCGCATTGGAATGGTCATGGATGTCGCTCGTACGTCCATGATCCATGCGGCTGCTCCCCATTTTCTGTGGCCGTTCGCGGTTCAGTACGCGGCGCATCAGATCAACCTCCAGCCCCGGGTCTCCATGCCGGAGACCTCCCCTACTCTGCGGTGGACGGGGAAGGTTGGCGATGCGTCTGCGTTCCGTGTCTGGGGATCTCGAGCTTTCGTCCGCGACTTGTCTGCGGACAAGCTGTCCTCCCGTGTTGTTCCCTGCGTCTTCCTTGGCTTCCCCCCTGACGCGCCTGGTTGGCAGTTTTACCACCCCACCTCGCGCCGTGTTCTGTCCTCTCAGGACGTCACGTTTGACGAGTCGGTTCCTTACTACCGTCTCTTCCCCTACCGCACTGCCCCCCTCCCCCCCCCCCCCCGCCGCTCTGCCTCGCGCCAGGTCCTCCCCCGGTAGACCCCCTCCCCCCTCAGGGTCCTGCCCCCTCAGGTGTGTCCCAGGTAGACGCAGTCGAGCCTGTCGAGGTAGCTGTTGACTCTGGTGCTGCTAGGGGTGCTGAGCCTGCGGGTGCCGGGTCTGGGGGTGCTGAGCCTGAGCGTGCGGAGCCTGGGGGTGCTGAGTTTGGGGGTGCTGAGCCTGGGGGTGCTGAGTTTGGGGGTGCTGAGCCTCGGGTTGCTGAGTCTGGGGGTGCGGAGCCTGAGGGTGCTGAGCCTGCACGTGTGGAGTCTGGAGGTGCTGCGCCTGGAGGTCCTTCGGGTGCTTCGTCCCGGCGGGAGCCACTCTCTCCACAGCAGCTGCGCGAGTGGTTTGCTCGCCGCTGGAGCCGTGCTGCTGGAGCTGGTGGTGCTACGGGCGCTGGAGGTCCTGCTACTGCTGGAGCTGCTGGGGGTTATGGAGCCACTGGTCCCGGAGGTGCTCGTACTGGAGGTACTGGAGCTGCTGGGCCTGGTGGTGCTGCTGGGGCTGGAGCTGCTGGAGGTGCTGGAGCTGGCGGTACTACTGGACCCGGTGCTGCTGGAGGTGCTGGCCCTGGCGCTGCTGGGGCTACTGGGGCTTCTGGTGGTCCTGCTGGAGCTGGAGCTGCTGGAGGTGCTGGAGCTGGAGGTACTGGAGCTGGAGGTGCTGCCGGAGCCGGTGCTCCTAGGGGTGCTGGAATTGGCGCTACTGGAGCTGCTGGAGGTGCTGCTGGAGCTGTTGGTGCTGCAGGAGTTGGAGCTGACGCTGGGGGTGCTGGTGCTGTCCCTGCTGGTTCTGGAGGCGCTGCGCGGCCGCGGCCGTACTTCGTTCCGCTCCTCGAGCAGGTTCTTGGTCTCCCGCCTTCTACTGGTCCTGCTCCTTCCGTAGAGTGTCCACAGCCTGTCCAGTCCGAGTCACAGTTACAGCCGGCCTCCCCACTGCCTGCTCCTTCTCCTTACACTGGTCCGACAGGAGGTCTTATGGAGCGTCGTGAGCCTGAGTCTCGTCCTGCGTCGCCTGTTCGCGTTGTTCGCACTGGTCGTCGTGCTCCGCGTGAGCGTCCTCCTCCTGTCCCTGGCACGCACCAGATGGCTCTGCGTCCTTCCACTGCTCCACAGCGTGTCCCTCTGCCGTCTCCTCCTGCGTCCTCTCTTCCTGCCCTTGCTGACCCGGTGTCTGACTCCCTTCGTGCTGCTAGTCCTACTGTCACGCGTCTCCTGGCCACTGTTGTCACTGACCCTTCCTTTGAGTCCACTGCTGCGTCTGCCTTAGTTGCTGAGCTTGTCGACTTTGCTGCTCACTGTCGTCTAGACTACGCCGCTAGTCTTGTTGCTGAGTCTGAGTCTGTCTGTCCTCCGTCCGTCGGGGGTGAGTGTGCTCTTAGCACGGACGTCCTTGAGGACAGGCAGGAGGAGTTCCATTGTTTTGCTGCTGCTTTACCTCATCTCGTATCCATGCTGCTTGCCCCTAAGGGAGACCCGGATGCACCAGACATCCCGACCCCGCGCTCTTACGCAGAGGCGATAGAGGGCCCCTACTCCTCTCAGTGGCAGACAGCCATGGACGCAGAGATGGCTTCCTGGAAGTCCACAGGCACCTACGTCGACGAGGTTCCCCAACCTGGGGCGAACATTGTCGATGGCATGTGGATTTTCAGGGTGAAGCGGCCGCCGGGTTCTCCGCCTGTCTTCAAGGCGCGTTACGTGGCTCGAGGCTTCAGTCAGCGGCAGGGAGTTGACTACTTTCAGACCTTCTCTCCCACCCCGAAGATGACCACTCTTCGGGTACTGCTGCACGTCGCTGCTCAGCGTGACTACGAGCTGCACTCTCTTGACTTCAGCACAGCCTTCCTACAGGGCAGCCTGCACGAGGAGATCTGGCTGCGCGGCCCACCTGGCTTCACCGGGTCGTTTCCTCCTGGTACCCAGTGGAGCCTCCGGCGGCCAGTCTACGGTCTCCGCCAGGCGCCCCGTGAGTGGCACGGCACACTGAGGACTACGCTTGCGGCTCTTGGGTTTGCTCCTTCCACTGCTGACCCGTCGCGGTTTCTCCGCACTGACACTACTCTGCCGCCGTTCTACATCCTCGTGTACGTCGACGACTTGGTCTTTGCTGCTGCTGACACTGCAGGACTGGCCCACGTGAAGTCGAAGCTGCAGAAGAGACACACGTGCACAGACCTGGGTGAGCTGCGCAGCTATCTTGGCTTGCAGATCACCCGGGACAGAGCACGGCGCACCATTACCTTGACTCAGTCACACATGGTGCAGCAGGTCCTTCAGCGCTTCAACTTCACGTACTCCTCGCCTCAGGCCACTCCTCTGTCTACTCGCCACTCGCTCTCAGCTCTGGCTTCGGATGAGTCCGTAGAGCCGAGTGGCCCGTACCCAGAGCTTGTTGGCTGCCTCATGTACCTGATGACCTGCACTTGACCTGACCTGGCATACCCTCTTAGCATCTTGGCACGCTATGTTGCTCCTGGGAGACACCGACCAGAGCACATGGATGCAGCTAAGAGGGTGTTGCGCTACCTGTGCAGTACGTCGGGCATGGGGCTCGTGCTTGGAGGACGGGCTCGAGTTGTCCTCACTGGTCACGTAGACGCTTCTTGGGTTGACGACTTAGCTACGCAGCGGTCGTTACAGGGTTACACCTTCAGCCTTGGTTCCGACTCTGTTTCGTGGCGTCTACCCGCTCGTCCTCTGTTCTCAGCTCCAGTTGTGAGGCTGAGATCTACGCTGGGGCCATGGCTGCACAGGAGATACGCTGGCTCACCTACCTGCTGACCGACTTGGGAGAGCCGCCTCGTTCTCCTCCAGTTCTGTACGTCGACAACAAGGCCATGCTGGCCTTGTGTCAGGAGCACAGACTGGAGCACAGAACGAAGCACATTGCTCTGCGCTACTTCCTTGCTCGAGAGTTGCAGCAGCGTGGTCAGCTTCGTCTTGCTTACGTGGCCACTCGGGCCAACACTGCTGATATCTTTACCAAGGCACTTCAGCCTTGTGATCATCAGCGCTTTTGTAATATGCTAGGTCTTGTGCCTACTTGGCCTCACTTGCTCACTTCTTGACTTTGCTTGTACTGTGATCTATATATACCTGCACCTGCATGCTTACCCTTGCTAGGTTGAGATCACTGTCTTGCTTGTTCACCTTGATATATAACTCTGCATGTGAACTGGCCTTGTGGCCTTGTACTTGTGCTCAGAATGCGTGGTGACGTCGTGATCCACCCTGAGCTTGCCCTTGCCTTGTTCTCTTGCTTGTCCCCCACTTTGCCTATGGGGGTGTGTCAGAACTATATTGTAGGCTGTAGTGGGGCACTCCTTATGGGGTACAGTATTGCTAGGTTTTGCCTATACAAACCTTGTACTGTCATGTTTCTAGTCATTCCTCGTTCTATATTTTCACAACCATATGGGTAAAGGACGCACTTTCTCTTTAGTACCAATTATATGGGTACAATGCACATACTCTTAGTACCAACCGTATAAGTAAGTTCCGCACTTACCCTTCGTACGAACCCTATGGGTGAGAAACGCACATTTGGTACCAACCATATGGGTAAGGAACGTAATTACTCATAGTACCATTCATATGGGTAAGATACGCACTTATTCCTAGTACCAACCATGGGTAAGTAACACAATTACTTTAAATACAAACCATATGAGTAAATAACGCACTTACTCTTAGTCCCAACCGTATGGGTAAGGAACGCACTTACTCTAAGTACCAAACATATGGGTAAGGAACCCACTTACTCTTAGTACCAACCAGATGCGTAAGTAACGCACTTACCCTTATTACCAACCATATAGGGTTCTTTCTCTGAGTACCAATTATATGGGAAAGCAACGCACTTACTCTTAGTACCAACCATAGGGTAGGTTACGCACTTACCTGTCGTACAAATCTTATAGGTGAGAAATGCACTTTCTCTTAGTACCAACCATATGGGTAAGGAACGCACTTACGCTTACTACCAACCATGTGGGAAAGTAATGCATTTACTCTTAGTACCAACCATATGGGTACGTAACGCAATTAAATTTAGTACAAACCATATGGGTAAGGAACGCATTCACTCGTAGTACCAACCACATGGGTAAGTAATGCACTTACTCTTAGTACCAACCATATGGGTAAGTAACGCAGTTAGTCTTAGTATCAACCATATGGAAAAGGTACGCACTTACTTTTATTACCAACCATATTGGTAAGGAACGCACATTCATTTAGTACCAACCATATAGGTAATAAACGCAATTACTCTTAGTACCAACCATATGGGTAAGGAATGGACTTACTCTTAGTACCAACCATATGGGTAAGTTACGCACTTACCCTTCGTACGAACCTTATGGGAGAGAAACATTGTTTCTCTAAGTACCAACCATATGGGTAAAGAATGCTCTCACTCTTAGTACCAACTATATGGGTTAGTAAGGCACTTATTTTAAGTACTAACCATATGGGTAAAGAGCGCACATAATCTTAGTACCAACCATATGGGTTAGTAATACACTAAATTTTCGTACCAACCATATGGGTAAGTAACGCAAATACTTTTATTACCAACCATATGGATAAGTAATGCACTTACTCTCAGTACCATCCGTGTGGGTAAGTTATGCACCTTCTCTTCATACGAACCCCATGGGTGAGATGAGTGTCGGTAAGTTATGCAATTTCTTTACTCGTGCATTTTGGGTCCCTGTCCGAGATGAGTGTAGCGGGGATGCCGTGGATGGTGACGATGCGGTCAAAGAAGAGGCGAGCAGTTGCTTCAACTGTAGCCGTGGCGTTCGTAGGGATGAAGTGCCCATTTTTTGTGAACTTGTCGATCACTACGATTATAGCATCATGCCCTCGTGTGGTCGATGGTAGTCCAGTGATGAAGTATAGACTAACAAATTACATGGATTCTCTGGTACGGGTAGAGGCCGTAGTAACCCTGCTTTTTCTGCTTGCTACTTGTCATCCACTTGCTTGTGCAGCATGAAGTGACGAACTGCTGCACATCTGCTGCCATCCGGGGCCAGTGGTAATGTTTTTTCTATTCCCGCTAACGTATTGTTGCTCCCGAAATGTCCCGCATATTCCACATCGTGGAACTCCTCCAGTAGAATCTGTTGGAGCGGGGCATAGTTCGGTACCCAAATGTTTCTGCTAAGTCCTTCTACTCTAACAGTTTCTGCTTCTCTGCTGCAGTGATTTCTGCGTCCAAGAAGTAACCATGTTGGAATAGACCCTAGAGTAGAGGGATCATCAAATCGAGCTGGATGCCTGCTACGTGCCCGGGTCGGCTCAAGGCGTCGGCCTTGTTGTGTAACCCTCGCTAGTAGACGATGTCGTAGTGGAAGTGAGATTCGAGGAAGTCCATCCACCGCACCTGTCATCGTGAGAGCGTAGGCTGCGACTTACGGTATTTGAGGCTGTAGTGGTCCGTGTAGGCTCCTTCCAGGTAACACCTCCACGCCTTGAAGGCTGTGACTATTGCTAAGGCTTCCTAATCGTGTATGGGATAGTTCAGTTCTGCTCCGTGTAGCTTTTTGCTGAGGTAGGCGATGCGTTGCAAACCGCGTCCGTGATCTTGCATGAGTACTGCTCCGACTGCCTGGTCACTAGCGGCTGCTTCCACCACGTAGTCTCTCTCTGGATCCTATAGGATGCGCTTCGGGGCAGTGGTCAGTGATGTCTGTAGCTGCTCAATAGCCTGTTGTTGAGGAGTATCCCATTTATAGGGCGTATCATTTTTCAGTAAGTTCGTCAGTGATGCTCCTACCTTAGCGTACTGTGGCATGAACCTGTTGTAGTAGTTGGCAAAGCAGAGGAACTGCTGCGAATCTTTGACATTCCCAGGATCTTTCGCGGATCAACGTGTACGTTCTCGGCACTCACCATGTTCGCTATGAACTGCACCTTCTTTAGGTCGAAGTCGCGCTTCGATAGCTTTGCGTAGAACTGGTTTTTCCGCAGGACCTCGAAGACTTTCCGCAGATGCTCCACATGCTCCTTCAATTTGTTTTTTGAGTAGATGAGAATGTCGTCCAGATACACTACTACGCAGTCATCTGGCGCCTTAGGATATGATTCATCTTCGCCTGAAACGTTGCTGGTGCGTTGCCGAGCCCGAACGGCATGACTGAGTATTCGTAGGAGCCGTATCTGGTACGGAACGCCGTCTTATGGATCGAGTTGTCCGCCATATTTATCTGCCAGTAACCCGACCGTAGGTCCAGCTTCGAGAAGACCGTTGCACCACGCAGATGATCCATGAGGTCGTCTATGCGCGGTATGGGATATTTGTTTTTAACTGTCTGCTTTTTCAGTGCCCGGTAGTCGATGCACATCCGTTAACTACTTTCTGGCATGATGTCCTTGTACTCCTCTAACACATTCTGTACTGATGCAGGTAATTCCGAGTTCGGCTTCTCCTCCTCTGCTGTCATTACTAGTGCCAGGTAACCTGTGTTGCTCTTGGTCACCGTTCGCTCAAACTGTCCAGCTTCACAGCTCCACACGTTTCCCATTGTTGCAGATGCATGCTTTCCGGTTGACCCAATCGATCTCGGAATTGAACCGCTTCAAGAAATCTCTCCCCAAGATGAAATCTAAGCCCTTGATGTTCGTGACCGGCAGCGTCGGCTTCCACCTCAGCGCACCTATTTGTAGCTGTACCATTGACTTGCCGTGGATGGGTAGCTTGCTGCCGTCCACCATCGCTGCCGTGAATTCGTTCCAACGTCCCGCTTTCGCACACTGAGTAGGACGCTCCACTATCCACCATCGCCTGGAGGTGTCGCCCTTTGCAGATCACCTCGAGCAATAGTGGCTGCTGCCGCACCGAGTAGCCAAAGATGGTCACGTTTGTAGGATCATAAGGTACATCAAAATAACCATTATCCCTACTTCTTACGCCCGAAGCTGCGAACACTATCTCAAACTTCACCTGGGGGTGGGTAGAAGGATTTTTCCGAGGCCGGTACAGCTTTTCCTGGGCCTGGAACCTTCCCTTAAGCCTTTGCAGCTGTATTGCCTTCACACCATGCTGCTGGGGGAGAATATTAACCCCTCGGAATGCTTGACCCTTTTTAAAGCTCCGGGGTTGATTCCCCAACTTTTCTGGTGACGGTTCTATTTCTAAAGGCTTTCTCTTAGCCTCTAACACTCCCTTCGAATTTTCAAAGGCTTGAAAACCACAAGAAGTAATATTCGTAGTTAAAGTATCTTTATATGCTAGCTTTAACGAATTCTTACTTTCGTGGGTGTTCGGCTGGAGTTTCCCGATCGGTGTGGTTTTTTTTTTCGCGAATTCTCCTTTCGTCTTGGCGAATTCCCCTGGTCCCGGCCGGTCGTGACGGCTGAAATTTGCGCCATCATTTCCTCCTTTTTTTCGCCCTCTCTGAAGCCTCCACGTTGTCGCGCTTTTGCCTTTTCCGGATCTTTTCCTTATCGCCATCTCGATCCCCGGCTACTGGCGATTCTCGTTTACTTTTACTTCGGGGGTGCTGCACATACCATGTCCCTGTAGCTGCTGTAATTCGCTGCGTTAACATGTGGGCGAACTTCATTTTTCAGCCCGGCAGTGTACGTTTGATTTTTTTCGCCCTCAGTTAAGTCGTCGATTTTGTTCAAAAACGCCTCCATCTGCTGCGTGTACTGCACCACACTGCCGAATAGTCAGTGTCGTTGAATTTGCTGCCGCGCCACGTAGGAAGTTTTTATCGGCTTGAAACGCTGAATTAGGGCTGCCCGAAACCGCGCCCACGCCCTTTCGCCTCGGATCTCGTAACTGTAGATCCACTCCAATGCCAGGCCCCAAAACAGTGTCACTGCGAGATGAGTCCGCATTGAGTCGTGTGTCGGGGTCGTGCATCGAACGGCCTCGAAGTAAATTCGAAGTCCACCCACGAATCTACGGACGTCGCTCCCTTTCGCGCTAGGATCGAACGCCTCCGGCAACCTCGGCAACACTACTTCGAGATTCACTGTAGCTGGTGCCGCTGTCGCAGAATGTTGGTGTCGCTGCTGCAGCGGCTACCGTCGCTGCTGCAGCGGCTACCGTGGCGACTGCTGACTGGTTCGCGAGCAACGCCTCGAGTCGCTGAAGCGTTGAGCGCGTCTGTTCTTGTTCAGCACGAAGTGCGGCGAGTTCCTGAATGAAGTTGTCGCCTTGCCCCTCCATGTCTGACATGCCTGTTCGGAAACCGATTTCGAGGGGGATTAGAAAATTTGGCAGAACTAGTTTTACGCACCCCAATCGGCGCGATTGTCGTAGCCCCCGCGATGTTTTTAAGGCTGGGTTTTAGCGGTTGAAGAACTCCGAATGCAAATGTGCTCCAATCACAAAGTGTGAGGATCGATGGATCGAGTTCTGTCATGCTTTTAATTGTAGGTCTAGACGATGCAATATAAAAGCGAGACAGGTAGATAATAGTGAGTAGCGCTGTAAAGGAACTGGCGGGAAACAGAAAGTAGCGAGCGGGAGAAACAAAGATGTAGGCGAAGAGATGGCACCGTTGGTAGCAACGGTAACCACACACTGAATACTTAGGCAAGCAGCAGGGTAGGAATGAGTTGCTTGCTTGTTTGTTTCCACACTAAGCAGAGAATTGTGCCTAGTTAAAGCCCAAGACCTGAATTACTCAACGGAAGTCAACTGAGTATTTCGAGGTTCGGCGGGCTGCCAGTCATTTGTAATTCAGGTCTTGGGCTTTAACAGCTAGAGTCAGTGCACCCAGAGGAGCCAACCATCGCAAGCACTTCCTACCCCATGCTGGCCAAGGAACAAAGAGAGCCAGTCGAGCTAAGCATTCCTAGAGAGACGTGGCTTCCTGCTAGGAACTTTCAACAAACAAGCAAGGATAGGCACGACGACGTATAGCATGAACGATAGGTTCAAACTGCGATCTGGGCTGCGATACGGAAGAGAGGATATTCAACCTGCGCCGAGTTGGCGCGCGGAAACGATGAGTGGAACGAAGGGAGAAGCTCTAGCCAGTGCGCATCGAGCGAATCACCCGTCTTCCGCGGCGTACCGGACCCCACACCAACGCGAGCGTGGACGAGAACGGGATATGGAGCCATCCCGTAACGTCGCGTCCGATCCAGGAGAAACCCCGCACGATCTACGGTGGGCGGAGGAGGCAAGAGCGCGGTGGGAAGATCAACGACAAGACTGGCCGCCGTCGAAGATGCCGGTAATGAGAGCCGGCGAAACGGCAGGATAAGCGGAGTGGCTGCGCCGATGTCACGAAGGCGAACTCCGCTCGCCGAGTAACCGAGAAATGGTGGAAAGTCGCGTGGCGATGCAACCAGCAACAGTGTCGACCCAAGAGTCTCCAACAGGGAAGCGATTGGCGAATGCGACGCTGCCGAAGCTGGAAGTAGCCGAGCGCTTTACAGGAATCCCCGGAACCGGCCCGACGCTGAAGAACTACTTGATGCAACTGGAGACAGTGCAATATTGCTGGGAAAGAGACGGTCTAGAATCAGCCGAATTCTTCCGACGGATGGTGGTGACTCTAACGGGAGAGGCAGAAACGTTCTACCGCATGACACGCAACGAAATACTGGAGGAGCTGCGGTGAGGGGAGATAGATAATCCGACTGCACGGTTCGTAGAGCTGCTGAAGAAAGAGCTCCTCCGACAAACGAAGGCAAGGGTGGAAGAGTTCAGAGAGTTTCGGCGCAAGAAGGACGAGTCTCTCCTGGCGTACTACTGCAGGCTCAGAGAATTGGCGGAGGACCTAGAGAGCCGCGATGAGAGGCTACTAGTGCGCAAGTTCATGCACGGTCTGGAAGAGGAACTGCAGGCGGTGGTGAGAAACACGGTTTACGGAGTCGGAGCTGACATCACCCTCAAAGAGGTATACGGACTGGCGAAGAGGACTGAGCAAGCGCAGAGAATGCTGGATCTGGAGGATGGAGAAACATGGAATAAGACGAAGACCTCGTGGACGGCCGCGGCCATGGTAGAGGCACCACCCATGGGGACTCCCCGCACTGATGTCAGGCGCTGCCACGAATGCGGAGAAACTGGGCACCTTAAGCGGGACTGCCCAAAGCTGCCGACGTGCGGAAACTGTGGGAGAAGAGGGCACAGGGAAGAAGGATGCTACAGCCGAAGGAGGCAGTGTGAGAATAAGAACGAGGAATGATTGCATTGAGCAGAATGAGGAGTACAAGTAGGAAACCCTAAAGTGTTGTACCTCATATGAACTACCCCACTACAGCCTACACAGACTATAGCATATAAGTTTGACACACCCCCATAGGCAATGTGGGGGAGAACAAGAGGTCACAAGACCAGTCAAGTAAAGCAAAGCAAACTCAGGGTGGATCACGACGTCACCACGCAGTCTGAGCACAAGCAAGTGGCCACAAGGCCAGTTCACATGCAGAGTTTTATAAAGGAGAAAAGCAATACAGTGATCACAACCTAGCAAGTGTAAGCATGCAGGTATATGTATATAGATCACAGTACAAGCAGAGTCAAGAAGTAAGCAAGTGAGGCACAGTAGGCACAAGGCCTAGAACAGTACAGAAACGCTGATGATCACAAGGCTGAAGGGCCTTGGTGAACACATCAGCAGTGTTGGCCCGAGTGGCCACGTAAGCAAGACGAAGCTGACCACGCTGCTGCAACTCTCGAGCAAGGAAGTAGCGCAGAGCGATGTGCTTCGTTCTGTGCTCCAGTCTGTGCTCCTGACACAAGGCAATCATGGCCTTGTTGTCGACGTACAGCACTGGAGGAGAACGAGGCGGCTCTCCAAGGTCGGTCAGCAGGTAGGTGAGCCAGCGTAACTCCTGTGCAGCCATGGCCCCTGCGTAGATCTCAGCCTCACAGCTGGAGCTGAGAACAGAAGACGAGCGGGTAGACCGCCAAGAAACAGAGCCGGAGCCAAGGCTGAAGGTGTAACCCTGTGACGACCGCTGCGTAGCCAAATCGTCAGCCCAAGAAGCGTCTGCGTGACCAGTGAGGACAACTGGACCTCGCCCTCCAAGCACGAGCCCCATGCCTGACGTACTGCACAAGTAGCGCAACACCCTCTTAGCAGCATCCATGTGCTCCTTCCTGTGTCAGCCAGGAGCGACATAGCGTGCTAGGATGCTAAGAGGGTAGGCTAGGTCAGGTCGAGTGCAGGTCATCAGGTACATGAGGCAGCCCACAAGCTCTGGATACGGGCCACTCGGCTCTACGGACTCGTCCGAAGGTGGAGCTGAGAGCGAGTGACCGGTAGGCAGAGGAGTGGACTGTGGCGAGGAGTACGTGAAGCGGAAGCGCAGAAGGACCTGCTACACCATGTGTGACTGAGTCAAGGTAATGGTGCGCTGTGCTCTGTCCCGGGTGATCCGCAAGCCAAGATAGCTTGTCAGCTCACCCAGGTCTGTGCACGTGTGTCTCTTCTGCAGCTCCGACTTCACGTGGGCGAGTGCCTCAGTGTCAGCAGTAGCAAAGACCAGGTCGTCTACGTACACGAGAACGTAGAACAGCGGCAAAGTGGTGTCGGTGCGTAGAAACAGAGACGGGTCAGCAGTAGAAGGAGCAAACCCAAGAGCAGCAAGAGTCGTCCTCAGTGTGTCGTGCCACTCACGGGGTGCCTGGCGGAGACCGTAGACTGGCCGCCGGAGGCTCCACTGGGTACCAGGAGGAAACGACCTAGTGAAGCCAGGTGGGCGGCGCAGCCAGATCTCTTCGTGCAGGCTGCCCTGTAGGAAAGCAGTGCTAAAGTCAAGAGAGTGGAGCTCGTAGTCACGCTGAGCGGCGACGTGCAGCAGAACCCGAAGACTGGTCATCTTCGGGGTAGGGGAGAAGGTCTGGAAGAAGTCAACTCCCTCACGCTGACTGAAGCCTCGTGCAACGTAACGCGCCTTGAAGACAGGCGGAGAACCCGGCGGCCGCTTCACCCTGAAAATCCACATGCCACTGACGATGTTCGCCCCAGGCGGGGGAACCTCGTCGACGTAGGTGCCGGTGGACTTCCAGGAAGCCATCTCTGCGTCCATGGCTGACTGCCACTGAGAGGAGTAGGGACCCTCTATCGCCTCTGCGTAATAGCGCGGGGTCGGGATGTCTGGTGAATCCGGGTCTCCCTCAGGGGCAATCGGCATGGACAAGAGATGAGGTAAAGCAGCGGCAAAGCACTCAAACTCCTCCTGTCTGTCCTCAAGGACGTCCGTGCCAAGAGCACACTCACCCCCGACGGACGGAGGACAGACAGACTCAGACTCAGCAACAAGGCTAGCGGCGTAGTCTAGACGACAGGCGGCAGCAAAGTCAACAAGCTCAGCCACTAGAGCAGATGCAGCAGTGGACTCAAAGGAAGGGTCAGTGACAACAGTAGCGAGGAAACGCGTGACAGTAGGACTGGCAGCACGAAGGGAGTCAGACTCCGGGTCCGGACCGTCAGGAAGAGAGGACGCAGGAGGAGACGGCAGAGGGACACGCTGTGGAGCAGTGGAAGGACGCAGAGTCATATAGTGAGTGCTAGGGACAGGAGGAGGACGCTCACGCGGAACACGACGACCAGTGCGGACAGCGCGGACAGGCGACTCTGGACGGGACTCAGGCGACGCAGGACGAGACTCAGGCTCACGACGCTCCGTAAGACCTCTAGTCGGTCCAGAGTAAGGAGAAGAACCAGGCAGTGGAGAGGCTGGCTGTAACTGTGACTGCGACTGGACAGGTGGTGGACTCAGTAGGGGAGGAGTAGGACCAATAGAAGGCGGGAGGCCAAGAACCTGCTGAAGGAGCGGAACGTAGTATGGCCGCGGCCGCGCAGCGCCTCCTGAACCAGCAGAGACAGCACCAGCACCCTCAGCTCCACGATCTCCAGCTACAACTCCCGCAGCACCACCAGCTCCAACAGCTCCAGCACCGCCAGCTCCAACTCCCGCAGCAGCTCCAGTCCCAGCAGCTCAAGTACCTCCAGTACGAGCACCTCCATGACCAGTGGCTCCAGCACCGCCAGCACCTCCAGCAGCACCACCAGCAGCTCCAGCACCAGCAGCACCTCCAGCAGCTCCAGCACCAGCAGCACCTCCAGCAGCACCAGCACCAGAAGCACCTCCAGCAGCACCACCAGCAGCTCCAGCAGCAGGCCCCCCAGCTCCAGCACCACGGCTACAGCTCCGAGCGTACCACTCACGAAGCTGCCATGGAGAGAGGGGCTCCCGCCGCGACGGGACACCCGGAGGACCTCCAGTCTCAGCACCCCCAGACACAACACCCCCAGGCGCAGCACCCCCAGACTCAGCAACCCCAGGCTCAGCACCCCCAGGCTCAGCACCCCCAGACTCAGCAACCCCAGGCTCAGCACCCCCAGGCTCAGCACCCCCAGACCCGGCACCCGCAGGCTCAGCACCCCTAGCAGCACCAGAGTCAACATCTACCTCAACAGGCTCGACTGCGTCTACCTGAGACACACCTGAGGGGGCAGGACCCTGAGGGGGGAGGGGGTCTATCGGAGGAGTACCTGGCGCGAGGAAGAGCGGCGGGGGGGGGGAGGGGGGCAGTGCGGTAGGGGAAGAGACGGTAGTAAGGAACCGACTCGTCAAACGTGACGTCCTGAGAGGACAGAACACGGCGCGAGGTGGGGTAGTAAAACTGCCAACCAGGCGCGTCAGGGGGGAAGCCAAGGAAGACGCAGGGAACGGCACGGGAGGACAGCTTGTCCGCAGACAAGTCGCGGACGAAAGCTCGAGATCCCCAGACACGGAACGCAGACGCATCGCCAACCTTCCCCGTCCACCGCAGAGTGGGGTTGGTCTCCGGCATGGAGACCCGGGGCTGGAGGTTGATTTGATGCGCCGCGTACTGAACCGCGAACGGCCACAGAAAATGGGGAGCAGCCGCATGGATCATGGACGTACGAGCGACATCCATGACCATGCCAATGCGGCGCTCAGCAATCCCATTTTGCTGTGGAGAGGCCAGAAGCGTGAACGTCTGGCGGATGCCCTCCGCCCGACAGAAAGCTCGCAGAAGGTCGGAGGAAAACTCTCCACCTCTGTCTGAGTGCAGACGTAGAACAGGAAAGTCCGAGCCGAAACTCTCTCTGAGCTGGAGACGAGCAGCGCGGATCCAGTCGATCAACACCTCAGTGACCTCACCCTTTCGGCGCAAGGGGAAGACCGTGGTGTAACGCGAGTAGTCGTCAACAACCAGCAGGAAGTAACGCTCGTGACCCTGTCCACGGACGCGGGCTGGGCCCCACACGTCCATGTGAAGAGTCTGCAGGGGAGCCTCTGTCGGAGGAAACTCGGAGGAGTGAGGAGCGGCGCGCTGCCGGCCCTCGACGCAGGGAACGCAGGTAGGGGCATTCCCTGGAGGAAGGGGAGGGAGGGAAGTGGGGAGACCTGAGACAAGGACACGGGAGGCCATGCCTCGGAGACGAGGCAGGGAGGGGTGACCAAGGCGGTGGTGCCAAAGGAGAGTCTCGTGAGACAGGAGGCGACACGAGCAGGGGGCAGACTCAGGGCCAGACCGGGACGCTGCAGCAAACACCTGACCCGACGCGGCTACCCGACCAGACTCAGCAACCGGAGGAGACACGGTAGTCAGGGTGTACAGGCTCGACCCAGGCTGACGGGTGAACGTGGCCAGGTGCCGGCCCGTCCGAGTACACGAACATTGGGTCACCCGCTGACCTCCAGGAGTGAACTGGTCAACCCACACGTCCTGAAGGTCAGCTCCACTCACCAAGTTCGTGGAGAACGAGGGGAGGTAGAGGCCAGACAGAGAGCCAGACGGGACCGCCGGAAAAGGCAGAACCGTGGAGGAGTGTGCAAGGACCGGAGCCCCAGAGGGGTCAGCCAGAGTGACTGCCACTGGCCGACTGAGCGGCGAGAGTGTGGTGCAGTCGCGAAAGAAGGAGCGGGAAGCACCCGAGTCAAGGGTGAAAGTGTGCAAGGCCGCAGCAGGCGTAGTACCAGAGAGAGCAGACTCACCAGCACCTGGAGGAGTGGACTCCCTAGCGCCTAGAGCAGTAGCCTCACCGGCACCTGGAGCAGGAGACGCACCAGCACCTAAAGCAGCAGCTTCACCAGCACATAGAGCAGCAGACTCTATACCTGGGTCAGGCGGCACACACAGGTAACAGGCACCCTCAGCACTAGTAGGCAACGCATACATGGCAGTGAGGATAGCATCATAGTCAAGAGCAAAGATATCTACCCTCTGCCTAAGCAGCTCCACCCAGTCGGGGAGCTCAGCCGCGTCGCCAAACTCTGTACGCCAGGCGTCGCTCAGACGGGAGAAGAAGCGGGACTCTGTGTGACCAATCGTCCCGCAAGGCTGACCAGCCCGAGCACCAGTGCGAAGGACGTACGGGCAGCGAGCAGTACTCCGTGACCCTCCACTCTGAGCGTACCACTCACGAAGCTGCTGGGGCGAAAGGACCGCGCGCGGACGCCACTGCCGCTGCACCTGGTCACTACAAGAAGCTCCCAAACGACCCGCTCCAGGGCGACTCCCACCACGGCCACCCCTACAACCCCAACTAGCGTACCACTCATGAAGCTGCTGGGGCGTGAGGGACTCACGCGGACGTCGCCGGAGCTGCATCTTGCCACCGCCAGGAGCAGCAGTAGCAGTAGTAGCCGCAGTAGCAGCAGTAGCAGCAGTAACAGCAGTAGCAGCAGTAGCAGCAGTAGCAGCGCGGCCACCCCTACAACCCCAACTAGTGTACCACTCACGAAGCTGCTGGGGCGTGAGGGGCTCACGCGGACGTCGCTGGAGCTGCATCTGGCCACCGCCAGGAGCAGCAGTAGCAGCAGTAGCAGTAGCAGCAGCAGTAGCAGCAGCAGCAGAAACAGTAGTAGCAGCACGGGTAGGGCAGTGTGGCAGCGCGCTAGTAAGGCAGGCGCGTGGGAAGCACGGGTAGGGCAAGTGCTCACCAGCGGTGGGAAGGGCAGTCGCTCGCCAGGCGAGCAGGGTAGGCGCACGACAGCGGCGACGGCGTGGCCGCAACAGCTGCAGGGCAGGGCCGCGACTGCTGCAGGTGGCTCCGCGGCAGCTGCTGCAGGGCGGGGCCGCTACTGAGGCAGGGGGCTCCGCGATAGCTGCTGCAGGGCGGGGCCGCGACTGAGGCAGGGGGTTCCGCGGCAGCTGCTGCCGGGCGGGGCCGCTACTGCTGCAGGGGGCTCCGCGGCAGCTGGTGCAGGGCGGGGCCGCGACTGCTGCAGGGGCTCCGCGGCAGGCAGGGACGGCGCCGAAGGGGCGCCGCGACAAGCATAAACGGCGCCCAGCGGGCGCCGCGACGAGTAAGGGGGGACGCCGCGGGGGGCGCCGCGACGAGCAGAGACGGCGCCCAGGGGGGGCGCCGCGACGAGCAGAGACGGCGCCCAGGGGGCGCCGCGATGAGCAGAGACGGCGCCCAGCGGGGGCCGCGACGAGCAGAAACGGCGCCCAGCGGGTGCCGCGACGAGTAAGGGGGACGCCGCGGGGGGCGCCGCGACGAGCAGAGACGGCGCCCAGCGGGGGCCGCGACGAGCAGAGACGGCGCCCAGGGGGCGCCTCGACGAGCAGAGACGGTGCCTAGCGGGGGCCGCGACGAGCAGAAACGGCGCCCAGCGGGCGCCGCGACGAGTAAGGGGGACGCCGCGGGGGGCGCCGCGACGAGCAGAGACGGCGCCCAGCGGGGGCCGCGACGAGCAGAGACGGCGCGCGGGTCACGCAGGGGCGTCGCGACAAGCAGGGTTTAGGGCGGCGCGCAGGCTGCAGAGGCAGCTCCCACGGGCTGCAGAGGCAGGTACGGCTGCAGGGGCACGCACAGCTGCTGGGGAGGGCGGCGCGCGGGCTGCAGAGGCAGCTCCCACGGGCTGCAGAGGCAGGTACGGCCGCAGGGGCACGTACAGCTCCTCGGGAGGGCGGCGCGCGGGCTGCAGAGGCAGCTCCCACGGGCTGCAGAGGCAGGCACGGCTGCAGGGGCAGGCACGGCCGCAGGGGCAGCACGCGGGCTGCAAGGGCAGCGCGGCCGCAGGGGCAGCTAAAAAAAATATATTTTCAGTTAGGGCAGGGCGGAACGTTCGGTGGGCCCTAGGAACGATTCTGCTCTAATACCATGTGAGAATAAGAACGAGGAATGATTGCATTGAGCAGAATGAGGAGTACAAGTAGGAAACCCTAAAGTGTTGTACCCCATATGAACTACCCCACTATAGCCTACACAGACTATAGCATATAAGTTTGACAGGCAGGACGAGGCCGGCAGCCGAGAGGAACTACAGGGGGAGATTAAGAAGCTGCAGTTGAAGATAGAGGCTAAGCCTAGAACCGAACAGAGGTGCGAGCAATGCTGGCCTATGAGGAGATCGAGGGGGAAGAGGAAGAGGAAGGAGAGTACCTGCAAGGGAGAGCGTTCATGGCATTGCCGAGGGAAAGAGATGAGCTAGATCTACGGCCACGGGGGACTCATAATCGAGAAAGGACGGGAAGCCGCGAGAGGGGACCGAGAGGTAACTTCCACGAGGGAACCAGCAATGCGGAAATGCGGAGACACCCCAACGAGAGATTGGTGTGCCAGGCGTCAGTCCTTAGGGAGCATGACCGTTGGGGGACTGCCAGTGAGGCAAGCAATCATAGATACAGGAGCTCATCATGTGCTAATCGGAAAGGGGCTGGCCAAACAGTTGAAGCTGGACATACCATGCAGGCTGGTGCAAAGGGGAATCCTGCTCATGACGGCTGAAGGGGGAGAGCCCAAATGGATGCCGTGCACGCAGCGGCCCATAGAGATAGTGCTGCGCCCGGGCACAGAGAAGGAGTGCTGCATTCGAGTAAGCTGTGGGGTATCTGAATCAGAGGACTATGATGTGCTAGTGGGAATGGAGCTGCTGTACAGAGTGGGGGCAACGATCTGCACCTGGCAAGAGAAGGTTCTGTACCGTGTGCAGTATTGGGATGCTGAGAGCTCGGTAGGAACTTTGCCGGTCAAGTTCGTGAGGCAGGAACCCAGGGAGGCTTACGGAGCGCGGCGAGCTGACCTGGAACAAGAGCTGGATGACTGGAGCTGGGAGAGATACGCCGTAGAATACGAAAGAAGGACGGAGAGGAAGAGGCAGGGAGGAGACCCTCCTTCTCTGAAGGAGCGGATAACAAGGGTGTGGGCGCTGGAGAGCGCACTATGTGTGCTGGAATTGTACGGGGGGGTAGGAACAGGGCTTGCAGTCGTACTGAAGGCCGGGTGCCTGGTAAGAAAATGGGTGCATGTGGAGAAAGATCCAGTGGTGAGAAAGATGGCCAGGC
The DNA here is from genome assembly GCA_947471745.1 of Closterium sp. Naga37s-1. NCBI lineage: Eukaryota > Viridiplantae > Streptophyta > Zygnematophyceae > Desmidiales > Closteriaceae > Closterium > Closterium sp. Naga37s-1. The sequence goes on along the minus strand of CANJKZ010000093.1, from coordinate 3,381,406 downwards.
ACCATGCTCTGCAGCTGCTAGAAGAGTACCCACAGCAACTGCTAGCTTCGACCATCCCAGCCGAGGAAGAGGCCACCATAGACGACGTGCGCGACATCACTGAGGAGCAGCTGGAGAGATGGGGGCAAATTGACGTGATAGTGGCGGGGTGGGAATGCCAGGGGTACTCCAGAGCGGGAGAAGGCGGAGGGATGGAAGACTCCAGAGGGGCATCCTTCAGGGACCTGAGGCGCGTCCTGGAAATGGTGCAAAATAAACAGGGAGAGGTCCTCTACATACTCGAGAATGTAGACCTCGCCGACGACCGCAGGGAGCCTGTGAAGCGCGCCTTCGCCGAGATTGAGGCGGCGCTGGGGAGGGGTCAGGCCACAGACGCGGCGCAATTGGGATCCAGGGCACATCGCCCCAGGCGGCACTGGCAGAATGGGATGTCCGAAGCTAGCCTCAGGCACTCGCTGGCGCAGATGCAGCGGCCGGAACCAAGACTGGTCAGTGACATCTTGGGGCACAACAGACTTCCTGCGCCTGTCCATACCCCAGACCACCCCTCACAGTACCATTGCAATGTGCCGGGGAAGCCCAGGCAAGCACTGCCCACCCTAGTGTCTTACGCAGAGGCCAAAGGATTCATAATGGAGGGAGAGCAACCAGGTCCAGGGATGGTATATGACGTGCGAAGGAACCGATGGGAGCAGCCCACAGCCGAGGAGAGAGAATTGGCAATGGGACACAAGTGGAAAACAACGGCACATCCCCAAGTGACAGAACAACAGAGACGGGAAGCTCTGGGCCGAGCTATGGATCTGAACGTCATGGCCTGGCTTGTGGAGACGATTCGCATGCACCTGAAAAGGAAGGAGATAGAAAGAGATATAGAGCTCAGCGAAATGCATCAGGAAAGAGAGGAAGCGGAGAGAAAAGGAGGCAGATGCTGACGATGGAGGAGCAGGAAGAAGCACGGATAGTAGAGGGATGGGCGTACATGGCAGCCGAGGTAGAAGGCGTGGGACAAGGAGAAACAGAGCAGCAGCAAGGCGGGTCAGGCCAGGACAGCAAGGGAGAGACGAAAAAGGAAAGGGGGGCAGAAGAGGAGTGGCCGATAGGCGAAGGAATGGGGGCAGAGACGGCGAAGGCACTGCAAGAAGTGCTGAAGCAGCACTGAAGCACGTTCGCATATACACTGCAGGAACTGGGACAGTGCAACACGCACTTGATGCAGCTGAAGCTGACAACTGAGATGCCGATATACCAAAGGAAGAGGAGGATGAGCCCAGGGGACCTGGACATTTGCATGGAGAAATGTGCTGAATTGCTAGCGGCTGGTCTTATTCAGAGGTCTGACAGCGACTACGCGGCTGCAACGGTGGTAGCAGCAAGAAAAGACCTGACTAGAGAGGTGTCAACTCGACGGATGTGCGGAGACTACAGAGGGCTTAACAAAGTCACAGTGGCAGATAGGTACCCCATGCAGTCCGCCGAGGAGATATTTGACCGCTTACAGGGAGCAGTGGTGTTCAGTACGCTAGACCTCAGGCAGGGCTTCAATCAGATACCGATCAGAGAGGAGGATCGGAAGAAGACTGCCTTTCGCGGCCCAGATGGCCTATACGAGTGGAGGTTCATGCCCTTTGGCATGAAGAACGCGTCGGCCCTCTTCTAGCGAGTCATGGATGCAGCCCTAAGGAATGTACCTGCCGCCGCCTGCTACATTGATGATGTGGTAGTGTTCAGCGTCTCTGAAGAGCAGCATGTGAAGGACATGAGCGACACGATGGCAGCCATAAGGGAAGTAGGACTCACCTGCCACCCCAAAAAGTGCAGTTTTGGGAACAGCTCAGTGAAGTACTTGGGCTTTGAAGTGCAAAGAGGGAAAATGAGCATCCAGCAAGCAAAAGTGGAGGTGCTGGACCGCGTGCCTGCCCCCAAGGACAAGAGCACACTCAGGGCAGTGCTAGGGTTCCTGAATTACTACCGAAAGTTCGTACCGAACTTCAGCAGAACCGCCGCCGTTCTGAACAGGCTACTGAGGGAAGAACAGGCCTGGCAATGGGGAGAAGCAGAGCAGGGGGCAATGCAGGCACTGCTCAAAGCCGTGAAAACAGCAACAGTACTCACTCTGCCCAGCAAAGAGGATCCGTTCGTGCTCTACACGGACTGGAGCAGTGCAGGAATGGGAGGCATCTTATGCCAAGAAAGAGAGAACCAAAAGATGGTGGTGGCATTCGCGAGAAGGAGCTGCAACCCGACAGAGGCAAATTACAGCTCATACGAAGGGGAAGGCCTGACGGCAGTGTGGGCCATCACACATTTCCGAGTGTACCTACAAGGGAGGCCCTTCGTACTGGTGACCGACCACCAGCCACTGACTTGGCTGATGACCAACCAAGCACTGACAGGGAGAAACGCGAGATGGGCCATGAGACTGCATGAATATGAGTTCAGCATCAGGCATCGGCCTGTTAAGACTCTGCAGCATGTAGATGGGCTATCGAGAAATCCTCCACCCATGAGTCCAACTGCTTGCCTAGTGGCGTTGTCTAGGGACATAGACGGGGAAGGAGCCAGGAAGAAGCAGTAGAAAGGGCCAGAGGACGTGTGGGGAGACACAGAGACGCTGCGCTGGATACAGGGCAAGACCACAGAGGCGGAGCCAGCAAACGAGAGAGCCAGAGCGAGGGGAGCCCATTACCGATGGTACCAAGAACAACTGCAGAAGAACACTAAAGAGGGATGGAAGCTGGTACCGAGGAAAGAAGAAAGGGAAGAGATAATAGCGAAAGTACACAAGCAGCTGGGGCATTACGGCAGCCTCAGAACCAGCCAATTGGTTGAGACAGGCTGGTGGTGGGCCGGGATGAGGGGAGAGATCAAGGACTGGGTGGGCAATTGTGAGTTGTGCAGCAGGAACAAAGCAGAGCTAGAAAGGGGCAGGGAGGAGCTGCATTCCCTGCCCATCAGGGGCATAGGATTCAGATGGTCGTTGGACTTAGCAGGGGAAATGCCTCTGAGTCGCCGAGGGAAGAGGTATATCCTCATCATGATAGAGCACGGGAGCAAATGGGTAGAATTGAGGGCCTTGCCAAGCAAGAACTCTGCGAGAATATCAGAAGCATTCGAAGAACAGGTGCTGACAAGGTTCGGGGCTTGTGGAGAGGTCCTGACAGACCAGGGGACAGAGTTTCTGGGAGAGTTTGAGAAGCTGCTGAAAGAAAGTGGGATCACTCACCGAAGGACCTCCCGCTACCACCCACAGAGCGATGGGCTAACAGAGATATTCGTGCAGACAGTCAAAAAGGGGCTGAGGGCATACGGAGAAAGATTCAAACGAGACTGGGACGCCATACTGCCGTGGGTGATGGCGGGGTACAGATTCAGCAAGCAAGCTGCTCTCAAGGACTTCTCCCCGTACTACCTGCTGCTGGGAAGAGAGCCCATACTGCCTGTGGATGCACCTAGACTACTGACAGGCGTAGTGACGACGTGCTCAGAGGAGAATTGGGTGGGGCTGGCTGAGGCAAGAGCGAGATACTTGAGGGAAATGCTACCGGCCGCCCTAGAGAACCTGCAGGTCGCCCAGCTTAGAGACGCCCAGCGATACAAGAAGAGGAAGGAGGGCGGAACAAGGAGGAGGGAGCAGGAACTGAGAGACGCCTCGCCTTCTACGCCGACAACACGGAAGAGCGACGGCCGCGGCTCCTTTACTACAAGATTTGCAGAAACTTCGGGCACCTGGCAGACCGATGCAAGCATCGATCTCGCCCTCGTCAGACCAATCCGAGCAACTGGTCCGGACGACAAGACGCAAGGAATGACGCGCGTCTTGCCCAGGGGCATCAACCCCCACCGCACAACCTGAATCCAACGATTCAGCATCAGCAGCAGCAGCCACCAACTGCTCCCGTTCGCAACGTCATGGGCAACATGACAATGACGAGCGGATCTCGTCGTCCCCGTGCGCGCTCACCATCACCGGAGGAAGCACGTCACCCAATCGGAGCGTTTTCGAACAACAATCCGTTTAGCACGCGCCACAATTTCACTGACGACGACAACCAGGACTGGAACTTACCAGTCCCGCTGCTCGAGAGCCCCCCACATGTACCCGATACAAGGGCGGCACCGATCGACTGGATCGCGCGCGAACAATACCTAAAGGTCGACACACCACATATCGTTACTCCGCAACTGGCGCTGCTCGCACGTAACGACAACAGGCGCTACAACACATGGTACCTGGATAGCTGATGTGGGCAGCACATGGTGGGCTCTGAGCGTTACATATCCAACGCCGTCGCCACCCCCGCCGTCACCTACGTCACCGTAGCGAACAACACGCGCCTGCGCGCAAGGCATCGTTGTGCTCAAGGCACATGGGAGCAGAACGCACATCACACTGAATGATGTGTTGATCGTGCAGAACCTGCGCTTCAATCTCCTCTTGGCGGCGCAACTCATGGATTGCGGAGTTGTCCTTAGCACCGAATCCGAGACGCGCGACATCCTGCTCCACTTCACGATGCCGAACAAGACGCGAAAGCAAATCAGACGAGCCCACGCCGAGAACGGAGTCTACGTTCTTGATTACGGCATTCCCGACTGCAGCGACGACTCGCAGGAACTGATCGATCTCGTCCCCCTGCGCTTCGAACACATCCACCACCGTGATTGGAAGCATCCTGACGGGCGCCCATGGGTGCCTCATCACCCACACGCGCGCGAAACGGCGCTGCATGACCCCGACCCCGACGGCATCTGTAGAGATTGCCATACGCCCACAGCCTCGACGAGCGCGATCGCCGGCCGTGGCCTTGCCGCCATCGCCGAAGCAGAGCGGGAAGCACCGCCTGAAGAAGGGTTGTCTCACCTGGAGCTCGAGACAGCCACACGAATCGTTTTCGGAACGGAGGAAGCTCCTCTCCCAGGACCTGCATCACGACATCTTCACGGAATGTTGCGTGGCGTTGGCGTCGGGACCTTCGATGCGGAAGGAAACTCATCAGCGCGACTCTACGAAGAAGCTCATCGTAGCACACGAAGATGAACTGGCGCGCCGCGAAGCGGAAGAACTTCGCCACCGGAGCCTTGCGGAGTCACGCGGAACCTTCGCCTGGAGCGGATGGAGCGAAGAAGAGAGCGCCTCCAATGAAGGGGGGTGGGGAAGCGCTGGCGGATGGGGCACGAGCGACACTGGCGGCGATACCGGCGGATGGGGAGCCGCAACTGGCGGCACCACTGGCGGCTGGGGAGCAGACACCGGTGGCAACACCGGCGGATGGGGCGCCGCATCTGGCGGCGAGACGAGTGGCTGGGGAGCCTTCCGCGAGGACCAAAGGGGGGAAGGAGAATAAATTGAGGAAGCCATTGAGGCCGAACCTCCTGTTGTTCCTCTTGGTCGTCCTCCGCGCCGCCCTGCACCCGCATTGCCCCCACCTGACATCCCGCCAGGAACTGACCCTTGGGACACCATCGACTGGGGGAACGAGCCGTCAACTCCGCGACGCACCGTCTACGGGCCTGCCCCCGAACCGCGAGAACCAACCTTCTTCCCGGGAACCATCCCTGGAACCAATATTCCCCTCTCCATTATTCTTGACAAGGAATTCCTCGCGCTAATGTTAACGACGGCGAACGAAGAAGAAGAAGCAGAAGAAGCAGCGGCGACACCTACTCAAGCACCTGACGAGGATCCCGCAGAAGCACTCGCGCGCTACATGCGCACCTCCGGATTCCGCGCTGACGATGCCATCTGGCACCAGCGCCTAGGTCACCCCTCGCGCGTGACCCTGAAGAACTGCAACGAGGCCGGCGTATTCGCGCCTGGCGCACTCCTGCGCCCTGATGGCACCGAATTAAGGGGCGCGACACATCCGCGCAACTGCACCGTCTGCCCCGAAGCCGCACTGAGCCACCAGCCATTCCCCCTGATAGAGCCCGGAACCAACCGTTACACCAAACTGGAGAAGGTGTACATCGACTTCCTCAACGTGGGACACTGCGCCATCAACGACGAACTCTACACGCTCACCTTCGTCGACGCCGGAACACGCTACGTGTGGGTCGTAAACGTGGAAGCACGCAGCAGAGCATACGAAGCATTCCGCATGTGGTTGGCGCACGCGCATAGGCAATCTGGGGAGAAGTTGAAGATCTGGCAGTCTGACGGCGCGGCGGAGTTCAGGAGTAAGGAGCTGCAGGATTACCTCGCGCAGAAGGGGATCGAGCACCACATTTCTCTCCCCTACGCACACCAGCAGCAGGGCGTAGCCGAGCGCACGAATCGCACCCTCATGACGAAGGTGCGGGCGTTGATGAGGCAGTCGAAACTTCCGCCGACTTACTGGACCTACGCAATGCACCACGCCGTGCGGGTGCACAATCTGCTTTCAACCACCACCATCTCCGGCAACTCCTCACCGCATGTGAAGTGGACGGGGAGGAAGGGCGATAGATCCATGCTCCACGTGTGGGGATGCATGGTGCAGTATCGGCCGCCGACATCAACTATCGGGAAGTTTGCAAGCCGCGCGCGCTGGGGAATCCACCTCGGCATCAGCCACGAGCACAAGGCATGGCTCATTCTGGACCTCTCGAGCCAGAAAATCAAGAACGCGCGTGATGTGATCTTCTACGAGCGGCTCTTCCTTCGACAATTCCGTGAGGACGAGCAGGCGAACGCGAACCGCGTCTACGCCAACGACGGCCACAGCTACGCCTCACCTGAGGACGAAGCCGCAGCAGCAATTCTGGAGCAGGACCCCAGAGGCGAGTTCACGAGAGGTGATCGCAACAACGACGATGACGACGACGACGATTCTCCTGGAGGAGGAGCAGGCGCAGGAGGCGGAAGCAGAAGCTGAGACGGAAACGGCGGAGGCGCAGCACCACCAGCACCTCCTGATCCTGAAAGCGATGACGACGACGTGCAGGAAGTCACCCCACAGCACCGCCACGACAGCACCGTCACCGAACTCCAACTCCTCGGGCTCCACGCTGCCACCTCAACGGCGCCACGTGTCATCGAGCCGAAAAACCCGCGTCAAGCACTAACAGGACCTCACAGCAAGGAATGGCGGGAAGCAATGGATACGGAAATCAAGGCACTTGAATCCCGTGACACCTGGGTGCTCGTCGATCGAGCGGCGATCAAGGGGAGGAGGATCCTCTCCGGGAAGTGGGTCTTCCGTGTGAAGACCGCAGCTAACGGCACGATCGAGCGATTCAAGGCGCGCTGGGTAGTGCGCGGCTACGATCAGAGGCACGGCATTGACTTCGACCAGACATTTGCACCGGTCAGCCGCCACACCTCCGTAAGGATTCTCCTCGCCATCGCTGCAGCACGACACCTCCCGCTTCGACAAATCGATGTGAAGAACGCGTTCCTGTACGCGCTAGTAGATGCAGTGATCTACGTGGAGCAGCCGCACGCATACGGCGAAGGAGATTCACGTGTCTGCCAGCTGCGAAAATCCCTTTACGGGATCAAACAGGCACCACGGCTCTGGCAGCAGTACCTGCACAACATCCTGCTCGAAATCGGGTTCAAGCAGTTGCCTCACGATCCTGGGATGTATCGCCGCGATTTCCGCGGCGAATACATCCTACTCACAGTCTACGTCGACGACCTCCTCTACACAGGGTCAAGCAACGAATTGCTTGAGCAATTCGAGAAAAACCTCGCAGGGCGCGTCGACATCACCTGCAATCATGACGTGAAGCAGTTTCTCGGGCTCAACATCAACTACTCGCCGGAAGCCATTCATCTCTCAGCACCCAAGTATGCAGAGGAGCTTAGCAAGAGCTTCAACATTGCGCCTGCACCACTCTCCACCCCTTACCGCACTCCAGGACCCAACCACAAGCCTGACAACAAAGCCCTGTCCCCTGATGGGCTTCACACCTACCAGCAGAAGTTGGAATGTCTGCTCTTAGCATCTGTTACCTGCAGGCCCGACCTCTCCTACATCGCGAGCCAGTTGGCTCAGTACTCTCGCAGACCAACGGCTGAGAATCTGCTAGATCTCCAGCGGGCACTTCAGTTCTTCATCTCCACGCCCAATGTTGGGCTCTGCTACTCCACCATCCCAACCTCGTCCTCATCGGCTACGTGGACGCCGATCACGCCGCCGACCCCGACAATCAACGGTCCAGGATAGGCTTCCTTTTCCGCCTCGAGCCCAGCGGCCCCATCTCCTGGAATTCACAGAAGCAGGAGCTGGTTGCCATGTCATCAGCGGAGGCTGAATTCATCGCAGCAACAGCAGCCGTTCGCGAAGGCCTCTACCTTCAGGAGCTGCTGCAGGAGGCGAAAATTCCAGCCTCGGCGAACTTTCGCCTGCACTGCGACAATCAGAGCGCGATCAGGATCGCGAACAAGCCAGGTTTCGTCAACCGCACCAAACACATCGCGCTGCGGTACTTCTTCGTCAAGGACGAAGTTGACAAGGGCAAGGTTGACCTAACCTACTGCCCGAAGGGTGACATGGCCGCTGACTTCCTCACGAAGAAGCTGTCACGTCAGCAGTACCAACACTGCTCCGAACTCAGCGGAGTAGTCAAGCGGGTCAAGACTCGCTACGGCCAGGAGTGAAGGGGGGTGTTACGAATGGTAATTCTTGAAACATTACTGTGCACTCCTCACCGCAGCAAGCGAAACACGCACTACCAAGGTTGAAGACGAAAGGGCGGAAGTGACGCGAAGGGTCGCACGGTTACGAAAGCATCTGGACCGTCGGGCAGACAGCATCAGGCAGCAGCAGTGGCGAGGATTCTGCCCGAACAGTTTTGTGACTGTCTGCAGTCGCACGGTTGGATTTCGCTGTAATAAGGGAATGTACCCCTTAGAGTACATGGCTAGCTAGGTCAATTGGTATTCCCTTGTACTCTTATTTATAGTGCTGTATTTGCAGCTTTTATTATCTCAAGCATTTTATATTCACTCTGCTACTGAGGTCACGGGCCCACCACCACTACTCAGTCGTGTGCGAACCTTCCTAAGGTGATACTAGGCACGATCAACTTCTGATCGCAACAATAGCGAGAAAATTCCTTACAACGCGTCTTCATCGCTACAGTCCCCAATTATACGAAATAAATCCTGAATTCGCCGAGAATACATCTCGCCCAAATTCTGACGTGCACTTTCGATCCCTGCGTGGGAATCGAACTGATGCGCTTCTGGTTACAATGTTGAACTGTCGCAGTTTCGTTATCGTTTGCTTGTTTCGCTATAAATGTTAGCTCACATTTGTACTCCTTTGTGCAATCCTCGTTTACTCTCTACATTGCATCCCGCAACAATGATCCAATTGTAATGCGTCAGGAGATTAGCTGTTTTTGAGACTCTCTTTTCAGCCATCGTCCGTCCATGATGCCAGCCTCCGCGCCGCACACGTTAGTGCATTCGCCTGCGCCACTCCCCACGTCGTCCCACGGGGCAACCGTCCGCCCGCGCTTCCGCATTGCAGCATGCCCCTTGCCAACATCACTCCGCGCAAATGCTCTCTTTCGCCCGCCAGATGCGATCTCGCTCCACGCGAGCGCGAGCGCGGATAACCGTTGGCGGAACCGCTTGAGGCGGGAGAGGAGGGAATGGCGGAAGCTCCGCGCTCAAGCCGACGACTCCACTGGAAGGGCGCAGGCAGATGATCGAGCTTCCGCACAGCCGCCCGTTGGCGCGGAAAGGGCGGAGACGACGGCGCAGGTGGCGGAGGCACAGCGCGCGGAGGAGCCCGCGGAGGCGAACAGCGCGGTGTCCACTCTCGTGACGCTCTTCCCCCTGTGGGTCGCACTCGCGTGTGCTGCCGCCCTCCGATGGCCGGCACATTTTGTCGTTTTCCAGGGCAGCCGCTTTGTAGTGGGCGGGCTTGCGCTCACAATGCTGAGTGAGTGGACGGCAGGGTATGACAAGAGGGGCGAGAAAGGAATGGCGAGCGATGAAAGTGTGAGAATGGCATGTCACTCCACGTTCCATCAGCGTGTGCTGCCCCAAGATTAGGGTCCCTCCCTGCTTTCCTTAACCCCCAACTTCGAATGAAACCCCTCTTGCTGTTCATGTTTCTCTCCTTCCCTGACGCATGCCCATGCCCCATGCCTCGTGCCTATGCGCCATGCGCCATGCGCCAGGCATGGGGCTGACGATCAGTGTGGACGACTTCAGGCGCGCCGTGCTGATGCCACGGGAGCTGCTGGCGGGCGTGCTGCTGCAGTACACGGTGAGCCGCCTCCTCCCACACCGCACGCATGCTGCGCTCTTCCCGGTGGGGCGAGGCCATGGCGCCATGACATGGGCAGAGTGCCACGCTCCACCTGTGTGCGCACTGCAAGGATGCTGTACCAATGCACTGCTGCCTCCATGCCATGCTCTACCCTTTCAAATCTCCTCCTCCTGCCGGTGCCCACAAATTGGTTCGTTGCCCACGCCCTCATCCACCCACCCCCGTGGCGTCCGCATGCCTGCCCGTGTGTGTGGGCCAGGTGATGCCATGTCTGGGGGCGCTCATCGCTCGCTGTCTGCCGCCGCACCTCTCTGCCTTCGCCACTGGCCTTGTTCTCGTAGCCTGCTGCCCCGGCGGTCAGTGCTCCCACCGCCCCTGCCACGCATGCCCCATCACTCATGCATGCATCGGGTGCTGTGCCCCTTCACAACTTTTGCGTCCCTGCCCTCTCTCTCCTCCTTCCACAGTTGCTTTGTGCAATTTATTATCACCATCTTGGGACCATCTCCTCCTGCATTCACAGATATTCTCGCAGTGTTTTTATTCACCAATAATGCATCTGATTATATGAATATTCAAGTGCATCGATCTGTATACATGGAGATCTGTGTGTGCATGTGTGCGTGCGCACGCATATCTGACGGTGTGTCTATGTCTGTACCCATGTGTGTATCTGTGTATGTGTGTGTTCTCGTGCCCATGCCCCACTGTGTGCACTGTTGCCCTCCACCAGGCACTGCCAGCAACATCGTCACCTTCCTTGCGCGGTCAGTCATTTGCCACTGCTGAATGCTGCCACCGCATCACTGCTTCGTGTCAACGACCCTCATCCCCATGCTTCCGTTCCACCATATCCTCTCACTGGCTTTCCCCTTCGCCTGCTGCTCCCCACCCAACTGTTTCATGCTGGGCACAAGATCTTCTCTTACTTTTCCAATATCCCTCTTCCCTCCTCAATTCTCATCGTCCCTCGCTGTGGCAACAGGGGCAACGTGGCTCTCTCTGTTCTCATGACCACATTCAGCACTCTGCTAGCCGTGGTATGCAAGTGACTCGAGTGGCTTCAGCCACTAAAGCATGGCTGTTTGTTGCATCACTTGTTCATCTTGTCTTTCCTATTAGCCAACAGGCTCCTTACTTGGCCTCCCACCCCGCTGCCTCTTCTGACCCCCAATTTCCCCAGGTGATGACGCCTCTGCTCACCTCTCTGCTGGCTGGTCGCTTCGTGCCCGTCAATGGAGCTGCTCTCTTCATGTCCACCCTGCAGGTACTCTCCACCCCTCTCCACTCCATTCCGCCCCCCCTGCATCATATAGATTAGCCCCACTTCTGTCACCTGAATACACTGTAAGGCATAAGCACATGGTTCTGTTAGAAGAAGAATTAGAACCAAGCGAAGTCAACGGAGAAGAAGGCAAGGGACAATCGAGAGCGTGGAACCAGTGGAGGCAAGGCCGCTGCCAACTCCAGAATGGGCAAATGAAATGGGGATGGCAATATATGGGTTGTGAGCTGTGGGTGCAAAGCAAACAGTTTATAGAGCATATGCTCTTGCCGCTTTCTATGCCCTTCTTCCATTGTTATCTCCCTCCGTATCCCCCTCCCATCTCCCTCGTCTCCTCATCCCTCCCAGGTGGTGATGCTGCCTGTGTTCACGGGCTGCCTGCTCGCACGTCTCTTTCCCACAGTGGCGCGCCACCTGGCGCTCTTCTCGCCTGTGCTGGCGGTGCTGACAGTGACGCTCATCGTGGCGGGGGCCATCTCCGGCTCCGCCGCCACCATCCGTGGCGCTGCGCTGCCGCTGCTGCTCTGCGTGCTCGCACTGCACGGGCTCGGCTTCGCCCTCGGCTACCTGCTGCCGCGGGCTGTGCTGCGCCTCGATGAGTCTTCCAGCCGCACCATATCCATTGAAGTGGGCATGCAGGTGCGTGCGTGCGTCATTGTGCATGCTGGGGGGGACGCTCAGGGTTGACGGTGGTCCGTGGCTATGTTCCAGTTGAAGTGAGATGTTCACGGTCCTTTTTGCATGTTGCATTGTAACCCGGTCCATCCCTTGCTCCTGCATTGCTCCTTCCTCTTCCCCCCCTTCCCCCTCTCCCCCGTGTGTGCACCACGGACGGCAGAACTCGGTGCTGGGGGTGGTGCTGGCCATGCAGCACTTCCCCGACCCGCGTGTGGCAGCGCCCTGTGCCGTCTCCTCCGTCATGCACTCCCTCTGCGGCAGCCTCCTCGCCGCCGCCTGGCGTGCCACGCCCGCCAAGGAGGGTGGCGGGGTGGCACAAGCAGCGACTTGAGCATCCTGTGATGACAACTTCAGTACAAAGGATGACAAATTGTGCGTGCATGAACTACCTGAGGGTGTAGGAGAACTTTAGGTACAGAATACTGAAATGCCTCACCGGTATTTCCAGGAACATACAAACAGCACCTCTAGGTTGGGATATATGTACTACGGTAGGCTAAATACCAAGTTAGTACCGTCTTCACCCGGATATAAGACAGTGTTGAATAGTAGACAGGGGTTGTCTACTATACGGGTGTCTCTTATAAACAGGCTAGCCTCATTATAAAACACATATTTGTGTGTACGAGATAAGACATATATGTCTTATAATCGAAACTTCAATAAATTATAGCGAAAGTTGAAATACCGCGTACATTTTTACCCTTGCGAAGCGCGAATTCTTCCACGCGCTGACCCAGGACCTACCAAATTTGCCCCTGCAGGTGTTCTCCATAACGTGGCGTCCCGGGCAGAGGTTGTCGAAGTGGCACCTTCGCAACATCCACACTCATTATGAGAAACTCTTTTTCAAGAAGTACGGAAAATATTTCTAAGTAGTTTAAAAAGTTTCCATTTATAAGACTTATAAGACACCCTAAACCATCCCGTTTACAAGATAACTCAAGCATTTTTGCCCGTGTACGAGATAAGACATATATGTCTTATATCCGGGCGATGACGGTACCAGGTTCATGGCAATGGTAGATTACAGTAGTAGTATATGTACACTTACAGTCCTAATACACAGGAGACAGTTTCCAGATATTGCTGCTGCCACAAGTCAAGAGCTACAGAAAGCGCTACTGGGCGACTTTCAATTACCTGTCACCACATGTGCCCGTGGCCATTAGCAAGTCACGGACAGCTTTACTAGTGCATGTGGCTTGGGAGCAGCACTCCTATGTTTCATCCGTTGAGCGGGCAATTGCATGCCTGTCAGCAGGCTGTTAGACGCCAGCAGCACCCACGTGAAGGTGAGCAGGGCGTGTGTGGAGATTCGTACGCCAGAGGTCAAGTCAGAGGAAGAGGGGCCGCATGATGCGGTGCAGGGCAGCAGAGGGCATGTGGCATGTGATTGCAAGTGGGCGGGGCTTCACAGGCGCACCGGGGCAGACAGGGGGCGCTTCGGGGCGAGGTGAGGCAGGAGGTGTGGTGACATCTGCGGCGGAGACACACATACAGGTGACAAGAGAAGAATATATCAGAACAAACGAACGCTTGGCATCCAACGTTCAAAGAGGTTCTGACATGCACAGGGAATCGCGTAAGGTTCAGTGGGTTGTACCTGCTTCCCAGAGGCTGCTCAGCGCGCCCTCTACGCGCCCTGGTGTGGGAATTTGCCCGCACTCGCCGTCCGCCACAGACGAGCATGGAGACGATGCGCCGTCGCGCTCGCCGTCGTACAGCTTTGTGGAGGCGTCGTGGCCTGTGACGTCCGTGCACGAGAGGCCCAGGTGCAAAGGCGACGGCAGCGGGCGTAAGAGCGTGAGGTGGCGTGAGTACTCCTCGCGGAACAGAGGCGTCGCTACCTCCGCGTCATCGCCGGCGAAGGAAGCGGAACACTCGTTTCCATCGCGCCGAGGCGCCTCGTCCAACTCGAGGAACAGCCGCCGCTTGCACGCGCGCTTGGCGGACGATGGCGACGGCGAGGAAGGCAACGGGGAGCGAACGGAGCGTTTCAGGAAGTGACGCGGGCGGCGGTACGAGTCAGCGCACGACGAAGGGACGGGATTCGGCGAGAGGTGAGTGGCGGGAGAGTCCACAGAGGATGCGGTAGCACGTGTTTCTACGGCGGGCGACATGGCCTGACGGACACAGCGAGGGATGGCAAGAGGGAGAAGGCAACACGAGAAATTGAAACAAGCGAACGACAGAAGCGTAAACCGACGCGGCGATTCGACCCATCACAAGAAGAAAGAAATGGGGGAGGGGTGAGGTACCTGAGAGGAGTTCACGATGGTGGTGCGATGCTGACCGGTGGGTCCAATCGCAGCAATGAGCGATGAGCCTGGAAGAGCTTGGGAGCGCTGGCAGCACGACTCTGATTCACGTTCTGGAGTGCGCGGATGCACGAGGATAAGGAAACAGTGGCGAGTGAAAGACTTGATCAGGTTAAACTACTTGAAACAGCAAGGCGTCCTAAAAGGTGAGATGACAAGCGCGCGCACGAATCGATAAAAGGCACATCGAGACTCCACCTCCGGTGAAGCTGCATGGGATGAGGGGTGGGCGAGCATGCAGAGGAAGCGCAGAGGCGATGGCTGGCAGCGAGAGCGGTGGTGGCGAGGAGCTTGAGAACGAACCTGGCGAGGAGCAATCGATGGCAGAGTGGATGTCGCTGCTGGGAGGAGGATGAGTGCTGGCATACGATGTTGGGCGGGTGACGTTCATTGCGCACGGGGAATCGAGACACGCATGCATGGCGTGGCGAGACTGTCGGTCGCAATTGGGTAAGAGACGGCTTTGTGGTCCCAGAGAAGCCTGGCTGAGTCACTGGGTGATAAGGGTCTGGTGCGCCTTGGATAGCTGGAATTGGGTTGCGATGAAACCAAGAGAACCTGCTCGCGTCTTTTGAGATGGCTGGTGTTGTCGAGGTTGCGTTGGGAGGTGTGTGAGGCAGTTGATGGCAGTTGCGGTGGTGGCCTTGGTTATGTCGAGTCAAGGAGGAGGGGTTTCATGGCCTAAGAATGTCGGCAGTGCAGTGTGGTGGTTTTCGGCTTGGTTCCCTGCTAAAACATGCTTTCCCTTTTTTCGCTTGGTTCCCTGGTTGGTAGAGGTTGAGGGGTCCGAAGGCGGGCCACATTTTGGAGGGAAAGCAACGTCATGCAGACGACAACAAGGCGAATTGTGGCGGGAAGTTCCAGAGCCCTCCAAAGCGGTTCGTGACAGAATATTTTTCAGGGAACGGTGAATATTGTTCAGGGAACGGTGAATATTGTTCAGGGAACGGTTCGTGAACTCAAGTCAAACCAACCTCGCGAATCTCGTAACCCCAAGCGTCATGCTGACGAGCAGACCCCCGTTGTACTGTACAGCACAAGCAGACAGAGTTGGTCTCCAGTGGAGGAAGGAACTGACGGAAGTTGGACGAAATATGTGAGGCTGATGGTAACCACTGACGCGTTGAATTTTCGGACTGAACCACAACCTTTCACGGAGGCTTTTGGTGTACACATGATGCCTGATTGAGCCCCTCCCGGTTGCCTTGTGAAGGGGGCGTATAAGCTGTATCGTGCATTTCGCATAAGTTTAGTCAATTCGCAGCTAGCTAAAAAGGATTCGCAGGTGCTTATATAAAGGATCTGTAACCTTATACGTTGACATTTTGACTTCAATCTCTTCAGTTTGACTTCGGTCTGTTCGTTACAATTGGTTCATAACCACGCGACGCGCTTGTACCGTGGGTGCAACAGGCTGGGGAAAAAACCTCGGGTGCAGCGTTTCCATCCGGTGCAGAGCAAATTCGCGTGCATGGGGTGGGCATCATCTGTACGTGGCGCAAGGCCTCTGTTATGAGTTCTACGAAAGAAGAGCGCAGAATGCAATAACGCGGAAGTGATTACAACTACTAAGCAAACAATGAACACAGCATTGACATAGCAGAGGCTAGCTAGTGTCAAATGTTCATATCTTCTAGATATTGTTAGTTGTTCTAGGCTACAGTGAGTTGCCCTCTTAAGGGTACAACACATTTCTCTCGACACTTGTTCCTAGCCCATTTTAAGATGGCATTAGAGTGCGTAGAGTCACTACACAACGGGAGTGGACTACGGAGGAGGGCACGGGGTTGTGCGAGTGATCGTAGCTTGCACTAGCGTTCTTACTGCTTGCTTGTGTTCACAATGAGGTTGGGCAAGAATTCCACTAAGGAAAGTTGAAAGAACAACTTGCTATGAAAAGTTGATAGTACAATTGAGGCATGCAGAACAAAAGGACTAGAAAGGCATGCAACACCTAGCAAGGGCGAAATCTGCCAGCGCAGCAGAAGAGCGGCTTGCCAACGCTACAGCAGAGTAATCTGTCAACGTTGCACTGCGCGCGGTCTGCCAGCACTGCAGTCGCAGATGATTATCTGCAGTCGCAGGTAACTTTCTGCAGTCGCAGGTTGTCTATCTGCGCAGATGTGCGCACCTACCAAGTAGGTGCAGGTTGGCGGTTTCACCGTCAGGCACATTGCGCAGGTGCGAGGTAGAAAACGTGTCGTCGGTTTCGCCAGGTGCGCACCGTCGACCACGTGATGCCGTTCCGCAGGTAGAACTTCGCCAAAACCTCCTGGGCGAAAGTTCGCACGCCTCCGCAGAGTTTCGCACAACTCTGCAACTTCGGTCGATCAGATCGACATCGCTCGGTCGAACAGCGTTCGCCGAGCAGAGCTCCTCGACCCGAACTTTTCGACCAGTGTTCCTCGACCAGCGCTCTTCGACGGGAGCTCGTCGCGCATAGATCGTCGACCAGAGCTCGTCGCGCAGAGCTCGTCGACCAGATTCTGTCGAGCAGAGCCTGCTCGACCGCAACTTCCGTCGAACTGCAGAAGCCCATTTCGTCGACCAATCCGTCGCGAACTTCTCGTCGACGGCGAGATCAGCTGCGCCCAAGCGAGGGCGGGGCCTTCCTCTTCGACACTCCCCTGCCCAGCTCACGCTTGGGCACACACACACAAGGTCCACCCAGAACCCAGAGGGATAGAATACAAGGAGAAAATTCCTTCTACGTGCACCCAACACATAGCACGTAGATCACCGCACCAGCCGTGCAGAAAGGGCACGGCACCTACTGCTGCACCTCGTCATCCCCGTCGCCCACGTCGGCCAGACGCACTTGGCCGATTGCGACGGAGCACCGGTTGAAAGCCGGAAAATGCAGTGCCTTCGTCAGAAAATCTGCCGGCTGCTCGGAGGTCGGGATGTACTGCAGAGCAATCTTCCCGCGCTTCACCATCTGCTGCAGCCAGGCGTAGCGTCGCTCCATATGCTTGAGGTTGCCCTTGAGCCCCAAGCCCTCTGCGATAGTGATCGCCGACTGGTTGTCCACGTGTAGAACAGTCGGCTTCCTTCGGACGAGCAGTCGGAACTCTGCAAGGAGGAAGCATAGACGGCGAGCCTCCTTGCCGGCTTCGGTGGACGCGACGTACTCTGATTCGGTCGAGGAAAGCGTCGCGCACTTGATGCGCTGGCTCGACCAAGAGATTGCGGCTCCTCCAAAGACGAAAACGTAGCCGCCCGTGCTCGTCCGATTTTGCTTGTTGCCAGCGTCGTCGGCATCTGCATAGCCGACCAGACACAGCGACTCTGGTCCGCCGCCGAACTCCAGAGCGGCGTCACGAGTTTCAGCGAGGTAGTGCAGACAGCGATCGACCTCACGCCAGTGGTTGTCGCTCCGCACTGTCAGGCCGGATCCGAGCTTGCTGCAAGCAAAGTGAGCAGTCATAGCAATAGTTCACAATTAATGAGCAGAGCTAGAGGCAGTCACAGAGGGCAAGTGAGGAGGAGGAGGGACTGCGAGAGGAGAGAAGATGGGAGGCGACGACTGAAGCTGCAGACACACGGGCAACAGGAGTGCGTACTCAGTGGCTACCGGCGACTAGTGCCCCGGATTACACGAGTAACAGGCTCAGCGGCTGCGACGAGCGGCAGGAGCAACGGACCCACGGGCGACAGGTGCAGCAAGCTCTCTGAGCTACCGGCGGCCACTAGAACCCCGGACTACAGGCGCTGCGGACGACACGACGACAGCCTCCACTCAACCTCCTCCAACTGTCCCACACCCCCCCCCACACACCCCCTGCTGCACCCCTAGCTCCACTCCCACATCACCCCCCTAGCTCCACTCCCCGCGGCTCCCACACCTCCACCCCCCTCAGCAGCAGCTGCAGCAGTGGGAGACGAAAAAAAAGGAGGAGGGGAAAGGGAAGGGGAGCACCCACACCTCGCACCCCCATGCTCGCCACCCCACACCCCCACCACCGTGGAACGCACGGCGGAATGGGAGCAATGGGCAGCACGGGGGGGGGGGGGGGGGGGGGGGGGGGGGGGGGGGAACGGGACGGGCTGCAGGGACGGGCCGCGGGCTGCTGCAGGGGCAGCTGGCGCAGGTCCTGGGGCGGCTGCTGCAGGCACGGGCTGCTCCAGGGGCGGCTGCTGCAGGTGCGGGCTGGTCCTGGGGCGGCTGCTGCAGGCACGGGCTGCTCCAGGGGCGGCCGCTGCAGGTGAAAGGTAGGAGGAAGGGGGGGGGGAAGAGCGCGGCCCCCAGGGCGCCCCGACGGGCGACGAGAAAGGGAGCCGCGCGGCCCCCCAGGGCCGCCGCGACGGGCGACGGGAAGGGCGCCGCGCGGGCCCCCAGAGCCGCCGCGACGGGCGACGGGAAGGGCGCCGCGCGGGCCCCCAGAGCCGCCGCGACGGGCGACGGGAAGGGCGCCGCGCGGGCCCCGGAGCGCCACGACGGGCGACGGGAAGGGGAGGCCGCGCGGCCCTCGTGGTCGCCACGACGGGCGACGGGAGGGGACCGCGCGCGGGCCCCCTTGGTCGCCACGACGGACGATGGGAGGGGGGGGGGCGCGCGGGCCCCCGTGGTCGCCACGACGGACGACGAGAGGGGAGGCCGCGCGGGCCCCGGTGGTCGCCACGATGGACGACGGGAGGGGAGGCCGCGCGGGCCCCCGTGGTCGCCACGACGGACGACGGGAGGGGAGGCTGCGCGGGCCCCCGTGATCGCCACGACGGACGACGGGAGGGGAGGCCGCGCGGACCCCCGAGGGCACCACGACGGGCGCCACGGAGGGGTAAGCCGCCACGCGCCCCGAGCGCGCGGCGGGCAGTACGGCAGCGGAAGCAGGTGGTGGGCCCATACACAGGAAGGCGGCAGACATGCCGCCCTCTGATACCATGTCAAACATACTAAGTAGTCGGGCCTAGGCTTAGTAGCCTAGGCCACAGGAAGACTAGAACGAGGCGCCAAGTACGAGCGAGAGTTGAACAGAAACAAGAATTGAGAAAAGGAATGGATTGGACTAGCAAGCAGCAGGATACAAATAGCAAACCCTAAGGGGCTGTACTCACTATTGAGTACCCCACTGCAGGCTACACAAACAACATATTCTGACACGGGCCTCGTCGTGGTGGCCGCGAACTGCAGCGAGCCGACCTTCTGCCGGCACTCTGCTTCCTCGCGCGACTGAAACTCCTCGCCGTCGAACACCAGCTCTACGTAGGCATCGACGGAGACCGGCGTTTTCGGCACTCGCCCGGTCTGCTCCTCGTCGATGAAACGCCGACGCAGCTTGTCGAAGTAGACTTGCTGGTGAAGCCACAGCTTCCTCGCAGGACTGTCGCGCACAATTTCCAGCCCGAGATACTTCTCGACCGGGCTGATTTCGCGCAGCTCGAAGGCGGCCTCCAGCAGCTCCTTCAGCTCCTTCAGCATCGCAATGCTGCTGCTTGCAGCGAGCAGGTCGTCGACGTAGACGAGCACCCAGCACGCCACTTCGTCGTCGCCGACCTTAAAGTAGAGCACCTCATCGACCTGGCTCTTCTGTCACAAACTATCTAGCGTGAGAAAATTGACTAAGGAACAGGATGAGCAAACAAGATATAGGAAACCCTAGCAAGTGTCCTAGCACAAGTGTAACATATTGTACAACACATAGACTAACATATAGAAACTATATAAATATAGTTTGACACACCCCCATAGTCTAGGTGTCGGCAGTCCTGCGGAAAGTAACACAAATCTCAGGGTGGGTCTCAAGGACACACAGAGTCCGAGAGCAAGCAAGGGTCACATGACCAATCAGCAAGAACGAGCAAGGGTCACAAGACAAGTCCACAAGAACAAGACAAATCTCAGGGTGGAGCTCAAAGTCACCACACACTCCGAGGACAAGCAAGGGGCCACAAGGCCAGTCCACATGCAGATATATAGCAAATATAATGAGATGCAGGAGTACAAGACAAGCAGGACAAAGCATCTCTATGTAAGCAAGTGAGGACGGGTAGGCACAAGGCCAAGTTGGGTGCAGAAACGCTGGTGGTCACAGGGCGGCAACGCCTTGGTGAAGATATCTGCAGTGTTGGCCTCAGATACCACACGTCGTACGAGTGCCTGGCCACGCTGCTGCAACTCACGCAGAAGGAAGTAACGAAGCTGGATGTGCTTTGCCTTCCCAACCAGTCGGGGCTCCTCACACAACAGGACAGCAGACCTGTTGTCGGCAAACAAGACTGGGGGAGAGCGAGGCCGCTCAACAAGGTCGGTGAGAAGGAAGGACAGCCAGCGAAACTCCTGAGCGGCCATGGCCGCAGCGTACACCTCTGCCTCACAACTGGAACCGGCGACGCACGACGCCCGAGTCGACCGCCACGAAACAGCGCCTGTACCGAGGCTAAAGGAGTACCCCTGTATAGACCGACGCGTCTCCGCGTCGTCGGCCCACGACGAGTCCGAGTAACCTGTGAGTGTAACTGGCTGCTTCCCTCCAAGGACAAGTCCCATGCCTGATGTACTCGCCACATACTTCGCCACCCTCTTAGCAGCATACCAGTGGGACAGTCTGTGTCCCCCAGGCGCAACAAAGCGCGCAAGGACGCTAAGAGGGTAAGCTAGGTCTGGGCGAGTACAGGTCATCAGGTACATGAGACAACCCACCAGCTCAGGATATGGACCACTGGACTCAAATGACTCGTCCGAAGGTGGAGCCGTGAGCCCATGATCCACACCAAGAGGGGTGAGCTGTACCTTGGAGAACGGGAAGCGGAACCGCGTGAGGATCTGCTCGACCATATGCGACTGCGTCAGCGTAATGGTGCGAGCTGCTCTGTCCCGAGTGATCTGCAGGCCAAGGTAGTGCTGCAGCTCACCAAGGTTAGTGCAAGTGTGTCTCCTCTGCAGTTCCTCCTTCACGGAGGCCAGTGCGTGTCGGTCGGGAGTGGCAAAGACCAGGTCGTCAACGTAAACAAGAACAAAGAACAGGGTCGAGCCACGGCGGACGAACGGTGACGGGTCGGCAGACGACGGAAAGAAGTCAAGCGCTGCAAGGGTCGAGCGAAGTGTGTCCTGCCACTCACGTGGAGCCTGGCGCAGGCCGTAGACTGGTCGACGCAGCTGCCACTGAGTCCCAGGTGGGAAAGAGCCAGTGAAGCCAGGCGGGCGACGTAGCCAGATCTGCTCGTGCAGGCTCCCCTGAAGGAACTGTCAGAATGTTATAATTGTCTAGCCTGCAGTGGGGTACTCTATAGTGAGTACAGCCCAATTAGGGTTTGCTATATGTATCCAACTGCTTGCTAGTGAACCTCCTCCTTTCTTCATTCTTACTTTCTACTGCTAATTCTGACATGCTATCAGAGCAGGTCGATCCCCTTGGGTCGATCCTGTGGGTGGGCCCACCACCTCACTGCTTCCGCTGCTACTGCTACTCTGTGTGTTGCACGCCCCGTGGCGTGCGACGGATTTTTCATCCCGCCGCGCGCTCGGAGCGTGCGGCGGTTTTCTGCCCGCCGTGCGCCCCGAGGCGCGCGGCGGTTTTCTGCCCGCCGTGCGCCCCGAGGCGCGCGGCGGTTTTCTGCCCGCCGTGCGTCCCGAGGCGCGCGGCGGCTTTCTGCCCCGTCACTCCGCGCGTCGCTCCCGGGAGGCGCTGCGACGGGCGACGGGGACCCGCGCGTCGCCCCCCGTCGCCCATCGCGGCCTGCGCGACCTGCGTAGGGCCCGCGCGCGGCCCGTACAGCCTGCGCGCGGCCCGTACGGGCTGCGCCAGGCCCGCGCGCGGCCCGTACGGGCAGCGCCAGGCCCGCGCGCGGCCCGTACGGACTGCGCCAGGCCAGGGCGCGCCTCGGGCCGCCCGCACGCGGTTCGTACGGGCTGCGCCAGGCCCGTGGGCGCCCTGTTTTCTCTGCCCCTGCGCTGCCCGCTGTCCCCCGTGCTTCTGACGGCGCCCCACCCCTGCTGCTGCCCGTTCTCCTGAATTAGGGTTTGGGGGTGGGGGGTATGGGGGTGCAGTTTCTGTGCGTCGTCCCCTGCTCCTCCTCCTCCGTCTCCCAGTGCTGCAGCTGCCGCTGAGGGGGGTGGGTGTGTGGGAGCCGAAGGAGTGGTACTAGGGGGGTGACGTGCAAGTGGAGTTAGGAGTGAAGCAGTGGGTGTGTGGGGGGTGTGTGGGACAGTTGGAGGAGGTTGAGCGGAGGCTGCTGTCTTGTCGTCCGCAGCACCTGTAATCCGGGGCGCACTGTCCTGGTAGCCCAGAGAGCCTGCTGCGCCTGTCGCCCGAGGGTCCGTTGCTCCTGTAGCTCCTCGTAGCCCGTGAGCCAGTTACTCCAGTAGTCCGGGGCGCACTGTCCCGGTAGCCACTGTGCCAGCAGCTCCTGTTGCCCGTGTGTCTGCAGCTTCAGCCGCCGTCTCTCATCGTCTCTCCTCTCACAGTCCCTCCTCCTCCTCACTTGCCCGCTGTGACTACCACTAGCTTTGCTTATAATTGTGAACTATTACTATGCTTGCTTGTTGTGCTGATTACACCCCACTTTGGCTATGGGGGTGTGTCAGAATGTTATAATTGTCTAGCCTGCAGTGGGGTACTCTATAGTGAGTACAGCCCAATTAGGGTTTGCTATATGTATCCAACTGCTTGCTAGTGAACCTCCTCCTTTCTTCATTCTTACTTTCTACTGCTAATTCTGACAGGAACGCGGTGGAAAAGTCCAAGGAGTGCAACTCGTAGTCGCGCTGGGCTGCAATATGCAGCAACACCCGAAGAGTACTCATCTTCGGGGTGGGAGCGAAGGTCTAGAAGAAGTCCACCCCGTCTCGCTGACTGAAGCCTCTCGCCACATAGCGCGCCTTGAACACTGGTGGTGATCCAGGCGGCCGCTTCACCCTGTAGAGCCATCGGCCACTGACGACATTCGACCCAGGAGGTGGGACTGCGTCGACGTAAGTGCCTGTGGACCTATAAGATGCCATCTCTGCCTCCTCAGCTGCTATCCAGTATGAGGCCCAAGGTCCGGAGACTGCCTCCGCGTGAGTGCGAGGGATCGGGATGTCAAGGGCGACTGGATCCCCCTCAGGGGCAAGCAGCATGGCGCAGAGGTGAGAAACAGCGGCCACAAGGAAACCAAGCTCGAATTCCCTGTCCTCTAGGACCTCCAAGGGATAGACAGGAGCACCCCTAGAGGACGGAGAACGAGCAGGGCCACTCACCAAGTGAGCGGCGTAGTCCAGGCGGTGGGAAGAGGCAAAGCCAGCGACAGTGGTAACAAGTGCTGAGACAGACGACAGGGGTGCAGTCGGGTGAGTGACCAACGCGGACAAAACACAGGAGACGACAGGACGGGAGGCACGGAGGTAGTTGGACAACGGGTCGTGAAGCACAGTGAGTGACGACTCAGGAGGCTGTGGAAGGACTGGAGGAGGTGGAACACGAGAGCGAAGAACAAGGTGGAACGGACCGTCTGCAGGGTAACGGGACCGACGACGCTCTGGGGACACAGCACGACTGAGGGGAGAACGACGAGTCCATTGGGACGAGGAAAGGGACTCAACAGGGGGAACAAGAGGGGACGGTAGGGGACCACGGACAAAGCGTGCAGGTGCTGGGTCGGGGAGGTCGCGTAGTCGCAGTCGCCGCTGCTCCGCCTCCTCTGGCGTCTGCTGCGACGGTACCGGCCCCTGCTGCTGCTTCTGTGGCTCCGCCTCTACCCTCTCCTGCTGCGACTGCAGCTGCACCCGCTGCTGCGACCGGGACTCCTGCGCTACCCTCTCCTGGTGCGGCCGTGGCTCCTCCACTCTCTCCTGCTGTGTCTGTAACTGCACCCGCTGCTGCACTCGTGACTCCTCCTCTACTCTCTCGTGCTGTGTCTGTAACTGCACCTGCTGCTGCGGGTGGGACTCCTGCTCTACCCTCTCCTGGTGCGGCCGTGACTCCTCCTCTACTCTCTCCTGCTGTGGCTGCAACTGCACCTGCTGCTGTAGTCGAGGCCCCTCCTATGCTCTCTCCTGCTGCTGTTGTGGCTCCTCCTCTACACTCTCATGCCGCTGCGAGTGAGACTGCTCCTGCTCCTGCTGCTGCTGCTGCTGCTGTGCCCTCTCAAACCGCTCACGCTCCTCCCTCTCCAACCGGAGGAGACGCTGCTCACGGTTCAGGAAACGTACAGTGCGCGGTGTAGGCGCCACAGTGCCAGTGCCTCCAGCTCCAGCACCCCCGGAACCAGCACCTCCAGCACCTCCCACAGGAACACCCCCAGGCTCCGCAGCAACCGGCCGTAGAGAAGAACGAGGAGGGAACTGCGGGACGGACGGGAAGCCAGGGGGTGACGCGGGGCGAGGCCGCCGAATCGAGGCTGCCGTGTCCTCCACGGGAGTGGCCTCCACGCCCACACCCCCTGCACCCCCAGGGCCGACGCCACCAGCTCCAACCTCCCCAGTACCCTCACCCTCCGCATCTGCACCTCCCGCACCCCCAGACACGACAGGGACTCGACACTGCGGGGGGGACGACTGCGGAGTGACGTGCGACACACCTGACGGGGCAGGACGCGAAGGGGGGGGGGGGCTACCGGGGCGACTGGGGGGGCCTCAAGGGTGAGGAACAGCGGGGGGGAAAAGGCCTCAGTACCTCGGTGGGGGCGACTCCTGTAGTAACAGACAGACTCGTCGAACGTGACGTCCTGAGAAGCGAAAAACTCGTAGGTGATCGGGTCGTAGAACACCCAGCCTGAGGCGTCCAAAGGGAATCCAAGAAAGACGCAGGCACGAGTACGCGGAGACAACTTGTTCGCGCCAGGGGCGCGAACGTGAGCCAGAGAACCCCAGAAACGGAAGTCAGCTGCTACGCCCGGAGAACCTGTCCAAAGGGAGACCGGCGTCACCCGTGGCCGTGCGTCACTGGGCCACAGGTTCAGCTGGTGCGCGGCGTAGCGGACTACCTGAGGCCGCAAGAACTGGGGGGCACTGGCATGGCACATGGAGGTCCGGGCAACCTCCATGACCAGGCCGATGCGTCGCTCGGCTACCCCGTTCTGCTGTGGCGAGGCTGGTAGCGTGTAAGACTGGATGATCCCCCGACCCTGACAGAACGTCTCCAGGCAAGTGGAAGAAAACTCACCACCACGGTCCGAGTGTAGGCGGAGCCCACACAGGCCCTGGGCGCCACCCCACACTAGTAGCCACGGCTAGAGGACGGTAGGAACGTCGGCCTTCCGTTGCAAGGGGAAAACCGTGGTGTAGCGGGAGTAGTCGTCCACCACAATCAGGAAGTAGCGTTCCTGACGTGGGCCAAGGACCGGGGAGGGGCCCCAGACGTCCAAGTGCAGGGTCTGGAAGGGAGCCGTGGTGGGGGGGAACGAGGAGGATTGAGGAGCAGCGCGCTGCCGACCCTCGACGCAAGGAGTGCACGGCGGCGCAGGCGAGCGGGGAAGCGGCGCAAGCGACTCTGGGAGACCGGAGACCAGACGGTGACGTGCCATCCTACTGAGACGTGGGAACGACGGGTGACCTAGACGGTGGTGCGAGAGGACAGACGGGTGGGTGAGTGACCGACAGTCGCACGACACCGCAGCTACCTGACCTGACCTGACCTGACCTGATCTGACCTGACCTGAACCAGTGTGGCGAGACCCAGAGTGTAGTGAGTAAAGACCAGAGCCCGGCTCCCTGGGGAAAGTAGCCAGAGGAGCCCAAGTGACACCGTCTGTGCAGGAAGCAACAGGCTCGTGTAAAGGAAAAGTGGTGACTACTCCGAGGTCGTGGAGGTGGCTGACACCCACCAAGTTCCTGGAGAACGAGGGGGTGTAGTAACCTGTGAGGACCCCAGAGGGAGCCGCCGAACACGGGAGAGTAGTGGTGCTGTGGGCAACCACCGCTCCCACTGAGGGGTCAGCCAAGGCGACAGTGACCGGGGTGCGTAGCGGCGTGAGGTCGGTGTGGTCACGAAAGAAACAGCTGGACGCTCCAGAGTCGAGCGTGAACGAAAGGGACGCTGACCGGGTGGTCGGATCGGACCTGTGCAAGCTACTCTAGCTGGTACAGCACTAGCAACCTCTACAGCACCTAAGCTAGACAAACAAGAGTAATAGCCGGAACGATCAACACTACAGTCATCAGCATACATCACAGAAGCAGATCGTACAGCATTATCTAACTCTGCGCCTAACTCTGCGGCAGACATGCGATACTACTGCGTGCCAACAGTGCGGACCAGTGGGGCCCAGTCTGGGGCAGAGCGGGTGAGGCCAAACTGGGCGCGGTAGCGGTCAGTAAGCTGCGCAAAGCACTGACCCGCAGGGTGAAGGCGGCCACAGATGCGGTCTCTGCGCGGCCCAGTCTGCACCCAATACTGGCAGGGGGGGTGCTGGGCCGGGCTACACGACGTCCAGCTGGGTGGGCCGCTGCTGCTGTCAGAGCTCCCTGGTCCAGGCGGCCCCCACAGCTGCTGCTGGGTCTGCTGGCGCTGGCCCTGGAGCTGCTGCTGCCGCTGCTGCTGTGGCTGCTGCTGCTACTGCTGCTGCTGGTGCTGCTGCTGCTGGGGCTGCTGCTGCTGGGACGCCCCACTACCTCCTCCTCCACTGCCCCCACCTCCACCTCCACCACCACTCCCACCCCCTCCGCCGCCGCCACCACCACCCCCTCCACCACCTCCACCACCTCCCCCTCCACCACCTCCACCGCTGCCCCCTCCGCCACCCCCACCACTGCCACCACCTCCTCCCTTCTTACCGCTCTTCTTGCCCCCTTTGTTGCCAAAGGCAACAGCTGCAACCTCGGATGCAGTGGCAACAGAGGCCGAGTCGACAGAAGAGGCAAGGAACGAAGGGGCACACCCCTCGAAGATGGGGGGGAGGACGGTACTAGAGGCAGCAGCAAGGGAGCGGGCAAGGTCCTCAACAGTAGTGAGCCTCTCCGCAAAGAGGTCAATAGTGAGGGACATGGGGTTGACAGTGAGGAAGTGGTCACAGGCAGTGGCAAAGCGGTCAGGGAGGCGGGTGGAAAGGAGGTACAGTGTCATCCACATCGCGGGGGGATTGGTGGCAAGCAGGTCAGGGTCAGGGGCAGTAGAGCGGAGCTGAGCATCAAGCGAGCGCAAGTGCAGAATGAGATCAGCAACACGCGGAAACGAGGGAAGGTCGGGGAAAAGGAAGGGCAGCACAAGACGGCCGAGGGACGCAGTGGTCGGGGTGGAGTACCGCGTCGAAAAGGCCCTTGGCTGTCACCTCCTGTTCGAAGTGATGCTGCTCAGACAGTGGCAGGAGGTCGGTGATGGCGAGCATGGTAGCGTCGTCCCGCGCCGCCCAGCGACTGGCCGCCAACTGCGCCTTCTCAAAGCGAGCCTCATCCACCTCCGACGGGGAAGCACCTAGGGGGTCGGGTGTCAGAATGAGAGAGGAGGATGATGGACTAACAGCATTGGGAGTACAAGTAGGAAAACCTAGAATGTTGTACCCCCTAAGGCTAAGCCCACTATAGCCTCTAGAATAGAAACATATATGATGTTTGACACACCCCCATAGGCTAAGTGGGAGACAACCAGATGGTCACAAGACCAGTCAAAACAAAGCAAAGCAAAGCACAGCTCAGGGTGGATCTCAAGGATACCACACAAATTCCGAGCACAAGCAAGCGGTCACAAGACCAGTTCACATGCAGGTTGATAATACAACAAGTAATACAGTGATCACAACCTAGCAAGTGTAAACATGCAGGTAGACATATATAAGGATCATAGTACAAGCAGAGTCAGGAAGTAAGCAAGTGAGGCACAGTAGGCACAAGGCCTAGAACAGTACAGAAACGCTGATGATCACAAGGCTGAAGCGCCTTGGTGAACACATCAGCAGTGTTGGCCCGAGTGGCCACGTAAGCAAGACGAAGCTGACCACGCTGCTGCAATTCTCGAGCAAGGAAGTAGCGCAGAGCGATGTGCTTTGTTCTGTGCTCCAGTCTGTGCTCCTGACACAAGGCAATCATGGCCTTGTTGTCGACGTACAACACTGGAGGAGAACGAGGCGGCTCTCCAAGGTCGGTCAGCAGGTAGGTGAGCCAGCGTAACTCCTGTGCAGCCATGGCCCCTGCGTAGATCTCAGCCTCACAACTGGAGCTGAGAACAGAAGACGAGCGGGTAGACCGCCAAGAAACAGAGCCGGAGCCAAGGCTGAAGGTGTAACCCTGTGACGACCGCTGCGTAGCCAAGTCGTCAGCCCAAGAAGCGTCTGCGTGACCAGTGAGGACAACTCGAGCCCGTCCTCCAAGCACGAGCCCCATGCCCGACGTACTGCACAAGTAGCGCAACACCCTCTTAGCAGCATCCATGTGCTCTTTCCTGTGTCGGCCAGGAGCGACATAGCGTGCTAGGATGCTAAGAGGGTAGGCTAGGTCAGGTTGAGTGCAGGTCATCAGGTACATGAGGCAGCCCACAAGCTCTGGATACGGGCCACTCGGCTCTACGGACTCGTCCGAAGGTGGAGCTGAGAGCGAGTGACCGGTAGGCAGAGGAGTGGACTGTGGCGAGGAGTACGTGAAGCGGAAGCGCTGAAGGACCTGCTGCACCATGTGTGACTGAGTCAAGGTAATGGTGCGCTATGCTCTGTCCCGGGTGATCCGCAAGCCAAGATAGCTTGTCAGCTCACCCAGGTCTGTGCACGTGTGTCTCTTCCGCAGCTCCGACTTCACGTGGGCGAGTGCCTCAGTGTCAGCAGTAGCAAAGACCAAGTCTTCTACGTACACGAGAACGTAGAACGGCGGCAGAGTGGTGTCGGTGCGTAGAAACAGCGACGGGTCAGCAGTAGAAGGAGCAAACCCAAGAGCAGCAAGAGCAGTCCTCAGTGTGTCGTGCCACTCACGGGGTGCCTGGCGGAGACCGTAGACTGGCCGCCGGAGGCTCCACTGGGTACCAGCAGGAAACGACCCAGTGAAGCCAGGTGGGCGGCGCAGCCAGATCTCCTCGTGCAGGCTGCCCTGTAGGAAAGCAGTGCTAAAGTCAAGAGAGTGGAGCTCGTAGTCACGCTGAGCGGCGACGTGCAGCAGAACCCGAAGAGTGGTCATCTTCGGGGTAGGGGAGAAGGTCTGGAAGAAGTCAACTCCCTCACGCTGACTGAAGCCTCGTGCAACTTAACGTGCCTTGAAGACAGGCGGAGAACCCGGCGGCCGCTTCACCCTGAAAATCCACATGCCACTGACGATGTTCGCCCCAGGCGGGGGAACCTCGTCGACGTAGGTGCCTGTGGACTTCCACGAAGCCATCTCTGCGTCCATGGCTGACTGCCACTGAGAGGAGTAGGGACCCTCTATCGCCTCTGCGTAAGAGCGCGGGGTCGGGATGTCTGGTGCATCCGGGTCTCCCTCAGGGGCAACCAGCATGGACACGAGATGAGGTAAAGCAGCGGCAAAGCACTCAAACTCCCCCTGTCTGTCCTCAAGGACGTCCGTGCCAAGAGCACACTCACCTCCGACGGACGGAGGACAGACAGACTCAGACTCAGACTCAGCAACAAGGCTAGCGGCGTAGTCTAGACGACAGGCGGCAGCAAAGTCAACAAGCTCAGCGACTAGAGCAGACGCAGCAGTGGACTCAAAGGTAGGGTCAGTGACAACAGTGGCGAGGAAACGCGTGACAGTAGGACTGGCAGCACGAAGGGAGTCAGACTCCGGGTCCTCAGGAAGAGAGGACGCAGGAGGAGACGGCAGAGGGACACGATGTGGAGCAGTGGAAGGACGCAGAGTCATATAGTGAGTGCCAGGGAGAGGAGGAGGACGCTCACGCGGAACACGATGACCAGCGCGGACAGCGCGGACAGGCGACTCTGGACGAGACTCAGGCGACGCAGGACGAGACTCAGGCTCACGACGCTCCGTAAGACCTCTTGTCGGCCCAGCGTAAGGAGAAGGACCAGGCAGCGGAGAGGCAGGCTGTAACTGTGACTGCGACTGGACAAGCGGTGGACCCAGTAGGGGAGGAGTAGGACCAGTAGAGGGCGGGAGGCCAAGAACCTGCTCAAGGAGCGGAACGTAGTACGGCCGCGGCCGCGCAGCACCTCCTGAACCAGCAGAGAGAGCACCAGCACCCTCAGCCCCAGGGTCTCCAGCTACAACTCCCGCAGCACCACCAGCAGCTCCAGTAGCTCCAGCACCTCCAGCTCCAACTCCCGCAGCAGCTCCAGTCCCAGCAGCTCCAGTACCTCCAGTACGAGCACCTCCAGGACCAGCGGCTCCAGCAGCTCCAGCACCAGCAGCACCTCCAGCAGCTCCAGCACCAGCAGCACCTCCAGCAGCTCCAGCACCAGCAGCACCTCCAGCAGCTCCAGCACCAGCAGCACCTCCAGCAGCACCAGCACCAGCAGCACCTCCAGCAGCTCCAGCACCAGCAGCACCTCCAGCAGCACCACCAGCAGCTCCAGCACCAGCAGCACCTCCAGCAGTACCAGCTCCAGCAGCTCCAGCACCAGCTCCAGCAGAACCCCCAGTCCCAGCAGCTCCAGTACCGCCTGTACGAGCACCTCCAAGACCAGAGGCTCCAGCACCTCCAGCAGCACCAGGGCCTCCAGCGGGCGGCACCCCAGCGCTAGGAGCGCCGCTCCGGAGGCTGCAGCGCCGAGCGTACCACTCACGCAGCCGCTGTGGGGAGGGAGGCTCCGGCCGCGACACGGCACCCGCAGCACCACCAGCTCCAACTCCAGCAGAACCCCCAGCTCCAGCAGCCCCACGCCGGAGGCTGCAACGCTGAGAGTACCACTCACGCAGCTGCTGTGAAGAGGGAGCGCCACCAGGCGCAGCACGGTCAGTCTCAGAACCCCCAGCCTCAGCTCCCCAAGGCTCAACACCCCCAGTCTCAGCACCCCCAGTCTCAGCACCCCCAGGCTCAGCACCCCAAGTCCCAGCACCCCCAGTCTCAGCACCCCCAGGCTCAGTACCCCCAGCCTCAGCACCCCCAGGCTCAGCACCCCCAGTCTCAGCACCCCCAGGCTCAGTACCCCTCGCAGGACCAGAGTCGACAGCTACCTCGACAGGCTCGACCGGGTCTACCTGGGAAACACCTGAGGGAGCAGGACCCTGGGGAGGGAGGGGGTCTACCGAAGGGACACCTAGGGTGAGGAAGAGCGGCGGGGGGGGAAGCGGGGCAGTGCGGTAGGGGAAAAGACGGTAAAAGGGTACCGACTCGTCAAAAGTGACGTGCTGGGCCCGAGCAGGAGCGCTTCTTTCTAGTGGTCGTTGACGACTACTCCAGGTACACCACGGTGTTTCCTCTCACAAAGAAGTCCGAGGTGACTTCTACGCTGATCTGGTGGCTCTTGGCCACTGAGGTCACTCGTGGTAGTCGCGTCAGTTGTCTCCACTCCGACCGTGGGGGTGAGTTCCGCTCCGACGTACTTGCCAGGTTCTGTGGCGAGCAGGGCATCACACAGTCCGGGATGCTTCCGGAGTCCCCACAGTAGAATGGAATTGCTGAGCGCCGCATTGGCTTGGTAATGGAGATCGCCCGCACCTCCATGATCCATGCCCGTGCGCCCCATTTTCTGTGGCCCTACGCGATTCGCTACGCCGCCCACCAGCTGAACCTCTGGCCTCGTATCTCACGACCAGGGGATTCACCGACCAGTCTTTAATCAGGGTCCCCTGGTGTTGCGTCGGAGTTTCACGTCTGGGGCTGCCTTGCGCTTGTCCGCGACACCTCTGCGGATAAGCTCTCGGCTCGAGCCATCCCCTGTGTCTTCCTTGGTTTCCCGGTGGGCAATCTTGACTTTTCGTTTTACCACCCGCCCCTCCACCGTTTCCTTGACTCCCGGGACGTCCGGTTTGACGAGTCCGTGTCCTACTACACCCGGTACCCCTGTCGAGGTCTCTCAGTCCCCCCTCCTCCTCTTTTCCTCGCACCCTCTCCTCCTCTTGCTCCCGCTCCTCAGGTACCACCACCCCCCCTGGTCCTGCCCCGTCAGGTGTGTCTCACGCCCCCCGTCTACCCTCGGTCGGGCGTCAGGTAGCGTCTCCCTCCCCGCAGTCCTCCTCACAGTCCCCTCAGCAGCCTTCGGCACTTTCGCGACAGGTTACTGTGGACTCAGGCGATGTTGGAGCTGGAGGTGTTGCCACTAGGGGCACTGGAGATGGAGGTGCTGGAGCTGGAGGTGCTAGTTCTAAGGAGACTGGCGCTGGAGGCACTACTACTGCGCCTCCCCACCGTCACGTTACGCGTCTCTAGGCGGCTCGCCGACGTGACCGTGAGGAGCAGTAGCGGTTGGAGCAAGAGAGGCAGGAGCTGCAGTAGTTAGACCTGTAGGAGTAGCAGGAGGAGGAGCAGCAGCAGCATCAGCAGCAGCAGCATCATCAGCAGCAGCAGCAGCAGCCGCCGCAGCTGCCTCTTATGCGGCAGTCGTTCCCGGCCGTGAGTGGCCTTCGGGCCCTTGGTCTTCCCTCCTCTTCTCCTGTCCGCTCTTAGTCTCACCCTGCCTTCTGTTGGTGCAACCACACTCGGCTTGTTGCCAGTGTGTGTGCATGCGTGTGTGCATGGAATGATATGAGGACATGAGATAATCTATGGTATGAATGATGAGTCATGATGTCGAATGTGTGTGTCGAGTCAATAGCGAGTTATCGCTATTCGCGTGTCACGTCGTCGTTTGTATGTCGTGCGTGTTTTCTATTTTGTCGTGTGTCGAACGTTCGGCGTGTCGCTGGTATGTGCAGCAGACTTTCAAGAACTCAATGATGAGTTTATGTTGAAGAACCAGAGCATTGGTTTCAAGACTCAAGTGATTTCGAAGCTCGCCAAAAGGGTAAACTTCAAGATAGTGGGAATAGTTACATTACAATGTGTAGTGTAACAAGTCTCTTGGTGTAGGCACATGTGGAGGGAATTTTCGAGACCCTTCGTGGTTGGGGACAGTGTGGCACTGTTCCACATCACTGTACCTCGGCTCTTGGGGTTTTTAGAGGCTGGGAGTCATTCCCAACTCGTAAATCTTCCTAATTTGTGTTCTAAGACTGTAGTGGCTGCCATAGTGTCGTTCGTTTAAACCGGCATTGCGTCGTCAAGACTTGATGAAATCGTGCGATGTAAATTGCCTATTGTAGGCGACATGAAGACGCTCCAGATCCAATTTTTAGGCAGTCATTCGGAGCTGTGAACATAACGCTATCAACGTTTGAAGCCGATGTGCAGAAATCTGACTGTGCACTCTATCTTTTGTTTTAGGCACATTCAAGCCTATTGTGACTATAACACCTTCGGCCCTACGTTTCCTCCTCCCGACGCGTCACCCGCTGCTTCCCCTCCTCCTCGGTCCCCGTCTCCTCCTCCCGTTGTCTCACACTACCGTGTCCGTCCGTGTCCTCCGCGTGGTTGTCCCTCCTCTCCCACTGACGACCTCCGCACTGCCCTCTTTTGTTCTAGTCGTCGCCGTTCTCCACCTGAGTCTGTTCTCCCGTCACCTCCTGAGTCGTCTCTCACTGTCTCCTCTACTCCTATCTCAGAATACTACCGTGATGCTCGCCCTATTGTCTCTCGTGTCCTCGCCTCTCTTGTCACTGGCCCTCGTGCCTTCCGACGTCTTTCTTGGCTCTTACTACCGCTGTTGGTGACTTTACTACCACCTGTTATAGTCACAATAGCCTTGAATGTGCCTAAAACGAAAGATAGAGTGCACAGACGGATTTCTGCACAGCGGCTTCAAACGTTGATAGCGTTCTGCTCACAGCTGCAAATGACTTGATTCAAATTGGATCTGGAGCGTCTTGACGTCGCCTACAATAAGCAATTTAGATTGCACGATTTCATAAAGAATTGACGACACAGCGTCGGTTTGAACGAATGGTACTATGGCAGCCACTATAGTCTTAGAACACAAGATAGGAAGAGTTACGAGTTGGGAATGACTCCCAGCTCCTACAAACCCCAAGAGCCGAGGTACAGTGATGTGGAACAGTGCCACACTGTCCCCAACCACGAAGGGTCTCGAAACTACCCTCCACAAGGGCCTACACCAAGAGAAATGTTACACTACACAAAGTAATGCAACTATTCTCACTATCTTAAAGTTTACCCTTTTGGAGAGCTTCGAAATAACTTGAATCTTGAAACCAAGGCTCTGGTTCTTCAAGGTAAATTCTTCCTTGAGTTCTTGGAAGTCTGCTGCGCACACCTGCGACACGCCGAACGTTCCACACACGACAAAATAGAAAACCGCACACGACACGCAAACGACGACGTGACACGCGACTAGCGATAACTCGCTATTGACTCGACGCACACATTCAAAATCATGCTTCATCATACACACACTATTGTAAACATGAAATATATATTATTTCATGCCCTCATACCATTCCATGCACACACGCATGCACGCACACGGACAACAAGCCGAATGCAAACCGTAGGGTTGCACCAACAAACTCCCCCTCGGATTGTTGGCCTTAGGATCTTGCTCTCTCAGTTCAGAGCCATCCCAGACAGCTTGCAACACTTCCAATGCTGCTGCTCCACCAGCCTCTTGGTCATCATGTCAGCTGGCTGCCATGTCGTCTTCACATAGTGCAACTCAACTTCACCCGCGGCCACCATGCTCCTCGTCCAATGCCACTTCACCCTCATGTGCTTGGTGAGGCCATGCAACACAGGGTTCTTAGCAAGAGCAATGGCACCCTGGCTGTCACAGTAGAGTGGGGTAGGTCCTTGCTGCTCCTCCCCCAATTCAGCCAACAAACGCCGCTGCCACACAATCTCTCGTACGGCACGGAAGAGTGCCATATACTCGGACTCCACCGAGCTCAATGCTTGATCCACCTGCTTCTTGCTCTCCCAAGCAGTTGGGCCTCCACCAAGACAGCAAATGAACCCTCCAACACTTGTCATGTCCTCTGGTTCTGATGCAAAAGAAGCATCCGAGAATGCGGTGAGGAACAAACGCCCGGGTTCAACACCATCCGCGCCCTTTTGGCGCCTTTGCGCCGCCGCCGAATATTGCAGCCCAACGGTCGGTGTTTGGCCAAGATACTTGGCCACTCTCATTCCAGCTGCTACCTGCTCCTCATTAGGGCATTGAACAACCCTAGCCAACTGTCCGGTAGCAAACGCGACGTCCGGTCGGGTGTTTACCGCCGCGTACATGAGGCTGCCCACCAACGAGTGAAAACGGCGCCTCTCCTCTTCACCAACGCTCTCCTCCTCTGGTCCCTTCACACACTTGAAACCAGAGGGAAAGGGTGTAGCCACATGGCCTTCACTCTGCCCAAAGTTGGCAGCCAATGCCTCCAGGTACTTCCGTTGATGCACCCGCATGCACCGCTTCTCCACATCACGTTCAATGTGAAGCCCAAGGTAGAAGTTGACGTCACCAAGGGCCTTACACTTAAACTTGTCCTGAAGCTTCAGCATCACCTCCTTCACAAGGTCAGATGAGGGTGAAAAGATGAGGATGTCATCCACGTACACCACCATGAAGCTCCTCTGCTCCCCCTCGCCAAGCATGAACAATGAGTGATCGGCCGTTGAGGGAGTGAAGCCGATCTCCTCCAAAACTCCTCGCAGCTTCAAGTACCACTGCCTAGGGGCCTGCTTCAGTCCATAAAGGGCCTTCTTCAGCCTCAAAACTCTGCCACTACCATCATCAAACCCCTCTGGCTGCGCCATGAAAATCTCTTCCTCAAGGACGCCATTGAGGAATGCCGTTCTGACATCCATTTGTTTCACCACCCATCCTTTGATGGCAGCTCCCGCGAGTAGGGTTCGCAGCGTCGTCGGCTTCACCACAGGAGCAAACAACTCCTTATAGTCCACCTTCTCCTTCTGCTGGTACCCCTTCGCCACAAGCCTAGACTTGTAGCGCTCGATCTTGCCGTCGGCGTCGGACTTGATCTTGAAGAGCCACTTGGACGTAATCGCCTTACGCCCCTCCGGTAGCTCCACCAATTCCCATGTGCCGTTCTCCTCAATGCTCTTCAGCTCACTCTCCATTGCCTTCTTCCACTCCTCAGCATCACTACTCTCCAAGGCCTCCTTGAGAGTTGCTGGTTCCCCCGGCATCTCCACCGGAGAGAAGAACGCGAAGGCACACTCCTCGTAGTCACTCTCCTCGTCTTCTCCAACTATAAGTACCGCTCCGGCCAATGCTGACTTGGCTGGCTTTCCGAGTGCCTCATAGGTCAGCCTATTTGGGGCTTGGATTCTCCTTTTGCCCCTTCCTTCTTCCTCAGCTGCAGGGACATGAAGGCCTTGGCGTTGCTGCGGGGTGACTCGGATCCGTGGAGCACTCGTAGTGCGAGAAGGAAGTGTCGGTGCACGCTCGCTCACTTGCTGAACCTCCTCCTCTTCTTCCTCTGCATCCTTGGCCTCCTCTCCCCCATTCACAAGGGAAGATTGCCTTGTGGTGGTGCTGCCGCTGCTCAGCTCCAAGGGCAGCTCCACATGCTCCAAACCGGAACTCTTCACGTCCCCCAACCGCACGCCTATCTTCGCCTCATTCTCCGCCTTCCAATCCTTGTACATCAGATTCTCCATGAATTTGCAGTCCCTGCTCACCAAGAATTTCTTGGTGAATGGGTCCCAAAGAAGCCACCCCTTGCTGTTTTGAGCCATGCCCAAGTGCACAGCCCATATCGCCTTGGCACCGAGCTTGTTGTGCCGAAGATGCTTAGGCACGAGCGCCATGCACATGCACCCGAACACCCGAAGCATATCCACCTTTGGCTTCCTTCCAATCCACTCCACATAGGGCACCCATTTGTCTGCTCCCACATGAGTCAAAGCTCTGTTCTTGGCCACACATGCACTCCGCACCGCATCAGGCCAGAAATATTCGGGTAGCCCGGCTTCAATGAGCAACCCGCGCGCCGTCTCCGTGATTGTCCGGTTCGCTCGCTCGGCGATGCCGTTCATTGCAGGGGAGTATGGCATGGTAAGGGAGTGCCTTATGCCATTCTTCTTCAGCCACAATCCAAACTCCTTGCTCAAGAACTCTCCCCCTCGATCGGTGCGGATTGCCTTCACTAGCCGGTCTTGTTGCCGCTCCACCATCGGCAACCAATCGGTCTTCACCGTTTCAGCCACGTCACTCTTCTTGGACAGCACGTACACCCAAGTCATGCGAGTGTAGACGTCCACAATGGTGAGAAAGTACTCAGCTCCAGCAGCTCCAAGCTTCAGGGGGCCCACCACGTCCATCACCACCTCATCAAGTGGTGCCTTAGCCGTTGCCTCCGAACTAGAGAACGGGAAACGTGTGAACTTGGCTTGCATGCACGTCGGGCAGCCAAGTACCTCATCGGGCTCCCCCTTCACACGTATGCCAGCAACCATCTCATTCTTCACTAGCTGCTGCAAGATGGGCAGGGCCACATGCCCCATTCGCCGATGCAAGGTGAGCCAATCACACTCCCCCGTAGCCGAAGTCGGATTGGAGAATGCCGCACTCGCAATAGTGCCCCACATGTTCTCTCCGTACTCCTCCTCCGCTGCTGCCTTGGGGTTCTCCTCACCCTTGTGCTGCTTCTGAGCTGCTGCACCACTCTCCTCATGTTCACCGAGCTTGCTGGTCCCTCCAAGATTGCACTTCTTGGACTTTATCTCCTTAGCGCGACCGTTCGCGCCATCGCCGCTACCAACCGCTTCACCCTTGGTGCTGATGCTTGCTGCCACTTGCCTCTCCTTAGGCATGGGGACCACAGGGATTTGCCACATCTCGTTGTAGACATCCCTATCCTCGTGAAGGTCCCAAAGAATCTGCTCGCCAAGCCTCGCGGTGTAGGTCTTAGCTCCCTTCGAGCTCGTGTCCATGCCGGCCTTTTGCAACCGCCGCACGGAAATCAGGTTGGCAGCAAGGTTGGGCACCCAAAGCACGTTCTTGAGGCCCACCATCTTCCCATCAGCACCCTTGAACATGGCCTTGCCCATGCCTTTCACCTCTGCTCGCTGCCCCAAAGCCGATGTCACATGCTTCACCGGTGACGGCTCAAGTTCGGTGAGCAAGTCCGCACGAGGTGTCATGCTATAGGTAGCGCCGCTATCGATCACCCAATAGTCCAGGGAGTGTAGGGTGACCTTCCCCACAACTGCTGGCTCCTCAAAGCTTTCATCATTCTCTGGACCAGCCGGTGCTTGTGTGGACACGAAGAAGAATTGACCCGGGAAGCGATCGTCCCTCGACTCGCTCTCGTTGCCGGCACTCTTCATACTTGCAGCACCACCTCCGCGACCGCCACGGCCTCCACGGCCTCTTCCTCTCCCTCCTCCTGCTCCTCTACCCTCTTGGCCTTGAGCAGGAGTCCATCCATCAGGGAGTTTGTAGCAATCGCGCCACATGTGTCCGCTCTTGTGGCAAAAATGACACTCGCCGTCGAACCGTCCGCGATCGCGTCCGTTGTTCTTGTTGTCATTGCCGTATCCGCTACTCCCGCGGCCTCCGTTGAAGTTGCTGCCTCCAAACCTTCCTCCTCCTCGTCCTCTGCCCTTTCCACGGCCATATCCACGGCCGATGCTTGCTGCCCCGGCGCCATCCGCACTCGCCAACTCACGGCGACGGAAATCCTCTTGAAGGATCGCTCGCTTCACGTCTTCGAGCGAGAGGTGGGGCAAGTCACGATTGAGGTTGATGATGAGAGAGGACCATGACTCTGGGAGTAAGGCCAGCAACTTGGTCTTCTTTTGGAGCTCACTGTAGTTCAAATCAGCTCCCTCAAGCCGCGTCAACAAGTCGAAGAATTTCTGCACCCCTTCTTCAACCGCTTCGTCTTCTTCAATTCGTAGTGCCGCCATTTGCCGTTCCAACACCACCGCTACCGCCGCTGTTGCAGGAGCATGTACACCCTTGAGAGCAGCCCATGCCTTTGGTCCCTTCTCTGGTTCACGCTGGAATGGTTTGATGTGACGGATCTGGCTGCTCCCCAACGCTTGCCCAAGTAGGAGATAGCCTTGTGCGCTCTTCCGCACCCACGGGCTCTTCTCCGGGTCGTTCTCGGGGCGCTTCTCCGTTCCTTCCATCACCTCCAGCAGGTCATAGTGATCAAATATGTTCTCCATCTTGAAGGACCATTCAGCAAAGTTGTCACCGTTGAACTTGTCAAGCCCAAACACCCTAGGCTCATCCCTAGGTGGGCCAAGACTTGGTTGCATGGGCGCCATGGCTGAATC
This sequence comes from Closterium sp. Naga37s-1, assembly GCA_947471745.1. Lineage (NCBI taxonomy): Eukaryota > Viridiplantae > Streptophyta > Zygnematophyceae > Desmidiales > Closteriaceae > Closterium > Closterium sp. Naga37s-1. The sequence continues at coordinate 3,341,823 of CANJKZ010000093.1, read as the reverse complement.
ACGGGGTTGGCCTTGAGCTTGGGCTTCTCCACTGCCACCAGCAACTCTGCCACCCCTTTCCTCAGGTCCATCCATTGTCGAAACTGCTCCAAGGGGCTCTGATACCACTTGTTATAGTCACAATAGCCTTGAATGTGCCTAAAACGAAAGATAGAGTGCACAGACGGATTTCTGCACAGCGGATTCAAACGTTGATAGCGTTCTGCTCACAGCTGCAAATGACTTGATTCAAATTGGATCTGGAGCGTCTTGACGTCGCCTACAATAAGCAATTTAGATTGCACGATTTCATAAAGAATTGACGACACAGCGTCGGTTTGAACGAATGGTACTATGGCAGCCACTATAGTCTTAGAACACAAGATAGGAAGAGTTACGAGTTGGGAATGACTCCCAGCTCCTACAAACCCCAAGAGCCGAGGTACAGTGATGTGGAACAGTGCCACACTGTCCCCAACCACGAAGGGTCTCGAAACTACCCTCCACAAGGGCCTACACCAAGAGAAATGTTACACTACACAAAGTAATGCAACTATTCTCACTATCTTAAAGTTTACCCTTTTGGAGAGCTTCGAAATAACTTGAATCTTGAAACCAAGGCTCTGGTTCTTCAAGGTAAATTCTTCCTTGAGTTCTTGGAAGTCTGCTGCGCACACCTGCGACACGCCGAACGTTCCACACACGACAAAATAGAAAACCGCACACGACACGCAAACGACGACGTGACACGCGACTAGCGATAACTCGCTATTGACTCGACGCACACATTCAAAATCATGCTTCATCATACACACACTATTGTAAACATGAAATATATATTATTTCATGCCCTCATACCATTCCATGCACACACGCATGCACGCACACGGACAACAAGCCGAATGCAAACCGTAGGGTTGCACCAACACCACCCACCGCCTTGACTACACCACGCGCGTGGTGGCTGCCCGTCCTCTGTGCGTCGGGGTTGAGTCTGCCCTTGGCTGTGACGTCCTAGAGGAGAGGCAGTTTGAGCTGGAGTTCTTGGCAGCCGCTTCTCCCTCTCTCTGTGCCATGCTGCTTTCCCCTGAGGGAGACCCCGACGCCCTTGACACACCGACTCCTCGCACGTACCGTCAGGCAGTGTCAGGAGAGTGGACCTCTCAGTGGAAACCGGCCATGGACCCAGAGTTGGCGTCTTGGAGATCCACAGGCACCTACGTCGACGCAGTTACCCCTCCTTGCGCGAACGTTGTCGATGGCATGTGGCTCTTCGAGGTGAAGCGGCCACCTGGATCACCGACAGTGTTCAAGGCGCGCTACGTGGCTAGGGGCTTCAGTCAGCGTGAGGGAGTTGACATCTTTCAGACCTTCGCCACGACCCTGAAGATGACTACTCTTCGGGTGTTACTTCACGTAGCAGCACAGCGAGACTACGAGCTGCACTCCCTCGACTTCTCCACTGCGTTTCTCCAGGGCCACCTACACAAGGAGACCTGGCTGCGACGTCCTCCTGGCTTCACTAACACCTTCCCGCCTGGGACCCAGTGGAGCCTGAGGCGACCAGTCTACGGTATCTGACAGTCGCCCCGTGAGTGGCACGACACTCTTCGCTCCACGCTTTGTTCGCGCTGGCTACACTCCTTTCTTTATACTGGTCTACGTCGACGACCTGGTCTTTGCTATAGAAGACAGAGCATCTCTGACTGAGATGAAGTCCAAACTGCAAAAGAGACACACGTGCACTGACCTCGGTGAACTGCATCGCTATCTTGGCCTGCAGGTCACCAGGGACAGAGCCGCTCGCACCATCACACTGACTCAGTCACACATGGTGCAGCAGGTCCTTCGGCGGTTCGGGTTTCAGTTCTCCACCACACAGCCCACCCCTCTTGCCGTCGACCACAGACTCACTGTCCCTTTTCCCTACGAGTTCTTTGAGTCTAGTGGTCCTTACGCAGAGCTTGTATACTGCCACATGTACCTGGTGACCTGTACTCGCCCGGACCTCGCCTTTCCCCTCAGCGTCCTCTCTCGCTTTGTTGCGACTGGGAGACACCGTCCTGTTCATTGGACGGCTTCTGTGAGGGTGGCGAAGTACCTGGCGACTACATCAGGCATGAAGCTTGTGCTTGGAGGGACAGAGCCAGTTGTGCTAACCGGTCACTGCGACTCTTCTACGCCGACGACGTGGAGACTCAGTTCTCGACTCAGGGTTACTGCTTCAGTTTGGGTGCTGGAGCTGTGTCGTGGAGGTTTACACGCTCGTCGTCTGTGGCTTCGTCCAGTGCAGAGGCTGAGATCTACGCTGGTGCCATGGCTGCACAGGAGCTTCGCTGGCTCACCTTCTTGCTCACCGACCTTGATGAGCGGCCTCGCTCAGCACCGACCTTGTTCGCTGACAACAAGGCCATGATCCTCTTGTGTCAAGAGCCTCGACTGGAGAGAAGAGTGAAGCACATCGACGTGAGGTACTTTCTCCTGCGAGAGTTGCAGCGACGCGGCGAGGCACGTTTGGACTTTGTGGCCTCAGAGGCCAACACCGCCGACGTTTTCACCAAGGCCTTGGCGCCTGGTGACCACCACAGATTCTGTTTGCAGCTAGGGCTTGTTGACGCTGGTGTTTGGTTACTGTAGACTTGCTTTTTGTTGCTTGCTCTGCTTGTTCCTGCATCTATACATATTTGTGAACTGTTGAACTGGCCTTGCGGCCGCTTGCTTGCGCTCGGACTGTGTGGTGATCTTGTGATCCACCCCGGGCGTTGATTTGTTGCTTCTCTTGACTTGTATTGTGACCCTTTGTTTCCCTTGGTTGCTTTGATGCCCCTCACTTAGCCTATGGGGGTGTGTCAAATGTTTATATCTTCTAGATATTGTTAGTTATTCTAGGCTACAGTGAGTTGCCCTCTAAAGGGTACAACACATTTGTCTCGACTGTTCCTAGCCTATTTTAAGAGCTAGGCCAAAGTTGCGGGACCGCGCATGTTTGGGTGCACGTCTGGGGTTGGGAAACCCGAAGGAGGCGCGATGGTGGTTCGGAGGGCGATGTCATCGGACCGAGCCAGGAACTCTGAAAGTTGGGGTTGTACGCGTACAGTGTGACCCGGTAAGGAATTACGGAAAATCTCTTTCACTCCCCCCCCCGCCTCTCTCCCCCCCCCATCTAAGAAAGGTGGTGAATATCCGGAACACCCCGGCGAGTAAAGTTTTGGAATAACCGAAGGGTTATTATAACATTCGCGAAGGTTCCCCTTAGCGCACCGCTTCATAACGAAGCCGCGCATCTGTATCAGTACCGCACTAGCTCATATAGAGCACGCGAAGGTCAAAAGTCACGAGAAGGTCACCAGTCGTGTGAAGTCAATAGTTGCGGCAGCTGACCACCCCGCAGCTGTCGTCAGAGGTTACACGCTGCAACCCAGTAACTGTCGAGGATAGCAATACTCGCGGTTATTGTAGCAATGCAAAGCAATTAATAGGGGAATGTACCCCTCAGAGTACATGGCTAGCAAGGAAAGTTTGTTTAAGCCTTTTGTTCTCTTTCAATTATTATTAACAAGGTCATTACAAGAATTTACTATCTTTCTTACAACTTGGCTAGCCTTATCCTGTCCACTACGATTCTTGGTTATAACAACAAGGAATCAGGGAAAATTACTTATACTACCCCCCCCCCCCCCCCCCTACCCCCCCCTCCTTTAAGAAAGGTGGTGAATATTCGGAACACCCCGGCGAGTCAAGTAGGCCTACAGAACCGAGTACCCTGTAGCGAGTTAGCGGCGACATACGTGTCGTTGTCACTTGTGAGATCTTTTCAACGAAGCAGAAAGACGACGTGGCGTCCTGTGGCCGTCATATCCACACGATGGTTCAAAATCTTCCATGGCTCGAGTGTAGGTTCTGCCACAGGTCGAACATTTGGTGCGATGTTGGGCCGGGCGAGGTTAGAATACTGGGGTGCGACGTGATGACGCAGCATACTGACGTGGAATGCGTCGTGAATTTTCGAGTCATCCGAAAGTAGTAGTCTCGCCGTGACAGGTGCTAGCATCGTAGTGATGCGAAATGGTCCCACATAGCGGGGACAGAGTTTTGCTGGTTGGGGCAGTCAAAGATTCTTCGTGTCCAGGAGGACCATCTGCCCGTTGCGGAAAGGTAAATCCCCAAGGTGTTGATCCGCATTGCGGCTAGCGACAATATTGACCTCCCGGATAAAATTCGTTGCTTTGTCACGAGCAGCTTGAACTTCCGTGGCAAATTGCTGGGACCGCGGCACCGGGTTGTCGGGGGTCGTTGATGAGGGTACCACATAATCTATCCCGTAATTCAGGTAAAACGGCGATTGTTTCGTCGTTGCGGAGGGTGCGTTGTTGTACGCAAATTCCATCATCGTGAGCGAATCCTCCCACTTGGTCAGGTCGGGGTAGTTGGTGCGTATCAGCTGCTCCATGGTCTGATTGGTCCTTTCAGTCTGGCCGTCGGTTTGCGGGTGGTAAGACGACGAAAACTGCAGCCGGGTGCCGTACTCTACCCACGTCTCCTGCTAGAACTTCGACGCAAATTTCGGGTCTCGATCGCTGATGATCGCTGAAGGTAACCCGTGAAAGAGTACGACGGTCGTAAGGGCTAGAATGCCAGGACCCAAATCCATTTCGTACCAGCTTTTAGGTAATGTTTCCCGTGTTGCGTCGTAGCCCGTTTGTGGAGATTCTTGAAAAAACGCGTGTAGCCGTGGGTGAATAGTCCTGTTAAAATCGGGTGCGGGCGACAAGTACTGCATCGATGGTCGGGTCAAGGCGTCAGCAATGTTGTTGGTGCCTTTCTTGTACGTGCAAGTGTAGCGGAAGTTGGATTCCAGGTAGTCCAACCACCTGATTTGTCACGGGTTGAGTGTCGGTTGGCTTCGCATGTACTGTAGAGATTTATGGTCGGCCCGTATCGTCACGTTGGTTCCCGTTAAGTAGCAGCGCCAAGTACGAAATGCATGGACGATGGCCAGCATTTCTTTGTCGTGGGCTGGGTAGTTGCGTTCCGGTGGCTGCATTTTGCATGACTCGTACGCAATGGGTTGCAGCCCTTTGCCGAAATCCTGTAGAAGTACGGCGCCGACGGCGAAATCGCTGGTGTCTGCGGTCGAGATGGGTCGGCGAGGCGGAGTATCGGGGGGTGATCTCAAAATCTGCTCTCTCTCCCCCCACACGAAAAAAGGTTGTCAAACATTGTATATGTTTATATTCTGTAGGCTATAGTGGGTTTAGCCTTAGGGGGTACAACATTCTAGGGTTTCCTACTTGTACTCCCAATCTTGATAGTTCAAACACACTTGTTCATTCTAACATGGTATCACGAGCCTAGGTTGCCACCTAGGACCGCTTTCTACTACGGGCCCACTATTCCGCTAGAAGCGCCCTCGTGCGCCCTCGTGCGCCTTTCTCTGCTCGTGCGCCCTCGTGCGCCCCCTTTTTTTTTTCTGCTAGTGCGCCCTCGCGCGCCCCGCCCTTCGGTCTGCCCGCGTGCCGTCCTGCAGCCCTCGCGCTGCCTCTTGCAAGCTAGTACGGCCCTCGAGCCGCCCCTGCAGGTCCGTCAGGCCCCCGAGCCGCCTCTGCAGACCCGTCAGGCCCCCGAGCCGCCTCTGCAGGCCCGTCAGGCCCGAGAGCCGCCCTTGCAGACCCGTCAGGCCCGCGCGCAGCCTCTTCCCGACCGCGCGCCGCCCCTGCAGGCTCTCGCCGCCCGCCATGTCGCCCTGCCCGTCGCCGCCTGCCCGCGGCGTCGCCACCTGTCCGCGGCGTCGCCACCTGCCCGCGGCGTCGCCACCTGCCCGCCGCGTCGCCCTGCCCGCGGCGTCGTCACCTGCCCGCGGCGTCGCCACCTGTCCGCGGCGTCACCACCTGCCCGTGGCGTCGCCACCTGCCCGCCGCGACGCCCTGCCCGCGGCGTCGCCCCTGCCCGCCGCGTCGCTCTGCCCGCCGCGTCGCCCCTGCCCGCGGCGTCGCCCCTGCTCGCCGCATCGCCCTGCCCGCGGCGTCGCCACCTGCCCGCCGCGTCGCCCTGCCCACGGCGTCGCCCCTGCCCGCCGCGTCGCCCTGCCCGCCGCGTCGCCCTGCCCGCCGCGTTGCCCCTGCCCGCGCGTCGCCCCTGCCCGCTGAGTCGTCCTGACCTAACCCGCGCCTGGCCTCTGGAGCAGCCGCCCCTGCAGCAGCCGCCCCTGGCCTCTGGAGCAGCCGCCCCTGCAGCAGCCGCCCCTGGCCACTGGAGCGGCCGCCCCTGGAGCAGCCGCCCCTGGCCACTGGAGCAGCCGCCACTGCAGGAGCCGCCCCTCGCCCCTGGAGCAGCCGCCCCTGCAGCAGCCGCCCCTGGCCCCTGGAGCAGCCGCCCCTGCAGCAGCCGCCCCTGGCCACTGAAGCAGCCGCCCCTGGAGCAGCTGCCACTGCGGGAGCCGCCCCTGGCCCCTGGAGCAGCCGCCCCTGGAGCAGCCGCCCCTGGAGCGGCCGCTGTGGCGGCCCCGCAGTCGCCTCGCTCGTGCGCCTCCCCTTCCCACCACTGGTGAGCACTGCCCTGCCCGTGCTGCTACTGCTGTTACTGCTGCTGCTACTGCTTCTACTGCTGCTCCTGGCGTGGCCAGATGCAGCTCCAGGGCCGTCCGCGTGTGTCCCTCACGCCCCAGCAGCTTCGTGAGTGGTACGCCAGTTGGGGTTGTCGGGGTGGCAGTAGTGGGAGTCGTCCTGGAGTGGGTAGTTCGGGAGTTTCTTGTAGTGGCCCGGTACAGCAGCAGCGTCGTCTACGCGGGGCTCTTTCGCCCCAGCAGCTTCGTGAGTGGTACGCTCAGAGTAGAGGGTCACTGAGTACTGCTCGCTGCCCGTACGTCATTCGCACAGGTGTCCGAACTGGTCAGCCTTGCGGGACACGTGGTCACACAGAGTCCCACTGCTTCGCCCGTCTGGGCGACGCTTGGCGTACAGAGCTTGGCGACGACGCTGAGCTCCCCGACTGCGTGGAGCTGCTTAGGCAGAGGGTAGATATCTTTGCTCTTGACTATGATGCTATCCTCACTGCCATATATGCATTGTCTACTAGTGCTGAGAGTGCCTGTCACCTGTGTGTGCCGCCTGACCCCGGTATCCAGTCTGCTGCTCTAGGTACTGGTGAGGCTGCCGCACTAGGTGCTCGTGTGTCTGTTGCCTCAGGTACTGGTGAGGCTGCCGCTCTAGGTGCTAGAGTGTCTGTTGCCCCAGGTGCTGGTGAGGTTGCTGCTCTAGGTACTTGTGAGTCTGCGCCCTCTGGTACTGCGTCTACTGAGGCACTGCACACCTTCACGCTGGACTCAGGTGCTTCTCGCTGTTTCTTTCGTGACCGCACTGCCCTTGAGCAGCTTGCTCGACCAGTTGCTGTGTCCCTCGCTGACCCCTCTGGGGGTCCGGTCATTGCGACCTCCTCCACTGTCCTCCCTTGTCCTGCGGTTCCGTCGGGCACACTGTCCGGTCTCCACCTCCCCTCGTTCTCTACGAACTTGGTGGCGGGTTGTGCGCTCCAGGATGGGGGTGTCCACCAGTTCACCCCTGCCTACGAGCACGTGACACACTGCACGTGTGCTCGGACGGGCCGTCACCTGGCTACCTTCACTCGGCAGCCGGGGTCGGACCTGTACACACTGACCACTGAGTCCCCTCAGGTAGCTGCGTCTGCGTCTGCGTCAGGTCAGCTGTCGGCCCCCTGCTCGTGTCGCTCTCTGGCGCACGAGACCGTCCTCTGGCACCACCGCCTTGGTCACCCGTCCGTGCAGCGCCTTCGTGGCATGCACAAACGGTACCTTGTCTCTGGTCTTCCCAGGGTTCTACCTCCCCTCCCACCCTCGCCTGCTCCTCCCTGTCTTCCCTGTGTCGAGGGGCGGCAGCGCGCCGCTCCTCACTCCTCCTCGTTTCCCCCGACGTCTGCTCCCCCGGAGACGCTCCACATGGACGTGTGGGGCCCAGCCCGCGTTCGTGGACAGGGTCACGAGAGGTACTTCTTGATAGTTGTTGACGACTACTCGCGCTACACCACGGTCTTCCCCTTGCGCACCAAGGGTGAAGTCCCTGATGTTTTGATCCCTTGGATCCGCGCTGCCCGTCTCCAGCTCAGCGAGAGGTTCCACTCGGACTTTCCTGTTCTGCGTCTGCACTCTGACAGAGGTGGGGAGTTTTCCTCCGACCTCTTGAGGGCCTTCTGTCAGGGGGAGGGCATTGAGCAGTCGTTCACGCTTCCGGCCTCTCCACAGCAGAATGGGGTTGCTGAGCGCCGCATTGGCTTGGTCATGGAGGTCGCTCGTACCTCCTTGATCCATGCGGCTGCCCCCCACTTTCTGTGGTCGTTTGCGGTCCGATACGCTGCGCATCAGCTCAACCTCTGGCCCCGTGTCTCCGTTCCGGAGACTTCGCCGACACTGCGTTGGACGGGAGAGGCTGGCGATGCGTCGCGTTTTCGGGTCTGGGGATCTCGAGCTTTTGTTCGCGATACGTCCGCGGACAAGCTCTCCTCCCGCGCTGTTCCTTGTGTCTTCCTTGGCTTTGTCCCGGACGCGTCTGGTTGGCAGTTTTACCACGCCACCTCGCACCATGTCCTGCCCTCTCAGGACGTCACTTTTGACGAGTCGGTGCCCTACTACCGCCTCTTCCCCTACCGCACTGCCCCGCTCCCCCCCCCGCCTCTCTTCCTCGCGCCAGGTGCTGCTGTGGTAGACCCCCTCCCCCCTCAGGGTGCCGCTCCCTCAGGTGTGTCCCAGGTAGACCTGGTTGAGCCTGTCGAGGTAGCTGTCGACTCTCGTCCTGCTAGGGGTGCTGAGCCTGAGCGTGCGGAGCCTGGGGGTGCGGAGCCTGGGGGTGTGGAGCCTGGGGTTGCGGAGTCTGGGGGTGCTGAGCCTGGGGGTGCGGAGCCTGCGGGTGCTGAGTCTGGGGGTGCTGAGTCTGGGGGTGCTGAGCCTGGGAGTGCTACGTCTGAGGGTTGTGAGCCAGAGGGTGCTGCGATTGAGCGTGCTACACCTGGAGGCGCTCTCTCCTCACAGCAGCTGCGTGAGTGGTACTTACAGTACTGCAGCCTCAAGAGAGGTGCTTCTGGAGCTAGGGGAGCTGCTGGAGCTGGTGCTCGTGCTTCCCCTCCTAGGCGGGAGCTGGCCTCTCCCCAGCGGCTCCGAGAGTGGTACGCTCGGCGCTGCAGTCTCCGGAGTGGCGCTACTAGTGTCGCGCACCCTGGAGCTGGAGCTGCTGTTGGTACTGGTGCTGCTGGTGCTGGTGCTCCTGGAGGTGCTGGAGGTGCTGCTGCTGCTGGCGGTGCTGCTGGCGCTGCTGGAGGTGCTGCTGGTGCTGGTGCTGCTGGAGCTGCTAGAGGTGCTACTGGAGCTGCTGGAGGTGCTGCTGGTACTGGTGCTGCTGGAGTTGCTGGAGGCACTGCTGCTGCTTGCGGTGCTGCTGGAGCTGCTGGAGGTGCTGGTGCTGCTGGTGGTGCTGCTGGTGGTGCTGCTGGAGGTGCTGGTGCTGCAGGCGGTGCTGCTGGAGCTGCTGGAGGTGCAGCTGGTGCTGGAGCTGCTGGAGCTGCTGGAGGTGCTGCTGGTACTGGTGCTGCTGGAGCTGCTCGAGGTGCTGCTAGTACTGGAGCTGCTGGAGGCACTGCTGCTGCTGGCGGTGCTACTAGAGCTGCTGGAGGTGCTGGTGCTGCTGGTGGTGCTGCTGGTGCTGGAGCTGCTGGAGCCGCTGGTCCTGGAGGTGCTCGTACTGGAGGTACTGGAGCTGCTGGGACTGGAGCTGCTGAGGGGGTTACAGCCTGCCTCTCCACTGCCTGGTCCTTCTCCTTACACTGCGCCGATGGATAGTCTTACGGAGCGTCGTGAGCCTGAGTCTCGTCCTCCGTCGCCTGAGTCGCGTCCAGAGTCGCCTGTCCGCGCTGTCCGCGCTGGTCGTCGTGCTCCGCGTCAGCGTCCTCCTCCTGTCCTTGGCACTCACTATATGACCCTGCGTCCTTCCACTGCTCCACAGCGTGTCCCTCTGCCGTCTCCTCCTGCGTCCTCTCTTCCTGACGTTGCTGACCCGCCGTCAGACCTTGCTCGTGCTGCCAGTCCTACTGTCACGCGTTTCCTCGCTACTGTTGTCACTGACCCTACCTTTGAGTCCTCTGCTGCGTCTGCTCTAGTCGCTGAGCTTGTTGACTTTGCTGCCGCCTGTCGTCTAGACTACGCCGCTAGCCTTGTTGCTGAGTCTGAGTCTGTCTGTCCTCCGTCCGTCGGGGGTGAGTGTGCTCTTGGCACGGACGCCCTTGAGGACAGACAGGAGGAGTTTGAGTGCTTTGCTGCTGCTTTACCTCATCTCGTGTCCATGCTGATTGCCCCTGAGGGAGACCCGGATGCACCAGACATCCCGACCCCACGCTCTTACGCAGAGGCGATGGAGGGTCCCTACTCCTCTCAGTGGCAGACAGCCATGGACGCAGAGATGGCTTCCTGGAAGTCCACAGGCACCTACGTCGACGAGGTTCCCCCACCTGGGGCGAACATCGTCAGTGGCATGTGGATTTTCAGAGTGAAGCGGCCACCGGGTTCTCCGCCTGTCCTCAAGGCGCGGTACGTTGCACGAGGCTTCAGTCAGCGAGAGGGAGTTGACTTCTTCCATACCTTCTCCCCGACCCCGAAGATGACCACTCTTCGGGTTCTGCTGCACGTCGCCGCTCAGCGTGACTACGAGCTCCACTCTCTTGACTTCAGCACTGCGTTCCTACAGGGCAGCTTGCACGAGGAGATCTGGCTGCGCCGCCCACCTGGCTTCACTGGGTCGTTCCCTCCTGGTACCCAGTGGAGCCTCCGGCGGCCAGTCTACGGTCTCCGCCAGGCACCTCGTGAGTGGCACGACACACTGAGGACTACTCTTGCTGCTCTTGGGTTTGCTCCTTCCACTGCTGACCCGTCGCTGTTTCTACGCACCGACACCACTCTGCCGCCGTTCTACGTTCTAGTGTACGTAGACGACCTGGTCTTTGCTACTGCTGACACTGAGGCACTCGCCCACGTGAAGTCGGAGCTGCAGAAGAGACACACGTGCACAGACCTGGGTGAACTGACAAGCTATCTTGGCTTGTTGATCACCCGGGACAGAGCACAGCGCACCATCACCTTGACTCAGTCACACATGGTGCAGCAGGTCCTTCAGCGCTTCCGCTTCACGTACTCCTCGCCTCAGCCCACTCCTCTGCCTACCGGTCACTCGCTCTCAGCTCTGCCTTCGGATGAGTCCGTAGAGCCGAGTGGCCCGTATCCAGAGCTTGTGGGCTGCCTCATGTACCTGATGACCTGCACTCGACCTGACCTTGCATACCCTCTTAGCATCCTAGCGCGCTATGTCGCTTCTGGCCGTCACCGGAAGGAGCACATGGATGCCGCTAAGAGGGTGTTGCGCTACTTGTGCAGTACGTCGGGCACGGGGCTTGTGCTTGGAGGATGGAGAGACGTTGTCCTCACTGGGCACTCAGACGCTTCTTGGGCTGACGACCAGGCTACGCAGCGGTCGTCTCAGGGTTACACCTTCAGTCTTGGCTGTGGTTCAGTTTCTTGGCGTTCTACTCACTCGTCTTCAGTTCTCAGCTCCAGTTGTGAGGCTGAGATCTACGCCACAGCCATGGCTGCACAGGAGTTACGCTGGCTCACCTACCTGCTGACCGACCTGGGAGAGCGGCCTCGTTCTCCTCCAGTGCTGTACGTCGACAACAAGGCAGCCCTTGCCTTGTGTCAGGAGCACAGACTGGAGCACAGAACGAAGCACATCGCTCTGCGCTACTTCCTTGCTCGAGAGCTGCAGCAGCGTGGTCAGCTTCGTCTTTCGTACGTGGCCACTCGGGCCAACACTGCTGATGTGTTCACCAAGGCGCTTCAGCCTTGTGATCATCAGCGTTTCTGTACTGTTCTAGGCCTTGTGCCTACTGTCCCTCACTTGCTCACTTCTTGACTCTGCTTGTACTGTGATCTCTATATATATACCTGCATGCTTACACTTGCTAGGTTGTGATCACTGTACCTCTTGTTATATTATCAAACTGCATGTGAACTGGTCTTGTGACCATTTGCTTGTGCTCGGAATTTGTGTGGTATCCTTGAGATCCACCCTGAGCTTGTTTTGCTTTGCTTTGCTCTGACTGGTCTTGTGACCATCTGGTTGTCTCCCACTTAGCCTATGGGGGTGTGTCAAACATTGTATATGTTTATATTCTGTAGGCTATAGTGGGTTTAGCCTTAGGGGGTACAACATTCTAGGGTTTCCTACTTGTACTCCCAATCTTGTTAGTTCAAACACACTTGTTCATTCTAACAAAGGTGCCCTTGTGCAGTAGGTCGGTTAGAGGCTTGGTTACCCCCGCCATGTTGGGTACAAACCGGCGGACGTAATTTACAAAACCCAGGAAGCTCTGCAGCTCGGTGATGTTTGTCGGCGGTTTCCACTTAGAGATATCGTCCACCTTGCGAGGATCGATTTTAATTCTGTCTCCCGAAACCTCGTGCCCTAAGAACTCCAGCCCCGCCTTCAGGAACTCGCACTTAGAGCCCTCCGTAATTAGCCGATTGTGCTGTAAGCGCCGAAACACCTCCTCCAAGTCCTTGAAACGCTCCTCTTTTGTCTTGCTGTACACCAGGATGGCGTCAAGATAGACGATTTTTTTTTTATCCAGCATGTTCATCGTCAGCTGGAACGTCGAGGGTGCGTTTGTAATTCCGAACGGCATCACGATGTATTCGTAAATGCGATAGCATGCGAACACGCAAATTTCGTGGTAGCCCCCTCACATATCGATCTTTGAGAAGAAGCAATCCCTGCGAAGCTGATCCAGCAGGTCGTCTGGTCGCGCGATCGGGTAACGCAAATTTATCGTGACCCGATTCAGCACTCGATAATCAATGCACATGCGTAGACCGCCGTCCTTCTTCGGCGTGAACAATATCGGTGCTGCGAATGGCGACGTGCTCGGCCGGATAAAACCCTTGGCAAGGAGATAATCCTGCTGGCTCCTCAACTCGTCAAATTCCGGTTGGCTGAGCCGCCATTGTGTTCGAACAGTAGGTTGCTCGCCGAGTTCCAGCTTTATCCTGTGATCTTTTGGACGCTGAGGTGGCAGGCCATCGGGTAGGTTATCCACGAAAATTTTGTGATACTTCCGAATGATGCTCGCAGTTCCTCAGGGACTGCCGCGTAGAACGTGTCAATGTCTGCAACTTTTTCGGTGGCTGCTACCTCGTACAAGTGTACAGCGTAGCTTTGTGCCCCCTTGCTCATTGCTCGCCGCATGGGACGGCATTGACACGTGTCGTCATCGGCTCCGGGTTCGTCCATCTTGAAAGCGTCGTATGCCCCGTATTTCCTTGCACGGTGCATGCTTGCGTCGTCCAGTCGATCGTTGGATGAAAACGTTGCAACCAATCGCACCCCAGCAGCACATCATAACCGTCCAATGTCGTCGCAAGCATTTTCATGTCGAACCCGAAATCGTCGCCACACTTCGTCCGATTTTTTCGCGCCTTATCTCGGATGGCCAGGAGTGTCCCATCCACCAGCCTTGCGTCAATCTCCGGTAGACACCTGTTCAGCTGCACCCCAATTGTTTTGGGTGTTGACAAGTTGACTAGCCCCGCCGTCAACAAATACTTTTATGTTATAGGCGTTACCCCTCCCTAGAATCAGCACAGGGTGGTCCACGTGTTCACCATCGCTATTCGTCCGATTGCGGTCGATGGCTCGGATCGGTACCACAACTGGGTGTGGATGGTGATTGCCAGGCGACAGGGTCTAGTCAGTAGGGCGGCCGTCTGCTACCGACTCGTCTCATTTCCCGACCCTTCTCCGTCGTTCCTCTTCCCCTGTTTTATTTTTGGGCAGTCTTTTTTCAGGTGGCCCAGCTGGTTGCATGCAAACCATGGCCCGATGGCTCGGCTCGGCGCATCCACGCCGTTGATCATGGGCTGCTGAGTTGATCCACAAAATCGAGGGCCCTCTCGAGAGCTCGATCTCGCCCACTGCATCAGTGCATCCGTAGATTCGGCTTCCCGGACGGTGTCGTTAAAGCTGCATGGCCGCGTGCGTCGGACCTCGTATTGTATCTCGTACTTGAGGCCCGCCACGTAGCAATCCAACCGCTCCGCGTCGTTCATGTCGTCCACCTGGTCAGCCAAATTGCAGAAGGTGCTGGTGTAGTCTTGGACCGAAGTCAGCTGCTTCCAGGCACGCAGCTTCATGCGAGCAAAATCCGAGGCGGATATGTGCTCGAACCTAGCTCGCAAGGCGGCGCCCCACTCCTTCCATATGCGTATCGTGGCTGTCCCGGAAATCGAAGTTGTTTATTGCATGATAGGTGTTGAGGTCCCATCGTTCGCGCGCGTTATCCCTGCCGAAGTCCCCTCGGTTTGCAGCGTGCATCGCCACCACTGCAACGCAGGTCCCGATAACAGTGAAACTGCAATATTAATGCTTGTGGCATCATTATTAATCATCGCAGCATTAAAGAACACCTCCACACCAAACAACCACGCGGAAACAGTGACGAACTTGTCAGTTGGGTTAAATGGGGGCAGGTTCGTCGGCTTTATCTTGTAATCGTGCTCGGACCCACTATAATCGCGCTCGCGCTGCTCCGTCCGCTGCTGCACTCGATGCCGCACTTGCTGCTGCGCTTGCTACCTCGCACATGCTCGCTGCCGCGCTCGCGCTCGTGATGTTGCGCCCGCTACCACTCTCGCTGCTGCACTCGCCGTCGCTCTCACTGTTGCGCTCGCTGCCGCTCTTGCGCTCACGCTGTTGCTCGCGCCATTGAGCCCGCTGCATCTCGCACCATTCCGCCCGTGCTTACGCTGCCCCTTGCGCCGGCCCTTGCGCTGCCGCTCGTGCTTGAGCTGCTACATGTCGCCCTCAGTCGCTTCCCATCCACTGCTTGCCACTCCTTAGGAGCCTGGTGCCAGTTGCCTGCCGCTCGTTGCCTGTTGCTTGTTGCCTGCCGCCCGTGGCTTGCCGCCCACTACCTACCGCCCTTAACTGCCTGATGCCACTTTCCTGTCGCCTGTTGCCTGCCGCCCTTGCCTACCGCCTGTTGCCTGTCGCCCTTGCCTGCCGCCCTTGTCTGCCACCTGCAGCCTGCCGCCTATGCCTGCCACCAGTGCCTACAGCCCGTGCCTACCCTAGCTGCCGCCTCATATGGCGTCCGAGACCCTCCTGTGCTTCGATGCGGAGGGGCGTGCGCTGGGCTTTGAGCCGTGGCTGACGGAGGTCCACCTCTCTCTGCAGAGTCAGTTCCAATAGGATGTCGCATTGTTCTAGCACGCCAATAGTGTGCTCCTAGATCTTCCCTGTCCAGCTGCCCTTCCTGACACTGCTACTGCTACCTAGCAGAAGGAGTACAGTTCGACCTTCCTCTGGTAATCGCAGTGGCGGGGACGTGATGATGCTGCTTGATTCGCCATCCTTCGCCATCTCTCGCTGACTGAGTGGGAGCACTTCACTCATGTGACGATGGCAAAGGCTTTGCTGGATGCAGTTGTTGCACGCTACTCAACCCCCTCCACTACCACGCTCGGCCGCCACCTCCTCCCCTTCCTCTTTCCTGACCTCCCCTCCTTTCGCACCGTTTCTGATATGATTACACACCGGCGCTCGCTTAAGACTACTTTTCGCGCCTGCTGCACTCCTGAGCCGGCACCTTCTCCTATGTATTTCACCCTGTACCTTCTAGCGACTCTACTCCCGGGCTGTTCTGCCACCGCGCGTCACACCTTCCTTACTGCCCACCCCAAGACGCTCACTGTCGAGCTCTTTGCGTCTCGTCTCACAAAGATCAAGTTCAGTCTTCTCGCGGTCGCCACCTTCTTTGGTACTGTGCACCCACCCGTCTCTGCTATGGGTGCCTCCTCCCTCCTTGCTAGCCTCGTAGCCTCGGCCTCATCTGCCAAGGCTACGCCTGCGGCAGAGGTCACAACCGTTGCTACCTCCGGTCGCAAGGGCAGTCGCAATGGTAGCAGGGTGGGTGGTGGGGGTGGCGGTGGCGGTGGCAGTGGCGGTGGTACTAGAACGTCTGGCGGTCTCGATGCAGGAGGAGGTGTTGGGTCTGGTGGTGCAGCGGGAAGAGGTCCTGGTCCTGGAGGTGTTATCGTGCAGCAGCAGCAACAGCCACCACATCAGCAGCAGCAGTAGTAGCAACAGCAGCAGCAGCAGCAGCAGCAGCAGCAGCAACAGCTCCAGCAGCAGCAGCAACAGTCCCAGCAGCATCAATCACACCAGTTTCAGCACTGGGCCCCGCAGCAATTCCCGCAGCAGCAGTTGGGCTCGGCTGGCCCAGAGAGCACTGGCCGCAACTGTGGGCCCTGCCAGCACGTGATCTAGACTGGACCTCGTGCTGGCCACAGCTCGGGCAGTACTGACCACTCTGCTATGCGGTGCTTCAGTCGCCTCTCCGACCTCTACCGCTTGCACTTTGGTCTCAAGGTACAGGTCTCTGACTGGCTTGCGCTACTTCAGCATGGTTTGATTGTGTTTTCCATGGATATGCATGCTATTCGTGAGGCTTTGCTGAGTGGTTTTGTAATTTATCCTATCGACTCTAGAGTTGCTTGACCATATTAATTGTGTGTAACTAGCTTAGGATCTGTTGTTGACTCTAGTGTAGGATCTTCTGCTGTTGCTAGTCCAGGTGCAGCCGAAACTGGTGCGCCACTCTCCTTCACACTCGACTCTGGTGCGTCTGTGTGCTTCTTTCGCGTCCACGCCAGACTCAAGCTGCTTCTGGCTCCTGTCGTAGTCTCCTTGGCTGGCCCCTCCTCCAGACCGCTCGTCGCACTCAATGCTAAAACTCTCCTATGTCCAGCAGTCCGCTCCTAGCTCCCTCACGGGTCTGCACCTCCCGTCCTTCACCAGGAACTTGGTGGGGGTCAGTCACCTTCAGGACATGGGTGTCACCACCACCTTGCCTAGACAAGAGCACTTTGCTACCTGCATGGATGCTACCACTGGGGCACCACTTACAACGTTCCACAGGGAGCCTGTATCAGGTCGCTTTACGCTATGCACTTGGTCCCCTTAGGTGGCTTGCTCGTGTCAAACGCCCGCCCAACCATTTCATGTCACAGCGCATTGTTGTCTCATGTCTCATGTTGTCACTTTCGCCTCTCCCTGTCTCATTTGCACCGCCTTGCATCGAGGGTCGGCAACGCGCCGCCCCTCACTCCTTCACGCTGCTTCACGCCTCCGTGCCTCTCGAGCCTTTGCACATGGACTTCTGGGGCCCTGTCTGTGTCCTTGGGCCGGGGGAGCGATACGTTTTAGTAGTCGTGGGCAACTTTTCCCGCTACACCATGGTGTTTCCCTTGTAGCTGAAGGCTGCCGTGCTTGGCACTCTTCTCACATGGCTTGTGGCCATCCGCACCCAGCGTGCCCAGCCTGTGTTCCATCTACACTTTGACATGGGTGGTGAGTTCACATCTGGTTGGGTTGAGCAATTTTGATGCGCACAAGGCATCCGACAGACGTTCTCGGAGCCGGAATCGCCGCAGCAGAATGGGGCCGCTGAGTGACGCATTGGCCTGATCGTGGAGATCGCTCGCACCTCCATAATTCATGCTAGTGCCCCTCGCTTTCTGTGGCCCTTTGCGTTCCGCTACCCACGCACCAGCTTAAGATGTGGCCCCGTACCTCACAGCCGCAGGTTTCTCCGACCCTCCTCTGGACTGGGTCATCTGATCGTGCGTCAGCGTTCGATGTCTGGGGCTATCTTGCTCACGTCCGCGACACTCGCGAGGACAAGCTCTTTGCCCGCACTTGTCTCTTGTGTCTTCCTTGGTTTCCCCCTTGACACACCTGACTGGCTGTTCTACCACTCTTTCTCTCCAATTTCTCAGCTCGCGTCGCCTTTGATGAGTCTATCTGCTACTACACTCGCTTTGCTCACCGAGGTATCCCGGTTTCCCCCCCTCCCCAGTTCCTCACTGCCACTTCCCCCCCTAGTACCGCTCCTCTGGTAGCTCCCCTTCCATAGCGTCCTGCCTCCTCTAGTGTGTCACACGTCACCCGCAGTCTCCGCCATCCCCGACCCCGTCCTCGCAGTTGCCGCAGCTGGCCTCGTCGCCGCAGCAGGGTTTAACAACTCAGCAGCTGGTCAGTGTGGCCACTGGTAGTGCTGGCTCCGGGGGTGCAGCTGCGGAGGGTGTTGATGCTAAAGGTGCTGGCTATGGGGTTGCTGACATTGTGGGTACTGATTCTGGGGGTGGTGCGATAGGAGGTGCTAGCTTTGGGGGTGCTAACACTGGAGGTGCTTGTTTTGGGGGTGCATCTACGGGAGGTTCTGGTTCTGGTGGTCCTACCATAGGAGTTTCTGGCCCTGAGGATGTGGTATGTCCGCGACGTTCGGCACGACTACAAAAGCGGTAGCAACAGCGGCCGCAACTGTCAAGATACGAACGTAACGAGAAACTAGGATTAAGGAGGGCCTAGGCTTAAGAGCATAGGCCATGGGGTATCGAGTGAGTTTTGGTCAAGGAAGATTGAGAATGAGTGACTTCACTATAGCATACAAGGTGCAAATAGCTAAGTACAAAAGAAAGAGGTGCACCACCATACAGGAGAAATAAACTGGCAGATATTATAAATATATGTAAATCTAATTCAACACACCTATCTGGTTGAAGTGAACAACCATGTGCAGAGCCCCCCTTGAAGTGGTACACCTGGAAAACCCTTCACTGGGCGTGGGAACACAGCAAGGGCCCCCCTCTCAAGCCGACAAGCAGCACGCACCGTAGCAACGGAACCACCGGGGTGGAACAGGTTCCCGGTGTGGAGGAGCCGAAAGCGTATGCGTAAGTGTAAGCGTATGCGTGCTAGGCGGCAAACGAGACACGGCGGACTGGGCAGCAGCTACACTAGGCATACCACGGGCAAGGCACGGGTGACAATTGGTAGAACACGGGAGCACGGGTAGGACACGGGCAGCAACACGGGCACGTGCAAGAAACGGGCATGACACGGGCATGACGGGCAGAACATGGGAGCACGGGCACGGGACGGGCAGCAACGGGCAGAGCACGGGAGCACGGGTAGTACGGAAATGGGCAGCACGGGAACGGGAAGGACGGGCGATGGGAACGGGCGGCACGAAACGACACGGGGCGGCAAGCTCAGGAAAGGGCAGCAATGGGTAGTACGGGAATGGGCAGCACGTGCAACGGGAAAGGGCAGCAACGGGTAGTACGGGCAACGGGAAATGGCAGCAACGGGCAGTACGGGCATGGGCAGCAATGGGCGGCAAGCACGGGCGACGGAAACATGGAGCACGGGTAGTACGGAAATGGGCAGCAATGGGAAATGGGAACGGGCAGCAATGGGCAGTACGGGAACGGGAAGCAATGGGCAGTACGGGCACAGGCAGCAATGGGCGGCAAGCACGGGCGACGGAAACAGGCAGCACGGGAGGCACGGGAGGCATGGGAGACATGGGGTGCGGGGCGCGGGGAGCGAACGGACAAGGGCAGCATAATACGAACGGGAACGGGCAGTACGGGCAGTATGGGAGGCACGGGGTGGACGGGAGGTACGGAATGCATTAGAGACACGGGGTGCAGGGTGCGGGGTGCGAACAGGCATAGGCAAAACGGTACGAATGGGAACGGGCAGCACGGGACACACGGATAGGCACGGGAACGGGCACGGAAGCACGGGAACGAACGCACAAGACGCACGGATGGCACGGGAGGCCGGGGCACGGGCAACACTCGAGGCACGGGGTGAGAGGAGGAGGAGGCGGCTGATGCTGAAGCTAGACTCACACCACCCCTTGAACCTCCCCCACAGCAGAAGCAGTGGCATAGAGAGAGAAGGAGGAGGTGAGCAGGCAACTGATGCTGCAGCTGGCACTCCAGCCACACCCGCACACTCCACCCCCTGTGAGGCAGTGTTGGGCGGCAGCAGGTACTGCTGGTGCTGGCGGTCGCTGCTAACATCAGCCCAACATCCCTGTCAACGTGGTAACTAAGTAAACAAGAGAATGGATGACTAAGGGAATGAACAAACAAGCAAGATATAGCAAACCCTGACCCTAGTGCTAGGACAAAAGTAACACAATGTGGAACACCTATACTAGAACTAAACAATATAAATCATTATATTTTGACACACCCCCATAGTCTAGGTGACGATAATCTTGTCGAAAGCAACACACAGTATAGGGTGAATCACGAAGTCACCATACAATCTGAGAGCAAGGGTCACAGGACCAGTTCACAATAACAAAACAAAGCCCTGGGTGGATCTCAAGATCACCACACCGTCCGAGAACAAGCAAGAGGCCACAAGGCCAGTCCACATGCAAGAGTGTAGCAAATATAGGAGATGCAATTGTACAAGGCAAGCATCTCTACGTAAGCAAGTGAGGACTGGCAGGCATAAGGCCCACCTGGGTGCAGAAACGCTGGTGGTCACTAGGCGGCAACCCCTTGCTGAAGATATCTGCAGTGTTGGCCTCGTAGACCACACGCTGCTCTAACTCGCGCAGGACGAAGTAACGAAGCTGGATGTGCTTCGTCTTCCCAACCAGTCGAGGCTAGTCGCACAAGAAGACAGCAGACCTATTGTCAGCGAACAAGACTGGGAGAGAGCGAGGCCGCTCACCAAGGTCGTTGAGGAGGAAAAGCAGCCAGCGAAGCTCCTGGGCGGCCATGGCCGCAGCGTAAACCTCTGTTGATTGTGCAGGTGGTTGTGGTATTTTGCTCTAGCTGGTTGTGGGCTAAGGGCTTGGGCAAAATGTGGTTGCTAGACTTGTTGCAGGCTGGATTTGAACTTGCACCCAACAAGCACCAACAAACCTTCGCTATTCACTACAAAACCTTTGGTGTTGCTTGTTTGGCACTTTGGGTTGTTGGGGATTGTTGTAAGGCGAGGGTTGGGATGGTAGGGTTTGACAAACTCGTCACTTTGCAAAATTGAACTCTTACCTAAAGCCGTTCCTAGATCTAATCCATGGCTGCCAAGTAATTCCGCCAGGATACCCCGTCGCACTTAAATCGCGATAGCGATCGGCCTAGATCTTGGTTGAAGGCGTGCGTTACCATTCTGGAAAGTCGAGATTACGACCTTTTCAACGCGTACCTGCTCATAGTTTAAGGTTACGTGAGCTGCACGCAATGTTCCGTCGAAGTCGGCGGACCTAATATCTTGTTACACTCTCTAGATTCGCACGCTTTCCATCAGCGGTACCAGAGCTCTTTATATGCTATTCTGGTACCGGCACAGTTGAGGAATCAACTCAAGAGCGTTGAGAGGGGTCGAATGTTCCGAGGTGGTAACATTCTCTCCCCGCAACAACGTGTTAAGGCTCTCCACTCCCCACAAGTGAAGCCTACACAGCTGCAAAGTCTCAGGGGAAGGTTCCAGGCCCAGGAGCAGTTGAAAAGGCATCGGAAGAATCCTTCACCCCATACTCAATTGAAATAGGAAGTCGAATCTGCAGCTTCGAGAGAAGGACATAGGGATGATATTGTGAAATTATGATGTACCCTATGATCCTATTAAGGAAACCATCTTCGGCTACTCGGAGTGGCAACAACCACCACTCCTCGAGGTGCTCTGCAACGGATGGCGCCTCCAGGCGATGGTGGATAGCGAAGCGTCTCACTCGGTGTGCGACCGTGGAATGTTGGAGAAATTTGGAAAGTCCTATAAGGAGACCCAGTTCGCAGCAACAATGGTGGACGGCAGCAAGCTACCCATCTATGGCGAAGTCGCCCCCCAACTACAGATAGGGTGTTGCGATGGAGACCTATACTCCTGTCACCAACATCAAGAGTTTGGATTTCATCTTGGGGCGTGACTACTTGAAGCGGTTCAACCTTGAGATTGACTGGGTCAACCAGAAGGCGAGCATCTACAACAACGGGGAGAAGGTGGAGTTACGGAGCTGGAACGATACAGGCAACATTCCCGAGGTGACACTCGCACGATTCGAGAAGACGGTGAAGGAGAGTAACACAAGTTACATGGCACTGGTGACGGTAGCAGAAGATATTAAAACACACCTCGAGTTACCTGCATTTGTTAGGAAGGTTTTGGAGGAGTACAAGGACATCATGCTAGACCTACCTGCGGGTATAGCACCAGAGCGTACTCACCAGCACATAGTACCCTGATTGTTGTTACTCCCCTTTATTCCACTAAAGCCCAACAAGAAAACGAACAAGAACAAGAACATGAGCAAGAACAAGAACAATAACAATAACAATAACAATAACAATAACAATAACAATAACAATAACAATAACAATAATAATAACAATAACAATAACAATAACATTAATAATAACAATAACAATAAGAAGAACAACAACAGCAACAACAACAACAGCAAGAACAACAAGAACAAGAACAAGAACAAGAGCAAGTGCAAGAGCAAGAGCAAGAGCAAGAGCAAGAGCAAGAGCAAGAGCAAGAGCAAGAGCAAGAGCAAGAGCAGAAGCAAGAGCAAAAGCAAGAGCAAGAGCAGCAGCAGCAGAAGCAGCAGCAGCAGCAGCAGCAGCAGCACAGCAGCAGCAGCAGCAGCAGCAGCAGCAGCAGCAGCAGCAGCAGCAGCAGCAGCAGCAGCAGCAGCAGCAACAGCAGCAGCAGCAGCAGCAGCAGCAGCAGCAACAGCAGCAGCAGCAACAGCAACAACAACAGCAACAACAGCAACAACAACAGCAGCAACAACAGCAGCAACAACAGCAGCAACAACAGCAGCAACAACAACAGCAACAACAACACCAACAACAACAGCAACAACAACAGCAACAACAACAGCAACAACAAACAGCAGGCTCCTTAACACCCAGGTATGGCACTCGCCAGGCATGCCTAGCCGTCTGCCTTGGCTCGATCATGCGGTCAGCCTCGGCCGCCGCTCCGCGATTGTTGGGGGTCTCCTGGTATAGCACCTCCAGGCCGGTTGCCACGGTGACCTCCCTGACGCCCTCCGCCTGCATCTCCTCCTCCTCTTCCTCAAGAGCCTGCCCAAGCAGGCACGTGTTGTCGCCCGTGGTCCCTCCGAGGCACATGTCCTCGGAGACATCGGTGATGCTCCTCGCACGCAGGTGAGACATCACCAGGTGGTTCTCCGTCCCGTCCAGCTTGCTTGAAATCCCACAGTGGCGGAACGCGTCAATGATGACATGCTTGGGGACTTGATCCCATGCCTCCGCAATCCACTGTAGCACCACGGGGTGCGGAGGCCTCCGCAGGTTCCCTGCGGGTGGGACAGAGGCAGGGACAGCGTCCCGTTAGAGACATGAAAGGGTAACAGGGCTGAATGTTTTTATAAACTTTACTCACCCTTCTTCGTCTTCAGATGAATCCCTTCACACATGAGCCACCTGGCGTAGCCTGCGCGCACCGCGGCCTTGAAGCACCGGTTAATGGAGACGTCCAGGGGTTGAATCTGGCTCGTGAAACCAGCTGGGATTACTGCAGGGGTGATGCTATGCGTACGGTAGGCTTGGAGCATGCCCTGGGTGATGTGGCCTCGTTAGGAGTCCAACACCAGCATCGCACGTCTCGCGTTCTGGCCGCGCCGGGGGTTGAGATGGGGCAGCACCTCCTTGGTCAGCCAGGTCTGCACAGCGCTCTCGTCCATCCACCCGTTATCCTTTGCTTGGACCACGACTCCTGCCAGGCACAGAGGTGAGAGAGGGGAGTCAGCCAAGAAGGGCAATCTCTACATTATTGGAAAGCAGAATTCGAGTAGCTTACCATCCGGAATGTCACACTTCGGCACGTTCTCCCCGGTTGCGGTGCACGCGAGCATCACCGTCAGCCGCGTCTTCTCGTATCCTGTCGTGCGGATCGGGACCGAGCGCGCGCCCTCAATCGTCCTCTCGGCCGGCATCTCAACGAAGAGAGGCGTCTGGTCCGCGTTGATGATGCGGGCCGGGTCGATGTTGTGCCGCGCCCTCTTGATGCGCACTAACTTCCAAAACGCCTCGCAGTCCTTAGCGCATGCCCAGGAAAAACACAGCACAGCAGGAGGGGATGGGTACAAACATGAAAGGTGATTAGAGTGCTAGGCACATAGAGTCAAGCATCGAGCGCGAATTCAATCCCTTAACCACTCACCAGCCGATAACCGTTGGCCGACCTTGGTCTTCACACGCATGACCAGCGGTCACAAAAACGTTGGCTCCAGTGTGAGCTCGCATTCCAGTTCTTCCCGGGGTGGTGTTTCTTCATCCACTCGCAGCTCCACTTCTGAGTGTCTTTCAGCGTGATCGCCACCCGTTCACGCGCTGCAGGCATATGTAGCGGTACAACGCCGCCTCCATGTCGGGGTAGTGTGAGTGGCGGCCCGCCCCGTGCATCCGCTTACGGCAGTTCGCAGCTCCCTTGTAAAGGCCCGCTGCAGCCTCCGCGCTCCAGCGTCTGATGCAGGCGATGGAAGCGGTGGATTCCGGGGAGGTCTTCTTGAGGGAGCCGAGCTCGTGGTAGCGGACGCCCACTTGAGCTTCTCGCGTACGGTCCATCCGCGCCTCGCCCTCTTAATACCGCGGTTGCGAGGGGAAGGGGGGCGGGAGTTGGGATTACGGAGGGTGGGGTCTTTCGGCTTCGCCTTCTCAGGGAATGAAGGAATGGGGCCTGCAGCCTCCGCGTAGTCATCGTCGCTGCCGAGCGCCTCGTTGACCACGATGTCGTCCTTGATTGTCTTCTTCTTCTTCTTCTTCTTAGAAGCACCCGTGCTGGAACCTGGGTCGTCGTCTTTCTTCCACTTCTTGTTGCTTGTGCGGCGACGAACGGTGGCCTTAGCAGGGACCTCCGTCACCTTTGTTTTCCCCTTGTCTGCAGAAGTGAGGCGCGGTTAACGCTCCTCCCCCGAACTGTCGTCATCGGAGAGCACCATACGGGCACGCTTCTGCTTGGTTTGTAGGCGATGACGGAGCCTCCTCTTCAGAAGAGGAACATCGTCGGCCGCCGTGATGCGCCAAGGGTTGTCTTCGGAATCTTCACCATCAAAGAAGACCGAATCCGCATCCGCATCCGCCTCCGCCTCCGCCTCCGCCTCCGCATCCGCATCCGCATCCGCCTCCGCTTCCACATCCGCGGCCGCAACCGCATCCGCATCAGCTTCCGCCTCCACTTCCGTCCTCGCTTCCGCTTCCACTTCGTCGTCTGCATCCGCATCCGCATCCGCATCCACCGTCGCTCCCGCAGGCACATCTTCCGCCGTCACCGCCGCAGGGGCTTGCACCGTTGCATCCGCCGCTGCCTCAGCGTGCCCGCACCTCCGTCGTTGTCCGAGTCACCAGCCCGTCACTCTTCCAATTCGTCGTCGGAGCCAACCGGCCGATTCCAGCATTCGTCGTCGTCGATGTCGCCAGCAGGTATTTCATCCCCCGACGCGCTGTCGTCGTGGCCGTTCTCCAGCCAATCCTCCTCGCCGTCGTCGCCGTGTTCTTCTTCGTCGTCGTCCTCGTCACAGCTCGCACCTGAGGCGGCGGTAGAGCATCTCGCCTTGCACGTATCCGTCGCCATAGCTACACGGATGTCATCACCGGGCGAGTTGATTCGCCCGTAGTTGTTCACCTTCATGTGAGGGCGAGGGGACGCCGTGCCAACGGGGACTTTGCTGCGCATGATTCAGCCTGCCGAGAGCAAAGGTTGAGCTAATCTCAACCTTCTTGAGCACCAAATGAAGCTCAAGCCCGACTACCCCCCCCCCCAGCCAGAGGGCCCCTTCCAAAGGCTGCCGAGCCACTCCTCTACGAGGAATCTCCTCGTACAGGACAGCACATGACAGCCCTCACGCTGCCATTGTGCTGCCAGCAGCGTTCTGGAAGCATCCATGCGCTGCTGGCAGTAAAACGACGCTGGCAGCATCATTAGATGCTGCCCGCACGGAGGGATGTTGCCAGCACAGGCAGCTTTGCTGCATCCCTCACGTGGCATGTGGTGGCGACGCATGCATCACCACCGAGGTCGGCCAAATTCAATGAATCTGGCCCCTGGGTGGTTTCTACACACTTTGCAAATGTTACAGAGTTTATATAAATTTTTTCCTTTATAAGACTTATAAGACACCCTAAACCGTCCCAAATACAAGACAACTCAAGCATTTTTTCTAGTGTATAAGATAAGACATATATGTCTTATATTTGGGCGATGACGGTAGAAGGCTATAATGGAGTTGTGTTGTCCCAGGCATATTGTGCTATAATAAGTTATCAAACAAGCAATGTACTGCGATAAATTTTCTACACTCGATCAAATTCGATTTGTACAATATACATCTTCAAAAGTTTCTCAGCACTAGAACCTGAGCGAGGGGTCTGCTCTGCATTCAGCCTTAAACCAAGAGAATTCCTGTCCAAACCCTCCCCGTCACCCAAAGCTATTGTGATAGCCTTCTGGACAAGATTGATAGCTTTATACACATACGTAATGCAGCAACATGCCTCTACAAGCTGTAGAAAGCAAGCTTTCACAACTCCACAATGCCCTTTTTGTCACCACGATCCATGCAGCAAAGAAATCAACCCACGTCAGCTACACCACCCCATGTGACCTTCCTCTTCTGTCCCTTTCCCCCCGTCCTCTCCTTCCATCCTCTCTCACTGCTATCCTGCTCCTTGGCTCTCCTTACCACTGCCTCTACGAGATCATCCTCTCCCCCATCGTTTCCATCACCCTCCTCATCGTCTTCCTCGCGCCGCTCTTCGACTTCCTCCTCGCCACCTCCCTCACCAGCAGCATTCTCACACTCCCTACCCTCTCCTTCCGTGTTCCCTCCTACCATCAGCATTTTCCAAGCATTCTGAAAAGCTGAACTCCGTGTCCCTGATGGCCCCAGCTCGCGCCCCCTCCTTTTCTGCCCAGCCTGCTCCACCTGTCTCTCCTTCCTTCCCGACGCCTTAACCTCCACATTGCGCCCCTCTCTTCTCCTCCTTTTTGCCCTCCCAGTCGCAATACCTGTATCACCCTCCATGGCAGAAAATCGAGTAGTATCCACCCCATCCGTGCCAGCAGGAGCAGCAGCAGGAGCACAGGCAGCAACAGCAGGAAGAGTGGAAGGAGGCTGTGATGCATACCCCTGCTGTGGCCAGGCTGGCATGACTGGGGGAGAAGCAGACTGGGAAGGGAAGGTATGGGAGGAAGCGTACGGTGGTGGTTGGAAGGGATGGAAGGGCATGTATGGATAGGGTGGGTAAGGAGGGGGATATGTCTGATATGCGGGGTAAGGGGGCTGGGCTTGGGTAATCTGAGGGGCTGTAGTTGGGGGACCACCTGGGATCAGAGATTGTGTGGTTGCTGATGGAGGCTGCTGCTGCAGTTGTTGGGGCAAGAGTAGCTCTTGCAGTTGCTGCGGCAACTGCTGTTGTTGCTGCTGCTGCTGCTGCTGCTGGGGTAAGAGAAATTGTTGCAATTGCTGCAGCAGCTGGTGCTGTTGTTGCTTCTGCTGCTGCTGCTGCTGCTGCTGCTGCTGCTGCTGCTGCTGCTGCTGCTGCTGCTGCTGGCGTTGCTGGGGTAAGAGCAGCTGCTGCAGTTGCTGCAGCAACTCCTGCTGCTGCTGTTGCTGTTGCTGTTGCTGATGCTGCTGCTCCTGGGGTAAGAGCAATTGTTGCAACTGCCGCAGCAGCTGGTGCTGTGGTTGTTGCTGCTGCTGCTGCTGGTGTTGCTGCTGCTGCTGCCGTTGCTGGGGTAAGAGTAGCTGTTGCAGCTGCTGCAGCAACTGCGGCTGCTGCTGGGGTAAGATTATCTTTTGCCACAGCTGCAGAAGCTGGCGCTGCTGCTGCGACTGCTGCTGGGGTAACATTAGCTGCTGCAGCAAAAGCGGTTGCCGCTGCTGCTGTTGCTGCTTCTGAAACCATGGAGTCTCCGCTGCTTGTGTGCCTCCTGCTGAGGTACCACCACCCACCACTGCTCTCGCTGCTGCTGGTGTGTATATCTCTGCTACTGGTGCTGCTCCTGCGGCTGCTTCTGTTGTTCCTACTGCTGCTGGCACTACTGCTGCTGGCACTGCTGTTGGCACTACTGCTGCTGGCACTGCTGCTGGCAATGCTGCTGCTGGCACTGCTGCTGCTGGCATTGTTGCTGCTGTTACTGCTACTGCTGCTGGCACTGCTGCTGCTGCTGGCACTGCTGCTACTGCCGGCAATGCTGCTGATGTTACTGCTGCTGCTGCTGGCACTGCTGCTGCTGCTGGCACTGCTGCTGCTGCAGGCGCATGCGACCCCCCTCCAGCGACAGGCCATGTTCTCAGGGAGGGCTGCGTGTGGGGACTGGGGGCACCAGGTGGTGCTGCAGCAAAGCGAGCAGCAGGTTGCAATGGGGCGGTGGGTGGGCGCGGCAGCAATGGACGGAGGCGGGCAGCAGGTGGGCGAGGAGTGGTGGATGATCCACGCTGCCATGGGCCTCCGGGAACTGCCTCATACCCACGCACGCCTTGCCATCCACACAGCCACTGCTGCTGCTGCTGCTCTGACACATGGCGTGAAGGCAGCTGAACATGGTCCACTGCGCCACTATCACTACCGCTGTCACTATCATCGTCACCACCCACACCATCTGCATCCTCACCCTCTCTTACACTGCCTTCCTCACCACCAAACGACCACAAGCCATCCCACTTGCTCCCCTCCACCGAGCACGCCGCTCCTCTCCCCGCTCGCTTTCCTCCCTCTTGTCCTTCTTGCCCTCTTCCTCCTTTGCCTCCTCCCTGCCTTGCGCTCGCCTGTCCTCGCCCCTTCCCGCCTCTCCCACCCCCACATGTCTCACCGTCCACTTTCCCCATCTTCATTCCAACATCCACTTCGCCTGCCTTAACCCTCCTCCTCCATTCCACATCCTCCTCCTTCCATCCGCGCCTCCCCCCTTTCCCAGGGCGGTCCTCCAGATGGTCATAGTAATACGGCAGGTTGAACAGAAAATTCCTCCACACTCCACCATCCCTTCTACCACCCCTCTTCCCCCTTCCCGCCCCCTCTCCCCCCCCTGCACCAGTCCCTGCCAACCCACCCTGGTCTCCCTGCGCATCCCCCCCTTTGACGCCCCCCTGCCCCGTGCCCGTGCCGCCCTGCTGCTGCTGCACGTGGAGCCACTTGCACCACTTGTGGCCCTGCCGCACGCGCATGCGCACGCGCCACTGGTCCCCGTCCAGGCCGCGCAGCAGCGCCCTCACGTCGCGCCCATCCGCCCAGTCCTGCAGGTCTATCCCCGCCTCCACCGCCGCCTCTACTGCCTCTGCCGCCTCTGCTGCCTCTGCTGTGTGCTCCCCGTGCCGTGCTGCTAGGCTGTCTCTCCGTGGTGCTGCAGGAGATAACCGTGTATGCGCTGATGCCTCCATTGACCACACCACCTCCCTCTGTGCTGCTTGCCTCTTCCGCTTTCGCTCCGTGCCTGGCCTCTGCTGCTGTGCAGCTGCCTGCGCCAGCTCTGTTGATGATGCATTGCCAGCAGCACCAGTGTGGGGAGCAGCAACAACAGAAGCACCCACAGTGGAGTCTGCAGTGGCTGCAGCACCAGCACCAACAGCACCACCACCACCAGTAGCAGCAGCACCACCACCAGTAGCAGCAGCACAAACAGCAGCAGCAGCAGCAGCAGCAGCAGCAGCAGCAGCAGCAGTGCGGGTAAGCGTGGCAGCAGGGGGCAATTGGAAGAGTTGTGAGATGCAGGAGGGGTGGATGTCCCAGCGCTCCAAGAAGGCAAGCATCCACTCGCGGTTCAACGCGGAAGGGGAGGATTGCGGTGGCGAGGACACGGCGTGGGGAGAGGAGGATGGCGCACAGGCAGGCGTGGTGCAGTGCATGTGCAGGCGATGGGCAAAGCGCTGGATGGAGGACGCAGACACGCTCACAGGGTGCCACACGGATGCTGCTCTCGTCTCTCCCCACTCGCACTCCACTTGCTGCCTCTGCAGCCTTTCCAACCGTCTCTTGATCCACTTCGCCAACACCCCCTCTCTTTTTGTGGCCCCTTTTCTCTCTCTCCACAGGTGCCATGCCTCATCCCCATTCTCCCATCTACTCATTCCGTTCCATTCATTCTTCTCCCTCTCGTTCCGTTGCTCCTCCTCCCTCTCACTCCCCCTTTCCATCTCCCTCTCCCTCTTCCTCTTCCTCTCCCTCTCCCTTTCCTTCTCTTTCTCTTCAAGCTCCCTCAACCTCTTCCTCTCCTTCTCCCTCTCGCTCTCCCTCTCCCTTTCCCTCTCCTTCTCCATCTCCTGCTCCCTTTCCTTGTTACCCTCTACTTCCCCACAGTCCACACGTGTACTGTTTCCTGCATTTGGCTTGCTCATCACGTCATATCCAGCTGCCTTCCTCAACTCCCCATTTCCATCCGCCATTCCTCCCACTCGCCTCTTTACCACCTCCGTCCTCCCCACACTCTCCCCAGCGTCCATGCATCTTCCCGCCTGCTGCCACGCGCGCTGCTGCAGCGACTCCCTGCAGGCAGCCAGGTCGTGCACGAACTTGGAGCACCACTTGGACGAGAAGTGAAACTCCGGACTCACTCCCACCAGCGCCCCGATTCTCCTCGCCACCTCGATAATCACCTCCTTCCGCAACAGATACTGCAACCTCACACTCCCCCCACCTCTCCTAGCAGGCAGCGCAGCAGCGGGTGCAGGGCGGGCAGGCCAGGAGAGAGTCTGCTTGTGGATCTTGATGACAGCGCCAATGTCCTCCACCCACCGCGCCAGTGCCACCTCCAGCAGCCGCGCCGCCTTCATGCGCGGCCTCTTCAGCATCGCCACACACAGCCCCGCCGGCAGCTGCAACAGGCGCTGCCGCTCACACAGAATGGCTGCCAGCACGCCGGGGCTCAGGTGCACGTTCCAAGCACGCTTCACTGCCGCAAGGATCATGTCCTCCCGCAGACCCGGCCGAGCCTGCACCACCAGGCACAGCGCACGCACGCGGCTCAGCGTCATCCCTTCCAGTACTACCCGCCTGTCCCCTGCCCCTCTGCTGCCCTTGCGGCACAGGGGCCGCCAGAGGCAGATGAGCCCCTTTGTATCGCCCTTGCCGGGGCTCTCGTTGCTGCCAGCATGGCCCCTGTGCCCTCTCGCACACTCCTGCCCTGCTGCTGTGTAAGGAGGCGGCAGGTGTAAGGAGTAGGCGGCAGTGCGAATGAAGAGGGGTTGAGTGGGCAGCACGCTGTGGTAGGTGGTGCCCAGGCACGACAACCGACGCACATGACGCCGCCGACACGACCTCACTGACCCGCCCTCTACCTCCTTCGCTCCCCCCCCCTCTACCCTATTCTCTTCCCCCACTTCTACCCTCTTCTCTCCCCCGCCCTCTACCCTCTTCTCTCCCCCCCCTTCAACCCTCTTCTCTTCCCCACCCTCTACCCTCTTCTCTCCCCCGCCTTCTACCCTCCCCTCTTCCCCACCCTCTACCCTGCCTTTTTCCCCAGCCTGTACTGTGCCCACTCCCCCATCCTCTACCCTCCCATCTCCACCTGCCTCTTCCCTCCCATCTCCCCCATCCCCATCCCTCCCTTCACCCCCATCCTCTTCCCTCCCTTCTCCCCCATCCCCATCCCTCCCTTCTCCCCCATCCTCATCTCTCCCTTCTCCCCCATCCTCATCTCTCCCTTCTCCCCCAACCCCTACCATCTCCTCGCCACTCCCGTTGTCTCCTCCTTCCTCTGCGCCTCTCCCACACTCATCTTCCCCTTCGTCACTTGACTCGACCACCACCATATCCCCACGTCCCTCCTCACCCTCCTCACCCTCCTCACCCTCCGCACCCCGCCCACCCTCCACACCTGGCACATCACCCACACCCTCCTGCGTCTTCGCGCGCCCCTCCGTGCCCGCTCCCACAGGAGCACGCCTGCGCGTGCGCTTCTTGGGGACGGCAACGTACGTGTCCCACACGATGCTGCCACGGCCCGGCCTGCCCTTGACAAGCACCTGCGCCTCCAGCACGGCTTCCTCCACCACGTCTCGCCGGAACTCCCTCACCGTCTCCCTCGCTGCACGCTCTGCAGCACCCAGTACCGCGTCAAAGTGCCCGTCACCCACCTCCACCTCAATCAATGCCTCCTCTTCCCTCCTCACTCCTGCCTTTCCTCCTTTCTTACACTTCGCTCCTCCATTGCTCTCCTGCCCACCCTCCTCCTCACTCCCCTCCTCACTCTCACCTTCCTCTCGACTTGAACTGTCACTCTCACTCTCCTCACTGCCGGCGCAATTGCCCTTCTCCCACCCTGTCACGCATGTCCTTTTCGCCCAATTCACGTCCCAACTGTTTGCTAGCGCCTTGTAAACAGATTTCTTTTTACGACCACTTCCCTTGTGCCTCTTCCCTGTATCCCGCACACCTTTGCTGGTAGTGGTGGTGCCGTATCCACCAGCACCACCACTACCAGCACCACCACAAGCACCACCTCCACCACCACCACCACCACCACCACCACCACCACCACCACCACCACCACCACCACCACCACCACCACCACCACCACCACCACCACCACCACCACCACCACCACCACCACCACCACCACCACCACCACCACCACCACCACCACCACCACCACCACCACCACCACCACCATCACCGTGCAGATTCCTCTCACCTTCCCTGACCTGCCATTTGTGAAGCCCAGCACAAAGCATGTTGTTGCGGTCACAGCCATCACCTCCACCACTCCACACAGCGCCCTCCTGCCCATCCTCGTCCGCCTCTACTTTTACCACCACCCTCTGCGTTGCACCCATATCCCCTCCCCGCCCCTCACTCTCCTCCCCTTCATCACCCGGTGCCCGCTCAGTGAGCGGCAGCAGCAGCAGCCCATAGCGGCGCATGAAGGCGGACACCCATTTCTGCGTAAGGGAGCCTTTCACCTGCGACAGGTACTTGGGCGCCAGGGCATGCGCGTGCACTAGAATGCGCTCCACAGTGGCCTCCCTCTGCTTCTCCCGCTCCTCCCTCAGCACCCACGCCGCCACCGCGTCCTCCAGCCGCACCACCTCCATGCTGCCCGCGGGACTGCCGCCCGCCTTGATCCACTTGCGCTGCTCGCGCGCGATGCGCTGCACCTTCTGGGGGGACACGTCCACGCCGTACTTGGCGAGCACCACGGCGGAGATCACCGTGGCGCTCACGTGCGCGCGCAGGCACCGCAGCACCGCGATCTCGTACTTCACGCGCACGTCCAGAGGGGGGCGCGCGCCCTGGGCGGGCAGCGAGAAGCTCGTGGGCCGGTTCTTGGAGCCCAGGAGCGGGTGCCTCCACTTCCCCTCCGCACCACTCCCTTCTCTGCCTCCTCCTTCGCCAACCTGTGCGTTACCATCCCGGCCACCCCCACCATCTCCGCCACCCCCACCATCTCCGCCACCCCCACCATCTCCGCCACCCCCACCATCTCCGCCAACCCCACCATCTCCGCCACCCCCACCATCTCCGCCAACCCCACCATCTCCGCCATCCCCACCATCTCCGCCACCCCCACCATCATTATGAAGTCTTTCTCTCGCCCCCTCTGCGTCCTCGTTACCTTCATCTAACATTCTTTCCAAACCTCCCACGCTTTCACCTCCGCCCCTTCCTCCTCCTTCCTTTTTGCCTCCCCTTTCCTCTCCTATACCCCCGTCGTCTTCTCCCCCTCCTTCTCCTCCTCTTCCTTCCTCCCCTCTTCCCCTTTCTTCGCCTCTTCCCCCTCCCTCGCCTCCTCTCCCTCGCCCGGCTTCGCCGCCTCTATCCTCCTCGCGCTGCTCCGCGTCCACTAGTCGATCGTTCACAACTGCACATCGCAAAACAGGGACGATGGAGAGGTAGATTCTGTTTCGGGTACCTGTCAGTTGCTTTCATCGTGGGCGCCTCGTCACCCCTCCCGTGTCGATTGGAGAGGCTGCGTGACGGCGTCTCCAATCGAGGGCGCCTCGTCACCCCTCACGTCTGGTTGGTCTGCGTTTCATACCTCGCGAAATTAGTTTTCTTCGTGCTCATCAGATGTTACTTTGCTCCAGTTTCGCCCCATCACTGTACTTCGTATCGTAGGCAGTTCGCGTGATTGGCCTACAGTTTTGCCCCGAGAGCAGCTAATAAGTTACTCTTATATGTAGGTAAAAGATTATGTACGTAGGTCGGACGTACTCATTTTATATAAAAAAAACTTATGAATCAGTAAACCTATCGGCACAGCACTGAAATCTCAGGGGAAAAAACTCAGCCAGAACTGATCAATCAGGGTTTTTTTTTTTTTTTGTTGTTTTTTTCAGGGGGAAGCACTAATTGGTCAAAGTGCCTTGAATTTGGTCTGAGGGCCTGGCCGGGAAGATCGAAACAAGTTCTTGGTTTCCAACATCATACATATCTGGCTCCACATTTAGGATATTTCGTTCACAAGTGAATTTTATCTACTACCGTTCCTCAGGCATTCTCTTGAACACTGGGTCAAGAGTTGTTCAAGCGGGTGCTCCAAAGAGTGCATAATGTTGAAACAAATACTACCGTATCCCTAAAATGTGAAACCAAATACCGTATATAGGCTAAGTGATGTTATAACCGAAGAATCGTAGTGGACAGGATAAAGCTGCTAAGTATAGGAGAGAACTGTGAAAGTCTCTGTGGTGACCTTGTTAATAAGATTTGAAAAGAACAAGATGATTATAAGATAGAGGTACAAGGATATAATAGCAATCCTAGCTAGCCATGTACTCTGAGGGGTACATTCCCTTATTAACCGAATTGCATTGCTACAGTAACCACGACTATTGCCATTCTAGACAGTTACCATGTTGCACTTCGTAACTGCCTTGTGTGGTTACTGGGCAGTCATGGGTCACGACCGTTGACTTGTCTTCGACTGTTGACCTTCGGGTGACCCTTGACGTTCCGCGTGCTCTATATGAGCTCATGCGGTACTGGTACAAGCGCTTGCTTCGCTATGAAGAAACTCGACAGTGGATATCCTTCGGGAATGTTTATGATAACCTTTCGGTTATTCCAACACTTTCCTTCATTCCTGAAGGTGAGCCACGTGGGACTTCTTGGTGATCCCGCAAAGGTTGGCGCAGTGCTGGAACTGTTGACGTGGCAGTTTCTTTGTCAGGAAGCCGGCTGCCATGTCACCAGTCGGGCAGTACGTGAGCTTGACCTTGCCCTTGTCAATTTCGTCCTTGACGAAGAAGTAGCGTAGGGCGATGTGTTTCGTGCGGTTCACGAAGCCAGGCATGTTCGCGATCTTGATCGCGCTCTGATTGTCGCAGAGTAACGTGAAGTGCCCGTTCATCGTTACTTTCGCTTCCTACAGAAGCTCCATCCGGTACAGTCCTTCGCGAACAGCTGCGCTGGCGGCGATGAACTCTGCTTCGGCTGACGAAAGAGCAATGAGTTCCTGCTTCTGAGAGTTCCATGAGATGAGCCCAGCAGGCTGAAGTTGAAAGACGAATCCTGTGCGGGAGCGTCTGTTGTCAACATCTCCCGCATGATCAGCGTCTACGTAGCCGTGCAGCTGCAGAGTGGCCGTCAAGTTAGCTTCGTAGGTGAGGCCGACGTCAGGAGTAGAGATAAAGTATTGAAGTGCGCGGCGTAGATCCTGTAGATTCACCCCTTCAGGTCGCTTCATGTACTGAGCGAGCTGGCTTGCGACGTAGGAGAGATCGGGCCGGCAGGTGACGGCGGCGAACAGAAGACACCCTAGCAGCTGCTGATAGAGACGAAGATCCTTGAGGGAGAGTGGTGTAGTGTCCGGTTCGTGGGTAGGAGAAGGAGTGCGAAACGGGGTTGTGAGGTTGATGGGTGCGATGCTGAATTTCTTTGCGAGAGTTTCGGCATATTTGGCGGCGGAGAGGTGAATGGAGGAAGCGGACTGTGTGATGTTGAGGCCCAGGAATTGAGTGACGTTGTGGTTGATGGTGACTTCGAGCTGCTTCTTGATGTCTGCTTCGAACTGGTCCAGCAGTTCTGTATCTTCGCCGGTGTAGAGGAGGTCGTCGATGTAGGCAACGAGGAGAATGAACTTGCCGCGCGACTCCTTCCGGTACATGCCGATGTCGTGTGGTAGCTGCTGGAAGCCAAGCTTTGTGAGCACGGTGTGCAGGTACTGCTGCCACAGGCGAGGTGCTTGCTTGATCCCGTAGAGGGATTTCTGGAGCAGGCAGATTGCGCCGTCGTTTTATTCGAAGGCGTGCGGTTGCTCGACGAAGATGATCGCGTCAACCGGAGCGTACAAGAATGCACTGCCGACGTCGATTTGGCGGAGCGGTCGCTGTTTGATGGCGGCGATGCAGATGAGGATCCGTACTGAGGTGTGCCGCCCGACTGGTGCGTAGGTGAGATCGAAGTCCACGAGGTGAGTCTGTTCAAAGCCGCGCACCACCCAGCGCGCTTTATATTTGTCAATGGAACCATCCGCCAGCGTTTTGATGCGGAACACCCATTTTCCGCTGAGAATTTTCCTCCCCTTCGCAGATGTCCGGGGAACGAGTTTCCAGGTGCCACGATTCTTGAGCGACGCAATCTCCTTGGCCATGGCTGCCTTCCACTTCTCACTGTCGGGGCCGGAGAGAGCTTGGCGAACGGTGGTGGGTTCCTTGGGGGAGGTGTGGCGAACAGCGACGGCGAGCCCAAGGACCCGGAGCCCTGTTTCGTTGGTCTTTTCGTAGTGCAGGCGATCGTAGTCGTGGAGGCTGGTTACTTCGACCACGTCGTCGTCACTTTCGTGACCAGGGCGGATGGTGTCTTGCGAGGTGTTTGGCGAGGGTAACGCGGCGTCGGGTGACTGGCGGGCGTCGCTGGTGAAGTTATGGGCTGCGCGAGTTGTATCATCGGGATCAGGTTGGTGTAGAGGGATGAAGGTTGGAGTCTGGAACGGGCTTGTAAGGGGGATGTTGGGTGCGTTGTCAAATTGGGGGACACTTGCTGCATCCACATCCTCCGCCAGGTCAGCTTCATCATGTGGAGTGGCGAAGCTGCGGTGTCCCTCGAAAACCCTTTCCGGTGCCCTGTCAGCTTCGCGGTGTTCGTTGAACAGTGGCAGAGTCAGCTTCTCGTAGAAGATGCAGTCACGTTATTTCGTCACTTCGTGTGTCGCGTAGTCCAGCACGATCCACGCCTTATATTCCTTTTCGATCCCGAGGTGGATGCCCCAGCGGGCCCGGTCAGTAAAGTTTCCTGCCCTCGCTGTGTGTGGCCTGTACTGTACCATGCAGCCGAACACCCGAAGCAGGCGCGTGTCCGCCTTTCTACCCGTCCACGCCTTGTAGGGAGAGTTGTTGTTCTCGAGGCTTCGGGAAGACAGCAAGTTGTGCAGCCGGACTGCGTGGTTCATCGCGAATGGCCAGTACTTTGTTGGGATGGCCGACTGCTTCATCAGGGCCCTCATCCTGGTGGCGAGGCTCCTGTTTGTCCGTTCTGCTACTCCTTGCTATTCGTGAGCGTAGGGCAGGGACACCAGGTGTTCAATCCCTTTCCTCCTGAAGAGCTCCTTGAACTTGTCCGAGAAGAACTCCAGGGCTCCGTCCGTCTGCCAACTTTTCAGCTTAAGCCCGGATTGTCGTTCAGCCCGCTTCATCCACGCGATGAAGCATTCGAAGGCGAGTGACCTGCAGTCAGTGTTAACAGCCCAGACGTGGCGCGTACTTGCGTCGATGAAGGTGAGCGTGTAGTATTCGCCGTCGAGTCCCTCCTCCGTCAAACACATGAAGTCGCTGTAAACCTTGTCGAGTGGTTTGTAGCGTTCGTAACCCGGCGGTAGATTGGGAAAGGGCTTGTGGGCGAGTGACGCAGTAGGGCACACGGTGCATGGCGGGTCGTCGGAGTTTACGGTGAGGGAGCCTTCGCCGGGAAGAAGCAGTGCTCCGTCGTCGAAAACGCCAGCTTGCAGGGAGTTCTTGAGGGTTGCATGTGAGGGGTGCCCGAGTCGCTGATGCCAAATTGCTGGTTCCGCACGGTAGCCGACCGTTTTCTGATAATATTTGTGCCTTGCTGCTTCGTCGTTTGCCTCCCCTTCAGGTCCTGCATCGGCGACGTCGTCGGTGTCGGCGGCGAGCGCGTGAATTGACTTTCGTTCAAGGAGCGCGTGAGGAATACCGATGATGTCGTCGGTGTCGCCGGCTTTGACTTGGTCTCCGGTAACAAGCAGGCACTGGTTGGGCCAGTCGCGGACTGGTAATCCCTTCATGGGGATGCGGAAGTAGCTGTACTCGGTCCCGATGACTTCAATTTCTTGTGGTCCTTGTTCTGGCGGCGCCGGCTCCTCGGTAGGTGCTGGTAGGTCTGCTGCTTCTCCGAAGAGCTCATACGTTTCTTCCTCCTCTGACTCTTCTTGCATGGGTTCTGGTGTGTCAGGAGCGTATTGATCAGGGAGAGGGGGTCCGCCCTTGCTAGTGCCGCGCGTTGCCCAGTAGGGATCGATTGCCGCGGTTTCCGCTGAAGGGAGTCCCGGAGCTTCGGGATAGGCAGGAGCAGCTTGACCCCAGCCTTCTTCGCTTGTTGAAGTTCCCCATCCGCCTCCGGTCCCCCAGCCGCCTCCGGTTCCCCAGCCGCCTCCGATGTTGGCGCCAGCATCTGTTGGAGCGCTGGCGTCACCTCCGGATGCCGAGATAGTGTCCCGCCCTTCTGCTGCTGCCTCTTCTGGCGTCAGAACTTCTCCCAAGGGGCCAAGTGCATGGCCGGGGCTGCCTGATTGAGTTCCAGTTTTCTCGCTCTCTTCAGTGACTGGCTCCGTGGGTGCTGACGTCCCGCTGTCTTCTTCCATTGTTGCAGGTCCACTTCCAGCTGGGTTGGAGGTTGAAGCAGTCGGAACCGTGCGAAGGCGCAGGAGGCCATCCGAGGCGGGACGCTCAAGGTCCATTTCGGTGGGATGGGACCAAGTCGGCGTCTCTGAAGGAGTCGTCTTCAGGAGCAAGGTGCGGTGAGAGTCGCCGGTGGTGCCTTGCGCTGAGAACTGCAGCACGAAGACACCGTCGTCATCAACCGCCTTGCCGATGTAAGTGTTGTTATAGAAGAGTTCGAAGGTTTTGTCTTTGCGGTTGCTTCAAATGTCAACACCGCATCGCATGAGCTGCGCCGAGCAAAGCAAGTTGTACCGCAGATATGGAGCGACAAGCACGTCACCAATGTGAATCGTGAATCTTGTGTCATCAGCTTCAAGGAATATTTCACCGATGTCATATGCCTTGAGCGTGCCGTTGTTTGCCACCGTGATCTCGCAGGGTCGGCGCATGCGTTTGGAGTTGCTGATGAATGTTGGCGATCCCACCATGTCCTGTCCGCAGCAACTGTCCAGGTACCAGGTGTTAATGGTTTCACGGCTCTGTCGCGCGATGTTGGCGATTTTCGGCGTAACCACGCGATCCATTTCGCCGGTGTATGGCGAGAGAACGAAGTATCGGTTCGCCGAAATGCTGGGTGGTGATTCCGGTGTCGGCGGTGGCAGCTCGAAATCAGGTGGGTGCCTCTGTGGTGAGTTGGTCCAGGTAGGGGCAGTGGGGTCGTTGTCCTGCCTGGGCGCAACAGGGTTGATAGGGTCATCAATCGCGAATGTTACTCGATCGTAGTATCGAAAACCTCTGTTGCGGCGAGCCATGCAGCTCATGATTGTCCCCTTTGTCAGAATGTTATCTTATGCTCTAGCCTGTAGTGGGGTGCTCTATAGCGAGTACAACCCTTCTAGGGTTTGCTATTTGTATCCTCATTCTTGCTAGTGCAACCCCCTTCTTTCTTCTAAACTTTAACATGCTATCAGAGCAGGTCGATCCCCTTGGATCGATCCTGTGGGTGGGCTCACCACCTTGTTGCTTCCGCTGCAACTGCTACTGCTACTCTCTGTGCCGCACGCCCCGTGGCGTGCGGCAGTTTTTCTTCCCGCCGTGCGCCCCAAGGCGCGCGGCGGTTTTCTGCCCGCCGTGCGCCCCGAGGCGCGCGGCGGTTTTCTGCCCGCCGTGCGCCCCGAGGCGCGCGACGGGTTTCTGCCCCGTCACTCGCCGCGTCGCCCCCGGGAGGCGCTGCGACGGGCGACGGGGACCCGTCGCGCCGCCCAGGGGAGCCGCGCGCGGCCCCTGCTGCCCCGTCGCGCGGCCCTGCTGCCCCGTCGCGCTGCCCAGGGGAGCCGCGCGCGGCCCCTGCTGCCCCGTCGCGCGGCCCTGCTGCCCCGTCGCGCTGCCCAGGGGAGCCGTGCGCGGCCCCTGCTGCCCCGTCCCGGACCTGCCCCGGCCCCGACCTGCCCCGGCCCCGACCTGCCCCGGCCCAACTCCCGTCGCCTGTCGAGGCGACCCTGGGGGGGGCCGCTTGCGGACTGGTAATCCCTTCATGGGGATGCGGAAGTAGCTGTACTCGGTCCCGATGACTTCAATTTCTTGTGGTCCTTGTTCTGGCGGCGCCGGCTCCTCGGTAGGTGCTGGTAGGTCTGCTGCTTCTCCGAAGAGCTCATACGTTTCTTCCTCCTCTGACTCTTCTTGCATGGGTTCTGGTGTGTCAGGAGCGTATTGATCAGGGAGAGGGGGTCCGCCCTTGCTAGTGCCGCGCGTTGCCCAGTAGGGATCGATTGCCGCGGTTTCCGCTGAAGGGAGTCCCGGAGCTTCGGGATAGGCAGGAGCAGCTTGACCCCAGCCTTCTTCGCTTGTTGAAGTTCCCCATCCGCCTCCGGTCCCCCAGCCGCCTCCGGTTCCCCAGCCGCCTCCGATGTTGGCGCCAGCATCTGTTGGAGCGCTGGCGTCACCTCCGGATGCCGAGATAGTGTCCCGCCCTTCTGCTGCTGCCTCTTCTGGCGTCAGAACTTCTCCCAAGGGGCCAAGTGCATGGCCGGGGCTGCCTGATTGAGTTCCAGTTTTCTCGCTCTCTTCAGTGACTGGCTCCGTGGGTGCTGACGTCCCGCTGTCTTCTTCCATTGTTGCAGGTCCACTTCCAGCTGGGTTGGAGGTTGAAGCAGTCGGAACCGTGCGAAGGCGCAGGAGGCCATCCGAGGCGGGACGCTCAAGGTCCATTTCGGTGGGATGGGACCAAGTCGGCGTCTCTGAAGGAGTCGTCTTCAGGAGCAAGGTGCGGTGAGAGTCGCCGGTGGTGCCTTGCGCTGAGAACTGCAGCACGAAGACACCGTCGTCATCAACCGCCTTGCCGATGTAAGTGTTGTTATAGAAGAGTTCGAAGGTTTTGTCTTTGCGGTTGCTTCAAATGTCAACACCGCATCGCATGAGCTGCGCCGAGCAAAGCAAGTTGTACCGCAGATATGGAGCGACAAGCACGTCACCAATGTGAATCGTGAATCTTGTGTCATCAGCTTCAAGGAATATTTCACCGATGTCATATGCCTTGAGCGTGCCGTTGTTTGCCACCGTGATCTCGCAGGGTCGGCGC
This sequence comes from Closterium sp. Naga37s-1, assembly GCA_947471745.1. Classification (NCBI taxonomy): domain Eukaryota; kingdom Viridiplantae; phylum Streptophyta; class Zygnematophyceae; order Desmidiales; family Closteriaceae; genus Closterium; species Closterium sp. Naga37s-1. The sequence goes on along the minus strand of CANJKZ010000093.1, from coordinate 3,300,542 downwards.
ATGCGTTTGGAGTTGCTGATGAATGTTGGCGATCCCACCATGTCCTGTCCGCAGCAACTGTCCAGGTACCAGGTGTTAATGGTTTCACGGCTCTGTCGCGCGATGTTGGCGATTTTCGGCGTAACCACGCGATCCATTTCGCCGGTGTATGGCGAGAGAACGAAGTATCGGTTCGCCGAAATGCTGGGTGGTGATTCCGGTGTCGGCGGTGGCAGCTCGAAATCAGGTGGGTGCCTCTGTGGTGAGTTGGTCCAGGTAGGGGCAGTGGGGTCGTTGTCCTGCCTGGGCGCAACAGGGTTGATAGGGTCATCAATCGCGAATGTTACTCGATCGTAGTATCGAAAACCTCTGTTGCGGCGAGCCATGCAGCTCATGATTGTCCCCTTTGTCAGAATGTTATCTTATGCTCTAGCCTGTAGTGGGGTGCTCTATAGCGAGTACAACCCTTCTAGGGTTTGCTATTTGTATCCTCATTCTTGCTAGTGCAACCCCCTTCTTTCTTCTAAACTTTAACATGCTATCAGAGCAGGTCGATCCCCTTGGATCGATCCTGTGGGTGGGCTCACCACCTTGTTGCTTCCGCTGCAACTGCTACTGCTACTCTCTGTGCCGCACGCCCCGTGGCGTGCGGCAGTTTTTCTTCCCGCCGTGCGCCCCAAGGCGCGCGGCGGTTTTCTGCCCGCCGTGCGCCCCGAGGCGCGCGGCGGTTTTCTGCCCGCCATGCGCCCCGAGGCGCGCGACGGGTTTCTGCCCCGTCACTCGCCGCGTCGCCCCCGGGAGGCGCTGCGACGGGCGACGGGGACCCGTCGCGCCGCCCAGGGGAGCCGCGCGCGGCCCCTGCTGCCCCGTCGCGCGGCCCTGCTGCCCCGTCGCGCTGCCCAGGGGAGCCGCGCGCGGCCCCTGCTGCCCCGTCGCGCGGCCCTGCTGCCCCGTCGCGCTGCCCAGGGGAGCCGTGCGCGGCCCCTGCTGCCCCGTCCCGGACCTGCCCCGGCCCCGACCTGCCCCGGCCCCGACCTGCCCCGGCCCAACTCCCGTCGTCTGTCGAGGCGACCCTGGGGGGGGCCGCTTGCGGACTGGTAATCCCTTCATGGGGATGCGGAAGTAGCTGTACTCGGTCCCGATGACTTCAATTTCTTGTGGTCCTTGTTCTGGCGGCGCCGGCTCCTCGGTAGGTGCTGGTAGGTCTGCTGCTTCTCCGAAGAGCTCATACGTTTCTTCCTCCTCTGACTCTTCTTGCATGGGTTCTGGTGTGTCAGGAGCGTATTGATCAGGGAGAGGGGGTCCGCCCTTGCTAGTGCCGCGCGTTGCCCAGTAGGGATCGATTGCCGCGGTTTCCGCTGAAGGGAGTCCCGGAGCTTCGGGATAGGCAGGAGCAGCTTGACCCCAGCCTTCTTCGCTTGTTGAAGTTCCCCATCCGCCTCCGGTCCCCCAGCCGCCTCCGGTTCCCCAGCCGCCTCCGATGTTGGCGCCAGCATCTGTTGGAGCGCTGGCGTCACCTCCGGATGCCGAGATAGTGTCCCGCCCTTCTGCTGCTGCCTCTTCTGGCGTCAGAACTTCTCCCAAGGGGCCAAGTGCATGGCCGGGGCTGCCTGATTGAGTTCCAGTTTTCTCGCTCTCTTCAGTGACTGGCTCCGTGGGTGCTGACGTCCCGCTGTCTTCTTCCATTGTTGCAGGTCCACTTCCAGCTGGGTTGGAGGTTGAAGCAGTCGGAACCGTGCGAAGGCGCAGGAGGCCATCCGAGGCGGGACGCTCAAGGTCCATTTCGGTGGGATGGGACCAAGTCGGCGTCTCTGAAGGAGTCGTCTTCAGGAGCAAGGTGCGGTGAGAGTCGCCGGTGGTGCCTTGCGCTGAGAACTGCAGCACGAAGACACCGTCGTCATCAACCGCCTTGCCGATGTAAGTGTTGTTATAGAAGAGTTCGAAGGTTTTGTCTTTGCGGTTGCTTCAAATGTCAACACCGCATCGCATGAGCTGCGCCGAGCAAAGCAAGTTGTACCGCAGATATGGAGCGACAAGCACGTCACCAATGTGAATCGTGAATCTTGTGTCATCAGCTTCAAGGAATATTTCACCGATGTCATATGCCTTGAGCGTGCCGTTGTTTGCCACCGTGATCTCGCAGGGTCGGCGCATGCGTTTGGAGTTGCTGATGAATGTTGGCGATCCCACCATGTCCTGTCCGCAGCAACTGTCCAGGTACCAGGTGTTAATGGTTTCACGGCTCTGTCGCGCGATGTTGGCGATTTTCGGCGTAACCACGCGATCCATTTCGCCGGTGTATGGCGAGAGAACGAAGTATCGGTTCGCCGAAATGCTGGGTGGTGATTCCGGTGTCGGCGGTGGCAGCTCGAAATCAGGTGGGTGCCTCTGTGGTGAGTTGGTCCAGGTAGGGGCAGTGGGGTCGTTGTCCTGCCTGGGCGCAACAGGGTTGATAGGGTCATCAATCGCGAATGTTACTCGATCGTAGTATCGAAAACCTCTGTTGCGGCGAGCCATGCAGCTCATGATTGTCCCCTTTGTCAGAATGTTATCTTATGCTCTAGCCTGTAGTGGGGTGCTCTATAGCGAGTACAACCCTTCTAGGGTTTGCTATTTGTATCCTCATTCTTGCTAGTGCAACCCCCTTCTTTCTTCTAAACTTTAACATGCTATCAGAGCAGGTCGATCCCCTTGGATCGATCCTGTGGGTGGGCTCACCACCTTGTTGCTTCCGCTGCAACTGCTACTGCTACTCTCTGTGCCGCACGCCCCGTGGCGTGCGGCAGTTTTTCTTCCCGCCGTGCGCCCCAAGGCGCGCGGCGGTTTTCTGCCCGCCGTGCGCCCCGAGGCGCGCGGCGGTTTTCTGCCCGCCGTGCGCCCCGAGGCGCGCGACGGGTTTCTGCCCCGTCACTCGCCGCGTCGCCCCCGGGAGGCGCTGCGACGGGCGACGGGGACCCGTCGCGCCGCCCAGGGGAGCCGTGCGCGGCCCCTGCTGCCCCGTCGCGCGGCCCTGCTGCCCCGTCGCGCTGCCCAGGGGAGCCGCGCGCGGCCCCTGCTGCCCCGTCGCGCGGCCCTGCTGCCCCGTCGTGCTGCCCAGGGGAGCCGTGCGCGGCCCCTGCTGCCCCGTCCCGGACCTGCCCCGGCCCCGACCTGCCCCGGCCCCGACCTGCCCCGGCCCAACTCCCGTCGCCTGTCGAGGCGACCCTGGGGGGGGCCGCTTGCGGACTGGTAATCCCTTCATGGGGATGCGGAAGTAGCTGTACTCGGTCCCGATGACTTCAATTTCTTGTGGTCCTTGTTCTGGCGGCGCCGGCTCCTCGGTAGGTGCTGGTAGGTCTGCTGCTTCTCCGAAGAGCTCATACGTTTCTTCCTCCTCTGACTCTTCTTGCATGGGTTCTGGTGTGTCAGGAGCGTATTGATCAGGGAGAGGGGGTCCGCCCTTGCTAGTGCCGCGCGTTGCCCAGTAGGGATCGATTGCCGCGGTTTCCGCTGAAGGGAGTCCCGGAGCTTCGGGATAGGCAGGAGCAGCTTGACCCCAGCCTTCTTCGCTTGTTGAAGTTCCCCATCCGCCTCCGGTCCCCCAGCCGCCTCCGGTTCCCCAGCCGCCTCCGATGTTGGCGCCAGCATCTGTTGGAGCGCTGGCGTCACCTCCGGATGCCGAGATAGTGTCCCGCCCTTCTGCTGCTGCCTCTTCTGGCGTCAGAACTTCTCCCAAGGGGCCAAGTGCATGGCCGGGGCTGCCTGATTGAGTTCCAGTTTTCTCGCTCTCTTCAGTGACTGGCTCCGTGGGTGCTGACGTCCCGCTGTCTTCTTCCATTGTTGCAGGTCCACTTCCAGCTGGGTTGGAGGTTGAAGCAGTCGGAACCGTGCGAAGGCGCAGGAGGCCATCCGAGGCGGGACGCTCAAGGTCCATTTCGGTGGGATGGGACCAAGTCGGCGTCTCTGAAGGAGTCGTCTTCAGGAGCAAGGTGCGGTGAGAGTCGCCGGTGGTGCCTTGCGCTGAGAACTGCAGCACGAAGACACCGTCGTCATCAACCGCCTTGCCGATGTAAGTGTTGTTATAGAAGAGTTCGAAGGTTTTGTCTTTGCGGTTGCTTCAAATGTCAACACCGCATCGCATGAGCTGCGCCGAGCAAAGCAAGTTGTACCGCAGATATGGAGCGACAAGCACGTCACCAATGTGAATCGTGAATCTTGTGTCATCAGCTTCAAGGAATATTTCACCGATGTCATATGCCTTGAGCGTGCCGTTGTTTGCCACCGTGATCTCGCAGGGTCGGCGCATGCGTTTGGAGTTGCTGATGAATGTTGGCGATCCCACCATGTCCTGTCCGCAGCAACTGTCCAGGTACCAGGTGTTAATGGTTTCACGGCTCTGTCGCGCGATGTTGGCGATTTTCGGCGTAACCACGCGATCCATTTCGCCGGTGTATGGCGAGAGAACGAAGTATCGGTTCGCCGAAATGCTGGGTGGTGATTCCGGTGTCGGCGGTGGCAGCTCGAAATCAGGTGGGTGCCTCTGTGGTGAGTTGGTCCAGGTAGGGGCAGTGGGGTCGTTGTCCTGCCTGGGCGCAACAGGGTTGATAGGGTCATCAATCGCGAATGTTACTCGATCGTAGTATCAAAAACCTCTGTTGCGGCGAGCCATGCAGCTCATGATTGTCCCCTTTGTCAGAATGTTATCTTATGCTCTAGCCTGTAGTGGGGTGCTCTATAGCGAGTACAACCCTTCTAGGGTTTGCTATTTGTATCCTCATTCTTGCTAGTGCAACCCCCTTCTTTCTTCTAAACTTTAACATGCTATCAGAGCAGGTCGATCCCCTTGGATCGATCCTGTGGGTGGGCTCACCACCTTGTTGCTTCCGCTGCAACTGCTACTGCTACTCTCTGTGCCGCACGCCCCGTGGCGTGCGGCAGTTTTTCTTCCCGCCGTGTGCCCCAAGGCGCGCGGCGGTTTTCTGCCCGCCGTGCGCCCCGAGGCGCGCGGCGGTTTTCTGCCCGCCGTGCGCCCCGAGGCGCGCGACGGGTTTCTGCCCCGTCACTCGCCGCGTCGCCCCCGGGAGGCGCTGCGACGGGCGACGGGGACCCGTCGCGCCGCCCAGGGGAGCCGCGCGCGGCCCCTGCTGCCCCGTCGCGCGGCCCTGCTGCCCCGTCGCGCTGCCCAGGGGAGCCGCGCGCGGCCCCTGCTGCCCCGTCGCGCGGCCCTGCTGCCCCGTCGCGCTGCCCAGGGGAGCCGTGCGCGGCCCCTGCTGCCCCGTCCCGGACCTGCCCCGGCCCCGACCTGCCCCGGCCCAACTCCCGTCGCCTGTCGAGGCGACCCTGGGGGGGGCCGCTTGCGGACTGGTAATCCCTTCATGGGGATGCGGAAGTAGCTGTACTCGGTCCCGATGACTTCAATTTCTTGTGGTCCTTGTTCTGGCGGCGCCGGCTCCTCGGTAGGTGCTGGTAGGTCTGCTGCTTCTCCGAAGAGCTCATACGTTTCTTCCTCCTCTGACTCTTCTTGCATGGGTTCTGGTGTGTCAGGAGCGTATTGATCAGGGAGAGGGGGTCCGCCCTTGCTAGTGCCGCGCGTTGCCCAGTAGGGATCGATTGCCGCGGTTTCCGCTGAAGGGAGTCCCGGAGCTTCGGGATAGGCAGGAGCAGCTTGACCCCAGCCTTCTTCGCTTGTTGAAGTTCCCCATCCGCCTCCGGTCCCCCAGCCGCCTCCGGTTCCCCAGCCGCCTCCGATGTTGGCGCCAGCATCTGTTGGAGCGCTGGCGTCACCTCCGGATGCCGAGATAGTGTCCCGCCCTTCTGCTGCTGCCTCTTCTGGCGTCAGAACTTCTCCCAAGGGGCCAAGTGCATGGCCGGGGCTGCCTGATTGAGTTCCAGTTTTCTCGCTCTCTTCAGTGACTGGCTCCGTGGGTGCTGACGTCCCGCTGTCTTCTTCCATTGTTGCAGGTCCACTTCCAGCTGGGTTGGAGGTTGAAGCAGTCGGAACCGTGCGAAGGCGCAGGAGGCCATCCGAGGCGGGACGCTCAAGGTCCATTTCGGTGGGATGGGACCAAGTCGGCGTCTCTGAAGGAGTCGTCTTCAGGAGCAAGGTGCGGTGAGAGTCGCCGGTGGTGCCTTGCGCTGAGAACTGCAGCACGAAGACACCGTCGTCATCAACCGCCTTGCCGATGTAAGTGTTGTTATAGAAGAGTTCGAAGGTTTTGTCTTTGCGGTTGCTTCAAATGTCAACACCGCATCGCATGAGCTGCGCCGAGCAAAGCAAGTTGTACCGCAGATATGGAGCGACAAGCACGTCACCAATGTGAATCGTGAATCTTGTGTCATCAGCTTCAAGGAATATTTCACCGATGTCATATGCCTTGAGCGTGCCGTTGTTTGCCACCGTGATCTCGCAGGGTCGGCGCATGCGTTTGGAGTTGCTGATGAATGTTGGCGATCCCACCATGTCCTGTCCGCAGCAACTGTCCAGGTACCAGGTGTTAATGGTTTCACGGCTCTGTCGCGCGATGTTGGCGATTTTCGGCGTAACCACGCGATCCATTTCGCCGGTGTATGGCGAGAGAACGAAGTATCGGTTCGCCGAAATGCTGGGTGGTGATTCCGGTGTCGGCGGTGGCAGCTCGAAATCAGGTGGGTGCCTCTGTGGTGAGTTGGTCCAGGTAGGGGCAGTGGGGTCGTTGTCCTGCCTGGGCGCAACAGGGTTGATAGGGTCATCAATCGCGAATGTTACTCGATCGTAGTATCGAAAACCTCTGTTGCGGCGAGCCATGCAGCTCATGATTGTCCCCTTTGTCAGAATGTTATCTTATGCTCTAGCCTGTAGTGGGGTGCTCTATAGCGAGTACAACCCTTCTAGGGTTTGCTATTTGTATCCTCATTCTTGCTAGTGCAACCCCCTTCTTTCTTCTAAACTTTAACATGCTATCAGAGCAGGTCGATCCCCTTGGATCGATCCTGTGGGTGGGCTCACCACCTTGTTGCTTCCGCTGCAACTGCTACTGCTACTCTCTGTGCCGCACGCCCCGTGGCGTGCGGCAGTTTTTCTTCCCGCCGTGCGCCCCAAGGCGCGCGGCGGTTTTCTGCCCGCCGTGCGCCCCGAGGCGCGCGGCGGTTTTCTGCCCGCCGTGCGCCCCGAGGCGCGCGACGGGTTTCTGCCCCGTCACTCGCCGCGTCGCCCCCGGGAGGCGCTGCGACGGGCGACGGGGACCCGTCGCGCCGCCCAGGGGAGCCGCGCGCGGCCCCTGCTGCCCCGTCGCGCGGCCCTGCTGCCCCGTCGCGCTGCCCAGGGGAGCCGCGCGCGGCCCCTGCTGCCCCGTCGCGCGGCCCTGCTGCCCCGTCGCGCTGCCCAGGGGAGCCGTGCGCGGCCCCTGCTGCCCCGTCCCGGACCTGCCCCGGCCCCGACCTGCCCCGGCCCCGACCTGCCCCGGCCCAACTCCCGTCGCCTGTCGAGGCGACCCTGGGGGGGGCCGCTTGCGGACTGGTAATCCCTTCATGGGGATGCGGAAGTAGCTGTACTCGGTCCCGATGACTTCAATTTCTTGTGGTCCTTGTTCTGGCGGCGCCGGCTCCTCGGTAGGTGCTGGTAGGTCTGCTGCTTCTCCGAAGAGCTCATACGTTTCTTCCTCCTCTGACTCTTCTTGCATGGGTTCTGGTGTGTCAGGAGCGTATTGATCAGGGAGAGGGGGTCCGCCCTTGCTAGTGCCGCGCGTTGCCCAGTAGGGATCGATTGCCGCGGTTTCCGCTGAAGGGAGTCCCGGAGCTTCGGGATAGGCAGGAGCAGCTTGACCCCAGCCTTCTTCGCTTGTTGAAGTTCCCCATCCGCCTCCGGTCCCCCAGCCGCCTCCGGTTCCCCAGCCGCCTCCGATGTTGGCGCCAGCATCTGTTGGAGCGCTGGCGTCACCTCCGGATGCCGAGATAGTGTCCCGCCCTTCTGCTGCTGCCTCTTCTGGCGTCAGAACTTCTCCCAAGGGGCCAAGTGCATGGCCGGGGCTGCCTGATTGAGTTCCAGTTTTCTCGCTCTCTTCAGTGACTGGCTCCGTGGGTGCTGACGTCCCGCTGTCTTCTTCCATTGTTGCAGGTCCACTTCCAGCTGGGTTGGAGGTTGAAGCAGTCGGAACCGTGCGAAGGCGCAGGAGGCCATCCGAGGCGGGACGCTCAAGGTCCATTTCGGTGGGATGGGACCAAGTCGGCGTCTCTGAAGGAGTCGTCTTCAGGAGCAAGGTGCGGTGAGAGTCGCCGGTGGTGCCTTGCGCTGAGAACTGCAGCACGAAGACACCGTCGTCATCAACCGCCTTGCCGATGTAAGTGTTGTTATAGAAGAGTTCGAAGGTTTTGTCTTTGCGGTTGCTTCAAATGTCAACACCGCATCGCATGAGCTGCGCCGAGCAAAGCAAGTTGTACCGCAGATATGGAGCGACAAGCACGTCACCAATGTGAATCGTGAATCTTGTGTCATCAGCTTCAAGGAATATTTCACCGATGTCATATGCCTTGAGCGTGCCGTTGTTTGCCACCGTGATCTCGCAGGGTCGGCGCATGCGTTTGGAGTTGCTGATGAATGTTGGCGATCCCACCATGTCCTGTCCGCAGCAACTGTCCAGGTACCAGGTGTTAATGGTTTCACGGCTCTGTCGCGCGATGTTGGCGATTTTCGGCGTAACCACGCGATCCATTTCGCCGGTGTATGGCGAGAGAACGAAGTATCGGTTCGCCGAAATGCTGGGTGGTGATTCCGGTGTCGGCGGTGGCAGCTCGAAATCAGGTGGGTGCCTCTGTGGTGAGTTGGTCCAGGTAGGGGCAGTGGGGTCGTTGTCCTGCCTGGGCGCAACAGGGTTGATAGGGTCATCAATCGCGAATGTTACTCGATCGTAGTATCAAAAACCTCTGTTGCGGCGAGCCATGCAGCTCATGATTGTCCCCTTTGTCAGAATGTTATCTTATGCTCTAGCCTGTAGTGGGGTGCTCTATAGCGAGTACAACCCTTCTAGGGTTTGCTATTTGTATCCTCATTCTTGCTAGTGCAACCCCCTTCTTTCTTCTAAACTTTAACATGCTATCAGAGCAGGTCGATCCCCTTGGATCGATCCTGTGGGTGGGCTCACCACCTTGTTGCTTCCGCTGCAACTGCTACTGCTACTCTCTGTGCCGCACGCCCCGTGGCGTGCGGCAGTTTTTCTTCCCGCCGTGTGCCCCAAGGCGCGCGGCGGTTTTCTGCCCGCCGTGCGCCCCGAGGCGCGCGGCGGTTTTCTGCCCGCCGTGCGCCCCGAGGCGCGCGACGGGTTTCTGCCCCGTCACTCGCCGCGTCGCCCCCGGGAGGCGCTGCGACGGGCGACGGGGACCCGTCGCGCCGCCCAGGGGAGCCGCGCGCGGCCCCTGCTGCCCCGTCGCGCGGCCCTGCTGCCCCGTCGCGCTGCCCAGGGGAGCCGCGCGCGGCCCCTGCTGCCCCGTCGCGCGGCCCTGCTGCCCCGTCGCGCTGCCCAGGGGAGCCGTGCGCGGCCCCTGCTGCCCCGTCCCGGACCTGCCCCGGCCCCGACCTGCCCCGGCCCCGACCTGCCCCGGCCCAACTCCCGTCGCCTGTCGAGGCGACCCTGGGGGGGGCCGCTTGCGGACTGGTAATCCCTTCATGGGGATGCGGAAGTAGCTGTACTCGGTCCCGATGACTTCAATTTCTTGTGGTCCTTGTTCTGGCGGCGCCGGCTCCTCGGTAGGTGCTGGTAGGTCTGCTGCTTCTCCGAAGAGCTCATACGTTTCTTCCTCCTCTGACTCTTCTTGCATGGGTTCTGGTGTGTCAGGAGCGTATTGATCAGGGAGAGGGGGTCCGCCCTTGCTAGTGCCGCGCGTTGCCCAGTAGGGATCGATTGCCGCGGTTTCCGCTGAAGGGAGTCCCGGAGCTTCGGGATAGGCAGGAGCAGCTTGACCCCAGCCTTCTTCGCTTGTTGAAGTTCCCCATCCGCCTCCGGTCCCCCAGCCGCCTCCGGTTCCCCAGCCGCCTCCGATGTTGGCGCCAGCATCTGTTGGAGCGCTGGCGTCACCTCCGGATGCCGAGATAGTGTCCCGCCCTTCTGCTGCTGCCTCTTCTGGCGTCAGAACTTCTCCCAAGGGGCCAAGTGCATGGCCGGGGCTGCCTGATTGAGTTCTAGTTTTCTCGCTCTCTTCAGTGACTGGCTCCGTGGGTGCTGACGTCCCGCTGTCTTCTTCCATTGTTGCAGGTCCACTTCCAGCTGGGTTGGAGGTTGAAGCAGTCGGAACCGTGCGAAGGCGCAGGAGGCCATCCGAGGCGGGACGCTCAAGGTCCATTTCGGTGGGATGGGACCAAGTCGGCGTCTCTGAAGGAGTCGTCTTCAGGAGCAAGGTGCGGTGAGAGTCGCCGGTGGTGCCTTGCGCTGAGAACTGCAGCACGAAGACACCGTCGTCATCAACCGCCTTGCCGATGTAAGTGTTGTTATAGAAGAGTTCGAAGGTTTTGTCTTTGCGGTTGCTTCAAATGTCAACACCGCATCGCATGAGCTGCGCCGAGCAAAGCAAGTTGTACCGCAGATATGGAGCGACAAGCACGTCACCAATGTGAATCGTGAATCTTGTGTCATCAGCTTCAAGGAATATTTCACCGATGTCATATGCCTTGAGCGTGCCGTTGTTTGCCACCGTGATCTCGCAGGGTCGGCGCATGCGTTTGGAGTTGCTGATGAATGTTGGCGATCCCACCATGTCCTGTCCGCAGCAACTGTCCAGGTACCAGGTGTTAATGGTTTCACGGCTCTGTCGCGCGATGTTGGCGATTTTCGGCGTAACCACGCGATCCATTTCGCCGGTGTATGGCGAGAGAACGAAGTATCGGTTCGCCGAAATGCTGGGTGGTGATTCCGGTGTCGGCGGTGGCAGCTCGAAATCAGGTGGGTGCCTCTGTGGCGAGTTGGTCCAGGTAAGGGCAGTGGGGTCGTTGTCCTGCCTGGGCGCAACAGGGTTGATAGGGTCATCAATCGCGAATGTTACTCGATCGTAGTATCGAAAACCTCTGTTGCGGCGAGCCATGCAGCTCATGATTGTCCCCTTTGTCAGAATGTTATCTTATGCTCTAGCCTGTAGTGGGGTGCTCTATAGCGAGTACAACCCTTCTAGGGTTTGCTATTTGTATCCTCATTCTTGCTAGTGCAACCCCCTTCTTTCTTCTAAACTTTAACATGCTATCAGAGCAGGTCGATCCCCTTGGATCGATCCTGTGGGTGGGCTCACCACCTTGTTGCTTCCGCTGCAACTGCTACTGCTACTCTCTGTGCCGCACGCCCCGTGGCGTGCGGCAGTTTTTCTTCCCGCCGTGCGCCCCAAGGCGCGCGGCGGTTTTCTGCCCGCCGTGCGCCCCGAGGCGCGCGGCGGTTTTCTGCCCGCCGTGCGCCCCGAGGCGCGCGACGGGTTTCTGCCCCGTCACTCGCCGCGTCGCCCCCGGGAGGCGCTGCGACGGGCGACGGGGACCCGTCGCGCCGCCCAGGGGAGCCGCGCGCGGCCCCTGCTGCCCCGTCGCGCGGCCCTGCTGCCCCGTCGCGCTGCCCAGGGGAGCCGCGCGCGGCCCCTGCTGCCCCGTCGCGCGGCCCTGCTGCCCCGTCGCGCTGCCCAGGGGAGCCGCGCGCGGCCCCTGCTGCCCCGTCGCGCGGCCCTGCTGCCCCGTCGCGCTGCCCAGGGGAGCCGTGCGCGGCCCCTGCTGCCCCGTCCCGGACCTGCCCCGGCCCCGACCTGCCCCGGCCCCGACCTGCCCCGGCCCAACTCCCGTCGCCTGTCGAGGCGACCCTGGGGGGGGCCGCTTGCGGACTGGTAATCCCTTCATGGGGATGCGGAAGTAGCTGTACTCGGTCCCGATGACTTCAATTTCTTGTGGTCCTTGTTCTGGCGGCGCCGGCTCCTCGGTAGGTGCTGGTAGGTCTGCTGCTTCTCCGAAGAGCTCATACGTTTCTTCCTCCTCTGACTCTTCTTGCATGGGTTCTGGTGTGTCAGGAGCGTATTGATCAGGGAGAGGGGGTCCGCCCTTGCTAGTGCCGCGCGTTGCCCAGTAGGGATCGATTGCCGCGGTTTCCGCTGAAGGGAGTCCCGGAGCTTCGGGATAGGCAGGAGCAGCTTGACCCCAGCCTTCTTCGCTTGTTGAAGTTCCCCATCCGCCTCCGGTCCCCCAGCCGCCTCCGGTTCCCCAGCCGCCTCCGATGTTGGCGCCAGCATCTGTTGGAGCGCTGGCGTCACCTCCGGATGCCGAGATAGTGTCCCGCCCTTCTGCTGCTGCCTCTTCTGGCGTCAGAACTTCTCCCAAGGGGCCAAGTGCATGGCCGGGGCTGCCTGATTGAGTTCTAGTTTTCTCGCTCTCTTCAGTGACTGGCTCCGTGGGTGCTGACGTCCCGCTGTCTTCTTCCATTGTTGCAGGTCCACTTCCAGCTGGGTTGGAGGTTGAAGCAGTCGGAACCGTGCGAAGGCGCAGGAGGCCATCCGAGGCGGGACGCTCAAGGTCCATTTCGGTGGGATGGGACCAAGTCGGCGTCTCTGAAGGAGTCGTCTTCAGGAGCAAGGTGCGGTGAGAGTCGCCGGTGGTGCCTTGCGCTGAGAACTGCAGCACGAAGACACCGTCGTCATCAACCGCCTTGCCGATGTAAGTGTTGTTATAGAAGAGTTCGAAGGTTTTGTCTTTGCGGTTGCTTCAAATGTCAACACCGCATCGCATGAGCTGCGCCGAGCAAAGCAAGTTGTACCGCAGATATGGAGCGACAAGCACGTCACCAATGTGAATCGTGAATCTTGTGTCATCAGCTTCAAGGAATATTTCACCGATGTCATATGCCTTGAGCGTGCCGTTGTTTGCCACCGTGATCTCGCAGGGTCGGCGCATGCGTTTGGAGTTGCTGATGAATGTTGGCGATCCCACCATGTCCTGTCCGCAGCAACTGTCCAGGTACCAGGTGTTAATGGTTTCACGGCTCTGTCGCGCGATGTTGGCGATTTTCGGCGTAACCACGCGATCCATTTCGCCGGTGTATGGCGAGAGAACGAAGTATCGGTTCGCCGAAATGCTGGGTGGTGATTCCGGTGTCGGCGGTGGCAGCTCGAAATCAGGTGGGTGCCTCTGTGGTGAGTTGGTCCAGGTAGGGGCAGTGGGGTCGTTGTCCTGCCTGGGCGCAACAGGGTTGATAGGGTCATCAATCGCGAATGTTACTCGATCGTAGTATCGAAAACCTCTGTTGCGGCGAGCCATGCAGCTCATGATTGTCCCCTTTGTCAGAATGTTATCTTATGCTCTAGCCTGTAGTGGGGTGCTCTATAGCGAGTACAACCCTTCTAGGGTTTGCTATTTGTATCCTCATTCTTGCTAGTGCAACCCCCTTCTTTCTTCTAAACTTTAACATGCTATCAGAGCAGGTCGATCCCCTTGGATCGATCCTGTGGGTGGGCTCACCACCTTGTTGCTTCCGCTGCAACTGCTACTGCTACTCTCTGTGCCGCACGCCCCGTGGCGTGCGGCAGTTTTTCTTCCCGCCGTGCGCCCCAAGGCGCGCGGCGGTTTTCTGCCCGCCGTGCGCCCCGAGGCGCGCGGCGGTTTTCTGCCCGCCGTGCGCCCCGAGGCGCGCGACGGGTTTCTGCCCCGTCACTCGCCGCGTCGCCCCCGGGAGGCGCTGCGACGGGCGACGGGGACCCGTCGCGCCGCCCAGGGGAGCCGCGCGCGGCCCCTGCTGCCCCGTCGCGCGGCCCTGCTGCCCCGTCGCGCTGCCCAGGGGAGCCGCGCGCGGCCCCTGCTGCCCCGTCGCGCGGCCCTGCTGCCCCGTCGCGCTGCCCAGGGGAGCCGTGCGCGGCCCCTGCTGCCCCGTCCCGGACCTGCCCCGGCCCCGACCTGCCCCGGCCCCGACCTGCCCCGGCCCAACTCCCGTCGCCTGTCGAGGCGACCCTGGGGGGGGCCGCTTGCGGACTGGTAATCCCTTCATGGGGATGCGGAAGTAGCTGTACTCGGTCCCGATGACTTCAATTTCTTGTGGTCCTTGTTCTGGCGGCGCCGGCTCCTCGGTAGGTGCTGGTAGGTCTGCTGCTTCTCCGAAGAGCTCATACGTTTCTTCCTCCTCTGACTCTTCTTGCATGGGTTCTGGTGTGTCAGGAGCGTATTGATCAGGGAGAGGGGGTCCGCCCTTGCTAGTGCCGCGCGTTGCCCAGTAGGGATCGATTGCCGCGGTTTCCGCTGAAGGGAGTCCCGGAGCTTCGGGATAGGCAGGAGCAGCTTGACCCCAGCCTTCTTCGCTTGTTGAAGTTCCCCATCCGCCTCCGGTCCCCCAGCCGCCTCCGGTTCCCCAGCCGCCTCCGATGTTGGCGCCAGCATCTGTTGGAGCGCTGGCGTCACCTCCGGATGCCGAGATAGTGTCCCGCCCTTCTGCTGCTGCCTCTTCTGGCGTCAGAACTTCTCCCAAGGGGCCAAGTGCATGGCCGGGGCTGCCTGATTGAGTTCCAGTTTTCTCGCTCTCTTCAGTGACTGGCTCCGTGGGTGCTGACGTCCCGCTGTCTTCTTCCATTGTTGCAGGTCCACTTCCAGCTGGGTTGGAGGTTGAAGCAGTCGGAACCGTGCGAAGGCGCAGGAGGCCATCCGAGGCGGGACGCTCAAGGTCCATTTCGGTGGGATGGGACCAAGTCGGCGTCTCTGAAGGAGTCGTCTTCAGGAGCAAGGTGCGGTGAGAGTCGCCGGTGGTGCCTTGCGCTGAGAACTGCAGCACGAAGACACCGTCGTCATCAACCGCCTTGCCGATGTAAGTGTTGTTATAGAAGAGTTCGAAGGTTTTGTCTTTGCGGTTGCTTCAAATGTCAACACCGCATCGCATGAGCTGCGCCGAGCAAAGCAAGTTGTACCGCAGATATGGAGCGACAAGCACGTCACCAATGTGAATCGTGAATCTTGTGTCATCAGCTTCAAGGAATATTTCACCGATGTCATATGCCTTGAGCGTGCCGTTGTTTGCCACCGTGATCTCGCAGGGTCGGCGCATGCGTTTGGAGTTGCTGATGAATGTTGGCGATCCCACCATGTCCTGTCCGCAGCAACTGTCCAGGTACCAGGTGTTAATGGTTTCACGGCTCTGTCGCGCGATGTTGGCGATTTTCGGCGTAACCACGCGATCCATTTCGCCGGTGTATGGCGAGAGAACGAAGTATCGGTTCGCCGAAATGCTGGGTGGTGATTCCGGTGTCGGCGGTGGCAGCTCGAAATCAGGTGGGTGCCTCTGTGGTGAGTTGGTCCAGGTAGGGGCAGTGGGGTCGTTGTCCTGCCTGGGCGCAACAGGGTTGATAGGGTCATCAATCGCGAATGTTACTCGATCGTAGTATCGAAAACCTCTGTTGCGGCGAGCCATGCAGCTCATGATTGTCCCCTTTGTCAGAATGTTATCTTATGCTCTAGCCTGTAGTGGGGTGCTCTATAGCGAGTACAACCCTTCTAGGGTTTGCTATTTGTATCCTCATTCTTGCTAGTGCAACCCCCTTCTTTCTTCTAAACTTTAACATGCTATCAGAGCAGGTCGATCCCCTTGGATCGATCCTGTGGGTGGGCTCACCACCTTGTTGCTTCCGCTGCAACTGCTACTGCTACTCTCTGTGCCGCACGCCCCGTGGCGTGCGGCAGTTTTTCTTCCCGCCGTGCGCCCCAAGGCGCGCGGCGGTTTTCTGCCCGCCGTGCGCCCCGAGGCGCGCGGCGGTTTTCTGCCCGCCGTGCGCCCCGAGGCGCGCGACGGGTTTCTGCCCCGTCACTCGCCGCGTCGCCCCCGGGAGGCGCTGCGACGGGCGACGGGGACCCGTCGCGCCGCCCAGGGGAGCCGCGCGCGGCCCCTGCTGCCCCGTCGCGCGGCCCTGCTGCCCCGTCGCGCTGCCCAGGGGAGCCGCGCGCGGCCCCTGCTGCCCCGTCGCGCGGCCCTGCTGCCCCGTCGCGCTGCCCAGGGGAGCCGCGCGCGGCCCCTGCTGCCCCGTCGCGCGGCCCTGCTGCCCCGTCGCGCTGCCCAGGGGAGCCGTGCGCGGCCCCTGCTGCCCCGTCCCGGACCTGCCCCGGCCCCGACCTGCCCCGGCCCAACTCCCGTCGCCTGTCGAGGCGACCCTGGGGGGGGCCGCTTGCGGACTGGTAATCCCTTCATGGGGATGCGGAAGTAGCTGTACTCGGTCCCGATGACTTCAATTTCTTGTGGTCCTTGTTCTGGCGGCGCCGGCTCCTCGGTAGGTGCTGGTAGGTCTGCTGCTTCTCCGAAGAGCTCATACGTTTCTTCCTCCTCTGACTCTTCTTGCATGGGTTCTGGTGTGTCAGGAGCGTATTGATCAGGGAGAGGGGGTCCGCCCTTGCTAGTGCCGCGCGTTGCCCAGTAGGGATCGATTGCCGCGGTTTCCGCTGAAGGGAGTCCCGGAGCTTCGGGATAGGCAGGAGCAGCTTGACCCCAGCCTTCTTCGCTTGTTGAAGTTCCCCATCCGCCTCCGGTCCCCCAGCCGCCTCCGGTTCCCCAGCCGCCTCCGATGTTGGCGCCAGCATCTGTTGGAGCGCTGGCGTCACCTCCGGATGCCGAGATAGTGTCCCGCCCTTCTGCTGCTGCCTCTTCTGGCGTCAGAACTTCTCCCAAGGGGCCAAGTGCATGGCCGGGGCTGCCTGATTGAGTTCCAGTTTTCTCGCTCTCTTCAGTGACTGGCTCCGTGGGTGCTGACGTCCCGCTGTCTTCTTCCATTGTTGCAGGTCCACTTCCAGCTGGGTTGGAGGTTGAAGCAGTCGGAACCGTGCGAAGGCGCAGGAGGCCATCCGAGGCGGGACGCTCAAGGTCCATTTCGGTGGGATGGGACCAAGTCGGCGTCTCTGAAGGAGTCGTCTTCAGGAGCAAGGTGCGGTGAGAGTCGCCGGTGGTGCCTTGCGCTGAGAACTGCAGCACGAAGACACCGTCGTCATCAACCGCCTTGCCGATGTAAGTGTTGTTATAGAAGAGTTCGAAGGTTTTGTCTTTGCGGTTGCTTCAAATGTCAACACCGCATCGCATGAGCTGCGCCGAGCAAAGCAAGTTGTACCGCAGATATGGAGCGACAAGCACGTCACCAATGTGAATCGTGAATCTTGTGTCATCAGCTTCAAGGAATATTTCACCGATGTCATATGCCTTGAGCGTGCCGTTGTTTGCCACCGTGATCTCGCAGGGTCGGCGCATGCGTTTGGAGTTGCTGATGAATGTTGGCGATCCCACCATGTCCTGTCCGCAGCAACTGTCCAGGTACCAGGTGTTAATGGTTTCACGGCTCTGTCGCGCGATGTTGGCGATTTTCGGCGTAACCACGCGATCCATTTCGCCGGTGTATGGCGAGAGAACGAAGTATCGGTTCGCCGAAATGCTGGGTGGTGATTCCGGTGTCGGCGGTGGCAGCTCGAAATCAGGTGGGTGCCTCTGTGGTGAGTTGGTCCAGGTAGGGGCAGTGGGGTCGTTGTCCTGCCTGGGCGCAACAGGGTTGATAGGGTCATCAATCGCGAATGTTACTCGATCGTAGTATCGAAAACCTCTGTTGCGGCGAGCCATGCAGCTCATGATTGTCCCCTTTGTCAGAATGTTATCTTATGCTCTAGCCTGTAGTGGGGTGCTCTATAGCGAGTACAACCCTTCTAGGGTTTGCTATTTGTATCCTCATTCTTGCTAGTGCAACCCCCTTCTTTCTTCTAAACTTTAACATGCTATCAGAGCAGGTCGATCCCCTTGGATCGATCCTGTGGGTGGGCTCACCACCTTGTTGCTTCCGCTGCAACTGCTACTGCTACTCTCTGTGCCGCACGCCCCGTGGCGTGCGGCAGTTTTTCTTCCCGCCGTGCGCCCCAAGGCGCGCGGCGGTTTTCTGCCCGCCGTGCGCCCCGAGGCGCGCGGCGGTTTTCTGCCCGCCGTGCGCCCCGAGGCGCGCGACGGGTTTCTGCCCCGTCACTCGCCGCGTCGCCCCCGGGAGGCGCTGCGACGGGCGACGGGGACCCGTCGCGCCGCCCAGGGGAGCCGCGCGCGGCCCCTGCTGCCCCGTCGCGCGGCCCTGCTGCCCCGTCGCGCTGCCCAGGGGAGCCGCGCGCGGCCCCTGCTGCCCCGTCGCGCGGCCCTGCTGCCCCGTCGCGCTGCCCAGGGGAGCCGCGCGCGGCCCCTGCTGCCCCGTCGCGCGGCCCTGCTGCCCCGTCGCGCTGCCCAGGGGAGCCGTGCGCGGCCCCTGCTGCCCCGTCCCGGACCTGCCCCGGCCCCGACCTGCCCCGGCCCAACTCCCGTCGCCTGTCGAGGCGACCCTGGGGGGGGCCGCTTGCGGACTGGTAATCCCTTCATGGGGATGCGGAAGTAGCTGTACTCGGTCCCGATGACTTCAATTTCTTGTGGTCCTTGTTCTGGCGGCGCCGGCTCCTCGGTAGGTGCTGGTAGGTCTGCTGCTTCTCCGAAGAGCTCATACGTTTCTTCCTCCTCTGACTCTTCTTGCATGGGTTCTGGTGTGTCAGGAGCGTATTGATCAGGGAGAGGGGGTCCGCCCTTGCTAGTGCCGCGCGTTGCCCAGTAGGGATCGATTGCCGCGGTTTCCGCTGAAGGGAGTCCCGGAGCTTCGGGATAGGCAGGAGCAGCTTGACCCCAGCCTTCTTCGCTTGTTGAAGTTCCCCATCCGCCTCCGGTCCCCCAGCCGCCTCCGGTTCCCCAGCCGCCTCCGATGTTGGCGCCAGCATCTGTTGGAGCGCTGGCGTCACCTCCGGATGCCGAGATAGTGTCCCGCCCTTCTGCTGCTGCCTCTTCTGGCGTCAGAACTTCTCCCAAGGGGCCAAGTGCATGGCCGGGGCTGCCTGATTGAGTTCCAGTTTTCTCGCTCTCTTCAGTGACTGGCTCCGTGGGTGCTGACGTCCCGCTGTCTTCTTCCATTGTTGCAGGTCCACTTCCAGCTGGGTTGGAGGTTGAAGCAGTCGGAACCGTGCGAAGGCGCAGGAGGCCATCCGAGGCGGGACGCTCAAGGTCCATTTCGGTGGGATGGGACCAAGTCGGCGTCTCTGAAGGAGTCGTCTTCAGGAGCAAGGTGCGGTGAGAGTCGCCGGTGGTGCCTTGCGCTGAGAACTGCAGCACGAAGACACCGTCGTCATCAACCGCCTTGCCGATGTAAGTGTTGTTATAGAAGAGTTCGAAGGTTTTGTCTTTGCGGTTGCTTCAAATGTCAACACCGCATCGCATGAGCTGCGCCGAGCAAAGCAAGTTGTACCGCAGATATGGAGCGACAAGCACGTCACCAATGTGAATCGTGAATCTTGTGTCATCAGCTTCAAGGAATATTTCACCGATGTCATATGCCTTGAGCGTGCCGTTGTTTGCCACCGTGATCTCGCAGGGTCGGCGCATGCGTTTGGAGTTGCTGATGAATGTTGGCGATCCCACCATGTCCTGTCCGCAGCAACTGTCCAGGTACCAGGTGTTAATGGTTTCACGGCTCTGTCGCGCGATGTTGGCGATTTTCGGCGTAACCACGCGATCCATTTCGCCGGTGTATGGCGAGAGAACGAAGTATCGGTTCGCCGAAATGCTGGGTGGTGATTCCGGTGTCGACGGTGGCAGCTCGAAATCAGGTGGGTGCCTCTGTGGTGAGTTGGTCCAGGTAGGGGCAGTGGGGTCGTTGTCCTGCCTGGGCGCAACAGGGTTGATAGGGTCATCAATCGCGAATGTTACTCGATCGTAGTATCGAAAACCTCTGTTGCGGCGAGCCATGCAGCTCATGATTGTCCCCTTTGTCAGAATGTTATCTTATGCTCTAGCCTGTAGTGGGGTGCTCTATAGCGAGTACAACCCTTCTAGGGTTTGCTATTTGTATCCTCATTCTTGCTAGTGCAACCCCCTTCTTTCTTCTAAACTTTAACATGCTATCAGAGCAGGTCGATCCCCTTGGATCGATCCTGTGGGTGGGCTCACCACCTTGTTGCTTCCGCTGCAACTGCTACTGCTACTCTCTGTGCCGCACGCCCCGTGGCGTGCGGCAGTTTTTCTTCCCGCCGTGCGCCCCAAGGCGCGCGGCGGTTTTCTGCCCGCCGTGCGCCCCGAGGCGCGCGGCGGTTTTCTGCCCGCCGTGCGCCCCGAGGCGCGCGACGGGTTTCTGCCCCGTCACTCGCCGCGTCGCCCCCGGGAGGCGCTGCGACGGGCGACGGGGACCCGTCGCGCCGCCCAGGGGAGCCGCGCGCGGCCCCTGCTGCCCCGTCGCGCGGCCCTGCTGCCCCGTCGCGCTGCCCAGGGGAGCCGCGCGCGGCCCCTGCTGCCCCGTCGCGCGGCCCTGCTGCCCCGTCGCGCTGCCCAGGGGAGCCGCGCGCGGCCCCTGCTGCCCCGTCGCGCGGCCCTGCTGCCCCGTCGCGCTGCCCAGGGGAGCCGTGCGCGGCCCCTGCTGCCCCGTCCCGGACCTGCCCCGGCCCCGACCTGCCCCGGCCCCGACCTGCCCCGGCCCAACTCCCGTCGCCTGTCGAGGCGACCCTGGGGGGGGCCGCTTGCGGACTGGTAATCCCTTCATGGGGATGCGGAAGTAGCTGTACTCGGTCCCGATGACTTCAATTTCTTGTGGTCCTTGTTCTGGCGGCGCCGGCTCCTCGGTAGGTGCTGGTAGGTCTGCTGCTTCTCCGAAGAGCTCATACGTTTCTTCCTCCTCTGACTCTTCTTGCATGGGTTCTGGTGTGTCAGGAGCGTATTGATCAGGGAGAGGGGGTCCGCCCTTGCTAGTGCCGCGCGTTGCCCAGTAGGGATCGATTGCCGCGGTTTCCGCTGAAGGGAGTCCCGGAGCTTCGGGATAGGCAGGAGCAGCTTGACCCCAGCCTTCTTCGCTTGTTGAAGTTCCCCATCCGCCTCCGGTCCCCCAGCCGCCTCCGGTTCCCCAGCCGCCTCCGATGTTGGCGCCAGCATCTGTTGGAGCGCTGGCGTCACCTCCGGATGCCGAGATAGTGTCCCGCCCTTCTGCTGCTGCCTCTTCTGGCGTCAGAACTTCTCCCAAGGGGCCAAGTGCATGGCCGGGGCTGCCTGATTGAGTTCCAGTTTTCTCGCTCTCTTCAGTGACTGGCTCCGTGGGTGCTGACGTCCCGCTGTCTTCTTCCATTGTTGCAGGTCCACTTCCAGCTGGGTTGGAGGTTGAAGCAGTCGGAACCGTGCGAAGGCGCAGGAGGCCATCCGAGGCGGGACGCTCAAGGTCCATTTCGGTGGGATGGGACCAAGTCGGCGTCTCTGAAGGAGTCGTCTTCAGGAGCAAGGTGCGGTGAGAGTCGCCGGTGGTGCCTTGCGCTGAGAACTGCAGCACGAAGACACCGTCGTCATCAACCGCCTTGCCGATGTAAGTGTTGTTATAGAAGAGTTCGAAGGTTTTGTCTTTGCGGTTGCTTCAAATGTCAACACCGCATCGCATGAGCTGCGCCGAGCAAAGCAAGTTGTACCGCAGATATGGAGCGACAAGCACGTCACCAATGTGAATCGTGAATCTTGTGTCATCAGCTTCAAGGAATATTTCACCGATGTCATATGCCTTGAGCGTGCCGTTGTTTGCCACCGTGATCTCGCAGGGTCGGCGCATGCGTTTGGAGTTGCTGATGAATGTTGGCGATCCCACCATGTCCTGTCCGCAGCAACTGTCCAGGTACCAGGTGTTAATGGTTTCACGGCTCTGTCGCGCGATGTTGGCGATTTTCGGCGTAACCACGCGATCCATTTCGCCGGTGTATGGCGAGAGAACGAAGTATCGGTTCGCCGAAATGCTGGGTGGTGGTTCCGGTGTCGGCGGTGGCAGCTCGAAATCAGGTGGGTGCCTCTGTGGTGAGTTGGTCCAGGTAGGGGCAGTGGGGTCGTTGTCCTGCCTGGGCGCAACAGGGTTGATAGGGTCATCAATCGCGAATGTTACTCGATCGTAGTATCGAAAACCTCTGTTGCGGCGAGCCATGCAGCTCATGATTGTCCCCTTTGTCAGAATGTTATCTTATGCTCTAGCCTGTAGTGGGGTGCTCTATAGCGAGTACAACCCTTCTAGGGTTTGCTATTTGTATCCTCATTCTTGCTAGTGCAACCCCCTTCTTTCTTCTAAACTTTAACATGCTATCAGAGCAGGTCGATCCCCTTGGATCGATCCTGTGGGTGGGCTCACCACCTTGTTGCTTCCGCTGCAACTGCTACTGCTACTCTCTGTGCCGCACGCCCCGTGGCGTGCGGCAGTTTTTCTTCCCGCCGTGCGCCCCAAGGCGCGCGGCGGTTTTCTGCCCGCCGTGCGCCCCGAGGCGCGCGGCGGTTTTCTGCCCGCCGTGCGCCCCGAGGCGCGCGACGGGTTTCTGCCCCGTCACTCGCCGCGTCGCCCCCGGGAGGCGCTGCGACGGGCGACGGGGACCCGTCGCGCCGCCCAGGGGAGCCGCGCGTGGCCCCTGCTGCCCCGTCGCGCGGCCCTGCTGCCCCGTCGCGCTGCCCAGGGGAGCCGCGCGCGGCCCCTGCTGCCCCGTCGCGCGGCCCTGCTGCCCCGTCGCGCTGCCCAGGGGAGCCGCGCGCGGCCCCTGCTGCCCCGTCGCGTGGCCCTGCTGCCCCGTCGCGCTGCCCAGGGGAGCCGTGCGCGGCCCCTGCTGCCCCGTCCCGGACCTGCCCCGGCCCTGACCTGCCCCGGCCCAACTCCCGTCGCCTGTCGAGGCGACCCTGGGGGGGGCCGCTTGCGGACTGGTAATCCCTTCATGGGGATGCGGAAGTAGCTGTACTCGGTCCCGATGACTTCAATTTCTTGTGGTCCTTGTTCTGGCGGCGCCGGCTCCTCGGTAGGTGCTGGTAGGTCTGCTGCTTCTCCGAAGAGCTCATACGTTTCTTCCTCCTCTGACTCTTCTTGCATGGGTTCTGGTGTGTCAGGAGCGTATTGATCAGGGAGAGGGGGTCCGCCCTTGCTAGTGCCGCGCGTTGCCCAGTAGGGATCGATTGCCGCGGTTTCCGCTGAAGGGAGTCCCGGAGCTTTGGGATAGGCAGGAGCAGCTTGACCCCAGCCTTCTTCGCTTGTTGAAGTTCCCCATCCGCCTCCGGTCCCCCAGCCGCCTCCGGTTCCCCAGCCGCCTCCGATGTTGGCGCCAGCATCTGTTGGAGCGCTGGCGTCACCTCCGGATGCCGAGATAGTGTCCCGCCCTTCTGCTGCTGCCTCTTCTGGCGTCAGAACTTCTCCCAAGGGGCCAAGTGCATGGCCGGGGCTGCCTGATTGAGTTCCAGTTTTCTCGCTCTCTTCAGTGACTGGCTCCGTGGGTGCTGACGTCCCGCTGTCTTCTTCCATTGTTGCAGGTCCACTTCCAGCTGGGTTGGAGGTTGAAGCAGTCGGAACCGTGCGAAGGCGCAGGAGGCCATCCGAGGCGGGACGCTCAAGGTCCATTTCAGTGGGATGGGACCAAGTCGGCGTCTCTGAAGGAGTCGTCTTCAGGAGCAAGGTGCGGTGAGAGTCGCCGGTGGTGCCTTGCGCTGAGAACTGCAGCACGAAGACACCGTCGTCATCAACCGCCTTGCCGATGTAAGTGTTGTTATAGAAGAGTTCGAAGGTTTTGTCTTTGCGGTTGCTTCAAATGTCAACACCGCATCGCATGAGCTGCGCCGAGCAAAGCAAGTTGTAC
Source organism: Closterium sp. Naga37s-1 (assembly GCA_947471745.1). Taxonomy (NCBI): domain Eukaryota; kingdom Viridiplantae; phylum Streptophyta; class Zygnematophyceae; order Desmidiales; family Closteriaceae; genus Closterium; species Closterium sp. Naga37s-1. Next base: position 3,276,985 of record CANJKZ010000093.1, on the reverse strand, counting down.
CGCAGATATGGAGCGACAAGCACGTCACCAATGTGAATCGTGAATCTTGTGTCATCAGCTTCAAGGAATATTTCACCGATGTCATATGCCTTGAGCGTGCCGTTGTTTGCCACCGTGATCTCGCAGGGTCGGCGCATGCGTTTGGAGTTGCTGATGAATGTTGGCGATCCCACCATGTCCTGTCCGCAGCAACTGTCCAGGTACCAGGTGTTAATGGTTTCACGGCTCTGTCGCGCGATGTTGGCGATTTTCGGCGTAACCACGCGATCCATTTCGCCGGTGTATGGCGAGAGAACGAAGTATCGGTTCGCCGAAATGCTGGGTGGTGATTCCGGTGTCGGCGGTGGCAGCTCGAAATCAGGTGGGTGCCTCTGTGGTGAGTTGGTCCAGGTAGGGGCAGTGGGGTCGTTGTCCTGCCTGGGCGCAACAGGGTTGATAGGGTCATCAATCGCGAATGTTACTCGATCGTAGTATCGAAAACCTCTGTTGCGGCGAGCCATGCAGCTCATGATTGTCCCCTTTGTCAGAATGTTATCTTATGCTCTAGCCTGTAGTGGGGTGCTCTATAGCGAGTACAACCCTTCTAGGGTTTGCTATTTGTATCCTCATTCTTGCTAGTGCAACCCCCTTCTTTCTTCTAAACTTTAACATGCTATCAGAGCAGGTCGATCCCCTTGGATCGATCCTGTGGGTGGGCTCACCACCTTGTTGCTTCCGCTGCAACTGCTACTGCTACTCTCTGTGCCGCACGCCCCGTGGCGTGCGGCAGTTTTTCTTCCCGCCGTGCGCCCCAAGGCGCGCGGCGGTTTTCTGCCCGCCGTGCGCCCCGAGGCGCGCGGCGGTTTTCTGCCCGCCGTGCGCCCCGAGGCGCGCGACGGGTTTCTGCCCCGTCACTCGCCGCGTCGCCCCCGGGAGGCGCTGCGACGGGCGACGGGGACCCGTCGCGCCGCCCAGGGGAGCCGCGCGCGGCCCCTGCTGCCCCGTCGCGCGGCCCTGCTGCCCCGTCGCGCTGCCCAGGGGAGCCGCGCGCGGCCCCTGCTGCCCCGTCGCGCGGCCCTGCTGCCCCGTCGCGCTGCCCAGGGGAGCCGCGCGCGGCCCCTGCTGCCCCGTCGCGCGGCCCTGCTGCCCCGTCGCGCTGCCCAGGGGAGCCGTGCGCGGCCCCTGCTGCCCCGTCCCGGACCTGCCCCGGCCCCGACCTGCCCCGGCCCCGACCTGCCCCGGCCCAACTCCCGTCGCCTGTCGAGGCGACCCTGGGGGGGGCCGCTTGCGGACTGGTAATCCCTTCATGGGGATGCGGAAGTAGCTGTACTCGGTCCCGATGACTTCAATTTCTTGTGGTCCTTGTTCTGGCGGCGCCGGCTCCTCGGTAGGTGCTGGTAGGTCTGCTGCTTCTCCGAAGAGCTCATACGTTTCTTCCTCCTCTGACTCTTCTTGCATGGGTTCTGGTGTGTCAGGAGCGTATTGATCAGGGAGAGGGGGTCCGCCCTTGCTAGTGCCGCGCGTTGCCCAGTAGGGATCGATTGCCGCGGTTTCCGCTGAAGGGAGTCCCGGAGCTTCGGGATAGGCAGGAGCAGCTTGACCCCAGCCTTCTTCGCTTGTTGAAGTTCCCCATCCGCCTCCGGTCCCCCAGCCGCCTCCGGTTCCCCAGCCGCCTCCGATGTTGGCGCCAGCATCTGTTGGAGCGCTGGCGTCACCTCCGGATGCCGAGATAGTGTCCCGCCCTTCTGCTGCTGCCTCTTCTGGCGTCAGAACTTCTCCCAAGGGGCCAAGTGCATGGCCGGGGCTGCCTGATTGAGTTCCAGTTTTCTCGCTCTCTTCAGTGACTGGCTCCGTGGGTGCTGACGTCCCGCTGTCTTCTTCCATTGTTGCAGGTCCACTTCCAGCTGGGTTGGAGGTTGAAGCAGTCGGAACCGTGCGAAGGCGCAGGAGGCCATCCGAGGCGGGACGCTCAAGGTCCATTTCGGTGGGATGGGACCAAGTCGGCGTCTCTGAAGGAGTCGTCTTCAGGAGCAAGGTGCGGTGAGAGTCGCCGGTGGTGCCTTGCGCTGAGAACTGCAGCACGAAGACACCGTCGTCATCAACCGCCTTGCCGATGTAAGTGTTGTTATAGAAGAGTTCGAAGGTTTTGTCTTTGCGGTTGCTTCAAATGTCAACACCGCATCGCATGAGCTGCGCCGAGCAAAGCAAGTTGTACCGCAGATATGGAGCGACAAGCACGTCACCAATGTGAATCGTGAATCTTGTGTCATCAGCTTCAAGGAATATTTCACCGATGTCATATGCCTTGAGCGTGCCGTTGTTTGCCACCGTGATCTCGCAGGGTCGGCGCATGCGTTTGGAGTTGCTGATGAATGTTGGCGATCCCACCATGTCCTGTCCGCAGCAACTGTCCAGGTACCAGGTGTTAATGGTTTCACGGCTCTGTCGCGCGATGTTGGCGATTTTCGGCGTAACCACGCGATCCATTTCGCCGGTGTATGGCGAGAGAACGAAGTATCGGTTCGCCGAAATGCTGGGTGGTGATTCCGGTGTCGGCGGTGGCAGCTCAAAATCAGGTGGGTGCCTCTGTGGTGAGTTGGTCCAGGTAGGGGCAGTGGGGTCGTTGTCCTGCCTGGGCGCAACAGGGTTGATAGGGTCATCAATCGCGAATGTTACTCGATCGTAGTATCGAAAACCTCTGTTGCGGCGAGCCATGCAGCTCATGATTGTCCCCTTTGTCAGAATGTTATCTTATGCTCTAGCCTGTAGTGGGGTGCTCTATAGCGAGTACAACCCTTCTAGGGTTTGCTATTTGTATCCTCATTCTTGCTAGTGCAACCCCCTTCTTTCTTCTAAACTTTAACATGCTATCAGAGCAGGTCGATCCCCTTGGATCGATCCTGTGGGTGGGCTCACCACCTTGTTGCTTCCGCTGCAACTGCTACTGCTACTCTCTGTGCCGCACGCCCCGTGGCGTGCGGCAGTTTTTCTTCCCGCCGTGCGCCCCAAGGCGCGCGGCGGTTTTCTGCCCGCCGTGCGCCCCGAGGCGCGCGGCGGTTTTCTGCCCGCCGTGCGCCCCGAGGCGCGCGACGGGTTTCTGCCCCGTCACTCGCCGCGTCGCCCCCGGGAGGCGCTGCGACGGGCGACGGGGACCCGTCGCGCCGCCCAGGGGAGCCGCGCGCGGCCCCTGCTGCCCTGTCGCGCGGCCCTGCTGCCCCGTCGCGCTGCCCAGGGGAGCCGCGCGCGGCCCCTGCTGCCCCGTCGCGCGGCCCTGCTGCCCCGTCGCGCTGCCCAGGGGAGCCGCGCGCGGCCCCTGCTGCCCCGTCGCGCGGCCCTGCTGCCCCGTCGCGCTGCCCAGGGGAGCCGTGCGCGGCCCCTGCTGCCCCGTCCCGGACCTGCCCCGGCCCCGACCTGCCCCGGCCCCGACCTGCCCCGGCCCAACTCCCGTCGCCTGTCGAGGCGACCCTGGGGGGGGCCGCTTGCGGACTGGTAATCCCTTCATGGGGATGCGGAAGTAGCTGTACTCGGTCCCGATGACTTCAATTTCTTGTGGTCCTTGTTCTGGCGGCGCCGGCTCCTCGGTAGGTGCTGGTAGGTCTGCTGCTTCTCCGAAGAGCTCATACGTTTCTTCCTCCTCTGACTCTTCTTGCATGGGTTCTGGTGTGTCAGGAGCGTATTGATCAGGGAGAGGGGGTCCGCCCTTGCTAGTGCCGCGCGTTGCCCAGTAGGGATCGATTGCCGCGGTTTCCGCTGAAGGGAGTCCCGGAGCTTCGGGATAGGCAGGAGCAGCTTGACCCCAGCCTTCTTCGCTTGTTGAAGTTCCCCATCCGCCTCCGGTCCCCCAGCCGCCTCCGGTTCCCCAGCCGCCTCCGATGTTGGCGCCAGCATCTGTTGGAGCGCTGGCGTCACCTCCGGATGCCGAGATAGTGTCCCGCCCTTCTGCTGCTGCCTCTTCTGGCGTCAGAACTTCTCCCAAGGGGCCAAGTGCATGGCCGGGGCTGCCTGATTGAGTTCCAGTTTTCTCGCTCTCTTCAGTGACTGGCTCCGTGGGTGCTGACGTCCCGCTGTCTTCTTCCATTGTTGCAGGTCCACTTCCAGCTGGGTTGGAGGTTGAAGCAGTCGGAACCGTGCGAAGGCGCAGGAGGCCATCCGAGGCGGGACGCTCAAGGTCCATTTCGGTGGGATGGGACCAAGTCGGCGTCTCTGAAGGAGTCGTCTTCAGGAGCAAGGTGCGGTGAGAGTCGCCGGTGGTGCCTTGCGCTGAGAACTGCAGCACGAAGACACCGTCGTCATCAACCGCCTTGCCGATGTAAGTGTTGTTATAGAAGAGTTCGAAGGTTTTGTCTTTGCGGTTGCTTCAAATGTCAACACCGCATCGCATGAGCTGCGCCGAGCAAAGCAAGTTGTACCGCAGATATGGAGCGACAAGCACGTCACCAATGTGAATCGTGAATCTTGTGTCATCAGCTTCAAGGAATATTTCACCGATGTCATATGCCTTGAGCGTGCCGTTGTTTGCCACCGTGATCTCGCAGGGTCGGCGCATGCGTTTGGAGTTGCTGATGAATGTTGGCGATCCCACCATGTCCTGTCCGCAGCAACTGTCCAGGTACCAGGTGTTAATGGTTTCACGGCTCTGTCGCGCGATGTTGGCGATTTTCGGCGTAACCACGCGATCCATTTCGCCGGTGTATGGCGAGAGAACGAAGTATCGGTTCGCCGAAATGCTGGGTGGTGATTCCGGTGTCGGCGGTGGCAGCTCGAAATCAGGTGGGTGCCTCTGTGGTGAGTTGGTCCAGGTAGGGGCAGTGGGGTCGTTGTCCTGCCTGGGCGCAACAGGGTTGATAGGGTCATCAATCGCGAATGTTACTCGATCGTAGTATCGAAAACCTCTGTTGCGGCGAGCCATGCAGCTCATGATTGTCCCCTTTGTCAGAATGTTATCTTATGCTCTAGCCTGTAGTGGGGTGCTCTATAGCGAGTACAACCCTTCTAGGGTTTGCTATTTGTATCCTCATTCTTGCTAGTGCAACCCCCTTCTTTCTTCTAAACTTTAACATGCTATCAGAGCAGGTCGATCCCCTTGGATCGATCCTGTGGGTGGGCTCACCACCTTGTTGCTTCCGCTGCAACTGCTACTGCTACTCTCTGTGCCGCACGCCCCGTGGCGTGCGGCAGTTTTTCTTCCCGCCGTGCGCCCCAAGGCGCGCGGCGGTTTTCTGCCCGCCGTGCGCCCCGAGGCGCGCGGCGGTTTTCTGCCCGCCGTGCGCCCCGAGGCGCGCGACGGGTTTCTGCCCCGTCACTCGCCGCGTCGCCCCCGGGAGGCGCTGCGACGGGCGACGGGGACCCGTCGCGCCGCCCAGGGGAGCCGCGCGCGGCCCCTGCTGCCCCGTCGCGCGGCCCTGCTGCCCCGTCGCGCTGCCCAGGGGAGCCGCGCGCGGCCCCTGCTGCCCCGTCGCGCGGCCCTGCTGCCCCGTCGCGCTGCCCAGGGGAGCCGCGCGCGGCCCCTGCTGCCCCGTCGCGCGGCCCTGCTGCCCCGTCGCGCTGCCCAGGGGAGCCGTGCGCGGCCCCTGCTGCCCCGTCCCGGACCTGCCCCGGCCCCGACCTGCCCCGGCCCCGACCTGCCCCGGCCCAACTCCCGTCGCCTGTCGAGGCGACCCTGGGGGGGGCCGCTTGCGGACTGGTAATCCCTTCATGGGGATGCGGAAGTAGCTGTACTCGGTCCCGATGACTTCAATTTCTTGTGGTCCTTGTTCTGGCGGCGCCGGCTCCTCGGTAGGTGCTGGTAGGTCTGCTGCTTCTCCGAAGAGCTCATACGTTTCTTCCTCCTCTGACTCTTCTTGCATGGGTTCTGGTGTGTCAGGAGCGTATTGATCAGGGAGAGGGGGTCCGCCCTTGCTAGTGCCGCGCGTTGCCCAGTAGGGATCGATTGCCGCGGTTTCCGCTGAAGGGAGTCCCGGAGCTTCGGGATAGGCAGGAGCAGCTTGACCCCAGCCTTCTTCGCTTGTTGAAGTTCCCCATCCGCCTCCGGTCCCCCAGCCGCCTCCGGTTCCCCAGCCGCCTCCGATGTTGGCGCCAGCATCTGTTGGAGCGCTGGCGTCACCTCCGGATGCCGAGATAGTGTCCCGCCCTTCTGCTGCTGCCTCTTCTGGCGTCAGAACTTCTCCCAAGGGGCCAAGTGCATGGCCGGGGCTGCCTGATTGAGTTCCAGTTTTCTCGCTCTCTTCAGTGACTGGCTCCGTGGGTGCTGACGTCCCGCTGTCTTCTTCCATTGTTGCAGGTCCACTTCCAGCTGGGTTGGAGGTTGAAGCAGTCGGAACCGTGCGAAGGCGCAGGAGGCCATCCGAGGCGGGACGCTCAAGGTCCATTTCGGTGGGATGGGACCAAGTCGGCGTCTCTGAAGGAGTCGTCTTCAGGAGCAAGGTGCGGTGAGAGTCGCCGGTGGTGCCTTGCGCTGAGAACTGCAGCACGAAGACACCGTCGTCATCAACCGCCTTGCCGATGTAAGTGTTGTTATAGAAGAGTTCGAAGGTTTTGTCTTTGCGGTTGCTTCAAATGTCAACACCGCATCGCATGAGCTGCGCCGAGCAAAGCAAGTTGTACCGCAGATATGGAGCGACAAGCACGTCACCAATGTGAATCGTGAATCTTGTGTCATCAGCTTCAAGGAATGTTTCACCGATGTCATATGCCTTGAGCGTGCCGTTGTTTGCCACCGTGATCTCGCAGGGTCGGCGCATGCGTTTGGAGTTGCTGATGAATGTTGGCGATCCCACCATGTCCTGTCCGCAGCAACTGTCCAGGTACCAGGTGTTAATGGTTTCACGGCTCTGTCGCGCGATGTTGGCGATTTTCGGCGTAACCACGCGATCCATTTCGCCGGTGTATGGCGAGAGAACGAAGTATCGGTTCGCCGAAATGCTACAGGGGAGTCTACAGGGGGCCGCGCGTTGCCCCCCCCCCCTACCTCCCTACCCTGTTTTTAGGGTTTGGGGGGTGGCGGTTGGGGGGTGGCGGTTGGGGGGTGGCGGGTGTGTGGCGTCGCCTGCTCCTCCTCCTCCTCCGTCTCCCTGTGCTGCAGCTGCCGCTGAGGGGGGGTGGACGTGTTGGAGCCGGTGGAGTGGTACTAAGGGGGGGTGAAGGGGGAGTGGAGCTAGCGGTGTAGCAGCGGGTATGTGCCAGGGGGGAGTGGGATAGTTTGGGGAAGCTGAATGGAGGTTGCCGTCGTGTCGCCAGCAGCACCTGTATTCCGGGGACTTCGTCCGGTAGCCCAGTCGTAGCCAGCTGTGCCAGCCGCCCGTGGGTCCGTTGCTCGTCTGCCGCTACTTTAGCCGCGGGGCCTGTTACTCCTGTATTCCGGGGACTTCGTCCGGTAGCCGCTGTGCCAGTCTGCCTCCTGTTGCCTGTGTGTCTGCAGCTTCAGCCGTCGCCTCCTATCTCCTCTCCTCTCACTCTCTCTCCTCCTCCTCACTTGCCCGTTGTGACTACCACTAGCTTTGCTCATAATTGTGAACTTAAACTATTGCTTCTTGAACTTGTGCTCAGAATGTGTGGTGACATTGTGATCCACCCTGAGCTTGTACTCCTTTGCTTACTCTGCTGATTACACCCCACTTTGGCTATGGGGGTGTGTCAGAATGTTATCTTATGCTCTAGCCTGTAGTGGGGTGCTCTATAGCGAGTACAACCCTTCTAGGGTTTGCTATTTGTATCCTCATTCTTGCTAGTGCAACCCCCTTCTTTCTTCTAAACTTTAACACCCTTGCCTTTGTCCTTGGTCGTAATGCGTGCAGGTGTCTGCGAGGTGCTTGCGACGGAGGGAGGCGAGACGGTGGTTGTTGCGGCAGAAGGCGTAGAAGGGTTTGAGGGATTATTGCGCCTTTCGTTGGCTGCTTTTCGCTTGTAGCACCGATCAATGGTGTGCCCAGGCTTCTTGCAGTACTTGCAGAAAGTTCCTTTCTTTCCGTGCTGCTCCCCTTCGGTTGCTCCAACGTAGAATACTAATTTCTCACGCTTGGGGTTCTTCTCGTTGTACAGGTCGATCTCCTTTTGCTCAGAGAGAAGTGTGGCGCACAAAGCCGATTCGGAGATAGTTGCTCGAGCACGGAGCAGAGATTGGCATTGACGCCAGTCGGGTCCGAGGCCGGAGAGGACCATTGAGACGAACATGTCGTCTGGGACTGATCCACCGCACTTCTTGATGTGGTCGCGCAGATTGCGGCACCGGTTGATATACGGTCCCGCTTTCTCCCCTTGATGCATTTTGACCGATGTGAGCTGGCTGAGAAGGCGACTCATTGTAACTGGATCTGTTGCCATGTATGAGTTGCGCAGGTGCTCCCAGGAGGCATACGCGGGTGCCCACTCTGATTTATAGGAGCGAATGCCGAGCTGTAGGTCGGGGGAGAGATTTCGGAGCAGAGTGGTGTACGCGAGAAGAGATTCGTGGTAGTATTGGTTATTCTCTTGGATGGTGCCTTCCGTTGGAAACGGTAAGCTCCCGTCGTAGTACATCCAGATTTGCGCATTTGTAGCGAGGAGCTCAAACTCGAAGCTCCAAGTGTAGAAGTCCTTTCCGTCGAAAGGAACTGATGTCTTCAGCTTTGATGTCAGAACGAATTTTGTATGTATTGTTGCAATCGTATCTGCGTGTGCGCGCTGTTGACTGTCTTGCGCAGGATCTGAAGCTTGACGGTTGTCAAACGTGAATGATCTCTCAGAGTTGACGCGACGGTCTTCTCCTGGGAGAGGAAGTCCAGCAACCCCACGTGCAAAGCTTGAGCCATCGATGCTCATGGCTTGATGGCTTTCAAGAGCATTGATGCGGGCGACCAGCTGCTCAACGAGAGCGGCGCTGACGGAAGTCACCGCAGATGGTGCAGTGGGTGTTGCTGATGGTGGGCCCGGAGATTCTGTAGTGGCTTTTCCTTCTGGAGCCATAGTGATGCAGAGTCTTTGATGATGTAAAGAATAATTTATAAGGAGTTTGTTCTAGCAAGAACAAGAACTTAGCAGGCCTTATAGTCCACTCTAGCTCTGATAACATGATGTTATAACCGAAGAATCGTAGTGGACAGGATAAAGCTGCTAAGTATAGGAGAGAACTGTGAAAGTCTCTGTGGTGACCTTGTTAATAAGATTTGAAAAGAACAAGATGATTATAAGATAGAGGTACAAGGATATAAATAGCAATCCTAGCTAGCCATGTACTCTGAGGGGTACATTCCCTTATTAACCGAATTGCATTGCTACAGTAACCACGACTATTGCCATTCTAGACAGTTACCATGTTGCACTTCGTAACTGCCTTGTTCGGTTACAGGGCAGTCAAGGGTCACGACCGTTGACTTGTCTTCGACTGTTGACCTTTGGGTGACCCTTGACGTTCCGCGTGCTCTATATGAGCTCATGCGGTACTGGTACAAGCGCTTGCTTCGCTATGAAGAAACTCGACAGTGGATATCCTTCGGGAATGCTTATGATAACCTTTCGGTTATTCCAACACTAAGCAAAAAAAAAAAAAAAAATCATTCCACACACCACACTCAACTTGTTACTTAACCATAAAACACAGCCTAGTCAACTATTGTTAACTTGCCAATGTTGCAAGGGAGTTTAAAAATTTCAAATGATACATTTCTTCGTAGGTTCGTTATGCCGCCTACCTACCGTATTATTCCGGCTATAGGACCCGCCGGTAAGAAGGTCCCCCGGGACTCTCTATCGGGTAGTGGGACTCTTATTCTAGCAAGTTTTGTGGAGACCCCCCCCCTTTGCCCCTTATAATTTTAAGACCCCCCTTTGTGTCAAACTGTGTTTCTATTGTCACAATAGTAGCACAAGTGGGGACTAGGTTTAAGTGAGGGCCTAGGCTTAGTAGCCTAGGCCAAGGGGAGTCGAGGAAGTTGTTGCAAGAATGAGGGGCTTCACTATGGAGCGAACAATACAAATAGGCAAGAAACAAGAATGGTGCACCACCAATAGTTTATGATTGCTACACTAAACTACAGCTACAGGCAGTTACACAAATATATTCTGACACTCCCCCATAACTGCCTGCAGTAGGAGTTTGTGCAACTACACCTCATGGATGGGTACACCAAGCAGAGTAAAGCGGCAGTAGGCAAGAGCAGTGACAAGTTCACAAATAACAGCAAAGAGAGGCAAGAGGCAGAACTAGAGAGGCAATCGGGAGGAGGAGGGACTATATGAGGAGAAGCTGCTGGCAGGTGAAGCTGCTGGCTCCACCAATAGTTTATGATTGCTACACTAAACTACAGCTACAGGCAGTTACACAAATATATTCTGACATCTATGTCTGTAGGCTGTAGTGGGGTAGCTTACATAGAGTACAACCCCTTTTAGGGTTTCCCCTACTTGTACTCATCTTTCATCATAGTGAAGTCATTCTTGCCTGTTAGTTCTGACATGGTATTCAGAGCAGGTCCCTCCGTAGGACCGCTTCGTTAGGGCCCACCGTTAGTTTCTCACTGCCTGAACTGCCCTGCCCGATCGTACCTGCTCTGCCCGAACAACGTCCCTCACGCTGCCCTGCCTGCGCTACCTCACGCGCTCTGCCCTGCCCTGCGCGCTGCCCGCTTGCTGCCCAGCGCGCGACCCGCACGCTGCCTTGCTCGCACCCTGCTCGCGCTGCCTGTACGCGCGCTGCCTGTGCCCTGCGCGCGCCCTGCCCGCACGCTAGGCCCGCTGCCCACACGCTGCCTGCGCTGCCCGCGCGCTGCCTGCACCGCTTGCACGCTGCATTTGCTACCCGCACGCTTGCCCCGCCCGCGAACGGCCTGCGCACTGCCTGCACCGCCGGCGCCCTGCCCGCGCACCGCGCGCCCTACCTGCGCACTGCCCGCACGCTTCTGGCGCCGACCGCGCGCTACTGCACGCTGCCCCTACGGCCCGTGCCGCCCGTGCTCTGCCCGCATAGCCCACGCGCTGTCCTGCGCCGCCTGCACGCGCCTTGCACATGCTGCAGCTGCTGCTAAGCTGTTGCTGCTGCCTGCGCTGCGCCGCCCTGCCCTGCCGAGCCGCACCACCCTGCCCGAGCCGTGCCGCGCCGCCCAGCCGAGCCGCGCCGCCCTGCCGAACCGCCCAGCTGAGCCGCCCTGCCTAGCTGCCCAGCCTAGCTGCATTTGTTGCTGCTCTTGTTTGCTACAGCTGCTGCTGCTGCTGCTGCTGCTGCAGCTACTGCTGCTGCCACTGCTACTGCCCACTATGGCTACCCTTATTGTCCTTACTTTTGATGCGGAGGGTCACCCGATTAGGTTTGACTGCTGGCTCGAGGATCTCCAGCTCTACCTGCAGAGCATGGCTAGGGAGGGCGTTTCACTGTTAGAGCACACGTCCGGTTCTTGCCTTGCCCCCGAGGAGTCAGCGGATCGTGTTCTTTGTACTCAGTGGCTCACGCGCGACGCTGCTGCTTGCCTTTCTGTCCGCAATGCCCTCCCGCTAGACAAACAGGACCATTTTGGCCAGCTTAAGACGGCGAAGGAACTCTATGACGCCGTAGTTGCTCGCTAGTCCTCCCCCTCTACTGCTGCCCTAGGCCGAATCATGTTGCTGTACCTCTTTCCTGAGCTGTCGGATTTCCACACTGTCGCTGACCTCATGACCCACCTTCGCTCTAGTGACGATCGCTACCGCGTCACTTTCAAGCCGGCCTTTCTGACTGCGAACCGGCCCTCGATGTGCATCACTCTATACTACCTCGTTACTCGGCTCCCTGAATCCCTCCGCGCCGTTAGGGATCACTTCTTCTCTCTTGACCCCACTGAGCTCACGCTTTCCTTGCTGGGGAAGCATCTCCTCGAGGCCAAGACCAGTACTGTCGGTGTAGCTGCCTCCCTTCTCGCACCCTCTGTTGCTACTGCTGCTTCTGTTGACTTCTTTCGTACTAAGGAGGTCGGTGCTGCGTTCGCTCCTAGTGGGAGGCGCCGCAGCGGCGAGGGCAAGGGGGGTAAGGGTGGTGGGGGTGGCGCTGGCGGGGGTGGTGGTGGGGGTGGTGGCGGTGGTGGTGGCGGAGGCGGATGTCACAATGTAAGAATTAACTAAATCAGAAAGTACAAACAAGATATATGCAGAACCTAACCCTAGTGCAAGTACAAAATAACACAAGGGAGAACACATAGACTAGAACTACACAAGCTATAGAAATATAGTTTGACACCCCCCCATAGTCTAGGTGACGGTAGTCCTGTAGAAACAACAAAAGCAAGCAACGGTCACAAGACCAGTCCACAAGAACAAGACAAATCTCAGGGTGGAGCTCAAAGTCACAACACACTCCGAGAGCAAGCAAGGGGCCACAAGGCCAGTCCACATGCAGGTATATAGCAAATATATATAGATGCAAGAGTACAAGACATGCAGGACAAGGCATCTCTACGTAAGCAAGTGAGGACGGGCCGGCACAAGGCCAAGCTGGGTGCAGAAACGCTGGTGGTCACAAGGCGGCAACGCCTTGGTGAAGATATCTGCAGTGTTGGCCTCAGAGACCACACGTACCACGCGGGCCTCGCCACGCTGCTCCAACTCACGCAGAAGGAAGTAACGAAGCTGGATGTGTTTCGCCTTCCCAACCAGTCGGGGCTCCTCACACAACAGGACAGCAGACCTGTTGTCGGCGAACAAGACTGGGGGAGAGCGATGCCGCTCACCAAACCCGGTGAGAAGGAAAGACAGCCAGCGAAGCTCCTAAGCGGCCATGGCCGCAGCGTACACCTCGGCCTCACAGCTGGAACCGGCAACAGACGACGCCCGAGTCGACCGCAGGTCTCCACCTCCCCTCGTTCTCTACGAACTTGGTGAGTAATGCTGTCCTCCAGGATGAGTTGGTCACTACCACTACTCCTGGGGGTGAGCGGGTGGCGATCTGTACGTGCTCACGGACAGGCCGCCGCCTCGCTACGTTCACACGGAGACCTGGGTCGGGACTGTACATACTGACCACTAAGTCTGCACAGGTGGCTGCGTCAGGTCAGGTGGCTGCGTCGGGTCAGTTAGCTGCGTCTTGTTCGTGTCGGCTACTCTCGCACCAGACTCTCCTCTGGCACCACCGTCTTGGTCACCCCTCCCTGCCGCGCCTGTGTGGCATGCACTCTCGTCTCCTTGTCTTTGGCCTCCCCAGGTCCCTGCCCCCGCTCCCGCACTCGCTTGCACCGCTGTGCCTTCCCTGCGTCGAGGGGTGGCAGTGCGCCGCTCCTCGCTCCTCCTCGTTTTCGCCGACCCCTGCTCCTCTGCAGACCCTTTCTGTGGACAGGACCAGGAGCGCTACTTTTTGCTGGTTGTTGACGACTACACGCGTTACACCACGGTCTTCCCCTTGCGAAGCAAGGCGGATGTCCGCGGTGTTTTGATCCCCTGGATCACTGCTGTTCGTCGCCAGCTGAACTCGCGATTTCAGCAGGACCTCTAGGTCCTGCGACTGCACTCTGACAGGGGCTACGAGTTTTCTTCCCGCCTCCTTGAGGACGTTTGTCGTGCGGAGGTCATCGCCCAGTCATTCACGCTTCCGGCCTCTCCACAGCAGAATGGGATTGCTGAGCGTCGCATTGGCTTGATCATGGAGGTTGCTTTCACCTCCATGATCCATGCGGCTGCTCCCCATTTTCTGTGGCCGTTTGCGGTCCGATACGCCGCGCATCAGCTCAAACTCTGGCCCCGTGTCTCTATGCCAGAGACCTCGCCTACCCTGCGTTGGACGGGGGAGGTTGGCGATGCATAGGCGTTTCGAGTCTGGGGCGCGCTCTCCCTTGTCCGCGATACCACCGCGGGCAAGCTCTCTCCTCGCACTCTCCGCTGCGTCTTCCTTGGCTTCCCCACCGACGCCCCGCCCTGGCAGTTTTACCACCCTGCCTCGCGCCGAGTTCTGTCCTCCCAGGACGTCACCTTTGACGATTCGGTCTGCTTCTACCGGCTCCACCCGCACTCGTCCCACCCGATCCCCCCGCCGCCCCTCTTCCTGGTCCCAGGTCCCCCCCCCAGTAGACCCCCTCCCTCCACAGGGTCCTGCTCCCTCGGGTGTGTCTCAGGTCGACCCACCCCCCTTGGTTGAGCCTTAGGAGGTCTCCTCTGACACCTCTAGCCCAGCTGAGGGGCGTGACCTCGCTGCTGACGACACGACGGCCATCGCCGCTCCCCGCGCTTGGAGATTCCTCCTGGTTTTCCGCCTCGACCGTCTTCGTCGCCTCCGCAGCCTGTGGATGTGGACTCTGGTGCTGCTGGGGGTGGTGACACTGGGGGGTGCGGAATCTGGAGGTGCTGGTCCTGGGGTTTCTGACTCTAGGGGTGCTGAGTCTGGGGTTGCTGGTTCTGGGGGTGCTGACTCTGGGGTGCTACGAGTCCTAGTGGTGGTGGAGTCGTGGGTGCTCCTGTTGGAGGTTCTGGCGTTGGACAGCAGCAGCAGTCTCGTCGACAGGAGGCCCTCTCGCCACAGCAGCTTCGCGACTGGGTTGTTCGGGGAGGCCGCTTAGGTGCTGGAGCTGGGGTGTTGATGGTGTTGGAGGTACTGGAGCTGCTGGAGCTAGAGGTGCTGCTGGTGCTAGAGATGGAGGAGCTGCTGGTGCTAGAGGTACTGGAGGTGCTGGAGGTGCTGGAGGTGCTAGAGGTGCTGGAGGTGCTAGACGTGCTGGAGGTATTGGAGGTACTGGAGCTGCTGGTGATGGAGTTGCTGGAGCTGGAGGTATTGGAGGTACTGGAGCTGGAGGTACTGGTCCTGCTGGTTCTGGAGGTGCTGGAGCTGGGGGTGCTGGAGCTACTAGCGGTACAGGTACTGCGCCGCGACGACCGCTTTTCTACCCGCAGCCGCAATCGTCCCTGCCACCGCCTGACTCGGCAGTTCGTCAGGTTCTTAGTCTTCCGTCTTCCACTGGCCTTACTCCACCTCTCCTGTGTCCTCCGCCTGACCAGTCACAGCAGCGGTTACTGACTGGCTCCCCACTGGCTGCTCCTTCTCCTTACCCTGCGCAGATAGGCTCCCTGGCAGAGCGTCATGAGCGTCATGCCTCCCCTGTTCTCACTGTCAGTCGTGCTCGTCGTCCTCGTCCTCCACCTATCCCCGGCACGCTCACTATGGCACTTCGTCCTTCCTCTGTTCCACATCGTGTTGCTCTGCCGTCTCCTTTGGCGTCCTCTCTTCCTGACTTTCCTGACCTTGAGTCCGACCTTGCTCGTGCTGCTAGTCCTACTGTCACTCGTCTACTGGCCACTCTTGTCACTGACCCTTCCTTTGAGTCTACTGCTGCATCTGCCTTAGTCACTGAGCTTGTAGACTTTGCTGCTACCTGTCGTCTCGACTATGTCGCGAGTCTTGTTACTGAGTTTGTGTCTGTCTGTCCTCCGTCCGTCGGGGGTGAGCTTGCCCTTGGAAGTGACGTCCTTGAGGATAGACAGTTTAAGCTTGAGTGTCTAGCGACTGTTGTACCTCATCTCACGTCCTTGCTGCTTTGCCCTGAGGGTGACCCAGATGCACTAGACATCCACACCCCGTGCTCTTACGCAGAGGCGATCACGGGTGAGTACTCCTCTCAGTGGCAGACATCCATGGACGCAGAAATGGCTTCCTGAAAGTCCACAGGCACCTACGTCAACGAGGTACCCCTCCTGGGTGAAGCGCCCGCCGGGTTCTCCGCCTCCCTTCAAGGTGCGTTACGTTGCTAGAGGCTTCAGTCAGCGACAGGGGGTCGACTTCTTCCAGACCTACTCCCCCACCCCGAAGATGACCACTTTTCGGGTGTTACTGCACGTTGCAGCACAGCGTGACTACGAGCTGCACTCCCTCGACTTCTCGACAACTTTCTTGCATGGCAGCCTTCACGAGGAGATCTGGCTGCGCTCCCACCTGGCTTCACTGGGTCGTTTCCTGAAGGTACCCAGTGGAGCCTCTGGCGGCCAGTCTACGGTCTCCACCAGGCGCCCCGCGAGTGGCACGACACACTGAGAACTACAATTGCGTCTCTTGGGTTTGCTCCTTTGACTGCTGACCCGTCGCTGTTTCTGCGCATCGACCCTTCTTTGCCACCGTTCTACATCCTCGTGTACGTCGACAACTTGGGTCTATGCTACTGCCGACACTGAGGCGCTGACCCTTGTGAAGGCGGAGCTGCAGAAGCGACACACCTGCACTGACCTGGGTGAGCTGAGAAGCTATCTTGACTTGCAGATCACCCGGGATAGATCACGGCGCACCATCACTGCGACTCAGTCACACATGGTGCATCAGGTCCTTCAGCGCTTCCACTTCAAGTTCTCCTCGCCACAGTCCACTCCTCTGCCTACAAGCCACTCGCTCTCAGCTCCATCTTCGGACGGGTCCGTAGAGCCGAGTGGTCAGTATCCAAAGCTTGTGGGCTGCCTCATGTACCTGATGACTTGAACTCGACCTAACCTCGCGTACCCTCTCAGCATCCTGGCTCGCTACGTTGTGCCCGGGAGACACCGACCAGAGCACTGGCGGGCTGCTAAGAGGATGTTGCGATACTTGTGTAGTACATCGGGCATGGGGCTTGTGCTTGGAGGACGGGGCTCAGTGGTACTCACAGGACACTCCGACGCTTCTTGGGCCGACGACCAGGCGACTCAGCGGTCGTCACAGGGTTACTCTTCCAGTCTCGGCTATGGTTATGTCTCGTGGAGGTCCACTCGTTCGTCTTCTGTGCTTGGTTCTAGCTGTGAGGCCGAGATCTACGCTGGGGCCATGGCTGCACAGGAGTTAGCTGGCTGACCTACCTGCTGACCGACTTGGGTTAGCGGCCTCGTTCTCCTCCAGTTATGTACGTCGACAACAAGGCCATGATTGCCATGTGTCGGGAGCAGAGACTGGAGAACAGAACAAAGCACATTGCTCTTCGTTACTTTCTTGCTCGAGAGTTGGAGCAGCGTGGTCAGCTGTGCCCTGCTTACGAGGCCTCTCGGGCCAACAGTGCTGATGTATTCACCAAGGCCCTTGGGTCTGGTGATCATCAGCGTTTCTGCACTGCACTAGGCCTTGTGCCTACTCTGCCTCACCTGCTGGTTGCTTGACTTTGTCTTGTACTGTGATCTATATATATATACCTGCATGTTTGCTCTTGCTAGGTTGTGATCACTTTACTGCTTGTGCTTTTATAACTCTGCATGTGAACTGGCCTTGTGGCCGCTTGCTTGTGCTCAGACTGCGTGGTGATCTCGAGATCCACCCTGAGCTTTGCTTTGCTTTGTTCTCTTGCTATGACCATCGGTTGTTCTTGCTATCCCCCACTTTGCCTACGGGGGTGTGTCAAACTGTGTTGTTCTTTGCTTACATAGAGTACAACCCCTTTTAGGGTTTCCCCTACTTGTACTCATCGTTCATCATAGTGAAGTCATTCTTGCCTGTTAGTTCTGACACTTTGCTGTATACAATAGTTGTAAAAGCTATTGCACGTCAGCTTTTGCAGTCACAAATTCGAATTTTGACACGTTGCTTGTGTCAGACTCGAATTTTGACACGTTATTTGTGTCAGGCTCGAATTCTGATACAGATCTGACGCGCCGCTCGTGCGAAATTTTCACACGAGGGGTGTTTTTCGTTACGAAAATAAGACCCCCCGCCCCATATTGAGTCGTACACCCTAAATAACAGATTGATAGTTGATAAATAAGTGTACTCGAATGTAAAAAAAAACTCGTGTCACCTAAATGTTCACCCCCCTTTTTTTTTTTAATTTGTAGAGAGTCCCCCGGGTCCTATAGCCCGAATAATACGGTACCTCGGTTCTAGACCCCCCGCCACCTCCCTGCCTAGGCCCGAGCCGTCCCGTCGTAGGCCAGTCTTCCCGCCAGACAGCCAGTCGTCCCTCCGGCCAGCCGTCCCAGCCGCCAGCAGGTCGCGACCAACTCTAGGTCGACCAGCACACCTATCAGCCGACCACACCCAGTCGGCTTCCCCTGGTCGGCGTCACCCAAGTCGACGCCCTCTACTGGTCGACCTCCCAGGTCGACCAGCCGAAGTTGACGCCCTCCCAAAGTCGGCGCCCTTGTAGTGGCCCCCGTGCAGGTCGACCAGACCCGTCGACCAGCTCCCCCACTGCTGCAGGTCGGCTGCACTCCTCACATCCGACCACGAAGTCGGCTCCGCCCAAGCGGGGACGGGGCCAACAACAACTCCCGTTGTTAGTAAAATGCCGGTTCCGTCGAGGGTTGACACGAGCATTTCCCTGGCTAAACGTGAAGTTGCCCCCGCATCAAATCCGAACTCGGTCTACGCGTTCCCGTATCGCCAGTAGCATGCCGTCAACCAGTCTTGCGTCGATCTCCGGTAAACATCTGTCCAGTGGCAGTCGCAGTTTCCGTGCGGTGGCGGTGTTGATCAGGCTGTGGCTGGCTCCCCCGTCTACGAATATTTTAACGAAGTCTGTCCCAATTTTCCCGCTAAGCAGTATGGGGCTGTCTACCATGGTACCCTTAGCGCTTGGTCTGTTTCTGCTGCTCAGCTTCACCATTTCCCTTAGCGCTTTCCGGGCATTCGCTCTTGCGGTGTCCCGGCCGATTGCACACGAAGCAGCGCCCTTTAAACGGTGCGGCAGCGGCATTCGCGGCGATGGCACGTATCGTGGCGCCTCGTTCGTCCCACGAGATCGATGCCCCCAGTTGCTGCTGCTTCCGTAGGACCCCGGTCTCGGTCGGCAAAAGAAGTCGAGCTTCTCCGCCATGGCGAGAATTTCCTGGAAGTCGGTGACGCCGCGGAGCTGAATTTCTTGGGCAATGTCGTGCTTCAGGCCGCCGATGTAGCGGTCGATGCGCTCGCTTTCGTGCATGTAGCCCACTTACTCACACAGCGCCAGGAACCCGCTAGTGTAGTCTTGGACGGAACCCGCTCCGGCAGGTCTTCGTCTTCCTCGGCGTCGTCGTACAGCTGGTCGTCGTCGACCTCGTTGTACACCGTGGTGAAGGCGGCTGGTACAAAGAAGTCAGGCGGCCTCCGAAGTCAGCCTGTCCGCCGTGGTCCAACCTCCACCACGTTGCTGTCGGTGGACTCCGCGGCGTCAGCCTGCTCGGCTTCTTCTTCACCGACGTTGCTGCCCTCAGCATCGTGCTGCACCACAGCCGGCGTCCCTGCCGACTTCTCCCCTGTGGCCGGTTCCCCTGCCGACTGACCTGTCGCCGACTGCTCTTTGGTCGACTTGGCTGCTGCCTGCTCCCCTGTCGGTTGGTGCCTTGCCGCTGCCCCCTTCGCCGACTTCACCACCATCGGCTTTACCTCGGCTTGCTCTTCTCCTGTCGGCGTCGACTTCACTCTCATGTCGACTTGCAGGACGTCACGTCGGCCACCGGCGATGCTCTTGGCCGGCGCCACAGGCGACGCCCCACTGCTCCCCTCATCGCTGGAGGCCGACATTGGAGTCAACCCACGCAGGTCGGCCAGGAGGGGACGGGCAGGGGGTGCTGGGGGAGGGGAAGGAGGACGGAAGACCTCGGCGTCCACATCAGCAAGCTCTCCGACCTCGGCGAGCAGAGGCAGCGTCGCCGTCGAGGTGTCCGTCGGCGGGGTGGTCGACGTCCGTCCTGACACCGGGCCGTGCTCCGACTTCCACACCTCTATGTGAGTATGGGACTATGCACCCTATGTGTCTCCTTCAACAGATCACCAAACCTTCCCTGAAGACCACGGACATACTTCTCCTGGCCAATCTCCAACCACCCATCCATGACCGACCTGCGAACCTCCACACCAAGGTACGTGGATACCTCACCTAGATCCTTCATGTGGTACCTCTCAGCAAGCACCTCCTTGATCTGACCGATCAGCTCCACGCATGGAGACACAAGCAAGAGGTCATCCACATACACCAATACAAACACTGGCTCTCCATCCACAAACTTGATGTACAGAGCCTCATCGCATGCACTGCGGTCAAACCTTGCTGCAATTAGGGTAGTACCAATCTCCTCATTCCAGGCACGAGGCGCTTGCTTGAGCCCATAGAGAGCTTTGCGCAAGTGATACACTCTACCTGTACCATCATCAAATCACTCAGGCTGCCTCACATATACCTCCTCCCGAAGAACTGATCAACATCCTCCTGTTGTACGTGCCACCCTTTTACGGCGGCTTCTGCAAGAAGCACCCGACCTGAGGTGAGCTTGCCCGCAGGGGCAAATACCTGATCAAAATCCTTCTCGGGCTTCTGAGTAAACCCCTTAGCAACAAGACGAACCTTGTGCTGTACCACCTTATCCTCGTTGTCAGTCTACTGCAGAAAAAACATACTTGACCCCAATGGCCTTCTTACCTGGAGGTAAGTCGACCGGCTCTGGATCCCATACACCCATGGTGCGCATGGCATTCACCTCCTTCTCAGCGTCTGCCTTCCAAGCAGGGCCCTCAGGGCCGCGCAGTGCCTCAGCGAGCTTGCGTGGGACATCACTGGTGCTCACACCTGCTAGTGCAACACCTTCCACCTCCCTGGCCAAGCACATCATACCATCAGCCACACCAACATCCCCCTCTACCTCCTCAACACCTGTACCAGACAGGATACCAAGCACCTGCAAACCCATAACCGGTGGTGGTGAGGTAGTCGCTGGTGACGTAGGTGCACTCGTAGAGAGAGTGACAGGACGCTGACCGGAGGAGGAGGAAGAGGAAGAAGCCTGGGTAGCGGATCTCCGATGAATGACCAAGGGGCCGCTGAGCTGGTGTAGAGGGGCCGGCTACTGCTGCACCGACACACTCAGCGGTGCCGGTGGTGGTGATGAAAGTGGCATATCAGCGTCATCAACCGCTGCTGAGGGTGGCGAGAGTGGAAGAGGGAGGAGCTGAGAAATATCAGATGCATCCTGCAGAAGCTCCCCAAAGCCCTAGGCCTTGTCCCAATCCTTCCACATCACATTCTCAAGAAAGTCAACATCCCGAGCAATGCGAATGCGCATGAGAGAAGGGTCCAGCATGCGCCAACCCTTGCTCTCCATGTCCACCCCAACACAAACACACATGACGGCGCGTGCATCAAGCTTGCCACCCTTCTCATGCCCATGCAACATGACACTCCCCATGCAACCCCAAATCCGAGCCATGCCCACATGCGGCTTCTGGCCAGACCACGCCTACATTGGGGTGACGGAGGCAGGCAAAGCACTATGGGTGACCTGGTTCTTAACCCACACGACCCACATCAATGCTTCACCCCACAAGCGAGCAGGGAGACCACTGTTGACCAGCAATGTGCGGATCCCCTCTGCCATCGTCCTGTGCCACCTCTCCACCACCCCATTTTGCTGCGGTGTATCCGCGATGCTCAATTGAGTGTTGATGCCAAACTCAGCCTTCCATGCTTTCACAGCTTCCCCCAAGAATTCGACACCCCTGTCTGAGCGAACAGCCTTCAGCTTCCGCCCACACTCCAACTCCACGTCCTTATGCCACTGGCGAATAACTTTTGCGACTGTGGCTGATTCCTTGTTGGGGAGTGGGAACGACCAAACTCGTCTCGTGAAGTCGTCAATGAGGCTGAGGACATACACCGCTCTTCCCAGTGACGGTGTGCGCATTGGCCCCCACAAGTCCATGTGGACCTCATCCAAAGGCCCAAGTGCCCGAGACGCCTCATGAGCAATCAGTGCTCCCTCCCCCAATCTCCAAGCCAAGTACACTGTTCCCTCGAGCCATCTGTTGCAGTGTCGTGGGGGCGGTATGACCAAGGCGGCGGTGAGCAAGGGTCAATGAAGAAAATGAGGAGGAGGATCCAGCTGCAAGAGCACTGCCATGTGTGCCCCGAGCAAGAGGAAGAGACATCCGCACCAATCCATGGTCCCTTCCCCCCTCCTTTTCTCCAATCGCCAAAACCCTCTCCCCCCGTTTGATAACACATCCCGTGCCCTCGAATGTGACAATGACACCCCGAGAGGTGAGGTGTTGGACTGACAGCAGACGCGTGTGCATCTCAGGCACAAGGTGGACCTTTTGAATCCTCAGCAGCTGACCTCTAGCACCAACTACTAGCACCTCACCCATGCCAACAGCTTTCACCACCCGTCCATCTCCCAATTTAACTCCCCGAATCTCAGGTGGCTCAAGCTTACTCTTGAAGTCTGATGCATAAGGAGTAAAGTTGTGGCTGGCCCCACTGTCAATCCACCACCCCTCTCGCGGCTGCTCCCCTCCTACTGCTGCAACTGCCTCTCCAACCGCTACCTCTGCCTTGTCATCCTGCTCCTCCTCATCCGCCACCTGTGCATTGCCGTTGGACCCACGACCCCCCTGCTTTAAGAATGCCGGAATTCCTCCCTTAGGTCGGTGAGGACATCGCTGCCATGCATGTTCCTCATCCTAACAGAGGACACAACCCCCTAGGATCCATGCCCTTGGACCCCCAAGGGAAATCAAGCACTCATGCTTTGCCTTTCCCCTGACCCCATCTGCCCGAGTTGGTGCCGCTGCTGCTACCGCTGCCTCCATGCGTTCCTCCCTTGTCCCAATTTCCTCTGCCGCTGCTGCCCACTTTCGTACCCGCTCCAAAAGTGCCTACACCATCCGATCTTGGTGCGACACCAATCCGCATCTCCTCGCTCCTCAAAGAGGTAAGCAGATGATCCTTAATGAGCGATGGTGCTTAGTTGTTCAGCACCACCTTCAGCATCTCAAAGTGAGGAGGTAGTCATTTGAGTACCCTCATCATCCACTCCTCTACCTCCTCCTTCCCTCCTGCAGCCAAGTACTTGGACCTCAAGTCCTCGGCACGCGCCCAGTGTGCAGCCACTCCCTCCCCCTCTTTCATCTTCAAGGAAGAGAGCTCCTCGGAGAGTGCCATCCGGTTACACAATCCACGCTGAAGGTAGAACTCCTTCACTCGTGTGTATGCCGCTGCTGTGCCTGCAGAAACTCGGGGGACCGCTCTTGCTCCGCCATCAACAGGTGCGCTGCCCAACTCGGTATTGCCGCCAAACTCCCGTACCAAGCGAATCAGCTCATCCGGCACCAAGGCATTGCAGAATTGGGCGAATGCCTTCTGATTTTTCCTCTTCCACTTCAGCCGTGCGTCACCCGATGCAGGACGCTCCTCCTAACCATCAAAGTACCCCCATAGATCGTGCGCCTCTGCCCTTTGTTCAAATCGGAAGCTCCAAGAGCAATAGTCGCTCCCGTCGAACTTTGGCGCACTCTCCAGCTTCCCTTCGCCTGAGTCATGATCCATTTGCGGCAGAGGCACTGAAGATTGACGATGAGGTGGTGGTGGAGGCAACGGCGGCGGCGGTGAAGACGATGTGGGCAGATTCACCCCCTCTTGGTTTTTGGAGCGTAACTCCGCGCTCGAACCTCCGAATGTTGAGTCGTTTGATTCAGATGAATCCTCGCTTCGAGACCGTTCCAATGAAGTATCGCGCTCCTGGATCTGTCGACACACTGCTCAAAAGGGTTTTGAAAATGGCTACACTGATAATCATGAGTAGCCAAAATCATTCATAATCTGCTGTGACAGACGAATCTCTGCCATGATAGATCGAATTTGCATATTTATCTACTGTGATATGTCGAATCTGCATGATCTCTTATGTGATAGGTTGAAAATGCACTGACAAGTCGAATTTGGTCTTGCCGAATGAATTTGGCTTGGCAGGTCAAGAATGAAGGTCCCACTTGTTGTAACAAGAAACGAGAGATTGTACTTTGATTGGCCAGACAGGCCTTGGTAAAAACAATTGACGCTCAGACTCGAAAAACGAAAAAGTCTGATGGATCATGCACCTTTGAATCCTAGCGAGGACCCTGGTTGTCAGTAATCACGTGCTGGCGTTGTAGTGCATCATTACGAAATTGGGTGTGTCGGGACGAAATTTCCAAGAAACTTCGTCTCGATAAGTCAAATTTCAGGAAGGGGGGGCGGGGGGGGGGGGGGGGGGGGGGGGGGGGGGAGAGAGGGGGGGGGGGGGGGAGAGAGGGGGGGGGGGGGGGGGGGGTGGGGGGGGGAGTTCCCAATACGCTCTTCAGGGTAATCTTTGCTAAGGGAAATATTACCCCAGAGCATCAGTGTAGCCTAAATCGTTACACTGACATATTAGTGTAACACTAATCCGCAAAAAAAAAACCCAAACACATCAGTACAGGCCCTAAATTTCACCCTTATAATCAGTATAGTAGTGTAAATTACACTGATACAATAGGCCCTGCAATTTAGCTTCCACCAAGGTATTTGTCAAATTGCATTTGTTATCTCTAGGCTGTAGTGGAGCATACTCTAAGGGGTACAACACTTTAGGTCATTCCTAGTACTTGTACATCATTCCTACGTTCCTACTTCTGACATTATTATGGTCCAATTCCTTGAGTTGCTCCTATTCCAACAGATTGCTAGGCCTTCCTAGCTCTGATACCATATTAGAATGGTCTAAGCTACTAGCGGAAGCTATAGTAGTCTTAGAACCTCCTCCTGAAGCCTAGGAATATTAGGAGCCAACTTGGGCATGAACCATGCTAGAACCAAAGGGGTTTCCAAGAAGTGAAGTTCCAACAAGAGAGAACCCTAACCTATAGGGTTTGGGAGGTGGTCCACTCTAAAGAGTGTACACCACAAGTTCTCCCAACCCAACCAATGTATTCTACACTACTATAGTGTAGATCTAGCACTACATATGTTTATTGGAGCAACCCGAATTAACCATATCGTATCACCCCGGATTGTAGCGCATATGCGCTTATAATAAAATCAACCTTTTTAGGGGGGGCGCTTGTAAATCACTATAGGGCATAAGCGCATGCGCGTATATAAAGGAAAAAACGAAATTGGTTTTAAAGGGTACCAAATCGAAGCCCACGATAAGGCGAACACGAATGTGAAACGTTCGTGTGTGTTCATGCATGAAAAACAGGCGAAAACAGCAGCGACTCAGTTTCCCACCGCACAAAACCCGTTCCGAAGCAACGCATCTGCCAGGGCTGACGCGTAACATGCCGTGCGGCCCAATCAGCTTGGCATGCGTTGCCAACCAGGAGCATTTCGTCCGACCCTTCTAGAAGGGGCACGAATATGCCCTGCCAGCGCAGCATGTGAGGTGCCGCGAACCCTCCTCAGCGGGTTCAGGCAGGGGGTACCCGTCTCTCATTGACGAGGACCCCGAGCCGCTCCCTCAAAGGGGTCCCCTCAGAAGTCCATTTTGTTCTCCCATTCCTGCACTTTCAGATTCATTCCCTTGTTTCGCCCACCAGGCTGCGGAAGCCATGGCGGAATTCACTGGCACGCACTTTCTCTTCAAGAAGATGCCTAGGCCCGCCTATCGAGTTACCGAGGACGGCTGGTATAGCCGTGTCCCACCAGAGCCCCCAGTGCCATCACATTCGCCGAGCCACCTGCGCCGCCATCTCCTCCAGCGCCTCCTGCGCCGCCTGCTCCTCCTGGTCCTCTGAATCCCCCCGTGCTCACGCTCCTAAACCCGTCGGCGTTCGACGAGTACCTCTCTGAACCTGAACTCAACAAGCCCCCAGATGAGTACATAGAAGTGCCGGCGCCAGCACCACGCTGGGGCGGGCCAGAAGGGTGCACGTGGGACGAATCTGCTGTTGGCGCTGAAGACGACGTGGCGGACTCCGATGAGGAGTGTCCCGCTGGCACGGAGGCCGGCACCGCGGAAGATGTCTTTCCAGAGGGCGCCCCGGGCGGCGACGACGACGACGGCGTGGAGTTATTGGTCGCACGACGGACTCCCGGTAAAACTACCAATTCCGTCGTTTCCGCCGATTAATCGCAAGCGTCTCCACCCTGCTTCTGAGAACCGCGATGCCTGCCCCCCCTCTCCCAGGCACAAGCCATCTCTGCATAAGCGTAACGCTTATAACGCGCGGGAGAAGCTCAAGTGTATTTGACACATGGATGTGGCGGTATCGGTGCGAGCGTTGTCTCGCGAATCGGGAATCCACCGCAAGTGTCTCTCGGAGTGGAAGTGAGCCGCTGCGATGCTAAAGGACGCACACTTTGCACGGAAGCGTATGCACGGTCGCTGGAGGGCCTCCTGGAACAGGCCGATGGAGCTGAAGGTTTACGCTAAGCTACTCGAGTGGCGCCACAAGGGAACGGCGGTATCCGTCGGTCGTCTATAGGAGTGGTCAAGGGAATTCATGAAGGTGCTTTTCCCCGACGTGAAATGGAAGGGGAGCCAACGGTATGATTTTCCGGTGCCGAAGGGTGAATTTCCGCCCGGTAAGATAAGATGATGATCGCGCATGTTTGTGTTGTTTTTTTCCGCATTGTAACTAACGGAGATTTGCATACTTTCGTGATATTGCAGATGTGGTTGTGGCGGTGCACCCGGACGGCTGGATGGACGCCGACGGCGTCATTCGCTGGCTCGACGAGTGCATCAAGCCCTTCACACGGCCCCGGTTCGGCAGGCAGGCGAGGAGCGCGATGGTCGTTCTGGACTCGTACCGCGGTCACCTCACAGACGATGTGAAACATAAGTTCGCCGACCTCGACATCGTGCCGGCGGTGATCACGTCTGGCTGTACAGCGAAGGTGCAGCCACTTGACGTCTCGGCAACAAATCCTTCAAGGCGTCCATCCGCCAGCAGTACCAAAACTGGTTTCAAGAGGAGGGCATGGAGCGGCTGACGCCTGCAGGTAAGACACCCACCGTTGATCAGTTGTGCCTTGTTTTTGGTTTCACCCCTGTTGTTGTCGTAACGGCCTCTGCCCTACTCTGACTTGTTGTGCAGGGAACCTCAAGAAGCCGCCCCCTTCGGTGGTGCTCAGGTGGATCTCGCGGGCCTGGAAGGCCGTGCCACCCGAGATCATCAAGAAGGCCTTCCTCACCTGCGGCATCAGCAACGCGCTTGACGGCAGTGAGGACGGGGAGAGAATTGCTCCATAACCTTGTTTGGTGATTTGTTCTTGCCCACGTGGCCTCGAATTGCTCGCGTGGCTCTCAAACTCAGTGGTAATTGTGTGAGAATAATACGAGGAATGAATGACTAGGAAATGAGATGGGTACAAATATGAAACCCTAGGAAACTGTACCCCCTAAGGTCTAACCCACTACAGCCTAAACAGGCTATAACATGTATGTTTGACCCACCCCCATAGGCAAAGTGGGGGAGAAGGGGTCACAAGACCAGTCAAGAAAAGCAAAGCAAGCTCAGGGTGGATCACGAAGTCACCACGCAGTCTGAGCACAAGCAGGTGGCCACAAGGCCAGTTCACATGCTGAGTTTTATAAAGGAGAACAAGCAATACAGTGATCACAACCTAGCAAGTGTAAGCATGCAGGTATATATATAGAGATCACAGTACAAGCAGAGTCAAGAAGTAAGCAAGTGAGGCACAGTAGGCACAAGGCCTAGAACAGTACAGAAACGTTGATGATCACAAGGCTGAAGCGCCTTGGTGAACACATCAGCAGTGTTGGCCCGAGTGGCCACGTAAGCAAGACGAAGCTGACCACGCTGCTGCAACTCTCGAGCAAGGAAGTAGCGCAGAGCGATGTGCTTCGTTCTGTGCTCCAGTCTGTGCTCCTGACACAAGGCAATCATGGCCTTGTTGTCGACGTACAGCACTGGAGGAGAACGAGGCGGCTCTCCAAGGTCGGTCAGCAGGTGCCAGCGT
Source organism: Closterium sp. Naga37s-1 (assembly GCA_947471745.1). Taxonomy (NCBI): domain Eukaryota; kingdom Viridiplantae; phylum Streptophyta; class Zygnematophyceae; order Desmidiales; family Closteriaceae; genus Closterium; species Closterium sp. Naga37s-1. The sequence continues at coordinate 3,249,446 of CANJKZ010000093.1, read as the reverse complement.
AACTCCTGTGCAGCCATGGCCCCTGCGTAGATCTCAGCCTCACAACTGGAGCTGAGAACAGAAGACGAGCGGGTAGACCGCCAAGAAACAGAGCCGGAGCCAAGGCTGAAGGTGTAACCCTGAGACGACCGCTGCGTAGCCAAGTCGTCAGCCCAAGAAGCGTCAGCGTGACCAGTGAAGACAACTGGACCTCACCCTCCAAGCACGAGCCCCATGCCCGACGTACTGCACAAGTAGCGCAACACCCTCTTAGCAGCATCCATGTGCTCCTTCCTGTGTCGGCCAGGAGCGACATAGCGTGCTAGGATGCTAAGAGGGTAGGCTAGGTCAGGTCGAGTGCAGGTCATCAGGTACATGAGGCAGCCCACAAGCTCTGGATACGGGCCACTCGGCTCTACGGACTCGTCCGAAGGTGGAGCTGAGAGCGAGTGACCGGTAGGCAGAGGAGTGGACTGTGGCGAGGAGTACGTGAAGCGGAAGCGCTGAAGGACCTGCTGCACCATGTGTGACTGAGTCAAGGTAATGGTGCGCTGTGCTCTGTCCCGGGTGATCCGCAAGCCAAGATAGCTTGTCAGCTCACCCAGGTCTGTGCACGTGTGTCTCTTCTGCAGCTCCGACTTTACGTGGGCGAGTGCCTCAGTGTCAGCAGTAGCAAAGACCAGGTCGTCTACGTACACGAGAACGTAGAACGGCGGCAGAGTGGTGTCGGTGCGTAGAAACAGCGACGGGTCAGCAGTAGAAAGAGCAAACCCAAGAGCAGCAAGAGTCGTCCTCAGTGTGTCGTGCCACTCACGGGGTGCCTGGCGGAGACCGTAGACTGGCCGCCGGAGGCTCCACTGGGTACCAGGAGGAAACGACCCAGTGAAGCCAGGTGGGCGGCGCAGCCAGATCTCCTCGTGCAGGCTGCCCTGTAGGAAAGTAGTGCTGAAGTCAAGAGAGTGGAGCTCGTAGTCACGCTGAGCGACGACGTGCAGCAGAACCCGAAGAGTGGTCATCTTCGGGGTAGGGGAGAAGGTCTGGAAGAAGTCAACTCCCTCACGCTGACTGAAGCCTCGTGCAACGTAACGCGCCTTGAAGACAGGCGGAGAACCCGACGGCCGCTTCACCCTGAAAATCCACATGCCACTGACGATGTTCGCCCCAGGCGGGGGAACCTCGTCGACGTAGGTGCCGGTGGACTTCCAGGAAGCCATCTCTGCGTCCATGGCTGACTGCCACTGAGAGGAGTAGGGACCCTCTATCGCCTCTGCGTAAGAGCGCGGGGTCGGGATGTCTGGTGCATCCGGGTCTCCCTCAGGGGCAATCAGCATGGACACGAGATGGGGTAAAGCAGCGGCAAAGCACTCAAACTCCTCCTGTCTGTCCTCAAGGACGTCCGTGCCAAGAGCACACTCACCCCCGACGGACGGAGGACAGACAGACTCAGACTCAGCAACAAGGCTAGCGGCGTAGTCTAGACGACAGGCAGCAGCAAAGTCAACAAGCTCAGTATTTAGAGCAGACGCAGCAGTGGACTCAAAGGAAGGGTCAGTGACAACAGTGGCGAGGAAACGCGTGACAGTAGGACTGGCAGCACGAAGGGAGTCAGACTCCGGGTCAGGACCGTCAGGAAGAGAGGACGCAGGAGGAGACGGCAGAGGGACACGCTGTGGAGCAGTGGAAGGACGCAGAGTCATATAGTGAGTGCCAGGGACAAGAGGAGGACGCTCACGCGGAACACGACGACCAGTGCGGACAGCGCGGACAGGCGACTCTGGACGAGACTCAGGCGACGCAGGACGAGACTCAGGCTCACGACGCTCCGTAAGACCTCTAGTCGGTCCAGTGTAAGGAGAAGGACCAGGCAGCGGAGAGGCTGGCTGTAACTGTGACTGCGACTGGACAGGCGGTGGACTCAGTAGGGGAGGAGGAGGACCAGGAGAGGGCGGGAGGCCAAGAACCTGCTGAAGGAGCGGAACGTAGTACGGCCGCGGCCGCGCAGCGCCTCCTGAACCAGCAGAGACAGCACCAGCACCCTCAGCTCCAGGGTCTCCAGCTACACCTCCCGCAGCACCACCAGCAGCTCCAGCAGCTCCAGCACCTCCAGCTCCAACTCCCGCAGCAGCTCCAGTCCCAGTAGCTCCAGTACCTCCAGTACGAGCACCTCCAGGACCAGCGACTCCAGCAGCTCCAGCACCAGCAGCACCTCCAGCAGCTCCAGCACCAGCAGCACCTCCAGCAGCACCAGCACCAGCAGCACCTCCAGCAGCACCACCAGCAGCTCCAGCACCAGCAGCACCTCCAGCAGCTCCAGCACCAGCAGCACCTCCAGCAGCTCCAGCACCAGCAGCACCTCCAGCAGTAGGCCCCCCAGCTCCAGCAGCACGGCTACAGCGCCGAGCGTACCACTCACGAAGCTGCCGTGGAGAGAGGGGCTCCCGCCGTGACGGGACACTCGGAGGACCTCCAGTCTCAGCACCCCCAGACTCAGCAACCCCAGGCTCAGCACCCCCAGGCTCAGCACCCCCAGGCTCAGCACCCCCAGACTCAGCAACCCCAGGCTCAGCACCCCCAGGCTCAGCACCCCCAGGCTCCGCACCCCCAGACCCGGCACCCTCAGGCTCACCACCCCTAGCAGCACCAGAGTCAACAGCTACCTCAACAGGCTCGACTGCGTCTTCCTGAGACACACCTGAGGGGGCAGGACCCTGAGGGGGGAGGGGGTCTACCGGAGGAGTACCTGGCGCGAGGAAGAGCGGCGGGCGGGGGAGGGGGGCAGTGCGGTAGGGGAAGAGACGGTAGTAAGGAACCGACTCGTCAAACGTGACGTCCTGAGAGGACAGAACACGGCGCGAGGTGGGGTGGTAAAACTGCCAGCCAGGCGCGTCAGGGGGGAAGCCAAGGAAGACGCAGGGAACGGCACGGGAGGACAGCTTGTCCGCAGAGAAGTCGCGGACGAAAGCTCGAGATCCCCAGACACGGAACGCAGACGCATCGCCAACCTTCCCCGTCCACCGCAGAGTGGGGGTGGTCTCCGGCATGGAGACCCGGGGCTGGAGGTTGATCTGATGCGCCGCGTACTGAACCGCGAACGGCCATAGAAAATGGGGAGCAGCCGCATGGATCATGGACGTACGAGCGACATCCATGACCATGCCAATGCGGCTCTCAGCAATCCCATTTTGCTGTGGAGAGGCCGGAAGCGTGAACGTCTGGCAGATGCCCTCCGCCCGACAGAAGGCTCGCAGAAGGTCGGGGGAAAACTCTCCACCTCTGTCTGAGTGCAGACGCACAACAGGAAAGTCCGAGCCGAAACTCTCTCTGAGCTGGAGACGAGCAGCGCGGATCCAGTCGATCAACACCTCAGTGACCTCACCCTTGCGGCGCAAGGGGAAGACCGTGGTGTAACGCGAGTAGTCGTCAACAACCAGCAGGAAGTAACGCTCGTGACCCTGTCCACGGACGCGGGCTGGGCCCCACACGTCCATGTGAAGAGTCTGCAGGGGAGCCTCTGTCGGAGGAAACTCGGAGGAGTGAGGAGCGGCGCGCTGCCGGCCCTCGACGCAGCGAACGCAGGTAGGGGCAGGCCCCGGAGGAAGGGGAGGGAGGGAGGGGGGCAGACCTGAGACAAGGACACGGGAGGCCATGCCTCGAAGACGAGGCAGGGAGGGGTGACCAAGGCGGTGGTGCCAAAGGAGAGTCTCGTGAGACAGGAGGCGACACGAGCAGGGGGCAGACTCAGGGCCAGACCGCGACGCTGCAGCAAACACCTGACCCGACGCGGCTACCTGACCAGTGTCAGTGACGGGAGGAGACTCAGTGGTAAGGGTGTACAGGCTGGACCCTGGCCGACGGGTGAACGTGGCCAGGTGACGGCCCGTCCGAGCACACGTGCAGTGCGTCACACGCTGATAGGCAGGGGTGAACTGGTGAACACCCCCATCCTGAAGATCAGCACCCGCCACCAAGTTCGTAGAGAACGAGGGGAGGTGAAGACCAGACAGCGAGCCGGATGGAGCCGCAGGACACGGGAGAACTGTGGAGGAACGGGCCACAACTGGTCTTCCAGAGGGGTCAGCCAGAGAGACTGCCACCGGCCGACTGAGCGGCGAGAGTGTGGTGCAGTCGCGAAAGTAGGAGCGGGAAGCACCCGAGTCAAGGGTGAAAGTGTGCAAGACCTGAGCCGACGCGGTACCTGAGAGAGCAGCCTCACCAGCACCTGGAGCAGCAGACTCACTAGCACCTAGAGCAGCAGCCTCAATGCCCGGGTCGGGCGGAACACACAGGTAACAGTCACCCTCAGCACTAATAGACACAGCATACATAGCAGCAAGGATAGCATCATAGTCAAGATCAAAGATAGCAACCCCCGACTTAAGCAGAATATCCCAGCGAGGGATCTCAGTGGAGCCAGGGAACTGTGTACGCCAGGCGTCAGTCAGGCGGCCGAAGCAGCGGGGTGTGGTGTGCGGGCCGCCGCACGTCTCTCCACTGCGGTCGCCGGTGCGAAGAACGTAAGTGCAGGGACCAGCACCCCCAGACCTCCCACGTCCAGCGTACCACTCACGGAGCTGCTGAGGCGACGGGGTCTCACGGGAGCGCTGCTGCTGCTGGCGCTGGCCACCGCTAGAACCTCCCCGCTGCCCACCACCGCCCCCGCCACCCCCACCTCCGCCTCCGCCGCCGCCACCTCCATCCCCATTCCCGCTGCCTCCGCCGCCTCCACCTCCACCGCCGCCACCGAAGCCCCCACCCGCGCCACCACTCCCACCTCCACCTCCACCCCCACCCCCTCCGCCTCCTCCACCGCCACCACCGCCGCCCCCGCCATCCCCTCCACCCCCCTTGCCCCCCTTGCCCTTGCCGTAGCGGCGCTTCCCACTAGGGGCAGCCGCAGCGCCGACCGACTCGGTGCCAACGAGGTCGACAGCAGCAGCAGAGGCAACAGAGGGCAAAAGAGGGACGGGGGAGCACCCCTTAAAGAAAGGGGCACGAGGGTCACCACGAGAGGCTCCTACAGCGACTATACTGTTCTCAGCTGCAAGGAGGCGCTCCTCGAGGAGGTCAACGGTGAGCGTGGTGGGGCAAAGGGAGAGGAAGTGGTCCCTGACCGAGCGAAGGGAGTCAGGGAGCCGGGTGACGAGGTAGTAGAGAGTGATGTACATAGGGGGGGGGTTCGCGGCGCAGAACTCGGCAGGAAGCGCAGCGCGGTAGCGGGTGTCACTAGTGCGGAGGTGCGTAATGAGGTCAGCGACTGTGGCAAAAGCGGCTAGGTCAGGGAACATGTACGGCAGCATGAGGCGGCTAAGGGCAGCAGTGGCAGGGGAGGAGTAGCGCGCAACAACAGCAGTGTACAGAGTGCTAGCAGTCTTGTACTGGCTAAAGTGTGCGTGCTCAGCAGACGGCAGGTGACTACGGACAGCAAGACGGGCAGCAGCATCACGCGTGGTCCATTGTGAGCGAACAGTACTGGCATCATCAGCAGCAGGTGCAGCAGAGGCGCCAGAAGTGAGATCAAACAGTGAGACACCATCCTTGCTATCGCACTGCAGGAACAGCTGCAGATCATCGACCCAGACCTCAAAATCGACCGCTCGACCCTCAGCATCGAAGATGAGTACGTTAGGGTTTGCCATAGCAGCAGGAGCAGCAGCAGTGGCCTAGCGACAGCAGCAGCAGTAGCAGCGCGACTCGGCAGGGCGGCGCGGTTCGGTAGGGCGGCTCGCCAGGGCGGCGCGGTTCGCAGCAGTGCGCGGGTGCGGCGGTGCACTTACCAGTGGCGGAAGGGGTGGGCCGCTACTGGTGGGGCTGGGCCGGGGCGTGTCGGCAGGGCAGGGGGCCGCCACAAGGAGGGGCCGCGGCGAGGCGGCAGGGCAGGGCCGGGACAGCAGGGCCGGCAGGGCGGCTGCAGGCTCGGCAGCGGCAGCAGGGCCGCTACGGTGGCAGCTGCTGCTGCAGCAGGGACGGCGACGGTAGCTGCTGCAGGGACGGCAGCTGCTGCAGGGACGGCGACAACGGGGCGGCAGGGCCGCTACGACGAGCAGGCGGGCGGCGACGACGGGGCGGCAGAGCCGCTACGGCGAGCAGGCGGGCCGCGAAGAGCCGAGGAGGGCCGCAAGGGGGGGGGGGGGGGGGGGCGCGAAGGGCCGCGAAGGGGCCGCGAAGGGCCGCGAAGGGGCCGCGAAGGGCCGCGAGGGGGCCGCGAAGGGCCGTGAGGGGGCCGCGAAGGGCCGCGAAGGGGCCGCGAAGGGCCGCGAGGGAGCCGCGAAGGGCCGTGAGGGGGGCCGCGAAGGGCCGCGAAGGGCCGCGAAGGGCCGCGAGGGGGGCCGCGAGGGGGGCCGCGAAGGGCCGCGAAGGGGCCGCGAAGGGCCGCGAGGGGGGCCGCGAAGGGCCGTGAAGGGGCCGTTAAAGGGCGCGACGGGCGGGCAGGCGCACGGGGCGCAGATAAGGCAAGCGCAAAGCGCGCTCCGGGCAGGTAAGAGAAAATTTTGAAGTGGTGGGCCCTTAAAAAAACAAAACCGGTCCCACTAGGGAACCCGCTCTATACCATGTGAGAATAATACGAGGAATGAATGACTAGGAAATGAGATGGGTACAAATATGAAACCCTAGGAAACTGTACCCCCTAAGGTCTAACCCACTACAGCCTAAACAGGCTATAACATGTATGTTTGACAAATTGCTCGAGTGGCCACGCTAGGGGATTTCCGCGGTGTTTATTTTCCCCGGCACATTACCCTACAAGGGTTTGTATCCCCGAAATTCCTCGTTCGCACGAGTCTCATCCCGCGGTAGTGTTGTGTATTATTCCCCACCCGAAAATTTCGGGTGGGTGGCGGGCGCGAACGTGGCCCACTCACTGTAGAGAAAACCGACAAATAGGCACGGCCAGCAGTAGATGCGCGGTCATTTTCGGCCCAATGCACGACCAATGAGCGCAGGCCTATTAAAAGCGCATGCGCTTATATCTGGAGCAATGCGCTTATGGCCGATCCTCAATTAGAAGCGCACCCCTTATAAAATCGTTACGTATTATAAGCGCACCCTTGCTTAAAAAAAAAAAAAAAAAAACTTGTTGAATTCTTGTCATTATTGTTAGAGCTAAAGCAAAGCTAGCCTTCATCAGTTGTAATTTTACATACAATAGGGTGACTATTGTCCTAGCCTAAACATCATCATCTTGCCTAGTCTAGCCTTAGGCCTGCTCTACCTCCTCGTCCGATTCAGGCTCCGTGACGTTGTTGCCCCAGAACCCGTCTGCTTGGATGTCGTCGTCTACCTCTACCTCGTGGCTCAGCTGGCTTCTCCGGTGCGCCATCGCCAGATGGTCTTCGCTCCCGTCAAGGGCATTGCTAATGCCGCACGTGAGGAAGGCTTTCTTAATCAGGTCGGCGGGCACGGCCCTCCACGCCCGTAAAATCCACTTGAGCACCACCGCCGGGGGTGGTTTCTTGATATTCCCTGCACCACATGAAAGAGAGCGGGGAACACATCAGTCCACAAGCAGGCAGACAAGCACAAGGAGGGGAGACGGGAGGACATGTCCTCGCTCACCTGCAGGTGTCAGAATGTTCATGCTGTCCGCCTCAAACCAGGAATGGTACTGCTGGCGAACACTCGCTTTGAAGCTCTTGTTCACCGACACATCGAGCGGCTGGACGTCTGCCGTGCACCCTGCCGGGATGACCGCCGGCACGATGTTGAGAGCTGCGAATCTTGCCTTGACTTCCTTGGTAAGGTGACCACGGTAAGAGTCGAGTACTAGCATGGCGCTCCGACTCTGCACGCCGAATTTCGGTTTCAGTAACGGCACCACGCCCTCATCGAGCCACTGGATGGCGCCCGTGGCCTCCATCCACCCATTCGCTTGGCAGCCGACCACGACATCTGCACACAAGCAAGCGGGGGTTAATCCCTTTATTGTTTTGACCGTTCAAAACACGCACAAGAACATGTGCTTACCGTTCGGGAAGTCACCCTTTGGCAGTGTTTTGCGCTTGAAAAACACCCACTGCTTCAACTTCTCGCCCGTCGCCGTGCACGCCAGCATCACGGTGACTCGTTCTTTCTGGTAACCACCGCTGCGGATGGGCACCGACTTCACGCCCGTCTGCTCCACGGTGGTAGTGGCCGGCATCTCCAACCAAAGAGGCGTCTGGTCGGCGTTGATTATGTATCGATTGTCGATCGCGTACTTGTTGCGTGCGTCGCGGACGAACTGCCAAAATTCTTTGCACTGCGTCGCCACGTCTGCGCACGGGGAGGGAAGGACAGATAGGAAGAAGGATGAGTACCGCTACAAGATAGAGATATTCACACGGGAGCAACAACTCTTAAACCATGCGAATTCGCGCGAGGTAAGCGGGAAACGAGGCACTTACGTTCCTGTGTATTCTGCGCCACCTTAGTTTTCATGCGCACGCTGAGGTTCCACCGCTTGCGGAACCGCTCCGACCACCGCTGACTCCCTTTCCACTTGACTTCCGGGAACAGCACCTTCATCACCTCGCGTGACCAATCTTCGAGCCGGCCGACTGAAACTGCAACACCGCGGCGTCGCCAGTCGAGGAGTTGAGCGTACACCTTTAACTCCATGGGTCTGTACCAAGAAGACCTCCCGCGCCCATGAAGTCGACACCGTGCGGCGTGTGAAGCCTTGAGCTCCCCCACTTGGGTTTTCCACTCCGTCAGACATTTTCGGTGTATGCCAGACTCCCGCGCGACCTCGCTTATCGATGCCGCCAGCTCCAGCAGCACGAGCCACCTGAGTTTCTCCTGAGCGGTGTAGGACTGCCGTTTATGTTGAGACGGCTTGTGCCAGGGAGAGGGGGGGCGGGCATCTCGGTTCTCGGAGGAGGGGTGGGGTCGTTTTTTTGTTAATCGGCGGATACGTCGGTACCGGCATCTTCTCTCGTGGTGCGTCGCGCCACCAAGACTCCACACCGTCGTCGTCCTCGACACCATCTGGGAACACGTCCTCCTCGGCGCCCGCTTCACCGTCGCCTCCACCGTCGCCGTCGCCGCTGCTTTGTTTATCGGCGGCCACATCATCGTTGGCGCCCACAGCCGACTCGTCCCACGTGCAGGCTTGAGGCTGTCCCTACCGTGGTGCAGGCGGCGGAGCCTGGATGAACACATCGGGGGCCTTGGGTGTGTCCGGTTCAGACAGCCACTCGTCAAAAGTGGCTGGTAAATATAGCTGGAGCACGGGCCGTTAGTGAGCACTGGCACCGATATCAGGCGGATTCGGAGGAGCGGGAGGAGCGGGAGGAGCAGGAGGAGCAGGAGGTGCAGGAGGAGCAGGAGGAGCAGGGGGCGCAAAGGGTTCAGGTGGCACTGGAGGCGCTGCTGGCTCACGGGTATACCACCCGTCGTTGGTAAGTCGCCACGGGCGAGCTGGTTTTTTCTTGAAGAGGAAGTGCGTCCCGCTGAATTCCGCCATGGCTTCGCCAGCCAGGCGGCCTAGACTGGAATGTGAATGAAAGAAATGAGAAAGAGGGTGCACAAATGGGCAACGAAGGGGACTCCATAAGGTTGGCGCCTCGGGGTCCTTGTCAATGACAGGCGGGAAACCCCCGCCTACACCCGTAGAGGACCCTGCGTGGCAGCATAAACGCTGCGCTGGCAGGGAATCTTCACCACCTTTCGAGAGGGTTGGGAAGAAATGCACAAGCCACGCAACGCATGTGGCTGTGATTGGGCCGCACGGCAGCATCCCCGTCACTACTGTCACGTTCGATGGTTCTAGACAAAATTATGCGGTGGGAAACAGAACAGCTGCTGTTTTTGCCTAAAAACCATGCACGATCCCACGTGTTGCATGGTCGGTTGAATTCGCCTTATTGCGGGCTTCAATTTGGTATGTGTAAAAGTGGATTTTATTTTTTTCCTATTACAGGCGCATGCGCTTATACAAATTACTCAATTAGAAGCGCACCGCACCCCCCTAAAAAACACTGTTATATTACCGGTATAACCGCACCTGCGCTTCTATCCGTGGTAATACGGTATTTTCTTATTTATTATCAATTCTTGTTCTCACAATATACCAGTACAGGAATTCCTAGTCTGCCACACCACTGCAGTATTCATTAGGCCTGTTAGAATAAGCAGGCAAGGATGAATGAACTATGAATGAGTTGGGTACAAGTACTAACCCTAAAGTGTTGTACCCCTTGTAGGCCAACCCACTATAGCCTAGAGAGAACACAAACATACAGTTTGACACACCCCCATAGGCTAAGTGGGAGAGAGCAAACACAACAGACAGTCACAAGACCAGTCAAGCAAGAGAACAAGCAAAGCAAAGCTCAGGGTGGATCTCAAGGACACCACACAGTCTGAGCACAAGCAAGCGGCCACAAGGCCAGTTGACATGCAGAGTTATAATAGCAAGGCAGTACACTGATCACAACCTAGCAAAAGTAAACAAGCATGTATAAATATATATATCAGTGTACAACAAGAGCAAGTCAAGCAACCAGCAGGTGAGGCAGAGTGGGCACAAGCCTAACAGCAGTGCAGAAACGCTGATGATCACCAGACCCAAGGGCCTTGGTGAAGACATCAGCAGTGTTGGCCCGAGAGGCCACGTAAGCAAGGCGCAGCTGACCACGCTGCTGCAGCTCACGCGCAAGGAAGTAGCGAAGAGCAAGTGCTCCAGTCTCTGCTCGCGACACAAGGCAAGCATTGCCTTGTTGTCGACGTACAGAACTGGAGGAGAATGAGGCCGCTCCCCCAAGTCGCTCAGCAGGTAGGTCATCCAGCGTAGCTCCTGTGCAGCCATGGCCCCAGCGTAGATCTCGGCCTCAAAGCTGGAACCAAGCACAGAAGAAGAACGAGTGGACCTCCACGAGACAGAACCAGAGCCAAGACTGAAGGTGTAACCCTGTGACGAGCGCTGAGTCGCCTGGTCGTCGGCCCAAGAAGCGTCAGAGTGTCCTGTGAGTACCACTGAACTCCGTCCTCCAAGCACGAGCCTCGTGCCTGATGTACTGCACAAGTAACGCAGTACCCTCTTCGCAGCATCAAAGTGCATCTTTCGGTGTCTACCGAGTGCCACGTAGCGAGCCAGGAGGCTGAGAGGGTACGCGAGGCCAGGTCGTGTGCACGTCATCAGGTACATGAGGCAACCCACAAGCTCTGGGTACGGACCACTCGGCTCTACGGACTCGTCCGAAGGTGGAGCTGAGAGCGAGTGGCCGGTAGACAGAGGAGTAGGCTGTGGCGAGGACCACGTGAAGCCGAAGCGCTGAAGTCTCTGGTGCACCATGTGTGACTGAGTCAGGGTGATGGTGCGCCGTGCTCTGTCCCGGGTGATCTGCAAGCCAAGATAGCTCCGCAGCTCACCCAGGTCAGTGCAGGTGTGTCTCTCCTGCAGCTCCGCCTTCACTAGGGCCAGTGCCTCAGTGTCAGCAGTAGCAAAAACCAAGTCGTCGACGTACACGAGGATGTAGAACGCCGGCAGAGTAGTGTCGGTGCGTAGAAACAGCGACGGGTCAGCAGTCGAAGGAGCAAACCCAAGAGCCGCAAGTGTCGTCCTCAGTGTGTCGTGCCACTCGCGGGGCGCTTGACGCAGGCCGTACACTGGTCGCCGTAGGCTCCACTGGGTACCCTCAGGAAACGACCCAGTGAAGCCCTCTGGACGGCCCAACCAGATGGCCTTGTGAAGGCTACCCTGCAAGAAAGCTGTCGAGAAGTCGAGGGAGTGCAGCTCGTAGTCACGCTGAGCTGCAACGTGTAGCAACACCCGAAGAGTGGTCATCTTCGGGGTGGGGGAGAAGGTCTGAAAGTAGTCGACCCCCGCACGCTGACTGAAGCCTCGAGCAACGTAACGTGCCTTGCAGGCAGGCGGAGAACCCGGAGGCCGCTTCACCCTGAAAATCCACATGCCACTGACGATGTTCGCCCCAGGTGGGGGAACCTCGTCGACGTAGGTGCCTGTGAACTTCCAGGAAGTCATCTCTGCGTCCATGCTGTCTGCCAATGAGAGGAGTACTCACCCGAAATCGCCTCTCTGTAAGAGCGCGGGGTGGGGATGTCAAGTGCATCCGGGTCTCCCTCAGGGGCAAGCAGCATGGTCGCGAGATAGGGTGCAGCGGCCGCCAGGCACTCCAGCTCCTCCTGACTGTCCTCAAGAACGTCACAGCCAAGGGCAGTACAGCCAAGGACAGTCTCACCCCCGACGGACGGAGGACAGGCAGGGACAGGGTCAGAGACAAGACTCGCAAGGTAGTCTAGGCGGTACACAGCAGCAAAGTCAACGATCTCAGCGACTAAGGCAGACGCAGCAGGAGACGAGAACGAAGGGTCAGTCACCACCGTAGCAAGAAAGCGAGTAACAGTCGGACTGGACGCACGAGCAAGGTCAGACGGAGGGTCAGCACCGTCAAGAAGAGAGGACGCAGGAGGTAACGGCAGGACAACACGCTGTGGAACAGAGGAAGGACGGAGTGTCACATCATGAGTGCCTGGGACAGCCGGAGCACGCTGACGACGAACACGAGGAACACGAGCACGGACAGCAGCTCTAGGCTCGGGCTCAAGGTCAAAGCTGGACTCAGGCTCTCGACGCTCAGGGGTGGAAGCACGAGTCTCAGGCTCTCGACGCTCAGACAGGGACTGTGTCACCGCAGTGTAGGGAGCAGGAGCAGGTAGTGGGGAGTGCGGTAGCAGCTGCGGCTGTGACTGGTCTGCCGGTGGAAACAGTAACGGAGGAGTAGTACCTGCCACAGGGAAGTCAGTAGCACCTGGCGGAAGACTGAGAAGGTGGCGAAGAGCACCAGCAGCTCCCGTACCTCCAGCGCGAGCAGCTCCACCAGTACTCCCAGCATCACCTCCAGCACCAGGAGCACCACGAGCTCCGGCAGCGCCAGCACCTCTAGCACCAGCACTACCTCCAGCACCTCCAGTGCCAGCAGCTCCAGTAGCACCTCCAGCACCTCCAGCACCAGTAGCACCACCTGCTCCGGCAGCTCCAGCACCTCTAGTACGAGCACCTCCAGTACCTCCAGCTCCAGCTCCAGCTCCTCCAGCACCAGCAGTACCTCCAGCACCTCCAGTGTCAGCAGCTCCAGTAGCACCTCCAGCACCTCCAGCACCAGCAGCACCACCTGCTCCGGTAGCTCCAGCACCTCTAGTACGAGCACCTCCAGGACCAGCAGCTCCAGCACCTCCAGTACCTCCAGCTCCAGCGCCTCCAGCACCAGCAGCACCAGCACCTCCACGGTCTGCAGCTCCAGTAGCACCTCCAGCACGAGCAGCACCACCAGCTCCGGCAGCTCCAGTACCTCTAGTACGAGCACCTCCAGGACCAGCAGCTCCCGCAGCTCCAGCACCAGTAGCACCAGCACCTCCAGTGCCAGCAGCTCCAGTACCCCCAGCACCTCCAGTACCAGCAGCTCCAGTACCTCCAGCTCCAGTACCTCCAGTACTAGCAGCTCCAGTACCTCCAGCACCAGCAGCAGCTCCAGTACCTCCAGCACCAGCAGCACCTCCAGCACCTCCAGCACCAGTAGCACCTCCGGTACCTCCAGGCCTAGCAGCTCCAGTACCTCCAGCACCAGCAGCACCTCTAGTACCTCCAGCAGTACCTCCAGCACCTCCAGCACCAGCAGCACCTCCAGGACTAGTAGCTCCAGCACCAGCAGGACTGTACCCTCCACCACCAGGACTGCCTCGCCGAACGATCCACGCACGAATCGCCTGCGGCGAGAGCGTCTCAAGTAGATCAGGCTGCGGCGGCTGTCCAGCTCCTGCACCTCCAGTAGTGGTAGCTCTAGCACCTCCAGCACCAACAGCACCTCTAGTACCTCCAGCTCCAGGACCTCCAACAGGGTCACCCACAACTCCACCGCCACTAGGACTCGCAGCACCCCCAGAGTCAGCACCCCCAGTCGCAGCACCCCCAGAACCAGCACCCCCAGGCACAGCACCCCCAGAACCCTCACCCTCTGTCTCAGCACCCCCAGTCTCAGCACCTGTACTCTCAGCTCCAGAGTCCACAGCAGCAGGCTGCGGAGGCGGCGAAGACGGTCGAGGCGGAAAACCCGGGGGGGTTTCCAAGCGTGGAGAGCGGCGAGTGGCCGCCGTGTCGTCCGCAACTGGGTCACCCCCCCCAACTGGGCCAGAGGAGTCACAAGAGATCTCCACTGGCTCATCCAAGGGGGGTGGGTCGACCTGAGACACACCTGAGGGAGCAGGACCCTGTGGGGGGAGGGGGTCTACCGGGGGGGGGGATTGGTACCAGGAAGAGGGGTGCTAGGGGAACCGGGTGGGACGCGTGCGGGTGTAACTGGTAGTAACAGACAGACTTGTCAAAGGTGACGTCCTGGGAGGAGAAGACTCGACGCGAGCGCGGGTGGTAGAACTGCCACGGCGGGGCGTCAGTGGGGAAGCCAAGGAAGACGCAGCGGAGAGTGCGAGAGGAGAGCTCGCTCGCTTTGGCATCGCGAACAAGGGAGAGCGCGCCCCAGACCCGAAACACTGACGCATCACCAGCCTTCCCCGTCCACCGGAGGGTGGACGAGGTCTATGGCACAGAGACACGGGGCCAGAGGTTGAGCTGATGCGCAGCGTATCGGACCGCAAACGGCCACAGAAAATGGGGAGCAGCCGCATGGATCATGGAGGTGCGAGCAACCTCCATGATCAAGCCAATGCGACGCTCAGCAATCCCATTCTGCTGAGGAGAGGCCGGAAGCGTGAACGTCTGGCGGATGCCCTCGTCTCGACAGAACCCCGCAAAGAGGTCAGAGGAGAACTCACCGCCCCTGTCAGAGTGCAGACGCAGGACTGGGAAGTCCTGCTGAAACAGCTCGTGCAGCTGGAGACGAGTAGCACGGATCCAGGGGATCAGGACATCGCTGACGTCCGCCTTGCGCCGCAAGGGGAAGACAGTGGTGTAGCGTGTGTATTCGTCAACAAACAGCAGGAAGTAGTGCTCGCGGTCCGTTCCACCGATGGGGGCCGGGCCCCACACATCCATGTGGAGAGTCTCCAGAGGAGCAGTGGTCGGAGGAAACTCGGAGGAGTGAGGAGCGGCGAGCTGCCGCCCCTCGACGCAAGGAAGGCACGGCGGGGCAAGCGAGCGCGGCAGGGGGGGCAGGGTCCTGGGGAGGCCAGAGACAAGGAGACGGGAGTGCATGCTGCGTAGACGTGGCAGGGAGGGGTGACCAAGACGGTGGTGCCAGCGCTGAGTCTCGTGCGTGAGTACTCAGCACGAGCAAGACGCAGCTAACTGTCCCGATGCAGACGCCCGACTCGACGCAGCCACCTGACCTGACTCAGCCACCTGTGCAGACGCAGTGGTCAGTGTGTACAGACTAGACCCATGCCGTCGAGTGAACGTAGCCAGGTGACGGCCACTCCGGGAGCACGTACAGGTCGCCACACGCTGCCCTCCAGGAATAAAGGTATCAACCCAGACATCCTGAATGGCAGCGTTGCTCACCAAGTTCGTCGAGAACGTGGGGAGGTGGAGACCTGACAGAGAACCGGAAGGGACTGCTGGACAAGGGAGGACAGTGGAGGCTCGCGCAACTACTGGGCCCCAAGAGGGGTTAGCTAGTGAGATTGGGACAGGTGCTGCGAGTGGTGTGACTGTGGTGCAATCACGAAAGAAGCAACGTGACGCGCCTGAGTCAAGCGTGAAATTGTGCAAGACCTCAGCTGAGGCATGACCTGTGGCAGTAGACGCACTTGCACCTAGAGCGTCGGCAGACTCACGGGCACCTAGAGCTGCAGCAGACTCACCAGCACCTGGAGCGGCATCAGACTCACTAGCACCTGGAGCGGCAGCAGACTCACTAGTACCTGGAGCGGCAGCAAACTCACTAGAACCGAGAGCAGTAACCTCGCATCGCTGAGACGCACAGTCGCGAGGTCGCTTAGGCCACATAAAACCAAAACCTCCACCACCAGGACTGCCTCGCTGAAACACCCACTCACGAAGCTGCTGAGGGGTGGAGTCGTCCGGGAGAGGCAGTGCCCGCTGTTGTCCACCCCTGGTCGCAGCAACTGCCGCGATAGTGGCCATGACAGACACTGATGGTCAGGGGGAGGTCCAGCACCTCCAGCTCCTCCAGCACCAGCAGCACCTCCAGCACTCCCAGCAGCACCTCCACCAGCAGCAGCAGTAGCACGAGTAGCAGCAGCAGCAGTAGTAGCAGCAGCTGTAGCAGTAGTAGTAGCAGGGCGGCTCGGGTTTGGGCGGCGCGGCTCGGCCTGGGCGGCGTGGCTCGGGCTGGGCGGCGCGGCTCGGCAGGGCGGCGCACGGGCTGCAGGGGCAGCGCGCACGGGCTGCAGGGGCGACGCGCGGCTCGGCAGGGCGGCGCGCGGGCTGCAGGGGCAGCGCCCACGGGCTGCAGGGGCGACGCGCGGGCTGCAGGGGCAGCGCCCACGGGCTGCAGGGGCGACGCGCGGGCTGCAGGGGCAGCACGCGGGCCACAGGGGCAGGCACGGCTGTAGGGGCAGCACGGTCGCAGGGGCGAGTACGGCTGCAGGGGCAGCGCGGTCGCAGGGGCGAGCACGGCTGCAGGGGCAGCGCGGTCGCAGGGGCAGCGCGCGGGCTGCAAGGGCAGCGCGGCTGCAGGGGCAGCGTAGGAAGAAAAACATTACGGGTAGGGCAGGGCGGAACGTTCGGTGGGCCCTAGGAACGATTCTGCTCTAATACCATGTTAGAATTGTTGGAAACAAGTGATTTAAGCGCTTCTGCTGTGTCGAAACATCAAGTCGTAAACGAAGCAAAGCACAAACGAAGCATCGGCGAGTCAACCATCGGAGGTTGACGACTGAAGTATCCGCTGGAGGTTACGCGAAGGTCAAAGGTCAGCGACCTTTGACTTAACAATACAGTGCGACAGCAAGGACAAACAACTGACTCGATACGGAGCAGTTGCCCGAGTCGTAACTGTATCGAACCGCAACAGCAACAGTAAAACAGTTATTAACTGTATCTCTTCATATTCCTTGTACTCTTATAAAACCTTGTATCTCCTTGTTTTAATTAATCTATCTTGCCCTCACATACTAGCGCAAGGTGGTTCAATACTCTTCACTAAAACGCTTCCGCAACTACAACATTCCTACCCAGAGTTTAGCCCTGCAAAGATCCTAAGGGCTTTTTCTCAGCCCAACATGGTATGAGAGCTATTAGGGCAAGCTCAACTGCTTCCAAGTTACCCACAACATCAGGAGGCATGGCAACGCAGAAGGAGAGAAGCTCCTCTAACGGTTCTCCTGGCACTACTCCTACTCCACCTCCTGCCTCTGGCCTACAGACAGAGGAAGGCACAGCAACAAGCCCAGCTGCTGAGTCTACTGAGACTCCCGTAAACCAAGCGACAGGCTTCGACCCAAGTATGAAGAAGAATTTTTTCTCCTTCATGTCCTTCTACGAGCAGCATCAGCAAACGGCACCTGCGCAGTCAAACATCAGCAACAACAACAACGATGTCACACTCATGAGCCTTGATGGTTCATCCTATGCGCGCGGAAACCAGCAGCAACCCACCTTCGCTCCGTACGAGCCTCAACGTGGCTCAATCAGCTTCATGCCGCACCAGTAGCCTCAACCTGGACAGGAGAAAACACTGGATGCACTTCAGGTTCAATCACAGTTTTGAAACTCTAGACATCAACACCTTTCGACGGGAAGGACTTCTATACCTGGTCATTCGAATTTGAGCTGATGATGGAAGGCGCGCAGATTCTCGGATTCTTCGACGGGTCCCTGCCATACCCCAACACACGGAACGCAATACAACAAGCAGCAGTACACGTATCAGTAAATGATGGCATACACGATCCTGCTGAGGAATCTAACTCCAAACCAGCAGCAGAATATCCTCTCTTATCGAGGATACGGCAACTCCGCCGAGCTCGCGTACAACCATTTGAAGAACCTGTATCAAGCAACAGACAGCGTCAATCAGAGTCGGTTAATGGCACAGCTGACAACAATGGAGATGAAACCCGGCGAAAAGGGAATGGCATATATCAGCCGCTGCCGCGAGTTGCGCGACAAACTTCTTCGATAAGGAGGATCGATATCTGAAGAAGCCTTCGTCACAGTTGTCATCACTGGTCTTGGTCCTCATTGGCGCTCTGTCAGAATATTATGCTCTAGCCTGTAGTGGGGTGCTCTATAGCGAGTACAACCCTTCTAGGGTTTGCTATTTGTATCCTCATTCTTGCTAGTGCAACCCTCCTTCTTCTTAATTCCTTTTAAACTTTAACATGCTATCAGAGCAGGTCGATCCCCTTGGATCGATCCTGTGGGTGGGCTCACCACCTCGTTGCTTCCGCTGCAACTTCCACTACTACCTTCTGTGCCGCACGCCCCGTGGCGTGCGGCAGTTTTTCTTCCCGCCGTGCGCCCCGAGGCGCGCGGCGGTTTTCTGCCCGCCGTGCGCCCCGTGGCGCGCGGCGGTTCTCTGCCCGCTGTGCGCCCCGAGGCGCGCGGCGGGCTTCTACCCCGTCACTCGCCGCGTCGCCCTCGGGAGGCGCTGCGACGGGCGACGGGGACCCGCGCGTCGCCCCCCGTCGCCCGTCGTGGCCTGCGCGCGGCCCGTACAGCCGGCGCGCGGCCCGTACGGGCTGCGCCAGGCCTGCGCGCGGCCCGTACGGGCTGCGCCAGACCCGCGCGCGGCCCGTACGGGCTGCGCCAGGCCCGCGCGCGGCCCGTACGGGCTGCGCCAGGCCCGCGCGCGGCCCGTACGGGCTGCGCCAGGCCCGCGCGCGGCCCGTACGGGCTGCGCCAGGCCCGCGCGCGGCTCGGGCCGCCTGCGCGCGGTTCGGGAGGCTGTGCCAGGCCCGTGGGCGGCCCTTTCCTCGCTGCCCCTGCCCTCCCCGCTGTCCCCCGTGCTTCTGCTGGCGCCCCACCCCTCCTACAGCCCGTTCTCCTGAATTAGGGTTTGGGGGTGAGGGGTATGGGGGTGAAACTACTGTGTGCCGTTCCCTGCTCCTCCTCCTCCTCCGTCTCCCTGTGCTGCAGCTGCCGCTGAGGGGGGGTGGACTTGTTGGAGCCGTTGGAGTGGTGCTAAGGGGGGGTGAAGGGGGAGTGGAGCTAGCGGTGTAGCAGCGGGTGTGTGTCAGGAGGGGTGGTACTGTTTGGGGGAGGTCGAGTGGAGGCAGCAGTCTTGTCGTCAGCAGCAGCAGCAGTCCGGAGGCTACAATCTCCGGTAGTCGCCAGTCGCCCGTGGGTCCGTTGCTCGTCTGCCGCTACTTTTAGCCGCGGGGCCAGTTACCCCAGTAGTCCGGAGCGTTGTTCCGGTAGCCACTGAGCCAGCAGCTCGTCTGTGTGTCTGCAGCATCAGCAGTCGCCTCCCATCTTCTCTCCCCCACAGTCTCTCCTCCTCCTCACTTGCCCTCTGCGATAGCCTCTAGCTTTGCTCATAATTGTGAACTTTAAACTATTGCTTCTTGAACTTGTGCTCAGAATGTGTGGTGACATTGTGATCCACCCTGAGCTTGTACTGCTTTGCTTGCTCTGCTGATTACACCCCACTTTGGCTATGGGGGTGTGTCAGAATATTATGCTCTAGCCTGTAGTGGGGTGCTCTATAGCGAGTACAACCCTTCTAGGGTTTGCTATTTGTATCCTCATTCTTGCTAGTGCAACCCTCCTTCTTCTTAATTCCTTTTAAACTTTAACACGCTCCACTCAAGCTATTCTCCGAGCTCACGGGAAGATCTCCGAAGCAGCACTTTGCGCCGAAATTCACGCCGAACAACAAGATATGGACCTGCACGAGGAACGACACAAGAGAAAGACATCAGTACCAGAATTCGCTTTCCACACCCAACGGCGCTTCAAAAACTCCAACCGACAAAACAAACAACAACAGCAGCAGCACGTACCGCCGTTCTGTCATCTCTGCAAGACGTTTGGACATCCCCGTACACACTGCCCAAGTCTGCGACAGTCAACACCACCGCAACGACAACTTCGGCCTTCAAGCACTCAAGTCGCCTCAACACAAGCCCATCCCACTCCTCAAGATCAAGGAACGCCGACAACTCAACCTGCGCAAGGAGCAAGAAACATCGTGAGCTGCATGGCAAGACTGTCAGACTCCTGCATCACTGAATCACCACCGCATTACTCACCAGAAGAACAACTTGACGAAAGCACTCCTCGACGCGAGACACTGGAGCCGAACCCAACATACGCAGCCATTGCCCAGAGCGAGCCGTTCGGGAAAGACACTTGGTTCTTGGACAGTTGCTGCGGACAGCATATGTGCTCCTCGGGTCGCTTCGTTCAACGCGAACATCAACTCCAGCGCGAAGTCGTCATCACCGTTGCCAACAATCAAGACCTGCGCACACGACGGCAAGGAGTTGTTCAACTTCAGTCAAGAGAAACAAACGTGATACTACTGATGTCAAAGGTCTTAATCGCGGAGGGACTCGGCTACAACTTACTGAGTGTCAGTCAGCTGATGGCGAAAGGCATTCATCTCGAAGCAGACAGCACCACCCAGGAGTTCAAGTTGTATCACGGGAAAGGCGTACTCTATATCGGAAAGGCAGTGTTGAAGAACAACGTCTTCGTCCTCGACTTCGTTCCAGATCTTGGCACCGCCGACAGCGACGGAATTGTGACCTTCACTCCCTGGACACATCCCCCGGATCTTGATCCCGACTTCAGTCCAGGCGGCTTCTGGTATTCACACACCATACCTGAAACAGAAAGAACGAGAGCATTAGCAACAATTCAATCGGCAGCAGCAGAGACAACATCGGCAGCAGCAGAGACAACATCGGCACCAATCGCTGGCCCTTCAACGGCACCGGTCTTCGTCGACAACACACCACCGACTCCTGCGCAGCAGCTGACACCCACTCCACGAGAAGTCCATCGAAGCGCAAACTACACCGCAGGCTTCTACTCCAACTCCGACTTATACCGACGCTCACCCGGACATCGCGCTGACGAAGACCTCTGGCATAAACGAATGGGACACCCGAGCAATACGACGTTAAACAACACGATACGAGCAGGCGTTCTCGACAAAGACTCTCTACTCCTACCCGACGGAAGAGAACTTCAACGAATGCGAGGAACCTGCTTCACCTGCCCCGAAGCTGACTTACCGCATCAGCCCTTCGTCTCTCACCACAACCCAAGTGCACCGGCGTACGCACCTTTGGAGAAGGTCTACAGCGACATACTGTACAATCGCGAACCCTGTCAAGGAGCGTATAACTACGTTATCACCTTCATCGACGCCGCCACGCGATACGTCTGGCATCTCAACCTTCCGAGTCGCGACATGGCTTTCGAAGCCTTCGTCGCATGGCTTCCAGTAGCAGAACGAGAATCAGGCGTAAAGCTAAAGAGCTTCCAGTCAGACGGAGCAGGGGAATATACGTCACAGTAGTTCAAAGACTACCTGGCAGAACGAGGAATGGACCACGCCGTGATGCTACACAACTTACTTTCGTCATCATCGCTCCCGAACAACACATCACCGCATCTTCTGTGGACAGGGAAATTGGGCAGCACAAAAATGTTGCGAGTTTTCGGCTGCATGGTACAGTACCGACCCCCAGCTGCACGCGCCGGCCGATTCTCCCAACGCGCACAGTGGGGACTACGCCTGGGCATCGAAAAAACATTACAACGCATGGAAACAGTGGCAGCACGTGATGTTATCTTCTACGAACGCCTCACCCTTTCAACGTACCTGTACAACTTGGAAACTTCACGAGATGTCACAGGCGGATT
Source organism: Closterium sp. Naga37s-1 (assembly GCA_947471745.1). Taxonomy (NCBI): domain Eukaryota; kingdom Viridiplantae; phylum Streptophyta; class Zygnematophyceae; order Desmidiales; family Closteriaceae; genus Closterium; species Closterium sp. Naga37s-1. The sequence continues at coordinate 3,227,734 of CANJKZ010000093.1, read as the reverse complement.
TCATGGGGACCGAGCCTTCGCTTCGGCAGCAGATGAAGCTGACCTGGACGAGCAGACCATGGACGGAGCTTCGGAAGAAGCCGGACCTCTTCCCTACTGCTCGGTGGATATTCCAATGGATGACGACAACCCTCGCGAGAGCATCAACGCCGAAGTCTTCTACGACTTCGCCGACAATGGTTACGTTACACCCGCCCGAGTCAACACCAACGAAGCCGAACGCATAGGACCCAACTTCTTACCTGACCCAGAAGCAGGTGACGAAGCAGCTTATCCCGAGGACACAACACTCCCCCGCTACACACAGAGCGGACTGCAGATACTTGGCCTCGTCACTGCAGTCCACGGCTCAGCACCTCAGTCCACGGCTCAGCACCTCCTAAGGAGCCTGCCACGGTTCAGCAGGCTCTGGGGGGGGAACATAAGGAAAAATGGCGCGAAGCCATGGACAAGGAATTAAAGGCGCTGGAGGAACGCAACACTTGGAAAGTCGTTCCTATCGGCGTGGCACGCAACAAGACAATCCTCACCGGAAAATGGGTTTTCCGTGTGAAAACCAAAGCAGACGGCACCATCGATAAGTTCAAGGCGCGCTGGGTAGTACGCGGCTTCGACCAAGAGCATGGACGGGACTTCACCGAGACGTTCGCGCCAGTTAGCCGATACACCTCCCTGCGGATTCTCCTCGCGATAGCCGCTATGAAGAAAAAGAAGCTACGTCAAATCAACGTCGCGAACGCCTTCCTCTACGCACCTGTTGACGCTAAGATCTTCGTCGAGCTACCACACGGCTCTAACGGAAATCCGAACCAAGTCTGCCAACTACTGAAGTCTCTATACGGCATTAAGCAGGCTCCGAGACTGTGGCAGCAGTATCTACACGCTCGACTCATCCGCATCGGATTCCGCCAGCTACCACACGACCAGGGCATGTACCGGCTCACAAAGGGCACCGATTACATCTTACTTATCGTCTATGTGGACGATCTCCTCTACATTGGCTCGACCGACTGCATCACGACCTGGTTCGAAGGGGAGCTGCAGTAGGACCTCACGCTCACGGTTTCGTCTACCGTAACTCAATACCTCGGCCTCAACACCCAAGAAGAAGAAAACGCGATCTACCTCAGCGCCGTGAAATACACCGACACTATCGCTAAGCGCTTCGGACTTACCCCAACTGCTATCTCCACACCATACCGCTACACCGCCGGAAGCCACAAGGAAGCCTCCGCTCTGCTCAAGCCCGCCGGCATACGCGACTACCAACGAAAGCTAGGATGTCTGCTCTGTCAGATTATCATGTTTGTCTAGCCTGCAGTGGGGTACTCTATAGTGAGTACAGCCCCTTAGGGTTTCCTATTTTTATCCCAACTGTTGCTAGTCCAACCCTCCTTTGCTCATTTCTCTCTTGCCTAGCTAGGTAAACCCTAGCTATGGCTCCTAATTCTCGCTACTATTCTGATATGGAATCAGAGCTGTCACGCTCCTGGCCTGTGGGCCCGCCTACTGCTTCCGCTGCTACTGTTCTGCTGGTCGCGCGCCCCGGGCGCGCGACACTTTTTCATCCCGCCGCGCGCCCTGCCCGCCGTGCGCCCCGGGCGCGCACGGCGGTTTCGTCGCCCGTCGTGGCGCCCTCTCCCGTCGCCTGTCGCGATGCCCCGGGGGGCCCCCGCGGCGCCCTCTCCCGTCGGCCGTCGTGGCGTCACGGGGGCCGCGCGTCCCCCCCATCCCGTCGCCCGTCGAGGCGCCCCGGGGGCCGCGCGTCCCCCCTTCACGTCGTCTCGTCGCGGCGTCACGGGGGCCGCGCGTCCCCCCCATCCCGTCGCCCGTCGAGGCGCCCCGGGGGCCGCGCGTCCCCTTCACCGTTCGCGTCATCCCGTCACGGAGCCCTCCGGAGCCGCGCGCGGCCCCCGCTGCCCCGTCGCGCCGCCCTCGGGAGCCGCGCGCGACCCCCCGCTGCCCCGTCGCGGCGCCCTGGGGAGCCGCGCGCGGGCCCCCGCTGCCCCGTCATGACGCCCTGGGGGCCGCCCGCCGTCCCCCGCGACGTCCCCTGTGCTCCTGCCCCGTGCCACCCTCTTTAGGGTTTGGGGGTGGCGAGTGTGGGGGTGGCAGCTATGGGGGTGGCGGTTGTGTGAACCGTCCCCTACTCCTCCTCCTCCTCCGTCTCCCACTGCTGCAGCTGCCGCTGAGGGGGGTGGGTGTGTGGGAGCCGAAGGAGTGGTGCTAGGGGGGTGACGTGGGAGTGGAGCTAGGGGTGCAGCAAGGGGTGTGTGAAAGGGGGATGGGACAGTTGGGGGAGGTTGAGCGGAGGCTGCCGTCTTGTCGTCCGCAGCACCTGTAGTCCGGGGCGCTGTCCTGGTAGCCCAGAGAGCCTGCTCGGCCTGTCGCCCGTGGGTCCGTTGCTCCTGCCGCTCTTCGTAGCCGCCGAGCCAGTTACTCCAGTAGTCCGGGGCGCTGTCCCGGTAGCCAATGTGCCAGCCGCTCCTGTAGCCCGTGTGTCTGCAGCTTCAGCCGTCGCCTCCCATCTTCTCGCCCCCACAGTCTCTCCTCCTCCTCTTTTGCCCTTTGTAAATGCCTCTAGCCTTGCTTGTCCTTGTGAACCTGCTCTATGCCTGCTTGCTGTGCTGATTATACCCCACTTTGACTATGGGGGTGTGTCAGATTATAATGTTTGTCTAGCCTGCAGTGGGGTACTCTATAGTGAGTACAGCCCCTTAGGGTTTCCTATTTGTATCCCAACTGTTTCTAGTCCAACCCTCCTTTGCTCATTTCTCTCTTGCCTAGCTAGGTAAGCCCTAGCTATGGCTCCTCACTGTGCTTACTCTTCTGATATGCTCTTCGCAGCCGTCACCTGCCGGCCGGACCTTTCGTACTCCGCAAGCCAATTCGCCACCTACCTCAAGAAACCCGAAGCAGAGCACATGGAGGAGCTCGATTGCGCACTGCACTACCTCGTCAGCACCCCGACGATCAGACTAACCTATCACAAGACCGGAACCACATCACCCAAGCTAATCGGCTACGTCGACGCTGATCACGCCGGCGACTCTGATAACAGGCGCTCGCGCACCGGCTACATCTACCGACTCGAGCCTATCGGGCCTATCTCGTGGCAGTCGAGAAAGCAGGAACTGATTGCTCTCTCCTCAGCTGAAGCAGAATATATCGCACTCTGCTCAGCCACCAAGGAAGGACTGTACCTCCGCGAACTACTGGAAGAAGCGAAGCTGGCCCAGTTACCTAGCTTCTCCCTGTTCTGCGACAACCAATCTGCAATTCGCATAGCCAACAAGAACGGATTCGCGAACAGAACGAAGCACATCGCCCTGCGATATATCTTCGTAAAGGACGAGATCGAGAAGGGGAGACTCGAGCTGTCCTACTGCCCCACGTCCGAAATGGCAGCTGATTACTTGACCAAGAAACTCGGAAAGCAGAAGTTCGAGTAATGCATGCTGCTGACTGGACAGAGCCACGTCACCAGCAGCGACACTCCAGAAGCGAAGGGGAGTGTTGGAAACAAGTGATTTAAGCGCTTCTGCTGTGTCGAAACATCAAGTCGTAAATGAAGCGAAGCACAAACGAAGCATCGGCGAGTCAACCATCGGAGGTTGACGACTGAAGTAACCGCTGGAGGTTACGCGAAGGTCAAAGGTCAGCGACCTTTGACTTAACAATACAGTGCAACAGCAAGGACAAACAACTGACTCGATACAGAGCAGTTGCCCGAGTCGTAACTGTATCGAACCACAACAGCAACAGTAAAACAGTTATTAACTGTATCTCTTCATATTCCTTGTACTCTTATAAAACCTTGTATCTCCTTGTTTTAATTAATCTATCTTGCCCTCACATACTAGCGCAAGGTGGTTCAATACTCTTCACTAAAACGCTTCCGCAACTACAACATTCCTACCCAGAGTTTAGCCCTGCAAAGATCCTAAGGGCTTTTTCTCATCCCAACAAGAATAAGCAAGCAGGGATGAATGACCTATGAATGAGTTGGGTACACGTACTAACCCTAAAGTGTTGTACCGCTTGTAGGCTAACCCACTATAGCCTAGAGAGAACACAAACATACAGTTTGACAAGGCCAAGTCTCTAAAAGATCCTAGGGCAAACCTCAGCCCAACACCATGAAACACAGCCTGTTCATTGATCAACAACTTCAACGTGCCAATGTTGCAAAGGAGTTCAATCAAGGATCCAGAGACGAAACGAAAATAATCCAACCACAAATCAGAAAAATGAACAGAAAAACTTCTGCACTTTGATGATAGGGATGTGTTATGCGTGGTTCAGGCAGGAATACGGTAAGAGAAAATCTACACTCAGCCCCACTGACAACTAAGGTTACAAGGAAAAACTGCTTCACCTACACCCAACCGCCATTGCCTTGTGCCGGACATGCCAAAGCACGGGTTGATGAAAGCAGGGTCAATGGCATGGCAGTGATGCAACATGGCGCCCTCAGCTGGTCTCCGGAGGCGCAACAAGCGCCTCCTCTGCTGCCGCCGCCATGAGCTGCTCAAAGTGCTCCGACTTGCCCAACACCACCTCCAGCTGCACTCACAAGACAGAAAGAGGGGGAGGGGTGACGCAGTGGTTGCGGGGGTGGGGTCACACACACGATGACCGAAGAGCCAGTCAGTAGAACACGTGAGAGAGGTGACGTCTGAAATATGTAGACATGGCAGTGAGAACAATGAGCAGTGGGTGTGAGCATGGTATTGCAGCATCTGTCGTGCTGGACCGCATGAACCAGCTTCACCCAACACCCATGCCTGTCTCACTCCTCGCTTCCTACCCCCCACAAACAAACACTGTGCCCCCCTGTCCCCTCCCCGTCCCACGGGTGTGACCCCCCCAGCGGGCGTGCATGTGGGTGACCTTGGGCTTGAAGGGAGCGCGCCCCCCCCTGTCGTCCGCACGCAGGTCCATGGTGCTGCACGCCACCCCTGCCACCATGGGGGGGCGCCGACGCGCAGCGCGCGGGGGAGAGTGCGTGTGAGACAAGGGGGGAAGGGGGAAAGAGAGTGAGGGAAAACGAACGAGGCTGCAGAGTTCATGTCTAGGGCAATGGAAAGGGATGGTTTTGGATGGGACAGGATGAGACGAAATGAGTTGGGATGAGAAGGGATTGAATGAATTGGGATGGTGGGAAAAGGTGGAGTGAGGAGGGGTTGGAGGTGCAAGGGTGGTGATTGGGCTCACTCTTCTCGACCGCAAAGCCATTGTTCTTCAGTATCTCCGCCACTGTCACCGCTGTTGCGATCGCTGCTCATATGCACTCACGCACATGCACACACACACACACGCACACGCACACGCTTGCACGCACGCACGCACGCACGCACGCACGCACGCACGCACGCACGCACGCACGCACGCACGCACGCACGCACACACACATACACAGAGAGTAGCATGCGAGCAGATAGACAAACGCCACCATTCGCACACACCAATTGCAACCACAGCCTCTCCCGCTCTTCCCCCTCCCCCCCACACACAGGAAACACCAGGAAGAAATGCAGGAGAATGAGATGAGACACCACGAAGAGAGCAAGAAAGAGGCCTACAGAAGGGCTGTGCGGTGCACACACATGAGGAGCGCAGCACAGCGAGAGGTGGCATGCATTATGTGGCTGCGGAGCGTGCATGCATGTGAGACACGACATGCGAGTGGCGCGCACTGGCACTCGTGCACACCCATGCACGTCAACTCGCTTCCCCATGCCACCTCTCTGCGTGCTTACGCCCCTCCCATCCTGCTCCCCTCTCTCCCTCCCCTCTCTCCCTCCCCTCACTCTCCCTCTCCTCCCCTCTCCTTCCTCCCAACTCCCTTTCCCCCTCTCCCTCCTCCCTCCCCCCCCCTTCTCTCCCTCCCCTTTTCTATCTTCCCAATTACCTGCCTTTCCCGCTTTCTTTTCCCACTACCTCCCCTCCCTCTTTTCCTCTCCTCTATCCCACCCCGTTCATCATCTTCCCACATAGAATCTTCGCCATTTTTCTTTCCTTTCTCGTCATCACCTTCCTTTTCCGTTCCCGCCTATACCCCCCCTCCCCTCCTTCCCCTCCCACCCCTTTCCCCCCCTCCGCCCCTCCCTCCTTCCCTCCCCTCAACACGCCCATCCCCCCCCCCCCCCCCTGCACCCCTCGTCCCCCCCCCCCCTCCGCCCCTTGCCCCTCCCCTTCCCCCTCCCCCTCCCCCTCCCCCTCCCCCTCCCCCTCGCCCTCGCCCTCCCCCTTACACAGGCCGAGCGCGGACAGCTCCACGTCCTCGAACTGCTGCAGCAACCGCTGTGGGCGCGGCAGGGGGAGAGGACGGGGAAGCGGATGGACAGCGGGGGTTGGGGGAAGAGAGGGGTGTGAAACGGTGAGGTGGGATGGTATGGGCGCAGGACCAAACGGGGTGGTGGAAAGGGAGGAGAATGGGGAAAGGGAAGTAAGGATAGGCGAACAGTGAAGGAGACGAGCTGGAAGGACGGCAGATTGGGTACGAGCAAGGGTGAGACGCAGCACGATAGGACAGCGTGCATTCGGCAGCATGCATTGGCCGGCATGACTGGGCGGGCAGCATTGGGCATGGCAGGAGGTGGCTGTCACTCCACTCTCTCTCGCACTCGCCTCCTCGTCGCTCACCCCTCCCGCCTTGCTTACTCCCACGCCACTGCTACCGCTCCCACTGCCCACAGCAATCCAGCCCTCCCTCCCATGCCGCCCTTTTCCCTCTCACGCGCCCAACCCAATGACGCCCTGCTCCCTCCTCCCTCCTTCCCTCCGTCTCTCCGTCCCCACCCTCTGTCCCACCTTCCCCTCCTCTCCCCGTTCCTTTTCACCACCAACCCATCTCACTCCCTCAACGCCCCTCCCGCATTCTCCTCTCCGGCATAATTCCCGTTACAATCCGCCAGCATGCCGCGTTAGAGCGCAGCTTATATCGAGGCACCTTAGCGAGGTTCACGTAGAAGTAGAGCGGCCGCTTTGAGCTCGACACCTGGATGCGGTTGCGCCGCCCCCCTGCGCTTCCGCTTCCGCTCTGCGCGGCTGCGCCGCCCGCGGCACCGTCCGCGAGCGACAGGTTGGCGGTGGCCTCGCGCACGCCGTCCATGGCAGCCCGCACGCGCGCAAGCTCGCCTCCTCCCTCGCTCGCTGCCTCAAGCCCTTCCGCTCGCTCGCTCACTCGCTCGCAACGCGAATCTCTGCAGATTCAAGTGTTTCCCGCACGGCGATTTGCGGGATTGGAATCTCCGCGCACAGCGTCGGTCGTGGAGAAAAAAACGGGAATTTTGGGGGAGGAGAGGAGTGTGCGGATGGTCAACTCTATTGTTGCGTGAAAACGAGATGTAGATTAGATCCTAGTGGTGCGATTCGCGAGGCGGCGAGGGAACGGTGGTGGTGGTGGTTTGGACTAAGTGGAGGAGGAAACAGGGTGATTGGTTCCTGGATTCATCAGTTGCATGGCGGCTTCTGGAAGGACTAAAGCGAATGAGCTTATCTGTATCCTCTCGAATCTGGTGACCCTCTCGTTATAGGAACCGTGCCTGCAACTCATTAGACGAATCGTTTGAAAACAAATTAAACACTAGAGAACATTCCTTGGCTTGCAGTCAGTACCAATGTGTGTCTAAGTGCCCCTAAAGCGCATGTTACGAGGAAAATCATATTATGTACACGCACAGCATAGTCAGCACCAATATCTGATCTGAACGATACGCAAGCCAGCCTCTCTCCGTTGTTCACCCATATGGAAACTCCTCCCGACCCTTCCACACAACCACGCACCAACACAGCACAACAAAACCGAACAGCTGTTCCCCACAGCAGTGCCCTGTTTCACTCCATCCGTCCGTGACATGGCCAGCACCTCCAATGCACAGGGCAACAGGTGGACGTTGCAGTGCACGGCACACGTGGGAGAATGAGAGTGCAGCACCGTGGAGGCGTGGCGGTCACCGGCGGCGAGAGGCGGCGCGCTTGGGGCTGCTCCAGATGAGGCAGAGAGTGGATTGCACGCAGGGCACATGGGACGGATTGTTGGGGGCAGGGAGAGGGAAGAGGGGAGGGGGAGGGGAGGAGGGACACGAAGGGGTACTTTACAGACACGAGCGATGTAAAGGCATGGGAAGATGAGATGGAGTGATGGTGGAGCGATGGATGATCGGATGCAGGTATGCAGGGCACGCGGACATGGAGGAAAGGGGTGCGGAAGATGGGGGCCAAGTGGGGGACGATGCATGCATGCATGCTTGTGTGCATGTGAGCAGGGAGTGGCAGGGGGGCAGGCAGGCAGGAGTGACTGACAGGAGTTCTGGGAGGTCCTCGTCAATGACTGGTATGGGCGTCTTCCAATAGTTCCAATCGTTGTAGTCCTCCTGATGTACCCATGCATGCACGCACCCATGCACCCATGCACCCATGCACCCATGCACCCATCCACACATGTACACGCACATGCACATGCACATGCACGCACACACATGCACATGCACATGCACATGCACATGCACATGCACGCACACACATGCACATGCACATGCACATACACGCACACACATGCACATGCACATGCACACGGCACACATGCACACGCACACACATGCACACGCACACACATGCACAAGTGCACACATGCAAAGTGCACAAGGATACAGAGAGGAGGAGCAGAGATTCAAGAGCGAAGCACAGCATGAGTAAAAGCGAAGCAGAGCACATCGCTGGTAAGGCTAACAACGGTTCAGTGCAGAGTGGCACAGCCGTGCAGCGGAGCAGGAGGAGGGGGAGGAGGAGCAGCTCGGAGCAGCGGGAGCGAGCGATGCCCACGTGGGTGAACCGTGCATGCAGCAGTGGTTCTGGCGGTGGGGCAGGCAGGCGGGAGGAGGGCGGGCAGCGCAGGCAGAGGTGCGGGCTCACGGGTTCGGGGCCTTGGGGCGTGGTGAGGGCGAAGGCGGGGAAGATGTCGTGCACGAGGTCGTGCAGCGACACGTACGACTTGGCGCTCAGCACCTTGTTCACCGTCACCTCGCCCTGTGCGTAGCACACCCAGGCGCACGGCGGGTCATTGCACGCATTGGGGGAGAGGGCGGGAAAGCAGGTGACGGAATGAGAAGATTGATTGAGTGGAGGAGATGAGGGGATCGTGAAACTTTGAAGGGGGGGGAAGAGCGGGACGAGGAGGGGGAGGGGGACGCAGAGGGGGAGGGGGACGAGGAGGGGTAGGGGGACGCAGAGGGGGAGGGGGACGAGGAGGGGGGGGGCGACGAGGAGGAGGGGAGGGGGATGAGGAGGAGGAGGAGGAGGAGGAGGAGGAGGAGGAGGAGGAGGAGGAGGAGGAGGAGGAGGAGGAGGAGGAGGAGGAGGAGGAGGAGGAGGAGGAAGGGGAGGAGGAAGAGGAGGAAGAGGAGGTGGTGATAGTGCGAGGAATGAGGGCGATAATAGAGCACATAGACTTGAAGGGGAGGAGAAAGTGTGAAGGGGAGGGGCGGAGTAGGGGCAGAGGAGAGGAGCTGGAAGAGGGCGTGAGTGATAGGTCGGGGGAGTTTGCACAGGCTTACTCATGGCACGACACACACAGCACCTCTTTTGGGCTGCCATGCTCACCCATCACTTTCCCTCCCCACACCCGCCCCAGCCCATTCCCTTTCGCACGCCCCATGCTTGCTCCCTCTGCTTTGGTGGAGCCCACTCAGCATACACACCCCATGCCCCCCAGATTGTAGCCCATGCCCTGGGGTGGGGTTGAGCGCGAGGGGCTTGCCTTGGGGTTGATTGTGAAGATCTTGCCGCGTGCGATGCCCATGGCCTCGTACGACACCGCGTCCGTGTCCCGGTTGCCAAACCCCGCGTAGAACGGATTCCCCTCCACCGGGAACAGTGCTCGGATGTCCTGCACGGCGGGGGACGAGGAGGAGGTGCGGGGTGTGGGGGGTGGGGGAGAACGGGGCATGGAATGCAAATAGGAGAGGTGCAAGAGCAGGGGAGGAAAACTTAGGGTTAGAAGGAACGGACAATGTATGTTGAGCTTGTGTGGGGGCGGCGAGGGACAGGAAATAAAGGGAGCACGGGTGGCCACGGAGAGAAGCAGGTGAGAGTTTTAGCGCCTAGTGTGGATAATGGAGGAGCGGACAGGAGTTGAGGGAGGAAGGAGAAGGGGGTGAGAGAGCGCGGGAGGGAGGAAGAAAGGTGGGGATGGGAAGAGGGGTGCAGGCGACGCACCGAGAGGCATGCGATTTTGAACTCGTGAGGGGCCCTGCGAATGACTGGTGGGTTAGAGTGGCGGGACGAGCGGGGAGGGTGGGGAGGAAGATGCAGGGGAAAAAAAGGAGGGACGATGAAGAAGGAGGACATTGGAGCATGCAACAACAAGGTAGAGCTCCACATATGCACGTGGGGCATGTCCCCTGTGCCATGCGTCATGTGCCTTGTGCCATGCATGCAATGAGCAAGGTGCGAGTTATCAGAGGGAGCAAAGCAGAAGCACGGGCGTGGGTCCCACACAGCGCACCTTCACGGTAGAGCGAGGGGAAGAGCCCGTCCGGTGAGATGACCACGGGGCCCTCCGGCAGCGAGAACTCCCCGTCCTGGTGGGGGGGGGCACGGGAACAATGCGCGCATGCACGTGGGATGAGGGCAACGAGAGCAGTGCGGGGAGAGGAAATGGAGAAGGGGGACAGGGCGAAGGTGGAGAGGGAGGGAGGAGCGGAGGAGTAAGTGTAAAGATGCCACGAGTGTGTTTGAAGCACACACAGTTGGGCGACAAGGGGGGACGATGGGGGCACAAGTATGGAAAGAGCGGAAGTCGAAGAGGGTTTGGGGGGTCACAGTGGCATGCAGATCATTGGCCCTGGCAGGCTCATGGACGCGCAGGAATGGGGGGGGGGGGGGGCAGTGGGAGAGGAGAGGACGATGACGCGAGAGAGGTACGCGGAGTGCGGCACGAAGCGTGGTGTGGAGGGAGGGCATGGGAGGGAAGGAAAGGGAAGGTGGGGGGAGGATAAGGGAGACGAAGGACCGAGAGGGGAGAGGCGGGGAGGGGAGGGGAGAGGCGGGGAGGGGAGGGGAGAGGCGGGGAGGGGAGGGGAGAGGCGGGGAGGGGAGGGGAGAGGCGGGGAGGGGAGGGGAGAGGCGGGGAGGGGAGGGGAGAGGCGGGGAGGGGAGGGGAGGGGAGGGGAGGGGAGGGGAGGGGAGGGGAGGGGAGGGAGGGGAGGGGAGGGGAGGGGAGGGGAGGGGAGGGGAGGGAGGGGAGGGGAGGGGAGGGGAGGGAAGGGATGGGAGGGGATGGGAGGGGAGGGGAGGGGAGGGGAGGGGAAAGTACCTGGCGCAGGGAGAAGAGGAAGGAGCGAGTGAGCGCGGCCTGCTGGATGGCCCTTGCGCTGAGAAACAACAGCTCGTAGCCATTGGCCTGGGGGGAGGGGCGTGCGATTAATGGGCAGAGGCAGGTGAGGCACACAGTGACAGCGAAGGCAGGCACGATGGTGATTGGTGTAGGTGGGGTGCACAGGCGAGAGGGCATGGTGGTCGAACACACGGATGATGGCATGTGCACAGGACGCGAGAGAGGGGTGGAAGCTGCACATACGGGGTATCATGGGACGGTGAATGGTTGAGGCGCAATATGCATGCTTCAGCGTGGGCTATACAGCAAGGCATTGTCGTGGGGCAGCAGCGACGCATGTGGATCACACACAAGCATAAATGCATGTGTGGCGGGCATGGTGGACATGGTGGGTGCAATAACGCACCCGGATGGCGGTGAAGAGCCTGGCCACGCCGATCTGCGTCCAGTCCGCTCCCATCAGCGGCATCACCTGCCCCAACACGTCCGACCTGCTCCGTGCCACGACGGTGGGCGGACGGGTGGAGCACACAGCGATTGAGGTTGGGGGAGAAGGGCGAGGGAGGACGGGAGAGGAGCGCAAGGAAAAGTGAAGAGAAGAGTGGAAAATACACACAGTCCATGGGCAGGCATGCGGCTCATGGGGCTCCACCAAGCACGTGGCTCTTGGGTCATCATCACACCTACCCCCCTGTCCCTGCCCCATCCCCACATCCTTCCCCCGCACCCCCTCCCCCCCCAGTGAGCGAGGGCATACTTGGTGATGGTGCCGTCCACGTCGCTGATCACGATGCGTGTGTTCCAGCGCCACACGAACAGCGAGCACTGCACCTCCTGCCGCCCCCACATGCGAGTGGTGAACGTCAGCTGCACGCGGTTCTTGCCCTCGCGCAGCCCCAGCGCCTTCAGCTGCTCCGACGTCGGTGTCAGCGACCGCACGTGCGTGGCGCGCTCGTAGAACTCGTTCTCGCGCTCCCGCAGCATCAGCTGCGCCTGCTGCCCCCCCCGCAGCAACCCCGGCTGCGCGAACCGCACGGCAGCGGCGGCAGCGGCGGCGGAAGCAGCGGCACCGCCCCCTGCGGCCTTGCTCCTCTCCATGTGGATGGCCACGTTGGCTGCTGCTGCCGCTGCCAGCATCACGTCTGCATGCACAGCCCCTCCACTCATCACCTTCGCTGCCATCCCCGCTGCTCCCACCGCCCCCCCTGCCCCTCCGCGCCTCCCCCCAAACGGCCAGAGGCGCCAGCCTCCCCCCTCCGCGCCCCTCACCACCAGCTGCTTCTGCTCCTGCCCGGGCTTAGGCGCCGGCGGGGGAGGTGGAGGCGGTTTTTCCACAGGAATGGCGCCATCGGCGTCCAGCAGGGGAGGCATCATCTGGCCGAACGCGAGCATGCCGACGAGCTTGGGCGCGGCGACGGACCAGGGGTAGTACCTGTGGCCCACCCTGACAACGAGGCGGTCGTTGGAGAGGATGGAGGCGGCGTTGCAGCGGAACTGGTGCCACGTGATCTTGGCGGCGTTGAACACCGTGGCCGCCGCGTCGCTGCCCATCTTGGCGAACAGCAGGTGCCGGCACACCGCCAGCTCCAGACACGGGTCCTGGGAGCGTGCAGGAGCGGTGGGGGGGGCGACTGGGAGGTTGTCGGAGAGCGGCCCGCTGGGTACCAGGGCTGTTGGCGGGTCGGATGGTGCTGCTGCTGCTGCTGCTGGTGCTGATTGTGGTGGTGCAAGGACAAGAGCAAGAGCGGTCGACTCCGAAGCAGGAGCAGAAGCGGCAGCAGCAGCAGCGGCAGGAGGAGTGGAAGGTGAGTGGGCAGCAGGAGCATGGGGCGTCGGCGATGGTTCTTCTGCTTCGCTGGCTTCCACCTCCTCCTCCCTCACTCCCTCCCCTGCCTGCCCCATGCCTCCCTCCCCCCTCCCTTCCTTCTGCTCCTGCTGCTGCGGCACTTGCCACTCGCCTTGTGATATCGGCACGTCACCACGCACTTGCTCACTCTCAGGAACAGCTGCTGGCTCCAAATTCCCCTCTCTCAAGGCTTCTTCGGTCCCTGCCTCACCACCCTCAACAGCATCAACAGCAGCAACAGAAGTATCAGCAGCAGCATCAGCATCATCCGCAGCAGGCACGTGGTGTGGCGGAGCAGCAGTGGTGGTGAGTGTCAGCGGCACCACAGATGGTGCAGCATCCACCACTGACCCACACCCACCCTCTGCTGCTGCCACTGCCACACCGCCACCACTCTCCCTGCCACTTGCTGCCCCTGCACTCACTCTTGCTTCTGTGTCTGTTTCTGCTTCTGCAGCTTCTGGTGCGACTTGTGCAATTGTACTGCTTGATGCTTCTGTTTCCCCCTCATTCCCCGCCGCTGCTCCCTCAGCCCTCTCTCTCTTTGCCACCACCACTCCATCCTCACGTGCCGTCTCATGCAAATCACTCACATGCCCCTCCCCATACTCCTCACCCTCTGTCAAACAAGTGTCCTCCTTCGCACCCTCCTCCTTCGCACCCTCCTCCTTCGCACCCTCTTCCTTCGCACCCTCCTCCTTCGCACTCTCCTCCCCACCCCCCACTTTCGCACTCTCCTCCTCCCCACCCTCCTTCGCATTCTCCTCCTTTCCCCCCTCCTTCCCACCCTCCTCCACGCACCCTGCGCTCACCAGCACACCAACCAGTGCAGCAGTGCCCGCCCCTCCACTGCTGACGCGTGCACCTGCACTGTCGCCCCCCCCTTCCACCACCACGCCCTCACCATTCTCCTCCTTGCCCATCTCGCCCTCTTCTCTGCTTGCCTCCACAGCCCCGCCACGCTCCTCTCTCCCTCCGCTGCCCCCCTCTCCAGAGCCCTCCTGTAACCCCTCCTCTTGCACCTCCCTCGCTCTCTTCTGCTCCTCGCGTCCAGTCCCTGCCACTTCACCATCACCAACGGCATCGCTCCCACTGCTACCTGCCGCACTAACATCCACAGCCGCACCTGCCACTCCCTCCTCGCCCCTTCCTCCCTCACTCGCAACCTCACCGCTCCCTGTATCACCGCCCTCCACTGCACTCCCTCCCCGCAGCCCCTCCCCTACCAGCTTCTCCCTTTCCTCTGCTCTCTGCCCTTCTCCCTCTTCCTCCCTTTTTACCTCTCCCTCCCTTTCTCCCTCGCCCTTCTCTACCCCATCTCCTCCCTCTTCCCCCTCTTTCTCTTCATTCTCCTTCCCTGCCATCATGACACCACGCATTGAGCTACCGCCATCCTTCTCACCGTGCTCGCCTCTCTCGTGCGCCTCACCCGCCTCTGCACTGTGCACAACCTCCCTGCTCTCTGCCCCACCACCACCACCACCACCACTAACTTCACCTGCCTCTCCTACCTTTCCACACTCCTCTTCCTTACCTCTCTCCCCGATGCTCTCCTCCTCCTTTTCCCCCTTTCCTTTCTTCCCTCTTCTTTTCCTCCTCTTCTTCTTGCCCCCCCCACCTGCCTTTCCACTCCCTGCGCCCTCCTCCTCACCGTCCTCCTCTCTCGCCTCCACCTCAGCCTCACCCCCTGCCTTCAACTCCCCATTCCTCCCCTCCCCTTGCACCAGCCCCTTCCCTTCACGCTCCTCGCCCTCGCCATGCCCCTCGTGTCCCTCCTTTCCATCACGCCCACTACTGTCACACTCACTGGCACGGCCGCCACACTCGTTGCTGTCACCGTCACCATGGGAGACAGGGGCCGGCAGAGGCTGTGAGGAGCCTCCACCTGTCTCTTGCAAAACCCCCACGGATTCCAAAGCTGTCACTCCTTCACCGCCCCCTGCCGTGCCTGCTGCCGTGCCCTCCTCACCGCTGCCCCCCTCGGCTCCTGCACTCTCAGCCGCCCGTGCAGCCTCCTCTGGTCCACCATCTGCTGCACAAGGAGCCGCGCCTGCTGCTACAGCAGCCGTAGCATCAGCGGCACCAGTAGCAGTTGCAGTAGCAGAAACGGAAGCAGCAGCAGCAGTAGCAGCAGCAGCAGTAGCAGCAGCAGTAGCAGCAGCAGCAGCAGTAGCAGTTTCAGCATCATCAGCACTAGCAGCAATGGGAATATCAGCATCCGTGGCAGCAGCAGCAGCAGCAGCAGGAACAGAAAAAGTGGCAGAATCAGCATCAGTAGCATCACGAGCACGAGCAGCAGCAACGAGAGCAGCGGCGGCATGAGCAACAGCAGCAGCGACCTTGCTGTCCTCTGCTACTAGATCCACCCCTCCTGCTCCTCTCCGCCCCTCCTCGCCTCTGCCCTCCTCACCCACCATTCCTGCAACACCTGCCGCCTCACCCTCGCTCTCATCCCGGCCGTCCACTTCATCAGGTTCCACACAGACACCTGGCACCATGGCATTGGCCAGCTCCACTGCTGGTATCGGCTCTGCTTCGACCCCTCCTCTACGCTCCTCTACATCTCTCACCGAATCCCCGCTCTCCCTCTCTTCCCTCTCTTTCTCCGCCTCCTGCTCTTCCTTTGTGTGATCTGCCTCCTCTCTGTCTGCCTCACCTCGACCCTCCTGTGCGACCTCCGTCTCGCCAGATCCCTCCACAGAGCCCCCCGAGTCAGAGGGCGACTTCTTGAACGAGTAGAACCGCTGATTCTCCGACAGCGCTCGCCTGAACACATCCCTCTTACCGGCCCCGCCCACCTCCCCCCCTTTTCCATCTGCCGTCTCTGCCTGCCCTCCCCTTTCATCCACACCCCTCTCTGCTGCACCTGCACCCGCAGCAGTATCAGCAGCAGCAGAACCACGAGCAGGCATGGCATGGGCGAGGGCGGTGTGTGCATGAGCGTCGGCGCTGCTGGTGCGGGACAGCTCCACGGGCGACAGGCTGTGCAGGCTGGCGGAAGACGAAGACGACGACCCACTGCCGCCCCGCTCCACCGACGCAAACGACACCCTCCGCCCCTCCTCCCCTTCCCATTCCTCCCCGTCCCCCTCCTCCCCCTCCCCTTCCTCTCCTCCTTCCTCCCCCTTCGCCCCCCTCTCCTGCCCCCCGGCGCCCACCCCTGACGATCTGCTATCGCCCCCCTGTGCGCTCTTGCGGCGCCTGAGCTGCGACTCCTCCACCCACTTGCGGTCGAACAGCTCCTCTATCAGCTCCGCCGAAGCTGCCTCCCCGCCCCGCCCCGCGCTCCCTCTACCCTCGCCCTCATGCGCCCCTCTCTCCTCCCCTTCCCCGTGCTCCCTGCCACTCGCCCTCGCCCCTGCGCCCTTCTCGCTCTGATCGTCCTCTCCTCTATCCCGCCTCCTCTCCTCCCCTCCTCTCCCCCCCCGCCTC
Source organism: Closterium sp. Naga37s-1 (assembly GCA_947471745.1). NCBI lineage: Eukaryota > Viridiplantae > Streptophyta > Zygnematophyceae > Desmidiales > Closteriaceae > Closterium > Closterium sp. Naga37s-1. The sequence goes on along the minus strand of CANJKZ010000093.1, from coordinate 3,211,115 downwards.
CCCACTGCCCTCCCCATCGCCTATTTCGAACTCCACCACGCGAGTCCGCCCCCCTCTCTGCCGCACACCCACTTCTCCCTCGCCTCTCCCTGCGTCCCCACTCGCCCCACCCTCGCCCTTTCCCCCACCTGCCCCGCCGTTCCCTGCGCCCGAGCCACCATCACCAGCAGCGGCAGCAGCAGCAGCGGCGGCGGCGGCAGCAGCGGCGGCCTTCTGCTGTCTTGACCGCCAGCTGAACCAGCTCCAGCTGCGCCTGCCCGCTGGCGCTGCGCCCTGCTGCCGCGCGCTCTCGTCCTTGCGCCTCTGCATGTCCGCGTACTCGCCCTCGCACGCCCACGGCGCATCCTGAATCACCTCCGCTGCCTGCACCACCACCTGCCGCCACCGCTTCTCCCTCTCCCTCCCCTCCCTCAGCACCGGATCCAAATCCGCTTCATCGCTCCCCTCGCTCCCTCCCTCCTTCTCCTCTCCCGCGCCCCCACCATTCTCCCCCGCGCCCTTCCGCGCCGGACCAGCCCCAGCGCCTGCGCCCGCATTCCCCGCGCTCCCCGCGCGCGCAACGACCAGTGCGAGGTCTTGCACGGAGGAGGACACGGACGCGGGCGCGGAGGCGGGGGCGAGAGCAGGCGGGGGAAGCGGGAGGTCGAGGTCGGAGTGATCCGCGAGCGACCCCGCGCTGCTGCTCGCCACCATGCCCACGAACGGCGCGCTCGCGCTCATTCCGCTTGCGCTCGCGCTTGCGCCCAAGCTTCGTACGCTCTTGCCCGCGCCCGAGGAAACGGCTGCTTGCGTGGCAGACGCGAGCTGCGCTGCAGTGGCGTTGATTCCCAGCGCTAGGTCCGACGCGCTGCTCGCTGCCGCTGCTCTCCCTCCCTCCAGCATGGGATCAGCCAACTCGTTGCTGCTGCCCGCACTACGAGACTGCTTCAATCGCGAACGGCTTAGCGACCCCGGCACGGGCGACACTCCGCCGCCCACCGACGCAAGCGCGGTCGCGGCACCGGCAGGTAACGCGCCCGCACGGGGCCGAGGCGGGGTCACGTTGAGCGACGGGTCTACCTGCGACGCCGCCAGCTGCGATAACACCTGCGACGCGCTCGCGTCGTCGCCATCGCCCCCTCGTTCGCTCTCTGCAGGCCCTGTAACTTCAGCCGCCTCGCCGTCCCCGGGTGGCACTGCGGAAGAGGCAGCGGGTTCCGTTGCGTCGATCAAGTCGGACTGCGAGTGGCTTCGAAACAGCTGCCGCGACAGCGACGAATCGTCCCGCGTGCGACCCAGCGACGGCAGCGACCCCGTGGACGACGGGTGCTCGGGCACCGACAGCGTGTGCGACAGCGCGCGACTGCCGCCGGGGCTATCATCACGGTTACCACCAGCAGCACCAGCTTTAAACCCGGGCGGCTTTTTCCCGGAGCGCACGACGCGGTAGGGCGACTTGGCGTCGGTGAGGATCTTGCGGTTGGCCTCCGCCATCATCTTGAGCAGCTCCGGCTCCACGCCCGCCGCGCGCGCCATGGCCAGCTCCTCCTCCTCCAGCAGCTCGATCTCCCGCACGTCCACCTTCAGCCTCCCGCCCTTGCCCTTCCGCGCGCCCCGCCCCGCCCTCGCCTTCGCCTTTGTCTTCCCTGCCACCCCTGCTGTGTCCGCCGCGGCTGCTCCCTTGCGCTGCTGCTGCTCGCCCTGCCCTTGCCCTTCCATCTCCATCTCCTCCTCCTCCTCCTCCTCGCCGCTTTCTGACCCCGCACCCCCCTCCGCCCCCTCATCTTCTTCCTCGTCCTCCTCTTCCTCCTCTTCCTCTTCCTCCTCGTCCCCCTCCTCCTCCTCCTCGTCGCCACTACCAGCGCCGGTGCCGGTGTGGCGGAGGAAGAAGGCCTCGCCGTTGCTGTCGAGGAACATGTGCAGATCCACCTCCACCTCGTTCACGATTATCGACACCACGCGCTCGCGCCGCTTCAGCACGCCCTGGAAGTTGCCGAACCGCACGTACCACGGCGAGCTCTTGAGCGACCCGTCCGGCTGCTGCACCACTATTATGTCCACGGCGCCGCCGAACGGGTGGAACGGGCCCGAAACCGAGGAGATTAATCTACCCATGGATCCCATGATGGCGCGCGACGGCGGGAAATTGGTTACGTGTAAGGCACCTCAAAGGTTTGCGATCTGATGGCCGGAAAATCTAAAGCCGGAACAATCGGTAGGGAGGAGATTGTGAGAAAGTCCGGTGAAATTAGGCAGCATGCGACGACTACACGCACAGGCGGTGAGGAATCATTTAAAATGCGACGTAAACAAAACGCCAAATTTCGCGCACAAACGCAAAAGAAGAGGCTACTACACGGAAAGAATCAATTAAAATCTATAACACACGGAAAGGGAAGCATCCTCTGCACCCACCCTGCTGATGCGACTCACAAGCACAGCATGCCCCTGGTCTGCACCACTACCCCCACCATCCACGCCGATCTAGCCTCCTCCCTCGCACTCGCCCTCACATGGAATCGCTTGCAATTGTGCTGATGTGAAGTGACACTGGCATGAAATGCTCCAACCAACCAGACTCAACCACCAGTGCGGAATATTGCAGAATGGTTGCGTGGGTGCTGTGTGTACAGGAAATGGAACGGAATGGCGTGCGGTGGGTGGGGGGTTCCGCTGACGGCTAGCAGTTGAAGTGGAAGGAAAGCGGCTGTGGGCGGGATTGGGGGACGATGATGACGACGGTTGCTTTGACCGACATGGGATTGTGCGGCAAAAGGAGGGCGACACTAGCGCGTATGGCTTTTTTCTGTGTTGGACTCGCGTGGTCGTGCTGTGCGGTGGATGTGCTTTCGGTAACATCGAGGCAGCCTGCTTCGTTTGCCTGCTGTCGCTGAAGCAGCTCATTGGTGGAGATTGAGAGACGAAAATGGAGGACCGGTGTGCACCGTCGATTGATCATTATTGGGTTCATCAATTGTGGATTCCTCGAATAGATGCCGTGCAAAGAGATTCCTTAGAACCCGATATTACCATTTGACACATGCAGTACAGTTGTAATCGTATATAACAGATTTACAGCACATGTGAGGTACCTAAAGTAATTTCTGATGCATCAAGCACTCGCCAACACTTCCCCTCCGCAACGAACTCTTATAGGAATACATGCGTACTCAAGTCTCCATCTCCCATCTGTCATCATCCACGACCTTCTCTTCGCACACAGAGGCCGGAAAACAGGAAGACGCTGCAAACAATCCCTGATCAGACCCCCCCTTGGCAATTGTTCTTTTCCCCAAACAAATTGCGTCCTCCACTGGGCCTTTCGCTCTCTCTTGCACTTGCATGCCTTCGACCCTGGCATCTCTCTTCTTATCTCGCCCTTCTGCTGCTCTACCCCCTACCCCGTGCATCCTCTGCAACAGCAGTGCCCTCAGCTCCTTCTCCCTCTCCGCCTCCACACCCCTACCCTCCCCCTGCCGTCCACCTCGTGCCTTCTCGCCCTTTCCCTGCTCCACCTCTTCTGCTCCGCCCCACTCTCCATTGTTCCCCACATCCCCGCATATCCTCCTCTCGGCTCTTTCGTTCTTCCCACTCTCCCCTCCACTCCAGCTCTCCCACGCCTGTCCCCTCCCGTCCGTAGCCCTCCACCCCTCCCTGGAGTCTACGTGCAACACTGCCCTCTCGTTAACCTTGCCAGCACATGGACTTCTCTCCTCCCTGTGCATCCCTCCTGCACTCCCTCGTCCCACATCAGGTCGCCTCGCCTCCTCACCTCCACGCACACCCGCTCGCCTTACCCGCCCGCCTGCTCGCCTCTCCCACGCGTGTGATTCCCTGCCTTCCTCCCCATGTCTCCAATCCACCTCCTTTCCTCCCTTCCACAGTCTCTGCCCCTCAACTTCCCTATCTACTCTCTTTCGCCTCCCCTCCCCTCCCTCGCCTTGTATTCCCCATCGTTCCCCCTCCCCATCACTCAACCTCCCCCTTCGTCCACTCTCATCCCTCCCATCACTCCCACCACCATCACTGCCATCCCCCCTCAACCCACACGCCCTCTCTTCCCTACCTCTCTCCACAGACTTTCCCCTCCTTTCTCTCCGCTTCTCCTGCCCCTCCCTCTCGCCAATCTCCTTTCTTTTCCCCTTCTTCCTTCTCTCCTCCCTCTCCTCCCTTTCCCCCCTATCCTCTCTGTCCCCCCTCTCCTCCCCCTCGCCCCTGTCACTCCTACTCTCATTGCTCCTGCCATCACGTCCCTCCCACCCCCGCCTGCCCCTCCCTCGCCCCTCCACTGCACTTCTCCCTTCATCCGCTCTGCTCCGCCCCTCCTCTTCTGCTCCTCCTCCCTGCCCTCTCTTCCCCACTCCACTTTCTCCCTCTCCTTCCGCCCCTTCCCCCTTCTGCGTCGCACCTTCCCGTTTCCTCCCTTTCCTGGTCCCCAGTTCTCCAACAATCGCCTTCACCTCACCACCACTATCATCCCCCCCTCTCCCCACACCCTCCGCCAATTCTCTGACCCCTTCCTCTTCCTTTGCTCCCATCTCCTTCCCCTCCCCCGCGCTCCTCTCCCTGCCCCCCTCGCTCCTCTCCCTGCGCGCCTCAAACTCCCTCTCATAATCCCTGGCCCCCCAGCCCCCCCCATACAGCCCCTGCATCTGCTGCTGCCACAGCAGGGGCGGCGGAGCGTCAAAGTCAGCCCACTCGTAGTCGCCATGGGGGTTGGCGAAGGGGTGCAGGAACGGGCACGAGGGGCCACGTGGACAGCGCTGGATGGGAGTGAGTGGGAGGGCGGGCGGGGAGAAGGAGCCGGAGGAAAGAGAGGCGTGGTTGGGGGTGGACGGGGCTGGGAGGGGGTGTGGGAACAGACAGGTGGGCATGCAGGGATGGTGCTGTGTGTGGGAGAGGGGACGCGGGTGGGGGTCATACAAACGTGCGTGCGGCTGTGAATGTGCGGGTGTGAATGTAGGTTCATTTAACACTTGACATGATGACAATGACCACCGCAGCATACAGCTCTCTCTCCCTCTCCTCCATTCAACACGCCACACTCATCCACCCGTTTGCCTCCTTCCCTCCACTTTTCAACCTCCACTTCCCCCACTTTCCTACCCCGCTCCCCTTCCTAAAACTCCTCCCAGCACTCTCTCCCTCACCTTGCCCTTCCTACGGTACTCTCCACAAATGGCGTTGCGCCACCTGTCAATGGGTACCAACACACATGCCAGCTGGCGGTGAGGGGAGGGAACGGGAAGAGGAGGATGTAAGGGGCGGGGGGCAGAGAAGGGGATGGCAGGAGAAGGAGAGATTGCGCATGTGTGCGAGTACAAGGCGAACGTACCATGGACACATGCACCCATGCACATGGGCACATGGGTAAGATCCAAACGCATGTACTTGCTACGAATTGTGAAAGTACTCCTTATAACGGTATCAACAACATGGCATGCCTCGCAGCAGCGTGTATCAGCACGCATTCCACCATGCTGCTCAGTACCCGCCTTCACCCACGCACCTCATGTGCCTTCACACGCACGCACCCACCCACGTGCCTGCCACTCCAATTCCCCACCCGCCCACCCACCGACTCCCACCGCACACGCACCTGGTGGCGGCCGTAGAAGCGACCTGCCATGGCAGCGAGGGCGGCAGCGGCGTGGGTGGGGTGCAGGTAGTCCACGTACACACTGCCGCGCAGGTGGGCCGCCGCGTTGCGACACACCTGCCGGGGGGAGCATGGGCGGTCGGTTGGTGGTGGGTGGGTGGGTGGGGGGCGAGAGAGGAGCATGAGAGAGAGGGCGAGGGGAGAAGCACGTAGGGTGGGCGAGGAAGGTGTGCCGGCATGCGACACAGTCACGCTTGAGCATAACTCAACGCATAAGGGCGATGGTGACATGTGAGAGGTACGGCACAGCAGGTACGGCACAGCAGGTGCGGAACAGCAGGTGCGGCAGAGCAGGTGGGGAACAGCAGGTGCGGAACAGCAGGAGCGGAACAGCAGGAGTGGAAGAGCAGGAGCGGCAGAGCACTGGCCTTGAAGTTGTAGATCTCGCCATACTTCTGGAACTCCGTGTGCAGGTCCGTGTAGAAGCACTCGTACGACTCCCCCCCATCGCCCCCTGCCCACCCCCACCCCACCTCCTGCTTCTCCCCTTGAACAGCCCCTTCCTTCGCCCCTCGCTGCACCATGGCTTGCGTGGTGTCCCACTCCTGGTCCAGGTAGTAGTTCACCCCCCGTGCATGGCACGCACGCGACGGGCTGTCAGCCTGCTGTGAGGATGGATAGGTGGAGAGCGGTGGGAGTGTGCGGGGTGTGGCCTGCACTGTGGTGCTTGAAGAATGGGGAGGGTGGGAATTAAAGCAGGAAAAGGACGGAGAGCGGTGGGAGCGGAGGGAAAGGAAACTGCAGGAGAGAGAGCAGAAGAAAAGAATGGGAAGCAAGGGACGGAGACGAGGGAGAGGAGAGGAGACGAGGGGAAGGAGAAGCAGAGGAGGAAAGGAAAGCCTGAAAAGCTGCTCTTGCAGCAAGGGAAACGGAAGTGACACAAGGAACGACAAGCAAGGAGACTGGCAGCGGTGGGATGACGACGAAAAAGTGGGATGGGGGAAGAAGAACAAGGGCCGGGTAACGGAATGATCAGTGAGTGGATGAGTGAAGTGGGTATTCTGCTACATGCTGCTGTTGCTGCTGCTGCCACTGCTACGACTGCCACTGCTGCCGCTGCTTGTTCTGCTGCCGCAGCTGCTTCTGCTGCTGTTGAAAGCTTCTCAGGTCAGACGAGGGTTACAAACCCCCGGAGATGAGGCAGAGAAACTCTTTGATAGTCACGTGCTGATCGGAGGTACGTGCAAGGTGTTATTGCAGGCCGTCCAGAAAGGCGCAGTGGGTCGTGTGATTGGTTGGGTGGTGGGGACATCGGGGTTAAGGATGGCATGGCATTGCACAGGTAGGGCGACTCAGATGGCGACAGGTGCGTGCGGAGGCGGGAGAAAGGAGAATCGAGCGAGAGGAGCGAAGTAGGGAGGGCGAGGAAAGAGGGAGATAGGGATAGAGAGAGGGGTAGAGGCACAGGGAAGGATAGGAGAGGGACAAAGTAGGGAGGAAGGAAAGAAGAGGCACAATGACACAGGCACATCAAGCATGCCCTAAACGTTATTAAGGTTCTGACAAACCCGCAGCACTTGAGAGTAGTGATGCACGCAAGAAGCAGAACAAAAAAAACACACCCGACTAAACCCCTGGGCTGGGCGGATGAGCAAGCAGGCAAGCACGGCAGTGAATGGCACCAACCTCTGACGCGGCAGCAGCAGAAGCACAGGAGGACGAGGTGAGAGGGGGCAAGCCCGGGCCTTGGTAGAGGTTGGGGAGGAGGAGAGTGTGAGTGAGGTGCGGGTGAGGATATGAGTGCAGGCGCGTGCAGGAGAGGCCGTAGCGACAGGCACCCGTCTTGAGGAAGAAGGGGCAGGGCGGGGGCAGCTGCAGGGGGGGGGGAGACAGCACGGGAGGGCAGGGGGTGATGCAGAGAGGAGGGAGAGACGGTGGGTGGTGACGAATGGACTACGAGAAGGGAAGGCAATATAAGGGAAGGTATAAGCGAGCAGGTGGGGGGGGAGAAAAGGATGAGGAGCAGGTGAGAGCAGCAGGCATGAATGACCTTGTAGTTGGGCGCGTGGGAGTTGCCACATGCAGCTGCGTCTGCACACCATGGTGCTGTCACACCGCCTTCTCCTCCTCCTCCTCCCGCCGCCACAAGCGCTGTTGGTACTGCTGATGCTTCCAGCAGCACCGCCTGTGCGAGTGCTTGCACTCCTGGGAAATGTACCCTGCTGCCATGTGATGGTAGCTGCAGCACAGCGCACAATGCACCCGCCGCAGTGGGAGCAGTGGCAGGTGCGGCAGCAGAGGCAGGGGGAAGGGCTGACGCCATCGCTGCTGCTGCCGCCGCTGCAGCAGCAACCATTGTGGCCGATGCAGCATCAGGTGCGGCAGCAGCAACAGCAGGAGAGCGGATGGCAGAGGGCAAGCGAGCAAAGGGAGGCACAGGGAGAAGGGACGAAGATGGGGGAGGAGCTTTGGCATGCGTGGGGGGCAGTGGTGCGGACAGGAGAGGGGGGAGTAGGGAGGCGGGTAGAGGTGCGCGAGGTGCAGAGAGAGGTGGGTGCATGGGTAATGGGAGAAGAGCAGAGGCACATGGAACTGCGGCCTGCTGCTGCTGCTGAGTCTGATTCTCCTGCTTCTGGGTCTGGTGCGCCAGCACTGCATGCGTTGTGGTATGTGAGGAGGTGACTCTGCGGCTGGTGAGCAGAGATGCTGAGGGCGCCGCTTGCACGGACAGTGATCGCTGCAGCGAGACAGACGGAGGAATGGGGACAGCGAGCGAGGGGGGGAAATGGGGGTTGGGAGATGATGAAAGAGAGAAAACAAGGGGTGACAGGGGATGAGTGGAGGGGGAGGTAAAAACTGGAGCACATGTGGACAGACACACGGACGAGTTGTCCCAGGACCCAACTGCAACGCACATCCACCTTCTCTTCCTCGCCTTCACATCACACCCCTATCATCTCGCCCAACTACACCCAACCATGACAAATCAGACGCCTTGTTTCTTATTTCTAAACACCCTCCCTCTCCCTCTCTGCACGTCAACTCAAGCAAGCATACACTAGCAAGCGAGTGCCCATACCGTGCCAGCATCCCCTGCTGTGCGCGTCTCACGTGAACCCCCCTCCGCACCACTGCCACCATCTGCACTCGCTTCCCCTGCTGGCACTGCTGCTGCCACGCGAACACGCACGGGCACAGCAGTGCCGGGCACCTCCCCTGGCAGGCACTCGCCCTTGCGGCGGCGCATCTTGACACGCCTCTTGCGCACTATGATGTCGTCGCCCTCCCACACTATGTCCGGCACGCCCCCCACCTCCACCTCCACCTCCTCCTGCTCCTCCTCCTCCTCTTCCTTCTCATCCTCCTCATTCGTCTGCTGCGAGCCTGCGCGTTTGTCCTCCCGCCCTGCTGCCGTTGCGCCTGCCACTGCTGCCGCTGCAGCAGCTGCTGCTTCCTGGTTTGACGGAAGAGGGAGAGAATGGAGCGGGGAGATGGGGGAGTGGAGGTGGAGGGAGAGACGGAGGGAGGGAGTGGAATAAGATTGCGTGGCAGCTGCAAGGAAGCGCGTGGCGGGAGGGACGGCAGCAAGGAGAGGGAGCGGATGGATTGGAGTTAAGCAGCCCAGCCGACGGCAGAGCACAAGAGCAATCCGCCTCCTTCCCCCACTTGCAGAGCCTGTCACTTTTATCCGCCTTGGTCTCCCGTGCCTGTCTACCCTCCTCCGCCCGCCCTCCGCCCTCCCTACCCAGCGCGTCGTTCCCCTTGCTGCTACCCTGGCTCACCTCTTTCCACGTGCGCCTCTCCTCCGCCCTCCTCTTCTCCTCCTCGATCTCCCTCTCTCGCGCCAACCATCGTCGCTCACCCTCCTCTCTCGCCCTCCTCTCCTCGTCTTCCACCTCTCTCCGCCGCCGCTCCTCCTCTATCCGCGCCCAGCGTTCTGCGCTGCCCGCTTCCGCCCGTCTCTCCCGATCCTCCTCCTCCCGCGCAAGGACTTCCGCCGCGGCAATCGCGCGTTCCCGCCGTTGCTGCTGTCTGCGCGCCCTCTTCGCCGCGCGCCGCCGCTCCTTGCGGGAAAAGCGGGCGCAGATGGCGGAAGGGTCGGAACGCCTTGACGGCACCGTGGGGGTGGCGGAGTCAACGGCAGCAGCGGGAGTGGCGGCAATATGAGGGGGCGAGGCACCAGGGAGGCAGTGAGAGGGAGCGGAACAATCGGGATACGCTTGATCAGAAAGAGCAGCGGAAGCCATCCCGCCAAGCCACGCCAAACGTAACTTCAAATGCTTTATGTCATCCAGAAGCGGGGTCCAATTTCGACTCCAGCGCGGGTATTTTTGTGATAGCAACGAGGGATATTTTAGGGGAAAGTACATGCCAACTCCATAGTTTCATACTTCTTTAAGATTTAGTCTCAAATTTACTCATAAGGTATAACTAGATGGAAATTTGCTCACGCGAGGCCCACATTATGTTCAAAACTGGTCCTGCGAGGCAAACTTTTCGACACGTATCCATTTTCGCATTGGAAAAACTTTGACGCGGGCAAAAAACATAAAGCCCCTCGGGAACCAGGACACATTTGCGCGAGGGAGCAACCCTAAACACCTAGAGGGTCCCCGTGTTTAGGGTTGATCCCTCTCGAAAGTGCGTCCTGGTTTCCCTAGGGGTTTTATGTTTTTTTCTCCGTAAAAAAAATATCGGTGCAAAAATGGACACGTGTCGAAAAGTTTGCCCGCATTACCAATTTTGAACATAATGTGGGCCTCGCGTGAGCAAAATTCCATAAAGCTGTACTTTTGAGTAATTTTGGGACTAAATTTGAGAGATTTTTGAAACTAAGGAGCTGGGATGGGAAGTACTTGTGAATCAAGAAAACAGGAATGAAATGACTAAGTGAAAGTTGGGTACAAAAGGCAAACCCTATGCAACTGTACCCCATATGTGCTACCCCACTATAGCCTACAGTAGCTATGTCATATAAATCTGACACACCCCCATAGGCAAAGTGGGGGAGAACAAGGGGTCACAAGACCAGTCAAGCAAAGCAAAGCAAGCTCAGGGTGGATCACAAAGTCACCACACATTCCGAGCACAAGTTCAAGGCCACAAGGCCAGTTCACATGCAGGATTACATATATATATAAGGCTAGACAAGCAAGAGCAGGAGTATATATATATGCAACAGTACAAACAAGGTCAAGAGGTGAGCAAGTGAGGCAAGGTAGGTACAAGACCCAGCTGAGTACAGAAGCGCTGATGATCACAAGGCGCAAGTGCCTTGGTGAAGATATCAGCAGTGTTGGCCTCAGAGGCCACGTACGCAAGTCGCAGCTGACCACGCTGCTGTAGCTCACGAGCAAGGAAGTAGCGAAGAGCAATGTGCTTCGTTCTGTGCTCCAGTCTCTGCTCTCGACACAAGGCCAGCATGGCCTTGTTGTCTACGTAGAGCACTGGAGGAGAACGAGGCGGCTCTCCGAGGTCAGTCAGCAGGTAGGTGAGCCAGCGAAGCTCCTGTGCAGCCATGGCCCCGGCGTAGATCTCAGCCTCACAACTGGAGCCGAGAACAGAAGACGAGCGAGTAGCCCGCCACGAAACAGAGCCGGAACCAAGGCTGAAGGTGTAACCCTGTGACGACCGCTGCGTAGCCTGGTCGTCAGCCCAAGAAGCGTCTGCGTGTCCAGTGAGGACCACTGGACTCTGCCCTCCAAGCACAAGCCCCATGCCCGACGTACTGCACAAGTAGCGCAACACCCTCTTCGCTGCAGCCATGTGCTCCGGTCTGTGTCTCCCAGGAGCAACATAGCGTGCAAGAATGCTAAGAGGGTATGCAAGGTCAGGTCGTGTGCAGGTCATCAGGTACATGAGGCAGCCAACAAGCTCTGGGTACGGGCCACTCGACTCTACGGACTCATCCGAAGGCAGAGCTGAGAGCGAGTGGCGAGTAGGCAGAGGAGTGGCCTGAGGCGAGGAGTACGTGAAGCCGAAGCGCTGAAGGACCTGCTGCACCATGTGTGACTGAGTCAGGGTAATGGTGCGGCGTGCTCTGTCCCGGGTGATCTGCAAGCCAAGGTAGCTGCGCAGTTCACCCAGGTCTGTGCACGTGTGTCTCTTCTGCAGCTCGGACTTCACGTGGGCGAGTCCAGCAGTGTCAGCTGTGGCAAAGACCAAGTCGTCGACGTACACGAGGATGTAGAATGGCTGCAAAGAAGTGTCGGTGCGCAGAAACAGCGACGGGTCGGCAGTAGAGGGAGCAAACCCAAGAGCCGCAAGTGTAGTCCTCAGTGTGTCGTGCCACTCACGCGGTGCCTGGCGGAGACCGTAGACTGGCCGCCGGAGGCTCCACTGGGTGCCAGGAGGAAAAGACCCAGTGAAGCCAGGTGGGCGACGCAGCCAGATCTCCTCGTGCAGGCTGCCCTGCAAGAAAGCAGTGCTGAAGTCAAGAGAGTGCAGCTCGTAGTCGCGGTGAGCAGCTATGTGCAGCAGTACCCGAAGAGTGGTCATCTTCGGGGTGGGAGAGAAGGTCTGAAAGTAGTCAACTCCCTGCCGCTGACTGAAGCCACGAGCCACGTAACGCGCCTTGAAGACAGGCGGAGAACCCGGCGGCCGCTTCACCCTGAAAATCCACATGCCACTGACGATGTTCGCCCCAGGCGGGGGAACCTCGTCAACGTAGGTACCTGTGGACTTCCAGGAAGCCATCTCTGCATCCATAGCTGCCTGCCACTGAGAGGAGTAGGGACCCTCTATCGCCTCCGCGTAAGAGCGCGGAGTCGGGATGTCAAGTGCATCCGGGTCTCCCTCAGGGGTAAGCAGTACGGACACGAGATGAGGTGAAGCAGCAGCCAAACACTGGAACTCCTCCTGCCTATCCTCAAGGACGTCCGTGCCAAGGGCACACTAAAAAAAAAAAAAAAAAAAAGGAAGCGCAGCGCGGTAGCGAGTGTCACTAGTGCGTAGGTGCGTAATGAGGTCAGCGACTGTGGGAAAGGCAGCAAGGTCAGGGAAGAGGTACGGTAGCATGAGGCGACTCAGTGCAGCAGTGGCAGGGGAGGAGTAGCGTGCAACTACAGCGTCGTACAAGGTCTGAGCACTCTTGTACTGGCTAAAGTGCGCACGCTCAGAGGTAGGCAGGTGGCGACGCACAGCAAGACGTGCAGCAGCATCGCGCGTGGCCCACTGGGAGCGAACAGTTGCGTCAGCATCAGTGGCAGGGGCAGGAGAGGCACCAGAAGTGAGGTCAAAGAGGGAGAGGCCGTCTGCCCTATCGCACTGTAAGAAAAGCTGCAGGTCATCTATCCAGACGTCAAAGTCAATGGCCCGACCCTCAGCGTCAAAAGCGAGGACACTAGGGGTAGCCATGACAGCAGTAGACTAGCAGCGCAAACAGTGGGGTGAGGGCAGTGCTGTGAGAGAGGCGCTGCTCTTACCGGACAGGGCGGCTCGGGCGGCTCGGCTGCAGGGCGGCTCGGCTGCTGGGCGGCTCGGCGGCTGGGCGGCTCAGCGGCTCGGCTGCTGGGCGGCTCGGCGGCTCTGCTGCTGGGCGGCTCGGCTGCTGGGCGGCTCGGCGGCTCGGCTGCTGGGCGGCTCGGTGGCTCAGCTGCTGGGCGGCTAGGCTGCTGGGCGGCTCGGCGGGGCCGCTGAGAGGGCGGCGTCCGGGGCCGCTGGGAGGAGGCGGCGGGGCCGCTGAGAGGAGGCGGCGTGGCCGGAAAGGTAGGTGGCGGGGCCGCGTCAGGGGCCGCGACAGGGGCCGCGTCAGGGGCCGCGTTAGGGGCCGCGGCAGGGGCCGCGTCAGGGGCCGCGGCAGGGCCGCGTCAGGGCGCCGCCAGGGGCCGCGGCAGGGCCGCGTCAGGGCCGCGGAAGGGGCCGCGGCAGGGGCCGCGTCAGGGGCCGCGTCAGGGCCGCGTCAGGGCCGCGGCAGAGCCGCGTCAGGGCCGCGTCAGGGGCCACTTCAGGGCCGCGGCAGGGGCCGTAGCAGGCCGCGTCAGGGCCGCGTCAGGGGCCGCGGCAGGGCCGCGTCAGGGCCGCAGCAGGGGCCGCGTCAGGGCGCCGCGTCAGGGGCCGCGTCAGGGCGCCGCCAGGGGCCGCGGCAGGGCCGCGTCAGGGCCGCGTCAGGGCCACGGCAGAGCCGCGTCAGGGCCGCGTCAGGGGCCGCTTCAGGGCCGCGGCAGGGGCCGCGGCAGGCCGCGTCAGGGCCGCGTCAGGGGCCGCGGCAGGGCCGCGTCAGGGCGCCGCCAGGGGCCGCGTCAGGCCGCGTCAGGGCCGCGTCAGGGCGCCACCAGGGGGCGCGTCAGGGGCCGCGATAGGGCGCCGGCAGGGGCCTCGTCAGGGCGCCGCCAGGGGCCGCATAGGGGGCGCGTGGGAGGCGGCGTAGGGGCCGCGTAGGGGCAGCGTAGGGGCCGCTAAAAAAAAAATTTAGGGCAGGGCGCAATGTGCGCGGGCAGCTAAAAAAAAAAATTCTTATGGTGGGCCCTTAGGAAGGAACGGTCCCATGTAGGAACCCGCTCTATACCATGTGAATCAAGAAAACAGGAATGAAATGACTAAGTGAAAGTTGGGTACAAAAGGCAAACCCTAGGCAACTGTACCCCATATGTGCTACCCCACTATAGCCTACAGTAGCTATGTCATATAACTCTGACAGTACTTTCCCATATTTTATCATAAACATGAAAATCGTAGGGCGCGTGTCTTTTGGTGTAGAAGTTCTAGAGAAAGGTCGACCTTTTGCTGGTAACCGGTTTGTGAAAAGTAAAAACGATAATGAATGAACTAGCAGCAATGTGGGTACAAGTAGGAAACCCTAATTGGGTTGTACCCCATATGGGCTACCCCACTACAGCCTACACAGACTATAGCATATAAGTTTGACACATCCCCATAGGCAAAGTCGGGGAGAACAAGAGGTCATAAGACCAGTCAAGAAAAGCAAAGCAAGCTCAGGGTGGATCACGAAGTCACCACGCATTCTGAGCACAAGCAAATGGCCACAAGGCCAGTTCACATGCAGAGTTATATAAAGGAGAACAAACAATGCAGTGATCACAACCTATCAAGTGAAAGCATGCATGTATATGTATATAGATCACAGTACAAGCAAAGTCAAGAAGTGAGCAAGTGAGGCCAAGTAGGTACTGAGAAGAAACGAGGAATGGAATGACTAAAAGAAAGTTGGGTACAAATGCAAACCCTAGGAAAACTGTACCCTATATGTGCTACCCCACTATAGCCTACAGTAGCTATGTCATATAAATCTGACACACCCCCATAGGCAAAGTGGGGGAGAACAAGGGGTCACAAGACCAGTCAAGCAAAGCAAAACAAGCTCAGGGTGGATCACAAAGTCACCACACATTCCGAGCACAGGTTCAAGGCCACAAGGTCAGTTCACATGCAGGATTACATATATATATAAGGCTAGACAAGCAAGAGCAGGTGTATATATATATGCAACAGTACAAACAAGGTCAAGGGGTGAGCAAGTGAGGCAAGGTAGGCACAAGGCCCAGCTGAGTACAGAAACGCTGATGATCACAAGGCGCAAGTGCCTTGGTGAAGATATCAGCAGTGTTGGCCTGAGAGGCCACGTACGCAAGCCGCAGCTAACCACGCTGCTGTAGCTCACGAGCAAGGAAGTAGCGGAGAGCAATGTGCTTCGTTCTGTGCTCCAGTCTCTGCTCTCGACACAAGGCCAGCATGGCCTTGTTGTCTACGTATAGCACTGGAGGAGAACGAGGCGGCTCTCCGAGGTCAGTCAGCAGGTAGGTGAGCCAGCGAAGCTCCTGTGCAGCCATGGCCCCGGCGTAGATCTCAGCCTCACAACTGGAGCCGAGAATAGAAGACGAGCGGGTAGCCCGCCACGAAACAGAGCCGGAACCAAGGCTGAAGGTGTAACCCTGTGACGACCGCTGCGTAGCCTGGTCGTCAGCCCAAGAAGCGTCTGCGTGCCCAGTGAGGACCACTGGACTCTGCCCTCCAAGCACAAGCCCCATGCCCGACGTACTGCACAAGTAACGCAACACCCTCTTCGCTGCAGCCATGTGCTCCGGTCTGTGTCTCCCAGGAGCAACATAGCGTGCGAGAATGCTAAGAGGGTATGCGAGGTCAGGTCGTGTGCAGGTCATCAGGTACATGAGGCAGCCAACAAGCTCTGGGTACGGGCCACTCGACTCTACGGACTCATCCGAAGGCAGAGCTGAGAGCGAGTGGCGAGTAGGCAGAGGAGTGGCCTGAGGCGAGGAGTACGTGAAGCCGAAGCGCTGAAGGACCTGCTGCACCATGTGTGACTGAGTCAGGGTAATGGTGCGGCGTGCTCTGTCCCGGGTGATCTGCAAGCCAAGGTAGCTGCGCAGTTCACCCAGGTCTGTGCACGTGTGTCTCTTCTGCAGCTCGGACTTCACGTGGGCGAGTCCAGCAGTGTCAGCTGTGGCAAAGACCAAGTCGTCGACGTACACGAGGATGTAGAACGATGGCAGAGAGGTGTCGGTGCGTAGAAACAGCGACGGGTCAGCTGTGGAAGGAGCAAACCCAAGAGTCGCAAGAGTTGTCCTCAGTGTGTCGTGCCACTCGCGGGGCGCCTGGCGGAGACCGTAGACTGGCCGCCGGAGGCTCCACAGGGTACCAGCAGGAAACGACCCAGTGAAGCCAGGTGGGCGGCGCAGCCATATCTCCTCGTGCAGGCTGCCCTGTAGGAAGGCTGTGCTGAAGTCAAGAGAGTGAAGCTCGTAGTTACGCTGAGCGGCGACGTGCAGCAGCACCCGAAGAGTGGTCATCTTCGCGGTAGGGGAGAAGGTCTGGAAGAAGTCAACTCCCTCTCGCTGACTGAAGCCTCGTGCAACGTAACGCGCCTTGAAGACAGGCGGAGAACCCGACGGCCGCTTCACCCTGAAAATCCACATGCCACTGACAATGGTCGCCCCAGGTGGGGGAACCTCGTCGACGTAGGTGCCTGTGGACTTCCAGGAAGCCATCTCTGCGTCCATGGCTGTCTGCCACTGAGAGGAGTAGGGACCCTCTATCGCCTCTGCGTAAGAGCGCGGGGGGTGATGCCGTACCGCCTGTGCGCCCCCGGGTCAAACTCGCCCGCCTCCTCCCCCCCCATCTGGTGCATCCGGGTCTCCCTCAGGTGCAAGCAGCATGGACACGAGATGAGGTAAAGCAGCGGCAAAACACTCAAACTCCTCCTGTCTGTCCTCAAGGACGTCCGTGCCAAGAGCACACTCACCCCCGACGGACGGAGGACAGACAGACTCAGACTCAGCAACAAGACTAGCGGCGTAGTCTAGACGACAGGCGGCAGCAAAGTCAACAAGCTCAACAACTAGGGCAGACGCATCAGTAGACTCAAACGAAGGGTCAGTGACAACAGTAGCGAGAAGACGCGTGACAGTAGGACTGGCAGCACGAGCAAGGTCTGACAGCGGGTCAGCAAGGTCAGGAAGAGAGGACGCAGGAGGAGACGGCAGAGGAACACGCTGTGGAGCAGTGGACGGACGAAGTGCCATCTGGTGCGTGCCTGGGACAGCAGGAGGACGCGGACGTGGAACACGACTACCACTGCGAACAGCGCGAACAGGCGACGCAGGACGAGACTCAGGCTCACGACGCTCCGTAAGACCTCTAGTCGGACAAGAGTAAGCAGAAGGACCAGGCAGTGGGGAGGCTGGCTGTAACTGCGACTGCGACAGGTCAGGCGGTGGACACAGTAAGGGAGGAGTAGGACCAGTAGGAAGCGGGAGGCCAAGAACCTGCTGAAAGAGCGGAACGTAGTACGGCCGCGGCCGCGCAGTGCCTCCAGAGAGAGTAGAGACAGCACCAGTACCCCCAGCTCCAGGGTCTCCAGCTCCAACTCCCGCAGCACCACCAGCTCCAGCACCTCCAGCAGCTCCAGCTTCAGCAGCACCTCCAGCAGCAACAGCTCCAGTGCCCCCAAATCCAACTCCCGCAGCACTACCAGCCCCAGCAGCTCCAGTACCTCCAGTACAAGCACCTCCGGGACCAGCGGCTCCAGCACCTCCAGCAGCTCCAGCACCAGCAGTACCTCCAGCAGCTCCAGCTCCAGCAGCACCTCGCTGGAGTCTCCAGCGGCGAGCAAACCACTCGCGCAGCTGCGGTGGAGAGAGAGGCTCCCGCCGAGACGAGGCACCTGCAGGAACTCCAGCAGACTCAACACCCCCAGCCTCAGCAACCGCAGGCTCAGCACCCTCAGGCTCAGCACCCCCAGGCTCAGCACCCCCAGGCTCCGCACCCTCAGACTCAGCAACCCCAGGCTCAGCACCCCCAGACTCCACACGCTCAGGCTCAGCACCCCCAGCAGCACCACCCCCAGTAGCAGCACCAGAGTCAACCGCTACCTCGACAGGCTCGACACCGTCTACCTGAGACACACCTGAGGGAGCAGGACCCTGAGGGGGAAGGGGGTCTACCGGAGGAGGACCTGGTGCAAGGAAGAGCGACGGGGGGGGAAGCGGGGCAGTGCGGTAGGGGAAGAGACGGTAAGAGGGAACCGACTCGTCGAACGTGACGTCCTGAGAAGGCAGGACTCGGCGCGAGGTGGGGTGGTAAAACTGCCAGCCAGGCGCGTCAGGGACAAAGCCAAGGAAGACGCAGGGAATAGCGCGAGCGGAGAGCTTGTCCGCGGACGTATCGCGGACAAAGGCACGAGAACCCCAGACCCAAAACACCGACGCATCGCCAACCTTCCCCGTCCACCGCAGTGAGGGCGAGGTCTCCGGCAAGGAGACACGGGGCCAGAGGCTGAGCTGATGCGCAGCGTATTGGACCGCAAACGGCCACAGAAAATGGGGGCAGCCGCATGGACCATGGAGGTACAAGCGACCTCCATGACTAAGCCAATGCGGCGCTCAGCAACCCCATTCTGCTGCGGTGAGGCCGGAAGCGTGAAAGTCTGGCAAATGCCCTCCCCACGACAAAAGTCCCGCAGAAAGTCAGAGGCAAACTCACCACCTCTGTCAGAGTGCAGACGCAGGACGGGAAGGTCCGTCTCGAAACGCTCGCGGAGCTGGAGACGGACAGCGCGGATCCAAGGGATCAAAACATCAGGGACTTCACCCTTGGTGCGCAAGGGGAAGACCGTGGTGCAACGCGTGTAGTCGTCCACGACCAGCAAAAAGTACCGCTCGCGGTCCTGTTCACGGACGCGGGCTGGGCCCCACACGTCCATGTGGAGGGTCTGCAGGGGAGCAGTCGTCGGGGGAAACGAGGAGAAGTGAGGAGCGGCGCGCTGCCGCCCCTCGACACAGGGAAGGCAGGGAGGGGCAGGCGAGGGCGGTAGCAGAGGCAGAGTCTCTGGAAGTCCAGAGACAAGGAGACGGCGGTGCATGCCACGGAGGCGCTGCACCGAGGGGTGACCAGGACGGTGGTGCCAAAGAAGGGTCTGGTGCGACAGAGCGCGACACGAGCAGGGGGCCGCTAGCTGACCTGACGCAGACGCAGACGCAGCTACCTGAGGGGACACAGTAGTCAGTGTGTACAGGCTCGAGCCAGGCCCTCGGGTGAACGTGGCCAGGTGCCGACCAGTCTGGGAGCACGTACAGATCGCCACACGCTGTCCTCCTGGAGTAAAGGTGTCAACCCATACATCCTGAAGGACGGCGTTGCTCACCAAGTTCGTAGAGAACGAGGGGAGGTGAAGACCTGACAGTGAGCCAAACGGAACCGCCGGACACGGCAGAACAGTGGAGGCACGTGCAATGACTGGGCCCCCAGAGGGGTCAGCCAAAGAGACAGCAACAGGTGTAGTGAGCGGTGTGAGTGCGGTACTGTCGCGAAAGAAACAGCGGGAAGCACCTGAGTCAAGCGTGAAGGTGTGCAAGGCCTCAGCAGGCGGAGTACCTGAGAGAGCAGACTCACTAGCACCTAGAGCAGCAGACTCACCAGTACCTGAGGCAACAGACTCTATACCTGGGTCTGGCGGCGTACACAGGTAACAGTCACCCTCAGCACTAAAAGTCAATGCATACATGGCAGATAGAATAGCATCAAAGTCAAGAGCAAAGATATCCACACCCTGCCTAAGCAGCTCTGCCTAGTGGGGGAGCTTCGGCGTGTCAGGAAACTCTGCGCGAAAGGCGTCGGTAAGACGGGAGAAGCAGCGGTGTTGTGTGTGGGGCTGCCCGCATGTCTGACCAGTGCGGTCACCTGTGCGAATGACATACGGGCAGTTACCTCCACCCCCAGCCGTCCCACGCTGAGCAAACCACTCACGTAACTCCTGAGACGAAAGGGGCTGACGCTGCTGCTGCCTCTGACCACCACCAAAGCCTCCTCTCTGGCTGGTACCACTCCGGCTGCCACCGCTTCCGCCACCTCCACTCCCACTGCTGCTACCACTGCCGCCGCCTCCACCCCCACTGCCGCCACCACTGCCGCCTCCACCGCTCCCACTGCCGCTCCCACCGCCGCCACCTGCACCTCCACCCCCACCACCACTACCTCCGCCACCGCCGCCCCCTCCACCGCCTCCACCACCCCTACCACCGCCGCCACCTCTGCCACCCCAACCGCCCCTGCCCCTGCCCCTGCCGCTGCGGCGCCTCCCACTAGGGGCAGACGCAGCTCCTACCTCCTCAGCACGAAGGTAGTCAACAGCTGCAGCAGAGGCGACTGAGGGGACAAGGGGGGAGGGCGAACACCCCTCAAAGAAGGGAGTGCGAGGAGTGCCACGAGAAGCGCCTACAGCGACTATACTAGTCTCAGCTGCAAGGAGGTGCTTCTCGAGCAGGTCGACAGTGAGGTCGGTGGGGTCAAGGGCGAGAAGGAGGTCCCTGACTGCGGTAAGAGAGTCAGGGAGGCGGGTGACTATGAAGTAGAGCGTGATGTATATGGGAGGAGGGTTCTTGGCGAGGAACTCGGCGGAGCGCAGCGCGGTAGCGAGTGTCACTAGTGCGAAGGTGAGTGACTAGGTCGGCGACTCTGGCAAAGGCGGACAGCTCAGGGAACAGGTAGGGCAGGAGGAGGCGGCCTAGCGCAGCAGTGGCCGGGGAGGAGTAACGAGCGACTACAGCGTCGTACAGTGCTTTAGCTGTCTTATGCTGGCCAAAGTGGGCGCGTTCGGCTAACGGCAGGTTGGTTGCGAACGGCTAGGCGAGCAGCAGCGTCACGGGTAAGCCACTGTGAGTGAGGCGCACTGTCAGCTGTGGCGGCAGGGGCGAGAGAGGCGCCAGACGTGAGGTCAAACAGCGAAATACCGTCCTTAGAGTCTGTTAGCAGGAACAGCTCTAAGTCGTCCAGCCACGCATTGAACTCTATCGGGCGGCCCTCCGAGTCGAAGGTGAGAACGTTGAGAGTAGCCATAGCGGGCAAAGCAGTCGGGCGCGCTAGCAGCAGAGCAGCACGCAGGCAGGGCTAGGCAGGTGCACGCACTAGCAGTACTGCAGTAGCAAACGGCACGCAGCAGGGTAGGGCGCGCGGCAGGGCAGGGCGCGCTGCAGGGCAGGGCAGGGCGCGGCGCTCAGGCAGGGCGCGCGGGCAGGGCAGGGCGCGTGGCGGCGCGGCGCGCGGGCAGGGCAGAGCGCGCGGCGGCGCGGCGCGCGGGCAGGGCAGGGCGCGCAGCGGCGCGGCTCGCGGGCAGGGCAGGGCGCGCGGCGGCGCGGCACGCGGGCAGGGCAGGGCGCTCGGCGCGGGCGACGCGCCGGCAGGGCAGCGCGTACTGCGGCGGCGCGGCGCAAGCAGGGCAGGGCGCACGGCGCGACGCGGTGCGCGGGCAGAGCAGAGCGCGCAGCGCGACGCGGCGCGCGGGCAGGGCAAAGCGCGCGGCGTGGCGCGGCGCGCGGGCACGGAAGGCGCGGCGACGCGGCGTGCAGGTAGGGCAGGGCGCGCTGCAGCAGACAGCGCGCGACAGGGCAGGGCGCGCTGCAGCAGGAGGCGCGCAAGCAAAGCAGAGCGCGCTGCTGCTGGCAGCGCGCGGGTAGGGCAGGGCGTGCCCAGGCAGTGCAGCGCAGGGCAACACGATCACAGTGGCGCGACGGGTGGGGTAGCGCTAACGGTGGGCCCTAACAAACCGGTCATAGGCTAGGACCTGCTCTGAAACCATGTGAAAAGTAAAAACGAGAATGAATGAACTAGCAGCAATGTGGGTACAAGTAGGAAACCCTAATTGGGTTGTACCCCATATGGGCTACCCCACTACAGCCTACACAGACTATAGCATATAAGTTTGACACGGTTTCGTGAATTTCGATGTTATGAGTTGTACAATGAACAGTGCAGAGGAATGTAATAACGCTGAAGGCCCCGGAGTCGCGATGGTTGTATGCTGGTTCGGGGTTGACAAAACCCGAAGGCGACGAGAGGTACGTTCGGAGAGCGAGTGTCAAATATTGTAGTCTTAGTGATGTGTGTTATAGGGGGTACGACTATTAGGGTTAGGTTTATGTACCCCAACCAACCTTAGTCAATCAAACACTTTCATTCTTGACATGGTATCACCTAGGTTAGGATCCTGTGGGATCCCGTTCCTCTCGTTCACGTCCGTAGTGCCCGAGCCTGTCCCGTACCCTAGTGCCCGTTACGCCCGTACGATCCCCTAGCGCCTCTCGCGCTCGTCTCTCTCGTGCCCTAGCGCCCGCTGCGCTTGCCATCGCGTCGCCCCTGCTGTCCCGTCCCGTCCCGTCGCCCTTGCTGTCCCGTCCTGTCCCGTCGCCCTTGCTGTCCCGTCGCGTCGCCCCTGCTGTCCCGTCCCGTCCCGTCGCCCCTGCTGTCCCGCCGCGTCGCCCCCTGCTGTCCCGTCGCGTCGCTGCGCAAAGCACTGACCCGCAGGGTGGAGGCGGCCACAGATGCCGTCTCTGCGCGGCCCAGTCTGCACCCAGTACTGGCAGGGGGGGTGCTGGACCGGGCCACGCGACGTCCAGCTGGGTGGGCCGCTGCTGCTGACAGAGCTCCCTGGTCGAGGTGGCCCCCACTGCTGATGCTGGGTCTGCTGGCGCTGGCCCTGGAACTGCTGCTGCCGCTGCTGCTGTGGCTGCTGCTGCTGGTGTTTTGCTGCTGGGGCTGCTGCTGCTGGGACGCCCCACTACCTCCTCCACTGCCTCCACCTCCACCTCCGCCACCACTCCCACCCCCTCCGCCGCCGCCACCACCACTCCCGCCGCCCCCCCCACCACCGCCCCCTCCACCACCTCCACCACCGCCCCCTCCACCACCTCCACCGCTGCCCCCTCCTCCACCCCCACCACTGCCACCACCTCCTCCCTTCTTACCGCTCTTCTTGCCCCCTTTGTTGCCAAAGGCAACAGCTGCAACCTCGGATGCAGTGGCAACAGAGGCCGAGTCGACAGAAAAGGCAAGGAACGAAGGGGCACACCCCTCGAAGATGGGGGGGAGGACGGCACTAGAGGCAGCAGCAAGGGAGCGGGCAAGGTCCTCAACAGTAGCGAGCCTCTTCTCAAAGAGGTCAATAGTGAGGGATATGGGGTTGACAGTGAGGAAGTGGTCACGGGCAGTGGCAAAGCGGTCAGGGAGGCGGGTGGAAAGGAGGTACAATGTCATCCACATCGCGGGGGGGTTGGTGGCAAGCAGGTCGGCGCCAGGGGCAGCAGAGCGGAGCTGAGCATCAAGCGAGCGCAAGTGCAGAATGAGGTCAGCAACACGCGGAAACGAGGGAAGGTCGGGGAAAAGGAAGGGCAGCACAAGACGGCCAAGGGACGCAGTGGTCGGGGTGGAGTACCGTTTGACTACCGCGTTGAAAAGGCCCTTGGCCGTCACCTCCTGTTCGAAGTGATGCTGCTCAGATAGTGGCAGGAGGTCGGTGATGGCGAGCACGGTAGCGTCGTCCCACGCCGCCCAGCGACTGGCCGCCAACTGCGCCTTCTCAAAGCGAGCCTCATCCACCTCCGACGGGGAAGCACCTAGGGGGTCGGGATCCTTCGGGGCAACGAGCTTGCCGGTGGCGTGCTCCAACAGGCGCACGTCGTTCTCGATCCTAGACCCTAGGTACAGCTTAAGCTTGCGAAGCCATCCAGGGAAATCGATCGGGCGGCCCTCCGGATCGAACGTGAGAACTCGCGAGGTAGACACAGTCGTAGGAACAACTAGCGCGTAGGGGTACTAACTGGTGCGGTCTAAAACGGTTGAGTGCGGTTCTGTGTGGTTGGATGCGGTTGAGTGCGGTTGAATGCGGTTGAGTGTGATTCCAGGATGGAGGTGACAGGTAGGGCGGCGGTTTAGGCTTTCCAGGTGGGGCTGCGGGTGGGGCGACAGGTGGGGTGGCGGGTACCAGGTGGGGCGGCGGTTTTAGGTCATGGGGAGGGTCATAACTGCTGGGGCGGCGGTTTCAGGGCGTGGGGAGGGTGCTAACGGTTGGGGTGGCGGGTAAGGTGGCGGGCGATGGGTAAGGTCGCGTTCTAACCGGTGGGAACGCGGGTTTCAGGGCGTGGGGAGAGTGCGAACTGGCGGGATGGCGGTTTCAGGGCGTGAGGATGGTGCTAGCGCGTGGGACGGCGGGTAAGGTGGCAGGCTACACGTGGGGCGCCTTCTAAACGGTGAAGGTGCGACGTTTCAGCATGTGTGGCGGCGGGTTCCAGGTGAGGCCGCGATTTCAGCACGAAAAAGCGACGGGTGAGGCGACGGGCGCGGGTAGCGGGCTCCTCCTCTACTCGCGAACCGTCGCGACATACGTGCGGGTGGCTACGCGTGCGTCTAGGGCGGCGCGCGCGGGTCTGACGCGCGCTAGCGGCCTGGCGGGCAAATCGCGTAGGGCACTAACGGGTGACGCGCGGGGCAGAAACGGGTGACGCGAGGGGCAAACCGGGTGACGTGACGGGCTGAAAACGAGTGACGCACGGGCTACGGGGCTACCGGGGCGCTACGGGCCTTAGGGCGCTACGGGCTAGGTCGGGTCACGGGGCGGTGGGCCCATCGGATCGCTTAGCTCTATACCATGTCGAAGGACTAACAAGCGTGAGAAAAATGACTAAGGAAACAAGGTACAAGGAGATATATGCAAACCCTAGGAATTGTGAATGTAACACCTAGGCTAAACTAAACAACACATATAAAATATATATGTTGACAGGGCGGCGGGTAAGGCAGCGGGTGGGGCCGCGTCTAACGGGTGGGGCGGCGGTTACGACGGTGGGAAACGGGTGGGGCGACGGGTCGCTGGTGCGCGCGGCTGCTGCTGTGCGTGCGTGCGACTAACGGCGGGGCCGCGGGGCCCGCTAGCGAAGGGGCCTCTGGGCCCACGAACGAAGGGCCGCGGGGCCCGCTAACGAAAGGCCGCGGGGCCCGTTAACTAACAGCCGCGACGGGTGACGGGCGACGGCAAAAAAAAGGAGAAAACGGCCGCGATCGACGCGGGGAAACGGGCGACGGGCGACTGGCGACGGGGGGGGGGGGGGGGGGGTCTACGGGCGACGGGGCCTAAGGTAAGCGCGATACGGGCGGTCTAGGACAGGGCGTGTTAGAATCTAAGAGAAAACGAGAATGAATGAACTAGCAGAAAGTTGGGTACAAGTAGGAAACCCTAAGTTTGTTGTAACCCCTAAGGCTAAACCCACTATAGTCTACACAATGTAAACATACAATGTTTGACACACCCCCATAGGCTAAGTGGGAGACAACCAGATGGTCACAAGACCAGTCAGAGCAAAGCAAAGCAAAGCAAAGCTCAGGGTGGATCTCAAGGATACCACACAAATTCCGAGCACAAGCAAGCGGTCACATGACCAGTTCACATGCAGTTTGATAATAAACAAGAGGTACAGTGATCACAACCTAGCAAGTGTAAGCATGCAGGTATATATATATAGAGATCACAGTACAAGCAGAGTCAAGAAGTGAGCAAGTACAGAAACGCTGATGATCACAAGGCTGAAGTGCCTTGGTGAACACATCAGCAGTGTTGGCCCGAGTGGCCACGTACGAAAGACGAAGCTGACCACGCTGCTGTAGCTCTCGAGCAAGGAAGTAGCGCAGAGCGATGTGCTTCGTTCTGTGCTCCAGTCTGTGCTCCTGACACAAGGCAAGGGCGGCCTTGTTGTCGACGTACAGCATTGGAGGAGAACGAGGCCGCTCTCCCAGGTCGGTCAGCAGGTAGGTGAGCCAGCGAAGCTCCTGGGCAGCCATGGCTGTGGCGTAGATCTCAGCCTCACAACTGGAGCTGAGAACAGAGGAAGAGCGTGTAGAACGCCAAGAAACTGAGCCAGAGCCAAGGCTGAAGGTGTAACCCTGAGACGACCACTGAGTAGCCTGGTCGTCAGCCCAAGAAGCGTCTGAGTGTCCAGTGAGGACAACGTCGCGCCGACCTCCAAGCACAAGCCCCATGCCCGACGTACTGCACAAGTAGCGCAACACCCTCTTAGAGGCATCCATGTGCTCCTTCCGGTGACGGCCAGGAGCGACATAGCGTGCTAGGATGCTAAGAGGGTAGGCTAGGTCAGGTCGAGTGCAGGTCATCAGGTACATGAGGCCGCCCACAAGCTCTGGATACGGGCCACTCGGCTCTACGGACTCATCCGAAGGCAGAGCTGAGAGCGAGTGACAGAGGAGTGGGCTGAGGCGAGGAGTACGTGAAGCGGAAGCGCTGAAGGACCTGCTGCACCATGTGTGATTGAGTCAAGGTGATGGTGCGCTGTGCTCTGTCCCGGGTGATCCGCAAGCCAAGATAGCTTGTCAGTTCACCCAGGTCTGTGCACGTGTGTCTCTTCTGCAGCTCCGACTTCACGTGGGCGAGTGCCTCAGTGTCAGCAGTAGCAAAGACCAAGTCGTCTACGTACACGAGAACGTAGAACGGCGGCAAGAGCAGCAAGAGTAGTCCTCAGTGTGTCGTGCCACTCACGAGGTGCCTGGCGGAGACCGTAGACTGGCCGCCGGAGGCTCCACTGGGTACCAGGAGGGAACGACCCAGTGAAGACAGGTGGGCGGCGCAGCCAGATCTCCTCGTGCAGGGTGCCCTGTAGGAACGCAGTGCTAAAGTCAAGAGAGTGGAGCTCGTAGTCACGCTGAGCAGCGACGTGCAGCAGAACCCGAAGAGTGGTCATCTTCGGGGTCGGGGAGAAGGTCTGGAAGAAGTCAACTCCCTCTCGCTGACTGAAGCCTCGTGCAACGTAACGCGCCTTGAAGACAGGCGGAGAACCCGGCGGCCGCTTCACCCTGAAAATCCACATGCCACTGACGATGTTCGCCCCAGGTGGGGGAACCTCGTCGACGTAGGTGCCTGTGGACTTCCAGGAAGCCATCTCTGCGTCCATGGCTGTCTGCCACTGAGAGGAGTAGAGACCCTCCATCGCCTCTGCGTAGGAGCGTGGGGTCGGGATGTCTCGACGACAGGCGGCAGCAAAGTCAACAAGCTCAGCGACTAGAGCAGACGCAGCAGAGGACTCAAAGGTAGGGTCAGTGACAACAGTGGCAAGGAGACGCGCGACAGTAGGACTGGCAGCACGAGTAAGGTCTGACGGCGGGTCAGCAACGTCAGGAAGAGAGGACGCAGGAGGAGACGGCAGAGGGACGCGCTGTGGAGCAGTGGAAGGACGCAAGGTCATATAGTGAGTGCCAAGGACAGGAGGAGGACGCTCACGCGGAGCACGACGACCAGCGCGGACAGCCCGGACAGGCGACTCTGGACGCGACACAGGCGACTCTGGACTAGACTCAGGCGACGGAGGACGAGACTCAGGCTCACGACGCTCAGTAAGACTACCCGTCGGCGCAGTGTAAGGAGAAGGACCAGGCAGTGGAGAGGCAGGCTGTAACTGTGACTGTGACTGGACAGGCGGTGGACTCAGTAGGGGAGGAGTAGGACCAGTAGAGGGCGGGAGACCAAGAACCTGCTGAAGGAGCGGAACGAAGTACGGCCGCGGCCGCTCAGCAACTCCAGCTCCAACCCCCTCAGCAGCTCCAGTCCCAGCAGCTCCAGTACCTCCAGTACGAGCACCTCCAGGACCAGCAGCTCCAGCACCTCCAGCACCTCCAGCAGCTCCAGCAGCACCGCCAGCAGCAGTAGGGCCTCCAGCAGCTCCAGCACCAGCAGCACCTCCAGCAGCTCCAGCAGGACTAGCACCAGAAGCACCAGTACAAGCAGCACCTCCAGCAGCTCCAGCAGCACCAACACCAGCAGCACCTCCAGCAGCGCCAGCAGCACCGCCAGCAGCAGCAGCACCTCCAGCAACTCCAGCAGCACCTCCAACAGCACCAGCAGCACCGCCAGCAGCAGCAGTGCCTCCAGTAGCTCCAGCACCAGCAGCACCTCCAGCAGCTCCAGCAGGACCAGCACCAGTAGCACCAGTACCAGCAGCACCTCCAGTAGTACCTCCAGCAGCTCCAGCAGTACCAGCACCAGCAGCACCAGTACCAGCAGCACCTCCAGCAGCTCCAGCAGCACCAGCAGCACCTCCAGCAGCAGGGTCCGTGACACTAGTAGCGCCACTCCGGAGACTGCAGCGACGAGCGTACCACTCTCGGAGCCGCTGGGGAGAGGGCAGCTCCCGCCTAGGAGGGGAAGCACGAGCCCGAGCTCCAGCAGCACCTCTCCTGAGGCTGCAGTACTGTAAGTACCACTCACGCAGCTGCTGTGAGGAAAGAGCGCCTCCAGGTGTAGCACTCTCAGTCGCAGCACCCTCAGGCTCAGCACCCCCAGACTCAGCACCCCCAGACTCAGCACCCCCAGGCTCCGCACCCCCAGACTCAGCACCCGCAGGCTCCGCACTCCCAGACTCCGTACGCTCAGGCTCAGCACCCCGAGCAGGACGAGAGTCGACAGCTACCTCGACAGGCTCAACCGGGTCTACCTGGGACACACCTGAGGGAGCAGCACCCTGAGGGGGGAGGGGGTCTACCACAGCAGCACCTGGCGCGAGGAAGAGAGGCGGCGGGGGGAGCGGGGCAGTGCAGTAGGGGAAGAGGCGGTAGTAGGGCACCGACTCGTCAAAAGTGACGTCCTGAGAGGGCAGGACACGGCGCGAGGTGGCGTGGTAAAACTGCCAACCAGACGCGTCCGGTACAAAGCCAAGGAAGACACAAGGAACAGCGCGGGAGGAGAGCTTGTCCGCAGACGATTCTAATACCATGTCAGAATCCCAACCACTAGACCATTGGGATAAAAGGGCTTGTTTGTGTAGCGGGTCAGTGCGCCCATAACCCCCCAGGACAACGAGCCTGTAACCCTTCCCTAGGATCAATCGGGGATCACCAGTGGACCTCTGACACTCCCCCGCACTGGGATGCCCGAAGTGCACACACTGGGATTCGAACCCGAGACCTTCGCTCTGATACCATGTTAGAATCTAAGAGAGAACGAGAATGAATGAACTAGCAGAAAGTTGGGTACAAGTAGGAAACCCTAAGTTTGTTGTACCCCCTAAGGCTAAACCCACTATAGCCTCCACAATGTAAACATACAATGTTTGACAGGGCGCGACTAGGTGGGCCCATGATAGTCGAGTGATTTTTCCTAAGGGGGGAAATCTCGCTAGGGTTAACCTAGCTCTATACCATGTCACAATTTCACAATGTAAAATTGACTAAAACAGAAAGTACAAACAAGATATATGCAAAACCTAACCCTAGTGCAAGTACAAAAATAACACAAGGGAGAACACCTAGACTAGAACTACACAAACTATAGAATTATAGTTTGACAACACCTCCAGCTCCAGGAAGACCAACGCCTCCAGAGTCAGCACCTCCGGCTCCAGCACCTCCAGCTCCAGCACCAGCACCACCGGCTCCAGTACCAGCACCTCCAGCTCCAGCACCAGCACCTCCGGCTCCAGCACCTCCAGCTCTAGCACCAGCACCTCCAGCTCCAGCACCAGCACCCCCAGCTCCAGCACCAGTACCGCCAGCACCCTCGGCGGTAGAACCTCCAGAGACAACACCCCCAGAACCTGAAGCAGTAGCACCAGGAAGTGGCAGCAACGATGGCTGCTGCTCCCAAAACAACGGCCGCTGCGGCAGCGGCTGCAACGCAGCCCCAGAACCTCCGGTAGCAGGACCCTCGTTTCCACCAACAAGAGGACCCTCAGCACCCCCAGAACCTCCAGCAGCAGAACCAAGAAGTGGCAGCGACGATGTCTGCTGCTCCCAGAACCACGGACGCCGCTACAGTAGCTGCAACGCACCTCCAGAACCTCCAGTAGCAGCACCCCCAGAACATCCAGCAGCAACATCCCCAGAGCCTCCAGCAAGAGCACCAGGAAGCGGCAGCAACGACGGCCGCTGCTTCCATAACAACGGCCGCCGCGGCAGCGTCTGCAATGCACCCCCAGAACCTCCAGCAGTTGTACCCTCGACCCCACCAACAAGAGGACCCGCAGCACCTCCAGAGCCAGCACCTCGAGAGCCAGGACCCCTAGGGTTACCATCCCCAACAGCACCAGGGCCTCCAGAGTCCACAGCGACAGGCTGCAGAGGAGGCGAAGACGGCCGAGGCCGCTGTGTCGTCAGCAGCAAGGTCACCCCCCTCAGCCGGGCCAGAGGTGTCAGAGGAGAGCTCCAAAGTCACAACCGAGGGGAGTGGGTGACGTGCGACACACCTGACAGAGTAGGACCGGGGGGGGGGGGGGTCTACCAGGGGCGGACTAGGTACCAGGAAGTGAGACGGTGGGGATACGGGGCAACTGCGGTGGGGGTACAGGGCAACTGCGGTGGGGGTAGAGAAGGAAGTAGCAGATCGACTCGTCAAAGGAGACGCCTTGGGAGGAAAGGACGTGGCGGGTGGCTGGGTGGTAAAACTACCATTCAGGGGCGTCGGTGGGGAAGCCAAGGAAGACGCAGCGAATAGTGGGAGCTTGTCCGCGGTGGGATCGCAGACAAGGGCAAGCGAGCCCTAGACCCGAAACTGCGACGCATCGCCCACCTCCCCCGTCCAAAGAAGGGTAGGTGAGGCCTCAGGTTGTGAGACACGAGGCCAGAGGTTGAGCTTATGCGCAGCGTATCGGACTGCAAACGGCCACTGGAAATGGGGAGCAGCCGCATGGATCATGGAGGTGCGGGCAACCTCCATGAGTAGGCCAATGCGGCGCTCAGTGATCCCATTGTGCTGAGGAGAGGCCGGAAGCGTGAACGACTGGGTGATGCCCTCCTCATGATAGAAGTCCTCAAGGAGACCAGAGGAAAACTCATCCCCACGGTCAGAGTGCAAACGAAGCATCGGGAGGTCCTGCTCGAAACCAGCTCGCAGGTGGAGACGGACAGCGCGAATCCAAGGGATCAAAACACCACGGACGTCGTCGATGTAGCGCTGTAAGGGAAACACCGTGGTGTAGCGCGTGGAGTCGTCGACAACCAGCAGAAAGTAGCGCTCCCAATGCGTCCTAGGGACCGGGGCGGGGCCCCACACGTCCATGTTCAGCGTCTGCAAAGGAGCAGTGGTCGGAGGAAACGAGGAGTGAGGGGCAGCGCGCTGCCGCCCCTCAACGCAGGGTGTGCCCGGGGGTGCAAGCGACGGGGGTGCGGGCGCATGGTCCACGGGAGGCCAGAAACAAGGCGACGCGAGTGCATGCAGTGAAGGCGTTGTAGGGAGGGGTGACCAAGATGGTGGTGTCAGAGGAGAGACTGGTGCGTGAGCAACCGACACGAGCAAGACGTCGCTACCTGACCTGACGCAGCCACCTGAGCGGACGCAGTGTGCAGTGTATACAGTCCAGACCCAGGCCTCCGTGTGAACGTGGCAAGGTGGTCTCCAGTCTCTGTGTCTGTACAGATCGCCACGCGCTCGCCTCCAATAATCGTGGTAATGACCAACAGATCTTGGAGGTAGCCGGTACTCACCAAGTTCGTAGCGAACGAGGGGAGGTGGAGTCACGTGAGGGACCCGGAGGGGACTGCTGGACACGGAATAACAGTGGAGCTGCGTGCAAAGACTGGTCCTGAGGTGGGGGCGGCCAAAGTGACAGGGACAGGTGTCGAGAGTGGTGTGACAGTGGTGCAGTCGCGGAAGAAGCATCGAGTCGCGCCGGAGTCCAGCGTGAACAAGAGCAACGCCTTCGCAGGAACTTCACCTATGCTAGCAGTCTCACAAGTACCGACACTCGTAGTCTCTACATACAACTACCCACCCCCAAAACCGCCTCCTCCACCGACTGCTCCACCCCCACCACCCCCTCCAGCTCCACCACGACTACCAGTCCCACCCCCGTCAGCTACAGTGGCGAAGTTTGATAGCGGTACTGCGTCTGCACCTCCTCCCCAGCGGTAGCAGCAGGCTCAGCAGGACCCTTGGGAGCCTTAAGGGACCCCGACGTGTTCTCGAACAGGGAGGCGTTGTCATGAGTGACACGTTGGAGGTACAGTTGCAAGTCCTCTAGCCAGGACTAAAACTTGAGCGAGCGCCCCTCTGCGTCAAACGCTAGCACAGGAATAGTCGCCATGTCATGCACTAGGTCATGCGGCATCACTTGGAACGAGGCGCAGATCTTGGAACGGTCGGCGGCTCGGGGTACAGCACGGCAGTAGGTGAGCGACTCGGCAGCAGTAGGTAGTAGGGCACGTCGCGACGGCAGTAGGGCGACGCGGCATGGCACGGCGTGGCACGGCAGGGTGGCGCACCGCAGCAGGGTATCGCGGGAGCAGCCAGCGCCGCTGCAGGCGTAAATCCTACATAAGTTGCTAGGTCTCTGAAACGCGGAACGCGATTGTGCGACAGAAATTAATTTTATGACTGGCTGCCATGAATTTCGTCAAAACCGTCGACCAGTTATCCTCGTCGCACAACTTTCGAAAGCGCCTCCAAATGTCGCGACGTGCGCATCGAAATGTTCTATCAGCAGCATACGCAAGGCACATAAAAACAGGACCGATGCCCACGACCTACTGATGACAAAACAAAACATTAATCGAGATATAAGAAATAACATAACAGTGACGCATGAGCCACTGTTGGTATGACATGTGGCAAATTTTTTAATTTGCACATTGTCGCATATAGTACATCGTTTGTGACGCGATGTTGGTAAAAAAATAATTGCGCGCGACTCGGTTTTCATCCCGCACGACTCGGTTTTCATCATGCGCGACTCGGTTTTTCGCGTTTGTGACTCGTAGTTCCTGGACATGTCACGACCAAAATGTACCCTTAGGAGTGACGACTCGGTTTTGGCTCGGTTAGTGAGTAGGTACATCTCTGATTATGAACTTTCCAATACTATAGATCTCTTTGTATTCTCCTTAATTTATTTACCAATACATGAATACTTTACTTCCGCTGCAGGGCTACACTTGGCACAACATGCTTAATTGCTAACAAATGTTTTTTCTACCTTGTCAGAATCCCAGTCACTAGACCACTGGGATAAAATGGCTTGTTTCAGTTGTCAGAAGTACGAAGAGGAATGAATGAACTAGCAGCAAGATTGGTACAAGTGGGAAACCCTAATAGGGTTGTACCCCATATGGGCTACCCCACTACAACCTACACAATAAGCAGCATATAAGTTTGACACACCCCCATAGGCAAAGTGGGGGAGAACAAGAGGTCACAAGACCGGTCAAGAAAGGCAAAGCAAGCTCAGGGTGGATCACGAAGTCACCACGCATTCAGAGCACAAGCAAATGGCCACAAGGCCAGTTCACATGCAGAGTTATATATAAAGGAGAACAAGCAGTACAGTGATCACAACCTAGCAAGTGTAAGCATGCAGGTATAAGTATATAGATCACAGTACAAGCAAAGTCAAGAAGTGAGCAAGTGACGCCAAGTAGGCACAAGGCCTAGAACAGTACAGAAACGCTGATGATCACAAGGCTGAAGCGCCTTGGTGAAGATATCAGCAGTGTTGGCCTGAGAGGCCACGTAAACAAGACGAAGCTGACCACGCTGCTGCAACTCTCGAGCAAGGAAAAAGCGCAGAGCGATGTGCTTCGTTCTGTGCTCCAGTCTGTGCTCCTGACACAAGGCAATCATGGCCTTGTTGTCGACGTACAGAACTGGAGGAGAACGAGGCGGCTCTCCCAAGTCGGTCAGCAGGTAGGTGAGCCAACGTAACTCCTGTGCAGCCATGGCCCCTGCGTAGATCTCAGCCTCACAACTGGAACTGAGAACAGAAGACGAGCGGGTAGTCCGCCACGAAACAGAGCCGGAGCCAAGGCTGAAGGTGTAACCCTGTGACGACCGCTGCGTAGCCAAGTCGTCAACCCAAGAAGCGTCTGCGTGACCAGTGAGGACAACTCGAGCCCGACCTCCAAGCACGAGCCCCATGCCCGACGTACTGCACAAGTAGCGCATCACCCTCTTAGCGGCCTTCCAGTGCTCTGGTCGGTGTCTCCCGGGCGCAACGTAGCGAGCCAGGATGCTAAGAGGGTAAGCAAGGTCAGGTCGAGTGCAGGTCATCAGGTACATGAGGCAGCCCACAAGCTCTGGATACGGGCCACTCGACTCTACGGACTCATCCGAAGGCAGAGCTGAGAGCGAGTGGCCGGTAGGCAGAGGAGTGGACTGTGGTGAGGAGGACTCGAAGCCGAAGCGCTGAAGCACCTGCTGCACCATGTGTGACTGAGTCAAGGTAATGGTGCGCCGTGCTCTGTCCCGGGTGATCTGCAAGCCAAGATAGCTGCGCAGCTCGCCCAGGTCTGTGCACGTGGGTCTCTTCTGCAGCTTCGACTTCACGTGGGCCAGTCTAGCAGTGTCAGCAGTGGCAAAGACCAAGCCGTCGACGTACACGAGGATGTAGAACGGCGGCAGTGAAGTGTCGGTGCGTAGAAACAGCGACGGGTCAGAAGTCGAAGGAGCAAACCCAAGAGCCGCAAGCGTCGTCCTCAGTGTGTCGTGCCACTCGCGAGGCGCCTGGCGGAGACCGTAGACTGGCCGCCGGAGGCTCCACTGAGTACCTGCAGGAAACGACCCAGTGAAGCCAGGTGGGCGGCGCAGCCAGATCTCCTCGTGCAGGCTGCCCTGTAGGAAAGCAGTGCTGAAGTCAAGAGAGTGAAGCTCATAGTCACGCTGAGCGGCGACGTGCAGCAGAACCCGAAGAGTGGTCATCTTTGGGGTAGGGGAGAAGATCTGGAAGAAGTCAACTCCCTGTCGCTGACTGAAGCCTCGTGCAACGTAACGCGCCTTGAAGACAGGCGGAGAGCCCGGCGGCCGCTTCACCCTGAAAATCCACATGCCACTGACGATGTTCGCCCCAGGTGGGGGAACCTCGTCGACGTAAGTGCCTGTGGACTTCCAGGATGCCATCTCTGCGTCCATGGCTGTCTGCCACTGAGAGGAGTAGAGACCCTCTATCGCCTCTGCGTAAGAGCGCGGGGTCGGGATGTCTCGTGCATCCGGGTCTCCTTTAGGTGCAATTAGCATGGACACGAGATGAGGTACAGCAGCTGCAAAACACTCAAAGACCTCCTGCCTGTCCTTAAGGACGTCCGTGCCAAGAGCACACTCACCCCCGACAGACGGAGTACAGACAGACTCAGACTCAGCAACAAGACTAGCGGCATAGTCGAGGCGACAGGCAGCAGCAAATTCAACAAGCTCAGCAACTAGGGCAGACGCAGCAGTGGACTCAAACGAAGGGTCAGTGACAGCAGTAGCTAGAAGACGTGTGACAGTAGGACTGGCAGCACGAGCAAGGTCTGACGGCGGGTCAGGGACGTCAGGAAGAGAGGACTCAGGAGGAGACAGCAGAGGGACACGCAGTGGAACAGAGGAAGGACGAAGTGCCATCTGGTGCGTGCCGGGGACAGGAGGAGGACGCTGACGCGGAACACGACGACTAGTGCGAGTAGCGCGAACAGGCGATGCAGGACGAGACGCAGGCTCACGACGCTCAGTAAGACCTCCTGTCTGCTCAGTGTAAGGAGAAGGAGCAGGCAGTGGGGAGTGTGGCTGTAACTGCGGCTGCGACTGGTCAGGCGGTGGACACAGTAAGGGAGGAGTAAGGCCAGTAGAAGCAGGCGGGAGACCAAGAACCTGCTGAAGTAGTGGAACGCAGTACGGTCGCGGCCGCACAGCGCCTCCAGAACCAGCACCGACAGCACCAGCACCCCCAGGGCCAGCTCCTCCAGCTCCAGGGTCTCCAGCTCCAACTCCAGCAGTACCACCAGCTCCAGCTCCAGTGCCTCCGGCTCCAACGCCTGCAGCACCTCCAGCTCCAGCAGCTCCAGTACCTCCAGTACGAGCACCTCCGGGACCAGCGGCTCCAGCACCTCCAGCAGCTCCAGCTCCAACAGCATCTCCAGCTCCAGCAGCTCCAGTACCTCCAGTACGAGCACCTCCGGGACCAGCGGCTCCAGCACCTCCAGCAGCTCCAGCTCCAGCAGCACCTCCAGCTCTAGCATTTCCAGTACCTCCAGTACGAGCACCTCCGGGACCAGCGGCTCCAGCACCTCCAGCAGCTCCAGCTCCAGCAGCACCTCCAGCTCCAGCATTTCCAGTACCTCCAGTACGAGCACCTCCGGGACCAGCTGCTCCAGCACCTCCAGCAGCTCCATCTCCAGCAGCACCTCCAGCTCCAGCAGCTCCAGTACCTCCAGTACGAGCACCTCCAGGACCAGCGGCTCCAGCACCTCCAGCAGCTCCAGCAGCTCCAGCTCCAGCAGCAACTCCAGCTCCAGCATTTCCAGTACCTCCAGTACGAGCACCTCCGGGACCAGCGGCTCCAGCACCTCTAGCAGATCTAGCTCCAGCAGCACCTCCAGCTCCAGGGCCTCCATCGGTAGACCCCCCAGCTCCAGCAGTGCCACTCCGGAGGCTCCTGCGCCGAGAAAACTACTTGCGCAGCTGCGGTGGAGAGAGTGGCTCCCCCGTGACAAGACACCCGGAGGACCTCCAGAAGACAAAGTACCTCCAGGCGCAGCACGCTCAGGCTCAGCACCCCCAGGCTCAGCACCCCCAGACTCAGCACCCCCAGGCTCAGCACCCCCAGGCTCAGCACCCCCAGGCTCCGCACCCTCAGACTCAGCATCCCCAGGCTCAGCACCCCCAGGCTCGGCACCCCCAGGCTCAGCACCCCTAGGCTCCGCACCCTCAGACTCAGCAACCCCAGGCTCAGCACCCCCAGGCTCCGAACGCTCAGGCCCAGCACCCCCAGGCCCCGCACCCGCAGGCTCAGCACCCCTAGCAGCACCAGAGTC
Source organism: Closterium sp. Naga37s-1 (assembly GCA_947471745.1). Classification (NCBI taxonomy): domain Eukaryota; kingdom Viridiplantae; phylum Streptophyta; class Zygnematophyceae; order Desmidiales; family Closteriaceae; genus Closterium; species Closterium sp. Naga37s-1. The sequence continues at coordinate 3,174,520 of CANJKZ010000093.1, read as the reverse complement.
GACAGCTACCTCGACAGGCTCGACAGGGTCTACCTGGGACACACCTGAGGGGGCAGGACCCTGAGGGGGGAGGGGGTCTACCAGAGGAGGACCTGGTGCGAGGAAGAGCGGTGGGGGGGGAGAGGGGCAGTGCGGTAGGGGAAGAGACGGTAAAAGGGAACCGACTCGTCAAACGTGACGTCCTGAGAGGGCAGGACACGGCGCGAGGTGGGGTGGTAAAACTGCCAGCCAGGCGCGTCAGGGGGAAAGCCAAGGAAGACGCAGGGAATGGCGCGGGAGGAGAGCTTGTCCGCGTACGTATCGCGGACAAAGGCACGAGAGCCCCAGACCCGGAACACCGACGCATCGCCAACCTCTCCCGTCCAACGCAGTGTCGGCGAGGTCTCCGGCAAGGAGACACGGGGCCAGAGGTTGAGCTGATGCGCAGCGTATCGGACCGCAAACGGCCACAGAAATTGGGGGGCAGCTGCATGGATCATGACTAAGCCAATGCGGCGCTCAGCAACCCCATTCTGCTGCGGAGAGGCCGGAAGCGTGAACGTCTGGCGAATGCCCTCCCCACGACAAAAGTCCCGCAAGAGGTCGGATGAAAACTCACCACCTCTGTCAGAGTGCAGACGCAGGACGGGAAAGTCCGACTCGAACCGCTCGCGGAGCTGGAGACGAACAGCGCGGATCCAAGGGATCAAAACATCAAGGACCTCCCGCTTGGTGCGCAAGGGGAAGACCGTGGTGTAACGCGTGTAGTCGTCGACAACCAGCAGAAAGAAGCGCTCGCGGCCCTGTCCACGGACCCGGGCTGGGCCCCACACGTCCATGTGGAGAGTCTGCAGGGGAGCAGTCATCGGGGGAAACGAGGAGGAGTGAGGAGCGGCGCGCTGCAGCCCCTCGACACAGGGAAGGCATGGAGGGGCGGGCGAGGGTGGGAGGGGAGGCAGAGTCCTGGGAAGACCAGAGACAAGGAGACGAGAGTGCATGCCACGGAGGCGCTGCACTGAGGGGTGACCAAGACGGTGGTGCCAAAGGAGGGTCTGGTGCGACTGAGCGCGACACGAGCAGGGGGCCGCTAGCTGACCTGACGCAGACGCAGACGCAGCTACCTGTGGAGACACAGTAGTCAGTGTGTACAGACTCGAGCCAGGCGCACGGGTGAACGTGGCCAGGTGCCGGCCAGTCCGGGAGCACGTACAGATCGCCACACGCTGTCCTCCTGGAGTAAAGGTGTCAACCCATACATCCTGAAGGACGGCGTTGCTCACCAAGTTCATAGAGAACGAGCGGAGGTGAAGACCTGACAGTGAGCCAAACGGAACCGCTGGACACGGGAGAACAGTGGAGGAACGTGCAAGGACTGGGCCCCCAGAGGGGTCAGCCAGAGAGACAGCAACAGGTGCAGGGAGCGGGGTGAGTGCGGTATTGTCGTGAAAGAAACAGCGGGAAGCACCTGAGTCAAGCGTGAAGGTGTGCAAGGCCGCAGCATACGCAGTACCAGAGAGAGCAGACTCACCAGCACCTAGAGCAGCCGACTCAGTAGCACCTAGAGCAGCAGCCTCTATACATGGGTCTGGCGGCATACACGAGTAACAGTCACCCTCAGCACTAACAGTCAATGCATACATGGCAGAAAGGATAGCATCATAATCAAGAGCAAAGATTTCTACACCCTGCCTAAGTAGCTCTGCCCAGCGGGGGAGCTCAGCCGCGTCGGGAAACTCTGCGCGGAAGGCGTCGGTAAGACGAGAGAAGCAGCGGTACTGGGTGTGGAGCTTCCCGCATGTCTGACCAGTGCGGTCACCTGTGCGAATGACATACGGGCAGGGACCACTACCCCCAGCCGCCCCACGCTGAGCAAACCACTCACGTAGCTCTCGGGGCGAAAGCTGACGCTGCTGCTGCTGCCTCTGACCACCGCCAAGGCCTCCCCTCTGACTGGTACCACCCGGCCGCCACCACTGCCACCCCCTCCACTCCCACTGCCGCCACCACTGCCGCCGCCACTACCGGCACTGCCGCCACCACCGCCACCTACACCTCCACCCCCACCACCACTCCCTCCGCCACCGCCGCCCCCTCCACCGCCTCCACCGCCCCCACCACCGCCTCCACCTCTGCCACCCCCACCGCCCCTGCCTCCCCTGCCCCTGCCGCTGCGGCGCCTCCCACTAGGGGCAGACGCAGCTCCTACCTCCTCAGCACGAAGGTAGTCAACAGCTGCAGCAGAGGCGACTGAGGGGAGAAGCGGGGAGGGCGAACACCCCTCAAAGAAGGGAGTGCGAGGAGTGCCACGAGAAGCGCCTACAGCGACTATGCTAGTCTCAGCTGCAAGGAGGTGCTTCTCAAGCAGGTCAATAGTGAGGATGGTGGGGTCGAGGGCAAGAAGGAGGTCCCTGACAGCGCTAAGAGAGTCAGGAAGGCGGGTGACTATGAAGTAGAGAGTGATGTACATGGGAGGTGGGTTCTTGGTGAGAAACTCGGCTGGAAGCGCAGCGCCGTAGCGAGTGTCACTAGTGCGAAGGTGAGTGACGAGGTCGGCTACTGTGGCAAAGGCGGACAGCTCTTGGAACAGGTAGGGCAGGAGAAGGCGGCCTAGAGCAGCAGTGGCCGGGGATGAGTAACGAGCGACTACAGCGTCGTACAGTGCTTTCGCAGTCTTGTGCTGTCCGAAGTGAGCGCGTTCGGCTAACGGCAGGTGGTTGCGAACGGCTAGGCGAGCAGCAGCGTCACGAGTAAGCCACTGTGAGCGAGTCGCACTGTCAGCTGTGTCGGAAGGGGCGACAGAGGCGCCAGAAGTGAGGTCAAACAGCGAAATACCGTCCTTAGAGTCGCTCAGTAAGAATAGCTGTAAGTCATCGAGCCAAGAGTCGAACTCTATCGGGCGGCCCTCAGAATCAAAGGTGAGGACGCTCAGGGTCGCCATAGCAGGCAGAGCAGGCAAGCGTGCTAGCAGCAGGGCAGCACGCAAGGAGGGCAGGGCAGGGCAGCGGCCAGCAGGGCGGCGCACAGGAAGGGCAGCGCGGCTGCTAGCGGCGCAAGGGCAGGGCAAGGCGCGCGGCTGCTGGTGGCGCGCTGGCAGGGCAGGGCGCACGGCGGCGGGCGGCGCTCGGGCAGGGCAGGGCCGGCGGCGGGCGGCGCGCGGGCAGGGCAGGGCGCGCGGCTGCTGGCAGCGCGCTGACAGGGCAGGGCCGGCGGCGGGCGGCGCACGGGCAGGGTAGGGCCGGCGGCGGGCTGCGCGCGGGCAGTGCAGGGCACGCGGCGGCGACGCGCGGGCAGGGCAGGGCGCTCAGCAGCGCGCGGCTCGCGGGCAGGGCACGGCACGCAGCGGCGAGCGGCGCGCGGGCAGGGCAGGGCGTACAGCGCCGGCGGCACGCAGGCAGGGGGATGCGGCACGGCGGCGAGCGGCACGCAGGCAGGGCGCGCGGCGCGGTGGCGAGCGGCGCGCAAGCAGGGCGACGCGGCGCAGCGGCGAGCGACGCGCAGGTAGGGCGCGCGGCGCGGCGGCGAGCAGCGCGCAGGTAGGGCGCGCTGCGCGGCGGCGAGCAGCGCGCGGGCATGGTAGTGCGCGCGGCGGCGAGCAGCACGCGGGCAGGGCAGGGCGCGCAACAGCAAGTAGCGCGCGTGCAGGGCAGGGCAGGGCGTGCGCGGCAGCGCGACGCAGGGCAGGGCAGGGCGGCGCGACGCTAACAGTGCGGCGCGATTCGTGGGGTAGCTCGGTTCGGTGGGCCCTAAAAAAAATAACCGGTCCTAGGCTAAGACCTGCTCTGAAACCATGTCAGAAGTACGAAGAGGAATAAATGAACTAGCAGCAAGATGGGTACAAGTAGGAAACCGTAATTGGGTTGTACCCCATATGGGCTACCCCACTACAGCCTACACAATAAGCAGCATATAAGTTTGACATCAGTAGCGGGTCAGTGCGCCCATAACCCCCCAGGCTAACATGCCTGTAACCCCCCTAGGATCATTCGGGGATCTCAAAGTGAAGCTCTACTTACACCCCCCCACACTCGGAGGTCCAGGACTCGCCTGCATTTGCATGTTAGAATCTGTGAACAGGAATGATGAATGACTAGCAACAGGGAGATACAAGTATGAAACCTAACTGGGGTTGTACTCTATATTGAGCACCTCACTGTAGCCTAGCAGAACTAAGAACATACAAATATGTTTTGACACACACCCCTAGGCAAAGTGAGGGATACCCAACACAACAAACGGTCACAAGACCAGTCACGCAAGAGAACAAAGCAATGCAAAGCCCAGGGTGGATCTCAAGATCACCATTTGTTCTGAGCACAAGCAAGCGGCCACAAGGCCAGTTCACATGAAGAGTTATAATAGCAAGGCAGTACACTGATCACAACCTAGCAAGAGTAAACATGCAGGTATAAATATAGATAGCAGTGTACAACAAGTGCAAGGTCAAGAGACAAGCAAGTGAGGCAGAGTGGGCAGAAGCCCAAGAGCAGTGCAAAAACGTTGATGATTACCAGACCCGAGGGCCTTGGTGAAGACATCAGCAGTGTTGGCCCGAGAGGCCACGTAGGAAAGGCGAAGCTGACCACGCTGCAGCAGCTCTCGAGCAAGAAAGAAACGAAGAGCAATGTGCTTCGTTCTGTGCTCTAGTATCCGCTCGTGACACAAGGCAAGCATGGCCTTGTTGTCGACGTACAGAACTGGAGGAGAACGAGGCCGCTCCCCCAAGTCGGTCAGCAGGTAGGTCAGCCAGCGTAGCTCCTGTGCAGCCGTAGCCCTAGCGTGGATCTCGGCCTCACAGCTGGAACCAAGCACAGAAGAAGTACGAGTGGACCTCCACGAGACAGAACCAGAGCCAAGACTGAAGGTGTAACCCTGTGACGAACGCTGAGTCGCCTGGTCGTCGGCCCAAGAAGCGTCGGAGTGTCCTGTGAGTACCACTGAACCCCGTCCTCCAAGCACGAGCCCCATGCCCGATGTACTGCACAAGTAAAGCAGTACCCTCTTTGCAGCATCCCAGTGCACCTTTCGGTGTCTTCCGGGAGCCACGTAGCGAGCTAGGAGGCTGAGAGGGTACGCGAGGTCAGGTCGTGTGCACGTCATCAGGTGCATGAGGCAACCCACAAGCTCCGGATACGGACCACTCGGCTCTACGGAATCGTCCGAAGGTGGAGCTGAGAGCGAGTGGCCAGTAGGCAGAGGAGTGGGCTGTGGTGAGGACCACGTGAAGCCGAAGCGCTGAAGGACCTGGTGCACCATGTGTGACTGAGTCAGGGTGATGGTGCGCCGTGCTCTGTCCCGGGTGATCTGCAAGCCAAGATAGCTCCACAGCTCACCCAGGTCAGTGCAGGTGTGTCTCTCCTGCAGCTCCGCCTTCACTAGGGCCAGCGCCTCTGTGTCAGCAGTAGCGAAAACCAAGTCGTCGACGTATACGAGAACGTAGAACGGTGGCAGGGTAGTGTTGGTGCGTAGAAACAGCGACGGGTCAGCAGAGGAACGAGCAAACCCAAGAGCCGCAAGTGTCGTCCTCAGTGTGTCGTGCCACTCGCGGGGCGCCTGGCGGAGACCGTAGACTGGCCGCCGGAGGCTCCACTGGGTACCCGCAGGAAACGACCTAGTGAAACCAGGTGGGCGGCGCAGCCAGATCTCCTTGTGAAGGCTGCCCTGCAAGAAAGCTGTGGAGAAGTCGAGGGAGTGCAGCTCGTAGTCACGTTGTGCTGCAACGTGCAGCAACACCCGAAGAGTAGTCATCTTCGGTGCGGGGGAGAAGGTCTGGAAGAAGTCGACCCCCTGTCGCTGACTGAAGCCTCGGGCAACGCAACGCGCCTTGAAGGCAGGCGGAGAACCCGGCGGTCGCGTCACTCTGAAAATCCACATGCCATCGACTATGTTCGGCCGAGGAGGAGGAACCTCGTCGACGTAGGTGCCTGTGGACTTCCAGGAAGCCATCTCGTCGTCGATGGCTGTCTGCCACTGAGAGGAGTACTCACCCGCGATCGCCTCAGCGTAAGAGCGCGGGGTAGGGATGTCAAGTGCATCCGGGTCTCCCTCAGGGCAAAGCAGCATGGATGCGAAACGAGGTAAAACAGCCGCAAGACACTCAAGCTCAAACTGCCTGTGCTCAAGGACGTCACTCCTAAGGGCAGGCTCAACCCCGACGGACGGAAGACAGACAGACTCATACTCAGTAACAACACTCGCGACGTAGTCGAGACGACTCCTAGCAGCAAAGTCGACTAGCACAGTGACTAGGGCAAACGCAGCAGTAGACTCAAGGTCAGGGTCAGTGACGATAGTAGCGTGGAGACGAGTGACAGTAGGACTGGCAGCACGAGCAAGGCCTGACTCAGGGTCAGGAACGTCAGGAACACTGGACGTCATAGGAGACGGCAGGGCAACACGCTGTGGAACAGATGAAGGACGAAGTGCCATAACGTGAGTGCCTGGGTCAGTAGGAGGACGAGAACGGGCGACACGACGAGCACGAACAGGTGTGGAAGCACGAGTCTCAGTCTCACGACGCTCAGTCAGGGACTCAGTCACCTCAGTGTGAGGAGCAGGAGCAGGCAGCGGGGAGCCAGGCAGTAGCTGTGGCTGAGACTGGTCTGTCGGTGAAAACAGGAGAGGTGGAGTGAGGCCAGTGGAAGACGGGAGACTAAGAACATGGCGAAGGCTGAGTCAGGCGGTGGCAGGGACGATGGCGGCTGCGGGTAGAAAAACGGTCGGCGCGGCGCAGTACCCGTACCGTCAACAGCTCCAATACCTCCAGTACCTCTAGCTCTAGCGCCTCCAGTACCAGCAGCACCTCCACCACCTCTAGTACCTCGAGCTCCAGCGCCTCCAGCACCAGCAGCACCTCCAGCACCTCCAGCATCAGCTGTACCTCCAGGACTAGCAGCTCCAGCACCTCCAGCACCAGCAGCACCTCCAGGACTAGCAGCTCTAGCACCTCCAGCACCAGCAGCACCTCCAGCACCAGCTGTACCTCCAGGACTAGCAGCTCCAGCACCTCCAGCACCAGCAGCACCTCCAGGACTAGTAGCTCCAACACCTCCAGCACCAGCAGCACCTCTAGCACCTCCAGCACCAGCAGCTCCAAAAGTTGTAACACCATACCATCCACCACCAGGACGGCATCGCTGAACGATCCCCTCACGAATCTGCTGCGGCGAGAGTGTCTCGAGTCGACTAGGCAGCTGCGGCTGTCCAACTCCAGGACCTCCAGCAGGAGCACCCACGGCTCCACCACCACTAGGACTCGCAGCACCCCAAGAGTCTGCACCCCCAGTCTCAGCACCTCCAGTCTCAGCACCTCCAGTCTCAGCACCCCCAGGCTCAGCACCAGTGTCAGAACCCCCAGGACCAGCACCTCCAGAGGCCCCAGCCCCAATGTCACCACCGTCAGCAGCACCAGAGTCCACAGCAACAGGCTGCGGAGGCGGCGAAGACGGCCGAGGCGGAAAACCAGGGGGGGTCTCCAAGCGTGGAGAGCGGCGAGTGGTCGCCGTGTCGTCAGCGGTGGGTCACCCCCCTCAGCTGGGCCAGAGGAGTCAGAAGAGATCTCCAAAGGCTCAACCGAGGGGGGTGGGTCTACTTGAGACACACCTGGGGGGAGGGGGTCTACCGGGGGGGGGAGTGGAACCAGGAAGAGGGGCGGCGGGGGGACCGGGTGGGATGAGTGCGGGTGGAGTCGGTAGAAGCAGATCGACTCGTCAAAGGTGACGTCCTGGGAGGACAGAACTCGACGCGAGGCAGGGTGGTAAAACTGCCACGGCGGGGCGTCGATGGGGAAGCCAAGGAAGACACAGCGGAGAGAGCGAGGAGAGAGCGAGGAGAGAGCTTGCTCGCGGTGGTATCTCGGGCAAGGGAGAGCGCGCCCCAGACCCGAAACGTCGACGCATCGCCAACCTTCCCCGTCCAACGGAGTGTGGGCGAGGTCTCTGGCAAAGAGACACGGGGCCAGAGGTTGAGCTGATGCGCGGAGTATCGGACCGCAAACGGCCACAGAAAATGGGGAGCAGCCGCATGGATCATGGAGGTACGAGCAACCTCCATGATCAAGCCAATGCGACGCTCAGCAATCCCATTTTGTTGCGGAGAGGCCAGAAGCGTGAACGCCTGGACGATGCCCTCGTCTCGACAGAACTCCGCAAGGAGGCTGGAAGAGAACTCACCGCCCCTGTCAGAGTGTAGATGCAGGACTGGGAGGTCCCGCCGAAACCGCTCGCGCAGCTGGTGACGAGTAGCGCGGATCCAGGGGATCAAAACACCGCTGACGTCCGCCTTGCTGCGCAAGGGGAAGACGGTGGTGTAGCGCGTGTAGTCGTCAACGACCAGCAGGAAGTAGCACTCCTAGTCCGTCCCACGGACGCGGGCGAGGCCCCACACGTCCATTTGGAGAGTCTGCAGAGGAGCAGTGGTCGGAGGAAACGAGGAGGAGTGAGGAGCGGCGCGCTGCTGCCCCTCGACGCAGGGAAGGCATGGCGGGGCAGGCGAGCGCGGGAGGGGGGGCAGAGACGTGGGAAGGCCAGAGACAAGGAGACGGGAGTGCATGCTGCGTAGACGCGGCAGAGAGGGGTGACCTAGTCGGTGGTGCCAGAGGAGAGTCTGGTGGGAAAGTACCCGACACGAGCAAGACGCTGCAAGCTGACCAGACGCAGACACCTGACTCGACGCAGCCACCTGACCTGATGCAGGCACCTGGGCAGAAGAAGTGGTTAGTGTGTACAGACTGGACCTAGGCTGACGAGTGAACGTAGCAAGGTGACGGCCAGTCAGGGAGCACGTAAAGATCGCCACACACTGCCCTCCAGGGATAAAGGTATCAACCCATACATCCTGAAGGACTGCGTTTCTCACTAAGTTCGTCGAGAACGAGGGGAGGTGGAGACCTGAAAGAGAGCCGGAGGGGACTGCCGGACACTGGAGGACAATGGAGGCTCGCGCTACTACTGGGCCCCCAGTGGGGTCAGCCAGCGAGATTGGGACAGGTGCTGCGATCGGTGTGACGGTGGTGCAATCACGAAAGTAGCAACGTGACGCGCCTGAGTCAAGTGTGGAAGTGTGCAAGGCCTCAGCTGAGGCAGGACCAGTGGTGGTAGACGCACAAGCACCAAGAGCTGCAGCAGACTCAATAGCACCTAGAGCGGCAGCAGACTCACTAGCACCTAGAGCAGCAGCCTCTACACAACCAGGGACGCCTCGCTGAGAAACACAGTCGCGAAGCCGCTGCGGGGAGAAGGTCTCCTGCTGACGCTGCTGCCGCTGCTGTCCAGTACCCATAAAACCATAACCTCCTCCACCAGGACGGCCTCGCTGAACGATCCACTGACGAATCTGCTGTGGCGAGAGAGTGTTCGGGTGCGCGGGCTGCCGCTGCTGTCCAGCACCTCCAGCACGATAACCTCCACCACTAGGACGGCCTCGCTGAATAACCCACTCGCGAGGCTGCTGCGGTGATAGAGTGTCCGGGTGAGGCGGTGGCTGCTTTTGTCCACCCCTAGACGCTGCTACGACCGTGATAGTGGCCATGACAGGTAGTGGCAGTCAGTAGCAGCGGCGCAAGGGCGGTAGTAGCGACTGCTGTAACTGAAGCTGTAGCAGTAGTGGTGGTCGATGTGGCTGTAACAGCAGTAGCGACTGTTGGAGTGGTTGTGGAGGCCAGTAGGGTGCGTGGGCAGCAGGGCACGGGCTAGCGTAGTAACAGCAGCAGTGGTAGCAGTATCAGCAGTAGCGCCAGCAGCTGGAGCAAGGGCGGCTCGGCAGGGCAGCAGTAGCGCAGGCGGCAGTAGTAGCTCAGCAGCAGCAGCCTGGCAGCAGCAGCAGCTGAGCAGTAGCAGTAGCGCTTGTCGAAGAGAAAAGGCCCCGCCCTCGCTTGGGCGAAGTCGACCAGGTATTTCGGAACAAGACGGTGTTCGTTTCGTGGTCATCGGAGACTTCGGGGACTTTTATCTGTGTGCGACTGGTTGTTTGTCGACGAGATTAATTGGTCGAGGTAGAAGTATTTCCTCTGCTCGATCAAAGTCCTCGTCTAGGAGGAGCTCGTCGACGGGAGTAAAACTGCGTCGAAGACGAGCCTTTCTGATAGACGGAATTGGCAGAATTGGTGTTTCGACGGATTGCTGGTCGACAGACTTGAGTTCGACGAGTGTTTCGTCGAGCAGAGCGATTCTGGTCGACCAGAATTACTTGGCTCCGAAATTCGCAATGTACGCGAATTTCGACCAATCGCGAAACAGCAGATTTCGACCAATCAGGTAATCTCGGAAATTGTACTCCCCAGGAGAATTCGAATCTGCTAAGGAACAGAACCTGAAACACGTTTTTGCTATGAATGTTGTAAAACCTGAGCAACTGCCAACTCAGGTGAAAGGTGCATGTGCTTGTCGTTTCACCTGCCGTTGCTGACTCGACAGAGTCAAGTGTATGCCGAGGAACGTTCTCTTTAGGGTTCTGTCTTCTGCTATTTGGTTCTCTTTGCTTGTATTCTAATCTTGTTCTATCAACTTTCCTTAGTGAAACTATGCTTGATTTCTACCAAGGCATTCCAACACTCTGTCAAGAATCACTGCCAGAACTCTGACCGTGCGTCCCACGCAATTCAGCTCTCCCGTAGAATACTTTTCTCCGCATGGTGCGGTGAGCGTGGACGGACCCGCGTTAGAACCTTCAGATAGCCGATTTCTGCGTTCATTACCTAAGCTGTTGTAGGCCGGCAGCCGTCTAGACCGCCATGGTCGACCCTGTAGTCCAAGCAGGCGTAGAAGATACCCTGCAGGCGAGAGAGGCTGATGTTCGGGCACGCCAAGAGGCTGGCGAGTACGGCGAGGCGGACTTGGAGATTCTTCTCCTCGGAACTCGTGCGCAGTGGGCGCGTGAGCATCCCCCTCCCCGTGCAGAAGCGGACGGTGCGTCCGCCTCTCCCCGACCCGTGCACAACGAAGGTGATGGCGGCAATGTTGTCGGCGGTGGAAGCACGAGGGTTCGCGGAGTGATTTGGCCTGCCGACGTCAGCGTTGGCGGAGTGCAGGCGCAAGTGCTGCGATCGTCTGCGACTGGAGGCAGCTCGAACGGCAACATCGATGGTCGGCGTCAATCTCCTCTGCGGAGTGGAGTCAGGCCGAGTTCGGCAACTAATGCGTCGGCTGGACGAGACGGAGGCATCGTGCCGGCGTACGGATATTTTAAATTTTCGCCGGACAAGATCGCTGTGCCGAAGCCGCTCGAAGGTCGACACGACTTGATCACGTGGATTGAATCAATTGAGCCTCAGCTGGAGATCGCCGGATTGAAGAAGTTCGTCGACGGCAATGTTGATACGCCGGACGCAGACGACTCTGAACTCTGGGCGGAATTTCGCGCTGCTCATCTACTAACCTTCATGGTCATTTCGAGGTGTTGTTCGCCTCTGGTGCAGGTCGCATTGAAGTCGTGCAGACAACGAGTGGATGCTGGCTACCAAGCATGGCAGTACATCATGCGCACCTACAAAGCGACCGACGACCTCTACATCAGTCAACTGGAGAAGAAGTTGACCAACATTCGCATGGGGGAGCAGGAATCGGCGACCGAGTACTGCAATCAAGCGCGGCGGGTCTTGGCCGATCTGCGGATGGCCGGCGTCGACTACTCGGTGGCATCTTATGTCACCCGTGTCATCAGCGGCCTCCCCTCGGGCTACAATCTCATGCGCAGAATGCTGACGGTTCCTGGCACACGCGAGGCTCTGAACGAGGACTCGCTGTCGAGCCACATCATCCAAGACGAATTTATGCAGGAGTCTGAGCGATCCGCAGAACTGCTTCCGCAGGCCAACTACGTCGCCCCAGCGAAGCAGGGACGCCAACAGGGGCAGCGTGGGCAGTCTGGCGGAGGCGGAGGCTGGAAGTCGTCGAACACGAAATCTGTCGAAGAGAAAGGCCCCGCCCTCGCTTGGGCGCAGCCGATCTCGCCGTCGACGAGAAGTTCTCGACGGATTGGTCGAAGAAGTCAGCTTCTGCAGTTCGACGGAAGTTGCGGTCGAGCAGGTCTGCTCGACAGAATCTGGTCGAAGAGCTCTGCGCGACACTTCTGGTCGAAGAGCTCTGCGCGACGCTTCTGGTCGACGATCTCTGCGCGACGAGCTCCCGTCGAAGAGCGCTGGTCGACGATCCGGGTCGAGGAACTCTGGTCGAGGAGTTCGGGTCGAGGAGCTCTGTTCGGCGAACGTTGTTCGACCGATCGATGTCGAGCTGATCGACCGAAGTTGCAGAGTTGTGCGAAACTCTGCTGAGGCGTGCGAACTTTCGCCCAGGAGATTTTGGCGAAGTTCTACCTGCGGAACGGCAGAACGTGCTCGACGGTGCGCACCTGGCGAAACCGACGACACGTTTTCTACCTGGCACCTGCGCAATGTGCCTGACGGTGAAACCGCCAACCTGCACCTACTTGGTAGGTGCGCACATCTGCGCAGATAGACAACCTGCGACTGCAGATAGTTACCTGCGACTGCAGATAGTCACATGCGACTGCAGTGCTGGCAGACCGCGCGAAGTGCAACGTTGGCAGATCACTCTGCTGCAACGTTGGCAAGCCGCCCTTCTGCTGCGCTGGCAGATTTCGCCCTTGCTAGGTTCTGCATGCCATTCTAGTCTTTTCATCCTCCATGCCTCAATTGTACTTCCAATTTTTTCAATTCAAGTTGTTCTTTTCCTTAGTGGAATTCTTGCCAAACTTCTGTGTGAACACAAGCCAGTAGTAAGGACGTTAGCGCAGAGCTACGATCACTCGCACAACCCCGTGCCCTCCACCGTAGTCCACTCCCGTTGTGTAGTGACTCTCCGCATGGTGCGGTGAGCGTGGACGGCCCCGCGTTAGAACCTTCAGAGAGCCGACTTCTGCATTCATTACCTAAGTCGTTGTTAGGCCGGCAGCCGTCTTAGTCGCCATGGTCGACCCCGTGGTCGAAGCAGGTGTAGAAGATACCCTGCAGGTGAGACAGGCTGGTGTTCGGGCACGCCACGAGGCTGGCGGGTACGGCGAGGCGGACTTGGAGATTCTGCTCCTTGGAACTCGTGCGCAGTGGGCGCGTGAGCATTCCCCTCCCCGTGCAGAAGCGGACGACGCGTCCGCCTCTCTCCGACCCGTGCACAACGAAGGTGATGGCGGCAATGTTGTCGGCGGTGGAAGCACGAAGGTTCGCGGAGTGATTCGGCCCGCCGACGTCAGCGTTGGCGGAGTGCGGGCGCAAGTGCTGCGGTCGTCTGCCACTGGAGGCAGCTCGAACGTCAACATCAATGGTCGACGTCAATCTCCTCTGCGGAGTGGAGTCGAGCCGACTTCGGCGACTCACGCATCGGCTGGTCGAGACGGAGGCATCGCGCCGGCGTACGGATATTTTAAGTTTTCACCGGACAAGATCGCTGTGCTGAAGCTGCTGGACGGTCGACATGACTTGATCACATGGATCGAATCCATTGAGCCTCAGCTGGAGATCGCCGGGTTGAAGAAGTTCGTCGACAGCAATGTTGGGACGCCGGACGTAGACGACTCTGAACACTGGGCGGAATTTCGCGCTGCTCATCTACTAACCTTCATGGTCATTTCGAGGTGTTGCTCGCCTCTGGTGCAGGTCGCATTGACGTCGTGCAGACAACAGGTAGATGCTGGCTACCAAGCGTGGCAGTACATCATGCGCACCTAAAAAGCGACCGACGACCTCTACATCAGTCAACTGGAGAAGAAGTTGACCAACATTCGGATGGGGGAGGAGGAATCGGCGACCGAGTACTGCAATCGAGCGCGGCGAGTCTTGGCCGATCTGCGGATGGCCGGCGTCGACTACTCGGTGGCGTCGTATGTCACTCATGTCATCAGTGGCCTCCCCTCGGGCTACAATGTGATGCGTCGAATGTTGACAATCCCCGGCACGCGAGAGACTCTGAACGAGGACTCGCTTTCGAGCCACATCATCCAGGACGAGTTCATGCAGGAGTCTGAGAGACCTGCAGAAATACTTCCGCAGGCCAACTACGTCGCCCCGGCGAAGCAGGGACGCCAACAGGGGCAACGTGGGAAGTCTGGCGGTGGTGGAAGTCGTCGAACGCGAAATCGACGGAGGGTGCCGACCGCGCAAAGTCGGCGAAAGGTGGAGATCGCGGCAGCAGTGGCTCGCGTCGAGAAGGCCGTCGCTGCTACATCTGCGATGCTCCCGACCACCTCTCGTACGACTGCCCCGACCGAGACAAGTCTGACGACGACCGGGACGCCAACCGCAGAAAGGGAGATGGTGGTCGTCGTCGTCGGGACAACCAGCCGCGCAAGGAGAAGCAGTCGTCGAAGACGTCTTCGACGAAGGATGCTGACTCCTCTGGCGGCAATGCTCGTGGCGAGGAGGCTTCGTGCTCGATGGTCAGCGTGGTAGAGCCGACGATCTCGCTGGCGCTGGAGGCTGGCGAAGACTTCAAGGCGGTCGCTGCTGCTGTGCAGGCGAATCCAACTGTTGTGCTGCTCGACAGCGGCTGCTCCCACCATTTGATGGGGACGAAGGAGGCCTTCGTCGACATACAGCCGAGCGGAGATGTTCGCCACGTTCGCGGCTTCAACGGGGCACTTCAGAGCGTCGAAGGCAGAGGCACCGTTGTTCTGCAAGGGGAGGCCGGGAGGCAGGTCCTCGTCCCCGACGTGCTCTACGTTCCGGGTGTGCACGCGAACCTGTTGTCTGCTGGCCAGCTCAAGGAGAACGGCGTAACGCTGCAGGACGACGGCGGAGAGATGCTGCTGGTGTCTTCTGCCGGCGATGTCCTTGGTCGGGCACGCTACTCCGGCAGAGTACTCTGCACCGACCTTCGCCCCTGCTTGACGAAGTCTACGACGACTTCGACGGAGGTTGTGGCTCTGCGGACGATCGCGCCAGCGACAAAGTTGACCCCGGACATGTTGCACGCGCGGCTTGCGCACGTCGGCGTCGACACGATCAAGAGCTCGGCGAAGAATGAGGTCGCTGCCGGTCTGGACATGAAGAAGTCAACCGCAGATGATCTGCCGTGTACCTCATGCGTAGGCGGCAAGCTTGCACGGCACACCTTCCCCGACCACGGATCGGACGCCGAGAACGCGCTCGATGTGGTGCACATCGACCTCTGCGGACCGTTTCGGGTGACCGCCAACGATGGCAGCCTCTACTTTCTTTTGCTGAAAGATAGGAAGACTCGCTACGTGTGGGTGAGGCCTATCGCGAGGAAGAGCGACGTGCTGGTCGTCTTCGACAAATGGCTGAAGGAGGTGGAGCGGCAGACGTCGAAGACGGTGAAGAAGTTGCGTGCGGACCGCGGAGGTGAGTTCCTCGGTCGCGCCTTCACCAACCTCGTCGAGGACAAGGGAATCCTCCACAATCTGACGTGCCCCTACACTCCGCAGCAGAACGGGATGGCAGAGCGGGAGATGCGTACGGTGGTCGAGGCCGTACGAACGATGCTTCTGCACATGGGCGTGAAGCATCATTGGTGGCACCTCGCTCTGCGACAGGCCGTCTGGGTGCGCAGCTGCCTCGAGCGGGCTTCTCTACCTAAGGGGACGACGCCGCATGAGCTGTTGTTCGAGAAGAAGCCGGACTTGATGCTGGCGCGCGTGTGGGGCTGCTTGGTGCAGTTCATGGTCCCCGAGCAGCGGCGCGGCGGGAAGTTGGCGCCGAAGGCCCGTTGGGGTCTTCACCTCGGAGTGTCGGCAGAGAGTAAGGGCTGGGAGATGCTCGACTTGACGGACACCAAGATCGTCACGACGGTCGAAGCGATCTTCTACGAGACCCTGTCGATGGAGATGTGGAAGGTGGAGTACGGACCGGCGTCGACGAGGACGCCCTCTACCCCGCCGACCGATTCCTCCTCGGTGCACCCTCCACTGCTCGCGGCGGACGACGAGCTTGATGAGGACGACGCAGACGACGTCACACCCTCCCTCCCTCCCCCTGTGCAGGGATCATCGTCGGCCGCCGGCGATGAGGGGAGACTCGGTGCGTCGCCTGCGGCGCCGACCGGTTGCATCGCCGGTGGCCGACGTTACGCCGAGAAGGTCAGCGACGGGAAGCGGCAGACGACAGGGGAGCCGTCGAAGAAGACCGCAGAGAAGCCGTCGGCAGAGGCGCCGACCGCAGAGAAGCTGTTGGCAGAGGAGCCGACCTCAGGGGAGCAGTCGGCAGAGGATCTGCCGACAGGGGAGCAGCTCGACGACAACTCGTCGAGCAACGCTGTGGAAGTCGTCGGTACGGCCGGCGACAATGAAGGGGAGCTATCGGCACGAGAGCAGTCAGAGGACAGTGACGTGGTGGAGGTTCTGGTCGAAGAAGTGAGGCAGCGACATTCTACCCGCTCCAACTTCGGCAAGCCACCTGAAAGGCTGAGCTACCACGCTTGTCTGCCGACGACGGCCTACAGCACTCTGCTCGACGATGCAGAGGACGACGTCGATCTGCCCGAGCTCGACCCTGACATGCACGCCGATCCAGAGCATCGCTGGGACATTGCCAACATGACGGTGAAGGAAGCGTTGGCGAGCTGGAAAGGCAAGGCAGTGAAAGCGGCCATGGACGAGGAGATCAAGAGTCTCATCTCCAACGGAACGTGGGAGCTGGTCGAGCGTCCGCGCGGTGTCAACGTGATGAAGAATCGTTGGGTACTTACAACGAAATACCACGTCGACGACACGGTCGCCCGGGAGAAAGCGCGTCTGGTGGTGAAGGGATTCACGCAGATCTACGGCGCAGACTACGATGAAACGTACGCGCCGGTGGGGAGCTACGTAACTCTGCGGATCTTCCTCAGCATCGTAGCAGTCCTCGACCTGCACCTGATGCAGCTGGACATGAAAAACGCGTTTCTGCAGAGCAAGCTGGATCACGTCCTCTACATGAACCAGCCCGACCACTACAACGACGGAACCGGTCGCGTCTGCAAGCTGCTGAAGAGCTTGTATGGACTGAAGCAGAGTCCACTGCTGTGGTACTCGGCGCTCGACGCGGTGCTGATCGATGCCGGTTGGAGCAAGAGCCAGGTAGACGAAGCGCTCTACTTCAAGGTCGGCGACGACGGAGTGACGTGCTGGGTGCTCGTCTACGTCGACGACCTGCTCGCCGCTAGCAGCAGCACTGCGATGCTGAAGGAGCTGAAGGAGCTGCTGGAGGCCGCCTTCGAGCTGCGCGAGATCAAGCCGGTCGAGAAGTATCTCGGGCTGGAAATCGTGCGCGACCGTCCTGCGCGGAAGCTGTGGCTTCACCAGCAAGTCTACGTCGACAAGCTGCGTCGGCGTTTCATCGACGAGGAAGAGACTGGGCGAGTGCCGAAGACACCGGTCTCCGTCGACGCCTACGCAGAGCTGATGTTCGACGACGAGGAGTTCCAGTCGCGCGAGGAAGCAGAGTATCGGCAGAAGGTCGGCTCGCTGCAGTTCGCGGCCACCACGACGAGGCCCGACATTGCCTTCGCTTGCAGCAAGCTCGGATCCGGCCTGACAGTGCGGAGCGACAACCACTGGCGTGAGGTCGATCGCTGTCTGCACTACCTCGCTGAAACTCGTGACGCCGCGCTGGAGTTCGGCGGCGGACCAGAGTCACTGTGTCTGGTCGGCTATGCAGACGCCGACGACGCTGGCGACAAGCAGAATCGGACGAGCACGGGCGGGTACGTTTTCGTTTTCGGAGGAGCCGCAGTCTCCTGGGCGAGCCAGCGCATTAAGTGCGCAACGCTTTCGTCGACCGAATCAGAGTACGTCGCGGCCACGGAAGCTGGCAAGGAGGCTCGCCGTCTGCGCTTCCTCCTTGCAGAATTCCGTCTGCTTGATCCAAGGAAGCCGACTGTTCTGCACGTGGACAACCAGTCTGCGATCACTGTCGCAGAGGGCTTGGGGCTCAAGGGCAACCTCAAGCACATGGAGCGACGCTACGCCTGGCTGCAGCAGATGGTGAAGCGCGGGAAGATTGCTCTGCAGTACATCCCGACCACCGAGCAGCCGGCAGATTTTCTGACGAAGGCGCTGCATTTTCCGGCTTTCAACCGGTGCTCCGTCGCAATCGGCCAAGTGCGTCTGGCTGACGTGGGCGACGGGGAGGACGAGGTGCAGCAGTAGGTGCCGTGCCCTTCTGCACGGCTGGTGCGGTGATCTACGTGCTATGTGTTGGGTGCACGTACAAGGAATTTTCTCCTTGTATTCTATCCCTCTGGGTTCTGGGTGGACCTTGTGTGTGGGTGCCCAAGCGTGAGCTGGGCAGGGGAGTGTCGAAGAGAAAGGCCCCGCCCTCGCTTGGGCGCAGCCGATCTCGCCGTCGACGGATTGGTCAAAGAAGTCAGCTTCTGCAGTTCGACGGAAGTTGCGGTCGAGCAGGTCTGCTCGACAGAATCTGGTCGAAGAGCTCTGCGCGACGCTTCTGGTCGAAGAGCTCTGCGCGACGCTTCTGCTCGACGATCTCTGCGCGACGAGCTCCCGTCGAAGAGCGCTGGTCGACGATCCGGGTCGAGGAACTCTGGTCGAGGAGTTCGGGTCGAGGAGCTCTGTTCGGAGAACGTTGTTCGACCGATCGATGTCGAGCTGATCGACCGAAGTTGCAGAGTTGTGCGAAACTCTGCGGAGGCGTGCGAACTTTCGCCCAGGAGATTTTGGCGAAGTTCTACCTGCGGAACGGCCGAACGTGCTCGACGGTGCGCACCTGGCGAAACCGACGACACGTTTTCTACCTGGCACCTGCGCAATGTGCCTGACGGTGAAACCGCCAACGTGCACCTACTTGGTAGGTGCGCACATCTGCGCAGATAGACAACCTGCGACTGCAGATAGTTACCTGCGACTGCAGATAGTCACATGCGACTGCAGTGCTGGCAGACCGCGCGAAGTGCAACGTTGGCAGATCACTCTGCTGCAACGTTGGCAAGCCGCCCTTCTGCTGCGCTGGCAGATTTCGCCCTTGCTAGGTTCTGCATGCCATTCTAGTCTTTTCATCCTCCATGCCTCAATTGTACTTCCAATTTTTTCAATTCAAGTTGTTCTTTTCCTTAGTGGAATTCTTGCCAAACTTCTGTGTGAACACAAGCCAGTAGTAAGGACGTTAGCGCAGAGCTACGATCACTCGCACAACCCCGTGCCCTCCACCGTAGTCCACTCCCGTTGTGTAGTGACTCTCCGCAAAATCGACGGAGGGTGCCGACCGCGGAAAGTCGGCGAAAGGAGGTGATCGCGGAGGCGGTGGCTCGCGTCGAGAAAGACGCCGTTGCTACATCTGCGATGCTCCTGACCACCTCTCGTACGACTTCCCCGACCGAGACGAGTCTGACGACGACCGGGACGCCAACCGCAGAAAGTCTGATGGTGGACGTCGTCGTCGTAACAACCAGCCGCGCAAGGAGAAGCAGCCGTCGAAGACGTCTTCGACGAAGGATGCTGACACCTCTGGCGGCAATGCTCGTGGCAAGGAGGCTTCGTGCTCGATGGTCGGATTGGTAGAGCCGACGATCTCGCTGGCGCTGGAGGCTGGCGAAGACTTCAAGGCGGTCGCTGCCGCTGTGCACGCCAATCCGACTGTTGTGCTGCTCGACAGCGGCTGCTCCCACCATTTGATGGGGACGAAGGAGGCCTTCGTCGACATGCAGCCGAGCGGCGACGTTCGACACGTCCGCGGCTTCAACGGAGCACTTCAGAGCGTCGAAGGCAGAGGCACCGTTGTTCTGCAAGGGGAGGCCGGGAAGCAGGTCCTCGTCCCCGACGTACTCTACATTCTAAGTGTGCATGCGAACCTGCTGTCTGCTGGCCAGCTCAAGGAGAACGGCGTGAAGATCCAAGACGATGGCGGAGAGATGCTGCTGGTGTCTTCTGCCGGCAATGTCATTGGTCGAGCACGCTACTCCGGCAGAATTCTCTGCACCGACCTGCGCCCCTGCTCGACGAAGTTGACGATGACTTCGACGGAGGTGGTGGCTCTGCAGACGATCGCGTCTGCGACGAAGTCGACCCCTGACATGTGGCACGCTCGACTTGCGCACGTCGGCGTCGACACGATCAAGAGCTCGGCGAAGCATGAGGTCGCTGCCGGTCTGGACATCAAGAAGTCGACCGCAGATGATCTGCGGCAAGATTGCACGGCACACCTTCCCCGACCAAGGATCGGACGCAGAGAATGCGCTCGACGTGGTGCACATCGACCTCTGCGGGCCGTTTCGAGTGGCCGCCAACGATGGCAGTCTCTACTTTCTTCTGCTGAAAGACAGGATGACTCGCTACGTGTGGGTGAGGCCGATCGCGAAGAAGAGTGACGTGCTGGTCGTCTTCGACAAATGGCTGAAGGTGGTGGAGCGGCAGACTTCGAAGACGGTGAAGATGTTGCGTTCTGACCGCGGAGGGGAATTCCTTGGTCGCGCCTTCACCGACCTCGTCGAAGATAAGGGAATTCTCCACAATCTGACGTGCCCCTACACTCCGCAGCAGAACGGCATGGCGGAGCGGGAGATGCGCACGGTCGTCGAGGCCGTGCGGACGATGCTTCTGCACATGGGCGTGAAGCACCACTGGTGGCATCTTGCTCTGCGACAGGCTGTTTGGGTGCTCAATTGCCTCGAACGGGCTTCTTTGCCTTCGGGGACGACGCCGCACGAGCTGCTGTTCGAGAAGAAGCCGGACTTGACGCTGGCGCGCGTGTGGGGCTGCATGGTGCAGTTCATGGTCCCCGAGCAGCGGCGCGGTGGGAAGTTGGCGCCGAAGGCCCGTTGGGGTCTTCACCTCGGAGTGTCGGCAGAGAGCAAGGGCTGGGAGGTGCTTGACTTGACGGACAACAAGGTCGTCACGACGCTCGAAGCGATCTTCTACGAGACTCTGTCGATGGACATGTGGAAGGTGGAGCACGGGCCGGCGTCGACGAGAACGCCCTCTACCCCGCCGACGGATTCCTCCTCGGTGCATCCTCCACTGCTCGCCGCGGACGACGAGCTTGATGAGGACGACACAGACGATGTCACCCCCTCCCCCCCTCCCCCTGTTAAGGGATCCTCGTCGGCCGCCGGCTATGAGGGGAGACTTGGTACGTCGCCTGCGGCTCCGACCGGTTGCATCGCCGGTGGCCAACGTGACGCAGAGAAGGTCATCGACGGGAAGCGGCGGACGATAGGGGAGTCGTCGACGTCAAAGAAGACCGCAGAGAAGTCGTCGGCAGAGGCGCCGACCGCAGAGAAGCCGTCGGCAGAGGCGCCGACCGCAGAGAAGCCGTCGGCAGAGGCGCCGACCTCAGGGGAGCAGTTCGACGACGACTCGTCGAGCGACGACGTTGTGGAAGTCGTCGGTGTGGCCGGCGGTGAAGGGGAGCTGTCGACAGGGGAGCAGTCCGAGGACAGTGACGTGGTGGAGGTTCCAGTCGAAGAAGTGAAACAGCGGCATTCTACCCGCTCCAACTTCGGCAAGCCGCCTGAGAAGCTGAGCTACCACGCTTGTCTGCCGCCGACGGCCTACAGCACTCTGCTCGACGATGCAGAGGACGACGTTGATCTTCCCGAGCTCGACCCCGACGTACATGCTGACCCAGAGCATCGCTGGGATATCGCCAACATGACGGTGAAGGAGGCATTGGCGAGCTGGAAAGGCAAGGCGGTGAAGGTCGCCATGGATGAGGAGATCAAGAGTCTCATCTCTAATGGGACATGGGAGCTGGTCGAGCGTCCGCGTGGTGTCAACGTGATGAAGAATCGTTGGGTACTCACGACGAAGTACCACGTCGATGACACGGTCGCCCGCGAGAAGGCGCGTCTAGTGGTGAAGGGCTTCACACAGATCTACGGCGCAGACTACGACGAAACGTACGCGCCGGTGGGGAGCTACGTAACTCTGCGGATCTTCCTCAGCATCGTAGCCGTCCTCGACCCGCACCTGATGCAACTCGGCATGAAGAACGCTTTCCTGCAGAGCAAGCTCGATCGCGTACTCTACATGGACCAGCCCAGCTACTACAACGACGGCACCGGCCGTGTCTGCAAGTTGCTGAAGCAGAGTCCGCTGCTGTGGTACTCGGCGCTCGACGCGGTGCTGATCGGCGCTGGCTGGAGCAAGAGCCAGGTAGACGAAGCGCTCTACTTCAAGGTCGGCGACGACGGAGTGGCGTGCTGGGTGCTCGTCTACGTCGACGATCTGCTCGCCGCCAGCAGCAGCACTGCGATCCTGAAGGAGCTGCTGGAGGCCGCCTTTGAGCTGCGCGAAATCAACCCGGTCGAGAAGTATCTCGGGCTGGAGATCGTGCGCGACCGACCTGCGAGGAAGTTGTGGCTTCACCAGCAAGCCTACGTCGACAAGCTGCGTCGGCGCTTCATCGACGAGGAGCAGACCGGGCGAGTGCCGAAGACGCCGGTCTCCGTCGACGCCTACGCAGAGCAGGTGTTCGACGACGAGGAGTTTCAGTCGCGCGAGGAAGCAGAGTACCGGCAGAAGGTCAGCTCGCTGCAGTTCGCGGCCACCACGACTAGGCCCGACATTGCTTTTGCTTGCAGCAAGCTTGGATCCGGCCTGACAGTGCGGAGCGATAACCACTGGCGCGAGGTCGACCGCTGTCTGCACTACCTCGCTGAAACTCGTGACGCCGCTCTGGAGTTCGGTGGAGGACCAGAGTCGCTGTGTCTGGTCGGCTATGCAGATGCCGACGACGCTGGCGACAAGCAGAATCGGACGAGCACGGGCGGCTACGTTTTCGTCTTCGGAGGAGCCGCAGTCTCTTGGTCGAGCCAGCGCATCAATTGCGCGACGCTCTCGTCGACCGAGTCAGAGTACGTCGCGGCCACCGAAGCCAGCAAGGAGGCTCGCCGTCTACGCTTCCTCCTTGCAGAGTTCCGACTGCTCGACCCAAGGAAGCCGACTGTTCTGCACGTGGACAACCAGTCAGCGATCACTGTCGCAGAGGGCTTGGGGCTCAAGGGCAATCTCAAGCACATGGAGCGACGCTACGCCTGGCTGCAGCAGATGGTGAAGCGCGGGAAGATTGCTCTGCAGTACATCCCGACCTCCGAACAGCCGGCAGATTTTCTGACGAAGGCGCTGCATTTTCCGGCTTTCAACCGGTGCTCCGTCGCAATCGGCCAAGTGCGTCTGGCCGACGTGGGCGACGGGGATGACGAGGTGCAGCAGTAGGTGCCGTGCCCTTTCTGCACGGCTGGTGCGGTGATCTACGTGCTATGAGTTCGGTGCACGTAGAAGGAATTTTCTCCTTGTATTCTATCCATCTGGGTTCTGGGTGAACCTTCTGTGTGGGTGCCCAAGCGTGAGCTGGGCAGGGGAGTGTCGAAGAGAAAAGGCCCCGCCCTCGCTTGGGCGAAGTCGACCAGGCATTTCGGAACAAGACGGTGTTCGTTTCGTGGTCATCGGAGACTTCGGGGACTTTTATCTGTGTGCGACTGGTCGTTTGTCGACGAGATTAATTGGTCGAGGTAGAAGTATTTCCTCTGCTCAATCAAAGTCCTCGTCTAGGAGGAGCTCGTCGACGGGAGTAAAACTGCGTCGAAGACGAGCCTTTCTGATAGACGGAATTGTCAGAATTGGTGTTTCGACGGATTGCTGGTCGACAGACTTGAGTTCGACGAGTGTTTCGTCGAGCAGAGCGATTCTGGTCGAACAGAATTACTTGGCTCCGAAATTCGCAATGTACGCGAATTTCGACCAATCGCGAAACAGCAGATTTCGACCAATCAGGTAATCTCGGAAATTGTACTCCCCAGGAGAATTCGAATCTGCTAAGGAACAGAACCTGAAACACGTTTTTGCTAACTACAAAAACGTATACAACTATGAATGTTGTAAAACCTGAGCAACTGCCAACTCAGGTGAAAGGTGCATGTGCTTGTCGTTTCACCTGCCGTTGCTGACTCGACAGAGTCAAGTGTATGCCGAGGAACGTTCTCTTCAGGGTTCTGTCTTCTGCTATTTGGTTCTCTTTGCTTGTATTCTAATCTTGTTCTATCACCTTTCCTTAGTGAAACTATGCTTTATTTCTACCAAGGCATTCCAACACTCTGTCAAGAATCACTGCCAGAACTCTGACCGTGCGTCCCACGCAATTCAGCTCTCCCGTAGAATACTATTCTCCGCAGCGCTTGCAGCAGCAGTAGCGCTTGCAGCAGCAGTAGCGCTTGCAGTAGCAGTAGTTGCGTAGGTGGGAGCAGCGGCAGCGCGCAGGCAGTGAGCGGCGCGCTGGGAAGCAGGTGCGCGGGCTGCAGGGCAGGGCGGGGCGCGGGCCTAAGGGCAGGGCAGCGCGGCTCGCGGGCTGCAGGGAAGGGCGGCGCGCGGGCCTAAGGGCAGGGCAGCGCGGCTCTAAGGGCAGGGCGGCGCGCGAGCCTAAAGGCAGGGCAGCGTGGCTCGCGGGCTGCAGGGCAGGGCGGCGCGCGGGCCTAAGGGCAGGGCAGCGCGGCTCGCGGGCTGCAGGGCAGGGCAGCGCGGCTCTAAGGGCAGGGCGGCGCGCGGGCCTAAGGGCAGGGCGGCGCACGGGCCTAAGGGCAGGGCAGCGCGGCTCGCGGGCTGCAGGGCAGGGCGGCGCGTGGGCCTAAGGGCAGGGCAGCAAGGCTCGCGGGCTGCAGGGTAGGGCAGCGCGGCTCTAAGGGGCAGGGCGGCGCGCGGGCCTAACGGCAGGGCAGCGCAGCGCGCGGGCTGCAGGGCAGGGCAGCGCGTCTCGCGGGCTGCAGGGCAGGGCGGCGCGCAGGCCTAAGGGCAGGGCAGTGCGGCGCGTGGGCTGCAGGGCAGAAAAAAATTACGGGCAGGGCAGGGCGGAACGTTCGGTCGGTGGGCCCTAGGAACGATCCTGCTCTAATACCATGTTAGAATCTGTGAACAGGAATGATGAATGATTAGCAACAGGGCGATACAAGTATGAGACCCTAACTGGGGTTGTACTCTATACTGAGCACCTCACTGTAGCCTAGCAAAACTTAAAACATACAAATATGTTTTGACAGTGCATACACCGTGATTCGAACTCGAGACTGTGATAAAACGGCTTGTTTTGGAAGCGGGTCAGTGTGCCCATAACCCCATAGGCTAACATGCCTGTAACCCCCCTAGGATCATTCGGGGATCTCAAAGTGCAGCTCTACTGACATATCTCAACACATTTGAGAAGAGAATACACCAACTTACACTTTGATTACACATATAGAACCACACAAAGGAAATATCGAGAGATGGTCCGTACCCATAATTAAAGTTGAAGACGTGAAAGCCCAAACGCTTGTAATTTGCTCCCCTAATGACATGTTTAATCGTTAGACAATAGAAAAAGGCAGTGGTTGATGGTTTCTTCCTGAGGGGAGCATCCAGAAAGGAAGACTTCACCACAATTGGACATCTTTGCCAGGAGATGTATAATAAATGAGTAAAGAATGGGATTTTCTTTCTTAGTAGCAGGTTTCTATAAAGGCATGTTTTTTTATCATTAAAATTTTCCCCTTCATGTGGTTCCTAGTAGGTCAGAAAGGTCAACAGCTTCCGCCTTCTGGAGCTGTATTTCGGTGCGCCTGAAACAATATTCTACCTAACAGATCAGCAGGTTTGTAGATGGCATGGGACGGGATGGGAAGAGATGGATGGGAGGGATCTGGTGGAGGGGTTGGGGGAGCAACTGAACCGCCCGATGTGAACAGCTTTCTTGCCTCCATTCCCCTTTTCCTCCGCGGACCTCCCATCCCATACCCATCCTCCCAGGTGTGCACGCTGAAACTCAGCCCTAAATTCTCCTCCCACTCCAGATCCGCCCAACTCTCCCTCACAACTTTGAGTCACAAGCAGATGAACGATGCACGCACTCCTCTCTCCTCGTCTCTCTGTTCTTCCAAACTCTCCCAAGTCGCGAGAATCTTGACCAACGTCCACCTTTCGCGCGGCATAATCCTTCCTCTCGCCTTTCGCTCTCCAGCATTGATCATAGCGCGGAACTCGCCGCTTACGATGGTCCCTCGCCACCCACACCGCTATTTGCGCGGCATCGTGCTGCTGCTCCTCGTGCTCCTCTCACCCTTCACTGCCAGTAGTAAAACCACTGCTACCACAACTACTACCACCACCCTGCGAGGCGGCCGCGCTACCAGCACCCTCGCAACCAAGGACCCATCGCGCCGCCTACTACCGCGAGCCTCGTTGCCGTGGGAGCGCGACGCGAGGCGCGTCAAGCTCGCGCCCTCGCAGTGTGAGGCCGCACGACTCTCCGACACGAATACCTATCATTGCACAATGGGCTTTTTAAGGCGTCTTAGAAGTCGCCCCTATGAACATAGCGAGTATGGCATCCCAATAAGCAGTTGGAGGGCAGAGAATGGCAGAGAGTGAGGGGTCCTTGGTCCTTGGCAGTGGACTCGGAGTCCACGAGCTGTGGCAGGAGGTTTGCTGGTGGAGCAGCTGGCGCAAGCTGATACATGGGTAGCAGCTTGCGCCAGGAGGCTGCGAGACTTGCAATCTCCAACGAAACAACAGCGTGCTGCCATGGTGGTATGCCCACACGAGTCTTGATGGTGTTTTCTGCACATCAAATGTATGCGTGCAACCACCATGAATGCCCTGTTCACTGGAGGTGGGACCGCCTGTTCTCGCACAACGCCGCCCTGATGGGGGCCCGTGACAGCAGCAGCCGGTCAATCCCTCCTGCCACTGCCTGCATGGATTGCCGAACCGTTTCGCATCACTTGTAGCGTCTCGCTTCTTCCCGCACCAGCGCTTTCGCGTCTGCCATTCCTGCTGCTGCGTATGCGCTCCCCCATTCTCTCAACCAGGAGCTTCGTCCGCGGAGTGGAGTGATTCCAGCATTGCAAAGGGGATGCAAAGTAGCGCACAGCCTCAGTCACATGGCTTAGTTGCCCATTGCTTGAGCGGCCCTTGCGGTGCTGCTCTTCTCTTGGTGCTGTTGCCCATACTCACCTCTCGTCTTCCCCATTGTGCTCGCTCTCCTGCTTATCATACATATACCCCTCTCCCCGTCTCTCCGTTCCGTGTTTGCCCCCGTTGCCCTGTCCTTTCCCACCACCCCCCACCCCTGGGAATGTCAGTGCAAGCACTGTTGGCGCTGGAGCGGGAGTGGCAGG